>CM073922.1:31431377-33931377 GCA_037179545.1 Sesamia inferens | reverse complement strand
TGTACATCTATCCCAACGTAATTGCATACCTTCTCACAAACCCTCATTTCAAATTCTTTACTTAATTCTTTCAAAATTTTATCTAACTCTACTAAGGAACTCCCTGCTATTAACCCATCATCAACGTATATCGCCAAATAAATAAAATTTCCATCCCCAGTTGCTTTTGTGAACAAACAATGATCTGACTTTAATTTTTCAAAACCCATTTTCTTTAAAAAATCTGTAAATGTTGAACCTTACAGGTCTCTTGCAGGGCTCACAAATAAAAGATTAAAATTAGGACTCAAACCCCTTTATTACATATCTTCCTTTGTTCATATATATTACTAGAAATAACTATTACAATTTAGACATCTTTACAACAATATGGTTTATAGTGAACTGCGTCAATTTGACGCAGTACAAACCTTCTAGTTATTTTGACATTCACTATTTAAAAACACGCAATCCATGATTCGGCCAGTATTCTCACAAAGGAGTTGCTTTAATTTTTCAAAACCCATTTTCTTTAAAAAAATCTGTAAAACGGATATTCCACATGAGCGGAGCTTGTTTTAACCCATATAAACTCTTCTTTAACTTGCATACCTTGCCTTTGCTCACTGGATAACCTTTCGGAATTAGCATAAATATTGTTTCTGTTAAATTTCCATGTAAGAATGCTGTCTTGATGTCGAATTGCCGAAGTTTCAAACCCTTTTGTGCTGCTATTGAAAGTATAATCCTTAAAGAAACAGTGTTTACAACTGGACTATATGTTTCATCATAATCCACCTTATATTTCTGCTCGAAGCCCCTTGCTACTAATCTTGCTTTGTACCTTCCATCTGCCTTTTTCGCAAAAACCCACTTACTAGTCAGTAATTTTCTTCCGTAAGCTTCTTTTTCGTCTACTAATTCCCATGTCCCATTCTTCTCTAACGAACACTTTTCCTCCTCTATTGCTTCTAACCATTTGTCTCTCTCACTTGACGCTATCGCTTTTTCATAAGAAAGCATTGCACACTCTGCTAAGAAATCCATCTCAAACTCATTAAATCTACTAGTTTAAGGGGGTGCACTTAAGTTTTGTGATAATCAAAGATTTTTATTAGGAGAGGAGAAACACTGCGTTAGCACAGTGGAAGCGTGAGCATAATAATATTGGAATAGGTTTGTGAAACATTGGAAAAGGTTTGTGAACTCTTTTTTATGCGTTTATAGGTACGATTTATGGGATTATGTATATGGTTTTTAGATTTATGTGGTTGTGTATGATTTGTAGTTTTTCTTTGTTAAGGTTAGTAGAGTGTTTAGTTTTTGTGTTATTGTTGTGAGGTTTAGGGTTAGTTTTGTGTTTGGGTTTGATTGTTTAGAAAGTTTTTGAGAACATGGTGTGTTCTCCAAAGTGTTAAAAAAAATTTAATGTAGTTAAGATGTTTAAAGTGGTTCTGGATGTTTTCTCTCCAAAGGGTTGAGATTAAGGGGGTGTGTTGGAAGTAATCTCAACTCCTTTGTGAGAATACTGGCCGAATCATGGATTGCGTGTTTTTAAATAGTGAATGTCAAAATAACTAGAAGGTTTGTACTGCGTCAAATTGATGTAGTTCACTATAAAACATATTGTTGTAAAGATGTCTAAATTGTAATAGTTATTTCTAGTAATATATATGAACAAAGGAAGATATGTAATAAAGGGGTTTGAGTCCTAAATTTTATCTTTCATTTGTGAGCCCTGCAAGAGACCTGTAAGGTTCAACAGGTTATGGGCCCAGCACGCTGGAACGCGAAGAAAAGTAATACGGTTGTAAGATGGAACAATTGAAGATTGAATAAATGAAGGGCGCACAAATGAAGGGCGCTCAAATGAAGGGCGAACAAATGAAAGTGATTCAGAGAATGAAGAAATAAGTGAACAAATAAATTAGTGTAGGGAACAAAACACAAGGATACAGTTGGACAACCAAAGGGAAACCAGTATTGGGAGAAATTTTGGAGATAGAGTTGAAGTAGAAGTTGAAATAAATCATGAGATTGATAATGAAGCTGATACAGAGGAGATGCGAGTCAAGAGATTATTGAAGAGAGAGTTAATGAGTGTGAAGAAGAATCTAGTGTACCCAGGAGGAATCCTTATAGAGAGAGGAAGGTTCCTAATAGATTTAATGAGTTTGAGATGGATTTCTTAGCAGAGTGGCGCAGTGGAAGTTATAGATAGGGAGTTTGTTGGAAGTTATAGATAGGGAGTTTGTTGGAAGTTATAGATAGGGAGTTTGTTGAAGTTATAGATAGGGAGTTTGTTGAAGTTATAGATAGGGAGTTTGTTGAAGTTATAGATAGGGAGTTTGTTGAAGTTATAGATAGGGAGTTTGTTGAAGTTATAGATAGGGAGTTTGTTGAAGTTATAGATAGGGAGTTTGTTGAAGTTATAGATAGGGAGTTTGTTGAAGTTATAGATAGGGAGTTTGTTGAAGTTATAGATAGGGAGTTTGTTGAAGTTATAGATAGGGAATGGTTAGAAGCAATAGAGGAGGAAAAGTGTTCGTTAGAGAAGAATGGGACATGGAAATTAGTAGACGAAAAAGAAGCTTACGGAAGAAAATTAGTGACTTGTAAGTTAGGTTAGTTTAAGGGGGTGCACTTAAGTTTTGTGATAATCAAAGATTTTTATTAGGAGAGGAGAAACACTGCGTTAGCACAGTGGAAGCGTGAGCATAATAATATTGGAATAGGTTTGTGAAACATTGGAAAAGGTTTGTGAACTCTTTTTTATGCGTTTATAGGTACGATTTATGGGATTATGTATATGGTTTTTAGATTTATGTGGTTGTGTATGATTTGTAGTTTTTCTTTGTTAAGGTTAGTAGAGTGTTTAGTTTTTGTGTTATTGTTGTGAGGTTTAGGGTTAGTTTTGTGTTTGGGTTTGATTGTTTAGAAAGTTTTTGAGAACATGGTGTGTTCTCCAAAGTGTTAAAAAAAATTTAATGTAGTTAAGATGTTTAAAGTGGTTCTGGATGTTTTCTCTCCAAAGGGTTGAGATTAAGGGGGTGTGTTGGAAGTAATCTCAACTCCTTTGTGAGAATACTGGCCGAATCATGGATTGCGTGTTTTTAAATAGTGAATGTCAAAATAACTAGAAGGTTTGTACTGCGTCAAATTGATGTAGTTCACTATAAAACATATTGTTGTAAAGATGTCTAAATTGTAATAGTTATTTCTAGTAATATATATGAACAAAGGAAGATATGTAATAAAGGGGTTTGAGTCCTAAATTTTATCTTTCATTTGTGAGCCCTGCAAGAGACCTGTAAGGTTCAACAGAAATAACTATTACAATTTAGACATCTTTACAACAATATAGTTTATAGTGAACTACGTCAATTTGACGCAGTACAAACCTTCTAGTTATTATGACATTCACTATTTAAAAACACGCAATCCTTGATTCGGCCAGTATTCTCACAAAGGAGTTGAGATTACTTCCAACAGTTATAAACGTTTTTGACTGTATTTGCATTCGCCATCTTCGATTTTCACTTTGGCCTCACCATCGGCTACACGAATACCATGAAAGTTAACTGTTTCGGGCTCTATTATGTAAGTCTCATGGAGACTGCATAATGCTTTTTCGTTACGTGACGATTTCTCGAATTTTATTCCTACCGTCCAAACGGATCCGAAAATTCAGTGGCGAACGGATCCTTGTTTACATCACTGATTTACAAACTAAATCGTATCGCATACGGTACTTAGAAAAAGTGTTTTGAATAATCTTGGCCACTTGGCTTGGGTCATAAGAGATAGACATATACTATCGCGGACGTTTTTGTAGACCTTTTCAATGTGTTCAATATTTAGTACATTATTTTGATAAAATTCTCGTACGTGAACCGTACGAGAATTTTCTGCATTTCACTGCAAACGCGGAAAAAATAAAATTATTTACACGTCACATTAGAAACTTCAAAAATAATAGTATTTCTCCACAATTTAATGGATATTATTATATATATATACCTTCCTCTTTAATCCCTCTATCTATTAAAAAAAACCGCATCAAAATCCATTGCGGAGTTTTAAAGATTTAATGAATTTAAAGGTACACAGGTATAAAGAGGGCCGAATTGGAGATCCGAACGTTCTCGCTGTCCGACTTTTTCGGTCTGTAAATATTTATGTTAATATTTCAAGAACAGTGAAATTATTTAGTTTTTACACGCAAAATGTTTCCTTTTTTTTACTCTTTTTTATTGATATTAGGTATCAATTATTGAGAAATATATCATATATGGCAACATAAAAAGTACTCTGTGATGGCAACACAGTTATTTCGCCGATACCATGACGAGTAGTAGTTTTTCTGTTGTCAAATATTTTATAAAAATAAATATACAATATTCAATAGCTTAATTTAAAGAAAAATATATATTTGAATGGTGTTAAGTTGTGATGAAGCTGGGCGTCAAGTTGTATGTTAATTAGACTATTATTTTATCGGTTTTTGATTTGTTTTGTGGCTTCATTGTTTAGTACATTTTCGGCTCTTTAAGACAAGGACTGCGAGTTATTTTGCGTGATGTCATGACGGTGAGTTTATCTTAACTGCTGAGCAAAGGCTAGAATAAGAGTGGATTGAATCATCTGGCGGGGGTCATTGTGCGTGTTCGTCGCTCGGGCGCCTGCCAATTGCTGTTAATTATTATAGTACGAGAGCCCACGACCAAAACCATGTCTCATAGCAATACGGCAAAAACCCTATAAAATCGTTAGATTGTATGATTCTGAACCCGACTAGGTGTGTAGTAACGTTCGAAAGTGTAGCAACTGCGTGGGAGGCCATTTCTGCTGTGTCAAAAAAAAAAGACAGTCGGTATTATAGCAATACGTCTGATAGTGAAAATGTACATAGATTTTATAATTGTATTACGAAAAAGTTTGTTTTCAGACATTTTGCGCGTAGCATATAGCCTGAGCGCATTTTTGAAAATGTCAACAAATTTAGCCGACCTGTATCATAGCAATACGGATAATTTTTTTTTTCAACTTTTTGTATTGCTGCCATGATTACCAAAAACCTGTTTTCAGACACTTTAAGTGTAGCATATACTCCCAAAAACGAAAATAACGTTTCGGAGTCGCCTGGCCGACGCCTCTGTTAACTGTTTTTTTTAAATTTACAGCCTTCATAGATATTCAACAGCCTCAGCGCTTGTTACGCTCTTGCCCTTTTTTACTATTATACAGCTCACTCGCCAGCTGCTCCAAACGTTGGAACGACGCTCACTTAGTTGTCATACGTTGTGCGGTTGTGGTATTTTACAGAAGAGGACGTTGAAGATCTCCCGAGCGACGTCGAGAGTGATTTCGAAGACGATGATTCCGAATCCGACAGCGATTGAATACGAGAATATTTTGTAACTTTGAATAAACCGTTTTTTTTTTTCAACTTCATCCCAGTTTCCTTGTGCGATTTATTTCAGTCCTTCAACTTCAATGTTATGATTTCGGGTAAATTCTTTGTTTATTATCATCTAATAAATTCAGGGTCGCAACGTATTCATTGGTTTGTAACAGAAAATTCAAGATGCCTCATTATGATTTTTAAATGATATCTGGGAATCGAAAAGTTGTCTGATAGAGAAGGTGCTACACTTAATTTGTCTGATATAATTTTTTTGCACATGTGGACAACTTATTTTGTCATGTCCAACAATTTTCAGACATATTGCTATGATACCGATCGGTAAAATTTGTTAACATTTTCAAAACGGTCTCAAAATTTAATGCGTTCACATTTCCGTCTGAAAATTGTTTTGTTCGTATCAAATAACCAAAATTTACTAATAAAAAGGATTTTCAGACGTATTGCTATGAGACATTTTTTTTGTCTCATTTTTAATTTTCTTAAGTGATTTTACGGGTTTGCGCTACACCACTAACGTCTGAAAAATATGTTTCCGGTATCTCAGAACTATCATTCAACTACAGTCTGCAAATCAGACATATTGCTATGATGCAGTTCGGTAAAATTCTTTGACAATTTTGAAAATTTGGTCAGATCAAACGCTACGCGGAAACTGTCTGATATTGGTATTTTCGAGTTCAAGATAATCGTATCTATCGATTTGATGCGGTTTTGGCCGTATTGCTATGAGACAAAAATTTTGGTCGTGGGCTCTCGTACTATTAGTGAATCGAGTTGCACCAAAGGCGCTGCGCGCGTACTCTCCGTCACTGATCATATGGAATACTGCCAAGTCGGTCGTATCGCGTAACCAGTTTTCATTCAATCGGCTTGAAATTCCTATTTTGAGTTTATTATTTATGATTGTGCCAGTGCTGGAGTGAGTCTTCTTGTGATCAATCTTTTTTTGTGGGATTTCCGAGTTTGCGATACGGTATTCCCAAGTTGTTGTGTCTTATTGTTTTTCATAAAATGTGAATGTTTGATTCATAATTCTGTTCTCATCATATATCCACCTCAAGTAAGTGTTGTTTGATAAATTCCTACAAGTCAAAGGATTCTTTGTGTTTTGCTATTATTTTAATCTTTATCACTATAGTTTCCATTGTTTTATCAACAAACATTCCCACATTTGTATTGTTATAACACATTCCATTATTAAGTTCATGTTTCATTGTCACTTGTATAGGGAAAACCCTTATCTAACCATTATGAAACAATACAAATTAAAAATTATCTGTCTTCAAACAATAGTTTTCTGTCTCCTAAATCAAAAGAAGTGATGTGAGTCTCTTACCAAAATATGACTCTTTGATATAAATATTTGACATTGTTGAGTGTGCCTTTCCTTAGACAAGATTGTGGAATAAATTAACAGCTAAATAACAATTATCAGGGTTGGGCTAACAGGTAAAATGGAATGTGCAGGAGAATGTAGGGTACAAAAGAACTGCTTATTTCTTAAACCAGACCTCTTCTGGCAAACCTGTGTGGCAATTGTGTGGGAAGACAGGATTTAAAACAAGTTCACTTTTAAATAAATAATCTTCATACTAAATATCATTATTTGATTAACAATAAAAGATTGAAAGTTATAAGGCCCAACTTATAAATTGTAATCTTGCTTTACTGACAAAGAACTAGCTTCACTAATGAGGTGCAATTATCACTAATAATAACATAATTGTGCCTTATTAATGCTAAATAGCTCTTACAAAATATTAATACAAACCAAAGTCTTATACTGCCAGCCTTTTAGGCAGTTATAATATTTATTTGTATTTTTTTTTATCTAATTGACAGTAATGGGGCAAAATTTTTAAAACATTTAGATTATTTCCTTTCCTTTATTTACATTTGTGCATACATATTAATATTTTGGACCTGTTAGCTATTTAAATTTTTTGTAGTATAAATGCTAAGTAAATAAACAACCCACATCTTGATTTAATTTTATTTAAATGTAAGGCATAGTTGTTTGTTTCTGATCAGATTTAAATAAATCAAAATCAACTGTGCCTTGAAACTTGTACTGAGATGTGCCACATTCTGATGCAAGTTATCCATTCATATCAATTGAGAAGCATTTGTTAACAAAGAGAACTCATAAAAATATCATTGCTGTTAAAAACATAATACTTTGTACATCCACTATCAACTTGGCAGTTTCAAGTAATTCAAACAGTCAGTGTACAATTGACATATTTGTATTGTATGGTGTATTAAATTTTGACTTAATAACACAGTAAGCTCAATGTATGTACTTTGAATATTTCCAATACAACTTTAAATGAATATGCTATGACGTTGATAACCATTTTTTAGTTATTAGCCTATTTTATTATTCAAAAAAATCAATAGTTTTTAAGTTAAAATTACACAGTACAATAATACAGTCTAAATAGACTACAATCCAATTTATTTTGTACCAAAGAGGTTGGTGTAAAACTCAAAAAAATAGACACTTATTTAAAAGAATACAATCCAAATTAAGTCAAATAGTCTATAATCAAATTTATTTTTAACCAAAGAGGCTGGCCTTAATACTCATGAAAAAAAAAAATGATTCATCTACTCTCAAAATGTAGTGTGGGTAACCAATACCGTTATAAGTGAGTAGTATGATATCTGAGTTAGTTAATAATTAGCATGCCTTGTAGACTGGCCAGATGCTGACTTCACTTCACTTCATAAAACTAAGTGAAATGTACTGAGGCAACAGATATCTGTATATGACTTGATTAGGAGAAACAGTTAACCATAAAAAAAAAAAAAATGTTGCAAGTACAGATGCGAGCAGGTTAAAAAGTTTGTAACTGTCAAATTACCTTAATAAAAGTGTGCTTAAAAAATAAAGAAAAAACATGATTTTATCAAGCAATAAACAGGATATTAACAAATGTATGAGCCCAAACTCGAGGAGTTTACTGGGAGCCATTGTAGAGTTCCATTAACTATCCATCTTTCATTTGGAGACCAGGTATTGTCATTCTAGTTTTTATATTTACTAAACCTGGGGCCGACTACATCTAGGCTTTTGTTTGGTGGTTTCCTTTTGTTTCTACTTTAATTACCATCTCAACAGCCAACTTGGGGCCTGTTCCAAATTGTATTGTTTTATTTTCCACCGACTAATCTAGAATTTTCTAGTTTCAGTTGTTTTTTTTTTTTTTTTTTGATGTCCAAGCCTACCTGTTTTTTATCGAAACACCTTATCTCCTCCAGTTAGTTACCAAGTGACCTCCCTGCAAAAAATCGTAGTTTATTGTTCAAACGTAACAAAGTAATGGCCGCTACATGACTGACCCTGACTTTCGCATTTATTAAATTTAGGACTGTAATACACAACACAAGCCATTGTCATTCGTGTCGATCTTTGACAGTCGTGACGGGTCGTCAGAAGTCCTAAAGTCTGAACACTATTCTTATGAAGGAGTATCGTATTATCCAGTAACTGGGTTGTAGAGGTCAGATAGGCAGTCGCTCCATTTAAAATACTGGCATTCAGCTGAATCCGGTTAGACTGGAATCTGACCCCTACATTGGGAAAAGGCTCTGCAGATGCTTAATACACAACACAACCAATATTTAGTACTGGTAACTTTTGGTTTTGAATAAGGTTCTTGCCTTACTTGTCTGGCTCTAAATTATACGATTTGAGAATTTCTCAAATCGTATAAGGAACTTATACCATTGTTGGTCACGATCGCCTTTCGTAGATACAGAATGTACGTAAAAGTTAATTTATAAAATAACCGAGTAGGTACCACGAGTATCAAAATAACGGTAAATGTTTGTGACGATACAGTCAAGCTCAAGATAGATACTAAAACAGTTTGCGTGTTTACAATTGATTGACCCCAAAACTAAGTGAGACAAAGGAAAGAAGTTGTTAAAGAAACATTAACGAATTTAACGGATGGAAGTCTTAATAAGCGGAAAAACGGTCATTAAAAAGAAAGAATGTATTTTACAAAAAAAGACCGAATATCTGAACACAACACGTCATAATAGTCGTGGGCACAAAGCAGGAAGCTATTGCTATTACTAAGCATTAGCAAATTTATTGAAAATGTCCCTATACTTCAATGAATCACTAATGATAATAGGCATATAAATTTATATACAGGTTCCACATTGGCAATGACGTAATTACTCTTCAGAATTCGATAGTCATACGATTAAATTCGGATTCTGGTTTACTGTGCTTTACAGGGTCCACAATAATCATGTCCTTGTAAATTAAACCTAATCTAATATATATATATATTGAGTACTGAAAAGTCGTCTGCATGTTGGTCTATCCGAAATTTTATCCATTGATTGTCGCACATCAATTAGTATAAAAAAAAAAAATGTTTTAGTAACAAATTCTGCGGTCGGGATTTCCCCATGTCCCACATTTTCCAATTCTTAGTCACGTCTATGTGTATGACGGTAAACATTGATAGCAGATAAGCTAAATAGTAAGTGTGATCACTAATCATTTGTCCTCTGCTCTGGGAAACCAATCTTCTAACTAGCTCTAATTTGGTCTTTCAAGATATGTTAACGAAAGGATAGGTAGTAATGGGCATGCCACAAGCCCCAATAGCGGCGGTAAGAGGTCCTTGAAGAGTGTCTAGAGAGGCGTCACGGCGCCCTCAACTTCCGCCTAATGCAGGTCCTCACCAGACACGACTGTTTAAGGAGGTTACTGCTCCATATAAGGCGGGAGGAAACGCTGTCACTACTGTGGGGATCGCCCTGAGGAGACGGTGATAATCTGCCCGACTTGGGTAGATCACCGCCGTGTCCTAGTGGCGGCGATCTGTCGCGTCCGGCTCTGGTCCAGGCCATGAGCGTGAGAACCTTGCAGGCCGTTACCTCCTTTTGGGAAGCAGTGATGCTGGCAAAGGAGGAGGCGAAGCGCATGAGGGAGCGGGAATCCCAGCGCCCTCACGCCTCTAGCCGCCGCTGGAGACGCCCTGGTCGGCAGACAACATCGAACTCCCGGCTATCATAGGCGCGGGCTTGCGGGAGGCGAGCACTGGGCAGCTCGCCGCCGAGTAAGGATCAGGCCCGTGTCGACACATCGTTTCAGCACATCGTGACAGGGTCCACGAAAACCGATACCTCCTGGGTCAGGGTTGCAGGTTGGTCAAAAAAGAAACCGTGGCCCTGGCGCACAGAGGTTATTTGATGATTTCATATCCCAAACAAAAAAAAAGGGTAGGCAGTCAAATTTGAATCGATTGCCTTCTCTTCCATAATTTTCTCAACTTCAAACACAATAGTACTCACACAATGAAAGGTTGTCGCACAATGTCTTGCATAATGGGGCTTGAATGTAAAAATTGCGGCTATCTGTTTTTTACCCGTGCGTAACAACCAGATACATAACACAGTTTCAAGGTTAAGGTTCCAGTTGCAAGGCTGTGTCGGTCGTTCCAAGTAGTGAAGACTTTGAAGTAATTTTATCAGGTTGCTGAGCAACTCAATTAGCGGGAAATGTGTTTAGTAAGGATTACCTACAGTAAAATGCATGTGCTCTTGTATCTTATCCATTATCGGCCAAAATGTTCTCAATAGATTGCTTCTAGAACTCCTGCATTATGAGTTGTGCCTTTCTCGTAATTTTGAGATTACCTACAGTCGGATCTCCGCCCTAAACTGTTGAAACATCTAGTTTTCCTACATTGATTGTTGCTGAGAACAGATTGCAGTTAATTTTTAACGGCTTTAATTATGAGAATTAATCTTGAGTCTGCTGTGCACAAATTTAGGATAGGAAGTGAAAAGTTATAAGCAGCCAGAGAATCATTGATGGTTTAAAGCCCTTTGCCGGAGGGTATAATATCTCTCACCACAAAATGGATAGATATACCAAGACTGCATTTAATTCATTACTCCGACAAAACCGCCGAATCGCGGTAATTACAGTAATCTCGAAGCCAAACTGTTAAATTGCCCCCAGTCGATGCTTCCAGTGGACTTTTTATATATACCTAACTGTGCGCCACTTGATAACCGTTGCTGAGAAGTTAGATTACATAGCTTTTTGTACATACTAATCAATTTTTAATGGCCTTGTATCACCGCAGTGCTTGCCAATTTATTTATCCGTACCTGTTCGATCTTGTTTCTGGTTATGTAAACGATCTTCATTAGGTACGCCACGATCTCATTTGTAGTATCAATTCCAATTTTAAAGCATTATTAGAGAATAATGGTTTAGGATTATTCCGAGAAGATTATGCCCCAGCAGAGGAAATCATCATGAAAACTCTGAAAAATTAATTACTATCACAAAATATTAATTTGTTAATGTAAGCCATGAATATTTTGTAGCAGTTTTCCCAAGAACATGAATAATGCCGCAAATGCTGTGGAAATTGCATGTTTTTTTTTGTGAGGATTCCAAATGAATCGAAGAATACTGGTAAAAGACGGAAGCGTATTTCATTCTTCTTCTTGCAGGATAATAGCGTAACACATTAAAAGTAGCACTTTTAATTTTGACAGTTCAACAACATTCATTCATATTTTTTTTTGTGGCAGACGTCTTTCGGCTGAACTGATGATGATGGTTTTGCATTATCCTACAATTCCTGCTGCTGCTGCTTTAGATTGAGTCTAGTTTATTAATGATTAATTAAATACCTAATCAAGATTAAGCTCTACATCAAACGTTAATTTTATTAAATAGGTACATTAATATGTTGACATGTTTATCTGCTGATGTTACTTGCTAGTAACATAAAGATAGTACTTATACCTTAAACTGATTAAATATTGACGTTGATAAGCTTCGTGTAGTGCATTCAGTACATTCTATTATGCAGAGCCGATTATAATCTAGGTTAGCCGCCTGCACGTTTGGAGTCCAACGAGAAATTACGAAACAATACAGAGCATATAGCAGTATTACGCTCTATTCACCGAATATAAGCCGATAATGGCAATAAATTCACAAATTTAAAGAGGATTTATCTATTACTATAATCAGATTAATGTTGGCAATTCTTGTCTCTAAGCCAGGCTTTATAAAACTAATTTTTCAAAACTCCAGATCACATTTCATTAATATTTAAGTCTAGTTTTATCTGTCTGGCACCTTTTTTGACCTAGGACAGGGCGTATACCTCGTTTAGATTGGTTCAAGTGAAGGTCTGTGACCCTTGTCTTTTTGTTCCAGCTTGTCTGCGATCTCCTTTGTATCGTCAGACGTCTAGCCACCAGACGGCTAGCCTAGTTAGAATGTATAATCAGGGATGATGAGTGTAATTTATACACTCTTAACTTTGGTTGTTTGTTTTTTTACAAAAACGTTGCCCCACCCTAGGAAGCCAGCAAGTGAGAGCCTCCAGTCTCCGTAATTCCAATCATATACCTACTTAGTATAGATTTATCCGAAACGTTGGTACAGAAGGATTATGAACATCTGTTCATATATTTTCCTCCTGACACAGTGGTGTTCAGGAGAAAAATGTATGGGTCAAAACGAGGATTACAATAGGAATCAGTTAATCAAGATTTCCCAAACTAGCAGCGGTCTTATTTTAATAAATATTGTTTCAGGTGCTAAATAATAAAGACTGATACCTATAGAAGTGCAGACATCTGGCAAGACTGAGTGATGACATAGCCCAAAGATGTCGAAAGTGCTGAGCGCGCTCGGCGGTGCTCTGCCGGACGAGCGACCCCTGCTGTCGCTGCAGATTGTTGAGAGTGCAGCCAAGTGCCCCCTGGGGTACTGGCCTGTCAGCAGAACCTATGATGAAGACTCTGACGCAGGACTTCTGCGCACGAATGGACTGTTCGGGAAGAAGCCCAGCCATTACATTTGTCTGTCTAAGTCAGAGGGTAAGTTCAATTAACTCTATCCAACCATTCTTACCATAGATATTCGTGATGCATACTAATATTAAAGTGCGAAAGTAACTTCTCTTTGTCTGACTGTATCAGATTCAAGGATTCGAATAAAGTTTAGCTTGCATAGGACGGTATACAGGATACTTTTATACTCGTGGGATAATTTCCTACCTCCACGCAAGCAAAGCCGAGAACTCAGTAGTGTATATTTTATGTTATACATTATAACCTTGACTAGCAAGTTAAGACCGTAAAGTTAAACACTTTCACGCTCATTCGAAACATGTTGTAACTGGCGATAATTTCATAAAAAGTTAATGCTTTTCGGCGTTTCGCCCACACCGAGCTTATGGATGGACGTTAAAATGTGATTATAATCCTAGAGGCTTATGATTAATTGGAATGACTCGGAGCGTTCCACCCACTTAAAGTATCAGGTCACACGGCGCTTTTAGTATCCCGTTGGCTTTAGTTTAAACTTTTAAAACTCGTACATATGAAATACGAAAAGGTAGTGCCTCGGAAAGCTCTTTTAGCTGTTAATTGGTCCCGGGTGCCATAAGAACATCTAATGGCAGTCGTTATGGGTTGTTGGAGCCCTCAAAAGTCCAACATTTGGTCTAACTGCAATGCTTCGATATCGCATTCAGGTTGTGGAGGTCAGACGGCAGTCGCTTCACGGAAAATATCGAAGTTTATCCAAAATCAGCGGTTAGACTGGTAAAGCGGAGCCCAGACTCCAAAGTTGATAAAGCTTCGGATGCGACTGGGATTAACGCTGATAATGATGATTATGAAATAAGAAAAAGTTCGGCCTTTACCAGCACAGGTATTCATAACCACTCCATACGCTTCCGTACCGTATCGAAAATCAATCAATGTTATTGTACCCAAAACTTGTGTTAGTTTAAATTAAATAGGCGATCGCTATTCTTTCGATAGCTGTTTGGTGTTAGGGCGTGGCAAATTAGTTTGTCGAAATGTGTCATTTTTGATACGATACCCTGTCGCATAGGTGTGATTAGCTATGCTGAAATGACACCTAATTTCCGATTCTCATGTATACTCAAATTTCCTGCTTTTTGCGCTGACATCACGTCGTCAACTTGGGTACACAAAACTTCCAGTGCGTAGGCCCTGCGTAAGCTGTGGCAAGCCCTAACTTGACCAACGTTAAAACTTAAAAGTACGTTATTAGTGACGAATCTAATGGCCTCTAGGTATAAAACGAGCAAACTATCTGTGGTTAAACTGTTACAAATAGATTAATAAATAACAGAACCAATATCCTTCTGGCTTCCCGTACTTGTTTGCTCATTTATTCGAACGATCAATACAATTGTAGCGCAGAGAAAGGCTTCAATTCGATTGTGTACTTGTAATCCGGCATCTAGTACTCGGTAAATCGATTAACAAGTCGATACTGCGTCGGTGACAGAACGAAGCATTGTCTTTGTACTATGTTGTGAAGTTACACAACGCGATAAATACTTGCTGCTGAGATAAATGGGTCAGTATGATAACTGAATTATGAAAGCCCTTTATGGCGATGTGTTTTTATCTATGTGGGAAGGCCCTTTGATGTGCAGTCTAACAGTTTTGTTGACTGTTAGGACTTAAATTTCTAGTAGTTTTGCTGCATGATATACATCTCAGGGAAATCAAATTTATATCAACCTTTACCCCCGTCCAATAATTTATTTAAACCTAGCGTAGAATCACTCACACCCGAAACATAATAGACATATGTTTGTTAAATCAATCAACCGCTTCATTCGAAAAGTCAATAAACATTCAAACTGATCTGTAAATCATTTAACCAATAGGATGCCACAAAAAATCAAAGCCGATCTAATTACGGCCAGTACAGGAACGGTCGCGCTCATTCACTTTCATTAAACTTGATACGAAGGCCGAATCTGTTGTCCGATGATTACTTAACGGTCGTAACGGGGCCACGACCGACGACCGAAGACTCGTGAACAGCGACCAGCCCCCAAACACGCATAAATCTGTTTTCTACACCGATAGTGGGTCACTGCTTCATTGTTGTTATATTCGCGTGCTGAGTAGAGTCCTGTAAATGGATTTTTAATACGTGTTTATTGTTCCCTCCGGGAAATGGGAGTTCCGCGTAACGTGGCTCATAGCTTTGTGGAACGCATTCTGCTTCGGATAATAAGTCCTTAGGACTTGGACTCAATTTATTACTGCATGTCAACACGAACGAGGACCAAACACAAGTGTGCGCTTACATCCACATCGTTCACTATAACATCTAGGTGACAAATTTGACAAGGTCTAACAAATCAAAATCATAACAATACTATACACGAAAATCATAGAAAGAAAAACAAAATTATAAAGCTAAAATAAAAACAATTTGGGTACAAAATGACTTTAGTGCAGTGGCTGAGGGGTCGGCTGGTAGGTATTCCGGGTCTGGCTGTTTGTGTATGAAATGAAATGAAATCGTTTATTATGCAAGTAGGATCACTTTTACACGTCATATTTTTTTAAACTAGTTGGAGCCGGCATTTCCTAACTGACTACCTCTGAGAAGAAAAACTGAAACAAACTCAGGGATCATCGTCTTTTTTCAAGTCCAGACATTAAAAATAAAAACGTTTACAATAATTTACGTGATTTAAAAAAAAAACGAGTCGTGGTGGCCTAGTGGTTAAAACACCAGCCTCTCAAGTATGAGTGTGCGGGTTCGATTCCAGGTCAGGCAAGTACCAATGTAACTTTTCTAAAGTTATATGTACTTTCTAAGTATATCTTGGACACCAATGACTGAAGGTGAAGGAAAACATCTCGAGGAAAAGTTTCCTTATAAGATTGAAATCGCCAACCCGCATTGAACAAGCGTGGTGATTACGCTCAATACTTCTCTGTATGAGAGGAGACCTGTGCCCAGCAGTGGGACGATGAGAAGTTGATGATGATGATGAAAAAAAAAACAGTGATTAAATTGTCATAATTGTAGCATAATTACGCATATTGCTAATGACATTGCTTAGCAGAGCGAGTCTCGCTCAATCCCAAGCTTTATTGTCTTCTAAATACTCTGTGATTTTATAATAGGTACTTACCCCTTCTTGTAAAGTATGTGAGTTTCAATGTGTATAAACGCACCCACGATAGAGGAGTAATTCCTAGTGTGGGGCAACGTTCTATTGACAGCAAAAAATACACAATACAAACTAATTTCAAACAAAAATGAATAATTAAAAAAAAATACAAATAACAGAATGAAAACAAATGCTACAATTTGGATAGATATTGAGAGCCAAATCTCCCACAGAATGGACCGATGAGGTCGTGAAGCCGCAGGTATCTGTTGGATGGACAGATGGAGGTACAGAATCAGTCGTGTGGCGGTGCTTCGGGGAAGTCTACGTCCAGCAGTGGACGACTTTTGCCTGAAATGATAATAATGATAGAAATCTCAAGTGCCAGTTTTAGCGACTTGAAAGTTACGAGAGAGTTCTTGAGAGGTCAGTTTATAAGCAACATAGCCACCTATCGGGCCTTCAAAATACAATAAAATAAGGAAAAAGACTCCCATCGACACAAGAAGAAGTTTATAATCTTGCCTAAATAACTAAAGTTATATTCAACAAACTAAAAAATATCAACATCACGTATATGCTGCATATCAGCGTCAAGCATTACCTCATTATTGACCCCTACCACCTCTAGGCACCACAGTGCACTTATCTTTGCCCAAAGGAGCATTTTATCTCAAAAGACCCGAAAATAGAGTCTATTTACACCAATAGATCTTTTTTCTCTTTAAAATTAAACTGCCTAACATGTCCCCTAATCACTATGGTGTCAGCTTCTACTCTAACCAAATTTAGCTGAATTCCAATATTTTAGACGGAGTAACTGCATATCTGCCTTCTAACAACCAGTTACTGATTAACTTAACTAGATTTACTTACTAAATTCTCAGTCCTTTGGGTTGCTGACCAACCGTTACTCTTTCATCTCAATAAAGCCTTATACATAAATCAAAAATGAAAATCAAAAAGTGCAAAGGATTATAACCTTATTTTTTTTTTTTTTTCAAATATATTATTTTTATAGACCCCCAATTTTTTCTTACCATCTTGTGAATTTCTAATAGCTGTTGCCACGATTATATTTAAATGTGTATTGTTATATAGTCGTAAGACAGTATACCTATACATACATTTTATCTGGTCCTTCTACTGTCCCCCCGAGAGTTTCACCTGCTTAGGGTTTCAGCATCAAGTTCACATATTAGCCGCTATAGAAATAAGTCGGGAGTCAGTGTAATGATATGAATTGGTATGCTTGCACTGATTAGATGATTCTGCTGACATATCTTCGTATATTCCCACGGTCTTTGACTTCACTGTTTCTTAAAATCGTGTTACGTAGCGCTGTCGTCGTTTCACCTTAATGATAATATTTGTTTTCTTAAATCTTGTAAATTATAGAAAAAAATAAAGAATATAAAATAGAAAGAAAAAATACGTTTATTTGCTGTAAACATGACGCTATAAAAGAACAGAAAACACACAAAAAAAGAAATGTTTGACAGAAACATACGTTACATTCAGGTGAAATGGATATCGCTCAGTATTATGCTACCAGGGTTTATTTGTAAACGTTTGCAAAGTAAACTTGTAAACGTCAAAATAAGCGTGTCAAGCATATCAGTATCACTTTAAGCAACGTCACTACATGTTATAAAACAAAGTCACTTTCTCATTCCCTACGTCCCTTTGTATGATTAAATTTTTAAAACTACGCAACGGATTTTGATGCGGTTTTTTAATAGACAGGGTGATTAAAGAGGAAGGTTTATATGTATAAAAAATCCATTAAATTGTAGACAAATACTATTATTTTTGAGGTTTCTAATGTGATGTCGTAATTAATTACATTTTTTCTGCGTTTGCAGTGAAACACAGTCTGAACACTACGAGATTTATCAAAATATTGTACACATTGAAAAGATCTATAAAAAGTCCGCGATGGCATAGGTCTATTTCTTTGGATATCCCACAATGACATTTTTTTGTCATTAATTTTTTATGACAAATACCGGCTAATTTTCGAAGCGATTTTAACCAATACTGCATTAATCCTTATCCAATTTAATACCTTTAATACATTGTTGATTTAATATAGATCTATATCGCCCATTACAGTATATTGATTTAAATGAATATTTTCGAAGATATTACAGATTTAAAAATTGCGGGGCGTCGCGTCCGGGCCGACCGGGAGCGGCGAGCCGCTATGTTTTTTATATAACGTTCACAGTTTTTCCTGTTGTGTATTTAGTATCAGCATTGCTCCCGTGCCAAACAGGAGGCTACTGCCTATTTCGGATTATACTCTTATTCATTCATGTGGCAAGTTATTTAGAAGCCGAACATGTGCGGAAGGAGTAGGTTTACAAATCCACACACGCTCGGTTAGCTAATCAATTACTATCCACTCTGCTAACCTGCTACCATAGAACATCTATAGAAACCTTTTTACAGCTGTTGTATTTATAGTGTACCTAGTTTACTTCACGGAATAGATAAGTAAAGTTGGAATGGTTTTGTGGGCGGGGTAGGTATGCCACAAGTGTGACACGAAAATCGTAGTTCGACCGAAACATTCATTCACGGCGTTTAGGATTCTTCAAACTACACACATCAAAAGTGTCTAGGGATCAAGCATTTTTATGCGGATTTCTTGAGATTGAGATGTGGCTTTGTAATAAATTTATGATTTTATAAATTTACACACATCAAAAGTGTCTAGGGATCAAGCATTTTTATGCGGATTTCTTGAGATTGGGATGTGGTTTTGTAATAAATTTATGATTTTATAAATTTATATGGATCCTTTTTGGTGCATTTCATAATTTGAATCAGGAACTGTGAATCAAATTCGAGTAAAAGATGAAAATCAGCTGTCAATATTTTCCCTATAAAAACATACAACGCATTGAAGACATTATTAGTGCTACTGTTTCCCTACTACTGATTAAAACCAACGTTATTATGGAGCGGCGACGTCATTTAAGCAGGGAAGAAATGCTCAGAGCCGTGGGAATGATAGAAGCTGGTTCCCGGCAACGTACTGTGGCTTTAGCTCTGAATACAAGTCAGAGTGTTATCAGTCGACTTTGGACACGTTACCGAAGCACTGGTACCGTGGCTGAGCGCCATGGAGGACGGTATCGCTGCACCACACGGAGACAAGACCGATACATTCAAATCTTAACTCGAAGAGCTCCAACAATAACCGCCATGATGTTAGCCGTGAGGCTTCATCACTCTTCAAGGAACTTAATTAGCGACCAAACAGTCAGAAACTGCTTGCATGAAGTGAACCTTCATTCCCGAAGACCGCTACGGGTACCACCTATAGCAATACACAATCGTAGGATTCGATATCAATGGGCTCTTGAACACAGAAATTGGGTAGAAGAACAATGGCGTTTCGTGTGCTTTTCTGATGAGTCTCGTTTTGGTATGAGACCGGATACAAGACGTATACGACACTGGAGAACCCCTGGACGCCAACAGCGATTAAAATCCTGCCAGGAAGTCCATCCTTATAGTGGTGGAACCATCATGGTATGGGCGGGTATTTGGATCGGCGGAAGAACTGAGTTGATTTGGATCAGAGGCAACCTCAACGCTCAAATTTATGCTGAGACGATTGTATCAGACGTCATCGTTCCTCTACAAGTGCAAATTGGTCCCTTATTTCAGTTAATGCATGATAATGCACGACCGCACACCGCAAGAGTTGTAAGACAGACTCTCGCCGCAGCTAACATCAATGTCCTGCCCTGGCCTGCTCAGTCGCCATACTTGAACCCGATTGAGCATGCATGAGATATGCTACAGAGAAGAGCTCTGCCGAATATGGAGGGTATCCAGTCGCAAGAAGACCTTTTTTTGTTGTTGCAACGAACATGGGCGGCCATTCCACAGCGTGATTTGGATGAACTCATTTTGAGTATGTCAAACCGATGTTCTTGTGTTGTTAGTGTTCGCGGTAGAAACACGGATTATTAATTGTTTAAGTTACCCATTAAAATTTTAGAGAAAACTGTTATTTCAGTCTTTTTTTCGAACTTTTGTGATAGTGGTTCAAATGTCAAATATCCCTTTATTAGGAAAATGGCAAATTTCTTTATTAATGCAAAGGTGACTTGGTTTATCGTTACTATGACAAACGAAAACACTTTATTTGATGAATCCTTAAAGAAAATTTTAATTAATATCAATCAGGAGAAAAGTTATTGCAAAAATATATGTTGATCCCTAGACACTTTTGATGTGTGTATATGGATCCTTTTTGGTGCATTTCATAATTTGAATCAGGAACTGTGAATCAAATTCGAGTAAAAGATGAAAATCAGCTGTCAATATTTTCCCTATAAAAACATGAAGACATTATTAGTGCTACTGTTTCCCTACTACTGATTAAAACCAACGTTATTATGGAGCGGCGACGTCATTTAAGCAGGGAAGAAATGCTCAGAGCCGTGGGAATGATAGAAGCTGGTTCCCGGCAACGTACTGTGGCTTTAGCTCTGAATACAAGTCAGAGTGTTATCAGTCGACTTTGGACACGTTACCGAAGCACTGGTACCGTGGCTGAGCGCCATGGAGGACGGTATCGCTGCACCACACGGAGACAAGACCGATACATTCAAATCTTAACTCGAAGAGCTCCAACAATAACCGCCATGATGTTAGCCGTGAGGCTTCATCACTCTTCAAGGAACTTAATTAGCGACCAAACAGTCAGAAACTGCTTGCATGAAGTGAACCTTCATTCCCGAAGACCGCTACGGGTACCACCTATAGCAATACACAATCGTAGGATTCGATATCAATGGGCTCTTGAACACAGAAATTGGGTAGAAGAACAATGGCGTTTCGTGTACTTTTCTGATGAGTCTCGTTTTGGTATGAGACCGGATACAAGACGTATACGACACTGGAGAACCCCTGGACGCCAACAGCGATTAAAATCCTGCCAGGAAGTCCATCCTTATAGTGGTGGAACCATCATGGTATGGGCGGGTATTTGGATCGGCGGAAGAACTGAGTTGATTTGGATCAGAGGCAACCTCAACGCTCAAATTTATGCTGAGACGATTGTATCAGACGTCATCGTTCCTCTACAAGTGCAAATTGGTCCCTTATTTCAGTTAATGCATGATAATGCACGACCGCACACCGCAAGAGTTGTAAGACAGACTCTCGCCGCAGCTAACATCAATGTCCTGCCCTGGCCTGCTCAGTCGCCATACTTGAACCCGATTGAGCATGCATGAGATATGCTACAGAGAAGAGCTCTGCCGAATATGGAGGGTATCCAGTCGCAAGAAGATCTTTTTTTGTTGTTGCAACGAACATGGGCGGCCATTCCACAGCGTGATTTGGATGAACTCATTTTGAGTATGTCAAACCGATGTTCTTGTGTTGTTAGTGTTCGCGGTAGAAACACGGATTATTAATTGTTTAAGTTACCCAATAAAATTTTAGAGAAAACTGTTATTTCAGTCTTTTTTTCGAACTTTTGTGTTAGTGGTTCAAATGTCAAATATCCCTTTATTAGGAAAATGGCAAATTTCTTTATTAATGCAAAGGTGACTTGGTTTATCGTTACTATGACAAACGAAAACACTTTATTTGATGAATCCTTAAAGAAAATTTTAATTAATATCAATCAGGAGAAAAGTTATTGCAAAAATATATGTTGATCCCTAGACACTTTTGATGTGTGTATATGGATCCTTTTTGGTGCATTTCATAATTTGAATCAGGAACTGTGAATCAAATTCGAGTAAAAGATGAAAATCAGCTGTCAATATTTTCCCTATAAAAACATACAACGCATTGAAGACATTATTAGTGCTACTGTTTCCCTACTACTGATTAAAACCAACGTTATTATGGAGCGGCGACGTCATTTAAGCAGGGAAGAAATGCTCAGAGCCGTGGGAATGATAGAAGCTGGTTCCCGGCAACGTACTGTGGCTTTAGCTCTGAATACAAGTCAGAGTGTTATCAGTCGACTTTGGACACGTTACCGAAGCACTGGTACCGTGGCTGAGCGCCATGGAGGACGGTATCGCTGCACCACTCGGAGACAAGAATGATACATTCAAATCTTAACTCGAAGAGCTCCAACAATAACCGCCATGATGTTAGCCGTGAGGCTTCATCACTATTCAGGGAACTTAATTAGCGACCAAACAGTCAGAAACCGCTTGCATGAAGTGAACCTTCATTCCCGAAGACCGCTACGGGTACCACCTATAGCAATGCACAATCGTAGGATTCGATATCAATGGGCTCTTGAACACAGAAATTGGGCAGAAGAACAATGGCGTTTCGTGTGCTTTTCTGATGAGTCTCGTTTTGGTATGAGACCGGATACAAGACGTATACGACACTGGAGAACCCCTGGACGCCAACAGCGATTAAAATCCTGCCAGGAAGTCCATCCTTATAGTGGTGGAACCATCATGGTATGGGCGGGTATTTGGATCGGCGGAAGAACTGAGTTGATTTGGATCAGAGGCAACCTCAACGCTCAAATTTATGCTGAGACGATTGTATCAGACGTCATCGTTCCTCTACAAGTGCAAATCGGTCCCTTATTTCAGTTAATGCATGATAATGCACGACCGCACACCGCAAGAGTTGTAAGACAGACTCTCGCCGCAGCTAACATCAATGTCCTGCCCTGGCCTGCTCAGTCGCCAGACTTGAACCCGATTGAGCATGCATGGGATATGCTACAGAGAAGAGCTCTGCCGAATATGGAGGGTATCCAGTCGCAAGAAGACCTTTTTTTTTTGTTGCAACGAACATGGGCGGCCATTCCACAGCGTGATTTGGATGAACTCATTTTGAGTATGCCAAACCGATGTTCTTGTGTTGTTAGTGTTCGCGGTAGAAACACGGATTATTAATTGTTTAAGTTACCCAATAAAATTTTAGAGAAAACCGTTATTTCAGTCTTTTTTTCGAACTTTTGTGTTAGTGGTTCAAATGTCAAATATCCCTTTATTAGGAAAATGGCAAATTTCTTTATTAATGCAAAGGTGACTTGGTTTATCGTTACTGTGACAAACGAAAACACTTTATTTGATGAATCCTTAAAGAAAATTTTAATTAATATCAATCAGGAGAAAAGTTATTGCAAAAATATATGTTGATTCCTAGACACTTTTGATGTGTGTAGTTCAGAGAGGCGGAGCTCTGCCTTAAAATGCCGTATTGTGCAATCGTAACATGCAAGACAAGAAGTCAGACCTCAAGTATAAAGGACATATTATATCTTGAAACATTTTTAACTGACTTCAAAAAAGGAGGAGGTTCTTAATTCATTGGAATAGTTTATTTTTTTTGTTAGAATATAATTTGTAAAAATCACAAAAATGTTCTGATAACTATGATATTTACACCCTTTCATGATATTTTCGTTTGCGTTCTAATACAAACCCCGAACTATTTCCATTCTAATGTCTTTTACCTGTTCTATGGTTTATTTAGTACCTACATAAAACTTTACAATGTTTGTATCTATTTGTATATTAACTTTACATCTTAGGATTGGGCAATATCAGGATTAAAAGTAGCCTATGTGTTATTCTTGGGTCTAAACCATCTCTATGTGTAAAATTTCGTCTAAATCCGCGGCGTAACAGTAGCATCCATCCATCCATCCATATTTTTTATATAAAACGTTGCCCCACACTGGGGATATCTTCTGTGTCTTGGGTGCCTTTACAAACATATAAACTCAACTTCAACTCTTGATTAATGGCCCCTTTGGAATAGATACCACAGTTTTGCCAATAACACGTGTAAAAAATTATAGAAACTCTTTGAAAATTTAATTCACAATAATGGCGGATATCGCAAATTACAGTCGGAAAAGACGGCCGCTTGAACCGCCTACGAGGGAGGCTTGCAAAGTCATGATATGGACATTGCTGCGATATTTCAATGTTCTTTATGAATTATTTACTGAATGCACTTTTTACTACATAAATCACGTGCTTTTATTTAGTAATCATAAATATAATATAAAAGTCCAATGAAGTGAAAAATGAGCGTGTTACTCATCTTAGCTTTCCCGCCAAAAACTCCAACATAACTCACACACATAGCCAGACCCGGAACAACAACTTGTAGATCATACAAATATTTGTTCCGTGCGGGAATCGAATCTGCGACACGCAGCGCACCAGTCAATAGCCTAACCACAGCGCTAACCGTGCAGTCGCCACCATAGTATTCATCCATTCATACATACATTCTCGCAAACTTTCCCATTTTATTATCACTAGGATACATAAATGTATCACATTAAGAGTTAGAGAAACAATTAGCAAATTTAAAAACAATGGTATGGATTAATATTATTATCATAATATTCTATTAAACAGCTCCCACTATGTATGTATAAAGTCATATGTTTTTTTGTTAAATGAACGCCACTTCTTCCCAGCGAAAGCACTAGGAACAGGAAGTGGCGAAGAGCGTGCGTTTTCGGGAGACTGTGTTATGTAATATTGACGTTCAAAAAAGTGCTGAATCAGACTAATTTGAATAAATGACTTTATGAATGATTGATTGATTACAACCCTAAATACTAAAAACAGAGTAAAAATTATAATGAAGAGGGACTGTCGTACAACAGACGTGTTTTTAATAGATAATAGTACGAAACCCTTCGTGCGTGAGTCCGACTCGTACTTGACCTGTTTATTTTGTTTTCATTAGTCATTAATCTGTCCCCCTGCTGGTCAGAGACCTCCCTACTCTCCTTCAAACTATTGCAAATAAAACATTTATACATCTTTATTTCTCTAGAGCACAGACGTAGAGTAGCCAGCCTTTCGGTCTTCTATAGGATGCATTTTGGAGAGTGGGCGAGGGAATTGCATAATTTAATTCCCCACCTCAGTTCCACCATCACCATCGGACGACCCGTCGTACGGCAAGTTTCCACCCTTATGTTGTTAACACCACTACGATGTGGACGAAGCGTTTCCATCGGACCACAATTTGAGTGTCTTCAAGGCTAGAGTGAATAGGCTCTTAATAAACTAGTGCGCTTTACCATCAACGACTGCGTCACTGCTTACCATCAGGCGGGATTGCGGTCAAGCGCTAGTTTATAATTTAATAAAAAAAAAAAAATGGCTCGTAATCGTAGCAGGCTAGGAATACCGGAGACGGGGAAAATAGGTTGTTATTTTAGCATGCCACTTACGACAACTAACTCGACTCTGTCTCTGCATGATACTGAACAAGATTTTCCATTCACAGGAGTACCCGGCTACGTAATGGACGGCGTAGTCATAGTAGGAGAGCGTGAGGCTGCTCCACCAGGGTACAGCGTGGCCGGTCGCGCGGGGAAACGACGTCTGTGCACGCGTGTGTCGAGACCCGCAGCCGCGCGTGCGCACCCGCCCGTCACTGACGTCATCGTATGCTCTAAGATGAGGCAAGCGCCGCAGGGGTTCTTACTAGCTGGGTAAGTCGATTCAATGGGCAAATGTATCGATAATAATAATAACTTTATTTCATATAAATTTAGTTTAGGCATAGAAATGCCTGTAGTTGAAGGCTCCGTTAATTGTAAATATGAAAGTAACAAAAAATGAAATGAGGAAAAATAATATATAACAAAATGAGACTAATTGTATGAGTGCATGCGTGTGGGAGGTGTGCGTGCATGTTGGTGCGTGTATGTGTCTGTGTGTGCATGTTGGTGCGTGTGTGTGTCTGTATGTGTGTGCATGTTGGTGCATGTGTGTGTGCATGTTGGTGCGTGCGTGCGTGCGTGTGTGTGTGGCAAATACAATACAAAAAACTAAACTAAATACAATAAAAAAGAAAGTTTTGGGAATGTTCAGTATGCAGTATTTATTTCTTTTTTTAGTATCTTAGCATCGTTTGGTGTCTCCTTGTGCGTTTAGAGCATGATATGAAGAATGTATAATTTTCTCACTGATAGTACATAGATTACATAACTCTTAATTCGTAAAGCTTTTTAGTAGAAAATATTCTTTTCTTGAAGTACATCACTATAATTATCGCTCTCTGAGCACGTTCTAATTCAAGAAATCTAGATTTCGTTGCTCCACCCCATATAGTTATGCAATATATCAAAACAGGCTGGACCAAAATCAAATTTCATTGATTGTCATTATTTTTATTTTCATTTATTCTCCCTGGTACAACATATCTCAACTCTGAATATCCAGATCCGATCAGTTTCCGTACTCTGCTTATGACTTGTTCTAGTTGAGGATGCCAGGAAAGACGCTGGTCAATGATAACTCATAGATACTTTGTTTGGTTAACTTGTTGGACAATAGGGCAATTGGTGCATCGATATTTACTAAAAGTATTATATAATAATAACTAAAATCTCACACAAATTAAATTAAATTGAAAACAATGAAATATAAATTTTAAAAGCATAAATAATAATATTATGTTATTTCTCAACACATTACAAAAAAAAAAGAAGTGTCAGACACCATGTTAATATTGTGATCGGTTAAGTAGCACCATGATTCATATGAACTAGTGAACATCTAGTGTTCTTGTTAAAAAATATCTCTGCCACATGAAGTCCACTGCTGGACATAAATAATAAATAAATAAATCATTTTTATTTCAGACATAAAAATCCATAAGAGTGTTAGTAACATACAAAGAAAAACAAAAACTTATTGCCTAGTGTTAGTAATTATTAAAGTGTGCACAAATTTTTTAATTATTGGAGAGCCGAAGCTCTCAGCTACAGTTTTCAGGATGTTGTTCCGACTGTCCCTCACTCTTCTCAGCAACGACACGGTCTTTTTGCGTATGATTGCATGAAAACCGTCGGTACGGGCTTGCGCAAACATTTCCGACGCACTACAGTAACGAGGTAGTCTCAACAACATCCTGAAAGCATTATTATATTGGACACGAGGACGTCCAGAGATCTTTTAGTACAATTGACCCACAGACTGCCCGTGTACAGACTTTGACAATAAGCCTTGAACAGTGTTATTTTTACTTGGTCTGTACACCTGGCAAATCTACGGGACAACTCCGGACCGCAAGTGCCCTGCGCTCCCTTTCAATATTTACATCGTCCTTGAGATCAGCGGTAAGAAGATGCCCTAGGTATTTAAAAGTTGTAACCCTACTAATTGATGACCACTCCACGGCATTTCCCGCCGACCTCAAAGACCATGTACTCACATTTTTTTACATTATAAATTAACCCATGCGCGGCAGCGTAGGCCTCGCACGTTTTAAGCAGCTCTCCGATTGCTCCCGCCGACGGACCCAGCAGCACCATGTCATCTGCATAGCTGATGGTGTTTATTGTAACCCCATCAACACTGCATCCGACACGCATTCTGCTGAGTGCAACCAGCAGGTCATCCACGTAGAGGTTGAAGAGTCTGGGAGACGTCAGACCACCCTGTCTCACCCCACACTCCAACCTGTACGGCTCAGAAACCGTATCGTCCCATTTCACATGATTAACTTGGTTACCATACCAATACTGGAGTAGCCCACATAATTCCGCTGGTATACCCCTGTCTCCCATCTTTCTCCAAAGCACATCGTACGCCTCCTCCACATAGGCCTCCTCCATTGAATTAAAAAAAAAAGACGGTTGGACGCGGCCTGCATCTAGCGCTTCCCTGCGATTTTGGTCAGGTCATCTGACCACCTAGTCGGTGGGTGTGCGACGCTGCGCTTGCCGGTTCGTGGTCGTCATTCAAGAGCCTTTCTGCCCCATCGGCTCTACGAGCTATGTGCGCTACCCACTGCCACTTCAAAGAGCTAATCCGCTGGGCTATGTCGGCGACTTTAGTTCTTTACGAACTCCCTCTTTACTATAGGCCTCATAAGAAAGCTCAAGGTCGCACAGGGAGCTATGGAGAGGGCTATACTAGGTTTTCGCTACATGATCGAATCAGAAATGAGGAGAAAAACAATATAAAATGTCTCTTTTCTTCCACAGTGAGATAAATGGGAAAATGGTGTGTTACAAAGTGAGTGGCGGCAGTACCGATACGTCACCCACGCACAATGAGTACGAAAACGTACTCACTAACATCACGCCAGAGGCTAATAGGAGGTAAGCAGACATAACATTGTTAAAGTATGTCACAAAGTGAAACGCACTTTACTTGTGGTAAGGCCCCCAGGCCTTATTTCACGAAGATGATTTTTCATGGTAGCTTTTTGAAATTTTGTACATAAATTCTTTACACAAAAATACTGGACTCATGTTTCGGGTTTCGCATAAACAAAAAATAACTTTGTATACAGGTCACTTTACCATGAAATACTAAGAAAAAATAATTTGACCGTACTTCTGCCGTTGAGCGACAGGAATATAAATATGATGATTGAGATGCCAATAAACACGATGCTAGTCGAGTAGATAGTCTCACAAATCAAGTGTCATCTGTCGTCATCATTAACCGTGAGGTAATGTTTATTTATGCTAGAAATTTGGCTCTACTATCATCCCTTTGCTTCTTTCTAAATGCAGTTCTTGATAAATGCAGTTATAGATAAATTCCTGCAATACGCAAGTTCGAACACAACAAAGGAACCCACTAAATTAATAAATCCTTCGCTGACCAAGTCGAATTAACTTGTACCGCTTAAATTCTCATGTAGGGTACAATGTACGCGCTCTGATCCTTGAAAGCAATATACTTATACATACACACATCAAAAGTGTCTAGGGATCAAGCATTTTTATGCGGATTTCTTGAGATTGAGATGTGGCTTTGTAATAAATTTATGATTTTATAAATTTATATGGATCCTTTTTGGTGCATTTCATAATTTGAATCAGGAACTGTGAATCAAATTCGAGTAAAAGATGAAAATCAGCTGTCAATATTTTCCCTATAAAAACATACAACGCATTAAAGGCATTATTAGTGCTACTGTTTCCCTACTACCGATTAAAACCAACGTTATTATGGAGCGGCGACGTCATTTAAGCAGGGAAGAAATGCTCAGAGCCGTGGGAATGATAGAAGCTGGTTCCCGGCAACGTACTGTGGCTTTAGCTCTGAATACAAGTCAGAGTGTTATCAGTCGACTTTGGACACGTTACCGAAGCACTGGTACCGTGGCTGAGCGCCATGGAGGACGGTATCGCTGCACCACACGGAGACAAGACCGATACATTCAAATCTTAACTCGAAGAGCTCCAACAATAACCGCCATGATGTTAGCCGTGAGGCTTCATCACTCTTCAGGGAACTTAATTAGCGACCAAACAGTCAGAAACCGCTTGCATGAAGTGAACCTTCATTCCCGAAGACCGCTACGGGTACCACCTATAGCAATGCACAATCGTAGGATTCGATATCAATGGGCCCTTGAACACAGAAATGGGGCAGAAGAACAATGGCGTTTCGTGTGCTTTTCTGATGAGTCTCGTTTTGGTATGAGACCGGATACAAGACGTATACGACACTGGAGAACCCCTGGACGCCAACAGCGATTATAATCCTGCCAGGAAGTCCATCCTTATAGTGGTGGAACCATCATGGTATGGGCGGGTATTTGGATCGGCGGAAGAACTGAGTTGATTTGGATCAGAGGCAACCTCAACGCTCAAATTTATGCTGAGACGATTGTATCAGACGTCATCGTTCCTCTACAAGTGCAAATCGGTCCCTTATTTCAGTTAATGAATGATAATGCACGACCGCACACCGCAAGAGTTGTAAGACAGACTCTCGCCGCAGCTAACATCAATGTCCTGCCCTGGCCTGCTCAGTCGCCAGACTTGAACCCGATTGAGCATGCATGGGATATGCTACAGAGAAGAGCTCTGCCGAATATGGAGGGTATCCAGTCGCAAGAAGACCTTTTTTTGTTGTTGCAACGAACATGGGCGGCCATTCCACTGCGTGATTTGGATGAACTCATTTTGAGTATGCCAAACCGATGTTCTTGTGTTGTTAGTGTTCGCGGTAGAAACACGGATTATTAATTGTTTAAGTTACCCAATAAAATTTTAGAGAAAACTGTTATTTCAGTCTTTTTTTCGAACTTTTGTGTTAGTGGTTCAAATGTCAAATATCCCTTTATTAGGAAAATGGCAAATTTCTTTATTAATGCAAAGGTGACTTGGTTTATCGTTACTGTGACAAACGAAAACACTTTATTTGATGAATCCTTAAAGAAAATTTTAATTAATATCAATCAGGAGAAAAGTTATTGCAAAAATATATGTTGATCCCTAGACACTTTTGATGTGTGTATATACTTTGCTATATACATACTGCCGACACTGTGTTATGTAGTAGTTGTGTGTTTGTATTTTTTTAAGTGTATTATAAATACAAAAACTAAAAAAAATAACATAGCTGTTAGATAAAAGGCGTATCTTTCGTCGTCATTTTGTTTAAGTTTAGGTATATCAGTATATGTATAAGCGCCGTAATTTCCGATGTTTATTTATAATTCAATAAAATAATAATTATTCTATAACAAATTTTTTGATTTAATTTTTCTTACAAATTATTAAATCGCGATTTTGCATGACTCTTACGTGATTTTAGTAGCTTTAAATAAGAATTTCGTTTGATAATACGTTTGCTTGAAAATTAATTACCCTTATTTTCAATAAAACTTGACACCTACACAGATATACTCGTATTATCGTATGCCTTGAAACTGCATTTTCGGATGCATTTCGGATCACAAATATGACCATGAGGTCTTATTGTATAATTTTTACTAAACTGTTTTTTTTTTAAATTTTATTATTTGGTTGTATAAATTTAAACGTAAATTTCTGGTATATAAAAGATGTTGTATAGAAGGGTTGGCAACCATAATATTTACAATCCATGCGTGATACGTGAGCATGGGAATAAGAGCTACAGTTTTTTTTTTTGCTCACTAGTTGGCGCCACTGTCGAGTAAGGTCGGGCGTAAACATAACGTTTACATTTAAATTATATTTACAGAAACAAAAACCTAAAAATGTGTTTCTAAACTGTAAGCAAACTAGCCTCTGAAATAGTTGTTCTTTCAAAGAACCGACATATATTGACCCGTTCCTCATATTGTTAGCCATAATTAATCTCAGGTATTCCAAAATGTACACAACATATTTTTTAAATCAAATTCTAATTCAACATGAACCCGCGTAGCCAACCCATAAACAGTGGCATTAGACATTTCGGAGATCTCACGCTACACTAGCGCCTCTAGCGGCGAATTCATACGCGATCTCATTCGTTCAATATCGCAATGATACAAACGTTCATTAGCAATCAACAAAGGATGTTTACTGATTGTTATGTCCGATCGCACTCACTCACTAAAACAATCTTATATTTGGACTACATAATTACTGTAGGTAATATAATCCATCAATGAAAATTAATAAACATTGTCCATTGTATCAAGAAACGGATATTATTAAATAAAATATTTACACAAGTAATTTATTATTCAACTACAAAGTTACGCCCCCGCTGTTTCACCCGCATGAGTTCGACCCCGTTGGATTACCAGGATAGAAAATCCTGGTTATAAACTATCTATGTGCCCAACACAATTGGTTCCGCCGTAATTAGAGTGTGAAGAAGTAACATATGTACATACAAACACACACTCACAAACTTACGCCTTTGTAAAATTAATGTGTTGTTTGGTAGGCCATAATATTCGGCGGCCGGCAGAAGTTACCACCCACCAGACAAAGTCTTGCCTCTCTGGTGAAGCCGTACGGAGGACGGGTCTGAGCAGTTGTGTTGCGATTTGTGCCGGGTACGACGCCAAATGTTGTTGTGTCGGGAGTTTGATCGAGCGGAGGGTCTCCAGATCAATCTCCCTTAGCGCAACATCGTTGGTCGTGTTGTTGGGTTTAATATTGCATTATCTCGCTCAACTGCCGTTTTCCTGCCTGTTCACTCAGTTGTTTGAGTGAATAAGCTCTTAATTAACTAGCGCGTTTTACCATCAATGACTTCATCACTGCTTACCATCAGGCGGGATTGCAGTCAAACACTAGTATATAATCTTTTAAAAAAAGTGCTGTCTTCCTTCCTATTCACTCAGTATTTTTTTGAGTGAATAGGCTCTTAATAAACTACCGCGCTTTGCCATCAACGATTGCATTACTGCTTACCATCAGGCGGGATTGCGGTTAAGCACTAGTTTATAATTAAAAAAAAAAAAAAAAACTTAATACTATTAATGTGTCGTTTGGCACACTTAACTGTAACTTAAGCAACTTAAACCATTGGTCCTTGCATTCGTTAATGTTTGACACTCGTTACGGGCCTTCAGTAGCCCGAGTTTGACAATCGGTCTTTAACCAAGGGGTTTCGGTTTTCCCAGTAACTGGGATACTAATATTCTACTTCCCCAGCGTATTGGAGAAGGGCAGAGCCTCACTAACGTAATATAAATTTTGTTATATTGCAGGTTGCGAGCACCGGATCGTCCCCCAAAACTGTCACCCCTCGTCTCAGAACTGAACAACTTGAATCTCAAGCAGTCACCAACCACATACCCTAACATCGAAGAGTTCACAACGGACCATGACTACGAAGCCTTAAGCCCCTCCTACAACTACAAACCCACCCGGCCTGCGCCTCGGCCACCCTCAGCGAAGTCTCCGATCCCTCACGGGAGCCCTGCGGGGCCCACGTCGCCCGTAGTTCATTTAAGGAAGAAGGGTCCTGCGCCCCTGCCAAGGAACACCATGTATCAGACGCTTGGAGGATATAATGGATTGGAAGGGGTACCATTTTTATTGAATCCCAAGTTGAGAGGATTGCCTAGTGATAGTTTGGTGAGTTCATATGTTTTATTATTTCACTGGAAAGCATTTAATACAACGTTATTTTTACTTTTTACGAAACCTGAACACAGTTTGTTCAGAATAAGCAACGGAATCGATTCCATTCATTTTGACCATGTTCTATTTTTTCCCAAATGCGGCGGCGAGCGGTACGTTGACCATATTTTTGTTGGGACAACCAAGTAAGATAACTTATAACTTAGTGGTGTTTCATGATATATTTTTTTAAATTAGGTACATAGATTCTTTACTTAAAAATACTGGACATGTGTTTCAGGTTTTGCATAATCAAAAAATAACGTTGTATACAGTCAGCAATAAAAGTCGATTAAAACTTTTGTTTCGTGTTTTTAACCTGAGTTAGGTTAAAACTAGTCGGGGTAACCTAGCTTTGTTACTGCGATTAATTCGGCTCGCACGTGAAGAGTTACAGTTCCAACTTAAACTATAATAATCTATTGATTATAATTCAGGTCTTTACTTGACCGTCTGTCGTTTAAATAAAAGGCTAGGCGGTTAATTAAACCATTGGGACCTAAACCTGAGGTTAATTCACGTCCATGTTTACACACAAACGCCGTGTAAAGTCGTAATGAAGTATTCTTTGCTGGTGACCTGTATTTTTTACTGTCTGTTCAATTGATTATGACTTCTATTACGTTATTATCATGACAAGCGACAGCTGCAGTAATTAGTTGGTATTGTAACTACTTTTTGCGTTTAATGCCATGCTTATGTCAACGGATTAAAGTCAAAACTACATGTTTTTATAAAACCTATTTCGGACACAAACTCGCACAATGGCGCCGATTCTGTTGTTCACAAACTAAACAAATTTTAAGTTATGTGCATCTTTTTATTTCCATTTCGTTAAGAAAATGACGGAAGATAAAATGTCAGTTTAATCCTGTCAAATTAAGACACTCCATAGACAGTTTAGACGCGATTATAAACATGGCGTCTAAAAATACGTCAGTTTACGTTAGAAGCGTACTAATTTGACAGGTCTAAACTGACATTTTATCTTCTGTCCTTTTCTTAATGAAATGGAAAGAAAAGATGCACATAACTTAAAATGAATTTAGTCTGTGAACAACAGAATCGGCGCCAATATGAATTTATATAGTTCAAAACTGTTTAGTAAAAATATATGAATTTATTTATTTATTCTTTGAAATGCTGTAATCTTAATATATACTGTATGTTAAGAAAACCCTGTCCGACCCGTGAAGGTGCAAAAAGAGGTAACTATTAAAATCTGCGTTATCGACCCTTCCGCGCGCGGCGGCGGCAGGGCACGCGGCACGTGGTCGCATCGCTATTCGCTCATAATAATACCGGTGTTGTCACTTTTTAAAAATTACCAAATTTCGGGGAAGTTGGAATTAATTCGCGGGAAAAACAGATTATTTCAAAATTCATTTGTATTGATACTATGATGATTACGTAAAATTTTATATTATATTTGGCCATGTGTTTACCTAACCTATATTATCCTTATGGGTCGGGCAGGGTTTTCTTAACATACTGTATTTTTGAACTGGTTCACTAAATGTTCCATACATTGGAAAAGCACTTCAGAATACTAACTGAAATATATTGTTTCCAGGCACAACTGCCAGTGGTAAAGCGTCGCTCGCGGTTCGAAATTGATCGTGACTACACCTACAACTTCGGCGTTGAGAGACAGACGTGAGACGAAACGGAACAAATCCCTAATGCCATATACATACGGTATATTATCCTTATTCTGAGTAGACATTAATTCACATGACCTTGCGTTTAGCGATCGATCCAAATGATTGATTTTAATATACACGTTTTAATGGAATATTTCTCTCCTCTGTCTGTTAATAATATCGACTATTTCGCCAATTTTGTAGAGAATACTCGTACTGCTCAATAATGTTTGGTAGAGATTTTTACGCTACATTAATCTATTGTTCACTCATAGAAACCAAGTAGAAGCGACGATATAATGAAATAATCCATTCAATTAAAATAAATCTGGGGTATAAGAAATTTGACTTAAGTGGAATATGGTCTTTAAAGGGGTAAATTTACCTTTCCTATAAAAAAAAAACCTACTCAACCGAATAGTGTATGCAACCAGAAATATGAGGGTCTGCTTCTTTACAGAAGTTAGAAGGGTGCGCTACTCCCCCAAATGGTATACAGAGTTGACAATTATATGCCGAATGTTGCCAACTGTTAAAAGTAAAACTTCTATGGTAGTATTTCGTCATCTGAATAAATGATCTTAAATAATGACATTATAAAAGTGGTTGTGTTGTTAAAGGGACGTGTACCTATACCAGCTCAACAGCAGAACTGACGATTATGATTACGATGTCCTAGTAATTTGTTTACATATCTCTTATTGTAAATTATGGCTTTGAAACAAAAACCATTGTATCCATTGTCTTCTGTTTCCTAGATTTTAGTGAGTGACCCTGAGGCCTTGATCGCGTGTCGATGAGTATTAGATTTATTAAGATCTAGCACGGTATACATCCGCGTTTTGATGCTGTCAAGAGGGATGCGTAAAATTGAATTTTGCGGACAACTTCATCGTCATCATCAACCTTTTTATCGTCCCACTGTTGGGCACAGGTCTCCTCTCATACTTGCTTAAAGTGGGTTGTGCGGATTGGTGATTTCAGAATATTAAAGTCCAGTCCTCAAGATATTTTCCTTCACCTTGTAATCAGTCAATGGTGTCTAAAATATACTTAGTAAGTACATATAACTTGGAAAAGCTATATTGGTACTTGCCTGACTTGGAATCGAACTCGCACACATATTTGAAAGGTTGATGGTAAACATCCACTAGGCCACCACGACCACTTAAGTCCGCAAACTTAAATTTTACTTAGCTTTTTTGCAGGTCAGTGTTATGTTATAGCCAATATGGCTTTACAGAAATACAATCATATTTATTTCTATTCCATAAAATAGTCATTTTACACAACAGCCTGTAAATTTCAAAATACTTAATATATACCCTAAAAAGTAATTTAATGTCCATCAGATAAATTTATAAAAAATAATGAACACGTATTTTTTATTTTTTCTTTCATTTAAATACTTAGGAAGATATATTGATTTGAAATGTCGCACGACGTCATGCCGGCGGCGTCGGCGTGACGTAATTAACCCCACCCCGTAACTTTAATACGCTATATCTCAGTAGTTTTTGGTAATTTCGACAAAATAAAAAATACGGGTCTTAATTTTTTTTTATTATCTATAAGACGAACTAATTATTTTTTTGATTTTCATACTTTGTATACATCCCTATTGTAGAGCAATCTGGCCCCAAACAGCTATACACATACTCATATATATTGTGCTAGAACTCTGTCAATGTGGATTTCTGTAAAGGGTAAATGTTTATGCGGAAAACGTGGGAAGCTAATTTGTAGAGGAAAACACTATATGGATATTTATATTTTTTAAAACCGAAATAAGTAAGATTTTTCGGCCCATATACGATGATTTTGTTTTTAAAATGACTGAATGTTGCGCAACTTTTATTGTGCTAATTGGAATGAATATTGAATGAACCATGTAAAATTAATCTTTTCGTATTATTAAATAAACCTAAGTATCGTAGTGATAGTTAAAATGTAAATTTGATTCTTCTATTCTTATACTTGGCAAGGTTTTGATATTCCTGAAGATCCTCTGTGAGTTTCAAATTAAAAAATTATGTTATCAACATTACGATAAATGAATTGAATTGATGAATGAATTGATTGAATGAATTTTTATGGTCATTCCTTTTATGCAGAGTGGTGCTGATAATAGGACAATAAATGAAAACACGAACAATGCCGGTTCATAGGAATAATCCTAAACCATAGAAAAAAAAATAGCATCAAAAATAAAAAAATAAAAATTTGAAACAAACTAAATCGCATAAAATTGTAAACGGAATAGAACATCCTTTAAAAATATTGGTTCACTGACCTCCGATCGGCCACAGCACGTTCCTGTATCGACTTGCTTTTTTCGCGCCATTATTATTATAGTTTGGTACCGCTGGATGCGGCGGTCATTAACCTGTAAGCGTTTCCTTATCAACATGTACATCATGTAGAAAATATGAAAAATTAAAAATAATTTCCTGTGACAACTAATGGACATATTTATATGGTTTTTTATGGGTCGACTGAGAATGTGTTGAGGTACACGATGTTTAATTTATTGTCGTATTGTCAGCACTACTCTGTATAACTTATTTCAAAGTCAACCTAACAAAGTAATAAATAAGTGACATCATTTCGCAACTTGGTATTATATCCCTTGATATTGGCGCCGATGCTCTTGTTAACATACTAAACTAATTTTAAGTGCATCTTTTCTCTCTATTTCATTAAGAAATAGAAAGATCTTAACGTCTCGCAAGCAGAGTTTACGGTGCAATTAGCATATATACAACTTCCCAACATCAACCGTTGGGCAAGGGGCCCGCCAGACGTAATACCTGTCCCTTTTCTATGGAGGATGAGTGAACTTTACTCCCTGTTCCTCCTGCCTCCACATTGGTGATCCCGGGCATAATTATCAGCGCAGCCGTGCAGTTCGTGCAATAACTTCAGCGTGACGTCATCATCATTAATATGTCTCCAGCAAGCTTTAGCGGCGAGTTACCTACCCAGCCAGCACCCACGGTTTCAACGGGACCTGTTAAATTAAGATAATAGAGAGTTCAGACGCGATTCAAAACTTACGTCAATTTACGTCAGATGCGCACTATTTTGACAAGATATTTATCGTCTGTGCTTATCTCAATGAAATATGAAGTAAAAGATGCATTGAACTTGAAATTAAGTTTAATTTGTGACAAAAGCATCACTGCCGTTGTAAAATCTTTAATTAAAAAAGTCTCTAGTACTTTCCATCAGTGCTAATGAATGGTAACTATTTTACAATTTCTTGTGTAACGACTATGTGCCAATACCAGTACAAAGTGTAGGTCTGGTTACCGGGCGTTTCGCCAGCCAAAGACTAGTCAAATTGAACGAATTTGAATTGTTTGCACTATTTTAACGACTGACATGATTTTTATCACACGCTCATTCGGGTACAGAAGACAGCACATCAAGCTACTATCATCTGTCGGATTTCTTCGAAGGTTTAAGATTGAATGGGAATATTTGACAGTTTCGGTTAGCTTGACCTGCTGTTATCCGTATATACGTGTACATAAAGTACGTATTAAGGATCTTTTGACGTTTTAATGACCTTCACAGGGTAGCGCTGTTGGTAAACATTTTTCACACAAAATGGCTGCGTTAGTCAAAATCAATATCAAAATGTATTCAAATTAGGTTGAGAATTTTCTTAATGGCAATGTTATGTTACAAAAATATGGTAAACGCACTGCTCGCCCGCCCGCGCCTGCAGCGCCGCGGCTCGGGGTGCGGTGCGTTGACGTCTTACGAGTCTTGTACTATAATCTCAGCTGTGTGATCCGTCAGCTGTGTTGCGGCTCGCTAACCACACTGCAACAATTTCTAAATATATTTGGGAAAAAATATCACATGTTGTAAATATTATTGGAATCGACTCAGTTGCTTATTCTGAACAAACTATATTCAGGTTTCGTCTAAAGAAAAAATAAATTTGTATACCATAGTTCCGATATTAACCGCGCGCTAAAAGATTCTTTGCACATGTATACCATTTTTATTGTGCTCTATCTATTTAATTGACTTAACCGGGTATTGTCTATGGTTCTGACAATAACCCGGACAATGACAATATTATAAAATTATTAATTAAAAGTTGTGAATGATTTTTTTAAGGTTCTTTAGATTAGTTTTAATTCAAGAACGTGTTGTTTTTGATATACATATTTGCATGTCATTAGTTTATTCCCGATTGTTGGTAAAGATAAATGTCGTCATTATATGAATTAGAAAATGTATTATGTTCAAGTTTGGGTGAACCTGTGGGTTTCCTTGGGTCGGGGGAGAGATGTGTGCTATAAACACTTGCTAGCACCTTATTTGAATTGTATAACACGAATCACTTATCTTGAGTGGTAATATCCTAGGTTTAGGCTCATCGCGCACACCACATCGAATGCTTACCCCTCACTCTACCTTGACTGTAATACAATATACACATTAAATTTGTGAGGGGAGCCAGGTGAAGCTTTGGTTTCTTAGGAAAGTTAAGCGCTTCCGTCATATTTAACGATAATCATGATAATCTGTAATTTTCACATTAATATGCCAAAAAACGCGCTGTGTTTGTAGACCTACTACTGATTGATACCCCAGTGTGCTTGGTGCGAGGTTATCTTACGTTAAAGCGATCGAATTGGGCCGCAACTCAATCACAGCGCCGAACGCACTAAGCCCACTGAACCCACTGATCTACCAACCCACACTGGACCAGCGTGGTAGCCCCCCTCTTATCGAGACGAGGCTTATGTCCCAACAGTGGGAATATTGTAGGTTGATGATGTAAGCACACTGATCTATAATAAACAAGTACGCTCGACTACATACTTTTGATAAAAAAAAAATAAGAATTTTAATGTTTACCGCTGACTTGAACAACTTGAGCGTGCGTGGGACTATTTTTAATAGCGAGTCTCACAATATGCGCATACGCATGATGACAAAAGTCTTTTTCCGACGTACCAAAACAAGATTATAGCTATTTGCGGCAGGGCCAATTTTGTTTACTGAGACTCTGTGTTATTTTGTATAGAATATTTGGTCTAGCCTACTTATGTAGGTAATACAACACCCTAATCGCGTTAAACACACTATTACTATAATTTAGAATCATTTTGAAGCATATTTCTAATCCATCTGAACTATGTGTTCTAAAAATGTATCTGCTAAAGAATGCAATCAATGTTGCTGAATGAACAGTCTAAATTAAGCCCAATGCTACTGGTAATGTGCTAAGCAATTACCCTGGTGCTGGGTAAGGGGTCGTTCAAGTATTACGTAAGCACTATTGAGGGGCGGAGAGGTCTTTGTTTTGTTTATTTTGGATGACATGGGGGAGGGGAGGGGAGGCTATATGACGATTACGATTCGGTAGTTATTTACTTTTTTTACACAAAGTGCAACCCGCATTATCGCATTATCTATGCTTGAAATGTTTTGTTCATAAGATTATAATATTTTTGTCCCTTACTCTATGTTGAATACTGTATAAGTAAAATCTAATATCTATCTTAAACCTATTTTCTTATTTTTATAATTATAAATATAAAAAGATACATTTATAATTGAAAAATGTTTACGTAAGCATAGGGGAAGGGGGTAAGAGTTTTGCTTACTATTGCTGACATGGGGGGATGGGGGGGTAAATAATTGTAATAAATCTGCTTACGTAATATTTGAACGGCCCCTAATTGCGTAATACGCTATCAGTCGGAATGGGTTTCATTTTGAAAGTTCAATTACACGCATTACGTTATTTACGTTGCTGAGGATACAATTGTTTGGAACATAAGGAGCAATAGATTAGCAGTATGCTTCAAAATTATTCAAAAGTCAGTGATGGCCGTTCACCAGTTTCTTAGGAGACCCAAGGCTGTAGGAAGGTGCGCGATGGTGGTAACATATGGTCCAGTCTGCACTGATGTTTGTCAATTCGTTGTACATATCTTAGCGTATTGTGTTCGCACGACTGTTATTTATTAACTCGATAAATAGAATTATTTGCTTAATAATAAAATCCTTTTAACCACCTCCTTTAATTAGCCTGTAAAGAGATTCTGTAATACAATTTTTTAAGTAAATATAATAGACTTGTTTCTAGTTGAACTTGTTATAGGTTGGAGATGACGGAATAGTATGGTTTTTGTCGCAAATCCTATTTGTTTTACTCAAATATTTATTAGCGATATTGTAAATAATTTATGTATAATGCAATTAGAAAATTAGTACGCTTTTTTACACATTAGAAATGTATTTCATCTGATAATTTGTTTAGAATGACTATGAAGGAATAAAATTTAAATTATTGACTGATTATACTGTATTTTTATTTAACAAACCTTTTAAATAATAATAATAATTTATTTATGTAGACAACAAGCTGTCCGTTGTGTTAGTAACAATCTTACTGAGGTTATGTTACTCATCATCATCTCAGCGTATAATCCCGGTTGCATCCGCGGCTTCCGCGTTGGAGCCCGGGGTCCGCTTTCCTACACTTACTCCTCCATTTCGCACGATCTCTGGCATCCCGTGGCGTGAGATTGTTGACACGCATGTCATCTCTTACGACGTCATGCCAGCACTTCTTTGGTCTACCTCGCTTGTTCCAGCCCAGCGCGGTGGCGCCATGGCAAGACATTTGTTATCCACATAGCATGCCGGTTTTCGTAAGACGTGACCGTACCAGCGTAGGCGACCCTCTTGCAGTTTGTCTGCTATGTCACGGACACGAAGACCGCCACGGATGCGGGAGTTCCTGATGCGGTCTTTCTGCGTAACTCCACATATCCACCGCAGCATATTCATCTCCGTGACACGCAGCTCCTGTTTGTGTCGCTCAAGCACAGGCCACGCCTCACTGCCATACAGAAGAACAGGTCTAATGATGGTCTTATAGACCTGTCCTTTAAGCTTAACCGGCATTTTGGGGTCGCAAATGACACCCGTCACCTCACACCATTTTGCCCAAGCTGCGGAAATGCGTGCCTTAACGTCGCAATCAATGTCGCCGGACGCGCGGAGCACAGACCCCAAGTATTTACACTGGTCTGTGCACTGGACCATGTCTCCGCCTATGCACACCGACATAGGGTTTGTGGTGTTGCTGGCCATGTACACCGTCTTCGCCACATTGAGTTTATGACCTCCGTTCTCAAGCGAATTCATCCACACATTCACCCGCCGCACCAACCTTTCCCTGTCCGCGTCTGCCAGCGCGATATCATCAGCATACATGAGCAGCCAGGGAGGTTGCTCAAGCGAATTCTTGATGCTGTCTGACAAAACGTCCAATATCACGCTGAACAGAAACGGACTAAGGACGGATCCCTGGTGGACTCCGACGGTGATGGGGAAGGGTTTAGTGTCGCCAACAGCGGTCCTACAATGGGATCGGAATTGAGGTACATGTCTCGAATTATGTCAACATAGGCTTCTGGTACCCCTTTGATCCTCAGTGCCCACCAGATCACCCCCCGAGGGACACAGTCGAAGGCCTTCTGCATATCTAGAAAGAGCATATGCAGAGACGTGTTCTTCGATCTGTATCTCTCCATGGTGATCCTTAGGGCGAATATAGGGTCCATGGTTCCGTACCCTGGGCGAAACCCATATTGACACTCCGAGACAGCACACTCCTGCCGGATCTGGGAGTCTAAAATCCTTTCAAAGATCTTCATGGTGTGGTACATGACCTTTATACTACCGCGGTAATTACTACACTCTTGGACCGAGCCCTTGCCTTTGAAGACTGGAGTGATGATACTCAGCCTCCATTGGTTCGGGATTTTGCCGTTCAGGAGTACGCGGTTGAGGAAGTTCGTTAACATGCCCACACCGCGAGGACCCATCGCCTTCCAGGCCTCAATGGGGACTCCGTCAGCTCCGACAGCTTTCCGATTCGCCATGCGACGAAGAGCAGTTTGGACTTCCTAAGGCGTTATCGGGGGCACTAATCCAAGGTTCGGAGGGAGTTCTGGTGTCTGCACCTCTTGGTGCTGCTTATTCAGCAGCTCGTGGAAGTACGACCGCCATCTCTCCTTCACCGCGTGGTCCTTGCAAAGCAGGTTGCCGGTAGGGTCTTTCACAACGGCACTTGGATATATCCTGTGCCGCTTTGACCCTGGAACGTGCCAACTTTTAAATGAGCTTCTACCCTCAGATGATTCCAACTTCTCGTAAAGCGGTTGCAAGTGGGCACGTCTGACTCTGGCTACAGCTCTTTTAGTGGCACGTTTGGCAACCTTATATGCATCGCGATCTTCAGGAGATCCGGTCGCCCGCCACGTTTTGAAGAGGGCTTTCGTCACCCTTATCTCCCTGTGGACTGTGACGTCCCACCACCAGGTCTCTGACACTTTTGCGACCACCCTTAGAAATGCCGAGCACCACCCGCGCCGCCCCAGCAATAGTTGCCTGGATCCTGTCCCAGTGGTCTTGGACAGTTTCGCCCTCGGTACCTACGCACTTGTCGCCGATAACCGACGCGAACTCTTGGGACTTATTTTCATCAAGCAGCCACCACCGGATCTGGCGCCGGCAGTGCTCTACATGTCTACGTTGGGCCTTGACGCAGAGGTCCATGACAAGGAGACGGTGTTGTGCAGTGAGGCTCTCACCGGGTATGACTTTGCAGTTGGCTACTTTGCCGATGTGGTGTCTCCTAGTTAGTAGGAAGTCGATCTGGGTAGCGCTTCGTCCGCTCCGGTATGTAACAAGGTGCTCCGGTTTCTTTTTGAAATATGTGTTCACGATTGCCAGGTCAGCGGCCGCACACGTTCGGAGAATGTTGTCCCCTTCCGCGTTGCGGCTACCGTATCCAAGCCACCGTGAACACGCTCAAACCCGTCATACTTCTCATCCACATGACCGTTCAAATCACCACCCAAAACGATTCCCTGGGACAACGGGATCCCACGAAGCAATCCTTCGAGCTGACTCCAGAACAATGTCCTTTCAGCGTTACCGCACCCGGCTTGCGGTGCATAGGCACTCATCAAGTGGGTTATGACCCCATTGACAAGCACCCGCACCGACATCAGCCGATCACTGATGCGATTAACCTCCAGAACGCTATCCTGGAGCTCGTCAGACAGCACCACGGCGACCCCATTTCTCCCACTAGGTGCACCCGTGTAGATCAGCTTGTAGCCATTCCCAATAAGCCGGGATCTGCTGCCTTTCCACCGAGTCTCCTGCAGGAACGCCATGGCCACCCTCCGCCTATGGAGAGTATCGGCCAGTTCTCTCGCGCGTCCAGTTAGCAGTTCCACGAAGCGAAATGGAGTTTCCTGGTTTGGGCTCGCTTCTTCAGCCGTGTCCGCCCCTGACACGGTAGCCCTAGCCCACAGTTCACAGGAGTCGGGCGGGGCTCCTGCGTGCCGTTTTGCGGCAGCGCCCTAACCACCTGCCTTTTTCTGTTCCTGTTCATGATGTGATGGCTTTGTTTGGCTTTTACGAGTGCGACTGCCGTCTGACCACTCAACCCCGAAGGGGAAGCCGGCGTCAGAGCCCCGTTCGTAAGTCAGCAGGTGCATCGTCTAGCAGGTGGGGTTGACTTGAGTCCCAAAGATGATGGTGGGACCCCACCATCATCTTTGACTTTCACTGAGGTTATGTTACTACTTAACTAAAATCGACTTGGTTCGGTCCGCTAACCACACGATGTTGGGAATGTTGCGTAGCCTGTGTGGCTACCATGAGTGTTCTGTACGGAAACTACACACATCAAAAGTGTCTAGGGATCAACATATATTTTTGCAATAACTTTTCTCCTGATTGATATTAATTAAAATTTTCTTTAAGGATTCATCAAATAAAGTGTTTTCGTTTGTCACAGTAACGATAAACCAAGTCACCTTTGCATTAATAAAGAAATTTGCCATTTTCCTAATAAAGGGATATTTGACATTTGAACCACTAACACAAAAGTTCGAAAAAAAGACTGAAATAACAGTTTTCTCTAAAATTTTATTGGGTAACTTAAACAATTAATAATCCGTGTTTCTACCGCGAACACTAACAACACAAGAACATCGGTTTGGCATACTCAAAATGAGTTCATCCAAATCACGCTGTGGAATGGCCGCCCATGTTCGTTGCAACAACAAAAAAAGGTCTTCTTGCGACTGGATACCCTCCATATTCGGCAGAGCTCTTCTCTGTAGCATATCCCATGCATGCTCAATCGGGTTCAAGTCTGGCGACTGAACAGGCCAGGGCAGGACATTGATGTTAGCTGCGGCGAGAGTCTGTCTTACAACTCTTGCGGTGTGCGGTCGTGCATTATCATGCATTAACTGAAATAAGGGACCGATTTGCACTTGTAGAGGAACGATGACGTCTGATACAATCGTCTCAGCATAAATTTGAGCGTTGAGGTTGCCTCTGATCCAAATCAACTCAGTTCTTCCGCCGATCCAAATACCCGCCCATACCATGATGGTTCCACCACTATAAGGATGGACTTCCTGGCAGGATTTTAATCGCTGTTGGCGTCCAGGGGTTCTCCAATGTCGTATACGTCTTGTATCCGGTCTCTTTGTAGAGATAGAAAGAGATATAGATAGAAATAAATCTAATAGAGATAGATAGAAATCCGCATAAAAATGCTTGATCCCTAGACACTTTTGATGTGTGTAGATCATCGATATCGACCGCATTTGACTCATCGATTGGCCCGCTTCAAGGTTGCAAGAACTCTCAAGCAATGAGAGCGCCAAATGCGCTCGATGCGTATGATCAGGTCTCGTAATAAAAAGTCATGGTAGCCACACTGCGATGATGCGTATGATCAAGTCTCGTAATAAAAAGTCATGGTAGCCACACTGCGATATAACACAGCAGAATTCTTGCGCCATTCTGCGTCAGTTATAAGTTCGCGCGTCTGCAAACATCGCCGACGCTCTTCCAAAGTGACACTTCGCAACACCACCCTGAACACATTGTTGTATTTGTTACGCAGAATACGTTATAAGCACTTTAGGTGAACCTGAGTCTGCGAGGGAATTGCATGATTTATTTCCCCCATCTCCGTTCCGTCATGACTTACGGAGCCGAGACGTGGACACTAACGGTCAGAATAGTCCATAAGTTTAAAGCCGCTCAGCGAGCTATGGAGTAGGCTATGTTGGGCGTCTCACTCAAGGACCGCATCAGAAATGAGGTGATCCGACAGAGGACCAAAGTCACCGACATAGCTGAGAGGATTAACAAGCTGAAGGACCGACAATCGTTGAAGTAAACGAGTCCTCGAGTGGTGACCGCGTCTCGGCAAATGTAGCGTAGGACGCCCTTGGGCGAGATGGAGCGACGACATCAAAAAGGTGGTTGGTAGTGGCTGGCGGAGAACTGCTCAGGATCGAGCTTGTTGACGTGCCATGGAGGAGGCCTATGTCCAGCAGTGGACCAGTAGCGACTAATGATGATGATCTCCGGTCCAACATCGGAGGACCCGTCCTACGGCGAGTTTCCACCCTTACGTTGTTGACGCCACTACGATCCGGAGCGTTTCACCTCCTCTTTTATAACGCGAACATCGAGGGACTGGAACAATTTGCTAGCGGCGATGTTACCATCTGACTACAATTTAAGTGTTTTCAAGGCTAGAGTGAATAGGCTCGATTGCATCACTGATTACCAACAGGCGGGATAGCGTTCAAGCTCTAGTTTATCTACGAGTATAATAATATATAAAGCTGAAGAGTTTGTTTGTTTGAACGCGCCAATCTCAGGAACTACTGGTCCGATTTGAATAATTCTTTTTGCGTTGGATAGCCCATTAATCCAGGAAGGCTTTAGGCTATATAACATCACCTACGCGGTATACTACTAAACATACGCGGGTGCGCTGCGACCAATAGGAGCGGAGCATAACTAACTCCACGCGAACGAAGTCGCTGGCGGACGCTAGTAATTTATAAAAAAAAAACACATTGCCCCCGTGTACAGCGATGTGCAATATGCCTAGGCTTTCTCAATTCTCGACCTTTTTTATTTCCCAGAGCACGAGAATTCTCGACCACTATTTCCCGGGAATTCCCGGGTTGTTGAGAAATATGGAAATTTATTAAAAATGTGTGTTTTAGCAAAAAAACTACGCTTTTCATACAATATTCAATAACATTTATCAATCAACAACATTTATTTTTAGTTTCATGTGACCTTAACGTAAGTGAGTATCATCACCATCATCATTTCAGCCGAAAGACGTCCACTGCTGGACATAGGCCTCCCCCAAGGTTCTCCACGATGACCGGTCCTGCGCCTCCCGCATCCAGCGGTTTCCCACGACTTTCACTAGGTCGTCGGTCCAGTACCTTATCGGGGGCCTACCCACGCTGCGGATGTGATTTGCTCGTTTTCTGATGTTTGTATTAGAGTGTCATCTTCACCTAAATTAGAGCTGCAGGGTAATTACGTAACACACTGTCAATAGCAATGAGTTTCATTTTGACAGTACCTACAGTTGTTGTTGTGTGTAGGTCGCATGTGTTATGTGTAGATAACCAACACAACGTTAATTGTTTTTATGAATGAAATAAATTAAATGAAATGACACATTTTCGAACACATGAAACAATGGATTAGCAATATGCTTTGAATTGATTCCAACTGATAGCAATACGGAAGCTGCTGCTGAATAATCTATTGTACAGTTTGTGTTGTTCAGTTTCAGAATTTCTCGATTTCTCGACCACTTTTTTCTCATCTCGAGTAAAGGCAAAAGGAGATGTTTCATTTTGGGCCACCACTATGTACGCTATATAGATAATAAGGAAAAAATAAAAGATTATCATAAAAATACTACTAAATTAATTTGAATAAAAATACAAGTAGGTATATATATATCTATTTTTACACCATCTCGATCCATTTATGTAAGAAATTGTTTTAATATTATTTAGTGTTATGTACGATATTACAATTTATCCATAAGGAATGCCTAAGCATTTTTCTGCCTTTGAAAGTGTATCAATGATATTTAAAATACTCATACTTAACTATTTCGTGTTTCTTTATAGTTGGTCCTGTATTCCAAAGACATGAAGTGCCACTGCAAGCAGACCAATCATTGCTCACATTAGGACGCCTAGTACGGGACCGGCTGGCTAACATTATTTATGAGACTCAGTAGTTTAATTTTGTAAATAAAAACTAAGAAGTTATTTAAGGTTTTTTAATAAAATTTTCTAATATAACTAACAATTTCCCAAACAGAGTTTGCCACTGAGACTGTTGTTCGAGCTCCCGTTCTCTAAGCCTTACATGCTCAGTGGCAAACTCTGTAATGAAATTCTGCCATCTTTCTTCGGTGCCAGCAAAGAGGGAAGCTGCATCAACAGGGCGTGTATGGCGGTGGCGCGGTGAGGTGCGGCGTGGGCGAATGACACGGCGAGCCCCGACTTCGATGCGTCTTGGACTCACAAGAGCGTAGTGGGGAGTAGGGGAAACTGCAACTGCCTCTATCTCATCAACATGGAACTCCACTTGCTCCTGGCTTGTGCCTGGCCGATTTTCATTAACCGTTGCTGAAAATAACAGTTACTAAATTATGTACAAGACAAATTTTATAATACTAAAAGCATTAACAACCTATCATGGCCTTTATTTATTTAATAACTAGCAGCTGCCCAACTTCTTTCGCATGGAGTTAGTTATTTGAACATTTTATTTTAACCCCAAAAGAGTTGATTTCTATAGATACATTATTTCACTTCTAGATCATAATATTCAGCACAATTTTTTTATATGCTCCACTCCTCTGGGTTGCAGCTTGATTTTATAGCCAAAAACCTTCCTCGATTAATGCGTTATCCAACGCAAAAAGAATTTTTCAAATCAGACCAGTATTTCTTGAGATTAGCTTTTTCAAACAAACAAACTTTTCAGCTTTATATATTTGTATAGATTATAAAACAAAATTTATGTGGATTTGTCATATAGTACCTACACACTTTCAACAAAATTTTATTTCAATATAGTTACATATTATGACTACTTACTGTTATCAATATGGATATTCTCACGGGGAGATGTGAAGTACTGCTGTGGAGGTGGAAGCACCTGCTGCTGCTGTTGTGCTGTATCACATTCAGCTGAAGTTGTCTGTAACATGCATTAAATATTGTTTGAAGAATATGATAGTGAAGTCGTAAGAAAGAGTGTTGTGCAATAAGTATATTTAATGTATAGAATATAAACTTGCAAAGGCAAACGGATTATTTAGTCCACACACTTTAATGCTGATTATACACAAAGCTACTAATATGTATTATTACCATTGCAAACGTTAAAGTAAAATTATATTAATAGTTACCTCAACACCAACTTCAGGTATGCTTATTAGGCCTGTCGCAGCTTGGGTTCCTGTTAAGTTGAGGACCCTCTGCTCCAGGTCTGTCAAAATAATCATCCATTTAACAGACCTGGACCTAAAAACTAAGAAGTTATTTAAGGTTTATTAATAAAATTTTCTAATAAAACTAACAATTTCCCAAACAGAGTTTGCCACTGAGACTGTTGTTCGAGCTCCCGTTCTCTAAGCCTTACATGCTCAGTGGCAAACTCTGTAATGAAATTCTGCCATCTTTCTTCGGTGCCAGCAAAGAGGGAAGCTGCATCAACAGGGCGTGTATGGCGGTGCCGCGGTGAGGTGCGGCGTGGGCGAATGACACGGCGAGCCCCGACTTCGATGCGTCTTGGACTCACAAGAGCGTAGTAGGGAGTAGGGGAAACTGCAACTCCCTCTATCTCCTCAACATCGAACTCCACTTGCTCCTGGCTTGTGCCTGGCCCATTTTCATTAACCGTTGCTAAAAATAACAGTTACTAAATTATGTACAAGACAAACTTTATAATACTAAAAGCATTAACAACTTATCATGGCCTTTATTTATTTAATAACTAGCAGCTGCCAGACTTCTTTCGCATGCAGTTAGTTATTTGAACATTTTATTTTAACCCCAAAAGAGTTGATTTCTATAGATACATTATTTCACTTCTAGATCATAATATTCAGCACAATTTTTTTATATGCTCCACTCCTCTGGGTTGCAGCTTGATTTTATAGCCAAAAACCTTCCTCGATTAATGCGTTATCCAATGCAAAAAGAATTTTTCAAATCAGACCAGTATTTCTTGAGATTAGCTTTTTCAAACAAACAAACTCTTCAGCTAGATTATAAAACAAAATTTATGTGGATTTGTCATAAAGTACCTACATACTTTCAACAAAATTTTATTTCAATATAGTTACATATTATGACTACTTACTGTTATCAATATGGATATTCTCACGGGGAGATGTGAAGTACTGCTGTGGAGGTGGAAGCACCTGCTGCTGCTGTTGCGCTGTATCACATTCAGCTGAAGTTGTCTGTTACATGCATTAAATATTGTTTGAAGAATGTGATAGTGAAGTCTTAAGAAAGAGTGTTGTGCAATAAGTATATTTAATGTATAGAATATAAACTTGCAAAGGCAAACGGATTATTTAGTCCACACACTTTAATGCTGATTATACACAAAGCTACTAATATGTATTATTACCATTGCAAATGTTAAAGTAAAATTATATGAATAGTTACCTCAACACCAACTTCAGGTATGCTTATTAGACCTGTCGCAGCTTGGGTTCCTGTTAAGTTGAGGACCCTCTGCTCCAGGTCTGTTAAAATTAATCTACATGCAGGGCCACCACCTGTTCCACTGGCAGAACGATGAATTTTAGCTGCCTTCCTTATTGTGTTGTTCTTCAGATCACTCCACACCTTCACATGTAAATAGCAAATCAATCATTAATAACACTCATTAGTAAGCTTTAATGTAATGTTTAATTTAAAAAGCCGTACCTTTATCCACTTTTCAACTGGCTTAGAAGAACCAGTTGTATCCATATTGAGGACTCTGATTAGTTCGGTCCATTTATTATGAGCCGTAATGCGGCCATTTGGGCCATCTCCAAATTTATTCAAGTCTCCATTACTGCAATAATAAGGAATATTGTAAACGAATAATGTAATTATGAACAAATATATATTTTGACTGAATGTTTACTTAGTAAAAAAACGAAGCTATTTACCTTTCCATATACTCCACCATTACTTCGAATTGTGAAGAACTTGTTCTCGACATACTAATTACTTTTATAATGTATATTAAGTAAGTATATTTAAATAATTCAAAATCTTAAAAAAGCAAATAATTCAAATCTACGACAAAACTAACGGTGAAACTTCAAAAGTGACAGATCCTTTGTGAGAGAGACGCCACAATTTTGCCAATATCACGTACGAACGATTAATAAACCATCAAATAAAGGTGGTCGTTTCAAACCATAAATAGTTTCAATAACTATGTATTGGTTCAATACCTAAAATACGGTATTCGATTCTACAATAACTATTTATTTAGAAAAACTATTTATTGGCGAAAACGTTTTACTCGCCGCACCAACACTGCGAGTCGCGTCCGTCAGTACTAAGTATATTCTTACTCGGTTACTCGGTTCTGTAATACCTAATACCACCTAATAACTATTTATCGCGAAAAACTATTTATTTTGCGAATACACGATATACGCTTTACTCGTCGCACCTACTGCGAGTCTCGTCTCCTCGATGTAGATTGTGGGCGTACCCGATACCGAACCGAAATATTCCGACGGCGCACGAAAAATGGCGATTACGATTAACGATGAGCGAGTCCTAGGAAAAAAAGTAAGAAGGGATTTGACTTGTAATCCGTATGCAATAGATGCAATTATCGAAAAAAATTATTTAGGTCACGGTTGAAAGTTGACCTTCAGGTTCACAGAAAGGGGCACTTGTTTGGGTGAAAAGTAAATTGCAAATTGTACCTATCTATTTTTATTTTAGTTGTGTATGTTTGGTGTTCACGTTCTAATGCAAAACTTTCTACGCGCGTGCGATACTTTTTTGTTCTTTGTGTTATTTCTTTTTCTTATTGCTTTTATAGTATAACTTAGGTGTATAAAAATAGACATACGTAAATTATACTTATGAATATGTAGTTATATGTTATAATAACTAAATATTTTCACAAATATTGTTTTATAATTTCTAAAATCCATTCAAAACTAATACCGAAAACCACTGAAAACTTAGTTACTCTAGTTATCCACGAAACGAGTAATGTCAATACCCGCCAAAGGTACCGGTACACCGCCACCGACCTCGGTATCGGCAATAAATAGTTACTGAAATAAATAGTTTCAATACCCGTTATCGGGTATCAAACCAATACATAGTTTCGGTATTGCAAAAACACGTACCGACCCACTTCTACGCTTCAAACGCTGGAGAGTATTTAGCGCGAATTAAAATAATAATAATGTATTTCTTGTTATGTTAAAAAATTAAAAAAAAAATATTTCTTCGCAGATTGACAGTATAGTAACATCACAGATTATGGATACGAAAATGATATCACGACGGACAGTGAAGGAACAGTGAGAAAAAAAAAAAAAAAAAGTTACAGCTTAATTTTATTAATTTCAATAAATTTGCATAGTTTGAATATAAAACGTGTAAACACAAAGGGAAGTAGACATTTGACAGAGGTAGGACGAGGAATATGAGGGGGAATGATTTCATGAAAGGAGAAGTGTAATTTAGGACAGGAGAAAAATAAATGGTCCACGTTTCCTTCATCCAAACCGCATTCACAAAGAGAGTTATCCTTTATCCTAAGTTTGGCCAAGAAATGGGGAGAGCAACAATGATTTAACCGTATACGACAGATAGTTGAGGTTGTGGATTTTTTGCCTAATTGATACTTAAAAAACCAAGGTTTGTGGGGTATTTCAGGTTGAATATCTCCATAAAATTTACCCTTTACGGTCTTAGAGATTTGCCAAAGTTTGGACCAAGATTTAAACAAACTTAGAGGAAGAGTAGTACAAATATCATGGGAATAAATTTCAGAGTGGGAAAGAGCGCCAGTGAGAACAGCATTTTTGGCGCAAAAATCAGCTGACTCATTACCAAGAATACCGACATGACCAGGAATCCAGGCTATGACGACGTGAATGCCAAGTTCATGACATTTGAACAGCAAATCTCTGATTTTAAGAATGATAGGGAATCTTGACTTAGATCTAAAAGGATTAGATAGAATGGCTTGAAGGCAACTTTTTGAGTCAGAGAAAATTATGGAGTTATTCAATTTATGAGACATAACAAAAGAAATGGCTTCAAAAATGGCAATTGATTCACCTGTAAAGACGGATGTAACTGAAGGACACTTATAATTCAGAATAATTTTTGTATGAGGGATCCAAACAGCAACTCCTACCGGGCTATCAACAGAGGATTTGGAGGCGTCAGTGTTTAAAGTAGTCTAGTTCTTATAATTAGAGGACACTTTTTGCACAAATGTCTTATACGGTTCGAGGGTATTTTTGCTAATTCCAAAGTCTAAAACGACCTCCGGTTGGAATACCAAGGCATTATAAGGCACCGAGTACAGATATAAAATAGGGTTTTGAAAAAGTGGACTAGGAAGACGCGTAACTTGAAGGTAGGCACGAACAAGACAAGGAAGTTCAATATTAGAACGACGAGGACACGAGTCAAAGATGGATGATAATTGGTCCAGTTTACCAAGAAGAGGATGATTAGAATTTTGCACAAGTTTAAAAATAAATCTATTTGCCAAAAATTGTCTTCGAATTGAGAGCGGAGGTTCAACACACTCAACTTGCATGGCATTAATTGGGGACGACTTCATCGCCCCTAGAATAATACGTAAACACTTTGCCTGAATTTTATCGAATTTTTGGAGTCCAGATTTGTTACAAGGGTCTAATAGAAACATGCCATAGTCAAAATGACTACGAACTATAGCATTATAGATCAATTTTTCAGTATATGGGTGAGCACCCCACCAAACCCCAGAGAGTGAACGAAGAACATTAACGTTTCTTTCGCATTTTTGAGAAACAAAGTCAGTGTGGGGAATACCGGATAATTTTGTATCTAACCAAACTCCTAAAAATTTAACATTATCCACCCGAGAGATATTTTCGCCATTAACTTTAATGTCAACAGGAGGAATAATCTTTTTTTTTGTAAACACTACCACAGAGCTCTTAGAGGCTGCTAAGGATAAGCCATGTTGTGAGAGCCAATCGGATAGATAACCCAGAGCGGAGTTTAGACGGGAACTAGCCTCATCTAGAGATTTACCAGAAAAGTATAAAGCTAAATCATCAGCATATTGCAATATTTGACAAAATGAATCTACAGAAAGGTGTAAATCGAAAGTATAAAGGCTGAATAGGAGAGGACTCAAAACTGAACCTTGCGGTAAGCCTTTCCAGAGTCTTTGGAGGAAGAGAGGTGTCTCGAGTTTTAATGGAGATGGTTCTCTCCATTAATAAGTTGCAAATGAAGCGAACCAATTTTATGGGAATATTTAACTGATGGATAAGTTTATCCTTGAGCACTGGGAGCAAAACATTGTCATATGCTGAAGTAATATCCAAAAAGGCTCCTACTAAAAACTCTTTACGTAGAGAAGAAATACGAATATCGGAAATTAATATACTGAGACTATCCATTGTGCTCATTCCTTTTCTGAACCCAAACTGGGATGTTGGCAACAAGTTCCTATTCTCCACCAACCACTCAAGTCTATGCTTCATCATATGTTCTGCAACCTTGCACAAAACAGACGATAAAGCAATAGGCCTGTAGCTGTTTGGGACTGACGGGTTTTTGCCTGGTTTAATGATCGGGATAATTAATTGGTGTTTCCACTGTTGAGGAACCAAACCGAATTCAAAAAAGTTATTAAAGAGATCGAGGTAATATTGCTTTGTACTATTTGAAGCATTTTTCAGTAAAGAGTAAGGGATCCCATCTGCACCAGGAGAGGAATCAACAAGACCATCAAGTGCCAATCGGAGTTCAGAAAAAGAGAAGGGAGCATCGAAATTAGTTTCGGAAGCAAGGAAACACGGAGAAGAGGGAAAGGAGTTCAAACTAGGAACTGAAGGAGGAGACAGTTTGTCCGAGAAAGCTTCAATCCAGGAAGAAGGATCATTGGCTGATATATCAACAGAATTGAAGGAGCCTCGGTATCTTTTAATTTGCTTCCATACTAGGGAAGAAGGGGAACAGGGAGATAGGCTTTGGCAATAGCGAAGCCAACCTTCTTTTTTCTTTTTAGAGAGAGTCCTTTTAGCAAAGGCTGCTTTTCTTTGGTACACTAAAAAATTTTGGAGAGTCATACAATTGGAATACTGCACTTCTGCTAATTTTCTTTCCTTGACAACGGAAGTACAGTCTGAGTCCCACCAAGGAGTTGAGACTTTAAACCTGTGAGGTTTTTTATGAGGAAAATTATCATCAGCACTCGAAATAATTGAGTCTATAAATTTTGAATAACATTCAACAAGATTGTTACGGTTAGGGGGGGGAAGAGAAAGTAAGTTGTTTTCTGTTGAATGCAATGTTAAACTATGGCAACATTGTTACACTATGGTTTATATCCAGTTAAGTCTATGGTAGTTCTAGATCTTTCTGTTGTTCGTCCGTGCTTTTTGTGAACGCCATTTTTGTGAGCACTAATTAATTCAGTAAACTCTGCTAAACAGACAAACTTGATGTTTTACTGCGCCTCCCTGTCCAATAGGTTATGGGCCCAGGCCGTTTTGTCTGTTTTTTGCAGTATTCAGTAGAGTTTTCGGGAGCACTGAATTTTTGAGGTTAGACTAGCCGGCGTGCTTGTCTCAAACGAACGCATCGTGTTTCGTCGTAGATTCGTCGTTATGGAGCATACCCAGTCTTTGAGGCTGTCCGGAAGGGACAACTGGGCAATTTGGAAATTCCAGATGGAAATCATCTTTAGAGGAAAGGGTCTCTTTGAAGTTGTCAATGGTTCGGAGCAAAGACCTTCTGAGCAAAACAAAGCTGATGAGAAGCAATGGTTGCAAAAGGATGCTAAAGCGCAAGAGCTCATAGTCACACGCATGGAAGCAGCGCCACTCACACATCTACTATCCTGTTCCACTTCAGCTGGCATGTGGATAAAGCTGAAATCAGTTTATGAAAGGGAATCGGCTGTAAGTGTGCATTTACTACAGCAGAAGTTCTTTTCTCTGCAATTTGGAGATAAAGATTCAGTGGTGACAATCATGTCAAAGTTAGAAGAAATAAGCACCAAATTAAAGCAAGCGAATGAACCATTATCCGAGATGATGATCATTACTAAGGTGTTGATGTCACTACCTGAGAAGTACAAGCATTTCCGCTCAGCTTGGGAGTCAGTCCCTATTGAGAAGCAAACCTTAAATGAGTTGACCTCGAGATTGTTAGTTGAAGAAGAACGTATCGAGGAATCTGATCAATCAGATGTAGCGTTGGCTGGTGTAACTCAGAGAAAAGTTTTTAACTGTTACACTTGTGGTAAACAAGGCCATTTTGCAAAAGACTGTCGGTCTAGAGTAAAGGAAACAAGAAGCTGTAATTATTGCAAGAAGAAGGGTCATATCAAAGCTGACTGTAAGCTGTTGAAATCTAGAGAAGAAAAGAAAAATAATGTTGAAAGTGCTTTGATGTGTATTAGTGAAAAAGACTGTCAGAATTGCTGGTTTATGGACTCTGGTGCAAGTGAACATATGTGCCATAATAAAAAACTGTTTATGAAGTTGCACTTGGTAAATAGTTCTATGAAAGTGACCATTGGAAACGGCAAAGTGTTAGATGTAGTTGGTTGTGGTATCATTGAACTCTATGCATGGAACGGTTCAAAGTTTATAAAAACAATTTTGAATGAAGTTCTATTTGTGCCTGGACTGAAGTTTAACTTGTTTTCAGTGAGTAGTGTATTGGACAAAAACCTAAGCTTAGTCTCTAGTAAAGACTATTGTAAGTTTGTAAACAGTAATGGTGAAGTTCGTGCCTTGGCGAAACATATCAATAAAATGTATCTCATGTTGTTCACGTCAAACGGAACGCACTCTGAACTGTCATCTATAATAAGTGCAAAAGAAACGTATCGTTTGGCCGCGTCGCGTGTATCCGAACGTAACAAGAGTGACATTTCCGAGTTTGACATTTCTGTCATCAATGGTGAATGTAATAATTCGTCAATTTTTGTAGGCTATGACTGCGAAGTAAAGGGTTACAGAGTTTATATACCTTCAACTAAGAAATTAGAAGTTCACCGAGATGTAGTATTCTTGCCACATTTGGATTCAGAAGTGAAAGATAAATCTGACATGGTAGTCCAAAAAGAGTCGACCCAGTGTGTGGAAGATGCAGATTTGGAGCAGCAATCTACAGAAATGCTCTCCACTTCAGAGATTATAGAGCCATGTGTCTCTGATATTCAGGATGTGCCAGAAGAAACTGAAGAATCACCTGTTCTATTGGAGGACTTATATGAAGATGCTGAAGAAGTTGTTTCGGAGGAATTTGAAAGTGAAAGGCCATGCAGTAATCGACCAAGAAGGAACATCCGTCAACCGAACTACCTGAAGGATTTTGAGTTGGGATTATTAGCAACAGCAGAAATTGAAGAACCTAGTACGTATACAGAGGCAATGTCTTGTAAGGATGCTGAAAATTGGAAGAAGGCCATAGCTAGAGAGATGGAAGCTTTAGAAGAAAATGATACTTTTGAATATGTAAAAAAACCTAAAGATTGTGATATTATAGATACTAAATGGGTATTTAGGATTAAAAGAGATGTAAAGGGCAATATTGTATCTTATAAAGCTCGTTTAGTAGCCAAGGGCTTTCAACAAAATTTAAACTGTACTGAGATTTATAGCCCTGTAGCAAAATTAACTTCTGTAAGAATGTTTTTAGTTTTTTGTAATCAGAATAACTTGCCTATTTATCAATTAGATGTTTGTAGTGCTTTTCTGTATGGTGAAGTCGTTGGAGACTATTATGTAAATTTACCTGATGGTAAAGTCTGTAAACTTAAAAAGGCACTCTACGGCTTGAAAGACTCGCCTAAAAATTGGGATATTAAGTTTCACAGTGTAATAACAAGTTTAGGCTTTTCTAGAAGTGAATATGAATACTGTTTGTACATAAAGATAGATAAAAATGGTAATAAGACATACTTACTTATATATATTGATGATTTATTGTTAGCATCAACCAGTCAGGAAGAAATTCATAAGCTAAAATTGTTGTTAAATGAAAACTTTAAAATTAAAGACTTAGGAATGATTAGACATTACTTAGGAATGGAAATAGTTCAAGATTTAAGGAAGGGAACAATTAGTATTAGTCAAAGAGCTTACATAGAAAAATTGTTAAAAGATTACAATATGTACAATTGTAATAGTGTATCAACCCCAATGGATGAAAATTTTGATCATAGTGTACTTAAAAGAGATAAATCAGAATCAGTAGCAATTGAGAAAAGATGTAGAAAGATTATAGGCTCATTGATGTATGCAATGTTGTGTTCAAGACCAGATATTTGTGTTGCTATAAGTATTCTTAGTAGATATCAGTCATGTACAAGTTTGGAATTGTATAATGCTCTAAAACGTGTTTTACGTTATTTGAAGGGAACCATAAACTTAAGTGTGCTGTTTACTAAAAGTAAAAATTGTGATCATGTTGTTGTTGGTTATGTTGACTCGGATTGGGCTGGAGACAAAGTAGATAGGAAGTCTACGGGAGGTTATTTATTTAAAGTTTTTGGTTGTACTGTGTCATGGGTATCTAGAAAGCAACAGACTGTTTCTTTGTCCTCAACCGAATCTGAATTTGTAGCTTTAAGTATGGCAGCAAGCGAGGCGTGTTGGCTAAGTAACTTGTATTTGAGTTTATCCGGTGTAGAAAGACCTATTGTAATTTATGAGGATAACATGCCTGTGATAAGTCTTTGTAAAAATCCGCAATTTCATCACAAGCTTAAGCATATAGATGTTAAGTTAATGTTTGTTAGAGAAAAAGTTTCTGAAAAGAAAATTGTATTGCAGCATATTGGTACAAATGAACAACCAGCTGATGTATTGATAAAGCCACTTGGGCGAATTAAGTTTTGTAGATTCAGAGATATGTTAGGACTTAATGGCTAATTTGCAACGATTGTTTGTTTGTGATTTATTTTGTTAGGTAACTAGTTTTAACATTGAGGGAGGGTGTTGAATGCAATGTTAAACTATGGCAACATTGTTACACTATGGTTTATATCCAGTTAAGTCTATGGTAGTTCTAGATCTTTCTGTTGTTCGTCCGTGCTTTTTGTGAACGCCATTTTTGTGAGCACTAATTAATTCAGTAAACTCTGCTAAACAGACAAACTTGATGTTTTACTGCGCCTCCCTGTCCAATATTTTCAAGGGAATCGGAGTAAGAAGACCATTTTGCATTATTTAATCTATATTTAAGAGTGGGATTAAAATTACGGGCAGGTACTACTCTATCGGTGATAGACACAATAATAGGAAAGTGATCACTACCATAAGAATGAGGCAAGATATTCCAGGAAAGAATGGGGGCAAGAGAGGCAGAACATGCAGTAATATCCACAGCCGAGATTGGATTTTGTGAAGGGCGAACCCTCCTAGTGGGCGAACCATTGTTAATGACACATAGGTTAACTTCATCAAAAATTTCAAGGAGGGCACGACCAAAGTTATCGTCATGGCTCGAACCCCATGAACGATGGTGAGCATTTAAATCACCCATAAAAATGATTGGAGATGGAAGTGAAGAAAAAATACAAAGCAGGTCAGGAATTAATCTGGAATGCGGGTGAGGAATGTATGCGGAGAGAAAAGTTATATTAAAAGTCCTGACAGCAACAATGTTAATATCAGGAGAAGAAGGGGGAAGAGATATTAGAGAGAAAGGCAGGGAGCGCCTCACAAGAAGGGCGCTACCCGCATATCCGTCAGATAGATCATCACGAAGACAGGAGTAACCTGGGACCCGAAAGCGAGAACCAGGCACCAACCAAGTCTCCGAAATGGCGATGACAGAGGGGTGAAATTTATTTATTAAAAATAAAAGTTCAGGCTTCTTCGGCCGAATGCTTAGTGAGTTCCACTGAAGTGTGGAGACTAGATCCATAATTATTATTAAGAGAAAGGAGCAGGGAAAGTTTATGGGCAACGTGGGGCGGTAACGAGGAATTATCACGGGAAACTAAATTAATAATAAGGGATAGAAGTAACTCTAAGAGGCTGTCTTCTTGTGGAGATTTTGAGGGAACAGAATTTTGCGAACTAAGGGAGAAACCATTTGGTAATGAAGAAGGAACCTCAGCAATGATAGCATTATGCGAGGCCCTGTCATAAGACTTGCCTAGAGGAGCTCTAGGTTTAGGAGTAGAAGATAATTTTTTTTTGTAAGAGACGGGAGAGGAGAGACTAGCGGGTTGGGAGGAAGAATAAGAAGACTGAGATGGAATTACAATTTGGGCTACTTGAGAGTAGGATTTTTTGACGCTAGGAATGGAGCGGGATGCCTCTTCGTACGATATACTATCTTGAGACATTAATAATTTAATAGATTTTTGTCTCCCTTGCTCGGGACAGCTACCATAAAAGGCAAAGTGCCGGCCCAGGCAATGGACGCATGAGGCTCTGGTCTCGTCGACATCACAACTATCCCCAGAATGGGGTTGAGAGCACTTGAAGCACCTTGCCTTGGACCGGCACTGTGCCTTGACGTGCCCAAAGCGGCAGCAATTTTGGCACTGAATAGTGGGGTATTGATATACCTCCACTGGAAGGGAAGTGTGGTATAGAAAAATACGATTAGGAAGAGTCTGACCCTTAAAAGTGATGACGATTGTTTGAGTTGGGATCCAAGAGAAGATGCCCTCCTGTTTATCTTTTCGGTTCAACCTACGAGCCTTTACAATGATCCCGCACCCATCAGGAAGGGACACCGTTTCAACAAATTCGTCCATGGACATGTCGACCGGCACCTGACGGACGACCCCCATTTTCGTAATATTGTAGGAGGGAATGGTTGCAGAATATTTTTTGTCCAAAATTGGGTTGGTTAAAAAATTGTTGGCCGCCTCAGCAGAAGTAAATTGGACAGAAATTTTATTTCTGCCCACTCTCTTAATGCCATCCCTGCAGATATTTTTAATTTTATTAATAGTTAAAAATTGGCCAAACTTAATGGGGCGGATGATAGTTCCGGATGAGGGATCCGGTTCAGTTCGCGAAACGTGGACCAGAAAAGGCCCTTTATCTATTTTGGAATAGGTTAGACCCTCTTTAAGAGTGGGATGAACAAACAGAGTTTGAATGGCCGCAACAGCCATTTCTTTATTTATAATAGTCTTTTTGGGGACGATTTCGATCGTCTCCCGGTCAATATATGCATGTTCGTGTGGAAACATAAAGAGTTGTTTAAAACAGCAAACGATATATGTCTTCGAAACCGACGAGACCCTTATAGGCTCGTCCTAAGCAATGCTCCTAGGCTTGCAAAGTATAGCAAAGGCTGCTTGGCTATGTGTGTACGGATATATAATAAATTGCCTGGTGACTGTAAGTTGGTAAACACAAGATATTGTTTTAAGCGGAAATTGAGTGCATGGCTAAACCAACATAACTTCTATAGTCTGAAACAGTTTTTTGACACAAAATGTTGAATACTTTTTGTTCTTATTTTGAATTCTAATTTGCGTGCTGAGTCTAAGCTTGGCAAAACATGTTTGTACTATTGTTATCTGTAAGATCTGTTATACCATGTTTTGAGCAAATAAATATTATTATTATTATTATTATTATTAATAATGAGGCGTCGCTTACCAGCTGCAGACAACTGAACAGGATCAGGGGGATCTGGAGGATCCGGAGGAGGAGGTGGGTCCATAACTATAGATAACTATAGAGAAATAAAAAGAACAAAAAACCGCACAAAACCACAAAGAAATATTATAAAATTGCTAATACTTTCCTAAAATCAGACGATATGGAAAAAAAATAGAACTCTCCAGCACGACTGACAGCTATCAATCATTCCAGATTTAGTGTTTCTTTCTAATTTAACAAAGAGACATAAATGAAATATGCGGTACGTTTCGTTGCACGTTATAGTTTAAACTTTATTTGAAAAAAGGAACTCGTACTACCAATATCATCGAAAACTAACAGTTTGACGTTTAAACGAAAACTTTCATAGTTTACAGTATTGAAAAACTCATACTAGGCCTACTGATGAACGTATTCGAAATTAAGCGCCATTATTAATACGTCTACACACATTTCGAATGTTCAATTAGCTGGCATATATAAAGCGGCGCGGCATCAGCGCGGCAGTTCGTCCGAAATGAGATCCTCCATCTAGATCTCAAAATCCCCACTATCCAGCAGTACATGAAACGCCTTTTCAAGCGTTTCTTTGACACAGCCGCTAAACATCACAACTCTCTGGTTGTCGCGGCAACAAAGTACACCCCCTCCAAAATAAGTAAGCTTCGCCGACTTAGGCACGCTCTCACAGATCCTGATGACCCCATAACCCTCCTCCAAGAGGCCAATAGGGCCACTAGCACAAAATACAAAAAACCGACCTACCGACCTCGCCGCCGAGGTCCATCGCGACGCGTTCAACGTAGTAATCGCCCTCCCCGTCCCTTGTCCGATGAAGGCCAGCCCGCGCCGCAGCTGAGCCAGTAAATATAAACTCCCGACTATGACCTCTGAGTTTGTTTCGGCCGTTTCTTCTCAGAGCTAGTACTAGGAAACGCCGTCATCAAACCGAAATAAAAATAAAATAATTCGATCCAGCCGTCCCTTGCTGTTTTCTCCAGCGACACCCTAAGCCGATGTTCGTACCCCACAGGGGGTGCCCTGAGCGTGTAGTCGCTTAGCTTTTAGTAGCCCTGGCCGGAGGCTTTAAATTCACTTAAGGCAGCCACAGGATAGTCCGGTTAAGTAGTCACGACCTTCAAGGTCAACTACGAGATGCCATATCAAAAAAAAAATCAGCGCGGCAGTCAGCCTTCATTTGACTATCCAAGCGAAACAAGCAAGCGGCAAGTAAGAAACGATAATCAAGAACATTTACAAGCGTCTACCCGGGCCTGGTTTTACCTTCCGCAAGCCCGCGCCTATGGTGGCCGAGAGTTCGATGTTGTCTCCCAATCAGGGCATCTCCTGCGATGGCTAGAGGCGTCAGGCCGCTGAGATTCCCACTCCAGTTAAAATCACCTGGTACAGTTTACCAGGCCATTTGAAATCTGGCGACTTCTGTATGTAATTTAAGTTCTAAAACACCAAAAAATATTCGGGTGTAATTAAAAAAATAATTATATGGATGACTTAAGTATCTTCCTCAACCGGATAATTTAGAAATGCTTTTCGAATTTTCCGCAAATATAATGGCTATGAAAAACTAAAAAAATACCTTTATAGGTAATTTGCTATCTGGCATTTGGCGAAACCGGTGTATTGCAAGTCTGGTATTATTACGATTGACTAGGTTGGATGGAAAATCTTGGGATTAAGAAGGAACTCTAGTGATACTTTCTCTTCTCTATATAAACGTATTCCGCTGTTTTCTTCGGATAATGCTTTTAGAGCAGTTGTTGTTTTTCTACAATTTTGCATCCTGTTTATACGTGCCTCCATCATTTGATTTCATTCCGAAAATTAATTACTTAATAAAAGAAATATGATACTTCAAAATCGCGAAAAATAACCCACGTTTACCGTGATGTTCTGATGACTATTAGACAAACGTGATAAGTTTTTGACAAAAAAAAGAAAATAATAGAAGCATAGGTATACATTTTCTCTAAATTTTGATATAAAAATAATTGAGAACTGTCGTGTTTTGAAATAGAAAACAGCGGAATACGAGACGTCTTATGGTCAACGTTTTTGTAGGTAAAATCAGCCTGCCGCCTCCTTCTGCGAGACCGTCCTCTCGCAGAAGGAGGCTGCGGAGAGGGAGCGGGAAGAGGATGCTCTTGCCCTCCCCTCCGGCGTAGACGGGCCGGGCGAAGAAGGCGGGGGACGAACCCCTGTCTCCTTTAGCCCCAGAGTGTGACCAGCGCGTGTGGGTAGCCCCGCGCACGCGCATTGCACAACGGTCACCACGTCTGGGGATTACTCCGTTACCGGGTAATCCCCCTTTGGCGCGGAAACCGGCCTTGACAAGGCCGGTAAGTCCTGAGAGTGGTACGGTGTCTAGGCCTTCGGGCCGACCCCGTGACACTCTCAACACAGGGCCCAAGGGTAACTGAGTGGTTTTAGTGGGTATTCCCGGCTCCGGCCGGGCGAGTCCCACACACGTTCGTCGCCTAGCTAGCGGCGGGTATGGTGCCTAAATGCATTTCCACTCGTTAAAAAAAAAAAAAGGTAAAATCAGCCTGAGCTGCAATTGTCCTTTTCGCACTTTATCGGGAGAGGTTGGAGCAGCGCGACGACAATAATTTCTTCAAATACCTATTTTCCAAATTCCTCCGCACTAGAGTCCCCTCTTAATAATAAAAACAAGATGTAATGACAAAAATATTTTTATTACAAAATATTGTTTCACAAAGATTACTTCAATTTACTTTCACTTAAAATCACAACAAAATCATGCTTAAAATAATGCCTTTGTAAATGTCGAACTACCCACAAATTAAACAGGTAATAAAACGAATACACAACACATTTTTTGAATTTAGAATAACGACTTATAAAAAATCAACAACTTACATGTCAAAAAATATTAAAGTTTCTAAATTAGCCGTTAAGTATAAAATACGTCATTGTTGCAGTTCGACATTTAAAAACGAAGCCATCTTTTTGTTACCATTTATGCGACGCGCCACACGACAGATATTATTATACAAAAATATGCAAGTGTACAAGAACAATAATAATTTTTAACAGACGCGCTCAGATAGTATTTTAATATAAGAACTTGTGTGACTGGTGTGGTTACCACGAGTTTTCATTACGAAGACACGATTATCGATATCGATCGCGTTTGATTCATCGATTGGCCCGCTTCAAGGCTGTAAGAACTCTCATCCAAAGAGACCGCCAAATGCGGTCGTGTTGCAATGAAAAATCATGGTAGCCACCGTATGTAGGTATTTAGGAGCTACGGACGTAAAAGCTCACTAACACCAGCCAGAGGAAAATTGATTATATTCTTTCAGACATTCAAAGCCATTTGCTAAATAATAATTCTGAGCAAATATATCAACTCTCATACAGTTGCAGGGTCACAGCCAATAAATATTTCATTTGTATGCTCAGAATTAAACAAGTTACGAAAAAATTATCGACGTATAAAATTCCTAATATGTCCTCGCTCTGGTTGACTTTAATTTTCATCGGATATGACGTCTTGATATATATAAAAAGTAATATTTTTGTAATATGGTATTACTGTTCTAGACTAAAAATTAACCTAAAATACATTTAACCTATTATGTTATATCATTTCACCAGCACTAGTTCTTATACAAAAATATTATCTCCGAGCCACCATTGTCGACGTAGACTTTATACATCTGTTTACATTTATACAATTTTATACAACAGCACTTATCATCATCAAGGAGAATTTTAACACGACTATGCATTGATAGGCGAAACATTAGACTCAAAAACTAAATTCCTTTTTACTGTCTTTTCAAAAGTAACAGGAACAGTTTTATGACAATTCAAAATGTGAGCAATATTTTTTTTTAATAAGCAAACGTTGCTTCTTGCTCATTTTTTTCTTGTCTTCTTCTGTACTAAACAAAACTGAGCAATTGCTGATACATACAGCGGTCGAAGTAAAAATTTTAGAAGTTCGGGGATTATGAGGTAGCCTCAGGAAATCGGCAGTGGTTGTTGCGCAAGCGTCGCCGGGAGGACCCGGCCGCTCGACCGCGTCATTGAGGAGGCTTCATCTGCTTCTGCTGTTCCAATAGACGTTCAAGGGGGGAGGGACCCGGCCCCGACCATAACGACTGGAAAGAATATGAAGCAATTTTTATTTATGACACAATGCCGACAGCATATAGCTGCAATCGCTACTTGGAAAAACAAACTTTAACTCCTACACAATAAAGTTAAGTTTTCACTACAAGGTCAAATATTCTCATATCTTTTTCAAGAGTGCCTTTCAATATAAAACACATTATATATAAATTGAAGGTTGCAACTGTCGGTTATCTAAGTCACATGGTTTTATTGTTTGTTTTTAATTATTTACATAAACCGATAGAGTATAGTATCATGTATTTTCAGCCTTTCGGTCTTCTATAGGATGCATTCTGGTGAGTGTGCAAGGGAATTGCATGATTTAATTCCCCCATCTCCGTTCCATCATCGGACGACCCGTCGTACGGCGAGTTTCCACCCTTACGTTGTTGACACCAATGCGATCCGGACGAAGCGTTTTGCTTCCTCCTTTATACCGCGTACATCGAGGGACTGGAACAATTTGCCGGCGTCGGTGTTTCCGTCACATTACGATTTGAGTGTCTTCAAGGCTAGAGTGAATAGGCTCTTATTAAACTAGCGCGCTTTACCATCAACGATCGCGTCACTGCTTACCATCAGGCGGGATTGCGGCCAAGCGCTGGTTTATAATTTATAAAAAAAAAAAAAAGCTTATAGAGGTCCATTATTGGACAAAGCCCCCCATGGCTTTCCACAATGACCGGTCTTGTGCTGCCCGCATCCATAACATTAGTTCCTGACGTCATGTTAAACTACTGTGGTCTGGAGTAAAAGATAGTAGATAAAATAGAGAGTAGTTACCGGCGCCTGCCTATGTGTGGTGGAGCCCCACGCGCTGGTGTCAGGCGCTCCGCTGAACAGAGAGTACGTGCTGCCTGGCGCCGCATTATTACCGCCCTCGCTGCTCTGCAAACCATATAAAAAGTTTTTAAATAAATAATCACCGTAATATTATAAAAGGCGAAAGTTTGTGAGTGTTTGTGTTTATAAGTGCATTACTTCTTTAAGCTCATACAGCTGAACACCCCACCACCCTGGATTAACACACACATAGGATACAGCAACAGATAAATCTCCCGCTATCGTAGAAATATAAATAGAATAAACTTGGCTACATGATGGAATATCATATATACAGTATGTTAAGAAAACCCTGTCCGACCCGTGAAGGTGTTGTTAGGTATCGATAACTGATTCTACTAATGCATACAAAACCGGGCTAAACTTAAAAAAAAAATCCCCCTAAAAAAATAAATATTATTTCGCAAAAATAGGTAACTTAATAAACGCTCATAATAATACCGGTGTTGCCATTTTTAAAAATTACCAAATTTCGGGGAAATTGGAGTTAATTCGCGGGAAAAAAAGATTATTTCAAAATTCATCTGTATTGGTACTATGATGAATATGTAAAATTTTATATTATATTTGGTCATGTGTTTACCTAACCTTTATTATCCTTATGGGTCGGACAGGGTTAAGTAGTGGTATTAACAAAAACGCCACACGTGAACATACTGACTTCCCATGAATTCTACATCTCGCAAGCAGAATTTACCGTGCAACTAGCATATAAACACCAAACGTTGGGCAAGTGGCCGTCAGACACAACACCCGTCTGGTCGTAGGATCCTCCCTCTAAACTGGAGACCCCGAAGTGATGCCAGGACCAGGAGAGTAAAGGAACAGAGTATGTTTGGGTATAATGTAAATTCGTTATTTCAAGAAAAAATCACAATTGAAAATTACCAAGTGTTAAAATATTGGTGCTCGTACCTCGCACCGGCCGAATTTTTGCCGTTTTGACCGAACTTCGGCTTCGGATATTATAAAATACAACTCACCCCTACATGATCCATATTCTTCATATTTCCAATATCATTACTGACGGGCTCATTGAAATTCATGTTTAGATTTCTCTGTTGCATATCCAACGCGTTACCGCTGAAGTTCAGCGCGTTCATATCCATGAGATCCTTGTTACCCTGACCTGGATAGTTCAGGGGCTTTTCTACCATCTTCATTTGTAACGGCTGGTAGGAGAGCTTGTTGTTGAATTGAGGGTACATCGACGAGTCGTAGCTTACCGCAGGAGCGTAGGAGAAGCTATTCAGTGAGGAATTGAAATTAGGTGATGTTACTAGGTTCTGTAAAGTTTGTAATTGAGGCTGTCCTATAGCAGACTGTAGGTATCCCGGCTGACCAAAATTGTCCTGTTTACTCTGTGGAATATTGTTCTGCATTTGATTGTATGATAAGTTCTGGTAAGGGTTTGGTAAGTTAGTGTTTAAGTGTTGTTGTGAGTAAAAGTTAGATTGTAAAGGTTGCTGGAAGTTCGCGTTGAAGTTGTTCGGCTGATCTGGTTTCCACCACATCGGCTGCTGGTACCCTTCAGGCGGTTGTTGGGGTTGTGTGTTCCAGCTCCGAGGCTGCTGCGCGTTAAACAGTGTATTGTTCGGCTTAAAGTCATCATCCCTAAATTTATTATCATTGAACTGGTTCTCTTGGGCGTTCTGCCAGTATCTGTACTGGTTAGCAAAACGAGGAGGTAAGTCATTCAAGAAATTCTTCTTATCGCCTGACATTTGGTAGTTGTGGTTGAACTTCTGTCCATCTTGGAATAGTTCCTGACGAGAGCTCTGTTTCTGCAGCGCTGCCGTTCTCACATCAATCTCTTTGGGGTTGACAACCGGTAACCTAATGCCTTGATTATTGATCGCTGGGTAGCTTGGATTGTAACTTAAACCTGTGTTCTGTATCCCATAGTTCTTCTGAAAGTTCATTCTAGGCGCATCAGGGTATGTATTCTGGATAGGATTCCAGATGGGTGATGTCGGATGATCTTGCCTCTTCTGTTGGTAAGTCTGTGAGTTTTGACTTGATTGGTTGGGTTTGATTTCCTTTTTGTCTTCTTTTTCTACCTTCTTGGGGGGTTCAGGTTCGGTATTCAGTACCAAGTGAGGGTACCCTGCGGATTTGTCCTTGAGGGAAAGGATCCCGCCTGTCTTTCTGCCTAGGGGCAGGTTGGCTAAGGACTTGATAGGTTTCGGCTGTACCACCACTTTGGGTTTTTCCTCTTTACATTCCGTTGTGTCTGCTAATGAGTCTGGCGTTGGCGGTGGAGTTACGAATTTCACCTGAGAAATAAAATGCCATTTAGTTTACCAATGTCATATAACATCCAGTGTTATATATAAACATCATCCTTACATACCATGGTATAGGTACAAATATGAATATAAATGTTACAAATTCACCTTATGTCCATGGCATAAGGTTCTATATTGCGTGACATGTCTTACGTAACTTTCAAGCCCTATTATCTTAAGACCTAGGCATTGTAGAGGTACGATATAAAAATGCATTGCTAGGTCTATGGTGTACTATCGAACAGTACAGGTTTCATCAACATTGACTAAGTGTCGACATCAAAATTACTAGAATCTCGTCTCTTGTGAAGTAACTGTAGGGACCTGATGAACGTATTCGAAAAAAAAACTAAATGTTATTTTTTTTATCAGGAAAAAGTCGACGGGAAATTCCACCACTGAGGGGTTCAGAATCATATACTGGATCCATGGTACTCGTTTGTGCGTGGTGTCAGATACACCCTTTATGTATAACTTAGGTAATATTATTACGTAATTACCTCTAAAAATATATGTCGGAGATCGTCGATTAATTTTAATAGAAGTTGCTGATTTGATTTACGTAGTAGAGGGGCGAACGCTTGTGACGTTATTTTGTGATGGCGTCACATGGACAGAGTCGCTTTGGAAAGTGGGGTTCGTCGAACGGTGACTTTGCATCGAGACGCGGACCGAGGCACATCTCCGAACCGAAACTGTCGGTTTGCCTATTCAAATTGTTATTATGAAGATTGGAGGGTATATCTACACGTCGTGCTTCAATTCAAAACTCACCTACGAAATGGAACCTGTACCACCATACCAAGATGATGTCGACCCTACCGCTCTGCCGTCGCTGTCCCCGACATCAGAAGTTGGATGAAGAACTACACAGCTCACAATCTCGTTATAAATCAAGGAACAGAATAACGTGAGGCTAGAAGTAAACGTCATGTCATGAGGTGCGCTCAATTGCTGACGCAGAACTGATCGCTCCGCGTGATAGTGCGCTGCAGGAGTACGCTGCAGGAGTGCGCTGCAGGAGTCCGCTGCAGGCGTGCACGTGCGGCTGGACACGGCGCTGTCGCGACAGTGCTGGCTGTTGCTTGGCGCGCGATAGTGCTGGCTGATCCTTGGCGCGCGACAGTGCTGGCTGTTGCTTGGCGTGCGACAGTGCTGGCTGTTGCTTGGCGCGCGACAGTGCTGGCTGTTGATTGGCGAGCGAAGTGCGCTTGCGGAGCGCGTAAGGTGCGCTAGCGGAGCCCCCAGGGTGCGCTTGTGGAGCACGCATGGTGGGCTTGCGGATGAGCTTGCGGAGCGTGTAAAGTGCGCTTGCGGAGCGCGCTTCTAGTTGCTTGGTGAATCGCATCAATGGCGTGTGGCGATGCTGGAGCTGCTTGCGGTGCAGCCGGAGCTGCGTGCGCTTTGTGGAAAGGTTTCAAGACTTGAGCCTCTACACTGCAGGCGAAGAGAAGATTTCAGGACAGCATCTACTCTGCAGGCGATGAGAAGGTTTCAAAATACCCGAAACGTTGGTGGTAACGTAATGGGGTTTTATGAGTGCTCAGAGATGTCTGGTGTGCAACGGTTGATAACTGCCAAGTGGCAGGTGTTTGCGAGAAATTCCCACAATCCGGTGAGTCGTACTATTTTTATTTTGATTTCGGTGCTGAATGTTCTCTTGTCAAGCAATCTGTAATTTCATTGGTGTATGTATACACGCGCCAGTATATATACAGTGTACAAGGTTGTGCCAGTGTATTGTGTACTGAACAATTTCTGTGCGACTTGATAATAAGAGTTATTTGCAAATTATATTTTCTTGTACTACCCGTATTCTTTGTTATAATGGACAGAGAAATTTTAAATCAGGGTTTTAAAATTATGATGTCTGGTTTGTCTTTGATTATTTGAAAAACTAAAGTTCACTGTGGCCTATAGTTACGAGCTCACTTGAGCTTCTGAGAGTATGTGTGGCTAGACTATTAAATCTTCTCAAGAGAACATGCGGTAACGAACATAGAAATGAGTGCTATTTAAGAAAAATCTAAATTTGATAGAAGTGTGCTAAAGTAATGAAATTTAATAATGGTGAGTTGTTTGATGGCGATAATGGTGATCGTTACCTATTGAAATAGTTGATTGGAAACAGAACTTATAAGTACCCCACGATCGCATAAGTATGAAAGATTTTTCCAAGTAATGTCTGCTGAGTTAGATTTTCATAATGTAGAAGATGGTGAGGAGGGTGCCTCCGCCAGCAAATGGAACACGTATCATGGCTATGTGGTCGCGCTGCACGCACTAGTCTGTAGTCGTAACTGCAACTCAGTGAGGAGTTGTTCAGGGCGCGATGGGCAGCTAGTGATGTGGCGGGGACTTTGGTAGATATGGTCGCACTGCATGCACTAGTCTGTAGTCGTAACTGCGACTCAGTGAGGAGTTGTTCAGGGGGCGATGGGCAGCTAGTGATGTGGCGGGGACTTTGGTAGATATGGTCGCACTGCATGCACTAGTCTGTAGTCGTAACTGCGACTCAGTGAGGAGTTGTTCAGGGGGCGATGGGCAGCTAGTGATGTGGCGGGGACTTTGGTAGATATGGTCGCACTGCATGCACTAGTCTGTAGTCGTAACTGCAACTCAGTGAGAAGTTGTTCAGGGGGCGATGGGCAGCTAGTGATGTGGCGGGGACCTGGGTCTCAGAGGAGACTATTAGTTGTACGGTCATGTGTTGACCTGGGAGTCGTGGACTCTAAGAGTTGGTCGTATCACAAGAGGTGATGACGATATGGGTGTCAACTATGAGTTGTCACTAGCTACTGTGGTAGCGAACCATGTTGTGTTTTCTTATTGAAGATTATGATTTTGATTTGATAATTATGAGGCTTGGAGGAACCTTTTGTGTTTTCTTTTTGAATTTTGATAATTATGAGGCTTGAAGGAAGCTCTTGCGTTTAAGTTGTTAAAATGATTAAGCTTGTTTGCTTTTCTAATAGTCAATGTAACTAAACGTGACGTGTGACGGTCAGGTTGGCCGAGCTCTCAAAAATGCTTCAAAGTCGGTTTTCTGTGTTTTTTTTTTTAATTTGTTACAGACATGCACGAGAATGTGCAACGGGAAATATCGAAGTTTGACCGGAATCGGCGGTTTGCCTGGTGAACCGGATCCCGAACTCCGGGGCTGAGGGAGCTTCGGATGCGACTTGGATTGGCGCTGGGATGATGATGATGATGATGATGCACGAGGACGTGCAAATCGTCAGGCTGGCCGTGTCGGAGATCGTCGATTAATTTTAATAGAAGTTGCTGATTTGATTTACGTAGTAGAGGGGCGAACGCTTGTGACGTTATTTTGTGATGGCGTCACATGGACAGAGTCGCTTTGGAAAGTGGGGTTCGTCGAACGGTGACTTTGCATCGAGACGCGGACCGAGGCACATCTCCGAACCGAAACTGTCGGTTTGCCTATTCAAATTGTTATTATGAAGATTGGAGGGTATATCTACACGTCGTGCTTCAATTCAAAACTCACCTACGAAATGGAACCTGTACCACCATACCAAGATGATGTCGACCCTACCGCTCTGCCGTCGCTGTCCCCGACATATATATCAAGTTCACCTGTTTGTTGGTCTCCTCCTGTTTGCGCATGATCGCGGCCATGGCGATATTGACCCGCGGCTTGCGGACCTCCTTCTTGTCCTCACTCTTATCTTCAAGCAGTTCCGATTCCTACAAGAATAAAAAAGATAATATTAGGTAAAGTTGGATTCCAGAACTGATCTTTTGCAACCTGCTTTTCTGTTTTTGTACAGTATTTTAGCTACTGTGGTGGACACGACGACGGTCGGCCATATCCCCAATTTGGATATTTTTTAAATAAATATCATTGTTGAATATCTCCTCTGATTTTATATTTATCGGCGGTGGGCGCTTCCGAAAAACTTAAGGTGGAACGGAACGCAACGATACCAAACGTGTGTCACCGAGTGGGCAGCCGGGGACTCGCTGTCAAATTAGCAAGCTAGCAAGTCATGGCCACGTTCTTAACGGTCACCATATTCAATTATTTAAAGTAACCCCCGGGGGGATTTAGGCCTCAAAATTCTAAATTAATCAAGTTAGTGAGTCTGTCAATGAAGTGTATCGACGTGCGTCTTCTCGTGATCCGGTCTGGTGGTCTATGAATTCCGCATCTGAAGGTTGGAGGTAAGTGTTCACCTTAGTCAGAGAGATATATTCCGAAGGCATTCTATCAGATACTCGCTTATGAATTTCAATTATATCAATAGGTATCCAAAATACAGTCCACATGAATCTTAATCTCTCGCGGCAGGCCCGTTGCCGCCACAATCATTTTGTTAGGTATGTACTAACATCCTGCCGAGGATGCGGTGAATGACAAACTAGGACCCGTACCCCCTTCCATAGGCAACAAGAGGAACGCTCCAGTGGTTATAGCCGGTGAAAGCCCGGCACACACTCCGTCGACAGCCAGACGGGGGACGGTTTGGTAGAGATTTCCACAGGGATGAAAAAAAAAAACTACTAACAGATATGGGTTGGTACTATTCTAAGCCCTGTGCCACACGGGCAATATGGTCTAACAGACCAATATGGTGTGTTAATACCGTAACACCACCTTTTTTTTTGGTGGAATGGGACATTATCAAATGACTTCTCCTGCTCTGGGCGGAGCGGAAGGGTGTGTCAGAGTTTTACTGACTACCACCCACCCGTGTTTCTTCACTTGCCTGTGCGACGGCCAGGGGCACGGTTTCACCGTAACACCACCCTGCCCACGCTCCAAAAGATATATTACTAACGTTGCTCAAAAACGTATACGTACGGTAGCTTGGTCTTCTTGAGTGGCGAGTGCTCGTTCCTCCCGCGCTCGCTCCAGAGAACCTTGAGGCTTCAGAATGCCGACACGTTTTTCGCGTACTGTTGGTGAAATAACAACAATGAAATACGTATTACAAACGTCTAAATGGGCATATTTCCTCCGACCGATAGGGATAATAAAGATTAGGTAATCACATAACCAAGTAAAATTTTAAACTTTACTTAATCATCATAATAACAATACTAATGAAATTTGAAATAATCTTTTTTCCGCGAATTAACTCCCAACTTCCCCAATATTTGGGGATGATGCAGGAGAAACGAAAATGATCAAATGTTTTCTGCCCTGAGCGGAGAGCGAGGCAAGTGACACTGAGTACGACAGCTAAAGCCTGAAGTATATTACTACCACATGATTTTACATATACAAATATTATATGTATATATTTATTACCTTTCTCTCGGAAATCAGCCTCTGAGATAACAATAGGTGGCGGAGGCTGTGGGGGCTCGTCGTCGCTCTCGTCCTCTGGCTCGGGCGCTACGCCCCCCGCCCCCGCCGCCGCGCCCCCCTCTCCCGCCGCCACTCGTAGTGCTGCGAGCGCGTGGCTCAACTCTTCTCCGCCCACGGATGATGCCGTGAAGGTTGTTTTGCCGTCTTCCTCGCTGCAAGAACGAACTCTGTCAGTGACTTAACATTTGAAAACCCTTCAATAAATTCTACACATATCAACAGGGCCATCAATTTCAGATTCAACTTTTTAGCTGCTATTTTAAATAAGCATATAAAAAGGGCACGATGGAATATAAAAATGTAAAAATAAATCAAAATTTGTTCAGATTAGTCATCCCAATGAAAAGGTAGGTCTGTATGTAAAAGATTTGAAAAGGAAATCCATTATAATCAAAGTATAATATGAGAAGACGATGCCCATACAGTAAAATAACTTCACCGCTACACTCGGAGACTATGTCGTGGTGGCCTAGTGGTTAAAACACCAGTCTCTCAAGTATGAGTGCGCGGGTTCGATTCCAGGTCAGGCAAGTACCAATGTAAGTTTTCTAAATTTATATGTACTTTCTAAGTATATCTTGGACAGCAGTGACTGAAGGTGAAGGAAAGCATCTTGAGGAAACCTGGACTTTATAAGTCTGGAATCGCCAACCCGCATTGAGCAAGCGGGGTGATTACGCTTAATCCTTCTCTGTATGAGAGGAGACCTGTGCCCAGCAGTGGGCGATAAAAAGGTTATAAACAATTAAAAATAAAGCAATGCAATGCATATTTGAGACAGACCTCCCCTGTTTGAGAGGGAGTGAGCTGTAAACGCAGGTTAAGTGCGGGTTGGTAGATGAACAAGCCGGTTTCTTCACGATATTTGCCTTCACAGTTTAGAGAACATTGGTGATTAAATATTTCATAAGAAGTAGCACCGAGGCTCGAACCATTTTCATCCTCTTCCTCTAAAGAGAGGAATGGACCCAATATCGAACCTTGCGGAACACCCATTGTTATTTCAGACCCTAAAGACTTAATACCGATTACTTGGACTTTACCCTTTCTATCTTTCAAGTATGGTCTTAGCAAGTCAAGAGCTGTGTTCCCAATCGTATAGTGGCCTAGTTCCATCAGAAGTCATGGTTTATGCAATCAAATGTCTTAAAGAGGTCACAAAATATAAAAATGGCATCTTGAACTTTTGCCTAGGCATTCAAAAGTCCTTTATCAGACAACGGGGTCAGTGGCACAACGGCCATCGGTATAGGCACCATACTGGTCATGAAAGATGGAATTTTTATTGAAACGACACATTGGATGGAGCATCAATTTTACAAACGTCTTACCGAGGACTGGTAGAACTGACACAGGATTGTAACAATATCATAGGTTTCAGCCACTTTCTCCTTAAGAAACTGATAAGATTATCATACAATCGCTTATTCGAGGGATGATGCAGGCAGTGTTACAATAATTTTGAGCTATTGATTTATTGAACTCATTTGTTCGCCTACCACGTAAGTTTTAACTTTATAGTATTTTATGTGGTTTGCCAGCATTATCTGTTAATTAAACAAAAACACTCACGTATAAGATAGATGTTCAGGCCGCAGCTGCGAGAGTTTCTTGCCAAGCAGTATCATTCGATGCGCGCGCACTCGCTGTTCCAGCTCTGGTTCTCCGTTCAAACATGTCACTGATACTTCTGATGGGGTCCTGAAGCGATAACACAATATTTAGCAAAACATTATAAATTACATTTACAATGGGACTGCCATGTATTTTTATACAAAAGTCCCTAATTAAATAAAGAGAAAAAAAAAAATACAGGGTGTCAGGGAAACGCTTCCGAAAACGAAGACAGGTGATAAGGCTAGTGATTCTCGATACGATACCATCAAAAAATGAGGATTTTTTTTAACAATTTTACTTAAGCATTTTTCGTACACTATGCTGTGGCAACAGTTAAATGAGTTAAATGAAACCATTATTTGCGATTAAACATTTTTTTTTTCTTTACAACTCTAACAAGCTATGTATTCGTAAATAATTTTCAGCTGACCCGCGCGAGTTCAAAGACCGCGTGCGGTCACCGACATCGCGACAGTTGGACGATCGCTACGGTTTACCTTGACCTTGACGCGCTTAACCTTGAGGTCCATATCGAAGGTACTTAGTTTTTAAATTGATGCACTGTCGTGAATTTAATAACAGTTTTGTGTTATGTCGATAATCGATAGTAAATGAAATAAAGTAAAAGATCGCTGACATCAGCTGTAATTAACTAAAAAATTTTCATCGCATGTACAGGTGCGCCCGTGAATCAATTGAATTTGAACTTTATAACAATGTAATTAAAGTCACACGATGCGTGCTCGTTTATTGCAAGAACTGGATCCTTCATTTAGTAAGTAAACCTAATCAATTTAAAGTGAATAATTAAATTAATTGAATCTAAGAAACCAGTTAAATCTTATTTAAAAGTTAGAAAATGAAAACAGTTTGTAATAAAGCATAAGTACAATTTCCTAACAATTAAAATGAATTGATTTCTGATCTCGTAATTATTCTTTTAGCATTTTCGCCTCTGTAAACACACCGCTTTAACCTACGCGACCGCCGGGAACTCCCCCAAAGCGTTTGACCTTCATAGTACATCTTTAGTTAATAATAGTGTTCCTTGCGACTCGGTTCGTGAGCTTGTGCGTTACGTTTGTAACCGATTATTTAATTATTGTTTTGTTAGTTTTAAATTTGTGTTTAGTTATTAGGTATTGTTACGTTTTTAGTGCTGTTTTATTCTTTTTAGTTATAACTTTTTGTTGTTTTAAACAATGCCTGAGGCATACGTGTACAGTGCTCGTGAATACGGCAACATGTTGATGTGTTTAGGAGAAGAATTCTAGGACCAGTGTTTCTACCGCAGCGCCCAATGGATCAGCATATCTTAATTTTATAAATGGACATTTAAATGATATGCTAGACAATGTGTCTGTGGCTGAATTTCGTTGAGCATGGTTCCAGCACGATGGAACCATGCTCGTTACGCGTCCCGTCCGCGAGCGTCTCACTGAGCTTTTTAATGACTGCTGGATCGGAAGGCTGATGAAATGCGGGGCAGAATAGTGAGTGTTTTTAATAAACTACGTGAAGAATGTGTTGAGGAATACTGATGCCTCGTGTTCACGGATCGACACAGCGACGGGCCCGGCTTTGTATTGAAATGAATGAAACTCAGTTCGAGCCAAACCTCATAAGGTCGCAAAAGATTTAGACAGGTACGTAAAATGCCTCTGTCAGCTTTTTACAATGGACTACAATTGCGATTTTAAAAGTGATGTTTGTAAATTGCGTATAAGTCGGCACTTTTCGGCGGCTGATAAAGGCGGGCGCGGTCGTGCGACGTCGCCTTGCGTGTCAGTGACCTCACGTTTCGTACGCTATCCAATGCTTGTTTACGAAATATGAAGTCTTGAAAATAATCAATTTAAAGCGAAAGGTTATTGGTATCCATTTGCATTTAGGTTGTATATAATCTACGTTCTGGCTTCGGAAGCGTTCTCCTTACACCCTGTATAAATTACATTATTTTTCTCAGTGGTAGGCCAAAATATCATATAAATAGAAGTTACCACCCACCAGACAAAGCCTTGCCGTCAAGCGATTTATCGTGTTCCGGCATGATGTCTAGTGAAGTCGTACAAGGACGGGTCTGGCAGTTGTGTTGCGATGTGTGCCGGGTACGATGCGCCTAATGTTGTTGTGTTGGGAGTTTGGTCGTGGTGGGTCTTCAGACCAATCTCCCTTTGGCGCAGCATCGTTGGTCGTGTTATTGGGTTTAAGATTGCATCACCTCGCTCCTCAACTGCCGTCTTCCTTCCTATTCGCTCAGTTTTTCTGAGTGAATAGGCTCTTAATAAACTAGCGCGCTTTACCATCAACGATCGCATCATTGCTTACCATCAGGCGGGTTTGCGGTCAAGTGCTAGTTAATTAATTATTAAAAAAAAAACATTATAAAAGAAAAAAACAAATATCGTGTTGAAAAGAAGCTGACATTCTGAATTGTAACAGACAAATATTGGATTGTAGAGCAAAGTGTTAGGAAAACAACCCGAGTGGACAAGAATTGACAATATCCGTCATCTTCTTCTTCAGCCAGTTCCACTGCTGGACAACGTTCTCCCCAAGGCATTGGGGGGGGGGGGGTTTGCTATAATCCCCACGCTTATCAGGCGGGTTGGAGATCCCAGTAATTTGATATTCCACAGGAGAAGCGCTACTGCCCGCTTCCCTGGTGAGAGTTCCCTCCGTCACCTCTTACAACACCCACGGGAGGATATGGGGTGGTACTATACTAAATACAGTACGGCCGACGAATTATGTTGGCTCTGAATTTAGCGCAGAATGTTGTGCACTGACATTCTGTAGGAACCAAAGGGTAACACAAGGCGAGTGTGAGTGAGACAACATGCATGACAATTCGTAGATTCTATGTTCAAACGCGACATGCTTTTTTTTATAATTATAAGCTATTGCTTGACCGCAATCCCGCCCGATGGTAAGCAGTGGTGCAGTCGTTGTTGGTAAAGCGCGCTAGTTTATTAAGAGCTTATTCACTCAAAAAATTGAGGAAAGAAGACGGCAGTTGAGCGAGGTGATGCAATGTTACACCCAACAATTGAGATTGACTTGGAGACCCTCCACGACCAAACTCCCGACACAACAACATTCGGCGCCTCGTATCCGATACATATCGCAACATAACTGCTCAGACCCGTCATCTGTACGGCTTCACCAGACATTATCGACACGACAAATCGCTTGGACTTTGTCTGGTGGGTGGTAACTTCTGCCGACAGCCGATTAGCCGTATTGTAGTATCATATCAAATTACACAATCCAGTCCAATCCCTTTCAAAGTCCAGACATTGAATATGACATGGCATGATGTCAGTAATATTCAAATTAAAACACTTAGGAATGAAGAATTGAAAGCACTAGTAAGTGAAGGACGAGCATTTTGCTGGACTGACTTATGTAATTAGGACGTAACTAAAAAGTATTGATTTTCTGCTTAACTTGAATGACTGTCAAGCAGAGAAATACTTCTAGTACACTCACATTTGGCCAGATATTATGAAGTCTCAACTAATTGGAGGTGAGAATATTGTCATTACCCAGCACAATTCCTGCCTACTAACTTCTACAGATAAATTCTTGATGAATGGTAGATATAGACCGGAAATATAGACATCGTCTTGGTGTTATACTCACTCAGCATCATCATCCTCAGCAACCTCATCCAGATCAGGCACTCGTCCTCCGTACGAGTCCCATGCGGCGTGGTTGGGGAACCGCAGACCTGCCAAAGCATTCTCTAGTGGGAGGAACCCTGCTAACTCCTCGTCTTCAGGTAGTGGTACGCTGTCGTCTGCGAAAGTAAACACGGTTCAAAATATGCTGCTGCAGGGTTGCATATTGTGGCCATTTGAGATTTATTTGTTCACTCCCCTTAACTAATTGTTGCATATTTACCTATGCTGATGATACAGCTCTACTTGTTCATGGGAATAATTGGAGTGAAACAGAAAAATATGCTCAGATGGTATTGGATATTGTCATGAACTGGTTTAATAATAATTTATTAACTTTGAATGCAGAAAAAACGAAGCTTATTTCTTTCTCCCTAAGTAATAGAAGTCAGCCAATCATATTACCTGTTGTTAAAGTACATAGATGTTCTTCAAACTCCAGCTGTACCTGTCCCACTCTGGCAACCACATCTTGCATAAAATACTTGGGTGTCCAAATTGATGAACACTTGAACTGGTACAGTCACATAGATAATCTCGTTACCCGAACGCGCAAACTCATCTCCATCTTTAAGAAACTCCGTTGTTCAGCTGATTCACAAACACTCATGATGGTCTATTACTCACTCTGTCAGTCTCTTCTCCTATATTGTTTGCCTGCTTGGGGTGGCGCCCGCAAAACATACTTACTAAAATTAGAAGAGCTCAACGAGCAGTCCTTAAAGTTATGTTCTGCAAGCCCTATAGATACCCCACTTTTGAACTTTTTAGAGAAAGCAAGGTTTTGCCGGTGAGAGGATTATATGTGCTACAATGTGTGTTAAGGAAACATCGGCTTCCGTATACAGAAAGTACTAAGCGTCGTACAGACATTGCCCTTCCACCAGTTAGACATAAAACCACCTTCGCTAAACACCAATTCGCCTACCTCAGCTATATTCTGTACAATACAATAAATAAATGTCTCCATATCCACAGTCTCAATTATCACAAATGTAAAAACTCAGTTAAAGAATGGCTACTTGAGAAATCATATGACGAAATCGAAAAACTTCTTTTCCCGCATGATTAGGTTGGATCTCTTCTTATTTAAATACAAATACTCTATACACCGTCCATTAACACACATCTACCGGTACCACACTTACCAAGACACTCTAAGCTATACACACTCAGCGCTTTCACACTACTTACTCATACACAACACTTCTACATAATTACACTCACTCAAAAACCCACTTTACAGTTTTTTATTATTATTATTTTTTACTTTTCCTGTATAATACATATAATTAACGATTGTTTTGTTATGTTCACTATGTTACTGGTGAAAACAGTCTTTGTATGACACTTCATCATCTACATATGTCTACCCTTATTGAATCACTGGTTCCCAAGTCACAGGCTATAAACCTAGTTTGGGAGCCAGGAGATATAAACCAATGCACCTTTTGATGTACCATGCTACTGTATTTGTAACGTATGTAACATTTTTACTGGTAATAAAACATTATTATTATTATTATTATACTCAAGATAACTCTTTCTCGAAATTTTAAGAATTTCGGTTTTACACTGAAATGACGGGCCTAAACCAAGTGCATTTCAGGTGGGGAATCTTGGTTGGAGATTTCTTCTTGCAAAAACTTCCTAACAACGCGGCATGTATTTAGAATGGCAGCTTTTTGCATACTGATATAAATATATTTTGGTAAACCTAACAGTTGTATTCCGTGGTGTAGATATTTAGGTATAACTCCTGTACTAGAGAGCACCAACGGCACAATATATACTTTGTTCATCTTCCAGATTCGTGTAATTTCTTCCTTTAGTTCCGTATATTTGTGTATTTTTTCGGTTATCGTTTTCTGTAAGTTATGGGTATTGGGTACGGCTATGTCTATTAGGTACACTACTTTGTCTACTTTATCGATCATAGTGATGTCCGGTCTATTATTGTGCACAGTTTTATCAGTTAAAATTGCTCTGTCAAAGTATATCTTGTGTGTGGAATTCTCTAGCACCGGTTTGGGGACATATTGATAGTAAGGTGTTAGTGGTTGTGGTATAAGTTTATGTTTTGCCGAGAGCTGTTGGTGAATAATGTTTGCGACCTGATTGTGCCTATGAGTATAATCGGTTTGAGTGAGTGTTGGACAAGCGCTGGTAATATGTTGGATAGTCTCGGGCTGGCGGTGACATTTTCTGCATTTATCGTTCTGGATATTGGAATCTTTCAGTATATATTTCCTGTAAATTTTTGTATTTATGACCTGGTCTTGAATAGCAACCATAAAACCCTCTGTTTCGGGAAACAAGGAACCTACTTTAAGCCATTTGTTGGACGCTTCAGAATCTACATGAGCTTGTTCTAAATCGTGAATATGTCTACCATGCAATTCTTTAGCCCTCCATCTACCGATTTTACTATTCTCGTGATCAGTTTGTGAATTAAAATATATGGTTCTATCTATCAAATTTAATGGTGTGAAGTTATTGTCAATTGTAGCTATTGCTTCGTGGATATTGCTGTTACTCGTTTTATCGTAGAAGAACTTTCTCAAGTGAATCAGTTGTTTTTCCCACAATAACCTTAAATCTGTTAGGCCTCTCCCACCATTTTGGCGCTTAACTGAGATTCGTTCAATAGCTGATTTAGGGTGCAAGTATTTGTTTTTTGTGAGGGTGGTTCGAATTTTGATTTCTATCTTATTTATGTCTGTTTTGGTCCATTTAATTATGCCAAAAGAATAGGTTAAAACTGGTATTGCATACGTGTTAATAGCTTTAAACAGATTTTTAGAGTATAGTTGCTTTTTACAAATTAGGTTTAACCTCCGTACGAATTCTCCAGTTAGTTTATTCTTAATGTTAATGTGATCTATAGTATTCGATTGGTGTATGCCGAGGTACTTGTATGTGTCTGTAGGTTCCATTTTCGTAAATGTGTGTTCTGTGTTGTCTGCTGGATTAGAGGTAGATTTAGTTTTTCCTTTGTTTATGTGTAATGTTCGGCATTTATCAAGGCCGAAATGCATTCTAATGTCATTGCTAAATTGTGTGGTTATATCTATTAAATTTTGTAAATCTTTTTCCGATTTGGAGAAAATTTTAATGTCGTCCATATATAATAGATGGGTTATAGCTACCGTGTCAGTTATTTTGTATCCGCCATCTGTGTTATTTAAGAGTGTGGAAAGTGGGTTAAGGGCAAGACAAAACCACAAGGGGCTCAGTGAGTCTCCCTGGAAAATGCCATTTGCTATTGGGATCTCTTCAGTTACTATGGAAGTGTTGCTATTGGATAAATGGAGAGTGGTTCTCCAGTCAGACATCGCGGTTTTCAAAAAGGTTATAATTGTGGGATTTATTTTATATATTTCTAAAATTTTGATAAGCCAAGAATGAGGGACACTATCAAACGCTTTCCGGTAATCTATGTATGTGATGTGGAGATTCCGCTTATTTATATTAGCCTGTTTAAGTATTGTTGCATCGATAGTCAGTTGTTCTTTACATCCCTTATGGTTTTGTCTGCACCCCTTTTGCTCTTCTGCCAAGATGTTTTGAAGTGTTATGTGTTTATTGATTTTTTGTGCGATACAAGATGTGATTAATTTATATAGTGTAGGTAGGCAAGTTATAGGTCTATATTGCGAGGGATTTGTTGCATCAGAGCTCTTAGGGAGCATGTAAGTGATACCCTTTGTTATAAATTTAGGAAATTCTTGCTGTCCAGAGATTAGGTCAGTTATAGTTTTGGCTAATACGTCATGTAAAGTGGAGAATTTTTTATACCAAAAGTTATGGAGACTGTCAATGCCTGGTGCTTTCCAATTTTTCGTTCTCTTTGTTACGTTTGCTATATCATCTATTGTTATATCAGTAAATTCCATAGTATTTATATCTTTCGACCTATCCTCCTCTTCTTTTATCCATACTGCCTGGTTGTTGTGGTCACCTTGTTTCTTCCAAATGTTAGACCAGTAATTTTTGAGATCATCTACTAGAGGGATATCGGTTGGTTCTTGGACAGAATCCTTCCTAAGACTTCTATAAAATCCTTTCTCGTTATTTGTAAACAGCCTATTGTCTTCTTTCCTATTTAATGCCTTAATGTATCTTGATAGTCTCTGTGATTTTAATGCTAATTTCTGTTTCAATGTGTCTAAAAATTCCTCTGGTCTTACATTATTTCGTTCATGTGTTGAATGGACCTTAGTTCTCTTAAAGATTTCGTTTACTTTCTTCACTACGTTAAGTGATCTATTTCCTTTTATGTATTGTGTAATTCTACCTAAATCTGCCCGTAACATTTTAATATCACTTTCTATTCTTCTTTGCCAATTCGGTTTGAATGGTTTATTGTATTTTCTATTCTGATTATTTGTGTCTCGTATTTTATAACCCAGCTTTTCACTTATGATTAATGCACTGCAATAAACAAGAGTGTGTATTGTATTTATATCTGAGTCAATTGTGTAGTATTGTCCTAAAATTTCTTTGTTGAAGACATCGACGTAACTATAGAGTGTGCGGTTTTCTTTTAACCTCGGAAGTTTTGGGCGGACTGTGGGATCAATTCCTTTAAACTGAGCTAGAGCTGTTTCAAGTGAATTTATTAGGTCTTGTGTATTAATATCAGTATGTGCGGTACAATTTTCATGATCTGTTAGTTGTGTATCTGTGAGGATTATTGGGGAATTCGTTTGTGTTGATGCATGTGCTTGAGTGAGTGAGGATTGTGTGTTGATGGTTGCTTGGTGTGTGGGTGATGTTTGTAAAGAAGTTGCTGTGGGTATAACTGTATGTATGGTGTCTGTTTGTATATTGCATGGTTGAGATATTGAAATGTCTGCATGTGTGAGTGAAGCCTCACTTTCTTCCCTAGCCAATTGATCAGCAACTTCTGTTTTTAGATTGTTTATAACTTCGTTTGATAAAAGCTTATTTCTAACAATTACTCTTCGTTGATCAGCAATTCTTTGCGCTGATACATTTAATTCTGGGTATTTTCGTACAAATTGATCGTAAAGTTTTTTGCAATACATGGTTCGGTCTGATTCTAATCTGGTTATGTAAAGATATGTATTATAGATAGATATGTATTTATTATTATTATTATTATCCTATCTGAGCCTCTCGGTGGTAGGCCATAACATCGGCTGCCGGCAGAAGTTACCACCCACCAGATAAAGTCTTGCCGCTAAGCGATTCGTCGTGTTCCGGCATGATGTCTGGTGAAGCCGTACGGAGGACGGGTCTGAGCAGTTGTGTTGCGATGTGTGCCGGTTATGATGCGCCAAATGTTGTTATGTCGGGAGTTTGGTATAGTAGGTCGTGTTGTTGAGTTTAAGATTGCATTACCTCGCTCAACTGCCGTCTCCCTTCCTATTCACTAAGTTTTTTTTAGTGAATACGCTTAATAAACTAGCGCGCTTTACCATCAACGATTGTATCAGTGCTTACCATCAGGCGGGATTGCGGTCAAACAGTACTTTATGATTATTAAAAATAAAAAAAAACTGTACTACGGTACAGTTTTACAAACTTTTAGTTTGGTGCTTGTTTAACCTTACGATAAAAGAGTGTTTCACATTTCTGAGCGACGTCTACTTTCATAACACGACAAGTCTTCATCATCTCAGCGTTAATCCTAGTCGCATCCGAAGCTTTCAAAATCAAAATCAAAATTTTAGCTTTGGAGTCTGAGTTCCGTTTTACCAGTCTAACTGCTGATTTGGCTACCTTCGATATTTTCCGTGAAGCCACTGCCGTCTGACCTCTACAACACGAAGGCGATATCGAAGCATTGCAGTTAGACCAATTGTTGGACTTTTGAGGGCTCCAACAACCCGTAACGACTGCCACTAATGTTCGTATGGCAACTGGGACCAACGGCTTAACGTGCTTTCCGACCAGATCAGTGCAAATATTTATATTCATGCATACAAACATTTGCACTGCGCGGGGATCGAATCCGCACCTCCTTGCGCAGCGGCCGCGTACCTTATCGCTACGCCACGGAGGCTGAAACACGACAAGTTATTATCAAAAATTCTGGCAAAAAAAAAGCCGAAGTTCCAAGATGTGTTTTTTGTGTCTGTAGTTTTGAATTAATTATAAATTCCTGTGTGTAGTTACATTTGTCAGTCAATAAGGCAGCCGATGGTGCCAGCATGTTGAGAGTGTGTGCGAGTGCCGGCCACAGCGCCGCCAGGGAACACCACGCGGGGCTGCTCAGTATCTTGGGGTGCCACGCCGACCACGACATCCACGCCTTTACTGCAAGAAAGATTATGTATTGCTTTGGTACAGAACAGGGTGCCTTCAAATAGATTACAGTGTGGCTACTATGAGTTTTCATTAGAGACTCGATCATACGCATCAAAATCAATCAAATCAAAAGTCATTTATTCAAATTAGGCTGAGAATCAGCACTTCTTGAACGTCAATATTACATAAGACAGTCCCCAAAACGCCCACCCATCGACACTTCCTTGTGCTTTCGCTGGGAAGAAGTGGCGTAAGAAACTCCCCAGCAGCACAGTTGTCTGTTCATTAAAAAAAAAAAAACATGACTTTATACAATACTATGTATAGTGATGAATATAAGAAAGTATAACAACAATGAAATTATTGAAAATATGCCAGCTACTACGCCAAAATACCAGCAAAGCAAAACAATATATATATAAATGAAAATGTAAATAACTAAAAACTTATTACTTCAATAAAAGCGCCAGGCATAAAGGGCGTGACAACTTACATATTTATGTATTGAAAAAAAAAGTGAATTCTATGAACTCATATAACATGTCGGTAAGCTAATTCCGGAGAAAGAACACAAACATTGTCCTGAGTTCAAACAATCAAACAAACTCTTCAGCTTTATATATTAGTATAGATTAAAAAAGAACAGACGATAAATACAGCCTGGCAGGCTAAAAACCGTTGACACTAAAACCATAGGTAGTTTGCTTAATTATAAAAATGTTTATCTGAATTGAAAAATAAATAAACGCGGACTTTGCGTCGCGAGCGTTGCGCTGCGAGCAAGCGCACGTCTTTTCCATTGCGTGGCTGCGCCGAACTGAGGGGAGAGGGTCGCGCGCGCAGGTTGCGTGCCGGTCGTTTACCCTAGCGTTCACGAAACATATGATGAAAATGAGTTCGTGGAAAAATGGAGATTGCACTAAAAAAAAAGTTTTCTTTTTTCATTTAATTTACGTTCTGAAAGTGAAAACAAACCACTGATTTTATGAGTACCGGTGTTTACACCAACAACATGTATAAGTTTAGTCCAGTCAAATTAGTCCGCGCTTGACGTAAATAGACGTATTTATAGTCACCATGTTTTTAATCGTGTCCAAACTGATTATGGATTATCTTAATTTGACACGACAACAATTATGACAAACAAATATGTTGTCTTCTATCCTTTTCTTAATGGAATACAAAGAAAAAGACGCACAGAACTTAAAATTAGTTTAGTTTGTGACAAGAGAATCGGGGGCCTAGGATTTGCGCAGATTTCTTTATTCAGAAACTAAACTAAATTTAAGTTCAGCTGACTAATTTGACAGGACTAAATTAATATTTAAGTATCTTTTGTTCTTTTCTTAATGAAATAGAAAAAAAGAGATGCAGTGGACTTTAGATCGTGTACAAAGAGATCGGCGCCATTCTGTTAGTATTTTTCAAATTTTAAAACGACAATCCTTCTTGGACAGCTTGTTTTTTTTTTTTTTGGACAAAAGCCGCCACACTTTTCCTACCCACTGCAACTCCTGAAAGCCAGAATCAACAGTGGAGACCGCCAGAAAAACGCCGAGCAATGAAGCTCGACGAGTCCCGGAGAAACGATTCAACTGTCTTGGGTCCCGCAACGAAATTAATCAGAAGAGAATAGCGGAGGAGTAAGAAAAAAAGATATTTTTTTGTTGTGTGTATACTGACATGCGGGCAGGGCCCTCTGCAGCGGTACGTCCACGGTGTAGTGGGGCAGCAGCAGTGCCAGCAGCGTGCCCGTCGACAGCGAGCTGGCCAGCTGGGCCGCGCGCGCCTCGCCAGCGCTCATGGCGGAACTCTCTACTGTCAGCTCTTCTGTCGTGGAATGGACTAGCCAGACCATCACACACGCCATCTAGATAACACAACAATCAAATCTTCAATGTGCCCGTTTCATTGCGGTACACGGGTGTGACGAAAATTGGAACCAGCAGCGCCATCTTATTTATTAACTTTTATTTTCATTATACAACTTTTTTTTTTGTTTATACGAAACCTGAATATAGTTTGTTCAGAATAAGCAACTGAATCGATTCCAATCATTTTTACACAATTTTTTTTTATTTTCTGCTGATGCAATCTGTCTACTCATTGACATTCAGCATCTGCTGTCATCACCATCATCTCAGCGTTAATCCCAGTCGCATCCGAAGCTTTTTCAGCTTTGGAGTCTGGGGTCCGCTTTACAGTCCGATTTTGGCTAAACTTCTATATTTTCGACCAACATACCACCAACCGACCCAGACCAACCGTCTGACCTCCACAACCCGAAGGCGATATCGAAGCATTGCAGTTAGACCAATTGTTACACTTTTGAGGGCTCCAACAACCCGTAACGACTGCCATTGGATGTTTGGCAACCGGGACCAACGGCTTAACGTGCTTTCCGAGGCACGACCAGACCAGTGCAAATATTCATATTCATGCATACAAATATTTGCACTGTGCGGAGATCGAAACCGCGCCTCCGAAATAGTTGCAGTGTGGTTACCGAGCGCGCCCCGCTCAACAGCTGACGCCAGAGGACAATGCACCGCTCGCCCGTGCGGAGCGTGGACCATATTTTTATTGGGACAGCCAAGTAGGATAACAAGCTCATAACTTTGTGGTTTTTAGTGATATCTTTTTGTAATTTTGTACATAGATTGTTTACTTAAAAATACTAGACAAGTGTTTCGGGTTTCGCATAAACAAAAAATAATGTTGTATACAACTAGCAATTGACCATAAAACACATTTTGCTATTTTTTTACCATTGTTGACGATAAGGTTGGCGCAGTGGCTAAGCGATCGACTACTGCGTTGTGTATCGCGGGTTTGATCTATCTGTTTTGTGGATACGTTTTTTTTATAAACTAGTGCTTGACCGAATGGTCATGAAGTTTATGGTAAAGCGCGCCAGTTTATTATGAGCCTATTCACTCTAGCCTTGAAGACACCTAAATTGTAATAAGACGGAAACAACGCTGCTAGAAAATTGTTCCAGTCCCTCGATGTACGCAGTATAAAAGACAAGGCGACGATACAGGAGACACTCCTAGTGAGGGACAGTGTTTAATAAAATATTGTTCGTTACTTTTTTTAATAATTGGTGTATAACGAAGAATAAAAACCCGCTCTTAGAAGGGTTATTTTACATTTACCAAAGTTTATTACACTCATAATAAATATAAACTTGAGACACTAACCTTTATAAGCGTCATGGACTCGAAGCTATCTGTCGCGATGAGGGCCGTCAACGAAGAATTCAGTGAATTCACCAACGCCGCCGCAGTGTCCAGTCTAATAACAAAACATTAAGTTAAACTTTCTCGATGGTGGGCCATAACATCGGCTGCCGGCAGAAGTTACCACCCACCAGACAATGTCTTGCCGCCAAGCGATTCGTCGTGTTCCGGTATGATGTCTGGTGAAGCCGTACGGAGGACGGGTCTGAGAAGTTGTGTTAGAGACTGATAGGTGGCACTTTTTATTTGAGTTGTGAGATTAGAATTCGGTGTCAAGATTTTCCGCCAATCTATACTAATATATAAAGTTGAAGAGTTTGTTTCTTTGTTTGAACGTACTAAGCTAAGGAACTACTGGTCCGATTTGAAAAAATATTGTTTCCTTAGATAGCCCATTAATCTAGGAAGGTTTTAGGCTAACATCACGCTGCGACCAATAGGAGCGGAGCATATAAAAACATATCGAAATCTACGCGGGTGAAACCGCGCTGTGCAGCTAGTAATATATAGTTTAGAAAAATAAGGTTTATTTTATTACATTTCTATGTATTCAGTAGAATAAACATTGGATTTAGTAACCTATGTTTTATTTTTGATATCAGAGCAGTAGGGTCATGTGACCCTCACTAAGTCCGAAGATTCGCGTGACATCAGCACTATCAGCAGTTCATTCTATCAGCTCGCAACGTGAGCGAGCACCACCCATAAACCCTCGCGAAGCCCGAGGGCTAAACACTGATGTCATACAAATTCTGCATCTCGCAAGCAATACTATTATTATTATTACTATTTACTGTGCAACTAGCACGCTTCCAAGTTCACGACATCAACCGATGGGCAAGTGCCCGCCAGACATAACACCCGTCTGCTCGGAGGATCCCCCCTTTTCTATGGAGGATGAGTGAACTTTACACACTGTTCCTCATGCCACCACAGCCATCAACTCTTCCACAAACCCATCTATAACCTCTAAATATCCACAAGGTTTATACGAAATCGAAGCTCAACCCCTATGTAAGTGTTGTAATCATAAAGAATTTGAAGGGCGTCGCTGGTATGTCGCTACTAAAATATAATATTTTGTGACAGTTGCTTGAACGTCGCACAGTTTGTTTTGGTAATCAGTTCATCATGAAGTGTCTTCAGCAACTTACTCTTCAACCGTGTGTATATAGTGCATGGCCCTGATGAGCTCTGTGACGTAGGAGTGTGCGTCAAGTCGGGCCGACTGCTTCACCTGCGCCGGCGCACTGCTGGGTGTCACGCCCGGGATCACTGGCAGGTCATTAGGGTCACTGCTGGCAGAATTAATGTTTATGTTTATCATGAATATGCAACATACACAATATGTACAGACGACAGCATATTAACCTACTACAATCTGTCAGATTTCTTTATTAGATTTTCAACTTTATCTGTAAAGCATTAAGACTCACGGTTGATTAGGAATGTCTGACAGTTTCGGGTAGCTTGACCTGCTGTTATCCATACAAGAAATCTTCTCAGCCTTTAGAGGTCCACTGTTGGACAATGACCGCCCGACGAGACGAGTTGAGGATTGCAGTAATTTGATATTCTACAGGATAAGCGCTGCTGACCGCTTCCCTGGTGAGAGTTCCCTTAGTTGCCTCTTACGAGACCCACGGGAGGGCTTGGGTTGGTACTATTCTAAGCCAGATACCACACGGCAAAAGTACAAGAAATATCTGCTCATATTTAATAGTGTGAAACAGACAGTCAAAATACAATTTTGTCTATGGGACCTACATCGCAATCACGTAAAAAATACCCACACAAATTATTGATGAATATTTTAGTATTAGGCTGCATTCATACCGCTTTGTATGCATCCTAATACTAAAATCATTCATATTTTGTGCCAATCTTACAAACAATTGCCACTGCATTTATGAACTCATAAAAGTAAAGTCTTTAAACTTAATTGACCTTTTTGAATAGAGCTTAATTGCTCGGCGGTTAAGTTTGATAGTTCTGATCATGCATACCCGGGTAACGCAGCGGCGGCTCTCAATGTCCTGGCGAGGTTGGCGGGTGCCGGCGGGAAGGGGGCGCGCACCATGAGGGAGCGCACGTGCCAGTACAGTGCGCCCAGGCGACGTCCGCGCCGCCACGCCACGAGCGCCAGCTGGTTGTATGGCTGGCCCGAGTGTGCTGATACTACTAGCGCGTGTCTGGAAAAACGCAAGGATAGTTTTTTGTTTTTATAAACTATAAACTAGTGCTTAACCGCAATCCCGCTTGACGGTAAGCAGTGAGGCAAACGTTAATGGTAAAGCGCGCTAGTTTATTAAGAGCCTATTCACTCTAGCCTCGAAGACCCCTCGATGTCCGCGGCATAAAAGAGGAAGCGAAACACTTCGTCCGGATCGTAGTGGTGTCAACAACGAAGGCGTTGTTCTAATTAGAACCTCGCAACTAATCGTAGAAGCACATGAAATGCTTAATAACTATCGTACGTATTGCACGAAGAGAACGCATCGTGTCATCGTGCGATCTACGCCAATTAGAACAACGCCTAAGGCTGGAAACTCGCCGTACGACGGGTCGCCCGATGATGGAACGGAGATGGGGGAATCAAATCATGCAATTCGCTCGCGCACTCTCCGAAATGCATCCTATAGAACACGAGAACTTTGGAGACGGTTTTAAGTTAAACCTGGGTCGCCAACCAGCCTCTTCTATTTGTCCACAAAATTCAAATGTAAACTTTTACTATAGAGAGAAACGATTTGATTCTTTTTGTGATTGTTGTGCTGTCACGGTAATTAGGCTAAACTGATTTGGATGAAATTTGGCACCTAGGAAGATCATCACCAAATTAGGACATATACAGTATGTTAAGAAAACCCTGTCCGACCCATAAGGAAAATAAAAGTTAGGTAAACACATGACCAAATATGATATAAAATTTTACGTAATCATCATAATACCAATACAAATGAATTTTGAAATTATCTTATTTTCCCCTCGAATTTATTCCAACTTCGAAATTCGGTAATTTTTAAAAAAGTGACAACACCAGTATTATTATGAACGAATAGCGAGGCGACCACGTGCCGCGTGCCCTGCCGCCCGCCGGCCGCGGAAGGGTGCTTTAACGCACATTTATTAAGTTACCACTTTTTGCGAAATAATATTTATTTTTTAGGCGGTATTTTTTTTTTAGGTTTAGCCAGGTTTTGTATGCATTAGTATAATCAGTTATCGATACCTAACAACACCTTCACGGGTCGGACAGGGTTTTCTTAACATACAAGTACTGTATAACATACTCAACCTATTTTTTTTTCTTTTTTATGGCTTCGCACGATTTGTGCATTTAGCCAATGTCACGTAATGAATTGTTCACGTCGAAAAAGACGGCCGCGTGACCCGTCTTACGATGGAGGTTTGAGACAAAGTCATGATTTGACCACTATGCTGCGATATTTCACTGTTCTTTATAAAAAGTACAAGTAAATACACAGACAAGGGACAGTTTATCGTGTTGGAACTATTGACAAAACTAGGAAAAAATATAATAATTACAAGACACAGAAAATGCAATTATAATCGGTATGTTTCTTGGGTAAAAAAAGATTCTATTTAGTCCGTCATTAGGATTATAGAAAAATATTGGATACGTATATTTTGTTTTATCAAATCAATAAAAATTGACAAATATAAAAGGCATCAAAATTCAGGAGTGGTGGCTGGTGACGTCAGTACTCGCTAAAAAGTATAGCGTGCAGTGCGTCACACGAGTTTTCAACGCCCTGTGTCTTCATTTTTTGTTTATATGAAAAAAGAAAAAATACGTGTCTATTATTTTTTGGAAATCTGATTGACGGACTAATTAGTTTTTTTTAGTCAACTACCTTATTGTTACCTGTAAAATGTGTGTGCAACACGCAACTGTTGTCTGTATCTCGCCAGATCCCCGAGGTGCACGAGGCAGTGTTGGCAGATGTAGCGCGCGGAGGCCGGGGGCGGCAGCCGAGCGCCCACGGCAGACTCGCCGGCGCCCCACCCCTCCACCAGACCCAGTAGCGACGCTCGCCGTCTGGGGTCAACGACATAAGAGATTGCTAAAATGTGTGCAGAGGATTATTTTGCACTCTTGGATTTTCGATCAGCACACGTACTCGCGCAGACCTATGTAGTCGCGCCTACATAGGTCATTCCAAACCTAATCATGAACGCGAAAATCCCGTATTTGTATTGACGGTCACTTCGGTTACGGGGTCAGAGTGAGTGATAAAGCGGTCGATAAACTTGTATCCTTTCCTATATATGAAATTAACATACATGGGGTTACACAAGTGGCGATACTAAAACATAGCTCTCTTAACTGAAACTCAGTTATTCCTGTATTATATTGAAAGTTACAAAGTAATTATTAAAAGCAGAATTTAAACTTCTTCTAAATATATTTATCTGCCTGCCTTGTACCAAATATGTTGGGGTCAGCTTCTAGTCTAACTAGTCACTCAACTGACCTACTAGTTTTTTACAAGGAGCGATTTCTACAACCCAGCTATGAAAACACGGTCCATATGTTACACCTTGGTAACTGATTGTCAGATTGACAGCCTCCGTGGCGTAGCGGTAGCGAACGCGGCCGTTGCGCAAGGAGGCGCGAGTTCGATCCCCGCACAGTGCAAATATTTGTATGTATGAATATAAATATTTGCACTAGTCTGGTCGTGCCTCGGAAAGCACGATAAGCCGTTGGTCCCGGTTGCCATACGAACATCTAGTGGCAGTCGTTACGGGTTGGTGGGGCCATCAAAAATCTAACAATTGGTCTAACTGCAATGCTTAGATATCGCCTTCGGGTTGTGGAGGTCAGACGGCAGTCCTTTCACGGAAAATATCGAAGTTTAGCCAAAACCAGCAGTTAGACTGGTAAAGCAAACCCCAGAATCCAAAGCTGAAAAGCTACGGATGCGACTGGGATTAGCTCTGATGATGATGAACTGATTGTCAGGTTCCGGCTTCTGATGACTCGTAACGATTGCGTAGAATGCTTTCCAAAGAAATGAAATGAAATCGTTTATTAAGCAAGTAGGATCACCGATCACTTTTACACGTCATATGTTTTTTTTTCTTTTTTTTTTTTAAACTAGATGAAGCCGGCATTTCCTGACTACCTCTGAGAAGAAATAGCCGAAACAAACTCAGGGATCATCGTCTTTTTTAAAGCCCAGACATTAAAAATGAAAATGTTTACAATAATTTAGGTACGTTATAATTACGCATATTGCTTAATAACAATGCTTAACAGAGCGAGCAGCTCAGTCCCAAGCCTCTCTATCCTCTAAATAAACTTAGATTTTATAATACCCCTTTTTTGCAAAGTTTGGCCTTTATATATGTTTTATATCGATTAATGGGTAAGTTTCGAATGTCCATGGGAAGCTTGTTGTAAAAGTGTATACATTGACCCATGAACGAGTTGCCTACTCTTTGGAGACGAGTGTGATGTACAGCAAGATTATGTTTGTTCCTGGTATTTATATTATGAATATCGCTTATTTTCTTAAAATTAGATATATTTTTATGTACATACATAAGATTTTCAAATATATATTGCGAAGCTACAGTCAGAATGTTCACCTCTCTGAATTTTTCTCTAAGAGAATCTCTAGGACCAAGGTTGTAAATGGCTCGAACAGCCCTTTTCTGTAAAACAAAGATGGTATTGATGTCCGCACAAGTTCCCCAGAGAAGAATCCCATAAGTCATAAGACTATGAAAATAACTAAAATAAACAATTCTGGCTGTATTCACATCAGTTATCTGTCTAATTTTCTTAACAGCATAAGCGGCAGAACTGAGTCTACCCGACAGCTTCTCAATGTGAGGATCCCATTGTAACTTGGAGTCAATAGTCAATCCAAGAAAAACTGTCGTCTCGACAGGGATCAACTCTACTCCATTCAGTTGAACATTGGTACTTAGCTGCCTGACATTTGGCGTAGAAAATTTAATGAATTTAGTTTTTTTTTCATTCAAAAGAAGGTTATTTACATTAAACCAATGGACAACTTTCGAAAGTGCATTGTTAACTTCGTCAAAATTTGCTAGCTGACGCTTGACTTTAAAAATAAGAGAAGTGTCATCCGCGAACAATACTATGTTGTGATTATCCCTCACGTGATGAGGTAAGTCATTAATATAAATTAAAAACAAGAAAGGACCTAGAATTGAGCCCTGCGGAACGCCCATGGTGACCTCAGATCCTGCAGATTTGTTGCTATTAACATCAACCCTCTGAATTCGATTATTCAGATAAGAAGTCAGGAGGTCGAGAGCTCCTTAAACCATAATGGTACAATTTCCTAATAAGAGTATCATGATGTACGCAATCAAAGACCTTGAACAAATCACAAAAAATACCAAGAGCATCTTGCGATTCCTCCCAGGCCCCAAATATGTTCTTTAGCAACGCCACGCCCGCATCGGTAGTTGAACGACCCTTTGTAAAACCAAATTGTTTCACGTGCAATAAATTATATAAGTTGATGTGTCTCAACAACTGTTTCAAAATTAATTTTTCAAAAATTTTGCTCAATGTTGGTAATATAGAAATTGGCCGAAAATTCGTGGGATCAGTTGTACTACCAGATGTGACACAAGAATTAAAAACAATTACTAAGAAAGGTGCGATAACATCTATTATTGAAGCTACAGTATATACTGACAAACCCCAATGATCGGCAGTTTTTTTTTACATCAAGATCCTTAAAAGATTCTATAATGTCTTTAGCAGTCGCAAACGTAAATTCAAAGTGTTTGTCACATTCTGGAACACATTCTTTTAGTATGGCGTAAGCAGAAGTGGAGGAAGAAGACAAAGTTTTTGTTGTTATTATTGGAATACTAGTAAAAAAATTCTCAAACTCAGTTGCTACCTCCAAGTCCGCCTTTATATCTTCATCGTTAATTTTAAGATGGAAATCGCGATTTTGTACTTTGGTTCTTCCAGTTTCAGAATTTATAATTTGCCAAGTTGTTTTGATTTTATTTCTAGAAGATTTTATTTTATTTTTAATGTGTATGGCTTTTGCTGAGGAACAGGCTCTCTTAAAAGTTTTTGAATATTTTTTAACAAATTCTTGAAAAGTTCGACATGTTCATCATGGTTATATGTTTTTTCCTGATACAATTCATACATTTTTTCCCTGCTTTTATAAATACCTGGGGTAAAGCAAAGAGATGATATGTAAAGATGGTCACCCATCCAAAATCCAACCGCGGCCAAGGTAGCTTAACCTGATCGATCGACCCATGCGCACAACTAAATACTTCTAAACAGTGTTTCTAAATTGATGGATCTGAAGGGAAGAGTTGCATACCTAAATGGTAAGTCCAATTTAAATGTAGTGCAGATCTGATGCAGCAAGCAGAGGTAAAATCCGGCAGCCGCCTGCAGCACCCACGATAGCATCGCCTGACCTTCACTGCGAAGGGGGTTCTGGAAAATAATTAATATGAAAAGTAAAATCTGCTTTACTTTGTTCTTTAAACGAAGAGGCCACCCATTCTGTCTAAAACGTTTAAAGGACATCAGGCATTATAGCAAAAAAAAAAAAAAATGCCAGGCAAACCTAGGATTATTTCCAATATATAAATTAGTTTATTTAGAAATAAAACCTTAAATTATTGAAAGATATAATTACAATAGAACGCAAACTTTGCGAAAAGGCTATGCTATGCATATGGGTTATAATGAAGACAGAAAGAAGAAATGTATAATGTATCTATAGTAAAACGTAGGGATGGGATTAATTTCCTATCGAAAAATAATATTATACATTTAAATTAATGTTTATTCACAAATTTTCGAAGCTAAATAAAAATTGTAACCTTATTTTTATATTTTATTTCATAATAATCAATATGAAAACTTGGATATATTTCCCATAATAAAGAAAAGAATTGTAAATTTATTAGACGTGTGTTCTAGAAGGCACATCCCTATTTGTCTCCAAATGTAATCCTTTTACTTCATATCAAGTAGTTGGCGCTCGAGGCACGTCAAAATCCTTTCTGATATAAGGATGTCTATACTTCTATGGTATTTATTTTTATATTCACTGTGGTCGAGTTACACGTGCATAAACTCGACCGATTCCTGCATAATTTATTTCGTTTAGTTACAACAAATACAATTAATACAAGCTAAATACGTGGTTTTCTACATTTTTTAGAGTTCCATAGCCAAATAGCAAAAACGGAACCATTATTGATTCGTCATGTCTGTCTGTCCGTCCGTATGTCACAGCCATTTTTTTTCCGAAACTATAAGAGCTATACTGTTGAAACTTGGTAGGTAGATGTATTCTGTGAACCGTATTAAGGTATTGGTGCAAAAATAAAATAATAAATATTGGGGGCTCTCCATACTTAGAACTGAAAATCATTTTTTTTTTCTTCAAACACATACGTGTGGGGTATGTATGGATAGGTCTTCAAAAATGATACCGCGGTTTCTAAAATATTTTTTTTCTAAGCTGAATAGTTTGCGTGACAGACGCTTCTAAAGTGGATAAAAGTTGGTCCCTCCCTCTAACTTCTACAATAAGAAAATGAAAATGTAAAAAACACAGCTGTAGATTACTATAAAAACTACCAACGAAAATTGTTTTGAACGAGATCTCGTAAGTAGTTTTTTTTTAATTACCGCGTAATCTTTCATACAAATAACTTTAATCCCTTAATTTCATAAATCAATGGTACGGAACCCTTTGTACGTGAGTCCGACACGCACTTGACCGATTTCTTTTTATTAAAATTACTGTTTTACACAGATGTTACAGACCTATTTTTAATGGTTTCGCAAAATACTCACAATTATTTTTCTGGTTTGTACAAATTAATAGAAAACGGAAGAAAATTCCTGAAACGGAAGTTGACGACTTAACGGAATGTCAAGACGACGAACTATTATATCAAAATTCAGATTCAGACTTGAACAACTCGCAATAATTCGTCATATTCACCGTCACAATTTTTTTGTTGTAAAAACATGTGCGTCAACTTAAGATGTAAACATTGCACTACACTAAAATGCACAAAGTCACAATGACCTTGAAACCTGTCCGCTTATGACGTCACAGTGTTACTTCTATACACGTCGGTGGCGCGTGCGGGGTGACAAATAACTAACTTTGTAGGGATGGGTTTTCAAACGGTGTTTCACTATCGACAATGATTAGAAAACCTATTTATTCTTGATTAAGGTGAATAAAACCTAGTTTATAGTTTACAATATTTATAAAATATTATTTATTCACGTCATTTTCTTGCAATAATAGTTTTATGATCATTTCGACGAGATGAAATATAGCGAGTTCTTCATCGTGTCCCATCACTGGCTTACTTGATATCAAGTAATTGGCGCTGGGGGCATTAAAATATTTTCTGGCGTTTTTGTTTCTATTGAAAATAATACAAATAAGAACTTATTATGTGTGAAAAAGTTAAAACCTCTTGTAAAAGTCGTAAATTTATTTTATACTGTGATTACTTCTAATCAAGTAGTGGCGCTGAGGGCACGAAAATCTCGAACTTGTATAGAAGTGATTGGCGTTCAAAAGGTTAAGTAAAAATCTGACCCTTCCGTTCCGCCCGGAGCGCGAGAGGTCATTTGATGATTTCCCATCCAGAACAAGAAATAGGTAGTTCCGTAGTGGCAGCCCGTGTAATTCAGATTTTCTCGAAGATTTTGCAATTTATTGGTCAGTGTCAGGTTGTAACTTGATCAAAATATGATCTGCGACAATAATAACGATGTAACTACGGGTCTACCCTAAATGAAACTGATTGTAATTTTTACCCGGTAGAAATTAAAAATGGGTATTTACCCTAAGTTGGGGTTTTTACCGGGTAAATGCCAATCTCTAGTGGCTACAGGTCATTGATTCTTAGCGCCATACAAGCTTCACGATAATGAATACAGCCATAATCAATGACCAGCACGATGATTGCGTAACATTATCAATCATAATTCCTAACCTCAATGTTTTTTTAAGGATAATACAATGTTTTAACTGTTCGAAACCAAAGTCAGCTAAACTTCACAAATAGCAGAGTGACTGAGAATAAAAATCTTGTTGAACTATCAAAATGAAATCCATTAAGACACATTACCAACCTACTTATGATGATGAATAATAATAATTATGCATTATGATCATCATTAGTTGTTATCATTAGTAGGTTTGTTTTACAATTACAAAATGTTTTGTTTATGAAGTCTGAATATTATGCTTCAGTAAATATTTAATTCCTTAATAGACTAGAAATTCCTTATTCCTAAACTCTCCATTACAATTAAAACACCTGAATCCTTTATGAAATCCATTATCACCTTTACATAATGTACTTGTGCCTTAGGCAAGACAAGCGCTACTTCCAAACATCGTCAGGATAATTATGTAGCACAATATCAGCAGCAATGGGTCACAAATTGACAGTTTACCAACATTCATCGTGATATCTATGTTACTGAGCAGACAAATTGTTAAGGACATATGAAATAATAGATTAACAATAAGCATCAAAATTATTTAAATTGATAGTATTGTTGTGTTAGGCAATTAGGGTGCAGTGAGTTTAAACTGGACTGAATGCTTAATTAAATTGATTGGCTACAACAATTATCTAACAAACATGTTATTTTTTTTAACTGCACCGATAGGTGTGCGGCTGGGGAATTCGTTCCCCCACTTGCAACTTGCCAGAGAAAGCACTAGGAAGTGGCGACGGGCAGGTGTTTTGGACTGTCTTATGTAATATTGACATTTAAAGAGTACTGATTCTATTAGATACTACTGATCATTGATTCTTGACACCATAGAAGCCACCCAAGTGTGAAAACAGTCATATCCGATGTCCAGCATTCTAATTACATATATGTAAATCTATCAATCACAATCTAGATGATTTTAAAGGATTTAGACATTAGTTTGAATTAGAAAAATTTGTCAGCTAAATAATATAAATAGTATATTGAATAAGAGGATAAGGATGTTAAACTGGTAAAATGAAAGCCAAGACACATTAGCATTATGATTATCATTATCATAAGTAGGTTTGTTTTGCTATTACAAAATGTTTTGTTTGTGATGTCAATACTATATTTGAATAAATATTAAATTCCTTAATAGTCTATGAATTCCTATACAACAATAAAACACCTAAATGCATTGTGGAAGTCAGTGTGGCCTTAAGATAAAGTAATATTCTTAAGGAAAATAAATAATCTTATCATACCTTTCTATCTTTAGAGATGGCTTGTAGGGCCTCAATCTGCTGCTTAAATCCCACATTCCACAAGTCTTGTTCCACTTTCTTGTCCAATGCATAGTCTAAATCCAATACTAATACTTTTTGATACACCTGGAAACAGAAATTAACAGTGTTAGAAATATTTCAAGATAACAGCAATGCGGATGAGTACTTCAATGTTCAAATTTTAAAATGGAATTGAACATAGAAATGATATACTTAGTTTATTGCAAGAAAACACTCTAATATTTACTATGCTTTGTTTCGACAAAAAAGAGAGTCAGTTCTAAACAAGTTTCAAAAGTAAAAAAAAAAATTGATTTGCTTTACACACACAAATCACATTTTATTTTATTTATCTTAACTGTACATACTTTTTGCAACTGTTGTTGTGAAGCCCAAAGACCCCGTTCTTGGAGCATAGACGTTCCACTCTTGAATTTTGATATTTTCTGTTTCAGCTCATCTGCCTCCCTATAAGTAAAAATATATTAATATATTATTTTTATATTTACAGTCGTTTAATATTAAGAAAACTATGTGTCATTCAGTGACTAATTTAGGGTTTTTAACTTTATAACATTATAGGCATCTTATAAAACTCAGTACAGGCAATTAAATTATCACTATGAAAATAGAAATATTAGTGACCATTGACCTCACTAGAGAAAATTAAAGAATTTCGAAATCACAAAATAGGTTACAACATAAATGTATCCTTACTCACCTCAACATCTGCACAGCAGCGTTTAGAACCATTCTGATAGAGGCTTAGAGCCTCAGCGATTGTCATAGCATTAGGAAGTTATCCAAAGAAAAATTACGGAATATTGAAATGAAAAATTCTAAAAACAATCGAGATCCATGCACTGTCAAACTGCCAATGTAGTTTTTTTTTATGTTTCATGACTTGACAGTTCTTACTAAGAACTGTCAAATCAAGGTGATTTTTTTTTTGGGATTTTATGGCCTGGTTTCTAAGACCTTTAAGCCATGTCTTATTTGCACTTCAGTTTCACTTCTTCTTTTGTAACTTATCCTAACTTATCCTAAACTTATCCTAGCTTAACTTAACCTATCTCCTTTCGTTTCCCACGTGTGGCCGACAAGGAAGGGGTTTGGGGTAAAGACATGATGTGACCACTAAGCTACAATATTTCACTGTTCTTTATGAATTATTCACTGAATGCACTTTTTACTACATAAATCACGCGTTTTTATTTAGTAAACGACACTATAAATAATTTTAAAAGTTCAATGAAAAATGAGCGTGGCACTCATCATCGCTTTCCCGCCAAAACTCAATCAAGGTGACATCTTATTTGAAAGTTGCCACTTTCTAAGCTCAAAGTATTTATCCAAGGCAAGAAAGTATTTCTCGGAATAATGCTGAGTTTACACAAATTTCATTACTAATGCAAGGCAAAATCTCACGTCCACACAGCCATATTTGAGGCGATTAAATGTCCGATGATAAGATCAAAGTGCATTTCACATTAAAACCTTGCATGTTAACATAACTTAAATCAAAGCTACGGTCAAACCTGCAAGACACAAGTTAAGCGAGAGCGTCAATACCGCTAACGGCGAAACTTAACGTGGATACCTACACGGATACAGCGGTTACATAGAATTGTAAGGCGCAATAAATAAGCACGAGCAGCGTACGCCGTTCGACTGCGATTGACGGTTTGGATGGTCCATGGATCGTCACGTATTTCAAACCAAAAACTTATTGAGAAATATTTTGTAACGAAACGTTCAACGTCAATAACAATCAGTGTTGCCATTGCTACGGCAATTACCGTGTACTACGGCTTCACCTTAAGGCCGTAGCAGAATTTACAGCTTTTCGCAAGTTCTAGAGGAATTCATTAATTTATCGTAACTTTTAGAGTGGACAATGATTTTACAAATATTTCGAGTGTGTATCCGAACATTCCAAATTCCAAGATTGTAAAGATACTCTTTGTTGTAAAGTCTGTGGACGGGGATTGCCCCTCATGGAACGCTACTTAATACAATAATAATTGGAAAACTAAAATAACTACTAAAATGTATAAACAACCCAAAACACTGTTTTAAAAATTGCCGGAGCCTGAAACTTTTTTTTCGAGTGTATGTTGGCCGAAAAATGGCTCTTAGCAGCCCACCTCCTTCAGTATAAAGGTCAGTATAAAGGTTGCCAAATTTTTGTGGAGAAAATAGAATTATTTTCTCCACAAAAATTCGGCAAAGACACGGCCGACAGTCGATGTTTTTCCTTATGAACACGGCTTTTTTACCATAGATACACGGCCGCCTCAAAATTTGCGTTGGCAACACTGATAACAATTGACAGTTGACACCACAGAGGTTGACACTTGTTTTGTAATTCATTTTTGATCTGACGCGTTTTTCATTGATTATTTACAGGCTCGATCAGACTATTTTCTTTTCTTGCTATATTTTCGTTATAAAATTATTGTATAATTGTCAACATTCATAATGATGTTCGAACCACGTGTAGGAAATCCTGGGGTGAAGAAACCGAATATATTGGTAAGCCAATTACAAGAATAGGCAACTAGTTTCGGAGTTTTTTTTTGAAATCACGATGACTAATATCTTGCGCAATATGTTTTCAGTCTACGGATGTAGTGTATGGGCACCGTGCGTGCCAGACTCGGGAGGTAAAATGGCTGTGTCTGGATAACATTTACCAGAAGTTCTACCGGCCGAACTTCTACGACATCGGCGGCACTTATATGCAGGATGTAGCAGATTACTGGTTCACATACAAAACAGAGCAAGTGGGTAACACATTCCTTCTGCATTTATTTATTTGTAATCACGGATTAAGCTCATTCAGCGTCGCTTTAAGCTGTGGCAACAAGTTCAAAGTTGACAAGAAAACTGACACAGTATACCTGCAACAGTACCTCACAGAATTCCAGTTCAAACAACTGGCCGAGCTATCCAATACTTACCTTACCACATATAATTTCACAGAACTGGATATACAATGTTTAAAAAACAGGAAATTGTACATAGCAGTTTCATTTCCTTTTGCGGATGCTGAAGGAGTCAGCCTTGAAGTCATTTATAACATAAAACTAAACCACGACTGCAGTGATCTCTTTGCTGATCCTATTGGGTCTGATTTTGTGATTGAATCTGCGGATGGTGCCAAGTTTCACATCCACAAAGTCATACTAGCTGCGCACAGCGAGGTCTTTAAGGCTATGCTTAAAGGGGAGACTGCAGAGAGTCAGAATAGTTATGTAAAACTTATTGATGTAAGTGATGATGATCTCAAGTATATGTTAGAATACATTTATACAGGTACAGTCAAGGATATAGAAAATATAAACTTTGGCAATTTACTTATGTTGGCAGATAGATACAATCTGAAAGGGCTCTGGGAGCTCTCTGAATATGCTCTTTCTGAGCATATGACTCCAGATAATGCATTGGATATTCTTATTATTGCTGATATGTATGATTCAGAGTTTCTTAAATCTGAGGCATTCAAGTTTATAAAGGAAAACAAAGAAGTACTTCAAAGTAGTTCTTTTGATGAGATTACTAACCATGTATTGCTCAAGCAATTGTGCACTTATATGACTGAATAGACATGGAAATTATGTGGCTTGTAATTTAGAATTTGAATGGTTGTATCAAAACTTAAGAAAGTAAGCATAAGCCTAAGGCTGGTTTCACAGCTATCCGGTGGATCCGTACGGGCCGTCCGTATGCTGAAGGTCCCTTACGGATCACGCCCGCAGCGCTCCTAAACATGGGTTCATTCGGTACGAAACGATTGCTAGCAGTAGACGTACGGGCTCCCCCCGGAGCAGCTCGCGTGCGCGCCAAACTCCACGTCGCTGTGAAACGATGTTTTAAGCTCCTTGTGTGCCCCCACTCCAGATGCCCTTAGCCAGTACAGATTTACCAGAAAGCTATGAAACCAGCCTAATTCAAATTGTCTTAATTTAATGCAACTAGTGGTCAGTGACATGTTGATTTAAATATGGTTCATGAGCACAATATGCTAATCAATTAAAATCTTTAATTTATATAAATTTATTACATGTTTTTTTTTTCATTATTTCGGAAATATCAATTAACGGGACTGTAAATATATGCTTGAAATCCTTGTGAATCATATTTTATTCAAAGTACAATCCCACACTGTTTGCAAATTGTAAAAATCGCAAAAATATTTGAATTTCGCAGGCTAAGGTGTCCCCCTTTTTAAGGGATAAATTCTCCAACCAGTGTCATTGCACAGTATTCAATATTGTGACTAAATTGTTCTTAATGTATAACTATGTATTGGATGTAATATGTATAATAGTTTGGAAAATATCTATGTAAGTTGTACAGCTATATCTGCCCTTATTTGTTTTTCTAACTAATTTTCTCATTTTTTATTATACTTATTTTTGTACAACTTTTTTACTTTAGTATGTAAGTGAACTTTTTGATTGTCTGCAGTGAAAACAGTATACTACACTCAGGGGCACAATTAACCGGCCACCTACTTTTTGTGCAATTACTTTAAAATTCTGTAAATTTTTAATTAATTTTTTTACGATACTAAATTAAGCGGAATTACACAAACATAAATGAAACATGTGTAAGTTGTTAAATGGTTTATTTACGACAAAAAAGAAATTATTGTGATTTTAGAATTTTCTTACAAAAAATTAAAAAGCAAAAGTCAATTAAAAAAAAAATGTGTACCCTAAATTTGCGAATTAATAATGTGTATTTCCTCCTCTGGCCCTGATGACCTCTTGCAACCGATTTTGAAGCCCATCCATTATGTCTTGGATGTCGCTCTGAGGGATATTTTCCCACTCCTCTATCGCTGCAGCTCTTAGCTCACTGATGGTGTTTGGAGCTGGTGTACGATTACGGATTAGTCTTTTGAGATTATCCCACACATGCTCTATTGGGTTCAGGTCAGGACTTCGAGCTGGCCATGGTAAAGCCCGGTTTCCACCGCGAGCGGAACGGACCCAATAATGACTTCGTGAAACTCGCATACGCAAAGTGCATACTTGTATTTCCACCAACAAATAGTCGCACGGAAAGAGCCGAGCGTGTAGAAAGAGTAGAAATGAGCTCGCTCAGTTCTAGAGTGGAAATCAAATGACCAACTCTTCGTTGGTGGAAACGCAAATCTATTTAATTAAAAAGGAGTCCGTTCCGCCTAACCATTTTCCGCACATTACCCTTTCCCAGTGGAAACCGGGCTTAATCGCTGAATATTGACGGCATCTAAGTACTCTGTAACAATTCTCGCGGTGTGTGCACAAGCATTGTTGCGCATTAAAACAAAACCGTAGTCTATAAATGGCGCAAATGTTATCACATGTGGTTCTAGGACTTCTGTCACGTACCTGTGAGCATTAACACTGCCTTCTTCCAAGATTACCAGCTCTGTACGGGCGTTGTAAGATATGCCACCCCATACCATTGTCGAGCCTCTCTGGTAACCTACGGTTTCGACCACTGCACATTCAGCAAACCTTTCTCCGCGACGTCTATACACGCGCTGACGTCTCAGAATCACCTTCCGAAGTCCAATTTGCGTGTTATTGGGCAAATCTTAGTCTCGCTCTTCTGTGAGCTGCAGTAAATTCTGGGACTCTAGCTGGTCGAAATGGTCTCAGATCCCGCTCTGCTAACCTCCTTTTTGTTCGAAGGCTTACACTCACATTTCGAACTTCGAACAATCGGCTACGAGCCTCAGAAGCTGTTGTGAACCGATTTCGCAAAATATTCGAGACGATGTATCGATCATCCCTCTCAGATGTACACAGTTTACCTTGCCCTGGCCTTGTATAGGAATCGGTCTCCCTGTAACGCCGGATTGCATCGTGGATATCCAAGCATTTATCCAATCCTACGCTGGCTGAACCCAGCGTCCGCAAGTGCAGCCCTAACTGCACAAGCTGCATCCAATGACTTTTTTTTGTCATAACTTAATCATTGCACAATAAAGTCTCAAAGCGAATGTATCTGTCACCCAAACTGAATAGCCAGAAACTGATTATTGTTGAATAAGAACCACAAAAGTAAACAAACCGCGGGTATAATTGTCAAGTTTAAAGCACATATACCCACCATCAAATTACGCCTAGCAATCAAATCGTAAGTTAACATAAACAAATAATAATGCTTAAGATATGAGTGGACGGTTAAATGTACCCCTGAGTGTATAATAAAATATAGTTTGTTACTTATATTCTAACTTGGTTACGAGTGCAAATACATAATATACAATACAGCCTAGTCACATAAGTAACTATTTGGAATATATGATTTTGTTATGTACATATTAATATTCGTTCATAATTTTAATGTCTTAAGTTAAATTATTAATAAAATCAAATAAATGATATACCTATATTTATAAAAAAAGTTTTTTTATTATACAACATCATGTCAAAACTATTTTTACACACAAAATAAATGAAAAACATATTATACAGAAAACGTAAAAATAAACTTTATTGAATTTAAAACATAACTGTATGTTATATGGGAAGTAATAAAATTAATAGTTTAAATAATAAATATTATCATTATGTATGTTACTCGTAGTAGATAGATAGCTTGTACAAGTGAGGCGGCGGCGCAGGTCACTTGCGGCGCTGCAGGGGTATGCCCTGTCACGTGGCCTGCGAGCGGCGCACACGTTGGCTAAATAATCATTTTGGAATGTTACTGGAAGTCTTCATTTCTGCAGCAAACAAACATTTTCTTCTGTTAAAATGTTAGTCCACGTTTTTACGATCGGGGGTAGTGTGACAAAGGCTCTTGTTAATTACCGAGTATCGTGATGTGGATGGGCTAATCACATCGCGATGGGCTCGCTAGGAAGCGGCTCAACGCCTAGCTATGTATTGCAATCTTTACAACAAGCGTAGCGGGCAATGCAAGAAGCCTAAAGCGTTTCAACGACATAGTCACTCAAGCTCATAGTACGGAGCCGGTAGCAGCCCACTGTATGTGAACAGTCCATGTGATAGCGCTGCACTACGTTATTAGCGATCATGTACGTAACTAGCTAAAGTAGTACTCATTTCAACTGTACTGACGGCAACGCCACGATGGTGTCATAGTCAGTGTTATGTCACAAAATATCAAATTTAGAATCTATAAATCATGGTCAACATGCAGGAGAAGCAAGAAAAAAGGCCAATAGTTGTCTTATCGTTTATTGATAATTACTGGAATCGGTACACAAGAACGAAATAGAATATATCTCTCATGAAAAAAAAACGAGTGTGCTTATGACCACACGACTGAAGTGAAACTTCTTTTGCACCATCTGTATGTATATATATATATATATATATATGTGTGTACAATATATACATGTATACACATATACATATATTAATTTTCTATAAATATTTAAATTTATTTCATGCTTTCATTTATAAATTAATATTTTTGCATAGACCTCCAATTAAAAAAAAAAAAAAAAAAAGTGGATTCCCTCGGGGCCAAAAGTTCGGGCTCTTCCTCCTGAATCAGGGGACCCCAAACTCGGGTAGTCCACGACCTCTGGTTCCCGAGATAATCCACGGGGGGGTGAGGTAACTAAAGGGGGTCGGGGAGGGGGATAGGTTTCGTGGGGTTGCGGGGGCGAGGGAGAGGGGGAGAGGAGGGGAGTGGATTCCCTCAGGGCCAAAAGGTCGGGCTCCTCCTCCTGATTCAGGGGACCCCAAACTCGGGTAGTCCACGACCTCTGGTTCCCGAGATAATCCACGGGGGGGGTGAGGTAACTAAAGGGGGGGGGGGGAGAGGGGGGAGTGGATTCCCTCGGGGCCAAAAGGTCGGGCTCCTCCTCCTGATTCAGGGGACCCCAAACTCGGGTAGTCCACGACCTCTGGTTCCCGAGATAATCCACGGGGGGGGTGAGGTAATCAATGAGGGGGGTCGGGGGGTGTTCGCAGCGTCATGTTCTCGAAGAAATTCATAGTTCTTAATCAATCAAGGTACTTAGCTTAATAATTGAGCTTATGAGGCTCGAAAGCAATTTGTACTTTGTGTCCAATTATCGTATTGTGACGATATCTTAAAGCTTCTATACTTTCAATTATATCAGAAATGTTCAGCAAAAATATATAAAACAATATAAAGGCCAGAACAGAACGAAATTTATAAATTTATTTGTGCTCTTAGGTAATCAATTGTTAACAAATCTTAAAAAGATCCAAAAAATATATATTGCCTTCGGCGAGATGCGAACTCACAACTTCATACTCGACAGGTCATGCAATATTTACATGAGCCAACTCCTTGTTTGTATTACAGACGAAATAGGACTATACTCTGCTTCCGTTCGCCTTCATCATTTTTTTTCCTATCATTTTTCGTAACGCTTTCGCTAGTTTACTCCCCAAGTCAAGCGTGCCTAAAGAAGTTTCACTTCAAAAATACGCATCTATGTAATGATCTTTTTTTTTTTAATAAATTATAAACTAGCCCTTCACCGCAATCCCGCCTGATGGTAAGTAGTGACGCAATCGTTGATGGTAAAGCGCACTAGTTTATTAAGAGCCTATTCACTCTAGCCTTGAAGACACTCAAATTGTAGTCCGACGGAAACACCGCCGCTGGCAAATTGTTCCAGTCCCTCGATGTACGCGGTATAAAGGAGGAGGCGAAACGCTTCGTCCGGATCGTAGTGGTGATCACCTACATCCTAATGCGTGTTAACCTTTTGAACGCCAACCACTTCAATACAAGTTCGAGATTTTCGTGCCCTCAGCGCCACTACTTGATTAGAAGTAATCACAGTATAAAATAAATTTGCGACCTTTACAAGACCTTTTATTTTGTTTTTATGGAAAATTGCCCTGTTGTCAGTCATAAATAATAAGTTCTAATTTGTTTTATTTTCAATAGAAACCAAAACGCCAGAAAATATTTTAATACCCCCAGCGCCAATTACTTGATATCATGTAAGCCAGTGATGGGACACGATGAAGACCTCGCTATATTTCATCTCGTAAAAATTATCATAAATACTATTATTGCAAGAAAATGACGTGAATAAATAATATTTTATAAATATTGTAAACTATAAACTAGGTTTTATTCACCTTAATTATGAATAAATAAGTTTTCTAATCATTGTTGATAGTGAAACACCGTTTGAAAAACCCATTACTACAAAGTTAGTTAGTTGTCAGGGCGCACACGCCACCAACTTGTATAGAAGTAAATCTGTGACGTCATAAGCGGACGGGTTTCAAGGTCATAGTGAGAGTGACATTGTGCATTTTAGTGTAGTGCAATGTTTACATCTTAAGTTGACGCAAGAATTTTTCCAAAAAAAAATGTGACGGTGAATATGACGAATTATTGCGAGTTGTTCAAGTCTGAATCAGAATTTTGAAATAGTTCGTGGTTTTGACATTCCGTTAAGTCGTTAACTTCCGTTTCAGGAATTTTCTTCAGTTTTATATTAGTTTCTAAAAACCAGAAAAATAATTGCGAGTATTTTGCGACACCATTAAAAAAGGTCTGTAACATCTGTGTAGAACAGTCATTTTAATAAAATAAATCGGCCAATTGCGTGTCGGACTCACGCACAAAGGGTTCCGTACCATTGATTTATGAAATTAAAGGATTAAAGTTATTTGTATGAAAGATTACGCGGTAATAAGCAGTTTACGATTTACTAGGTATTAAGAAAAACTAATTACTAGATCTCGTTCAAAACAATTTTCGTTAGTAGTTTTTATAGTATTGTACATCATGTTTTTTTTTAGATTTTTCATTTTCTGTAGTAAGTAAAGTATAGGAGAAGTCGAAACAATGAAGCTCATTCATCATCTATCTATCTTCTATATAAATAAAAATGAATTGTTGTTCGTTAGTCTGGTTAAAACTCGAGAACGGCTGGGCCGATTGAACTGATTTTGGTTTTAAAATGTTTGCCGTAGTCCAGAGTAGGTCTAAACGGCGAGCAAATAAGGAAAAATGATTTGATAATAATGATAAATGAGCTTCATTGTTTCGACTTCTCCTCTACACTTTTGTGCTACCCTGGTACCCTGCATCTGCAAAAAGTAGGCAAAATAAAACTCACTCACAAGAGCAATGGGAGGGGCAGCCCGTAAAACGGCTCAGTTGGTAATGCCAAATCGTCGAGCAAACCTCAGAGATCAACAGCTAAATAAATTACGAAGCACACGAAGAAATTCATAATTTCTTTCACAAGGTGGTACAATGACAAATAAAGAAACATGGAATAATGCCTCCCTTTGCTCTTGTGGGTAAGCACTAAGTCGAGTCCTATTAAGGCGGCGCTCTTCAAGTGCAATTTCTTGCTCTTCTTCAGTGCTTTCATTAGCAATTTACTCTTGCATTGCACAGCAATACAATATTAGAAAGTTTGAAGTTGAAGTTAGCTTTCTGGCTTTTTTTTAGAAACTTTAAACCGGCGGCAGAGAGTATTACTATTAGTATTCCTTACTTTAAAACGAATGCATCAACCGGTGAGACTTTTTTTTAAAGATGTACGATGAATGGGACCAGGGTAGCACAAAAGTGTAGGAGAAGTCGAAACAATGAAGCTCATTCATCATTATTAATCTAATATTACATAGGTACACGGATGAACTTTTATATTGCCTACTTTGAGAAGGTGTTGCCAGGTCGATCCGTCGTTGTTTGTGGTAGCCGGATCTCTTCCGGAGACTCTTCGCACCCCATGCCCCGCCGTTACCTTGGCCGCTACCATAATGACCAGGAATAGCGGAGGCTGGGCTCGGCTGGGCTGCTTTCGGGAAGCTACGTAGAATCTTCTCGTCCGAAATACCGCAGTGTCTCAAGACAAAAGTCTTCGACCAGTGTGTATTGCAAGTGATGACTTATGGAATTGAGACGTGGTCGCTAACAATGGGCCTTATAAGAAGGCTCAAAGTCACTCAAAGGGCAATGGAGAGGGCTATGCTTGGGGTTTCACTGCGCGATCGAATCAGGAATGAGGAGATCCGCAGAAGAACGAGAGTAACCGACATAGCCCGAAGAATTGCAATACTGAAGTGGCAATGGGCTGGACACATTGCCCGTAGGACCGATGCCCGATGGGGCCGAAGGGTTCTCGAGTGGCGACCACGCACCGGAAGACGTAGCGTGGGTAGGCCCCCGACAAGGTGGACCGACGACTTGGTGAAGGTCGTGGGAAACCGCTAGATGCGAGAGGCGCAGGACCGGTGGTCGTGGAGAACCTTGGGGGAGGCCTATGTCCAGCAGTGGACGTCTTTCGGCTGAAATGATGATGATGATGATGAGAAGGTGCAAGGTAACAGGGTCGCACAAAAGTGTAGAAGTCGAAACAATGAAGTTCATTCATTCACACAAGAACGACGGGAACAGGATAAAAGGATATCCTATGTCCTTCTCCCAGTTCTTAGCTAACTCCCTACCAATTTTCAGCCAAATCGGTTCAGCCGTTCTTGAATATAGAAGATTATCCTAATTTAAAAAGTAGTAAATAAGATCAAGGCAAGGCGGAACATAGTTCGCCGGGTCAGCTAGTTTTTTAGTGTTGCGAGACAAAAGACGTCACATAAGTATCATTTACGACGGAAACCTTCACGATCTGTGTGGCTACCATGAGTTTTCATTACGAGACTCGATCATTCGTATCGACCACGTTCGGCGGTCTCATTGGTTGAGTTCTTACAACCTTGAAGCGGGACAATCGATGAGTCAAACGTGGTAGATATCGATGATCGAGTTTACGTATTGAAAACTCATGGTAACCACACTGTTAGCATTTTAAAACAAAAATTGGACAGAAATCACGATCACAACCACTGAACGGTATGTTCAGTGGTTCTTACTTGTGGCTTAGTTGAGCTCGCTGCATGAACCTAAATGAGTATATCTGGTCGGTACGGAAGGCACGTGGTCGAGTGGCGTGGCGGTGCGTTCCGTAGCGTGTCGTGTACGTATGTGTGTGTACACGTGGAGCGTCTGTAACAGTGCGCGGGAGTGGGCGCGAGGGGGCGCGGCGCGGCCCTAGCGTTTACCGTTGTTATACGAGAGACTCCGCAGCGGCGCCTTGAAGTTAGCCGCGGCCTGCTGTTGGATTTGGTATGCGAGCGGGTGTATCTTGAATCCGTACAACCTGGTGACGTGAATGTTACCTTTAAATATGAATAAAACAAATAAAGCGTGTTCGTTAAGAGGACATGAAACAAATACTACTTGCGCGACTAACTATACACCAAATACTTAAATGTTAAAATGATTCCTTTATCCTTGTGAAGACTCCGAATAGGGGTGTTTCCTGGGTAAAAAAAATTGATTCTATTTAGTCCTTCATTCGGATTATAGAAAAATATTGGATACGTATATTTTGTTTAATCAAATCAATAAAATTGACAAATATAAAAGGCATCAAAGATCGGAGTGGTGGCTGGTGACGTCACTGCTCGCTAAAAAGTGTAGCGTGCAGTGACGTCACACGAGTTTTCAACGCATTGTGTTGTCTCTTAATTTTTTGTTTATATGAAAAAAGAAAAAATACGTGTCTAGTATTTTTTGGAAATCTGACTGACGGACTAATTAGTTTTTTTTTAGTCAATTACCCTATTATAAAACCACATTTCATATCATAGATAAGGGGGGGGTTTTCACAAGACGGTTTTGTCTATGCTGACTGGCCAGTCAATCACGAATTTGTCAATTCACTGCCCAATCTTTTACATAGAAAACTTCTATCTAAAGGAACGGAGTTGCTGCATTATTATTATATACAAAAACTCTTAGATTTATTTTTAATTTATCTTTGCCTTCGCAGTAAATGGTCACACTGAAATTAATGGCTTGGGTTTCTTTTATCCGCACGGTACATCCTCATACCTCTGGCCGATACAACGAAGTGTGGCAAGGGGGATAGAGTGGCCAAGCTTCGTAAAATCACATGGATAGATTTTAAGTATGAAAATCCTTAAATGTCAACTGTAACGAAAAACTAAAATATTAACAACTCTATAAATGATATTATGGGTTAAAAAAAGACTTTCTGTTTTACTCAAAGGAGAATGCCGAAACCTGTACCAAACGCTTATTAAAAATATGTTTCCCTTAAATACGAGACGATCTCGGATCACCGCTACATGCGATTCGAGATCTCCCCCAGAATCCACGGGGGTGCCGCAGCACCCCCTCATCGTCGGGCCAATCCCCGTTTTCAAGGTGGCCTCTGACCCACCTGGACCGGGAGGCGGCAAGGGAGGCCGCGTTCGTCCAGGACTGGCTTTGGCCACGTCCCGGCGTGGACGTCCTGGACGTGGACGCGGCGGCGGCCCGACTGAGGGGGTCATTGACCGAGGTATTCAACGCCATCATGCCTTGGTCGAGATGTCCGCCTCCCCGACGCGTAGTTTATTGGTGGTCGGAGGAGTTGGCGGAACTGCGGGCTACCTGTGTGGCGGCACGGAGAGCCTACACCCGATTGCGTCGGCGGCGCCGACGGGACGAAGCCGCCGAGGACCAGATACGTGGAGGCGAAGTCGTCCTTCAAGTCGGCCATCGCCACCGCTAAGGACGCAGCGGGGGCCGAGCTGTTGGAGGGTCTCGACAACGAGCCATTCGGTAAGCCATATAAGGCGGCGCGTAACAAATTGCGCCGCATTGGTCCTCCGGTTGCCGAGACCCTCGAACCAGCGCTCCTGGATGGGGTGGTGCGGTCCCTGTTTCCGCACAGGGATCCGCACTTCACAAGGGGAGTGGTTTTACCGGAGGAGGAAGCTCCTCCTCCTCCGGTCTCAGCGGAGGAATATGGACGGAAAATAGGGCTCCCGGCCCGGATGGTGTTCCCGCACGGGTGGTGGCCATCGCGGCCACCGAAATGGAGGACAGGTTTCGGGACCTCTTCAGTGCGTGCTTTGCGTCTGGGAGGTTCCCGCAACCTTGGCGGGAAGGCCAATTGTGCCTCCTCCACAAGGAGGGACGGCCGGCGGGCTCCCCCTCGGCATACAGGTCCATCGTCTTGCTCGATGAGGTCGGTAAGATGTTCGAGGGGATCATCGCCGCCCGTCTCAATCGTCATCTACAGAGCGTGGGACCGGACTTGTCGGATGCCCAGTTCGGCTTTAGAACTGGCCGTTCGACAGTGGACGCCCTAGTCCGTCTAAAGGGCCAGGTGACAGAGGCGGTGGGAGTGGGGGATGGGGTGCTGGCTGTGTCATTCGACATTGCCAACGCCTTCAACTCCATCCGCCACTCCACCAACCTGGAGGCGCTCCGGTTCCATGGAGTGCCCCTTTACTTGCGGGGTCTCCTGGCCAGCTACCTGGAGGACCGTTCTGTCCTTCTCGTAGACGGGGCTGGCCAGCTTCGGAGATATGTTATGGAAACCGGCGTTCCACAGGGGTCCGTTCTAGGACCTCTTCTGTGAAACGTCGGTTATGACTGGCTCCTGCGGGGAACCCTCCTTCGAGGCACTCCCGCGGGAGCAGTTATAGGGAGGCGCCCAGTTTGGGCTCGGCGGGCGGATCGAAGTTAAAATCCGTTTATGTATTCGACTGAAGGACGTGTATCCATAGTCATGATATAAATTATTTAAAAAAAAATCAAGTTATACATGTCGACCTACAGAGCGCGCTTATCTTGCTCGAAATAACGTTTTCGTAGTGCAACTGTATATCGTGATGTGCTGCTGACCGTAAATCGATTTGGCTACTAAACTTAATTTCAGCTTGAATAATCAATTTATTTATTAATCGATTATTTTTTAGGCCTAGGACTTTAACTAGACAAAGTCGAGCCGTCAAGCGGTTTGTCGTGTTCCGGCATGATGTCTGGTGAAGCCATACGGAGGACGGGTCTGAGCAGTTGTTTTGCGATGTGTGCCGAGTAAGATGCGCCAAATGTTGTTGTGTTGGGAGTTTAGTCGTGGAGGGTCTTCTGATCAATCTCCCTTTGGCGCAGCATCGTTGGTCGTGTTGTTGGGTTTAACATTGCATCACCTCGCTCAACTGCCGTCTTCCTTCCTCCTTGCATCACTGCGGTCAAGCGCTAGTTTATAATTATTAAAAAAAATATAGATTTAGCGATATAGATTTCAGACATTTTGAATCGAGATAGCAACACTCCTAAACAACTGTCAAATGTCAACCCCCTCACAACACCTCGTTCTCGTTTCTGTGCGTTACACAAAGAAATTTAAATATATAGAATTATTACGAGTATGTAATAATAACATCTAAACAACAACATTCAAAAATAAACCTAAATCCTACCCCATAAAGCTTATATTGCCACAAAGCTTACGCATAAATACCTAAAGTTCCGAATGAGAGGCATCGAAAGGACCCTGCGTCCCTTTCCCGCAGACTGCCAGTGCGAAATAAAACTACCATATGGTAAATTTGATACATAAACTTCATCCACTCGTTTTGTTATTTACGCTGATATACAATATTATATCAGTGACTCGTGATTCATTAAGCATTAAAATAAGTAACTGCTTAGCTCAACATTTAATCAATGCATTTGTGATTAAACAATAAATAAAAATAAAACAATATTAGCAGATAATATAAACTATAGAATGGCAACACCGATAACCTATTGGGTTAAATAATCAATATGGTCGATGCAAATTTTTCTTTGTCGTATTTTTAAGGTTTCTAATTTAAAATGACAAGAATTTGCTGTATGCGAGGATGTAATAGTTACTATTACCCCGGTTGTGATCGTTCAATGTTTAGGTGTATCTGTACCAGTTTGTTTACAAAATATATGGTGTAAGATGAGTATAATGTTCTGTAAAAAAGACAAGAAAGCTGAACAAAGAACATCTTCCTTTTGTTACGGGCTAGGGGTACTAAAACGCCGGTTAAGGGTTGCGAAGTTTATTGGCAACGAAGGTACAGTCGATTGTAGGCAATGACAAGTAGAATGTTGCTGATGTTGCACCGAAGTCTTCCCTTACGTCCACGAAGTCCGTGTCGTAACCACACAATAACACTACAAATGTTACTTCACGTAGTACTCACAGTTCTCGTTACAGTTGTCGCAGTAGGTATTCTCAAAGATCGCTTCTTAAGAGTCGCTGTTTTCGTATCGGTAGTCAAGTGTAGACTGACTCGGCGCCGGCGTCGCGGCGCTATATATAGGCCAGCTGATCGAACATTCCAGAATCGTCTAGACGTAATAATAATAGCGCATAACTTCGAGTACATTCAGTAAGTACCTACGGTAATTCCCGGAAACGGGCTTCTAGAAATTTCGATGTCGTCACTTTGTTGACAAAATTGATAAAACCTGTACCATTCAATAGGCCACCTTAAGTCTAGGAATGCGTTTTTATATTACATCTAGACAAGATCTAGATCTCGAGTTACAGAGCTTAAAAGTTATGCACTGCATGTCACGCGATATTGAACCTTATGCCCTCGACATAAGGTGCATTCGTAACATTGCCCCCTTCTTAGTCGTGCTCGTCCCGAGCATGATTTGATCCGTAATAGCGAGCTAGGCGGTCTATGTGTACGATCTTCAGTTTCCCTCTAGGTCCTTTCTTTATGCGGTAGGTGACATCGTTTATCCTGGTTACTATCGTGTACGGACCCTCCCATTTGGCTTGGAACTTTGGACTCTTTCCTTTTCTCCTAATGGGATTATGTAGCCATACCAAAGTTCCCTCTTCAAATCCGGGCACGTTAGCTTTGCGGTCGTATCGGATCTTCATTTTCTCGCTGGTTTTCAGACCATTCTCTCTTACTAGCTCATGTATTCCATCTAGTTTACGTCGTAGGTCGGCCACATAGTCGACGGCTAGGATAGGGGTATCGGGGGTGTTCCGGTTAGTGCATCTATGGGTAGTCTAATTTCTCGGCCGAAGTTGACTTTCGCCGGTGTGCAATTTGTGCTGTCATGTGTTGCTGAGCGGTATGACATTAAGAAGAGTGGAATGTATTGGTCCCAATCCCTCTGGTGTTCTTCCACTACTTTGGCCAGATGATTCTCTAGCGTCTGGTTGAATCTTTCGACCATTCCATCTGACTGAGGGTGATATGGTGTTGTACGAGTCTTATGTATCCCGAGTAGTTGACAAACCTCTTGAAATAGTGAAGACTCGAAGTTTCTACCTTGGTCAGAGTGTAACTCCAAGGGAACGCCAAATCGACAGAACACCTCGTGAACTAGCTTTTTGGCGACGGTATGAGCTTCTTGGTTGGGTACTGCAAAAGCTTCTGGCCATTTGCTGAAATAGTCTTGCATGACGATGATATACCTATTCCCTTCTTCAGTAATAGGGAACGGCCCGGCTATATCGACAGCAACTCTTTCCCATGGTGCACCAACGTTATACACCTTCAGCCGACCTCTGGCCCTCGTTTGCGGTCCCTTTACTGAGGAGCAGGCTACACATTTCCTACACCAGTCCTCTACGTCTTCGCGACAATGCACCCAATAAAATCTTTTTCTCACCTTCTCCAAGGTTTTCTTCACTCCTAGATGTCCTCCGGATACTCCGTCGTGCACCTGCTTTAGCACTGATGCGACTTTATCGCAGGGGACAACTATCTGTAAGGTGACCTCCTGTCCACTGGGTGATTCCCATTTCCTCTTCATAACTCCATTATCAATTATCAGGCTGTCCCATTGAGCCCAGTAACTTTTTGCTGTTGGACTAAGCGCTGATATTTCACTCCAAGCGGGCCGCTGGCCACGTTTCTTCCATTCGATTACTGTCTTCAAATCACTATCTTCCTTTTGTGCATCTTCCAATGATCGATTATCCCAGTCTTCATCCAAAGCGTTCACCTGGATAATCCTTACGTTCTCTTTCTTTTCCTGCTTGGAACAATGTCGGCAAGATTCTTCGCAAGGCCGTCTAGATAAAGCATCAGCATTATTGTGTGACTTGCCTTTTCGATGTTCAGTGACAAAGTCAAATTCTTGCAGCTGCTCTATCCACCTTGCTACTTGTCCTTCTGGGTCTTTGAACTGAAGCAACCACTGTAAGGCAGCGTGATCGGTGCGAAGTGTAAACTGTCTCCCAATCAAATATTTCTTGAAGTGTTGTAAGGTCTTAACAACGGCTAGAAGTTCTCGGCGGGTAACACAGTAATTTCTTTCTGGCTTGGAAAGACATTTGCTGAAATAGGCAATAACGACCTGCCGATCTCCTTGTGTTTGAGAGAGAACTCCTCCAATGCCAACATTGCTGGCATCCGTGTCCACCAGAAATCGGCCTTCCCGACTAGGGTAACCTAATACAGGAGCCTCACACAAGTGAGTTTTGAGTAGCACAAATGCCTGTTCGCAGTCAGGGTTCCATTCAAATTGACACTTTTCCTCTGTTAAACGATGCAATGGTTTCGCTAACTCGGAGAAATTCTTCACAAACCGACGGTAATATGCACACAGACCCAAGAAAGAGCGTACCTCAGTTTTGTTACGAGGGGTAGGCCACTTCGACACGGCTTGTATTTTTTCAGGGTCTGTTCGAATTCCTTGCGCCGAAATAATGTGTCCTAAGTATCCAACCTCTTTCTGGAATAGTGTACACTTACTAGGACTGAGTTTTAAATTCGCTTCACGCAGTTTTTGGAACACTTTCTCCAAATTGCGTAGGTGCTCTTCGAAGCTTCGTCCCATAATGATGATGTCATCCAAATAGACCAGGCATGCATCACCAAGCAACCCCACCAAAATGCGCTCCATTAAGCGCTCGAATGTAGCTGGAGCATTGCACAGTCCAAAAGGCATGACATTGAATTGCCAGAGACCGTTCCCAGGACCAGTAGAGAAAGCGGTCTTTTCTTTATCCTGCTGACAGATCTCCACCTGCCAGTATCCACTTTTGAGGTCAACTGTGGAGAACCATTTCATGCCACTTAGCAAGTCCAAAGTGTCATCTATACGTGGCAGAGGATAACTGTCCTTTTTCGTGGCATCATTCAACATCCTGTAGTCAACGCAAAACCTTGTACTGCCATCCTTTTTCTTGACTAGTACAACTGGAGATGACCAAGGGCTGGTGGATGCTTCTATAATCCGGTTTCTCTCCATATCTCTTAACATTTCCGTGACTTCCTGTTCTCTTGCAAAGGGAATACGACGTGGTCTCTGTCTTATCGGCTGTGTATCACCCGTATCTATATGGTGTTTAACTAGCCCGGTCCTTCCCACGTCACCGTCGGTCTTCGCGAAGATGTCATGGAAGTTATGCAACAGTTGCTTAACTTTGTGACTTTCGAACTTGTTTAAATTGCCCTTACAACTTTCGAGTAGTGTCGATACATGTTCCTGCCACTTCTTATCAAGTTCCTTTTCGTGCACCTCTGTTTTTCTCAAAGATGCTACATTATCGCACACACCCACCATGTGGTTCTTTTCGAGAATTATTTCTTTGTTACTAACGTTGATTATGCGTGTTTTTGGTTTATTGGAAATCATAGTCAGTGTCCTTGCCGTTATCCAGTCTGGGTGATCTCCAGAATCCTCTATTATAATACAACGTTTGCGGGGTCCTATTGGTGAAAATCTAATATCTACTAAAGTTTCTGATCTTGGCGGTAATACAGTTTTCCTTAAACAATACGCTGACCCTTGTTTTGCACCTTGAAGAAAGACTTCTTGTTCTGGAAAACTCAATACTCCTTTTGCTACATTAAGGACGCACTGTTGTTTCTTCAGAAAGTCCAGTCCTATTATGCAATCATCTGTAATATTCGCTACTAAAACAGGATGTGTAAATGTCTTATCACCCATTTTCAAGGTCACATTCGTTTCCCCAAGGACGAGTACTGGTTGGCCGGTGGCGGTTTGTAACCGCCATTGTGAAGATCCTCTTTTCCATACTATGGTCCGAGGAAATAGCTCCGGTCGAGCAATAGTTCTTGATGCACCAGTATCCAATGTGAAACTGCAGGATTTTCCGTTCAACTCTCCTTCTACAATAAGACTGTTTCCGTCGCCCACTTGTGATACTGTTATTATGGGGGCTTCATGTCGACCAGCCAGTACTCGCCCCATAGCCCTGGCTGTTCCTAGTTTAAATCCTCGGCTTCCACCTGTGTCCCAGAAGTACTTCTTCCCTTAGACTTCCTGGGACAATTGATCCGAATATGCCCCTTTTCGCCGCACTCATAGCAGGTTGGTCCTTGTCGGGTTTTTATTGGTGCGGTGACCTCACGAATACGGTGGTGTTGTCGGCCGTCTTGGCGTACTGCTTCCACCTCTAGAGCGTGTGTCAAGGCTGCCTTCAGAGTCTGATGGTGACCCAGACGAACTGCAGCCCTGACTTCCGCATCTCGAATTCCATCCGTAAAAGCTTGCACCGTAGTAGCATCAATTAATGCTGGTGTCGATGCATACGCCCTTCGAACAATGCGTTCTATTTCCGAAGCCCATTGTTGCAGACCTTCACTGCTCTTCTGTGTCCGGTCGCGGAGTTGAGCCCTGAAGACATGTTCGAGGTGTTTCTCCCCGTATCTAGACTCTAACGCTTCCAACAAACAGGCTAGGGTATTACAATCGCTGGAAATATTTTCTAAGATTTGTACCGCATCACCACGCAGAGCAAGCGTAAGGGCGGTTACAGCTTGATCGTCGTCCCAATTATTGCCTTTTGCAACCTTTTCAAACTGTAGACGGAAGGCCACCCATGACGTTGTTCCGTCGAAGTGAGGTACTTTGAACGTCGGCGAAGCACTGGGTACAGGTACCACACCTTTGATACCTCCTTTTTGTACTCTTTCTATTTCTTTCCCAAACTCCAGGATGGTATTATCTAGTTTTTCTAAACGCGCATCATGTTTGTCTATACGAGCATCGTGTTTGTCTATACGCGTATCTTGATGGTCCATACGCGCTTCTTGTTTGTCTAAGCGCGTATCTTGCTGGTCCATACGTGCATCTTGTTGTGCTGTTTTTACTCTAAGTTCGTTGACCTCTTCTTTGGTGTTTTCCCATTTTTCGTTTAATTCTAATACCAGCTGCTGGGATTCCTTTATTTGTGCCTGGGTTTGTTTTATTTGAACCTGGGTTTCTGCCTGGGATTTATCTATTTTTGCCTGGATTGCTGTCTGGGATTCTGCTATACCTTTTATTTGCGCCGTCAAGTGAGCCAGTAATGCCGATAAATCGCATCCGCTGGTTCCGGGAATAGTGGTGGTACTAGGCGCACTCACATTCGTCGGTGTTACGACGGCCGCATCTTCTATGGGTGCAGGGATACTAAGCAATTCTTCCTCTTGACGCGCCAAATCCATCGCTGCTTGTCGTCGCGTGCGAACTCTTTCGTCTTCCCTTGGCGTGACCGGCATCCCACTTCTGACACCAATTGTTACGGGCTAGGGGTACTAAAACGCCGGTTAAGGGTTGCGAAGTTTATTGGCAACGAAGGTACAGTCGATTGTAGGCAATGACAAGTAGAATGTTGCTGATGTTGCACCGAAGTCTTCCCTTACGTCCACGAAGTCCGTGTCGTAACCACACAATAACACTACAAATGTTACTTCACGTAGTACTCACAGTTCTCGTTACAGTTGTCGCAGTAGGTATTCTCAAAGATCGCTTCTTAAGAGTCGCTGTTTTCGTATCGGTAGTCAAGTGTAGACTGACTCGGCGCCGGCGTCGCGGCGCTATATATAGGCCAGCTGATCGAACATTCCAGAATCGTCTAGACGTAATAATAATAGCGCATAACTTCGAGTACATTCAGTAAGTACCTACGGTAATTCCCGGAAACGGGCTTCTAGAAATTTCGATGTCGTCACTTTGTTGACAAAATTGATAAAACCTGTACCATTCAATAGGCCACCTTAAGTCTAGGAATGCGTTTTTATATTACATCTAGACAAGATCTAGATCTCGAGTTACAGAGCTTAAAAGTTATGCACTGCATGTCACGCGATATTGAACCTTATGCCCTCGACATAAGGTGCATTCGTAACACTTTTTTAAGTTTGTTTAAAAAGTATAGACTTACTAGAAACAAATTGTATATTTTCTTGAAAATTTTTATACCTAATATCATCATCATCATCAACCTTTTTATCGTCCCACTGCTGGGCACAGGTCTCCTCTCATACAGAGAAGGATTGAGCGTAATCACCACGCTTGCTCAATGTGGGTTGGCGATTTCAGAATTAAAGTCCAGGTTTCCTCAAGATGTTTTCCTTCACCTTCAGTCATTGGTGTCCAAGATATACTTAGAAAGTACATATAACTTTAGAAAAGTTGCATTGGTACTTGTCTGACCTGGAATCGAACCCGCGCACTCATACTTGAGAGGCTGGTGTTTTAACCACTAGGCCACCACGACTATATACCTAATATGTACAAAAGAAAATGTAACAAAAAGCGTATCAGTGTATGTCAACTATCTGTATTAGCTATACTTACCTTACACTTTTACAAAAAGTTTAACCTACTTGCATAACTAACGTAACCATTTTATTATGAATATATATTATATATTTTATTTTTATAAATTTATAAACTAGCGCTTCATCGCAATCCCGCCTGATGGTAAGCAGTGACGCAATCGTTGATGGTAAAGCGCACTAGTTTATTAAGAGCCTATTCACTCTAGCCTTAGAAACACCGCCGGCTAGCAAATTGTTCCAGTCCCTCGATGTATGCGGTATAAAGGACGAGGCGAAACACTTCGTCCGGTTTGATATTTATTGATTGTTGGTGAACATAATTTTCTTGCAGTTTTTCATGTGATGATGGAATTCGAGAATAATGGGCTGAAGTTATTCCATTTGAATCAACAACTAAAACAAGGTTTTACATTTGTAGAATGATGGTAGACAATTTTTTGTCTTTCAAAGTGTATTGTATTTGTTACGTCTCTAACTGTATAAATAAATGTGTTAATTTCTTGAACATGGCTTTTTATTTTTTAATTATATTAAGCAGCGTAGCGCGCCGCGTCGTCCACTTATCACAGCGGTGCGTGCGTGACTACTAGCTATAGTACCGAAAGGAATTGAGGCGCGTGGGCGTGGGTATGACTTGCGTTCCAAGCGTTTCTATTAAGTCAACGTACTGTAGGCCTAGTATGAGTTTTCATTACGAAATTCGTTCGCCGATATCGAGCGCGTTTGACTCAGCGATTGGCCCGCTTCAAGGTCGTAAGAACTCTCAACCAATGAGAGCGCCAAACGCGCTCGATACGATCGAACGAGTTTCGTATTGAAAACTCCTACTAGGCCTACAGAAAACCTTATTCACTAAATTTATTTTGCATTTTATACACAGTATGTTAAGAAAACCCTGTCCGACCCGTGAAGGTGCTGTTAGGTATCAATAACTGATTCTACTAAAGGATACAAAACCGGGCTAAACTTAAAAAAATCCCCTAAAAAAATAAATATTATTTCGCAAAAAGAGGTAACTTAATAAATGTGCATTAACCACCCTTCGGCGGGCGGCGAGCGGCAGGGCACGAGGCACGTGGTCGCATCGCTATTCGCCCATAATAATACCGGTGTTGTTACTTTTTAAAAAATACCAAATTTCGGGGAAGTTGGAATTAATTCGCGGGAAAAAAAGATTATTTCAAAATTCATTTGTATTGGTACTATGATGATTACGTAGAATTTTATATTATATTTGGTCATGTGTTTACCCAACCTTTATTATCCTTATGGGTCGGACAGGGTTTTCTTAGCATACTGTATATCAATATTGCCTTTTACAGCATGTAATTTAATAAATATTTTCGAAGATATTACAGAGACATAGAGGCTGCGGCGCACAGAGACAACGCGAGCCTGTAACTGTCCCTATGTATGTTTATGTTTTTAAAACAAAGTAACGGAATGCGCTTTTCTTTAATAGATAGAGTGATTCAAGATAAAGTTATATATACCTAATATAATACATTTATTCGAGCCAAGACGGGTCGGGTCGCTAGTATACAATATAAATATAGTTCATGTTTTATTTTGTAGCTACCTCTTACTGTTATTAGTATTTTACTCAAAAGAATTTTTAAGTTTATTAAATATCCCAATTTTCTTATGAACTGTGTACACCCTACTAGAAAGGGACACAGGGGTCCTAAGTGCGTTTCTTTTTCTAGGAACGCCTTTGCTGGTTCGTCAGCATTCTAGGTATAAATGTAAATTCTTTGGATGAAACGCACTATCGTCGCTTATGAATCGTTCGTGTTTGTGTTGTTATTTTGATGTTGCTGGTTGTTTTGGCCCTTTTTGTCCGTTGAGTTGAGCTTTGTTCCTCTGGGTCGAATTTACCTTTTATATATTATACTGAATGGTAGATATCTTGCAATATTTTACGAGGGTTTTTTAAAAATATGAGGAAAAATCTTAGTACTGGGGATTCGAAAACAAAAACGCTTAATGCCAATGGTAATATTAAACAAGCTGGCTAAATATGGTTATTTCATCTAAAAGCAGTTGGTACAGACTTCCATACAAAAATCGGCATTCTCCTTTGGGAAATTTTCCAGGAATCTTCCAAGATGTGTTTACCAACAAACAGGATTTTATTTATCTAGATTGAAAAATATATGAGACCACACTGTGACCATCTGTGACAAGGATGTCCTTAAATTCCAAAGTTCGGGTGACGTAATTTATAGATTGAAACTGAACATACCTAGGGACGAACTGCGAGGCGGGCCGCTTGGGTCTGTATTCGGGATGGACCATGAACACCATGTGCGGGAAGCCGGTCCCGAAGTAGGCTCCATCCGTGTGGTGGTGCCGCGAAGACTTGGGCGTGTACACGTCCATGCAGCGAGGACAGTACAGCTTGACCATGGCCTCGCGGGGCACGTCTGATAGACCTGGAAAAAGAATAAGAAGAAATCGTTATTCTAAGCCCCTAAAAGTACATAATTTAAATACTTATTACTAGGTAAGTAAATTATTGTCATATCGATACTTTAATTAGCAAATCGGCTAACTCCATTTTTTCAGGAGATGCTGAAAACAATCAGCCTTATCCATAAAACTTTAATCAATTGTTAAGCAACTGATTAGCAAAATTCTTATTCATAAAAGCTGTTTAACGCTAAGAGGATGCTAAGCAATTGATTAGTAGCTGTCAAAATTAAACATTACCGGAGCGCTGTTAAGAGGATCGCCGATGCTAAGATGCAACAATATGGCGGATTTTATTTGAATCAGCTGATTGATTTAATATGATCATTATGCTTCGAAGTTATTTTGTTTGTAATATCGAATAGTGCGTAAATATGGATGTCGAAAACCTTTTTTAGAATTTCCAAAACGTCGTAGTAAAGTTATATTAGCTTTGAAACGCAGTGTACCCACAATGAGGGAAACTTACCCTTTTGAGGGGAAATTGAAGTCCAGAGGGGAAGAAAAAGGGGAAATTGCGGGAAATCATAGATAAAACCTTGCTTGAAATATTAAAAATATGTCTTAAACCAAATATTGCAGAAATCTTCAGAACTAATGAGGGTTTTGGCGTATTAGAAATCCACTAGACGGCAAGACGTAGATATGAAGTCTAACTGCTACGTCATTGGTAAATTTTGACATACCTACCATGCAGCAGCAGTTGGACGCCATGCCTACGTATTGCCATCTAACGAATTTTTCAGACTCGAAAACCCTCATTATTTAAAGAATCTACCTTGAGCTAACTTGTTACGCTGGCTCCACATGTTGGCCGCAACGCCACTCGCCCAACGTGTGACTTTAGAAAATAGCATATAGTCCAGTCAAAATAGACTAAATTATGATTCCAGTTTGCATTAATTCCCAACAAGCTGGATTTTTGTGCAGGCCTTGAATACGTCATTACAAATGATATGTCAAAAGTCCCCATCGATCCCGCTTGTGCGTTGTTTTTTATTCGAGGTCAAAGGTCACAAATTTGCGTTTTTTGCGTATATCTCTGAAACAACGAGAGCTATCGAAAAAAGATTCAGACAAAGTTTGTAGTTCGTAAAATTGTCTACAAAAAATATCTCAACATTTTTCTCCTACAAAGCATCGCTTTCGAGATATCGTGACTTTAGAGCGCAGGAAAGTCGTATTTTCGACTATATGCACACATTTCCGAACCACCTCTGAGGTAGTGTACACGGCGCTTTTTTTTTAACGTGGTTTCCCCAGTAGGAATACTCCACAATATATTTTGATCGAGGGAATGTAATGGAACACTATTTTATTGATGAATTTTTTTTTTTATTTAAATTTAATGAAAATTTTAACATCAAGAAAATTACATCATCATTCAACATCAAATTCTTCATAGTCACTCATTTCTTCTTCATCACTGTCTTCTTCCTCTTCTTGCTCGATTTGTGTAGACTGCTCCAAGAAGAGAGATATATCAGTTATATCCTCATCAATTTCGAAACAATCTTCATCTGTTGTATTTGATTCAATGTTGGTGCAAGATTGGCCTTGACAATTGGTACATACCGATGAACAATACAATCCAACTTTTCTGCACCCGCAATTGTTTGTGCAGCCTTTTTTGCAATTACAAAAAATTGTATTGAGTAATTTTTCTGGAGCAGGTGGCAGTAAAGTCTGGATTGGCTCCAAACTATTATTCATCAATTTCCAGCCCCAATCTTCAGGATTTAGATCATTGCCTAGCCACACTTGCACTTGGTAGAACACACGAAACAAGTGTTGATTAGCAGAAGCAGATGTTGGAGGGAGACAAGATAACTGCACTCTCTTATTGTTTTTTGTATTTTTCACAAAACTCAAATATCTATACTTGTCTATCGATTCCATTTTTTTTGGAGCTCCATACATAGCAAGGAGAACACGAATTCCATTGGTGAGGATAACATCTGCTGACGAGTTAATATTTGTAAATACTTTTGCGTTATCAATCAAGTCTTCACGTTTTTCAAACAATTTGAATACTGTATTTTTGCCTCTTTTGAAAATTGCTGATGTCGTATCGCAGCCAGTTATCGCATGAAGGAATAATATATGAGGCTGACATTTTGGATATGCAGTTAAACTTTGTGAAGAATATATTTTCGTTTGAACTTGAGCTCTCCCAGGTTTTAAAAAGTAAATGATCTTATCACTAGGTGTTCGTGCAGTTAATATTATTAACAAATCTACATCTTCTCCAACAACGATAGTTGGATTGGTGCTATGGAATTGTTCAATTGCGGTTTCAATAATGAGGACATCAGCGTCATTTTGAGCTTGTTTCACAACAACATTGGCAGCTGCAAATTCTTCACATAACATCGAAATCAAACGAGATTTATTGTGAGTATTAGCAAGAAACTGCTGTTGGTTTGTCGGAACAGTCATTGATCGATCAAAAACGATATCAGACGATGAAGATGTTTGTTTAGCTCGACGACGTTGTTCTGCAGCTTTGATATTTTTTGTATAATCAGTGTAACCGTCAAATATTATAGTAACGTTGTGACCAAAGTGTCTACGAACATACTGAAGATATTTGTCCAAAATATCCTCAAATGTGTTCTCTCGATCCCACACAACACGATGCAACAGGTATCCTCCATCGATGATGTAGGTAGCATTTGCACTTTCGATATCAATGTTCACACATTCAAATATAATTAGAGACGGACGATGACTCACTCAGAATTGTATATTTTTCACGTACTTGTGTGCATGGGGCAAATAAAACTATATTCTAATATTTTCTGTTCAAATGGTTAACCCGATGATGCATACTGGCCACGTATGAGTGTATATTCGTATTTTCTATGTTTAAAATAGCCATAATTCGAGAACAGTGCATCGTACAAGAAAAAGTGTTAAAATATTTTTTGTAGACAATTTTACGATCTACAAACTTTGTCTGAACCATTTTTCGATAGCTCTCGTTGTTTCAGAGATATACGCAAAAAACGCAAATTTGTGACCTTTGACCTCGAATAAAAAACAACGCACAAGCGGGATCGATGGGGACTTTTGACATATCATTTGTAATGACGTATTCAAGACCTGCACAAAAATCCAGCTTGTTGGGAATTAATGCAAACTGGAATGTCTATTTTGACTGGACTAATAGGCCCAATGTTGGAGCGACCGTTGGTAGTTGGCCGGCGAGTGTCGGTTTTATCAAAGGAATCTGTGCCAACGTCCGTGATCCGTCTACAATTCCACATATTGGCGATCTGCTCAGTCTTATTGCAACACGCGTCGAGTGCTTGCGTTGAGATTTTGTCATCAACAAAATCGTCACCGACACGGACACATGAAAAAGTTATAGAATTTATAGAATTTACGGATGGCTACCCTAAACTGCCAGATATTCCCAATCAACGTTGAGCCTCAACACTTTAGATATAATGTCGAAAATCTAATAAAGAAATCTGACAGGTTGTAGTAGCTCGATGTACTATCGTCTGTACCAGGCACATCCGATAATAAGGAACGCAGCTCGCAAGTATCATAAGAATAAAATTGTAATACCTGATGCATGGCGCACAATTCAATAGAATATGGGAATTATTATCTCGGTTGAAAAATTAAAAAAAAGAAAATAGCGAGAATCATTGATGAGCACATATCGCCTTAAAAAAAGAAAAAGCGGTGTTTAGCAGGAAGTTTCGGTATCGGACAACATCTTCGACTAACGTCGGGACCAACGTTGGGGCAAACTTGTGGAGCCGGGGTTACCGTATAAAAGAAACAGTGACAGCACGTTCAGGTTGCTAACGAACAATTCGGGTTCCGTACCCAACACTCCTGTCCGCAACAGATCCTACGTATAATTGAACATATACACGCAGGGTTCCTGCGTGGTATGTATACAGGCGTAGTTTACTTCGACAAAGTCTGGCACAACGGCTTAATCTATCTTCTTCTTCTTCTTCTACTTCAGCCTATGGATGTCCACTGCTGGACAAAGGCCTCCCCCAAGGCTTTCCACGCTGACCGGTCTTGTGCTGCCCGCATCCATCGGCTTCCCGCGACCTTCACCAGGTCATCGGTCCACCTTGTTGGGGGCCTCCCTACGCTGCGCCTTCCAGTACGTGGTCGCCACTCCAGAACCTTACTGCCCCATCGGCCATCGGTTCTACGAGCAATGTGCCCTGCCCACTGCCACTTAAGTTTAGCGACTTGCAGAACTATGTCGGTGACTTTGGTTCTTCTGCGGATCTCCTCATTTCTGATTCGATCACGCAGAGAAACTCCGAGCATAGCTCTTTCCATTGCCCTTTGCGTGACTCTGAGCCTTCGTATGAGGCCCATTGTGAGCGACCACGTTTCAGTTGCGTAAGTCATTACTGGCAACACACACTGGTCAAAGACTTTAGTCTTGAGACACTGTGGTATCTTGGACGACGAGAAGATGTATCGTAGCTTCCCGAACGCTGCCCAGCCGAGCTGGATTCGACGAGACACCTCTTTCTCGAAGTTGGACCTACCTAGTTGGACTGTTTGTCCCAGGTATATATACTCGTCAACAACTTCGAGTGCAGAGCAACCAACTGGAATTGGAGTGGGTGCGACATGAGAGTTCGACATGATCTTCGTCTTATCCATGTTCATCTTTAGACCCACTTGTTGGGAAGCTCTGCTGCTCTGCTATAAGCTGTACCAACTCGGAGTGCCTGACCGTTTCGTCCTCATCATTACAGACATTATTGCAACTGGGAGAACCCCAGATTGCCAAGCACCACGGAATAAAATTTGATTAAGTTAATGGGTCCTAAGTAGGTATGTGCTATTACAATTGATTCAAATCAAATCAAAAGTCATTTATTCAAATTAGGCTGAGAATCAGCACTTTTTGAACGTCAATATTACATAAAACAGGGGACTGACAAAACGACCACCCATCGACACTTAAAGTGCTTTCGTTGGGAAGAAGAAGTGGCGAAAGAAACTCCCCAGCAGCACAGCTGTCTGTTCATTTAAAAAAAAACATGACTTTATACAATACTATTGTTACGGGCTAGGGGTACTAAAACGCCGGTTAAGGGTTGCGAAGTTTATTGGCAACGAAGGTACAGTCGATTGTAGGCAATGACAAGTAGAATGTTGCTGATGTTGCACCGAAGTCTTCCCTTACGTCCACGAAGTCCGTGTCGTAAACACACAATAACACTACAAATGTTACTTCACGTAGTACTCACAGTTCTCGTTACAGTTGTCGCAGTAGGTATTCTCAAAGATCGCTTCTTAAGTGTCGCTGTTTTCGTCTCGGTAGTCGAATGCAGACTGACTCGCGCTGGCGTCACGGCGCTATATATAGTCCAGCTGATCGAACATTCCAGAATCGTCTAGACGTAATAATAATAGCGCATAACTTCGAGTACATTCACTAGGTACCTACGGAAATTCCCGGAAACGGGCTTCTAGAAGTTTCGATGTCGTCACTTAGTTGACAAAATTAATAAAACCTGTACCATTCGATAGGCCACCTTAAGTCTAGGAATGCGTTTTTATATTACACCTATACAAAGTCTAGGTCTCGAGTTACAGGGCTCAAAAGTTACGTACTGCATGTCACGCGATATTGAACCTTATGCCCCCGACATAAGGTGCATTCGTAACACTATGTATAGTGATGAACACAAGAAAGTACAACAACAATGAAATTATTGAAAATATGCCAGCTACCACGCCAAAATACCAGCAAAGCAACACAAAAAATATATATAATGTATATACTAGCTGACCCGGCGAACTTTGTTCCGTCTTAAAGGCAATAAATACCACATGATCAAATTTTTACTTTTTCAATTAGGAACATTGTAAATAAAAAAAAAAAGACGTGTGGCACTCGGGGACTGCCGCGGTAAAGCTATTGCATAGCATTTTGTATCAATTTATGCAATTATAATTATTTATTTATTTTATTTATGCAGTATTTCTTTTTCTTTGATATTAATTCAAGTTACACTTTTTGAGCGTGGTGACCGATAAGAAAACAAATTTTTCTTTTATTAAATAAATAAAAAGTAAATATTATTTAAAATATTTTTATTATTTTACAATACATGTGGGTTTTATTACCTTACGGTAGCTGTTGGTTATTCAGGAATATTTATCATTGAAACTATAGGTTTATGATAACTGAAATAAGAAACATAAGTTTGCGACTTAATATCCTCTAAATGCCTAGAAAATACCGCGCCAATGGTGGTCCCATATTTTGTTGTGGACTCTTGTGGATCATTATTCATTTTCAAATTCAATGTTTTTGATAGAAAAGTTGTCAACCGCTCTGATTTTTTATCTTGAGGAAACCTGGGCTTTATAAGCCTGAAAGCGCCAACCCGCATTGAGCAAGCGTGGTGATTACGCTCAATCCTTCTCTGTATGAGAGGAGATCTGTGCCCAGCAGTGGGACGATAAAAAGTTTGTTATCAATTTAATATTTTCGAGCTGATCTTTAGTAACATAATCACTTCTGATTGCGTTAACATCTGACCGTAGAATTAATAAATCCTTCATCAATTTCTTTACGTACGTTCTACGTAGTCAAAGCAAACTGGTGGCAATTTGTGAAGGTCATATGCCACAAAAACTGGGATTGTTCGGGATCCGTGATTTTAAACACCGTAATCGTATATTTTAGGTCTTTCTGCTTTTTGTTCTTACGCCTCAATACATGTTTTTGTCTTGTCTTCGTAGAAACAAACAATAACTTTTTTGCCTCATCAATGTCTTCCTCAGAAAAAGCCGACGAGCATATTTTTATTAAACTTTCGTTGTTTCGTTTCGTAGATAACAATATTACAACTCGTACACTTAAATGTACTCGTATTAACATTGTTCACCGACATCTTTCTGTAATATTTTATTTAATAAAAACTTCAACTTCAACTCTTGATCTGGTCCCTGTGGATAGATACCACAATTTTGCCAATAACACGTGTAACAAATTATAGAAATTCTTTAAAAAAATATTTCACAATAATGGCGGATATCGCCAATCACAGTTGAAAAAACGGCCGCGTGAGCACTTTTTACTGTATAAAATCACGCGCTTTTATTTAGTAAACAATACTATAAATAATTTAAAAGTCCAATGAAAAATTAGCGTGACATTCATCTTAGCTTTTCCGTTAAAAAAAAAAACTATTTTATATAAACACTACTAAATTAATTTGAATAAAAGTACCTACTTAATAATTAATTATATGAAAAGTTTTTAAGGTAGCCATGACAACGTCGATGACGTCTATGACATATCTCTATAGAAGACCTATTTCAGAGAGAAAATTAATCGCAAGTTTAGCACATCGCGACTATCAGTAACATGGCAAGTGTGTAGAACTGAGTTCGAGCCCTGCAATATGCATGCTCTTTTTGAAAATCTATAAATTGTTTTCAAAAGATGTAGTCGCACACACACGAACATACCGTGCCGAAGACTGCCGAACTGAAACGACGTTAGACGATGTACGGCCTTCAAGCCACACCTCCGTGCCCGTCGGAGTGGGGAGCGTGAGGTTTTTTCGTTACGGAATTTCTGGATTCGGTCCCCGCGCTCAAGGCCCGCGATAGAAGCTATGCAATAGCTTAATAATAACATTCCATGATTTTTTATTTGTCATTTATTTATTGTAGCACCTTGTGAAAGAAATTATGAATTTCTACTTGTGCTTCGGAAATTATCTAGCTGTTGATCTCTGAGATGTCGTGGTGGCTTAGTATGTCGTGGTGGCCTAGTTAAAACACCAGCCTCTCTTGTATGAGTGCGCGGGTTCGATTCCAGGTCAGGCAAGTATCTATATATACTGAAATCGCCGCTCCGCATTGAGCAAGCGTGGTGATTACGCTCAATCCTTCTCTGCATGAGAGGAAACCTGTGCCCAGCAGTGGGACGATAAAAAGATTGATGATGATGATGATCTCTGAGGTTTGTTCGCCGATTTCGCATTGTCAACGGAGCAGTTTCACGGATTGCCGCCACCCTTTGCTCTTGTGAGTGAGACGCACGAAGTCGAGTCATACTAAGGCGGCGCTCTGCACGTGCAATTTCTTGCTCTTCTTCAGTGCTTTCATTCAGAATGTTTCGATTTACTCTTGCATTACGGCTTTGTCGAGAAAGATTTGATGGTCTTGGTCGCGGCATGGTATTTTTATTGATGATAAATGGCAGAGCAATACAATATTAGAAAGGAGACGGGCGAAATTGGGCCTGACCTGTACACAAATGAATTATTTGTCAATAATTTTCATTTATTTTTTTGTTTTCAATCATTTATTACTAATTCTGATATCGCCGGAATATAAAAGATATTATTTAACGTAAATAATACTGACTTTCTTTACTTTCACTTTTCAACAATGTTACCAGATGAAATACCAATCGTTAATAAGTTATAATCGATAAATCAAATTATTACAAAAATAAAAATAAAAATGAATCAGTATATTTCTACCGATTCGGTTTAGAAAATCTTTTAATAAAAGGACTTAATTATATTATCTATTATTTCGTTATTAACAAAAACATCTTAAAACAAATTGATCAACGGTTCGATTTGATAATCGATTAATTATACTTTTTTATTATACAGGCAACTAAAACTCTGGTGGGCAACGTGACGACAAACGTCACATATAATTCCCTTCCGGCTTTGAATTTGCCATATTTTGTTTTCGTGTGCTATCATCAAAGACATTAAAATTATATTTACAATAGACAGGACATCACGAACAAAATTGTAAGCCAATACTTTTGTCGACTTGGTTAAAAGTCGCTCAGTCTTGTGTCCGCGTCAAGACGTAACATGTGTCCACCAAGAATAAACATTTTCTAAGGAAATATGCCCTGTTGCGCTTTGCGTTACTGTACATCTCGTTATGGTAAAATGACTGGACCTAACTTCGGAATGTTTTTGTATGAATTATTTATATTTAGTCTGTAATTAAAATTTAAAAAAATTCTTAAATAGATCTAGAAACTTTTTTATAATTGTAATAAGCGCCCTCTATTGTTGAATAGTTTTACTATTTTCATGTAGAGATGTAGTAATGTTGTTTATCGATTTAGTTATCGATAATACTTATTAAGTTGAAAACATATAGCTATTTTTATTGACATTTAAAATATAGCTAAATAAAGTTAAAATATTACTATATTTCAAGTTTATTTATTAGTAACTTTATTTGAACATAATCTTGTCATATTAATGAACAAAATTGAATAGGTTTTATCTTATTTTAGGTTTTGGAATAAAAATTATGTTGTACGGGAAAAGTGTATACGATTTGTCCAGATAGACCGTAGAGAAGAAAATTGGCTTCCGTCTACTTCGTCGAAATTATGCTCAAAGCATTTTAAAAGTGAAGATATCTTCTTTTTAAAGAAAGAAGATTTGTCGATCAAATTTAAAAAGAAAGGATCGGTACCTTGTACTAGTAATGAATTAGTAAGTTATTAATTTCAGAACTTTTCCACTTAATCGTAAAAATTGGGATAATATTTACGGTTAAGTGGATAAGTACATAAATTAGATAACTTATTTATAATGAAATATATTTATAAAATGTGTAGGTACGTATATGTAGTACAATGATTGCAAGCTATTTTGTGATTTTTAAGATTCCGTACCTAAAAGGTAAAACGAACCCTATTCATGAGACTTCACTGTTCGTCTGTCCCTCTGTCACCAGGCTGTATCTCATGAACCGTAATAGCTAGACGGTTGAAATTTCTAGAAATTATGTTAGTAGTTCTGTTGCCGCTATGACAAGTGCTAAAAATAAAAAAAATAAAATATTATTTATTTTAAATAAAATATTTTCCCATACAACAAATATGATTTTTTGCTCCATATTAATAACAGAAACAGATTGACGCTTAAAAGGTTCACAGAATATTTGGTTATATATTCAAATTAAAAATAAAATAAATATTGAAGGCTCCCATTTTTAAAGACAATGAATGGTACGGAACTAGTTCCCCAGATCTTGCTCCAGCAGACTACCATTTTCGTCGTGATTTGGACAATTAATTCACACATTATACAGTTCTGCTTTCACACAGTTTGTTCAGTCTAGATCCTCAGAATTCTATCGCAAAGGTATAAACGACTTTCCTATTAGAAGGCAGCAATGTATACATAATAATGGTAACTATATTGATTAAATGTGTTAATTAAAAATGAAAAAAAAAAACAATTATTTAGATTTTCAGTATTAATCGGTAAATTTAAACTTTAACGCCCGTTATATTAAAAGATTTATATACCTAAATACAAACTTGTAAACATTGAAAATATCTATATTTTTTCTGCTACGTAATTTTTTGTTTCAAGCTATCATAATGCGAATAAACATCGTCGTAGTAACTTCTTTGAATATTATCGATAATTTTATATCGAAATGATACAAGCCCTACCACAGTTTTTTGCATTGCCATTTAAAAATATTTGCAAACAAACGTGTAGAAAAGAATCATTTTGGTAAAAACGAAATGCAAACAAAAATTTCAAAACAAAATGCGCTTTATGGCCTAAAATGTCTATTATAGTCAAAAATCGCAATAAACTGAGTATTAAAATAATTCGTAAGCTTAACACATCTAAAATGCCAATAGACGGTGTCACGGAAAATGAATAGTAGCTAATAAAATTCTAAAACAGTTTTTGATCTCTGCACAAGACAAGTTTCACTTAATTTGTTTACTTTTCCATATTTATTTACCCGATTTGAAGTACACTAGGGTATTAAATCGGATCTGGCAACATAGACCACATTGGCCACCTACCGCGTAATAGCTGAATATATTTTATGTAAACTTATTTCAGTTTTACTATTTGATGTCTCCAATTGTCGATCTAATTTTGCTATATTGTACTAGATGGCGGAACTGGGCCATGGGATCACAGTTTTTCTATGCGATTTTGACACATTGCCCTCTCTATTTATCTTAAATCTCTTTGGCTATCATATTTTTTTGCAGCTTTGGCTACGCATTTAGGATTCTGACGGTTATTGTTTTGACCGACGACCCACGCATTTATTTCGATTCAACATAAAATGAGTGACCAACGTCTTCATTGCATCAACTGCGGCATACAACAGAGTAATCCTTCTATCGGATTACGACAAATAGAAGCGGAAAGCATTCTTTCAGTTGTACAGCATTGGGTTGCACCTCAATTGGTAGGTATTTATTTAAAACGTATGTATTTAATTAAAACTTCATTTTGTGATAAGCAGTTTTCGAGTACAGTATAACAAGGATAACTATATATAGGTATATTATTGAAGCCAGTTTCAATAATAATATTCCTATATATATAGATAGTTCAATCCACGAAGACGCGCCCCACCAATTTTAGGTTGAGGGGATCGCGGGGCGCGGGGAGTTTTTTCCGAGCGTCAGTCACGGACCGTCAGTGGTTCGATGCACACAAGTAGTACAACCTGTATTTCAAAAATCCAGACTCGACACGAAAGTTGCTCTACTTTATATTTTTTTAAAATGTCGAAAAAATCTCAGCGTGTTGTACTTAAAAGCCAGGTATGTAAATTATTGTTACGAAACACATAAAATAATAAAAGAAAAGTAGTTTAATTCAAAATTAAATTTTACTAACTAGACTTCATTTTATATTTAAAAGTAAGACTAATGTTATTTCTTTTTATTTTTTTTTTAATTGTAGGCAAGAGAAATTATTTCTAAAGTTTACGATTTCATGAAAAAAGAAGCAAGTCAAAATTTTGCAGAAAAACTCACTGATGCTCGATGGAGAACCGCACAGGCTGTTGGAATATCTGAAAGCACAGTGACTAGAATTCTACGCGAAAGAAAGGCTTATACTGAGACAATAAAGCAAACTACAGTATCTACTATGGAGTCTAATATAACTATGGAGACGGATGCGATAGTTTCTGTAGTCCAAAGTGAAGAGCGTACAACAGAGCCGACTACGGAAATGGATATTGATTCTAAAAATGAAGCGAGTACGTCGCATTCGAATTTAGCAGGCAGAAGTGCTTCTATTTTTACATCACCTATGAAGAAAAGAAGGGTAAGACCACGAAAAATTAATTTAGACAAATTTGATATTGGTGTAGTCCGAAGAACTATCCAAAACTGCCATAAAGAACATCATCAATTTCCAACATTATCACGACTTAATACTATTTTGAAAGACCGTATACAATTTAATGGATGTAGAACCACCCTAAAAACATTGTTACTTAAGCTTGGTTATAAATGGAGAAAAACTGAGAATAATAGGAAGGTCCTAACCGAAAAACATGATATTCAAATGTTAAGATTGAAATATTTAAAACAGGTAAAATCTTTTCGTAATGCAGGTAGACCTATAGTGTACACAGATGAATCATATATTCATACCAACCACGTGCAAAAAAAATCTTGGGCCGACAAAGGCTCTAAAACAGCAATGAAACAAAATTTAACAAAGGGTGTGCGCATAATTATAGTACATGCCGGAAGTGCTGAGGGTTTCGTACCAAATGCGTTGTTAACGTACAGAGCAGAGATCAAATCCGGAGACTACCACGATAATATGAACTCGGATAATTACTTAAAGTGGCTTAAGGAGAAACTAATACCAAATCTCCCAAATGATGCCGTGGTAGTCTTGGATAATGCAGCCTATCACAATACTAGTTCGGAAAAAATACCCACATCCAACTCCAACAAATTAGACATGCAGACTTGGCTGAATGCAAAAAATATCCATTTTGTACCAACCTACAAAAAGCCTGAACTTTATGACCTTATATTAAAAAACAAAGAAAACTTTCGCAAGTACAGAGTTGACGAATTATTAAAGGAATATGGATTCACAGTGCTTCGGCTGCCTCCTTATCACCCAGAGTTAAATCCAATCGAAAACATTTGGGGTATTGTAAAAAACGACGTTGCTAGCCGCAATATCAATCAAAACTACACTTCGATTATGCCCATTTTAAATGAAGCATTTGATCGAGTAAATAAAGATGTCTGGTTCAATACTTGTCAGCACGTGGAAAAAATAGAAGACGAATACATGAGACACTGTGATCTTGATTTCAATTTTATTATAAATGTCAGTGATACTTCAGAATCTGAATTGGACATTTCTGAAACGAGTGATTGACGACTTTTATTTCAATAAAAAAAGTTCCATAAAACTTTTTCACGTATTTCATTTATGTCTCTAATTACCTCCTATTATTATATAAAAATGGTATTATAATCGTATATTAACTAATAATCACATAAAATATCCACACCTCAATTTTCCTTGCAGTCGGGTAAAGAGTATAAAATTGAAGTAGAGCATCTTTCACTTTGACCATGACGCTCTCTCCTGATTAGTCAATTTATTGTAGTGTGGGTGTGCACTCATAGATAATTATTGTGTACGGATAACACTCAAACATTGACGGAAGCTTGCACACATATACTATAAACGGTTAGGAGAAATAGTGGGGCGCGTCTTCGTGGATTGAACTATCTATATATATATATATATATCTCATTATAATGCACTTGAGTTATTTAAATTCCAAGTAAGATTTACAGTTTGATTATCAATTACGGAAGATAGTTCTTTTTTTATAACTTTAAGATTTCAACAATTCAATGAAACAATAGTTAAATTGAATAACCTTATATGAAAGCATTAATATAATATAATCCAAGTTTGACCACGATGTCAGTAAGAAGTAATATACACGCAATTCTGAAAGATACAGTTTTCTCGCTGTTTCTGCATCATACCTATTTCTGTAATTTTTATTTGTTGAAGCTGTAAATAACAATCTAATATTGTTGTAGGTCAATAGATCTCATCACATTTGCCAAGGATGCAGAGATTTAGCTGTGACTGCCTTGGGCACAGATGAGCAACTTCCATCTCTTATGACTGGACATCGCCAAGTGTGTGTGAACTGTGGAAATTCAGTGTTGCGGGCAAGATCTCATTCATTGCACACTAACACCGAACGTGAAAGAAGAATTCATGCAGTCATTTCTGAATGGATATTGCCTCAGACTGTAAGTTTTTATTAGGTTTAGTTGTTTTGTATTTTGTACTACCACACACACACACACTATCTATACTACCATTTTTTATATTTTTTTCACACTAATCTCTGAAATAGCAGTCAGCTTTAGAGAATCATTTTTGTATATTAGTGTCACATTCATGAGAAAAAGGGTCGATTTCAAACAGAGCTAAAAATGTTGTCATCTCTAATAACTTTGATTTTTCTTTGCGATTGTTTTTGTTTTATTTTTTAATATCATAGTCTTCATTTACCTTTTTACGTTCCAAAACAAAACAATACCCAAAATCGTACTATTTGCGAGAAAACTAAAACTTTAAAATTTAGTACCTTAAGATGATAGCGGTCATTTTCCGTTTACGTTGAAATAAAGTCGTATAAAAACGAAATTACTCGTAGAAATTCTATATATTTCATATTTTATATCATGATAACGTGTAAGCCTTCAAACGTAGAATACATTTTTCATTTGTGGATAATAGAATACTCTTATCCTAGTGTTTTAAACATGAATCAAGGTTTAACTATCATTAGTGTAGCTTAAGTTAATACAGTCATAATATTAAATCCATGGAGGTCCTGGAACTCCGCCTCACCACATACGCCGAAACATCGTCATTGGCCTTGCAGCGTGTCTTCGGAGTGGTGGTGCATTACATATTTTTTGCGAGATATTCATATTTCTACCGATTTCCGTGCTTTGGACAAAACTCGACTCATTCATGTCTAAAGTGTAATTGCAAAAGGTAGTTTAATCAAATATTTATAACCTAGTAATTCTAAGAGCTAACAGGAACGTGCATATTTTAAATGTATTCGATTGCCGCCTAGAAATGTCTAGAAGCTTAAAAAATTTAAGTTTGTCCCAAATATCATTTGTGTTTTTGTCATTTGTGTCAATTTCTCAAGTAACACTAATGATAGTGAATGTAACACTAATGAAATATTATAATAATGAATTAAATAAAAGAGCTTTTCCGCCTATAATTCTCCTTCTTTTTGTGTAATATGATGAAAATCCACAGTTATACTCATATTTACATGATTATTTATCTACGAAAGTTGTTAAATTGTTATAAGTTAGGATTTAATGGCTGTTGTTATTTACACTTCTAACTGCTGTTTGCCAAAATCAGCAGTTAGACTGGTAAAGCGGATTTAGACTCCAAAAGCTGAAAAAGCTGCCGAATAAGACAAGTATGAGTGAAGATGAATTACAAAGAAGAAGAATAGCAAGGAGAAAAATATGCCACTGAAAGATCTAAAAAAAGAGAAGCTTATAGAAAAGAGGGTAAAAAAGAGCAAAGATTACAATGGAAAAAGTGGGGTAAAATTCCAAACGTCATCACGAGAATAAATTAAAAGAGAAAATATACAAGAAGTGATTGTGCCACAAACTGAAATTGATTCTATAGCTGATGATAAAATTGGCGACCCTTTGGATGCACCTGATACAGATCGACAAAATAAGTTAAAAACATAATCTTGTTGAACAAAGTTAAAGCTTTAAAACGAAAGCATCTCTTGGAAAAGAAAGAAATGTCACAATTACGAAAAACGAGACGATGACGATTAACTACGAAAAAATAATACTATGAAAAATAATCGAAACAAAAAAATCTGAATACTGAAAGAACAGGCCTAAAAGAAGCTGCAAAGATAACATTAAGTCGAATACAGTATTTCCACGGCGGAATTACGACCTCTATAGGAAGTACCTACACAGCCGTTTACAAAAGAAGATTTTAGAAGGAGGCAAAAGTATCCAAGAGATAGTGGAACAATTTTATGAAGATATATCAATAGAAGAACATGAGATTATAGAAAAAGAAATTCATCATCCCCAAAAACATAGCTCCTTTTAAATAATAATAATAATAATAATAAATCTTTATTGTCGCAAGGTTTACAGTTCACAGGATGACTTATATATAGATACAGGTAAATGTAATGGCTATAGGTACTGATGCTGCCTCCCAAACTAAGCGAAAGCTTGTATTTTAGGTGACAGTGTTCAGTCGTCTAATGTGGCTCGGTGTTTACAATTTACATTATTTGTGCGTGCGGGTGAACTTAATCGCTGGATAATTAATAGAAAACAAAAATATAATGATTATATAACTATGTGTGAATATTACTTATGTGGACCATGGATTGTTGAGGAGATATGTGTATAAGTGAGTGAGTGTATGTGTGGGTGTTAATGTGTGGGTATGTGTGTGATTTGTAGTTGTGTTGGAAGTGAATACGGTGTTATGAAGGTAATGCTAACGTGTGTTTTTATGTGTGGGTAATTCTATGTGATGTGCGTCAGTAACTCTTCTGTTTTTGTGTGGTTCTTATTTTGAAGCCAGTTAGTTAGGCTGGTTTTAAGTTTATGCCTGTTTAATCCTGCGATGTTTAGTTCTTTTTGGATATCATTATATAACTTAGTGCTCATGTTGTTAAATTGTTTACTGGCAAAAGAGGTCCTACAAGGAGTACGTGGACATACTAACCTCCTGCTGCATCTGCTTGGATCGGGGGAGGGATCTTTTGGTGTCTTCTCATGATGGACTTTAGCACAAAGAGCTGTCGAACTGTTAGGACTTTGCAGTCTGCGTATAGTTGTTCGGTGGAGTATCTATACCGCTTCTTAGTCATTACTTTGAGCACAGCTCTTTGTGCTCTTTTCAGACCCAGGAGGAGTGTCTTGCCGGCGCCACCGGGATGCAATACTGAATAATGGACTGACAGAGGGCTAGGTAGACGAGTTTGAGTTTCTCGAGTGGGAGACAGTCTCTTAGTGCTTTGAATATGTGAATTAGTTTCCTCACCCTGGAGGTAACTGTTTCTATCTGTTTGTCCCACCTCAGTCCACCATCGATGTATACACCCAGGTACTTGACATACTCGGCTCGCTCGATTTGTTGGCAATTACAGGCATCTTGAGAAAGACAACTATGGGCTGTTATGGAAAAGTCTTGTGGTGGGGAGTTAATTTTCCTGATTGAGAAGGCAACATAATGCGTTTTGGAGAGGTTTAACGTCAGTAGGTTGTTTTTTAGCCAGTTCATAATGTTTGATAAGGAGCACTCAGCCATCTCCTTTACAGCATTCCAGTTCGGTCCCCAGACAAAAATTGCCGTATCGTCTGCGTACGTATAGATGCTTGTGTTAGGAAGAGAGATTTGGCAGAGCTCATTAATGTATAGCTGAAAAATGGTCGGACTTAAAATAATCCCTTGTGGAACCCCATAGGACACTGTAACCTCATCGCTATCTATATTTCCAACCCTAACTTGTTGTTTCCTATTAGATAAATAGTCCATAATTATTTTAAATGCATTTCCTCGTATGCCTAGTTTCTCCAATTTAGCAAGTAGGATGGGAACAGAGACCGTTTCAAATGCTTTTGAGAGATCCAGAAATATACATAGGCATTTGTTTTTATTGTCCAAGTTTTTAGTTATTGCTGTTGTCAAGTCAAGTACGGCATCTTCGGTAGAGTAACCGGAGCGAAAACCGTATTGGTTATCAGCAAAGATTTTATATTTCTCTAAAAATCCCTTGAGTGCCCGGTTTAGAATTTTCTCAAGAATTTTTGAGATACAGTAAAGTAGTAGTTAGTCCACCAGGTGCTTTGGAACTACGAATCGGAGTTCTCAAATCTTGAGTTTTTATGAGTGTGTTGACGCCATTTGTAAAATATACAAAAGTGCAATTGATTCAGAAGTCAGGAATGTTAAAATCATATCTCTTAATAAGAAAATTAAAATATTGAGCGATATCACTCCAATAAAGCTCCAAGTTCTCGAATTCGCGAAGAGGAGAATGTTACACCACTTTCTAAAGTTAAAGGTTCTTGAGATAATCTGTCATTCATGGTAACTCAAACAGAAGTAATGGCATTTGGATTTGGGCAACAATATCAACAAGAATTTCTTGCGTTTTTGAATCAACAACAGACATGCAAAGATTGATTGTAAGATTAAGACAATATATCTGGTAAAGAAAGCATTAAAGAAGTCGGAAGCAAATTGAAAAAGATAATTTTATATAAATAATGATTAAAAAAACCAAAGGAAATCAAAGCCAAAATCAGCAAAACTATGGATAGATAAATACAAAAATATTGATTGAAATATGGAAAACTTAAAAAGTTTAAGGTTGTTCTTAAACGAATATAATACATTATATTCCTAAGGTTCCTTCTAAGAAGACTGAAAAATTATGTGCGTCCAAATAATATTTTTATAATTGTTATGAGACAATAAACTGATTTAATATATTTGGGTTGGTTTTATTTTTTTAGTTTTATTCATATAGAGTTCATCGCAAAATTATTACAATGAGTGATTACACTTGTTTTAGTTTTAATTATATTATCATTAGTAGGCATCTAATCTCATTAGTGTTTTAGATAATTTCATTAGTGTAACAACATCACTCATTCGTGTCACTCCGATTTCAATTTTTCAATAGTTCTATTTAAAAAATCATTAATATTTTATTTAACTTGTGCTAATATAACCCCATAGAATGAGCTTATACCATTAATTCCCCAAAAAAAGGGGATTTAAGAAATCATGCAAAAAAGTGTAAATTTAATTCGACATTTGATATCGACCCAAAAATTAAATGGAAAAGGAAACTATCATATAGTTAGGCCAAAAGTTAGTGTAAAAAAAACAACTAATTATATTACAGCCTGTATTTCCAGAAGGTGTAGATTAGAAGAGATTTACTTTATTATTATTATTTATTTTCTTAACCTAGTGTACAATACATTGAGATAAAAGCACAAAACCGCATAACCGTTTTCACGGTTTGTCTGTGGGACCGTAACAAACAGTGTATCTAAGTTAGTATCTAGCAAAGAAGTTACATTATTTACAAATATTAGGTCTTACAGAATTGCTTACAGACTACTGAGTCATGTATGTATTACTTCTTTTTTTAGAAAAAGACTCATGATATATTTTTTTTTTTAGATTTCAAGAGCTTGAGCTCTCATATGTCATCGTTGCTGGGTGAGAGCTGATAGAAATGCTCATCATTTAATGACTGGACCATCTGAATCTTCAGCATCAGTAGATGTATCAAGTGAACATGATGAATCAACTTCACAGTCTAATATTGATGTAGCTAACAAACGAATATATAAAAACCAAAGACATCATGATCGTGAACATATGCATTCCTTTTTGCCACCGACTTTCAAAATTCGTTTATCTCACTTTGTAGTGCTTTTTTTTTGGAAGTTGGTTGTTATGTTTGTATAAAATACCCTCTGCTTTGCTAGACTTGCCTTACAATGCATTTAAAGCGCAAATCAAATCCAAGCTTTGTTTAAAGGCATATTATTCTGTAAATGACATCTTTCTCCAGAATTTCAGTAAGCTAATTCTGGAGAAATATAAGATACATACGAGTTCATATAATTTTCTTTTTCACAATGCATAAATATGTGAGCTGTCACACCCTTTATACCTGGGGCTTATATTTAAGTAATTAGTTTTTACTTATTTACATTTCCATTTTAATGATATTTTATTTTTTATTTTTGCTTTGCTGGTATTTTGGCGTGGCTAGCTGGCATATGATAAATAATTTCATTGTTGTTGTTTTCTGGTCTTCATTACTGTACCTACATAGTATTGTATAAAGTCTTGTTTTTTTTAAATGAACAGACAGCTGTGCCGCTGGAGAGTTTGTTCCACCACTTCTTCTTCCCAGCGAAAGCACTAGGAAGTGTTGATGGGTGGGCGTTTTGGAGGACTGTCTTATGTAATAACGATGTTCAAAAAGTGCTGATTCTCAGCCTATTTTGAATAATTGATTTTTGATTTTGATTCTTTTTTTTTTTTTTGTTCACTCCGCATACCCGCGCCTATGGTGGCCGGGAGTTCGATATTGTCTCCCGACCAGGGCGTTTTCTGCTTCGGCTAGAGGCGTGAGGACGCTGAGAGACCCGCTCCCTCACGAGCTTCGCCTCCTTTTCCAGCATTAATTGTATATTAATACGATTAATAAATCAATATAAGAGAAATGCGATTTTTATTTCCGTTTACTCTTTTCTTTAATTAGATTGTAAATGGTTTTCCTAATTCTTTTTTAACCTCCATCTTTGTAACATATGCTGTTACGCGTCGCCGGCCCTTTGGAAACCACACTCACGATGTGTTAATGTAATAAAAATACATTCTGATAAAATCTAGTCTACAAAAAAGTCTGAATAATTACTTAAATATGCCATATGAGCGCTGACAGCTTCTAAGAAAACTCATAAAAAAGCAAATGAGGTTAGTTTTTTGCAAGCTAATAATACCCTATTTCGGTTTTCTCCCCAACTGCCATTATAAATAAAGTTTTATTTTTTAAATAGTAATAATATTGAAATGATTTAATGCAATAATCGTTGCTGTACATTCAGGCCCAACTTTCTATGAACTTTCGCCCGTCTCCTTTTGAAGTTGAAGTTGGCTTTGTAGTTTTTTATTAGAAACTTTAAACCAGCAGAGAGTATTTTTATTTTTTGCTTTAAAGTTTAAACGATTGCTTCAACCGGTTACTTTTTTTTTAAGTATGCTCAGCTGTCATTTGCTTTTAGTTATGTTTTTTTGGTATATGAATCGCTGACTTACATACAAGCTTATAACTTTGTGGTTTTTCATTATATCGTTTTGAAATTTGGTACGCATATTCTTTATTTAAAAATACTGGACACGTTTTTCCTACTTTGTGGAGGTGCAAGGTACCAGGGTAGCACAAAAGTGTAGGAGAAGTCGAAACAATAAAGCTCTTCTCCTACACATTTGTGTTACCCTGGTACCTTGCACCTCCACAAAGCAGGCAAAATCTCCCTGTATATGTGTCTTCAATACAGGTAAGAACGACCCGCGATTATAAAGTTTTGATTGTGGTTACTTGGGCAGATAAATGCTAGAAAAGGTGTTTAAAATAGTGCCTTAAATTCCTTAAAGTAGAAAGTTCAATTTTTTTTTGTATTTTCTTCAGGATATGATATCCTGAAATCACGTTATCCATTCCGGGCATTTTTCACAGTTACCCCTTGCTAGACACCCCTAAACTGTACTAAATTAAAATTATACTTTCGTTATAGTATAAAAGCTGAATTTTATGTACGTTACTTGGAGACCAATAAAAAAATGTTACCTCAATAGCCAGACAGTTTGAATGGTTTTTACATATTGCCAGACCCTGAGAGTCAGCTGTAGATTTCAGCTAAGGGTGTGAGTATAGCCAGTGTATTCAGAGATTTATAAATATGCAATGTTTACAATGCCCATAATCTACACTTCTAAACTAATCTATATATATAAAAGAACGTCGTGTTAGTTACAATATTTATAACTCAAGAATGGTTCCATCGATTTAGCTGAAAATTGGTAGGGAGGTAGCTAAAAACTGGGAAAAGGACAAAGGATACCGTTTATCCCGTTCCCGTCGATCCCATGGGAATGAATTAGCTTCATTGTTTCGACTTCTCTTACACTTTTGTGCTACCCTGGTACCTTGCACCTCCACAAACTATGCACAATAAAACTTCTTTCAATGTATTATGATGATTTGATAATGATGAATGAGCTTTATTGTTTCAACTTCTCCTACTTTTTTGTGCTACCCTGGTACCTTGCACCTCCACAAACTATGCGCAATAAAACTTCTTTCATGTTTTTTGATGATTTGATAATGATGAATCAATGAGCTTTATTTTTTCGACTTCTCCTTCTTTTCTTAGTTTGTGGCAAGGTACCAGGGTTGCCACCCTGGTACCTTGCACCTCCACAAACTATGCACAATAAAACTTCTTTCAAGTACATATTATGATAATTTGATAATGATGAATGAATGAGCTTTATTGTTTCGACTTCTCCTACACTTTTGTGCTACCCTGGTACCTTGCACCTCCACAAAGTAGGAAAACTTAACGAAAAAATAATAAGACTGTCTCTTGGTGGTAGGCCATAACATCGGCCGCCGGCAGAAGTTACCAGACGAAGTCTTGCCGCCAAGCGATTCGTCGTGTTCCGGCATGATGTCCGGTGAAGCCGTACGGAGGACGGGTCTGAGCAGTTGTGTTGCGATATGTGCCGGGTACGATGTGCCAAATGTTGTTGTGTTGGGAGTTTGGTCGGGGAGGGTCTTCAGATCAATCTCCCTTTGGCGCAGCATCGTTGGCCGTGTTGTTGGGTTTAACAATGCATCACCTCGCTCAACTGCAGTCTTCCTTCCTATTCGCTCAGTTTTTCTGAGAGTGAATAGGTTCTTAATAAACTAGCGCGCTTTACCATCAACGATCGCATCACTGCTTGCCATCAGGCGGGATTGCGGTCAGGCACTGATTTATAATAGCAATAATAAAAAGATAGTGCTAATTATAGATGCTATCCTATGTTTCCTTGTGTTGTGGCAGTAAATACACAAAAAATAAGACATTTTTTTAGAAATATTTTATTTTGTTACACAATAAAACTGTTTACATTTTGTTCTAAAAAATAATTAATTGTTTTTGTTTTCCAATACTTTTCTTCCATAAACATGAGAGCCATTCTTGACTCACGCGACCCTCATTCCGTAACCTTTTCACTCAGCATGGTCTTCTCCTTCGCCGTCATTGCAAGGTTGAATAATATTGACGCTAGGTGCTAAGAGTGGCTTCGTTTATAGCAATAAAACGTGTGCCTGTAAACAAGTATAATAATATTGTAAAAAGCAGTACAAAAGCAGTAGGAAGTAATTAAATATATACACAAGAACCCACTTAAATTTCTTAAATAGCAAAGGGATGTTTACAAGCATAAAGAGCAGGAAAATACACAGTTATTATCGGCTACTACTTTAAAATTAATTTCGTCAGTTTTTGATTACATATAATTATGATTAGTAATTACATATAAATACATAGGTAAATAAATACCTTTTTCTGTTTACTTTAATATTATTGGAGTTTATTACTTTCACTATTATCATCACAAATACAATTATTTAATGGTAATAAATCATTTTATTTATATTCAATTTAACCGATGAAATATCTGACATTTTTCTGCCAAACACGACAGAAAAAAATCGTAGTTTTGACAAGTTTTTTTCTAAAAATTCCATTTTTTAGTAAACTATGTTGATTATAATCTGTGCCAAACACAAAGTTTCACCTCTACTTCGTATCGCTACTAATCATCTGCTAACTAGCTTTTATGAATAAAGTTAAGCATTGATTAAGAGCTAACTAAATGGTTAGTTAAAAATAGTAGCTGAGTGATTAACGAGTTTTTTTTTTATGAATAAGACAGTATATTTTTTATACATCACTTAAGGAGAAATCTAAAATATCGTTGTTAAATAATATCCTAAGCTAGTACTTTTGATAATATAGACTCCTTTATACCTATTAATTATAATACTATCGTGTTTTTGGGAGCTAAACAGAAAAAATATTTTTTGGACTAACTGTGAAGTTAGCCGATTTACGAATTAAGGTATCGATCAGTCCCCTCTTTGAGGAGTGGCTAGAGAGGTGCCGCGGTGCCCTCAACTTCCGCCTGACGCAGGTTCTCACCGGACACGGTTATTTCGGGAGGTTCCTGTTCCGTATAAGGCGGGAGGATACGCCAGGATGCCACCACTGTGTGGATCGCTCTGAGGACACTGTGTACCTTACGGTGGAGGTCTGCCCGGTCTGGCTAGATCACCGCCGTGTCCTCGTGGCGGCGATCGGCGGCGATCTCTGGCGTCCGACCCTGGTCCAGGTCATGGTACGAGAGTGCATAACAGGTCGTCACCTCCTTCTCCGAAGCAGTGATGCTAGCAAAGGAGGAGGCGGAGCGCGCGAGGGAGCGGGAATTCCAGCGCCCTCACGCCTCTAGCTGCCGCAGGAGACGCCCTGGTCGGGAGACAACACCGTGAAACAGGCTTGCAGGAAGCGAGCAATGGTCAGCTGGCCGTCCGGTAAGGGCCAGGCCCGGGTCGACGGCGCGTTGTGTTTCACGCGCGCTTTAAAGTGATGTCAGCACTGCGTGACGGGGTCTACGAGAACTGATGCCTCCTGGGCCAGGGTTGTGGATTGGTTAAAAAAAGGAACCGTGGCCCTGGCGCACAGGCAAGTGAAGGAACACGGGTGGGTTCCTTCCGCTCCACCCCGAGCGGGAGAGGTCATTTGATAACTTACCAACAAAAAAAAATATATATAGAAAATATTAGTTAGATAGGATAATTCCTATTAAATAATATTTCCGTTGGAATATCCGGATAAAAAGCAATTAGCAAAAGTAGTATAAGCTACTCCTTATTACATCAGCTACCTGCCAATGAAAGTCCCGTCAAAATTTGTTATTTTGGTGTATCTATTGTATATACAGTATGTAAAGAAAAACCTGTCCGACTCGTGATGGTATTGTTAGGTATCGTTAGCTGATTCTACTAATGCCTACATAACCTAGCTAAACTAAAAAAAAAATCCCCCTTAAAAATAAATAACTTAAATAAAATAAATAGGTAATTTCATGGCATGGCATTTCTTTTACCATTACCTCAGTTGACCTCATGCATCTCGTGCATCACATGGTTAGACTACCAATACCTACGTATTGGTAGTCTAACCACGTTTATCGACTCTCGAAAGAAACAATGATACCTACTTAGGCAGCTCGTGAAAAGAACTTTTTTTAAGTATCATTTCATTCGATGAGCACAATGGCTGTGGAGATGTTGTTCCATATTTCGTTCACTAAGAACGATACAGGCCTGGCACCGTCGCACGAGATTAGCACGGTGTTTCACAAAGTTAGTCAACCCCTACCAATCCACTGCTCGCCGAACTGATAGTGGAGGTACTCACGTACAGGTCGGCAAAAATATGGTGGGGCACCGTCATGCTGGAACCACACCACCACCACCACATCTGAATCGTCCAACACCTGATCACAACACAACACAGCTAATTGCAGTTACTACCTTCCATCAGCATGTTACATTTCGTTAGAAAACGATATGATCACACAATAAACGATACGTCTACGCGGACGCAATTTCTACGCGAAATTAATAAATTTAAAATAAAAATGATTTTTATTTCATAAAAATAGGTACTCTAGCTGCACGGCGGTACCCTTTGACTAGAGGTGTGAAAGTATTCAAAATATTGATGGATTTACTCGTAACGATTTTTGGTATCGATTCAACATCGTATGGCATTCTTTAGATTTTAGAACTTTCACATAACTTAAATCAGGTGAACTTAAATGCTTTACATTGTTTATAATATTTTCCTAAAATCGTATTTCATAAGACCTTTCTAGTTTCTATTTACTAATAGGTACTTGTGTTACAATATTGTTATTAGTAATTAATCGATAATGAAACGAAAGTACTTTTACCATTAGGTAATCTGTGTTTTTACAACAAATCATTCGGCCAGGTACAAGTTTCGATTAATAGCGATAAAAACAAAACGTTATTACGCAAAAAATGCAAAAGTACATTTTTATTATCGATTAATTACTAATACCATTATTATAACACAAGTATTAGAATTGTGTATTAAAGGAAAGGCGACAGTTATAACGTCTAAAATGGTGTTTACACTTTTTTTAAATTTGCCGAATTTTGGGGAAGTTACAGTAAATTTGCGGGAAAAAAAGATTATTTCAAAATTCATTAGTATTGTTACTATGATGATTACGCAAAATTGCAAGTTTTATTTGGTCATGTGACTATCTAACCTTTATTATCCTTATGGGTCGGACGGGGTTTTCTTTACATATTGTATATATACAATATTCATCAACATTATTTCAGCCGAAAGACGTCCACTGCTGGACATAGTCCTCCCCCAAGGTTCTCCACGACGACGGGTCCTGCGCCACCCGCATCCAGCGGACAATGTTACAAACAGAAATTCCAATTTCATTTATGATGTAATCCTTCTGTACGTGTTTGTAAATTTAACTCATCCTGGACTGGACCGATTTAAATTTTGTGTTTCTATTTCAATGGGTTCCTGGAAGGATTGAATACATAAAGATAGCGCTGCTTTTCCTGGCAGGGAGACGTCTGCCCGATCCGCTAGCTAGTCAAAAAACAGCTTAAAAACTAAAATTTCATGTAAGTACACAAGCTGTTCGTCTAGCGAGTGTTTGTTATTGGCGGGACTCAAGTCGACGACACGTAGAGCAGGAGCCAACCGCTGGGCCAATCACTTTTAGTAAATAATGATGCATAGTACTTACCAAGTGGAAGCATAGGTTGGCATTCACAGTAAACGCGTGGGCAATGGCCGAAATCACCAGCTTGGAATTTCTCTAACATTTGCCCAATGCCTCTGCAAAGTAAAACAAAACATTGTTGTAGTAATGGTACAAAATAAAAAGTAATGTCAAAATCGGCTCACATTTTGTGGAATTCGGCCAAAGAATAAAGGTGAGGCATTTGTCAATACAATTTTAATTTTATATATTTTTTTTTATTTTATTTACTTTCAAATCAACTGCATAACATTTATGCATTATTATAATACTTTCAAGTATCACTATGTATAATTTTTTTTTTTTTTTTTTTTTATTAATGTATAAACCAGCGCTTGACCGCAATCCTGCCTGATGGTAAGCAGTGACGCAATCGTTGATGGTAAAGCGCACTAGTTTATTAAGAGCCTATTCACTCTAGCCTTGAAGACACTCAAATTGTAGTCCGACGGAAACACCGCCGCCGGCAGATTGTTCCAGTCCCTCGATGTACGCGGTATAAAGGAGGATGCGAAACGCTTCGTCCGGATCGTAGAGGTGTTAACAACATAAGGGTGGAAACTCGCCGTACGACGGGTCGTCCGATGGTGGAACGGGGATGGGGGAATTAAATCGTGCAATTCCCTCGCACACTCCCCAGAATGTATCCTATAGAACACCGAAAGGCTGGCTACTCTACGCCTGTGCTCTAGGCTTTGGAGACCAACTCGAGTTAAATCAGGGTCACCAATCAGCCTCTTCGCGCGCCTCTCCACTGAATCCAAAGTGGAATAAATAATATATATTAATATGTATCAAAATCTTGACTGATTAGGAATTTAGCTTATTATGTGTGTCATATTTCATTCAAATTGGTTAAGCGTTCTATGCAAATCATAATATATTTACATTTGTAGGAAGTAGGATTATTACTTTAATGAAAATCACCTATTTAGAAAAGGTTGTTAACATCTTCCTTTTAGGTATAAACAAGTTGTTGCCTAGCAATGGTTTGTTTACCTCTATTCTTTATCGAATTTGGCCTAAGTATAGATTAAACTTTCATGTGCATTTAGTAAAAAGCTGCTATTTTGATATTTCAAACAGGTACTTCAGTTTTATTTATTTTTATATATTTTGAAGGGTATGTATAGAACATTATTTTTTATACACATTTGTTTCAGAGTTATGCATTGTATGATGGTTTAAGTTTAGTGAAATAATTTTGTAGCAGAGATCATTATTTTACTTTTAAAGCTATTTAAAAGCTAGAGTTAAAAGCGTCAAAAAACAAATTCAAAGTTGTTTCTTAATGCTAATGACAAGCCAAAAATAAATATCTGCTGTGGTCCACATTTTATGTTATTATGTATTTATATTGTTACGAATGCATCTTATGTCGATGGCATAAGGTTCAATATCGCGTGACATGCAGTGCGTAACTTTTAAGCCCTATAACTCGAGACCTAGCCATTGTATAGGTGCAATATAAAAACGCATTGTTAGACCTAGGGTGGTCTATCGAAAGGTACAGGCTTCACAAATTTGTCAACGAAGTGACGACATCGTAATTTCTAGAAACTCGTTTCCGGGAATTACCGTAGATACCTACTGAATGTACTCGAAGTTATACGCTATTATTATTACGTCTAGACGAATCTGGAATGTTCGATCAGCTGATCTATATAAAGTGCCGTGACGCCAGTAGTATGCAGACTGACTGAGTCTGCATTCGACTAGCGATACGAAAACAGCGACAGTTAAGAAGCGATCTTTGAGAATATGTACTGCGAAAACTGTAACGAGAACTTTGAGTACTACGAGAAGTAACATCTGTAGGCCTAGTATGAGTTTTCAATACGAAACTCGTTCGATCGTATCGAGCGCGTTTGACTCAGCGATTGGCCCGCGTCAAGGTCGTAGGAACTCTCAACCAATGAGAGCGCCAAACGCGCTCGTTACGATCGAAAGAGTTTCGTATTGAAAACTCATACTAGGCCTACTGTAGTGTTATTGTGTTTACGACACGGACTTCGTAGACGTAAGGGAAGACTTCGGTGCAACGTCAGCTACATTCTACTTGAAATTGCCAACGATCGACTGTACCTTCGTTGCCAATAAACTTCGCAACCCTTAACGTTTTAATAGACCTAGCCTGTAACAATACCTAAAAATCACCTTTTGAGACCGGTTTATCAACAAGTGATGTAATTTGTAAATCGATAACAACTCAGAGGGACCATTAAGTCGGGCCAAGGGAAATGCAGGGGAAAGACTAAAACTGTTATGTAGCATGACAGCTGAAATGATTGGTATTATGTTGGCTTTTGGTATACCTTTAGTTTATTATCTAAGCGGATGGAGTATAATAAAAATAACTATGCGTCTTTTCTATCATACATCAATAGAGAAATGTTCTTACCTATTAGTTAAAATGTAGCGAGCATGAATTAGTCCATAGAGGATCTCAGAGGCCTGATCTAACACTGACAGGTCAGGCTTGTCATCAAGGTCATCTTCTACAAAACAAACATTTTCACATAATAATAACACTAAACATTTGAAGGGATTCATTACCATTATTAATACAAAATTATATGTGGAATATTTATACTAATGTACTTGATTTACCCAGCAGTTTCACCTGCAAAAGTCTCAATCCCCTGGGAAAGTGAAGATAAAAGGTATTCTATACAATATGTAAACCTTGTCCAATCCGTGAAAGTATTGTTAGGTATCGTTAACTGATTCTAGAAATGTCAACAAAGCCGGGTTAAACTTAAAAAAAATTCCCCCTAAAAAATAAATATTATTTCGAAAAACATGTGCGGTAGGCAACACTTTAGGCGTACATGCGCGGGTGTAGGGGGGCAGGGCACGCGGCACGTGGTCGCATCGTTATTCGCTCTGTCACAAATGGTGTTGTCACTTTTTAAAAAAATACCAAATTCTGGGGAAGTTGGAGTTAATTCACGGGAAAAAAGATTATTTCAAAATTCATTACTATTGTCACTATGATGACTAGTTACGTAAAATTTCATATTTTATTTGGTCTTGTGTATACCTAACATTTATTATTCTTTTGGGTCGGACGGGGTTTTCTTTACATATTGTATATTCTGGTTCTACACCACCTGGGTGCTAAATTTCATCCAAATTAATTAGTTTGGATGTATTCAAACATTCATATTTATTCTAAATTATTAGTATGATTCCGTTACTAATGACTAGGCTTGTTTTCTGCTACATACCCAGTGGAATTTTTAATACCAAATAAGGTTATGTTTTTATACATTTCATAAAACCATAGATATCCATTAATAAAGGAAAATCCAATTCCAATACAATTGTTTTACACCAATTCACAAGCAAGGAGGTTAACTTAGAAAGAAAACATTCATCATCATCATCGACCTTTTTTTTTTTTATTGTCCCACTGCTGGGCTCAGGTCTCCTCTCATACAGAGAAGGATTACAACCTTTAAATTAAGCAATTAAGATCAGAACTGGAATTTTTGTTTACCTTCTTAATTGTTTTTTACATTATTGACTTTGCCATGATAAGTGAAGTGACGGCAATATGACCTCTCGAGAAGTCGTAGTTAGATGGCTCAAGTACTTACCAGGCTCCAAGTCCAGAATCATGTCCAGTGCTTGTCTGTAGTGTGGCACCTGCTCATTAAGTCCCGTCAAGTTGAATTTATCGTTAATATAATCCTCGTCCACCTAAAACACTAACTTGTTGGATCAATATCTATAGCAATCTCCACCTTATGTGACTAAACTATCTATGTGACATACCTCGCAAAAGAACTCGTTTCCCCGAAGCAAGCAAAACCATGAAATCCATGATACCTCCTCCGAGCTGCTCATTTTCCTTAAAAATAAAAACTGTTTGATAATCGAGAACTGTTTCCGTTCCGAGTTCGGACATAAAAACCCAACGCTTCGGAGTCCGCACTGTTACAAGAAAATTCTAAGCATTCCGATGTTTTCACCTGTTTTTTCACAACTTTACGGAAGTTAGTCCACACTGCAGTTTGAATTTTGACATGGAATAGCAAATTCACTGTAAATACGTAGGTACCTACGGATAAACGCTAACTAAATAAATAAACAGATTTTTTTTTTCTTCATTTGGCATTAGCAATTGGCATGACGCTGCTTGCGTAGTGCCATTAGTATCGAGTATTTGATTTTGTTATATACTTACTATACTCTTTGCTAATAACTATCAAGAATATTGAAGAACATGGATTTTCCACTTTTAAGAACTGAAGCCAAGGTTACGGAGTGTGGAACCGACGAGAGATGTTGTGCGGTGTTCCACAGGGATCGGTCTTGGGACCGCATTTGTGGAATATCGGGTACGACTGGGTGCTGCGCGCTGACCTCCCTATCGGCGTCAGCGTAGTTTGTTACGCTGACGACACGCTGGTTCTGGCACAAGGGAGGTCGCACCAGGCGGCGGCTGACGCAGCGACCCTCGGGGTTGCGACAATCGTCAACAGGATCTGGCAATTGGGACTCGAGGTGGCCCTGCAGAAATCCGAGGCCATGTGCTTTCATGGTCCTCGGAATGCGCCACCGTCGGGTTCCCACATAACAGTAGGAGGGGTTCACATCGGCGTCGGGTCGACGATGAAGTACCTGGGGCTCGTCCTCGACAGCCGGTGGAACTTCGAGGAGCACTTCCGACGTTTGGCACCCAGACTGGAACGGGCCGGGGCTGCCCTGAGGCGGCTCCTCCCCAATCTAGGGGGACCAAACGCCTCCTGCCGGAGGCTCTACGCGGGGGCCGTGCGGTCCATGGCCCTTTACGGGGCACCGATGTGGGCGCGGTCGCTAAGGAAGCGACCAGCCCGATGCCTGACCGCGTCCCAGAGGGTCATGGCCGTTCGGCTGATCCGGGGATACCGCACGGTCTCCGCTGAGGCGGCGAGCCTCCTTGCCGGATTGCCGCCATGGGATCTGGAGGCCAAAGCCCTCGCCCACATGTGAGAGGAGGCAAAACGCCGGGGCATAACTCCGCTGCCGCGAGAAATCGCGGTACGTCGGACAGAGCTCCGGCGGGATCTCATGGCGACATGGAGAGTGCGATTGTCGCAACCCAGTGCTGGGCACGCCACAATAGCGGCGGTAAGTCCCCTCTTAGAGGAGTGGCTAGAGAGGCGCCACGGCGCCCTCACCTTCCGCCTGACGCAGGTCCTTACCGGACACGGTTGTTTCGGGAGGTTCCTGTTCCGTATTAGGCGGGAGGAAACGCCAGGGTGTCACCATTGTATGGATCGCCCTGAAGACACGGTGGAGCATACGGTGGAGGTCTGCCCGGCTTGGGTAGAGCACCGCCGTGTCCTCGTAGCGGCGATCGGCGGCGATCTCTCGCGTCCGACCCTGGTCCAGGCCATGGTCCGGAGCGAGAGTGCATGGCAGGCCGTCACCTCCTTCTGCGAAGCAGTGATGCTGGCCAAGGAGGAGGCGGAGCGCGTGAGGCAACGGGAATCTCAGCGCCCTCACGCCACTAGCCGCCGCAGTAGACGCCCTGGTCGGGAGACGACACCTAACTCCAAGCCACCGTAGGCGCGGGCCTGCGGGCGGTGAGCAGTGGGCAACTCGCCGCCCGGTAAGGACCAGGCCCAAGTCGACGGCGCGTCGTGTTTCACGCGCGCCTCAAAGAGATGTCAGCACATTGTGACGGGGTCCACGAAGACCGATGCCTCCTGGGTCAGGTTTTGCGGGTTGGTTAAACAAGAAACCGCGGCCCTGGCCGTCGCACAGGCAAGTGAAGAAACACGGGTGGGTTTTAGTCAGTAAAAGTCTGACACACCCTTCCGCTCCGCCCAGAGCGGGAGAAGTCATTTGATAATTTCCCATCCCAACAAAAACAAAAAAAGCCAAGGTTATTCCACTTTGTTATGTTTTCCATCTCCCTTACACTTAAATTAAAAGTTGTCAAAATGAAATGAAGTTTTCCTAGTTACCTGATCATAAATGTACGACAAAAACAGAGAAACTCAAAATTTTCTCGGTGGTAGGCCATAACATCGGCCGCCGGCAGAAGTTACCACCCACCAGACAAAACCTTGCTGCCAAGCGATTTGTCGTGTTCCGGCATGATGTCTGGTGAAGCCGTACGGAGGACGGGTCTGAGTCTGAGCAGGTGTGTTGCGATGTGTGCCAGGTACGATGCGCCTAATTTTGTTGTGTTGGGAGTTTGGTCGTGGAGGGTCTTCAGATCAATCTCCCTTTGGCGCAGCATCGTTGGTCGTGTTGTTGGGTTTAACATTGCATCACCTCGCTCAACTGCCGTCTTCCTTCCATTCACTTAGTTTTTCTGAGTGAATAGGCTCTTAATAAACTAGTGCGCTTTACCATCAACGATCGCATCACTGCTTACCATCAGGCGGTATTGCGGTCAAGCGCTAGTTTATAATTATTAAAAAAAAAACTCACTTTTTTAATATATATTGTCAAATACAGATACAGGTCTTAAAGTTCCTAATATTTTAATAGTTATTAAAAAATTATACATGATATTGTAAAGTAGTTTTTTATTAAAATTATATTTGAGGTGTCTAAAGTTTACCCACATGTAGCATCGAGTTGAAAGCTTGCAACACTGTTCTGGAAGGCTATCACCTCCGCTAGGAGTAATTGTGTTCTGTGGCTATCACTATCTACAAAAATGGCTAATTATGTTAAAATCCCTTTGTTCCCCCACACACCGTTCAAATAAACTCCCTTTATTTTGCGTCAGTTATGACAGTTTACACTTTTCTCCCAGTATAATATATAATTTTGTTAGTAAATCTGATCCCCGTGTTCAATTAAAATTTAACCAATTAATATCTGAGCAGTTTATTGATTTCCATTACATTTACACTGATGCTTCTAAACCTGCTGCGATTGACTGTGTAGGTGTTGGGGTTTACCATACACAATATGATGTAGTTCAAAAAATTAAATTTCCTCCCGAGACTTCTGTTTATACGGGTGAATGCTTCGGAATACTTAGGGCTGTCCAATATGTTCGTATGTGTAAACTTAAAAAAGCTATAATTTTCACAGATTCTTTAAGCGTTTTTCAAGCAATTGCCAAATTTCCATTTAAACAAAAATCGCAATTAGATATTATTTTTAAAATAAGGGAAATAGCATTCACACTTCAGTTGCAGGGGTTTGATTTACAGTTTATTTGGATACCAAGTCACAGTGGCATCCAGGGTAATAATGTGGCGGATAAATTAGCAAGTGATGCAGTGCAATGCGGTGATTTGTTTCCATAAAAACTCTGTCAAGATCTTGTGGCTTTACCAAAATCTTTTTTAAAGAATGCCTGGCAGGAGGAATGGCACTCTGGCAGTAAATCAAAGGGACAAAATTATGCCCGTATTCAACCAGAACTTCCTGCAAAGCCATGGTTCTTAAGAGCAAAACTCAGTAAGATTGAGACGTCAACTTTGACATGCATGAGATTAGGACACGTTTGTTCCCCAGCCCATCTCGCCAGGCTGAGAATTGTTGACGATTCCGTTTGTGAGTGTGGCACAGATGTTGGTGATCTAAATCATATCATCCTCTCCTGTCCTCTTTATGATCACACTTCCTTTATAGATAGTCTTTTATCTCTTAATATTCCGTTGCCAACTTCCATTATTGCCTTACTTCACACTAACGACATCAATGTATATAAAAGTATAGCAAAATTCATCTCGTTAAATAAAATAAAACTGTAAATATCCATCCAATTCATATCCTCATCCTCTTTTGTAATACGTGTAAATATTTTTTCCTTATACTGATCTTATATCTTCCAGATAAATATCCAAATTTTCGTTCCGTTTTTCCCTTTATTCCTTTTCCCTACCTTTTACTCGTCATTGGCTAACACAAAACGTGGAGTGCCAGAACAAGAAAAAAAAAATTATGTTAAAATGTTTGAACTGTCACATAAACATTAAGGTAATGCCTGTAAAGGATTTGTCAAACCACAGAGCAACTAGCAAGTAATCGTCGAAAAAAAGCGCGGGAAACTTCGAACTTGGCGGACGCGTTTTTTTATGAACCGAAGTTGAAAAATTTTAAAATTGTGTAATATAGGATCAGTCACAGTAGTTTTTTAGTTTTATATTCTTTTATTTATAGTTTTTACTTAGTTTTAGTGATTATTTCTCCGGTAGTGGTAAGCTTATATAATTTTATATTAGTTTGTAAGTATGAACGACCCGCCCGACCCGGGGGAACTAGTTCCCCCGGCAGGCGTTTTCATCACAGTTCAATCAAATGAATCGGGTATGGATACAGATGTTTCTTCCTCGGCTCGAAACTTAAAAAGGTCACGTTTACATCTCTGCAAGCATTGCAATAAACGTCGCCGCACCCGCAAAAATCATGGTTCGGACTCCACGGGTTGTAACTGCAATGATTCTAAAGTTGTTGAATTAGTTCCAGTACCTAATACCAAAACTATGCCTACTCAGCCTATAGCAATTACTGACATCCCCGCTCCTTCTATGGTACCTGCCCCTCAGATTGGCAGAACAAGCTACGAACAATCGGATAGCGCGCCATTTTTGATTCATGTTCAAAAGAACTTTACAGCACCTAATGACGGTACGACACTGCACCCCATCACATTTGGTAAGTTCTTAAAACATAACGCCTTCAAAAACATAATTAATGGGAGCGTTAAAAGAATTGGTCGTAATAAAATTGCACTTTCTTTTTCCAATCATCTAGACGCAAATTCTTTTATTGTCCATGAAAGCCTAAAAACACACAATTATAAAGCCTTTATCCCTACCTTTAATATAACACGAATGGGATTAGTACGTGGTGTTCCTGCAGAATGGTCTCCTGAGGAAGTAATCGATAACATATCAGTACCAATAGGTTGTGGACCAATATTAAAAATCAGACGTTTAAATTTCAAAAGCAATGTTGACGGAACAGCTGTCTGGAAACCATCCCAGTCCATAGTAGTTACCTTTGATGGACAGGTTTTGCCCAAGAGAATATTTATGTGTTATAATGCGTTACCTGTGGAGTTATATATATTCCCTACAATTCAATGCTTTAACTGTTGTAGGTTTGGTCACACTAAAATTCAGTGCAGGTCCACACCTCGCTGTTATAAATGTGGTCATGAACACTCTGGGGACAGTTGTAATAAAGATCTAGAAACTGCATCTTGTTGTCTGTGCTCTGGATTTCACTTTGCGATTGATAAATCTTGCCCAGAATTCTCTAGACAAAAATCAATCAAAACATACATGGCCAAAAATTCAGTTTCCTATGCTGAAGCAGCTAAACTACATCCCTCAGTTAGTAAATCTTATGCAGATGTACTTTTATCCTCTCCATCGCGAACATCTTCAGATACGTTACAGACATCCCCTAATGCTAATCTTTCTCATAGTTACAAAAAGACTGTTTTCCTAAAACCACGAATGCCTCCAAAACATGAACATGGGTATAATAAAAATGCACATAATACTATTATTAGAGATTTTACCATACCTCAGCCTATAAATGGCTGTGCTTTGACTAACAATAATAACAATGAAATAAAAGACACAAATTTTTCAATTAATGATCTTCTTTCAGCTTTACATAATCTTCTCTCCCAGTTCAACATAACACCGTCCAACGCTGCCCAATCATACAATGTATCTCAATCTAGTCATAATGGACCAATCCAATATAATCCAGTGGAACTGCCGCAGTCTAATAAACAAAAAAAGTGATGTCATTCATTTATTAAACAAATATGATCCATTTGTCTTTGCTTTAGCAGAGACATGGCTCAAACCATTTCATACTTTTAAAATTAATGGTTATTTAACCATTAGAAAGGATAGATCTGATGGGTATGGTGGAGTAGCTATACTTATCAAGAATTCTATCCCTTTTACTTCTATTACATTACCACCTCACAGTGAGGAAATTTCGATTTTAGCTATTCAATTGTATCATATTTGTATTGTTTCTATCTACATTCCTCACCCCTCTTCTTCTATTCTTCAAGAGGTGAATAATCTATTTTCTTTGCTACCAAAACCATTTTTGGTTTTAGGGGACTTTAACTGCCATCACCCATCATGGGGTTGTTCAACATCTAACAGTTATGGGGATGAATTACTAGATATTATAGACTTACACAACTTATGTATCTTAAATTCAGGAGAAGCCACACGTCGGTGTGCACCCAATCAAAACCAAAGCGCAATTGACCTTTCCATTTGTTCTCCTAGTTTAGCCTCTTTATTAACTTGGCACACTCTTACCTCTACTTATGGTAGTGACCATTTTCCAATAGTTATTAAATACCCTCTTTCCAAGTCAAAACCACAACAACGGAAATCAAATTTAAAACATAAATTACCAAATGGAAATAGTAATGACTGGGATAAATTTAGAGCCACTGTTGACAGTAAGGTTTGCTCCTTGCCTCTCCTTACTGATAGTAATGAAAATACCTGTGCAGAAGCTTTAGCGCACATATTAATTGAAGCAGCAGATGAAGTTTTCCCTGTTAAAAACAAAAATATTAGTACAATCCCTTCACCTCCGTGGTGGGACTCAGAGTGCACAGAATTGTTAAAGAAACGGAAAGAGGCTGAACACAATTATAACTTGGATATGTCTGATAATAATTTTGTAATTGTTACTAATATTATTAATGAAACTAGAAAATTTTTCAAGAAGAAAAAGTTTGAATCATGGCGTAACTTTTGCACATCAATTTCACCGAATACTCATCCTACGATCGTCTGGCGTAATATTCGTAGATTTAGGTCTATTTATAAAGACCCTGCTCCTATTCCCGATTCTTTAGCCAGTGATTTCCTAAATATATTGGCCCCTCCGTGGGTGCCTGAGGTTATTGAACCTAACCTGCCTCTTGCACCTAACATCCATAATACTTCTGCAACGCTCGGTTTGCCATTTACGCTCAATGAATTAAGGGGTGTTATTTGTAAAACTAAGGACTCCGCGCCGGGCATTGACGGCATCCCATATTCCTTTTTTGCTCATCTAAATGACGACGTCCTCAATTATTATTTAAATATTGTAAATTCTGTTTTGTACACTGGACATATCCCTGATGAATGGAAACGTCAAATGGTGTTGCCATTCCTTAAACCAAATAAAATTCCATCTGATGCTTCTTCATATCGTCCTATAGTTTTATCTTCTATTTTAATGAAATTAGCAGAACATTTAATAAAAAATCGCCTAGAATGGTATGTTGAAAGTAAGGGCCTTTTAGCAGAATCCCAATATGGATTTAGAAAGGGCAGAAGCACCACTGACTGCTTAAGCATTTTAACATCGGACATTCGGTCATCCTTTTCTAGTAACCATTCCACAGTAGCAGTTTTTCTAGATATAAATGCAGCTTATGATAATGTAGTATTATCAATTTTACAAAATAAACTAAACGCCTTACAGGTTCCATCAACTTTGTCGAATTTTATTATTAAAATTCTGACTGCACGCTCTGTCAACATTCTAATAGAAGATCATGAGGTATCTCGCCTTATATGGAGAGGTCTCCCACAGGGTTCAGTGCTCAGTCCCCTTCTATATAACATTTATACTTTTGATATGGACTCGTCCTTAAACGATCATGTAAATGTTCTTCAATACGCCGACGATTTGTTATTATATTCATCAAGTCACTCTGTTGATCAAGCTTGCTCTTATATAAATTCTGCTTTATCTATTCTTGAGTCTTGGTTGCACTTAAATGGCTTGGATATATCCACGTCTAAAAGTGCAGTAGTTTTATTCATTCGAAAAAAAAATATTCCTTTTGTAAATTTGTTGTATAAAGGAATACCTATTCCGGTAAAAGATAAGTTCAGATATCTAGGTGTAATATTAGACTGTAAATTAAGCAGTGTTCCACATTGCGATTACATTGTTAACAAGTGTGAAAAGCACTTAAACATGCTTCGTTGCCTCTCTGGTGTGTGGTGGGGTGCTCATCCCTTTTCATTAAAACTAATCTACAATGCTATTATCAGAAGTACTCTGGATTATGGATTATTTGTTCTGGAACCTGGTAGTATAATGGCTTTTAAAAAATTGGATCGTATCCAGTCAAAAGCTTTACGTATTATTACAGGTGCTATGAAGTCGAGTCCCATTAATGCACTCCAAGTTGAATGCGGGGAAGCACCCCTATATCTAAGAAGACAATTCTTATCAGACAAATACGTATTCCGTATTCTTCAGCTCTCAATTCATCCTCTCATTCCCAAACTGGACTCGCTAATGTTGCAGATGGAATATTCTGATTACTGGTCTCATAAACGTGCTCCATGTTTACTAGTTAGCTATAAAAAGTTCCTATCACTTTCTTCACCTGTTCATCGTTCCAATAAACTCCCCATATTCTGCAGTAGTTATGAAAGTTTTCAGTTCAGTCCCATCATAACTTACGATTGTATAAATAAATCGGATCCCAATTACTGTTCAAAATTTAATTATTTTTTGTCTGAACACTCAGAATACCACCACATTTTTACTGATGCTGCCAAACGTGCTCCAACAGGTTGTGTTGGGGTAGGTGTTTACCATTCCCAATTTAAGATCACACAAAAAATAAAACTACCTCCGGAGACTTCCGTTTTTACAGGGGAATGTTTCGGAATTTTAAAAGCCTTAGAATACATTCGTGTTTTAAAACTAAAAAAAGCAATTATTTTTACTGACTCTCGAAGCGCTCTTCTAGCCATTAATAAATCCCCTTACGAAGACAAGTCGCAGACCTCTATTATTTTGTCTATAAGAGAATTTGCGTTTAGAATGACCACTGGGGGCATCTCGCTACAGTTTGCATGGATTCCGGCCCATGCTGGAATCCAAGGCAATGAAGTGGCCGATGCTCTAGCTGGTGATGCGGTGCATTGTGGGGACTTAGTCCCATATAAAATTTTTAATCATGACCTTTTAACTCTGCCTAAGGGTTTTCTCCGGGACACCTGGAAGGTAGCCTGGGATACCAGTAGCAGATTGAAAGGACATTACTTTTCTCTTGTCCAACCCGAGATTCCGGAAAAACCATGGTTTGGCAGGGCAAAATTTGGCAAAATGGAGACCTCTATTCTAATACGAATGAGACTGGGCCATGTTTGTTCCCCATCCCATCTTTCCAAATTTCACATTATTGACGATCCCATTTGCTCTTGTGGCACAGATGTAGGCGACCTTAACCATATCTTTTTCTCCTGTCCCTTGTATGATCGTTCTTCCTTCTTCTGTAACCTGTTATCCCTTGATATTCCTTTTCCTACTTCAATACTATCTTTACTTTGTACAAATAGTTTTCCTGTATATATAGTCTCATTCATCACCTTAAATAATATAAAGTTGTAAATATTTGCCATTGTAAACTTCACATCATTCTTACATAAAAAAAAAAAGAACTGATCCTATATCTCCGTCCTATCCAAAATTCCGTAAAATTTTAAATCCGTTTCCCTACCTTTAGTACCTAACAATCCCAACACACTTGACATTGGCTGAATGCACAAACCGTGCGAAGCCAAAGAAGAAAAGAAAAAAAAAAAAAATGCCTGTAAAGAGTAGTTTCAGTAGATAAATAATTAAATTAATTCTCATTTGGGGTTTCTCGTCCAACGCTTGGTGAGAGTATCAGATTTTTAGGTTATTTTTTTTATTGACTGCGTATTGTTTCTAATCTTTTGACTTGTGTGTTTGTTCTGGCTTGTGTGTTTGTTTTGTCTCGGTGGTGGACTATTTGTCATCTAAGAGACCATCAAGAGCATCTAAGAGACCTCTAGCCGAACCTAATAATATAAGCTCTGTGGCTAAGAAGACTCGGTCTCCAGCGGAATCGATCCAGTCTGTTTATACCAAACCTGGATACGAAACCAATGCGAAATTAAGTTATTCGCAATTAGACAAGGGGCCCTTCATTGTCTATGTTACAAGGGCAGAGTCGGAACCGTCAGCTTTTCTGTCCTTTAAAATTTTAAAGTTTGCACAGTTCCTGCATAAGCATAATGTGGAAGGCATTACAGAGGGAGGCATCAAAAATGTGGGTCGGAATAAAATCTCCGTAGACTTTAAGTCAGCTGACAATGCAAACAATTTCTTATCCCTTGGTGTACTGGAGAGCAACAAATACGAAGCATATATACCAAAATTCCACATTTTTAGGATGGGTGTTGTTAGAGACATCCCCACTGAATGGTCTCTTGAAGAGCTGGTTCAAGGAATTTCTTACAACGAAAACTTTGGCGAGGTGATCAGAGCTAGGCGGTTAAACGTAAAATCCCGAAAGGATGGCTCCACAACCTGGATCCCATCTAACTCTGTGGTCCTTACATTTTTAGGACAAATTCTGCCGGAAAGAGTCTTTTGTTATAATGCATCGCTTCCGGTCTCCGTATACCAACTTCCTACAATCCAATGCCGTAATTGCTGTCGCTTTGGTCACATAGCAAATCAGTGCAATTCACAGCCGCATTGCTATAGTTGCTCCCAAAACCACAGTGGCGAATCATGCACAGTTAAGGACTCAGATGTCACATGTTTCCTATGTCGTGGTGGTAATCACAAAGCTATTGACCCAAAATGCCCCGAGCATGCCCGTCAGAAGGCCATAAAAACGGTCATGTCTCAGGAAAATATTAGCTACCTGGAAGCTTCAATGAGGTATCCCCTGCCTAAGCGTCTCTTCTCTGAGGCTGCTGCTTTTCCTCATCTATCTCATACTCTATCTAAACATGTGCAATCTCCTCCTTTACTACCTCCTACCTCTCCAGTAACTTCCTACAAAAAAACTGTTTTCACTCCTCATCACCCTCAAGCTGTCTTAGGCAAATCCTATGACATTAATACTCAAAATTCCATAGTAGCCTCTCCTTCTTCTTCACAACCTAATGGTTGTGCTCTTGTTTCTTCCCCTGAAACCTCTCCACTTGCCACATCCAATGATAATCTGGTTGAACTTCTCTGCTCCCTTATTAATATGCTTTCCAAATTCTCAGGCTCTCTACCGTACAATGTCTCTGTTCTTGTAGAACAATTACTATCTGTATTATCCCAAAACAATATTCCCAATGGATCTTAAAATTCTACAATGGAATTGTAGAAGCATCCAACGTAACAAGCAGGATTTGATCTTTCTAATAAACCAGTTTAAACCATCTGTCTTTGCCGTATCGGAGACATGGCTTAGGCCTGGGTCCCATTTCAGGATACCAGCCTTCTCATGTCATCGCGATGACAGAGATGATGGAAGGGCAGGTTCTGCCCTTTTAGTCAACAGATGTGTTAAGTTCACCCAAATTCCCTTATATGCATCCGCTCTGGGCGCCCTTAGCCCGTACGGATTTGCCAGAAAGCTGTGAAACCAGCCAAATTCAAATTGTCTTAATTTATTGCAACTAGTGGTCAGTGGCATGTTGATTTAAATATGGTTCATGAGCACAATATGTTAAACAATTTAAATCTTTAATTTATATAAATTTAGTATTTCTGAAATATCAATTAATGGGACTCGAATGTATGCTTGCAATCTTTTTTACTTTAGTATGTAAGTGAACTTTTTGATTGTCTCCAGTGATAACTGTATACTATAATAAAATATAGTTTGTTACTTATATTCCAACTTGGTTACGAGTGCAAATACATAATATACAATACAGCCTAGTCACATAAGTAACTACTTTGAATATATGATTTTGTTATGTATTAATTATCTTGTTCATAATTTTAATGTCTTAAGTTAAATTATTAATAATTAATATAATCAAATAAATGATATACCTATATTTATAAAAAAAGTTTTTTTATTATACAACATCATGTCAAAACTATTTTTACACACAAAATAAATGAAAAACATATTATACAGAAAACGTAAAAATAAACTTTATTGAATTTAAAACATAACTGTATGTTATATGGGAAGTAATAAAATTAATAGTTTAAATAATAAATATTATCATTATGTATGTTACTCGTAGTAGATAGATAGCTTGTACAAGTGAGGCGGCGGCGCAGGTCACTTGCGGCGCTGCAGGGGTATGCCCTGTCACGTGGCCTGCGAGCGGCGCACACGTTGGCTAAATAATCATTTTGGAATGTTACTGGAAGTCTTCATTTCTGCAGCAAACAAACATTTTCTTCTGTTAAAATGTTAGTCCACGACGTTTTTACGATCGGGGGTAGTGTGACAAAGGCTCTTGTTAATTACCGAGTATCGTGATGCGGGTGGGCTAATCACATCGCGATGGGCTCGCTAGGAAGCGGCTCAACGCCTAGCTGTGTATTGCAATCTTTACAACAAGCGTAGCGGGCAATGCAAGAAGCCTAAAGCGTCTCAACGACATAGTCACTCAAGCTCATAGTACGGAGCCGGTAGCAGCCCACTGTATGTGAACAGTCCATGTGATAGCGCTGCACTACGTTATTAGCGATCATGTACGTAACTAGCTAAAGTGGTACTCATTTCAACTGTATTATTGCATCCGTCGCAAGTTCTAGAGGATGGCAACGCTACGATGACTCTCATAGTCAGTGTTGTCACACAATATCTAATTTGGAAACTATAAATCCATTCGTATGCGGTCAGCGAGGAATTCGACGTGGTCAACATGCAGGAGAAGCAAGAAAAAAGGCCAATAGTTGTCTTATCGTTTATTGATAATTACTGGAACCGGTACACAAGAACGAAATAGAATATATCTCTCATGAAAAAAATACGCGTCCATGTAATGATCACCTACATCCTAATGGGTGTTAACGGATATAAAAATAAAAATACATGAACCCCCTACTATTACTTTATATTTCAATGCAAGCTACAGTACATATTGCTACGACTCGTCAACTGCATTTACTTACTACAATACTTATGATAGACACAAGTCTCATTAAACTAAATACGTGTCTTTACTTATGAGTACGATCACTCGAGAGTGTCCTTAGCAAGACTGTGCCGTGAGTGAACTGTTGGAATTACAATAGAGTGTTAATTTATTACTAATTGGCCACAGGGTAGTAATTATCATAATATTAATAGTCAGAACAATATCCCACGACAAGTAGGTATTCAATTTTATATGTAGAAGCGGTTTTGCTTCTGTTGTATGTTAACAGCGCTAGCAGACCCAACTGTTATTGCAGACGTCTAGTTCAGTCCGCAAGTACAGCAACGCAACAGAAACCCTTTTGTTCACTTGTTATTGATACAGATCAGGCTCCCGTGTACTGCGTACCGCGCCACGTCGTCCGGCCTCCGGCAGATGACACATAGCTACCGATATAAGCCAAACTTCCGCTAGTAACACTTCAGACCGAAGCTGATAATAAGCGTGAAAGTTAGATTTAGAAACAGAAGAACACAAACATTCATGTTGCGAGACAAAAGACGTCACATAAGTATCATTTACGACGGAAACCTTCACGATCTGTGTGGCTACCATGAGTTTTCATTACGAGACTCGATCATTCGTATCGACCACGTTCGGCGGTCTCATTGGTTGAGTTCTTACAACCTTGAAGCGGGACAATCGATGAGTCAAACGTGATCGATATCGATGATAGAGTTTACGTATTGAAAACTCATGGTAACCAAACTGTTAGCATTTTAAAACAAAAATTGGACAGAAATCACGATCACAACCACTGAACGGTATGTTCAGTGGTTCTTACTTGTGGCGTAGTTGAGCTCGCAGCATGAACCTAAATGAGTATATCTGGTCGTTACGGAAGGCACGTGGTCGAGTGGCGGTGCGTTCCGTAGCGTGTCGTGTACGTATGTGTGTGTACACGTGGAGCGTCTGTATCAGTGCGCGGGAGTGGGCGCGAGGGGGCGCGCGGCGCGGCCCTAGCGTTTACCGTTGTTATACGAGAGATTCCGCAGCGGCGCCTTGAAGTTAGCCGCGGCCTGCTGTTGGATCTGGTATGCGAGCGGGTGTATCTTGAATCCGTACAACCTGGTGACGTGAATGTTACCTTTAAGTTTGAATAATACAAATAAAGCGTGTTCGTTAAGAGGATATGAAACAAATACTACTTGTGCGACTAACTATACACCAAATACTTAAATGTTTAGATAAGGAGGATTTGGTTTTTCAGAAGACGGTTTCATTTGTCTGTGCTGACTGGCCAGTCAATAACGAATTGGTCAATTCACTGCCCAATGTTTTACATAGAAAACTTTTAAGTAAAGGAAATTATGGCTAGGGTTCCTTTTTATTCGCACGACATCTTCACAAACCACGACGCATGTGAATGGTTCAACGAAGTGTGGCAATGGAGATAGAGTGGCTAAGCTTTGTAAAATCACACAGATAAATTTTAAGTATTAAAAACCTTAAACATCAACTGTAACAAAAAACTAAAATATTACAACTCTATAAATGACATTATTAGTTAAAAACGACGTTCTGTTTTACCCGAATTTGGGAAATTTGCCAGGAATCTTCCAACTTGTCTTTCCAGTGGATTTGTTTACCAACGAAGAGGATCGTAATTTGTAGATTGAAACTGAACATACCTAGGCACAAACTGCGAGGCGGGCCGCTTGGGTCTAACTTCGGGATGGACCATGAACACCATGTGCGGGAAGCCGGTCCCGAAGTAGGCCCCATCCGTGTGGTGGTGCCGCGAAGACTTGGGCGTGTACACGTCCATGCAGCGAGGACAGTACAGCTTCACCATGGCCTCGCCGGGCACGTCTGATAGACCTGGAAAAAGAATAAGAATAAATAGTTATTCTTAGCCCCTAAAAGTACATAATGTAAGCACTTGTTACTAGGTAAGTACTATTCTCATATCGATACTTTAATTAGCAAATCAGCTAACTCCATTTTTTCAGGAGATACTTTAAAATCTAAAATATCGTTGTTAGATAATAGCGTAAGCTAGTCTTTTTTATAATTAATCAGCTGGCCGTCCGGTAAGGACCAGGCCCGCTTTTCACGCGCGCTTTAAAGAGATGTCAGCACTGCGTGACGGGGTCCACGAGAAACGATGCCTCCTGGGCCAGGGTTGCGGGTTGGTTAAAAAAAGGAACCGTGGCCCTGGCGCACAGGCAAGTGAAGGAACAAGGGTGGGTTCCTTCCACTCCACCCCGAGAGCGGGAGAGGTCATTTGATAACTTACCAACAAAAAATAATAATATAGTTTTTTTTTTTTTTTTTTTTTTTTTTTTTTTTTTTTTTTTTTTTTTTTTAAGAATTAACTAGCGCTTGGCCGCCATCCCGCCTGATGGTAAGCAGTGATGCGATCGATAATTCATATTAAATAATATTTCCGTTGGAATATCCGGATAAAAAGCAATTGGCTTGTATCCCAAAAAATAACTTAATATCCGTCAGCTAGATTTATAAAAAATATTGAACACGTATTTTTTATTTTTTCTTTTATTCAAATACTTAGGAAGATATATTGCTTTGAAATGTCGCATGACGTCACGCCGTGGTGCAAAATATAGCACGGCGTGCCGTAAATAGCCCCCACTCTGTAACTTTAATACGCTATATCTCAGTAGTTTTTGGTAATTACGACAAAATAAAAAATACGGGTCTTAATTTTTTTTATTATCTATAAGACGGACTAATTATTTTTTTGATTTTCATACCTTGGATACATCCCTATTAGCAAAAGTAGTAGCTACTCCTTATTACATCAGCTACCTGCCAATGAAAGTCCCGTCAAAATCGATCGATTCATTTGAGAGATTAGCCGGAACAGAATACAAAAATTGTTATTTTGGTGTGTCTAGCGTATATACAATATGTAAAGAAAACCCTGTCCGACCCAAAAGGATAATAAATGTTAGGTATACACATAGTGACAATACTAATGAATTTTGAAACAATCTTTTTTCCGCGAATTAATTTCAACTTCCCCAAAATTTGGTCATTTTTAAAAAAATGACAACACCATTTGTGATGGAGCGAATAGCGATGCGACCACGTGCCGCGTGCCCTGTCCCTCTTCACCCGCGCATCTATGCCTAACGTGTTACCTACCGCACATGCATTAAGTTACCTCGCTTATTCGAAATAATATTTATTTCTTTAGGGGTATTTTTTTTTTTAAGTATAGCCCAGCTTTGTAGGCATTATTAGAATCAGTTAACCATACCTAACAATACCTTCACGGATCGGACAGGGTTTCTTTACATACTGTATATATACAATATTCATCATCATCATTTCAGCTTTTGCGTTTCTATTTCAATGGGTTCCTGGAAGGATTGAATACATAAAGATAGCGCTGCTTTTCCTGGCAGGGTGACGTCTGCCAGATTCGCTAGCTAGTCAAAAAACAGCTTAAAAACTAAAATTTCATGTAAGTACACAAGCTGTTCGTCTAGCGAGTGTTTGTTATTGGCGGGACTCAAGTCGACGACACGTAGAGCAGGAGCCGACCGCTGTGCCAATCACGTTTAGTAAATAATGATGCATAGTACTTACCAAGTGGAAGCATAGGTTGGCATTCACAATAAACCCGTGGGCAATGGCCGAATTCACCGGCCTGGAGTTTCTCTAACATTTGCCCAATGCCTCTGCAAAGTAAAACAAATCATAATTTTGTAGCAGAGATCATTACATTACCTACTTTTTAAGCTATTTATATTTTTGCTAGTCATGATACACAATAGTAAAAGTTAACTCCACAGAGAACGGAATTCTGTAGGTAATAATATTGGCAACTACAATATTAAATTGCAATAAAAATAAAGTTGTCTCGTGAATGCTAATGACAAGCCAAAAATAAATATCTGCTGTGGCCAACAGTTTATGTTATTATGTTTTTATATCTAAAAATTAGCTTTTGAGACCGGTTTATCAACAAGTGATTTTAATGGCTCCTGTAATTTGTATATCAACAACAACTCGGAGGGAACATTCAGTCAGGCCAGGGGAAATGCAGGGGAAATACTACAACTTGTGTAGCATGACAGCTGAAATTATTGGTATTATGTTTAATTGGTTAACTAAGTCACATGGTTTTTGTTTACCTTTTACTTTACTATCTAATCGGATGGAGTATAATAAAAATAACAACACATCTTTTCTATCATATATCAATAAAGAACTTACCTATTAGTTAAAATGTAGCGAGCATGAATCAGTCCATAGAGGATCTCAGAGGCCTGCTCTACCAGGTCGGACTGGTTTGGGTTGTCATCAAGGTCATCATCTACAAAACAAACAGTGTTTCACATAATAAATAACACTGAACATTTGAAGGGACTCATTACCATTATCAGAACAAAATTATATGTGGAATATTTATACTAATGTACTTGATTTACCCGGCGATTTCACCTGCAAAAGTCTCAATCCCGTGGGAAATTGAGGATAAAAGGTATCCGATATATCCTGGTTATACACCACCTGGGTGCAAAATTTTACCCAAATTAATTTTGTTATTTTTAAGTGAAAGTTACATGTAGTTTGAATGTATTCAAACATTTGTATTTATTATAAATTATTAGTATGATTATGATTAGTATGATTGAATATTGTGTTTTAAGAGTGCGGTCAGATACTATCATCATCATCATCAACCTTTTATTGTCCCACTGCTGGGCACCAGTATCCTCTCATTCAGAGAAGGATTGAGTGTAATCACCACGCTTGCTCAATGCAGATTGGCGATTTCAGACTTATAGTCGAGATTTCCTCAAGATATTTTCCTTCCCCTTCAGTCATTGGTGTCCAAGATATACTTAGAAAGTACATATAACTTTAGAAAAGTTACATTGGTATTTGCCTGACCTGGAATCGAACTCATACTTAAGAGGCTGTTGTTTTAACCACTAGGCCACTACGACAGATACTATACCCAAAGACAAACATCTGTGTATGCGTGCTTCCTTGACCTTTCCAAAGCTTTTGACCTGGTCTGATATGATAGCTTGTGGTAGAAGATGAGGTCATCTCAGTTACCGTGGGAATTAATTAAAATTTTTAAGTATTGGTTGGTAACCAGGTAAACAATGTGAAGTGGGCATGTTGTCGGACCCTTATAGGTTGGAATGTGGGGTGAGCCAGGGGGGGGGGTTGAGCTCTCCTTTCATTTTTAACCTAAAGTAAGTTCGAGACTTGTGTTATGGGATACTAACTCAACGATACTATATTTATAATAGATACATATATAGATAAACATCCAAGACCCAGGCCAATAAGGAAAAGATCGTTTTCCATCATGACCTGGCCGGGGTATAAACCCGGGGCCTCCACGTCGCAGGCAGGCATGTTGACCGCTGCGCCACGGAGGTCGAATCTGTATGTGAACGGATTGATTGAGGCGTTCAGTGATCAGCATGTCGGTTGTCACATTGACGGCGTCCGTCAGCTACGCGGACGATATGAGCGCCTCGGTCTGTGGACTCAGAAATCTGTTGAGTGTGTGTGTGGAATATACAGTCGATAACGGACTGCTATATAACGCTAGGAAAAGTAAGTGCATGGTGGTTCAGGGTGGGCCAAGGAAAGTTTAAGAAATGCCACCAATACAGTTGATTGGCTATCCCTTGGAAAGGGTGGAGATTTTTAAATACTTGGGGCATTTGTGACTTCTACCTTGAGGGATAATGCAGACAATGAGCGAGAACAGAGGGTGCTGTTGGTCAGAGCAAACATGGTTATCCTCAGGTTGGCTCGGTGCTCTAAAGATGTGAAAATAATGCTTTTTAGAGCCTACTACACTTCACTATACTCGTGCAGCTTGTGGACCGACTATACACAACAGTCTTACAGGGCCCTTCGTGTTCAGTTCAACAACGCGTTCAGGATGTTTTTGCCGCTCCCCCACTATTGCAGTGCGTCGGCTATGTTTGTGGAAGCGCGCGTGGATTGTTTCCATGCCACTATGCGCAAGAGAAGTGCGTCGCTGGTGCTGCGAGTGCAGGGGAGCGCAAATAACTTATTGCCACGCTTGCGGTAAGGTTGGTTTCTTTAATCATCTCCCACTGTGGTAAGCGGCATGTGGTTGGCTGATCTGACTCAATTGTCATTGTAATTATATCTTTTTATTGTTTTATTTTTAATAATTTTTGATTTAATATTGTAATATTTTTTGAATATATTAATATTTATGATTTGAGTGTTGTATGTGTAATGTGACTATGTATGTTTTAATTGTATATGAGTCAGTGTTACTTGAATTAAATTATTATTATTATTAAGAAAGGAAAATCCAATTACAATACAATTGTGTTACACCAGTTCACAAGCAAGGAGGTTAACTTAGAAAGAAAACATTACAACCTTTAAATTACGCAATTAAGGTCAGAACTGGAATTTTTGTTTACCATTAATTTAATTGCTCTTTACATTATTGACTTTGCCATGATAAGTGTAGTGACGGCAATATGACCTCTCGAGAAGTCGTAGTTAGATGGCTCAAGTACTTACCAGGCTCCAAGTCCAGAATCATGTCCAGTGCTTGTCTGTAGTGTGGCACCTGCTCATTAAGTCCCGTCAAGTTGAATTTATCGTTAATATAATCCTCGTCCACCTAAAACAATACCATGTTGGATCAATATCTATAGCAATCTCCACCATAGGTGACTAAATTAAGTGACATACCTCGCAAAAGAATTCGTTTCCCCGAAGCCCGCAAAACCATGAAATCCATGATACCTCCTCCGAGCTGCTCATTTTCCTAAAAAATGAAAACTGTTTGATAATTGAGAACCGTTTCCGTTCCGAGTTCGGACATAAAAACCCAACGCTTCGCAGTCCACACTGTTACAACAAAATTCTAAGCATTCCGATGTTTTCACCTGTTTTTTCACAACTTTACGGAAGTCCACGCTGCAATTTTAACACGGAATAGCAAATTCACTGTAAATATGTGCGGATATATGCTAAATAAACAGAATTAAATGCCTTAGAATGATGACAAACCTCACCTTTTCGTGCCTTGATTAGCCACGCTTGACGGGAGGGTACCTTGGGATGAGGGAGAGAGAAATTTCTATTGTGTATGGTTGTCACAAAAAATATAGACAAGTTGTCTATGGGCTTATGTAAACTTCAGTTTCCTTTTTTTTTTGTTTGTTTGTTCCATTTGGAACCGGCAAAAGTCAAAGAGCATACTGCCATGTCTTCAGTAATTAATTTTCAACTATCCTATCCTAATTAATCTAGCTTAATCTAACCTAAACCCATCTCCTTTCGTTTCCCGCGTGAACCGAGTCGGAGGAAGTTTTGGGACAAAGTCATGATGTGGCCACTATGCTACATTATTTCAATGTTCTTTATGAATTATACACGGAATGCACTTTTTACTACATAAATCAAGCGTTTTGACATGAAATTCATTTTTATGTCTTGGGTTTCGTAATGTATGGTAACGCAAAAAGTCGCACCGACACGAAATCGTGTACATAGTAGCGCTTGTACCTCGGTAACGGACGGACGTATCCGGTATTGAATTAGTGCTAATTGTAGAGTATCTCGGCGCCATCAAGAATATATATATATAAAAATTTTGGAAATTTGAAATTAGTCATCGAAAAAAAGACTGCAACTGGAACCGTGATTTGCGATTTTTTTTTATCGAAAAAACCATAAAAGTGCTAATAACTTTTGAACTAATGGTGATATCTTCCTGATTCGAACGGTTTTTTATAGATGTCATTGCGGCGCACATTTCAAGACCATTTGCAGCCGTGTGGAGCAGAAACTGGAAATTTGGGAGACGTTTGCATCTCATTTTGGAATCATGCCTCGCACAAAACCGCGCATCAAATCTAGACAAGAGGCCAAAAATCGTCCAGGGGGCTTACCATGACCTTTTAACAAAACGTTCAGTTTCCAGTCAGTTTTGATTTAGGCCTAATTTAGCGCTGCTAATAAATCGTACCATGAGAGTATTAAAATTGAACGATTATTGAACGAAGTTCACCAATGTTGAATCGTCATGCTTGTCTGTGGTCTGCTGTAATGCCACTGGCTTTTTAATACGCATCGTTCAAAAACTTATATTTTCACATTACCGGTTTTTTTTTAAATAATAGAAACACGAGATTCTTGGGTATATACATATTTTAAGTATGATTATGTGGGACTAGTTACCTAGATTCATTATCTAAAAGCACTACAAAGGTCAATTTTCCTTTAAAAACAACTTTATAACTTTGAAAGATTCAACGTGATTTTGAACGTGTGTACATAAGTATGAAACAAAAAAAAAAAAAGTTTTGGGCGCCATATTATAAATGTATAGTTGTTAGTTAAATATTATTTTCTATTACATATTAACACAGATTACAGAATACTACGTAATATTACAGATATTTTTAAACCTCTTCGCAATGTCGTAAGTTTGTTTGCTTACTTGAAAATATTGAAATTATGTACTTCAAGCATTTTTAGTTGGATTACCGATTAATGTGGTTTATTTAATTTTAGTGATACACGAAGTCGCCGTGTTAGTATGACTCAATTGCTCCACTTGTGGGAGTTTTTAAACACTAACAAGGATATTGCAGTGGGGTACAATAAATCCATACAAGCACGGCAGCATTCCAAGCAAATGTGGGAAAGGGCTGCGGACATTTTAAATTCATTTGGCGAAGGAGCTATTAAGCCTGCATCCGAATGGTCGAAGGTATGTTTACCTTAGCAATGTATTGTTATATTTTTTCTTCATTCCCAGAGTAATCATCATCATCCATCATCTTAGCGTTTATCCCGGTTGCATCCGCGGGTTTCGCGTTGGAGCCCGGGGTCCGCTTTCTTGAGTAATGACTATTAAAAAGGCTACTGAGACACAAGAGTTATGAGTTAGATTTCATATATTTGCCATTAAATTATAGTTGTTTAAATATAAGATTGCACTCTAGGTATTAGGTACTAAATTACTATGTGTGATTAAAATTATTTTGTTCTAGTACTGGGTAGATATGAAGGCGAGATTAAAAAAAAAACCGGCTCATAATGGACAGTAGAAGAAGAACAGGAGGTGGACCAGGCACAAATTTACAACTAACTGAAATAGAGAGAAAGTTCCTCGCTATAGTCGGGGAAGATCTGGGTTGTGGTCTACCTGGTGTCAGGGTTGAACCACCAGCCCCACTTGTATTAGAAGTAAGTAAACTTAATTGCTATGTATATACTTTATCCAAAAACCTAAAGGTATACCTACTTACATGTTTTGTATTAAATTTGTTAGAGTTATGGAGACATTGTTGCAAGTCCAACTGACATGGACAACTCCCAATCTACTGCTGAAGAGGATCCAATTTATTTAGAAGTTTTATCCAGTGAGGTAACTAATTTAACTTTTATTTTTATATAATAATGTTGCCCCACACTAGGAATCTATAATTCAGCGCAGCAGTCAATAGCTTGATCAATGCGCTAACCGTGCAAACCAGATAGTATTCGCTACGCCCCTGTAAGGAGACGCGGCGAGCGACGCTAGGGCTCTTAGCCCATGGTCTCCGACAAGGGCTTGCAAGGTGCGTGACGCGCGTGAGTTGCGCGCGTCTATGTGAGTGATGGCAGTATGTTTTTCTGTAGGCGCGTCACAGAATTCACTCTAAATTCTGCTTTCTTCCCGACATGATACGTCGGCGGTCTGTCCCCGTCAGGTGAAACTCCCAGATGCCTGAGCGGAAGACGACCAACGACAGAGGTGCCGACTCAACGCTCCTACAAAAATAAGGGTGTAATTACCCCTGCCCTGGTTTCCAGCTATGTAAAGCCCGAGCTGTGTGTGAGTTTTGAGTATTTGCTTGCCTCGCAAACGTGCCTATATTAACCTAGCACACGCCGCATGACGAATATGTGTGTAATGTGGGGTTCAGTGTTTGTGAGAAAACATCCGAGGCTCGTGTAACCTGGGTGCGGCTCACTTGGGAGTCAGTCGGCTAACTGTGCAGTCAATTAGCTGTGCACGCGTTGTACGTTGGTAAAAAAGAGCCTACCTAGGCTTTCAGGTTGTATTTAATATAACAAAATCAATAGGACGATATATAACGCAATGTACTTCCATTTTAAATCTGTAGATTTCAAATGCAAGTACATTGAGTTTGCGGCGGTAACGTTCAACAACAACAACTGTCGTGGTAAAAGGCAACCAACGGGATTTATTAAAACATTACAATATTTTACAGGAATACCAACAAAGTCAAGTTAATGCGTCTCAACACTCGGCTCACACACCCGTTATAAATGACGTTCCTCCAAACCCGCAACCTTCACCTATTACGGAGAACATAATGGGGCAGGGTTCAAGGGAGCGCCTCGCATCTGATGAAGCAGAGTCATCGCCACGCTTGAGAACAGCGGAACAGGGCCCAACGAGGCGTCGGCGGCGACAACGACAACAATTAAGTGCCGCAGAAGCAAGAGCGCGACTTGTTTTATCTGCAGAAACAAGGGCCCAAGCAGAGTTGACCAACAGCCATTCTATAGAACGTGCTGTTAATTATCTTGGCGAAATAGTGTCAATATTAAGAAATATTGCAGGTAAAATTATATTTTTAAATAATGTATTTTTATAAAAAAAAAACAAGTCAGCTTGTCCAAATGAGTGTTAAGCAATAAAGGTATAAAAAAAAGAAGAAAAGAATGCTATAAAAAATAAAACATTTCTCATGTAGCGACTGAAAGATTAATTAAAAGTTTAATACAATATTTAATTACATCATTCATGTTAAAATATACCATGTGCGAAGATGTGCACGTTAAAAGTGTTCTTTATAGAAAACAGAAATTAAAATAAGCTGTGGCAGCCCACCGTCCCTAATAATAGCCCCTGTTTACAAATTTCAGACTCTAACGCAGTTGCCAGAGGCGCGCAACAAGATCCTGCCTTGTAGCAACACCAATCTGCAGTTCTCTGTTGCGATGGTCTGCTGGATTTTCAGAAAAATTTATACATTGCATCAAGGCTTCTTGGTGTATTTCATCTTCTGTCAATTCTGGTACAGGTAAATTTGCTGCGTTACAAATGTTGTGAAGAATCACACATGCATTTGCAATACAACCAGCTACATGTGGTTGGTAATGTAGCACTCTATGTACTAACAAACATCTAAATCGTGCCTTTAGTAAACCTATGGTCCTCTCTATAATGTTTCGGGTCTGGGCATGTTTATTAGTGTAATAGGCTTCTGGTGATTCTGGTGCAGCATCCAAAATTGGTGTCATCATTGAATTTCGGAGTGGATAACCAGAGTCGCCTGAAACAGATAAAACAGTATGTCTATTAATATATAGCGATATTATTTTATTATTTATGTAGGTACGGACGATAGCAGGTCAACCTACCCAAAACTGTCAAAAATTCCTAATCAACCTTGAACCTTAATGCTTTATAGATTAAGGTAAAAAAAGAAATATGACAAATTGTAGTAGCTTGATGTGCTGTCGTCTGTACACACAATTTTTTTTTTTAATATGTTTAATTGTAAATAATTTGAAATTAACATTGTAATAAATAATTCTTTGGCAAAACTAAATGTATATAAGCAATAAGACAGCCTTATATTGGTACTTAATAAATAATATCTTGTTTCTTTGATTAAATACCTAGTTTTATTATTTATAAAATATATTTTACCTAAAAGCCATAAAGCCTCTGTTGTGCTTAGGTTCTCTAAGTGAGGTCTCAAAGGATGATTGGACCAAATAAAAGAGTCATGGTTGGCTCCTGGATGACTTGCATCTACACTTATAATCTCCATGTCAGCATTACAAATCTGGAAATATGTAGTAAAATTGTAAGTTTGGTGTAAATTATCCTATTACGTTCCCCTTGTTGAGACACAGGTCTTCTCTCTGTGATTGGGTCGTTATGCATCACGAGGGCCAGGGGCAGGTTGGTAGATGTCATGTCACAATCCATAACTACAATAACCAAAATACATCTATCATATTTGTGAAATGCGCCATGTTTTTGTTAATTATTTTTTTTCATTGTCGTAAGTTTGAATAAAAATAGACGCTTTATTAAAATATCTACCTGATGTAAAAAAAAAAAAAACATTCAAAATGTTTTTGCTATCGAGAAATTTGTAATAATAAACGATTTTTATGAAGTAAAAGTATGTATGAGAATTAAAATTCACTTACTAATTGAACATTCAAAGAATGGTAATGTTTCCTACAAAAATACCTCTCTTCATGTACATTAGTACTATTGCTATATGGGTTCCATCAATACAGCCAATAACACCTGGGATACCGAACTTTTCATAAAATCTGTAAACAAAATATTGGTAACTACTATTTTCCTTAGATAAATAATATCTTACGAATATTTTAATATTGAAAAGGCTTCATCATCATCAACCTTTTTATCATCCCACTGCTGGGTACAGGTCTCCTCTCATACAGAGAAGCATTGAACGTAATCACCACGCTTGCTCAATGCGGGTTGGCGATTACAGACTTATAAGGTTCAAGTTCTGGGTCCAGGTTTCCTCAAGATGTTTTCCTTCACCTTCAGTCATTGATGTCCAAGATATACCTAGAAAGTACATATAACTTTAGAAAAGTTACATTGGTACTTGTCTGACCTGGAATTGAACCCGTGCACTCATACTTGAGAGGCTGGTGTTTAAACCGCTAGGCCACCGCGACTTTTGACTAGGCCACCACGACTTTTCGACATTGGCTTATATGGGAATAAAAAAAGATTAAAAAAGAGAATGTACTACCTATTGCATAAATTGACGTTTGGTACATTATAACACTGAACGGGACAAGGGTTTAAAATTAGACCCCATTGTAACCTTTATTTAGTTTTAAAAGAGCTATCCAACGGTTTAGGTACCTATTTCATATGGCTATTGGAGGGGGAAATCAAAATAAGCAGTATCCTTTATAATGTTATTACTACCTTAGCTTATTTAAATTCCGTTCGGCTACAGTTTGTGGAAATTTTATATATTTATTTCTAATAAATATATTGTTCATTGCGGTTGTAACTTCGGCCAACACTGCAGACACAGTTTGCTGGGCTACTTGCTGAGCACGCCCAGTAGGTTTTTGGTATGATCCATGAGCGTAAATATAAATTGCTGTTAAAACCTGCAAATATTTAATTATTATATTATATTTAATTATTAATATAACTTATTTTTAGGGAAAGCAAGCTCATGCACAGCCCATGGTAAATAAAGCATAATTATTGGAACGAAATTTGGAATTCTCCCAATGAGTTATTATACCAGTTTCATGCTGATTAAGCGCCTACAATACTATTTTTCTTTTTGTTTATACAACAAGAGTAGCCAGCCTGTCAGTGTTCTATATGTAGGTTGCATTTTGGAGAGTGTGCAAAGGAATTGCATGATTTAATTCCCCATCTCCATTCCATCATCGGACGATCCGTCGTACGGAGAGTTTCCACGCTTACCTTTTTGACATCACTACGATCCGGACGAAGCGTTTCGCCTTTCCTTTTATACCGCGTACATCGAGGGACTGGAACAATTTGCCAGCGGCGGTGTTTCCATTAGACTACAATTTAAGTTTCTTTAAGGCTAGAATGAATAGGCTCTAATAAACTAGCGCGCTTTACCATCAATGATAGCATCACTACTTACCATCAGCGAGAGGCGAGATTGCGGTCAAGCACTAGCTTATAATTTATAAAAAAAGTAGGCCATACTAAAAATTTCTTCATATTCTGTAGGAGAATCAACTCAGTACCTCTGTAGGTGGTTGTCCTTCACATCATCATGCATCCCCGATGCAACTGACGGTCTCACCTGGCGGGGCAGTCCTCCGAGGTGTCATGAAGAAAGTAGAGTTGGGTGAAATCTGCTTTGCGCCTACAGTAAGGCGACTTGCAACCACACACAGTGAATTGCGAAACTCACGCACAATCAACAGGAAGCGTAGGCCAAGAATAGCCAACTAGATGAAGGGCCCATGGTTATGGGCCACCGCAGCAACCGCGGGCGGCGGGCGAAGCTCCGGTATCGCTCAACAATTGACTTCCCCTATATCATGGATTACAAACATATAAACTCACCCACACAAACCATCAGAACTACTTGTAGGTCATACATATATTTGTTCAGTGCGGGAATCAAACCTGCGACTCACAGCGGAGCAGTCAATTGCTTAATCACTGTGCCAACCATTCCGTTACTTGAATAGTTATTGTAAGTTGTCAAGTAATATTATCACTATTATACTATTGGGAATATCTATACAACCGACTAATTCTACCTAAGACTATTAAAAATCACCTATGTTACACACTATCAAATATACTACCTTATACTTGAAATTAAAATTTATTTGGTTAGGTTCGTGTGGGCCTAATATCACTCCCTGCCATTAATTTTTCTTGATATTTTTAATGTACAGAATTTATACTTTACGAATTTATTATACTTAAGTATAGATTATTGTCAGTTGTATTCTAAAACCCTCTCACCTTTGTCTCTATACTTAGATCACTAGACCTCTGAGGATTTGTTTTCATAAAAGGTTCCAAATCCTCGCACAAACCGAGGACCAAATCTTTCGATAACCTGAAATTTGAAAAATAATAATATTTTAATGTGAATTTAGTTTATATACACCGCCATTAGTAGATCTAGAATGATTAAATGCGTAAACCGAACACTCGACACAGAATATAAGACTGCCCTTAGTTGATTTATTTTTAGATAGGTACATTATCGGATAAGTAAATTATGTATATGCTTTTACCTATACTGTTGAATAAATTCTCGCTCATCCATTTCGAAAGGGTCATTTAATTCTCTACAGCGACTCCGTCGGTTTCTTTTATTAATTAGATATTCTTCCTCTAAATATTCGAATACTTCGTATTCCTCACACATCTATAAAATAAGACTAATAATAAAATAGTGTTGATCACATTAGAGTTATAATGTACTACGTACGTAGTACATTACAACTCAATGGTTGATCATAGCATTCTTGATATCTCACAAATTCACAACCTCGTTAAATCGACAAGATTTTTCTTCCTAGCAAAACTCCAATTCACAGAACAATGTTCAAATTAACTATTGATCAACGGCTCTTGTGGAAGATACACCACAATTTTGCTAATAACACGTGCGTAAATCATCTAACGCTGGCAGTTAACCAGAATTAATAGTAAATATATATCTTTGTATTTAAATTAAAACTAAAACAATAAAAAATTTCTTCGCAGACGCAGACTGACCTAGAACAATGTTGAATAAGCTTGTATAATAGTAACTTATTTAAGATGACATTACAGCCGTTCAATATTAGTTTTGTTGCTGTCAAATAGCAGGTCATGGTATGAAATTCTATACAAAAAAAAAGGTGAACAGTTTTTGTAAACGTCAACGCAACAGGACTGTTGCAGGCCTGCTAATAAGACGTCATGGTACAGAAAACTAATTTAGGACTGTTTCTGCCCTGCTATAAGAGCTCATGGTAAGGCCCCAGACCCATTGTCTACTGCAGAGCGTTGTCGCCGCTATCGAATGAGGGTTAAAGAACGCCAATCGGCCGGTAAACAGCAAAATGACGAGACGAGATAAAAATGAATTTCATGATAGTCAGGTACTGAAAGGGTGAGCTGACTGGGCCAAATTTTTATTTAGTAAACGACACTAAATAATTTAAAAGTCCAATGAAAAATGAGCGTGGCACTCATCTTAGCTCTCCCGCCAAAACTCTCACATAAAAATGTACTCGGTGCTCTCATTTCAGTTTCCATTCCTTCAATCATTTATTTTTAAACTTCAAGTACCAAGCTTGGATCAAGGGTATTTAGCTTAGGTTAAGACCAATCTTGACCATTTTTAGCTATACACTTGCGCAGGGTTTTAAGATATTAAAGTGGTCTAAGGTCCGTAATACAGAACGTCACTCAAAACTCAAGCTCTACTTAAGTCTCGTTTCAAGCCATTTGATTAGTTGAAACTAGTTTTAAGGCCCTGGGGCCTTACCATGAGCTCTTATAGCAGGGCAGAAACAGTCCTAAATTAGTTTTCTGTACCATGACGTCTTATTAGCAGGCCTGCAACAGTCCTGTTACGTTGACGTTTACAAAAACTGTTCACCTTTTTTTTTGTATAGAATTTCGTACCATGACCTGCTATTTGACAGCAACAAAACTAATATTGAACGGCTGTAATGTCATCTTAAATAAGTTACTATTATACAAGCTTATTCAACATTGTTCTAGGTCAGTTTGCGTCTGCGAAGAAATTTTTTATTGTTTTAGTTTTAATTTAAATACAAAGATATATTTTTACTATTAATTCTGGTTAACTGCCAGCGTTAGATGATTTATTAACAGTTCGCACGTGTTATTAGCAAAATTGTGGTGTATCTTTCACAAGAGCCGTTGATCAATAGTTGATTTGAACATTGTTCTGTGAATTGGAGTTTTGCTAGGAAGAAAAATCTTGTCGATTTAACGAGGTTGTGAATTTGTGAGATATCAAGAATGCTATGATCAACCATTGAGTTGTAATGTACTACGTACGTAGTACATTATAACTCTAATGTGATCAACACTATTTTATTATTAGTCTTATTTTATAGATGTGTGAGGAATACGAAGTATTCGAATATTTAGAGGAAGAATATCTAATTAATAAAAGAAACCGACGGAGTCGCTGTAGAGAATTAAATGACCCTTTCGAAATGGATGAGCGAGAATTTATTCAACAGTATAGGTAAAAGCATATACATAATTTACTTATCCGATAATGTACCTATCTAAAAATAAATCAACTAAGGGCAGTCTTATATTCTGTGTCGAGTGTTCGGTTTACCCATTTAGTCCTTCTAGATCTACTAATGGCGGTGTATATAAACTAAATTCACATTAAAATATTATTATTTTTCAAATTTCAGGTTATCGAAAGATTTGGTCCTCGGTTTGTGCGAGGATTTGGAACCTTTTATGAAAACAAATCCTCAGAGGTCTAGTGATCTAAGTATAGAGACAAAGGTGAGAGGGTTTTAGAATACGACTGACAATAATCTATACTTAAGTATAATAAATTCGTAAAGTATAAATTCTGTACATTAAAAATATCAAGAAAAATTAATGGCAGGGAGTGATATTAGGCCCACACGAACCTAACCAAATAAATTTTAATTTCAAGTATAAGGTAGTATATTTGATAGTGTGTAACATAGGTGATTTTTAATAGTCTTAGGTAGAATTAGTCGGTTGTATAGATATTCCCAATAGTATAATAGTGATAATATTACTTGACAACTTACAATAACTATTCAAGTAACGGAATGGTTGGCACAGTGATTAAGCGATTGACTGCTCCGCTGTGAGTCGCAGGTTTGATTCCCGCACTGAACAAATATATGTATGACCTACAAGTAGTTCTGATGGTTTGTGTGGGTGAGTTTATATGTTTGTAATCCATGATATAGGGGAAGTCAACTGTTGAGCGATACCGGAGCTTCGCCCGCCGCCCGCGGTTGCTGCGGTGGCCCATAACCATGGGTCCTTCATCTAGTTGGCTATTCTTGGCCTACGCTTCCTGTTGATTGTGCGTGAGTTTCGCAATTCACTGTGTGTGGTTGCAAGTCGCCTTACTGTAGGCGCAAAGCAGATTTCACCCAACTCTACTTTCTTCATGACACCTCGGAGGACTGCCCCGCCAGGTGAGACCGTCAGTTGCATCGGGGATGCATGATGATGTGAAGGACAACCACCTACAGAGGTACTGAGTTGATTCTCCTACAGAATATGAAGAAATTTTTAGTATGGCCTACTTTTTTTATAAATTATAAGCTAGTGCTTGACCGCAATCTCGCCTCTCGCTGATGGTAAGTAGTGATGCTATCATTGATGGTAAAGCGCGCTAGTTTATTAGAGCCTATTCATTCTAGCCTTAAAGAAACTTAAATTGTAGTCTAATGGAAACACCGCCGCTGGCAAATTGTTCCAGTCCCTCGATGTACGCGGTATAAAAGGAAAGGCTAAACGCTTCGTCCGGATCGTAGTGATGTCAAAAAGGTAAGCGTGGAAACTCTCCGTACGACGGGTCGTCCGATGATGGAATGGAGATGGGGAATTAAATCATGCAATTCCTTTGCACACTCTCCAAAATGCAACCTACATATAGAACACTGACAGGCTGGCTACTCTTGTTGTATAAACAAAAAGAAAAATAGTATTGTAGGCGCTTAATCAGCATGAAACTGGTATAATAACTCATTGGGAGAATTCCAAATTTCGTTCCAATAATTATGCTTTATTTACCATGGGCTGTGCATGAGCTTGCTTTCCCTAAAAATAAGTTATATTAATAATTAAATATAATATAATAATTAAATATTTGCAGGTTTTAACAGCAATTTATATTTACGCTCATGGATCATACCAAAAACCTACTGGGCGTGCTCAGCAAGTAGCCCAGCAAACTGTGTCTGCAGTGTTGGCCGAAGTTACAACCGCAATGAACAATATATTTATTAGAAATAAATATATAAAATTTCCACAAACTGTAGCCGAACGGAATTTAAATAAGCTAAGGTAGTAATAACATTATAAAGGATACTGCTTATTTTGATTTCCCCCTCCAATAGCCATATGAAATAGGTACCTAAACCGTTGGATAGCTCTTTTAAAACTAAATAAAGGTTACAATGGGGTCTAATTTTAAACCCTTGTCCCGTTCAGTGTTATAATGTACCAAACGTCAATTTATGCAATAGGTAGTACATTCTCTTTTTTAATCTTTTTTTATTCCCATATAAGCCAATGTCGAAAAGTCGTGGTGGCCTAGTCAAAAGTCGCGGTGGCCTAGCGGTTTAAACACCAGCCTCTCAAGTATGAGTGCACGGGTTCAATTCCAGGTCAGACAAGTACCAATGTAACTTTTCTAAAGTTATATGTACTTTCTAGGTATATCTTGGACATCAATGACTGAAGGTGAAGGAAAACATCTTGAGGAAACCTGGACCCAGAACTTGAACCTTATAAGTCTGTAATCGCCAACCCGCATTGAGCAAGCGTGGTGATTACGTTCAATGCTTCTCTGTATGAGAGGAGACCTGTACCCAGCAGTGGGATGATAAAAAGGTTGATGATGATGAAGCCTTTTCAATATTAAAATATTCGTAAGATATTATTTATCTAAGGAAAATAGTAGTTACCAATATTTTGTTTACAGATTTTATGAAAAGTTCGGTATCCCAGGTGTTATTGGCTGTATTGATGGAACCCATATAGCAATAGTACTAATGTACATGAAGAGAGGTATTTTTGTAGGAAACATTACCATTCTTTGAATGTTCAATTAGTAAGTGAATTTTAATTCTCATACATACTTTTACTTCATAAAAATCGTTTATTATTACAAATTTCTCGATAGCAAAAACATTTTGAATGTTTTTTTTTTTTTTACATCAGGTAGATATTTTAATAAAGCGTCTATTTTTATTCAAACTTACGACAATGAAAAAAAATAATTAACAAAAACATGGCGCATTTCACAAATATGATAGATGTATTTTGGTTATTGTAGTTATGGATTGTGACATGACATCTACCAACCTGCCCCTGGCCCTCGTGATGCATAACGACCCAATCACAGAGAGAAGACCTGTGTCTCAACAAGGGGAACGTAATAGGATAATTTACACCAAACTTACAATTTTACTACATATTTCCAGATTTGTAATGCTGACATGGAGATTATAAGTGTAGATGCAAGTCATCCAGGAGCCAACCATGACTCTTTTATTTGGTCCAATCATCCTTTGAGACCTCACTTAGAGAACCTAAGCACAACAGAGGCTTTATGGCTTTTAGGTAAAATATATTTTATAAATAATAAAACTAGGTATTTAATCAAAGAAACAAGATATTATTTATTAAGTACCAATATAAGGCTGTCTTATTGCTTATATACATTTAGTTTTGCCAAAGAATTATTTATTACAATGTTAATTTCAAATTATTTACAATTAAACATATTAAAAAAAAAAATTGTGTGTACAGACGACAGCACATCAAGCTACTACAATTTGTCATATTTCTTTTTTTACCTTAATCTATAAAGCATTAAGGTTCAAGGTTGATTAGGAATTTTTGACAGTTTTGGGTAGGTTGACCTGCTATCGTCCGTACCTACATAAATAATAAAATAATATCGCTATATATTAATAGACATACTGTTTTATCTGTTTCAGGCGACTCTGGTTATCCACTCCGAAATTCAATGATGACACCAATTTTGGATGCTGCACCAGAATCACCAGAAGCCTATTACACTAATAAACATGCCCAGACCCGAAACATTATAGAGAGGACCATAGGTTTACTAAAGGCACGATTTAGATGTTTGTTAGTACATAGAGTGCTACATTACCAACCACATGTAGCTGGTTGTATTGCAAATGCATGTGTGATTCTTCACAACATTTGTAACGCAGCAAATTTACCTGTACCAGAATTGACAGAAGATGAAATACACCAAGAAGCCTTGATGCAATGTATAAATTTTTCTGAAAATCCAGCAGACCATCGCAACAGAGAACTGCAGATTGGTGTTGCTACAAGGCAGGATCTTGTTGCGCGCCTCTGGCAACTGCGTTAGAGTCTGAAATTCGTAAACAGGGGCTATTATTAGGGACGGTGGGCTGCCACAGCTTATTTTAATTTCTGTTTTCTATAAAGAACACTTTTAACGTGCACATCTTCGCACATGGTATATTTTAACATGAATGATGTAATTAAATATTGTATTAAACTTTTAATTAATCTTTCAGTCGCTACATGAGAAATGTTTTATTTTTTATAGCATTCTTTTCTTCTTTTTTTTATACCTTTATTGCTTAACACTCATTTGGACAAGCTGACTTGTTTTTTTTTTTATAAAAATACATTATTTAAAAATATAATTTTACCTGCAATATTTCTTAATATTGACACTATTTCGCCAAGATAATTAACAGCACGTTCTATAGAACGGCTGTTGGTCAACTCTGCTTGGGCCCTTGTTTCTGCAGATAAAACAAGTCGCGCTCTTGCTTCTGCGGCACTTAATTGTTGTCGTTGTCGCCGCCGACGCCTCGTTGGGCCCTGTTCCGCTGTTCTCAAGCGTGGCGATGACTCTGCTTCATCAGATGCGAGGCGCTCCCTTGAACCCTGCCCCATTATGTTCTCCGTAATAGGTGAAGGTTGCGGGTTTGGAGGAACGTCATTTATAACGGGTGTGTGAGCCGAGTGTTGAGACGCATTAACTTGACTTTGTTGGTATTCCTGTAAAATATTGTAATGTTTTAATAAATCCCGTTGGTTGCCTTTTACCACGACAGTTGTTGTTGTTGAACGTTACCGCCGCAAACTCAATGTACTTGCATTTGAAATCTACAGATTTAAAATGGAAGTACATTGCGTTATATATCGTCCTATTGATTTTGTTATATTAAATACAACCTGAAAGCCTAGGTAGGCTCTTTTTTACCAACGTACAACGCGTGCACAGCTAATTGTCTGCACAGTTAGCCGACTGACTCCCAAGTAAGCCGCACCCAGGTTACACGAGCCTCGGATGTTTTCTCACAAACACTGAACCCCACATTACACACATATTCGTCATGCGGCGTGTGCTAGGTTAATATAGGCACGTTTGCGAGGCAAGCAAATACTCAAAACTCACACACAGCGCGGGCTTTACATAGCTGGAAACCAGGGCAGGGGTAATTACACCCTTATTTTTGTAGGAGCGTTGAGTCGGCACCTCTGTCGTTGGTCGTCTTCCGCTGGGCCTCCCTCAGGCATCTGGGAGTTTCACCTGACGGGGACAGACCGCCGACGTATCATGTCGGGAAGAAAGCAGGATTTAGAGTGAATTCTGTGACGCGCCTACAGAAAAACATACTGCCATCACTCACATAGACGCGCGCAACTCACGCGCGTCACGCACCTTGCAAGCCCTTGTCGGAGACCATGGGCTAAGAGCCCTAGCGTCGCTCGCCGCGTCTCCTTACAGGGGCGTAGCGAATACTATCTGGTTTGCACGGTTAGCGCATTGATCAAGCTATTGACTGCTGCGCTGAATTATAGATTCCTAGTGTGGGGCAACATTATTATATAAAAAGAAAAGTTAAATTAGTTACCTCACTGGATAAAACTTCTAAATAAATTGGATCCTCTTCAGCAGTAGATTGGGAGTTGTCCATGTCAGTTGGACTTGCAACAATGTTTCCATAACTCTAACAAATTTAATACAAAACATGTAAGTAGGTATACCTTTAGGTTTTTGGATAAAGTATATACATAGCAATTAAGTTTACTTACTTCTAATACAAGTGGGGCTGGTGGTTCAACCCTGACACCAGGTAGACCACAACCCAGATCTTCCCCGACTATAGCGAGGAACTTTCTCTCTATTTCAGTTAGTTGTAAATTTGTGCCTGGTCCACCTCCTGTTCTTCTTCTACTGTCCATTATGAGCCGGTTTTTTTTTTTAATCTCGCCTTCATATCTACCCAGTACTAGAACAAAATAATTTTAATCACACATAGTAATTTAGTACCTAATACCTAGAGTGCAATCTTATATTTAAACAACTATAATTTAATGGCAAATATATGAAATCTAACTCATAACTCTTGTGTCTCAGTAGCCTTTTTAATAGTCATTACTCAAGAAAGCGGACCCCGGGCTCCAACGCGAAACCCGTGGATGCAACCGGGATAAACGCTAAGATGATGGATGATGATGATTACTCTGGGAATGAAGAAAAAATATAACAATACATTGCTAAGGTAAACATACCTTCGACCATTCGGATGCAGGCTTAATAGCTCCTTCGCCAAATGAATTTAAAATGTCCGCAGCCCTTTCCCACATTTGCTTGGAATGCTGCCGTGCTTGTATGGATTTATTGTACCCCACTGCAATATCCTTGTTAGTGTTTAAAAACTCCCACAAGTGGAGCAATTGAGTCATACTAACACGGCGACTTCGTGTATCACTAAAATTAAATAAACCACATTAATCGGTAATCCAACTAAAAATGCTTGAAGTAAGTACATAATTTCAATATTTTCAAGTAAGCAAACAAACTTACGACATTGCGAAGAGGTTTAAAAATATCTGTAATATTACGTAGTATTCTGTAATCTGTGTTAATATGTAATAGAAAATAATATTTAACTAACAACTATACATTTATAATATGGCGCCCAAAACTTTTTTTTTTTTTTTGTTTCATACTTATGTACACACGTTCAAAATCACGTTGAATCTTTCAAAGTTATAAAGTTGTTTTTAAAGGAAAATTGACCTTTGTAGTGCTTTTAGATAATGAATCTAGGTAACTAGTCCCACATAATCATACTTAAAATATGTATATACCCAAGAATCTCGTGTTTCTATTATTTAAAAAAAACCGGTAATGTGAAAATATAAGTTTTTGAACGATGCGTATTAAAAAGCCAGTGGCATTACAGCAGACCACAGACAAGCATGACGATTCAACATTGGTGAACTTCGTTCAATAATCGTTCAATTTTAATACTCTCATGGTACGATTTATTAGCAGCGCTAAATTAGGCCTAAATCAAAACTGACTGGAAACTGAACGTTTTGTTAAAAGGTCATGGTAAGCCCCCTGTTAAGTGTTATAGTGCGGTGTGTAGGTATGAACACGCTGCCTCACCCCCCGCTAAATAGTAATGTGTAGAACGTAAAGACGCAGCGAGCGAGCGCACGCGCCGGCCGCCAAGCTAGCCAATGCTAGAGTTGAAAATGCCACAAAGCAGCGAAACTGCAGTAGGTAAGGTATATCGGAAAAGAAAATAAAATTGCTTTTTGTTTTGTAATCCAATTAACATTATTATTTTACAATTCGTTTCAAAATACGAAAATAATTTAACCACCTTAAAATACACTTTTCCCCAATTAATTGTGAAATGATTATTATTCTAATCAATTGTATCTATCTCTGTATCGCCTGTTTAATTTGACAGTCATGTAATTTTTTCCCAGAAAATAATTATTTATTTTCTGTGTTTATTTTTTATCCTTTTTAAACTGTTGTAATAATTATGAATCATCTTTGACATGTTAATTATTTTTTATTTCTCCTAAATCTGTTTTCATCATTCATAATTTATTTCTCTACTTTATTTTCCTCTTTATATGTATACTTACAAATAATGGTATTGTAATTACACAATATCATTTCGTAATTATATCACATCAATACATAAACTTTAAATTAATAATAATGTATGTAAATCGCAAACAACTGATTATTCGGATATAGAAGTTAGTATCATAATGGCTTTTTTTTTGTTCTAATTGAAGCTCTTCAATACAAAATATATGTAGTGTGTTACATTTTACGTTGTTAAAATTTTACTTTGAATTCACAAGATATTTTATAATCCGATACGTCAAAATTATTGTACAAACAAAATAATCATTGCAAAAGCTTTAATAATCAAGGTTGATTGAAAACATTTCACAGTTTCGGGTAGGTTGACTTGCTGTCGTCCGTACAAACTTGTTTGTATTGTGGCGCGCCTGAAAAAATATTGAAGTAAATAATGTTTGGAACTTTACGTCATAAACGAAATAATTTACGGTAAATAATTAGCTACTTATTTATTTGCAGTAAATGATTTGAAATTCGAGTGCCAATATTGTCGATATTGCAAAGGTATCAATTTTCTATATAGTGTTTTATTAACAATTTTTGAAGTGAAACTTCTTTACGCACGCTTGACTTGGGGAGTAAGCTGGCGAACGCGTGACGTAAGCGTTACGAAAAGTGATCGGGCAAGGCGAACGGAAGTTAAGTGGGGGATATAAGCACAGAGGCGCCCGTGGCGCGAGCTTGAGTACTACAAGGTCTACAACGAGTTTTTTTTTCAGTAAAAATAGAAGATCTATGCAAAAATATTAATTTACCAATGAAACCATAAAATAAATTTAAATATTTATAGAAAATTAATATATGTATATATGTATATATATACATGCAGATGGAGCGAAAGAAGTTTCACTTCAGTCGTGTGGTCATAAGCACACTCGTATTTTTTTTTTTGTAATAAAATCAACACAAGTTTTTATAAAGTTGGCCTATAAGATAACGCAAAAGCGAGGGGATTTTTTTCAGAAAAGGCGGCGTACGTCCAGGGGGGGCACACTTAGTACATCATCAATTTTTACAGCCGACAGTGACACCTGAACTCTGGCGAGTGAATAACTTGGCAGCCATCTTATCCCAAGTGTCAAATGAAGGTCAAGTCAAAGTGTCATATTTTTCAATTTCAATTTTCGAGATAAGGAAGCAAGATGGCGGATAGAGAATCAAACAATTTTATTTAAACTTGTGTTGAATGAATATAACAAAGATTAATATGATGTATGCATGTGTTACTGGCAAAATTGTGGCGTCTCTTCCACAAGGGCCATTGATCAAGAGTTGCAGTTGATGTTCAATTTTCATGATTTGTTATCATGTTTCAACTCTCAAGAAAATATTGTATTTTTGACTGTGATGCTTTAGGTAAGTGTTTATTACTCTACCCTACCGTATTATCTATATAAGTAAGAAGGTTTTTATATCCTATAATTTATTTATTTTTTGGCCAAATTCTGATAAGTAATTATTCACAAATTTCATTCCAATTTCAGTTGCACACGGTGTACCCCTTCTCCGATTCCCAAACCCTGAAAAGGACCTTGATTTCTTCACTACTTGGATAGCCGCTGTTGGCAGCCAAGTTAGAGAAAGTGATCATATGAAGATTTATAAGAACAAAAGATGATTTTGATCAATCAAGACAGCTGGAGGTCGTCTTATTTGTTCAGCAACACCAACAGGTAATTTGAATCGTAAGTAGAATTAAGTTAGCTCAATATTTGTGTGAACACAACATTTATTACCATACCAAATTGCTCCAATTCATATTTACAATCAATTTAGGGGTGATTTTTGAAAAGGATTTATTTCTGTATGAACTCTACAGAGAAATAGGCCCTTGTGACTTTATGGAAGGGCTTAATTCTGTATGAACTCTGCAAAAGAAATGCAGTCCTTCCGAAAAGTCACTCCTCAATTGGGTTTTGATAATCAGTAACTTAAAAGTACCTACCCTGAAAATTGTAGAAGAAGCAGGGATTTTGTATTATTATTTCAGCATTTGATGAATAGATAGAACATCTTAGTTATTTGACGTATAGCTACGTACCTATATAATTCAGCTACATACGTATAGCTACGTACCTATATCATTCACTAGTAGTTGTTCACCCGCCAAATGGTAGAGGGCATCACTTTCCATACATTCAAATTTTACCGCAGATTTGTCACTCTTTAACTATATACTTACTATACTGAATAGAATATAATTGAATGATATAGGTACTACGTAGCTATACGTATGTAGCTATGTATATTATAGCTACGTACCTATGCATACGTAGCTATGTATGTTATAGCTACGTATCTATGCGTACGTAGCTATGTATATTATAGGTCTGGGTTTTCAGATTATTAAAAAAGTATTCAGTAATTTATTTATTTTATGCGTGGAAACTTCACAGCTGACAGTATATAAACATAGAATCGTTACATAAAACATTACGCTAATTATGAAGTACACAGAAATAATATTACAAATTAGCCGAAAGTGTCACAAATTAACAGTTTGGGGTTGATACTTTGTAACTAGGATTAAAGCCGAGATGATGAGTATTTATGGTCTGTCTCCACAAAGGTACTGATTATTTGTTGAATACCTGTAACATACAATTCAAGGTCATTATCAGTTCACATTGTGATGGGTTCCACGAAAGACCAATGCCTCCTGGGTCAGGTTTGCAGGTTGGTTAAAAAAGAAACCGTGGCCCCGGCCGTCACACAGGCAAGTGAAGAAACATGGGTGGGTTTTAGCCAGTAAAAGTCAGACACGCACTTCTGCCAAAAATGTCCTTAACAGTTGAATAACTATTGTCTTTAGTAGAGTTTACAGGTATTTTGTAACAACACATAACAATGGTAATTTGTTCATCTGCATCCTCATCATGGGCCAGTTTTATGAAAACAATATGGCTGATACAAAATAGAGAATAAATATAGCGCTTAGCGTCGTACGGCGAGTTTCCACCCTTATGTTGTTAACACCTCTACGATCCGGACGAAGCGTTTCGCCTCCGCCTTTATACCGCGTACATCGAGGGACTGGAACAATCTGCCGGCGGCGGTGTTTCCGTCGGACTACAATTTGAGTGTCTTCAAGGCTAGAGTGAATAGGCTCTTAATAAACTAGTGCGCTTTACCATCAACGATTGCGTCACTGCTTACCATCAGGCGGGATTGCGGTCAAGCGCTGGTTTATATTTTAATTAAAAAATATATATATTTTTTCAGAGTAGGTACTTTTAAGTTACTGATTAGCAAAGTTAAAAGTTATTTCTTTTGGAGAGTTCATACAGAAATAAGTCCTTTTGAAAAGTCACCCCTTAATTTATTGTAAATATGAATTGGAACAATTTGGTATGATAATAAATGTTGTTTTCACACACATATTGAGCTAACTTAATTCTACTTACGATTCTTATTAACTGTTGGTGTTGCTGAACAAATAAGACGACCTCCAGCTGTCTTGATTGATCAAAATGGTGATAACATATTCTTTTGTTCTTATAAATCACATGATCACTTTCTCTAACTTGGCTGCTAACAGCGGCTATCCAAGTAGCGAACAAATCAGGGTCCTTTTCAGGGTTTGGGAATCGGAAAAGGGGTATACCGTGCGCAACTGAAATTGAAATGCAATTTGTGAATAATTACTTATCATTTTAAATTATAGAACAAAAACTTTTTTACTTATATAGATAATACGGTAGGGTACAGTAATAAACACTCACCTAAAACATTACAGTCAAAAATACAATATTTTCTTGGGAGTTGAAACATGATAATAAATCATGAAAATTGCCCTTGTGGAAGAGATACCACAATTTTGTTAATAACACGTGCATACATCATATCAATCTTTGTTATATTCATTCAACACAAGTCTAAATAAAATAAAATTGTTTGATTCTCTATCCGCCATCTTGCTTCCTTATCTTGAAAATTTAAATAAAAAAATATGACACTTGCTTGACCACTGGCACGGCACCAGGGGGGGGGGGGGCACTTAACAATTCATCAATTTCTACATTTGACAGCGACACCTGAACTTTGGCGAGTGAACAACTTGGCAGCCATCTTATCCCAAGTGTCAAATAAAGGTCAATGTCATATTTTTTTAATAAATAAAATAAATAAATTACTGAATACTTTTTTTAATCATCTGAAAACTCAGACCTATAATATACATAGCTACGTACGCATAGATACGTAGCAACAACATACATAACTACGTGTGCATAGGTACGTAGCTATAATATACATAGCTACATACGTATATTTTACCGCAGAGTTGTCACTCTTTAACTATATACTTACTATACTCTTTGCACGGCACAGAGCAAGTAATCACTACGTTTTATGGGCACTGGCCAGCCGTTGCGAGCTCATAAATGCTAGATTTTGAACACAATTATTCCTTACAAAAAGATAAAAGGAAATTAAGAAATATATTTTCACAGAACGCTAAAAATAGTATTACCTATCTTTTGGTATAATTTTTACATGGTTTAAGCTTTTAATTTTTTCAGGGTAAACGTTTTAAATAGCGATTTAATGTCATCTTTGTGATTTTTTTAAATCGTACAAATTATTTAAATTTACGTTTCTATCTTCACAGAACTCTAGACATTCAACTTTCCAGATTTTTTTTTTTAATATAATTAGTGCTTGACTGCAATCCCGTCTGATGGTAAGCACTGATGCAATCATTGATGGTAAAGCGCGCAAGTTTCTTAAGCCTATTCACTTAAAAATCGTAGTGAGTAGGAAGGAAGACGGCAGTGGAGCGAAGTGATGCAATGTTAAACCCAATTCTGCGCCAGAGGGAGATTAATCTGGAGACCCTCCACGATCAAACTCCCGATACAATAACAATTGACGCATCGTACCCGGCACACATCGCAACACAACTGCTCAGACCCGTCCTCCGTACGGCTTCAAATATTTTCTTTTTACACGAAATTTCGATTTTTCTTGGATTTATAAATGTTTAAAAAAGTGAAAAACCTCGCTTTAAGTAATGCTTAAACAGAGATCATTACTCGAGTTTCCTTCTGGAATACGGACCTAAGCCTCTGATACCTCGGTAATGCTTTTTTGTTTGTATCACCACATTACTTTTGCCGGTGCGCCTGTGATAAAATAAAAGGATGAGAGAATAGGGCATAATTTATTATAGGTACCGATTTTTTTTTTTTGCGACCATAATTTTATAAAAGACGGGATTTCTTATTGTATAGCTCATGCAGACATTATACACGATAAAATTTTATCCAGTGCGCAAACTTTGTCAACTTATAGTTAAATAAATTTTATAGATAAAAATATTATTACTTTGATATGTTTTAGTACAAAAAAAAATAGTTATTGATAACGAAAGATGTTTATTATGAAATCGATGTTATGGTCACCGCACGCGGTCCCATTCATGTTTGGCGGAGTGAGGACGGCGGGAACATCACAGGACCCCCGCGCGCCCGCGCCTCCCGCATGTTCACTACCTGTAGGTACCGGCGCCCCCCCCCCCGCATGTTCCGTGACCTTAGGTCAACGCCCTTTATTTTTGAGATTGCTATTATTCAGGTTCGAATTAGCTCTTATTTGTAGAGTAATTCCAATTTTTCCTTCATACTTTTATGGGCTTAGGACCATCGAAATGCAGAAAATAAAGCCTCGATTAACAATAAACAAAACAGATAATTATTTTCCTTATAAGTGGTAGCTAACAAGGCACAATGTTATGAATACAAAATTAGATACTTACTGCAACGTATTTTAAAAACTATGCCTTATGAACAATGCGTTAAGGATTGGCGTTTATCGAAAAAATGAGTCAGTGCACTTTTAATAAAAACGTAATGAATTCAAATTATTGGCATCACGTCAACGCGTAGGTACAGTCGCCGCACATCAACCTACTACAATCTGTCAGATTTCTTTAGTAGATTTTCAACTTTATCGTTAAAGCATTATGGTTCAAGTCTGATTAGGAAAGTTTGACAGTTTCGGGTAGGTTGACCTGGTGGCGTCCATACCTCTACATCAAGGGGTATTTCAACAATTGGAATCAACTACTTATGTACAATAATATTCAATCAAAAATAGTAAAAAAATCCTTACTCTTAAATAATGTCAATCTTAAATCAATCACTGTATTTTAATAATTGTTAGTTGTTTAGGTACTTTGTAAGTACACTCGCAACATTTCGAAAAACTCGTGGTTCGTGTAGTCTGGCACTATTCACAACTCGTAAACGTAGCTACAACTGCAGCTGACTGCGCGCGAAACGGGCGACGCGAGTCGGACCAGAGCACGCGTGACTCTGGACTCACTGTCGTGTCTCACGACTTACCGGACTTAACGGGCCCTAGGTAGATGGAGGGCGCGCGAGGTAAACGCGAGACCGCGCTGGGCGCCCGCGCACGCAGCCGGTGCTATACGAGTGTGCGTTCGCGCAGCGGAATGTTGTTGAATTTAAAGATTTTAGATATGCAGATATTTAGTGTATGACGTCGTATAATTGTGTATGGTAAAAAAAAATTTGTGCACGCAGCCATTGTGGAGAAATTCACAAAATACTGATTCCGCTGGGCGAACGTTGTCCTGGCGGAACTTTTTTTAATCCTTTGACTTTAGAAAAAAGAGATGTGTCCAAAAATTAGTGTGTATTTGTGTGTAATTGTGTATGTATGAATAAAATTTGTGCATGCATAAACTTCGGAGATATTCAAGTTTCCGCTGCGCGAACGTTTGACCATTAGCTAGTTTTCATATAAAGCGCTTACATAGAGAGCTGTAGATTTTTACATACTTTGTTTTGAATTTGTGTATATTTGTTTAAAAAACAGATTTAGAAAAAATCGTAAGGCTTAAAAGATAAAAATATAAACGTAAAATACGCTTATTTGGTCTTAGTTCTTAAAGTATGCACTTTGGGGTCTAGATTTTCACGTTTATACAAACCTTGTAAGTGTCTGCAATATATTGCCAAGTATCAATGATGTTCCTTTAGTAATTAAAGAGTTATAGGACAATTTACCATGACATAATCACTGTTTACAAAGCAGTCAAATATCACGACATTCTAAAGGAATTGTATGGAAAAATGTATGCCAATAATTAGTGTATTCATTCAACTATTCACATGCAAAATTTCATGTCATTAAATTCAGTAATTAAAGAAATACAATTATAAAACTGACGAAGCATCGAAAACCTACATAACCCGACAAAGTTCGGATAGCTATAAAAAAGCGGCCGTGCAATATATTTAGGTAACATCCCAAAATTTACAGTATAATACCGGTATTGAATTGGTATAGGTGATAACACAATTGTTTCGATATAATATAAAGGTCATTTATTTTTGTACACCTATTTTTTTAAATGTATTTGACTATGACAAAGTAGGTACTATTTACGTAGTTATTTTATTTAAGTATGCGCTTGAGACTTGAGATATAATCTAGATATATTAATCAGGTTCAAATACAACAGCAAATTAATACGCGCGGGCCGCGGCTAATGAAAACATATTGCCCTCTCTTTTCTTCAAGGATGGACGTACTGTTTCAAGCGGGAAGCCGCCTAACGCTCGTTGCGCGCAGCGCGTTGTCTATTGTTTCACACTAGAATATTTTTGATCAATTCATAACTACAATAGTAAGGTCCATTACAGAACGTCACTCAAAACTCCAGCTTTACTTAAGTCTCGTTTGAAGCTTTTTGGTAGGTTAAAACTAGTTTTAAGTAATGCTCAAGTATTACTTAAAACTAGTAAATAAAGCTTGAGTTTTGAGTAACGTTCTGTAATACGGACCTTATACTATTTAACCAAAAGACTAGCCTTAAGCGTACCGCTTCAATCAAAATAATTCTGCATATTTTGGTGGGGTGCGGGGGAACACGCTCACTTAAATAAGTCACAACCAGTACAACAGTATAGAGTCATAGACCATCAATTAAAAAATCGATTGAAGAAGTAGTTTTTTTTAAGTTATTAGATTGTTTGATCCACTAAATTTGCAAAGGGGAACGCTCGTCTAGTGCATTGGTTAAGAAGTGTTATAAGCTACAATATGATAAATATTTACCTAAACAGTAGTACTTACTTGTGATAATTATTTAATATCCCTGGGGGGTCTATAGTAAGAATCCTGATGCGTGAAATCTTCAATAGAAATTAGCTGTATAAATTTTATTTGCCTAAATTAATATATCTAGATTATATCTCAAGTCTCAAGCGCATACTTAAATAAAATAACTACGTAAATAGTACCTACTTGGTCATAGTCAAATACATTTAAAAAAATAGGTGTACAAAAATAAATGACCTTTATATTATATCGAAACAATTGTGTTATCACCTATACCAATTCATACCGGTATTATACTGTAAATTTTGGGATGTTACCTAAATATATTGCACGGCCGCTTTTTTATAGCTATCCGAACTTGGTCGGGTTATGTAGGTTTTCGATGCTTCGTCAGTTTTATAATTGTATTTCTTTAATTACTGAATTTAATGACATGAAATTTTGCATGTGAATAGTTGAATGAATACACTAATTATTGGCATACATTTTACCATACAATTCCTTTAGAATGTCGTGATATTTGACTGCTTTGTAAACAGTGATTATGTCATGGTAAATTGTCCTATAACTCTTTAATTACTAAAGGAACATCATTGATACATGGCAATATATTGCAGACACTTACAAGGTTTGTATAAACGTGAAAATCTAGACCCCAAAGTGCATACTTTAAGAACTAAGACCAAATAAGCGTATTTTACGTTTATATTTTTATCTTTTAAGCCTTACGTTTTTTTCTAAATCTGTTTTTTAAACAAATATACACAAAATTCAAAACAAAGTATGTAAAAATCTACAGCTCTCTATGTAAGCGCTTTATATGAAAACTAGCTAATGGCCAAACGTTCGCGCAGCGGAAACTTGAATATCTCCGAAGTTTATGCATGCACAAATTTTATTCATACATACACAATTACACACAAATACACACTAATTTTTGGACACATCTCTTTTTTCTAAAGTCAAAGGATTAAAAAAAGTTCCGCCAGGACAACGTTCGCCCAGCGGAATCAGTATTTTGTGAATTTCTCCACAATGGCTGCGTGCACAAATTTTTTTTTACCATACACAATTATACGACGTCATACACTAAATATCTGCATATCTAAAATCTTTAAATTCAACAACATTCCGCTGCGCGAACGCACACGCTATACGATACGATATTGATAATAATTTGGTGTCTCTCATTTGCTGATTTTAGGGCGGACAAAAACATGTTTTTTTTTTTAAACTAATGATGTAGATTTGTTCTGTTATTGAGGCCCCTCCCATTTTTTGCGCACTAGAAAAAAAATGCCCTGTATTACTTAGGGTGAGTGGGGGTAAGATGAAAAACGGGGTAAGATAAAAAAACTTAATAACGCCCAATACCGGGGACTTGTTTTAATGCTGGCAATATCATTGTGGACATCATTTTATCTTGCCCCACCCCGCAGCCTGTGTCAGTCGCTGAGTGAAGCTGCTGGTGTATTATTTGACATTTTCCCGAACAGTACATTTCCCGCGAAAAATTGAGTTTTTCGATCTTACCCCGCTCGCTGTATCTCCTTACTCAGGTAAGGAACAAACATGTTGTTTTGATATTCGTAATTAGATTTAAACTGTAATATGCTCTATAATGTGGTGATTACTATATTTCACGTATTTTAAGATTTATGGTGCCTTTCAAACTTTCCCCTGCATAATTTAAAGGGGTAAGATGATAATATAAAACTTTCCATCTTACCCCGTTTACGAAACTCCTACAAAAAGTCAGGGGCCCTCAATCTAAAATACCCGGTAATATCTCTTCCACAATATCGTATTAAAAACTTGTATCAAGAGTCATTCATTAGTGCATAATTCTAGACTTTCTAGTGTTGAACCGTCGGATTAAAAAAGTCAGACGCTCTGTACATAAGTACAATACTTACACGATTAAAATGTACCAATTTCAACTGATTTTTGAGTGGATAATTAAATTCTACGATAAGAGGTCTAGAATTATGTAGATAATTCTAATTACATAATTTGCGATATGTAAATCATCCATGGTAGGGAAATTCAACTTGTATAATAATATAGATAACTTTTTAGTTTTGTTTTAGGATCAAAATGCCTTGTAACTACATAAGAAAATCGTTACGGGCTACTTGTTATATTGCTGAGGACTTAGCGATTGCAATACAGAGAGTAGAGAATTAACTACGCAGCAGCTAAGTTATATAACATACCTGTCGTCTTGTAATGTCAATTTGGCAGTGATTATAATAATACTGTTTAATAATGTTTATAAAGGAAAGAGTGCCTAGTTTTATTTTATCTTTTTTGTTAATTATTAGGAGACGCATAAATACGAGTAGGTGATTTTTTAAATATTTTAGTTAAGTGCTTACTTCTGCTTTGCGGGATTACCAAATGATCTGATAAAGCCAAACTTTATATTTTTGATAAGAGGTTAGTTATTTTTAGTTTTATAAGGAGTACTTATAACGGACTGATTTTATTTAACTGTGATGTTACCTCCTTTGAAATAATATTTTTAATAATATTTTATTGTATTCTGCTGTCGTGTCGTTTATTTAATAAAAATAATTATAATATAGGCTACTTGGTACTAAATTAAAACGTGTGGTTTATTTATAGACTTGACAGTCATCTATGAGCATGATTATTTAATTTATTTAATATCTATAATATGTTGAGCACCCCTGACTGCCAGCCGTTTCAACGGGGTAAGAACAATATATTTTATTTGAAAAATGTATTTTTCTTGCTTTTAGAATGCGAATTTTTAGTGTAACTCATTTTCAAGTTATTTAGGTTATTGAAGCAGAAGGTTTATTGATCACCACACAAGCATAATGACAATGAATACGATTTTAGTTACTATATCAATCTTACCCCTTCAGCATTTCATCTTTCCCCTACATATTTTTATTCTTAAGACCAATTTTACTAACGTTTTTTTCATAAAATATTGTTTCAAAAAGATTGCTGTCAACTTTATAGAAACAAGTTGACTGTACTTTTTTACCCGAAACATCATTTGATGCAATTGACTTAAATTCTTTTGTTTTACAACAGTTTAACCATCAACACTGTTTATCTCATCAAAAATGCATACCATCTTACCCCCACTCACCCTAACCGTTTTTCATGGTCCACTAATGAATAAAATTAAATAAAGATTCCGCTCGTCCGTACCCTTTTATTTAAAGTTCTTCTTTTGCCAACAACTGATATTAATATCTTCGTCAATCTTAATGAGAGACTACGTCTACAAAAACATTCTGATGAAATTAAACATCCGGATGCAGTGATAATTATCCGTACAATTCGTAGCGTAGGTATGTACTTACGTACGCACAGCACACAGCGTGTTTTGGTTTACTTTGAACAAAAAAAAAAAAAATAAGAATAGGGATGTATCCAAGGTATGAAAATCAAAAAAATAATTAGTCCGTTATACAAATAATAAAAAAAATTAAGACCCGTATTTTTTTATTTTGTCGTAATTACTAAAAATTACTGAGATATAGCGTATTAAAGTTACAGAGTGGGGGCTAACTACGTCACGCCGTTCTATATTTTGCACCATGGCGTGACGTCATGCGACATTTCAAATCAATATATCTTCCTAAGTATTTGAATAAAAGAAAAAATAAAAAATACGTGTTCAATATTTTTTAGGATACAAGCCAATTGCGTTCCGATGTCGTTAGATAATTAGCTCATCGCGTACAACGCTCACCGACGCACGCTTTTTTTTTCTCAGTTAGGGGCGAATCGTTAAAATTACTGTAAAATGGATGTTTCACTTTAATGGATATAGGGCAGTAGAAAGATATTACGAATGACAGTATGGAAAGGACATTAAGTTCTAGTATACCCTATATTGCGCAAAGTAAAATGCATCGGTATTTAAATCAACAGCTAACATCAATGCTAATAGAAAACATTACAATTCCGGCTAATGTCGAGGTAGGCGCTTGCGAAGCAAAGCGACGATGTCTTTATTTCGATTATTTTTTTATTATTTATTTAGGCCTATTACATCATGCGAGACTAAGTTCATTTTAGGCCGCCTTTCTACTGACACGGAGCTGGGCGGAGAAGAGCGGTGAAAAGTGGTCAGTGTTTTCACTGAAGTGGAGTGGAATGGAGCTGAGCAGACTTTTGAATTTCTCACCCGTTTTGATACGTATGCGTATGATGACCTAATGACATAACGATGATAACAAAAGCACTGCGCGAGAGTCACGCACCGACCCACTGTCCTTCGCTCTGCACCCCAAATCCCAATGCTGCTTGTCCTCCGCACTGCATCGCATCGCTGTATTTTTATTATGATTATCTGCTCAGTTGCCGCAACTGTAAGAAACCTGGCCTAAATAAGACTAAACCTGTCGGGGGTGAGGGACGGTAAAAGAAAATGAACCCCCACGTCTTCACAGTTTATGTCGTGGGTACTCGATTTTAATAACATATTGCAAAAAAAAAAAAATAATAGGGTCTAAAAAAACAAGAAAATATAACGTGTAATATTTTTTTTACTGTATCTCTCTAATATCGTAGGCCTCAAAAGCAATATTATATTGTTTTTCAGAGATGTGCATCTATTCTACCTCTTATATATTCATCTCATTGTGTTGTATGGACGACAGCAAGTCAAGCTGCCCGAAACTCAAATATTCGCAATCAACATTGAGCCCATTGGAGATAAAGTTAAAAATCAAATAAAGAAATCTTTGTCTGTACAGACGACAGCACATCAAGCTACTCTTGTCAGATTTTTTTATTAGACCTTCAACTTTATTTTGATTTCAGACTTTACTTCACTTTTCACTGTTTTTTTTTTTAATTAATATATACGGACACATCACACAGATTGGGCTAGCCCCAAAGTTCGAGACTTGTGTTATGGTATACTAACTTAAGGATACTATATTTATAATAGATACATATACAGGCAGGGTATCTGACATCGTAAGGCAAACTTCGCGAAAAGGCTACACCGCATGCCACTAATAAAATTATGATAGTCATTTATATTGTTAATGAGCGGTTACAGAAATCATTGTTTAAAAAAATTTGTCGGCTCGGCCTTTGAACGTTGCAAGCGTGCCGCCGCGCGTGTTTGTGGGTATGACGTTGGCCCCTGATGTGAACTCTATTAAATCAGCTGATAGGATAGTTTTTCGAGTTTTGTTCACATTGGGCTTTTTTTGTGTAATTAGCGAATTAACTAAGTTGCAAAAAATAAATAAAATTTATTGAAAATTATGGTGAAAAGAAATACCCTTTACCATTTCTTTTTTTTTTGCATTTTAATAGATCCGCGTAACTTTATTGCTTCGCACTGCAACAAGACAATATTGAAGATAAGACTTTGTTCTTGGGACCCGTCGATATTTATTATTAAAAAATACATGGAAAAAAATATATATAATTTCAAACAAATATTAAACGTAAAATAATTATAAAGTTGTTTAATTGTAAATTAACTTGTTTTTAAAAAGATTCAAAGGTGGTCACACCACCTAAAAGTTATAAAAGTACTTTTTTCACACACCATATGCTCGCACTACTATCACAGACCTTAACCATGTTCATAATGATTCCTTTCCTACTAATATCACATCTTCATATTCTATCCAATCTAGGTTTTTGTAATTAGCAATACTAGCCGAGCACTCACAATACCAAAATGATATGAAAAATTTCAATACAACATACTTATACGGTGCAGAGCTAGATGCACTTTTAAAAGTATAAAAATCTCATCAAAATTAGGCAAGTGTAAATAATCTAATTTAAAATTGTGCATCTCACCACAAAACGTAATAAATGAAAATTCATTCAATTGGAAAATTTATATAATTTATATAATTTTATTTTAAACAATCTATACCTGTTTTAGTTTTAAAAATATGTTAAATAGACACTGGCACTTATATTTATTATACGCGGCAATAAGAATGCCTCTACATTTGTTTTTATGAGATAATATTTACAGATTATACATTTCTGGACACATCTATTGGCCCCCCTTGCATTTTCAATTTCGTTTGATCTTAGCTAAAATTTTACATTAGGTCGAGCAAAAAGTTTTTATGCAGTTTTGAACCTGGCACATTCACAATTTTATTCAACAGTCTTTTTTGAATTTCGAACACAGAATTAAAGAAACAAAAGACAATTTGAAGCCTGTTTGTTGATATCAAACAATCGAATACTAAGAAAACTTGATTTTATTGGTTTACTTAGATTTAATTCTTGCAAAAGTGATTGATATCTTTGGTTTTGCAACAAACATTACTTATTCTTAACATTAAGGTGAGGTCCTATCAATAATCTATGGATACTTCACATGAAGTCGCCGCCAAAGCTGTGGCACTTATTCAGGCCGGACACAGCCAAAGAAATGTGAGTACTCAACTTAATTTAAGTCGATCTGCTGTCCGAAATGTTTATCGGAAGTACCTAGAGACTGGCGACTTTGTTCGTCGCTAAGGAAGGCTATGATCTCGGGTCACAACTGAAAGGTAGGATCGATTCATCGTGACGACCAGCTTGAGAAATCGTCACCTTACCTCCATTGAGATACAAAAGCAACTTCGCGACTTCCACGGAGTATCTGTGAGCGCTCGAGCTGTTCGGAGAAGGTTAAAAGAACGCGATATGGTATTACACAAGCCAGCTTATTGGCCCAAACTAACACGAGCCCACCGAATAGCGCGCCTTCATTTAAATTGGACACAGCAAGATTGGAGCCCTGTACTCTTTTCAGATGAGTCTAAAACTGTGTTATATGTACATGGCAATGATGGAAGGAAGAAGGTCTACCGACGTAAGGGAGAGCTTTTCGCACAATGCTGCTTTGAAGAGAAGGTTGCTTATGGCGGTGTCTCATGAACTGTCTGGGGCGGTATATCCGCGAGCGGCAAAACTCAACTTGAGGTTGTTACAGGACCACGGCTGCCAACATTAAATGCTGAAAGGTACATTCGTGAGTGCTTAGAACCTCACGTGATACCATACGCGGACTATGTAAGCCCAAATTTCCTTTTTATGCATGATAATGCAAGAGCCCATACGGCTGGCATCGTCAGGGATTATTTTTTTTTAATATATTATAAACTAGTGCTTGACCGCAATCCCGCCTGATGGTAAGCAGTGATGCGATCGTTGATGGCAAAGCGCGCTAGTTTATTAAGAGCCTATTCACTCTAGCCTTGAAGACACAGCCAGAAGCCCAGACATGAACCCCATTGAGTACATGTGGGACGAGCTAAAAATACGTGTTAGGGCTCGTCAGCCAGTTGCCCAGACGATGCAGGAGTTGAAAACTGCCATAGAAGAGGAATGGGAGATGATCCCTTAAAATTTCATAGAGCGGTTGATAAACTCTATGCCTAATCGTATGAGAGCTGTGGTAGATGCTCATGGAGGCAACACGCGTTATTAAATTAAACCTTGATTTGATAAAACATATTTTTTTATTAAAAAATCAATTGCCTTTAACAAGGCGCATATCCGACTTGTTAGGCGTAGCTCCATGTCGTATGGTATTCTGAATTCAAATTTAAAACAATACGATCGAAAAAGATGGCAAAATGTATCAGGTTTAAAACTGCATTAATAGTTTTTGTTCAATCTAGCAATGATATTTCGGTAGGGGCCATCGAAACCTAAACTCTAAGGTGGGCAAATAGATGTGTCCAGAAGTGGAGTAATAGCTTTTAGTTTATGTATATTAGAAATAATAAAACACTTCCTATCACTGAATCTCGAACATTTTAGAGTTTTGAAACACATCTATAATATCAAAGAATGATACCACAAAATTGTACTTGTTTCAGTTTGCTTCAGTTCATCTTTAATCTTTCATTGTTCGAGTGTACCGGAACAAATACTTAGTTAGTTCAACATCGGTGAGGTCATTCCATGCCTTGGTTTCCATCACTTTTGGATTTTTCGCAATATAAGAAAATACTCTCTTCTGCAAATCCTCTAGTCTATATTTCTTGGCAATCACTGCCATTTCCACTGCATTGTTCACATTTATCTGATCACCAATCACATGCTGTGTTAAAGTAAACAGTTGAGTAAGTTGAAACTTGTCTGCTATTTCTAATAATTTCAGGCAATCTTGCTTCAGCACGTCTTTTATTGTGCCCGTATATATGAATTGTATAAGTAGTTCCATGTCGTTATCACTTATGTCAATAAACATACAAGTAAGTTCAGAATTCTTAAGTGTATTCCTAAGTACAGGGCTGTGTGCGGCCAAGAGGATCTTGTGTGTTGGGTACTTTTTGTGGGTAGCAGATTCAAGGACAAAGTCTGTTGCTTCCTGCTTTGTCAGCAGCCCACTCAAATCATGTTGGAGTTTTATAGATTTCACTACATTGATATTAAGGACACACTTTGGGTTTACTGTTATTTTTACTGGTATGAACAAAGTGCAAGATTGGTTGAAGCGGTCTAATTTCTTGAAACAGTAGGTTTTGATGAAAAAGTTTTTGTTGGGTTTCGTTGACCGGAAGGTGTAATGTGTCATGGGATCAGGTAATAGTAGATGTGGAACATCGTCCTCTGGATCCACTTTCTGTGTGAGCTCATTAGAGCTCGCCACGTCAATGGCAAACGATCCAGTTTTTCTATGGCACACAAATAAATTAAGTAAGTGATTTCCTCCATGGCAAACAGACGTTGTGAAAAAGAACCAGAACTCAGGTTCCAATTGTGAATTAGTACCTCCGATATCAAAATCACCATCTTCTTTTAACTTGGTCAGCACATCATGGACACAGAGTTTGGATGCGTCATTTGTCTGGCATTTGTATACAGCTGACACAAGTCCGAATGTATTCTGAAATTTAAAAAAAAAAAATACAGACTTATAGGACAATTTTATAATCTTCAAATATTATGTTTATTTTAAACTAACTGCCCGCAACATAACCCAAGATTGTAAATGAAATTTCAATTCCCCAACCAAGTGTATTGCATCCCGCGCTACCCTGCGCCCTTATGTACTTCTGTTTTGTCTAGTGTTCAGTGATTTTTTATTTTTTTAGCTTGGTTCTTTATCTTCACAGAATAATATACCTTTCTCACGAATTGGACTATTAAATTCAAACATTTTACGATATTTTAATTGATTTAACTGTTACAGCTTTTTTCTATTAAAATAGAAGCAAAAAAAAAAAACTCACTATAACTAAATAAGTACATATATTTACCCGAGATTCATCATTAGCCCTATGGGAAGCTGCATGGGGTTCCATGGTTGTTTTCTGTAAATGATAGTAAAAAAACAGTGTAACGTAACATTCCTGATGTTGGTAGAGACAATATTATTTTTTTAGGAACTTAAGTTTTAACTGAAAAGGTATATTTAATTATTTTTATTAATTCCATTGAATTACTACATATCCTTCTTATATTATTCCTTCTCTGTATGAGAGGAGACCTGTGCCCAGCAGTGGGACGATTAAAAGGTCGATGATGACTACATACAAGCAGACATCTGTATAAGGCAGATTTTTTTTTTTTAATATTTATAAACTAGAGCTTGACCGCAATCCCGCCTGATGGTAAGCAGTGATGCGATCGTTGATGGTAAAGCGCGCTAGTTTATTAAGAGCCTATTCACTCAAAAAAACTGAGCGAATAGGAAGGAAGATGGCAGTTGAGCGAGGAGATGCAATGTTAAACCCAACAACACGACCAAAGATGCTGCGCCAAAGGGAGATTGATCTGAAGACCCTCCACGACCAAACTTCCAACACAACAACATTAGGCGCATCGTACCCGGCACACATCGCAACACAACTGCTCAGAGCCGTCCTCCGTACGGCTTCACCAGACATCATGCCGGAACACGACAAATCAGGCGACAAACCTTGGCGGCAAGGTTTTGTCTGGTGGCTGGTAACTTCTGCCGGCGGCCGATGTTGTGGCCTACCACCGAGTGATTAAAATTTGATTTGTTACTTTCAGGCAAGAAAAGACAAAACACAAAAATAACAAATACCCCCATATCACAATAAGTTATTGGTTTAGATCAGAGGGGCAATAGAGATGTTTACTGGGTAAAAAAAAAAAATTGATTCTATTTAGTCCGTCATTCAAATTATAGAAAAATATTGGATACATATATTTTGTTTTATCAAATCAATAAAAATTGACAAATATAAAAGGCATCAATGTTCAGCAGTGGTGAATGGTGACATCACTGCTGTCTAAAAAGTGTAGCGTGCAGTGACGTCACACGAGTTTTCAACGCATTGTGTCGTCTTCATTTTTTGTTTATATGAAAAAAGAAAAAAATACGTGTCTATTATTTTTTGGAAACCTGACTGACAGACTATCATTATTTTAAGAACAGACACAATAATCTGGTGTCCATCTGTCAAAAATACCTCTAATTTGAAAAATTATGAAACTATTTTGCCGCTGGGTTGTGACTGCAACTATATTTTGAATGTTTTAACCTTCTGAACGCCAATCACTTCTATACAAGTTCGAGATTTTCTTGCCCTCAGCGTCACTACTTGATTAGGAGTAATCACAGTATAAAATAAATTTACGACTTTTACGGGTCCTTTTATTTTGTTTTTATGGACAATTGCCCGTTATCAGCTATATTTTTAACTTTGTCACAAATAATAAGTTCTAATTTGTTTTATTTTCAGTAGAAACAAAAACGCCAGAAAATATTTGAATACCCCCAGCGCCAATTACTTGATATCAAGTAAGCCAGTGATGGGACACGATGAAGACTTCGTTATATTTCATCTCGTCGAAATGATCATAAATACTATTATTGCAAGAAAATTACGTGAATAAATAATATTTTATAAATATTGTAATCTATAAACTAAGTTTTATTCACCTTAACCAAGAATAAATAGGTTTTCTTATCGTTGTCGATAGTGAAACACCGTCTGAAAAACCCATCCCTACAAAGTTAGTTTTCAGTGCGCCCACGCCACCAACTTGTATAGAAATAAATCTGTGACGTCATAAGCGGACGGGTTTCAAGGTCATAGTGACTGTGCATTTTAGTGTAGTGCAATGTTTACATCTTAAGTTGACGCACGTGTTTTTACAAAAAAAAAAGTGACGGTGAATATGACAAATTATTGCGAGTTGTTCAAGTCTGAAACAGAATTTTGAAATAGTTCGTCATATTGACATTCCGTTAATCGTTAACTTCCGTTTCAGGAATTTTCTTCTGTTTTCTGTTAGTTTCTACAAACCAGAAAAATAATTGTGAGCATTTTGCGACACCATTATTTATTTATTTTTGCATCATAACCTTAATGCGCTTCACAGAATACATATACCTACCAAGTTTCAACAGTATAGCTCTTACAGTTCCGGAAAAAAATGGCTGTGACAGACGGACAGAGAGACATGACGAATCTATAAGGGTTCCGTTTTTTGCCATTTGGCTACGGAACCCTAAAAAATGTAGAAAACCACATATTTAGCTTCTATCAATTGTATTTGTTGTAACTAAGCGAAATAAATTATGCAGGAATCAGTTGAGTTTATGCACATGTAACTCGACCACAGTGAATATAAAAATAAACACCATAGAAATCTAGACATCCTTATATCAGAAAGGATTTTGATGTGCCTCGAGCACCAACAACTTGATATGAAGTAAAAGGATTACATTTGGAGACAAATAGGGATGTACCTTTCTTGAACACACATCTAATAAATTTACAATTCTTTTCTTTAATAATGGGAAATATATCAAAGTTTTCATATTGATTTTTTTTATGAAATAAAATAAAATATGGTTAGTTTTTATTTAGATTTGTATATTGGTGAATAAACATTACTTTAAATATATAATATTATTTGTCGATAGGACATTAATCCCATCCCAACATTTTACTATAGATACGTTATACATTTGTAGTGTGGCTCAGGAGGACACGCCGCATATTATATAGATGGGCATTCAAGAGGTTAAATAATGAGAATTAGTCTTCTGCAGATACCAATTCTCTCTCACTGTAAATAATATTGTTCAACAAAGTGACCTAGCTCAAAACAGGCCAAGATCTAGCTCAATAATTTGTTTGCACAATAGAGTATTTTTTTAAAAGTTGGTGATAAAGTGTAAATAAGTCACATGCTTTACTTTTCGAAATCATAATTACCAACTGAGCAAAATAATTAATTAAAATCAAAACAAGAAGAAGTAAGATTTAATTTGAGAGTAGCACTCAGATTCTTCCTCTATTTTCTTTAACTCAAAAAATAATTTTGTGTTGATTGCATTTTCTTGTTGATCCGACGGTTAAAGCGCAAATACAATTATAAATAGGTAAACATTTTACAATGATTTTGTAGTATACAGAAAAATCATCATTCATATTTTTCCTGTTACATTTTGTAATGAATTGTTAACTGCACATTACACAATAATTCCAAAAGTTCTTTTTTTCAGTATCTATTTTTACGTTGATGAATAATTTATAACAATAGCAATTTGATTATTTACAAAACATTCGCTTTTGCTGTTAGACAACAAGCACTTACTGTTCTAAAAGCCGGCCCTGGAAAATGGTAGAAACAGGAAGACAGGAACAGGGACCCAAGTTAAAAAACAATATCAATGTCCAGTAATCAATGATTGCTAACAAAATGTGTCACTCTCTATTACTCATAGCACAAATTACCAGTGCAATGATTCCACAGATGATGGTCGATGATCAGATCACCTATGACGGCGGAAGTATGAATGTCAAAATGACATTTGCGAAAAATTATCAGTGCATAGACAAAGTATAAAGCAAGGAACACATTATCATATAGTATTTCGATGATGCAGCCACATTTCTCGAACTATCACGCGCATTGGTCGCCAAATATACCGTGGGAATGTAGAATATTTACATAAATACTTGATATGAGTAAATATATACCGGTGGTGTCGTCGCAATGATAGCAGAAAACACGAGTATTCGAAACACAAGATTGTGCCGTCAACCCGGCTCAAAAAAGGAAAATGTATATATAGGTTTTTATTATAAACTTCCTAGCTACATCCAAGAACTACCTAAGTCTTAATAAATTCAAATCTTGTAAAAAGCGAAAATAATGCCAGAAAGCCTATCTATCCATCTTCTAATCTTCTATTAGGTATATAAAATTCTGCTGTCACACTGTTTGTCCTCAAACTCCTCCAAAACGGCTGAACCGATTTTAATGAAATTTCGTATATACATTCATTAGGCATAAAAATAGGTTGTTATCTATTTTTTATATTACTACTACTAACGCGGGTGAAACCGAGGGCCGTAGCTAGTTATACTGTAAAAGACTACAATAAGTTTAGACAGTGAAAGATTCTGTCGTGATCATGAATGACATGAACATACCCTAAATAGAATATTAATAATTTTAATTTATTTGCTGCATGAAAATTTACTTTGTGAAGTATTACATATTTTTATTACATACCTACTAGGTTTTCCGCATGCGGAAGAGATTAGATTTCCCTCGGGAATATCAAATTTTATTGGGATAAAAAGTACCCTATTATTTAATCCGAACTTCTAACTTTACGTCTGCAAAGTTTCAAAGCAATCGGTTCAGTAGTTACGGTGTGAAAGCTGAACAAACAAACAAACTTACTTTCCGATTTAATCGGAAAAAAGCGCAGTAAAAACAAAACTCGAAAAACTATCTTATCAGCTGATTTAATAGAGTTCACATCAGGTATCAACGTCATACCTACAAACCCGCACGGCGGCACGCTTGCAATGTTCAAAGGCCGAGCAGACACTTTTTTTTAAACATTGTTATTTCTGTAACCGTTCATTAAAGACATAAATAACTACCATAATTTTATTAGTGGCATGCGGTCTAGCCTTTTCGCGAAGTTTGCGTTACGATGTCAGATACACCCTGTATATTAGTATAGATAATAGGATGCATTTAGTTTGTAAGAATTACTTTAAGTTTTTTTTTTGTCTTTGTGTACCTTCACAGTGCTATTATTATTATATTTAACTTTTGCATATGTGTCCCATAATACCAGTAATGTTTCACGGTGGACGGTTTAGATTAAGAGAAGGACATTCTGCAATATGTCCTTGGTGAGCGGTATGTCTAATATTAAAAAGTACAAAAGTTTATCTGACGCTTCCCTAAATGGCGTCGGGCAGAGTGACCAAATGTGGCAGGATCCTGCCTTTTTGGCAAGTTTAGCCCTTTATTTTACTCTCTGGCACTTTTCTTTGACGTTTTAGAAATCTGGCAGGATTTGACAGTATTAACAATATAAGCTGGCAAATTTGGCAGTATAGCTGCTAGCCGCTACAGCCCACAAAAAGAGTATAATGCAGCATCCAATTCAAATTCAAATATTACTTTATTTAAGTAGGCTTAGATACAAGCACTTTCGAATCGTCAGTTACAACCAGAGAACAGTAGGCCTAGTATGAGTTTTCAATACGAAGCTCGATAGTCGATATCGAGCGCGTTTGGCGCTCTCATTGGTTGAGAGATCTTATGACCTTGAAGCGGGCCAATCGCTGAGTCAAACGCGCTCAATATCGACGATCAAGGTTCGTAATGAAAACTCATACTAGGCCTACAGAGCAATTTGTTGTTAAGAACTCCTAAAAAGAAAAAAAAAGTGAACAATATATTCACCTGCAAGATGCAATAAGTAACGATGCCAATGTAAATCCCAGTGATTTAGGAAAGATAGTCATTCTCCCATCAACCTTTATCAATAGCCCGCGCTACTTATACGAATATACGCAAGATGCTTTTGCATATGTACGTGTTCACTGCCGTCCCGGTCTCTTTGTTACCTTCACCTGTAACCCGTCATGGAAGGGGATTACCGATGAGTTAATGCCAGGTCAGAAACCAATTGACAGACACGACTTGATAGCTAGAGTATTCAGATTAAAAGTACAGAAACTTATGGGTGTCATTACCAAAGGTAAAGTATTTCGCGACGTGCAATGTTATATGTACTCCATCGAATAGCAGAAAAGGGGGCTGCCACATGTTCATATTTTGATTTGACTCAAGGAAAAACTGCGACCAACCCACATTGACAATCTGATTAGCGCTGAAATTCCTGATCCTACAGAAGATAAGGAGTTGCACGACACTGTGGTTAAAACATGATGCATGGTTCCTGTGGAACTCGTAACTCTACGTCACCGTGTATGAAGGAGGGAAAATGCACTAAAAAGTACCCGCGCTCACTTATAAAAGATACAGAAGAAGATCACCGAAGACTGAGGCCGAACGATTACTATCAAAACCCGCAGCGGAGCTTTTGAAACTATGGACAATAGATGGATGTACTCGCTAATTTTATGTAAAATATTTAACGCCCATATAAATGTGGAGGCCTGCGGTTCCGTGCGCGTTATCAAATATATTTGTAAATAAATAAAGGAACCGATCAAGCCGTGTTCAATTTTATACAGGAAGCTCGATCGTCTGTCATAAACGAAGTGCAAACTTTCCAACAGGGGCGTTATGTTGCTCACATAACGCCCCTGTGAGGCAGTACGGCGACTTTTAGGATTCCCATTACATGAAAGGCACCCTATTGTCACTTATTTGGCCGTGCATTTAGAAAACGGAGAGCGTATGTAAACAATTTTCACGAAAGGTTCGCGTCTCCGCCAAAGACTACACTGACCGCATTTTTTCAGCATTGCCAAATCGACCCACTTGCAAAAACCGTTTTGTATTCAGAGGTTCCCCGATTCTATACATGGAATGCCTCAAGAAAAGGGTGGAAACGTGGCATTCAAGGCACCCCAGTAGAAAACTGGCCCGAGGTAAAATCAGGCGACGTTCTTGGTCGAGTATACAGCCTGGAAGGGTAAATACCATTGACATTAAAACAATAGGTAGTTTTCTTAATTATACAAATGTGTATCTGAATTGAAAAATAAATAAACGTTTTTTCTTTCAAAAATTTAAAAAAGTTTTTTTTTCGATACCGGCCGTATACTCATAGATACAATGCGCATAGATGCAATCTTCTTCTGGCTCATGTCAGAAAGGATAAAAATATTACAGTAGCCGTTGCTTCCTCTGGAATTGCTGCCACGCTGCTCAATGGAGGAAGAACTGCGCACTCAGTATTGAAACTGCTTCTAAATCTTGCTCAAGAAGAATCCTCAACCTGCAATTTTAGTAAAAATAGTGGTCGGGCCGCGATGCTGCACCAGTGTTAGTTGTTGGTTTGGTATGAGTGTACCATGTCGCACAAAGGAGCTATTGAAGCTCTCAATAGGACTTTGCAGGACATAAGGGACTGCAAGAGCATAATGGGAGGATTGGTAGTTTTATTAGCAGGTGACTTCCGGCAAACACTATCAGTCATATCAGGGGCTCCAGCAGATGAAATATGAAATAAAAGCTTGCCTAAAATCGTGTAAGTTATGGGACCATGTCATAAAGGTCCAATTAACCACAAACATGCGAGTGAGATTATTCAACGACATTCAATCAAGTCATTACGCGGAAACCTTGTTAAAAATTAGTGATGGAAAAATGACAGTAGATGCAGAGGGAATGATTACTTTAACGGAAGAGTTTTGTAATGTTGCGGGCAGCGAATTGGAGTTGGTAACAAAAGTTTATACTGACTTACACGGCAATATACACGATAACCAAAGTCCATGCGAACGCGCAATATTAGCACCAAAAAATGAAACAGTCACTACAATAAATGAAAATATTTTGGCTGAAGTTATGGGACAAACTACTGAATATATTTTATCTGTAGACACAGTGCTAGAAACAGAACATAGTACCTCATATCCTGTAGAGTTCTTAAATTCTTTGGAATTATCTGGGGTGCCTTCTCATAAATTAAAAATAAAAGTAGGGGTTCCGGTGATGCTCATGCGTTATCTCGATGCCCCTAGACTGTGTAATGGTACCAGGCTGCGTGTCACTCAGCTTGGGCGGAATATTATTACAGCAACTATTTTAACTGGTGCAGCAAAGGGAATGAGTACACTTTCAAGTGTACTCATTCCTCGGATTCCGATGATTCCAACAGACCTCCCATTTCAATTTAAGAGACTTCAATTTCCTATAAGGGTTTCATTTGCAATGACCAATAATAAAGCACAAGGCTAAACTCTAAGGATTATCGGAGCACACTTGGAAAAACATTGTTTTTCGCATGGTCAGATAAATGTAGCGAGTTCCAACCCAAACATGCGAGAGACAACTATGAAGATTTTGGGCACTGGTTACCCATCCAGTGCCCAAAATCTGCATGTTTTTGCTCCCCAAGGTAAATCATATAATATAGTTTATCGCTCAATTTTGGTGTAACTACTCATCCTTACTGTACATATATTCTTACTTAATATAATAAATCGGAAAGTGAGTTTGTTTGTTCCACTTTCACGCTGTAACTGCTGAACCGATTGCTTTAAAATTTTGCAGACGTAAAGTTAGAAATCCAGATTAAATAATATGGTACTTTTATCCCGGAAAAATTTGATACTCCTGAAGGCAATTTAAAAAGTGCGATATAAGCGAATTCCACGCGGGCCAAGCGGCGGGCGGAAAGCTAGTTATATTATAAACTAGTCTACTGACTGCTAAGCAATGATGCAATCGTTGATGGTAAAGCGCGCTAGTTTATTAAGCATATTTACTGAAATAACTTAGTGAATAGGAAGGACGCGGTAGTTGAGCGAGGTGATGCAATGTTAAATAAACCCCACAACACGACCAATGATGCTGCGCCAGAGGGAGATTCTCCACGACCACACATCAACATTTTGTGCATCGTACCCGGCACACATCGCAACACCACTGCTTACATCCGTCCTTCGTACGGCTTCACCAGAAATCATACCGGAACATCACGAAACGCTTGGCGGCAAGACTTTGTTTGGTGGGTGGTAACTTCTGCCGGCAGCCGCATATTATGGCCTACCACCGATACAATGGCGATGAATATACAATATGTAAAGAAAACCCCGTCCAACCCAAAAGGATAATAAATGTTAGGTATACACATGACCACATAAAATATGAAATTTTACATAATCATCATAAAAAATTAGATTATTACTAAATTCATTAGTCTTGTCACACTAATGAATTTAGAAATAATCTATTTTTTTCGCGAATTAATTCCAACTTCCCCAAAATTTGGTATTTTTTTAAAAGTGACAACACCTTTTGTCACTGAGCGAATAGCGATGCGATCATCTGCCGCCTGCCCTGCCTCCCTTCACCCGCGCATGTATGCCTAATGTGTTGCCAACCGCACATGCATTAAATTACCTCGCTTTTTCGAAATAATATTTATTTTTTTAGGGGGATTTTTTTTAAGTTTAGCCCGGCTTTCTAGGTATTATTAGAATTAAGAGGAAATAAAATTTACTTGTTAAAGGTTTTGTACTACAAACCTACTTACAGAAAATAAATCATCATCATCAACCTTTCCATCGTCCCACTGCTGGGCACAGGTCTCCTCTCATATAGAGAAGGATTGAGCGTAATCACCACGCTTGCTCAATGCGGGTCGGCGATTTCAGACTTAATGTCCAGGTTTCCTCAAGATGTTTTCCTTCACCTTCAGTCATTGGTGTCCAAGATATACTTAGAAAGTACATACAACTTTAGAAAAGTTACATTGGTACTTGCCTGACCTGGAATCGAACCAGCGCACTCATACTTGAGAGGCTGGTGTTTTAACCACTAGGCCACCACGACTTTTTAAAATAAATCATTTATCATTTATTCCAAATTCAATAACCATTTTCAGTCTTATAATTCATTGCCGTCTTCTAAGTTAAAGTGGGTGAACTGCATCTTGAGACCATAAATGAAATTGATACGTGCCATTCTACTGAACTTACCTACATATATTGGAAACCAAATTGAAATGCCAATTTACTTCCTTTTCACTAGAATTATTTTAGTTTATATTAAACTAGCGGCCGCCAGCGACTTCGTTCGTGTGGAGTTAGTTATGCTCTGCTACTATTAGCCGCAGCGTGATGTTATATAGCCCAAAGCCTTCCTGCATTAAAGGGCTATCCAATGTAAAAGAATTTTTCAAATCGGATCAGTACTTTCTGAGATTAGCGCGTTCAAGCAAACACACAGACTCTTCAGCTTTATATATTAGTATAGAGTAGGTATAGATTTTATTCTTGTCAAAATAAATAGACAGACAATCCGGTTTCCTCGTTTGACGTGAGTTCGGCTAACTTGTCTATAGTTACTTTGAACGAAAAGCTGCGTTGTAAACGATTTTTTGAAACACCTCTAATATTTATACTTTGATGTTCTGAAGAAGGTATGTATGGGGCTAGATTGAAAGTTTCATTGTCTGGATGTAACGAGGATGGCTGCAAATGACAGAACGCGCAGTGGTGCACGCATGCGCGACCCGGGATTCGCTCCGGAACTGCTTGGCACCTCCCCCATAAAATAGTGATGTACTAATGTCTGTCTGCAAAATATTTTGACCAATATCATTGCGAAAATTCAGTTCTGTTCATACGAATTGAGATGAAAGCTCTATTTTAATTATAACATTATCTGGTTGCAGCACGGCAGGGATCTAAAGGGTAATTGCGTTGTTACGCAATTACCCTTTAGATCACTGCCACACTCACTCACTCACTGCTCAGTATGAGTAGCAATGAGTTTCATTTTGACAGCCCAACAACATTCATTGAGTTATTTACGTTGTTGAGCAGACACATTTTCGAACACATGAAGCAATGGAATAGCAATATGCTTCGAAATGATTCTAACTGATAGTAATAGTGCATTACGCAATTAAAGTGCTGGAGACACAACATAAAAACTATTACAACTAATAACGCGTTTAGAGCGGTGTTGGGGCTCCCTCGCTTCTGTAATGCTTCGGACATGTTTGCGGAAGCGCGCACCGACTGTTTCCACATCACCATACCGTCCTTGGTGCCTAAGGTGAGGAGCAGCTCCAATATAGTTCTGGCGATATTATCGTAGCAGGCATATTGATAGCTGTGGCCGGATGTATTTTGATTGCTGTATCGGTGCTTTTGGGTTAACTGAAAAAAAATGCTCAGGTTGCAAGACGTACTAACCCGATTATTAAAACCTATCTACTTTATGTATAAGTAAATATTTGAACGGCAATCCTCATGATATGTTCGTCATGCAGTTTCCTCGATAACAACAGATAACACCCCCTACCCAGCCCTACGCTGCACCATTTTCAAGGACACATCTTTCAGTAGGCTGCAAGCAGCCGGCGTGGCCGCACGATGCCAGTCCCGCTATGACAACACCACGCGAACACCGTTCCAACGACACTGTTGAGTTATTACCATTAAAATCGGCGCTTGTCAACAACAATTATAAAGATGAAGACTCGTATTATCCCCCTCCTCTCAACAACAATCCTTCGAGCTCAAATCTCTATGATTACACATTATTGTCGAAAAGGACGCCGGCCTCTAAAAGGTATTTTTGTTTATTTTTTCTGTGATTAAGGTAGATTTTTGATTAATTAGAGTTTAGAGAAGTGACGTATTGAGAATTAGCAGTAAATTAAATTTAGACTAAGACAACATAAGACGTAAGAAACATTTTAATAATATTCTAAAAAAAATGGATAGAATAGTCGTGCTCAGGAAATGTTTTAATTTGTATCAAGATGATTACGAATCAGAATGTACGAGCCTTGTTGCTAGCTCCAATTATTGACTATGAGCAGTTATCATAGATCGTTAGCGGCTAACTTATACACGATTGTATAACTTGTTCTGTATCGCAAATCGAAACTTTATCAAATAATTATTAATATTATATTACTTAATTCGAAGGACATACAACATTTACCATCTTTAAAATAACATCGCGAACTCTTGAAGTTTGTGAACATAACAACGGCATAACATCGGCTGCCGGCAGAAGTTACTACTCACCAGACAAAGGCTTGCTGCCAAGCGATTCGTCGTGTTCCGGCACGATTTCTGCTGAAGCTGTACGGCGGACGGGTCTGAGCAGTTGCGTTGTGATGTGTACCGGGTACGATGCGCCAAATGTTGTTGTGTCGGGAGTTCGGTCGTGGAGGGTCTCCAGATCGATCTCCCTCTGCCGCAGCATCGTTGGTCGTGTTGTTGGGTTTAACTAGGATCACCTCGCTCAACTGCCGTCTTCCTTCCTATTCACTCAGTTTTTTTTGAGTGAATAGGCTTTTAATAAACTATCGCGCTTTACCATCAACGTTTGCGTCACTGTTTACCGTCAGGCGGGATTGTGGTCAAGCACTAAGTAGTTTATAAATATAAAAAAAAAGAGAATAGTATCAATTTTGTGTCATCGTGGCTAATTTAGTTTCAAATTTATTAAACAGCTTAAGACTGTATCTTTGAAATCTCTTTCCTTTGGGAGAGAAAAGTAGAACAGTATAAAGGCTAACTTTGGAGTTTTCGAGGGGTTTCGCGTATTTAAATATTATACTGCAGTATGCTTTCATGGGTAGTTTTGGTGATAATCTACTGCCTGGCGTGGTAGGATATGGAACTCCCTTATCTATATACTTTACAAAAGTCTGATAGGTAGATTATGAACTTAATAAACCTACACTCCAATCTTGCACAAACCTAGATAAGATTCCAGGGTTGACGGCTACCGGAAATTGAAAAATTCTATCCGCTAAGGGAGGTAACACATCGGGTAGCGAAATGGTGGTTTATAATACAATCGGTTCTAAGTGAATGAAGGTTATATATGTAAGTGAATTCGTTTCGATTCACATGAATGTATGAGCTGTTTGTTACCTGTGATAATTTAAGACTCGTTTAAGTAATTGTCGGCATATATCTTTGTCTGCAGATTACTATCGCGTACCCAACAGCCGACACCGACGCCGATGTTGACGTTATGCGGTGCTCCGCCTCCCTCTAGGAAAAGAGAGGAGCTGACGGCGCTTGCTAATCTCAGAAAGAAAGTGTCACCCGCTATGATGCAGCCAGACAAGTAAGATAGTATTTTCTCCCATGTTGAGCGCCAGAGTTCATGTAAAGGAGCCCTCGCTGGGCGTCAATTAAAAATATATAAAATCCCTCGTTAAGCACTGGTTCGTCTATAACAGATACTTTGAAATTGTTTTATTTTTGCTGGGCACTAATAATAATCACAAGAATTTTGATGTCTCATGTTGGGCGCCAATGTGCGTCTAATATGCGACTTTCTTGTGCACTCTGTTGTAAAATCTTTACATTGTTGAACACGGAAGAAAAGTCCGTCGCATTTACAGCCATTTCGCTAATAGTATACAATTTAGCGATATACCTTGTACATCGCGTGTTTGACTCCAATGCCTTCCAAGGTTCGACAAGTTTAGAATTACAATGGAATGCTCCCTTATATCATTCTCCATATACCAAGAAGAGCACGCAAACGAATCTAGAAAAATTGTATTCCCGAAATTTAATAGAATCATCGGGAGGGTAGATAGCTATTATCTACTAAGGCCGTTTGTAGGTCTTCGTGATAGTCCGTGTTGCTAACACTGATATACAAAAGGTGCCACTGATAAAAACATAACTATATAGTGGTATGAAATAAGTCTTTAACCGTTTCTGTGCTTGACTTCCTTCCACCACCGTTCGAGTCTCTAATTAAGATCGAAATGCGCAATCACATTGATGACACTCGACCGCACATCGACAGCGACGACGTTTTTGTGCAATAGCAGTTCTTTTAAGCATTCGATTTATACAAAGAACAATAGAAAGAGAAATTTCACGCTACCATTAACAATAAGCGTCTGGAGATATAACCTTCGGTATCTCAACAGACAGCGGTACATTGAATTAAGCGGAACATACCTCTAGGTACGGCACCACATTATTCATAATGATTACTTAGTAGACGCTATACAATAGGGATATACATAGTACACCATCTGAGAGCAAAACCGACGTATAATTATATACATATCTGAGTGCTCCTATGTAGATGCATATACCTATATTTCCACGGATCTTCGAACTACAAAATTAACGTCTGAAATAAGTACCGAACATCAGTGAGGAGTGAGTATTTTAACATGTATTAAATTCGGAACTGTTGATAAAAATATGAATAGACAGTGGGGGGGCGGGACCAGTAAACTACCCAGTCTTATAATCCAAGCCTAGTTTAAATATATTATTTTTGACTGAATAGCCATTTTTTTTTGCAGAAACGCTTACAAAAATGACAACGAACAAAATAAGAATACAATTGAGGAACCTCTTGATAACAGGCCAAAACTTTTACAAAGGGTAAGTTCCATTTCTTTTTTTTTTTTAATCAAGTTTATGTTTGATACAATGGCGTCGATTCTGTTCTTCACAAACTAAACTAATTTTAAATTATGTGCATCTTTTTCTTTCCATTTCGTTAAGAAAAGGATAGAAGATAACATTTTAATTTAATCCTGTCAAATTAAGATACTCCATAGACAGTTTAGACGCAATTATAAACATACCGCTAAAAAAAATACGCCAGCTTACGTCAGAAGCGCACTAATTTGACAGATCTAAACTGACATTTTATCTTGGGTCCTTTTCTTCATGAAATAGTAAGAAAAAGATGCACATAACTTAAAATTAGTTTAGTTTGTGAACTACAGAATCGGCGCCCTACACGGTTATGGAATTCTATTAAAATAGTCGTTTATTATGTAATAGACAGTTCTTCGAAATATGAATCTTTCAGTGATAAATGTGGCCACAATTTTATTTCTCTTTCAGCTGTTTTACATACCTAGTTAATCTAGTTATATTAAATTAGGTATACCAAATAACGTTCACGAAGCACTGGTTACGTCACTAAACTGTTTAAACTCTCGTAAAGTTTGGCAAAGGCAAAAACAGCACGTGATGCATAAAGTTTTGAGCATTACATTATATACCTCTTCTAGTATGTTTAGATAATATTATGGTCAGAGGAAATGGAACGTGGCCTTGACCTGATGCGAAAATGTTTATAAATACGCGAAGGGCCCGATTGTGCGCATTGAGCCAATTCCAACCATGAAAATGACCTATGATTTAACAAAAAACCTTTTTTTCAAAAGTTAGAGAATTACGCGAAATTACATTGACCTTTAGACCACTGCCAGGTAGGTATTTTAGATTCTAAAGGTCGAGGAAGTGTGTGGAGTTTATGTGAACCTTTTAAACTCAGGAATTTCAGATTTTTAGACGCGGTTTAGATGATCTATCTATATTCATGTTGCATAGGATTTTTAGGATGTCTTATGTAACGTATATTCTATCTTACGTATAACTATTATGTACGTAATATACGAGTACGTATAAATATTTAGATATTAAATATGTGAGAAACTAAACACGAATACCTTTTTTTTTTTTTGACGCTGTGGAAATGACATTTACGCACCATACCCCGAAGGGCGTGTGTGGGACTCGCCCAGCCGAAGCCGGGAATACCCACTAAAACCGAACAGCGGCACACCGACATTGCCTTAGTGGCGGGGTCATGGGAAATAGCATGCCTGCCTACCAATCCCCCGCCAGCGATTCCCGCCCGAAGGCAGGCCCACAGTGGGTCCTCCATAGGGAGGAGCCCGGCTGGGTACGTCTTCGTGTGCAAGAAGACGCAGCAGCCAAGGGTTTTTTAGCGAGGTGTCCTTCCTCTTAGCCCCACTCGTTTGCCCGAAGGCAAACGGGGCCCCCAGCTCCTCTCAATGAGGAGACCGGGTTGCCCGACAGTGACCCGGAGTTCGGGTCACGTCAGCCACCTGGAGTGGTGGCCGACCCGCCGCGCGTGACCGCCGAAGCGGTCCCCACTTCTGGTTTTGGTCCGCGCCGGTAAACCGGTAACCCCCATATCTGGGGGCCGTTCCCCTATCCGCCACCTGGGGACGCGTCCGATGGCAGGCCAGAAACTGCACACGGAAAACATACGAGTACCTAGGACAACTAATTGCATTCAGAGACCAAAGAAACATAGAAATCGAACGAAGATTAACTAATGCATGAAACAAATGTTGGTCACTTAAGGAGATATTCAAAAGCGATCACTTTTTCATGGCAGCGAAGAAAAAAGTGTTGAACTCATGTGTCTTCCTATGTCTGACAAATGGTGTCCGATCCAAACATGGGCACTGAGCCAAAAACATCTTCTAAGACTGAGAACATGTCAGAGGGTATGGAAAGAAGCATGATAGACATTACAAAAAGAGATCGCATGAGATCAGAAGACATACGATGCATAACGAAGATGGAAGATATAATAAGTAAGATAGCAGAATAAAATGAACCAAAATCATAACGGAGTGGCAACCACGCGATGGTAAAAAAGAGGCAGGCAGGCAAAAAGGTGGATGGATGATATAAAAAAGTTGGATAAGCTATCTGGTCAAGAAAAGCCAAAAACACAAACGTGTGCAAAAAGCTGGAAGAGGCCTAGTGTTACGCTAATCACTAATTAGGATAACCGATGATGAGGTTAAGCTGCAAGTGTCAATCGATCATGGGATCGTTTGGACCAAAATCGGTCCCAACTAGTCGCAATCATTTGACAAAAATGTGTTCGCCGATTAGGGGGCTGGTGTTTTGGTGACTGTCTTTACACAAAAGACCGTTGCGTGCGTTGCGATTCGTCGTGTTCATGATATCTTTGAAGCCGAAAGGAGGACGGGTCTGAGCCGACGTGTGGTGTGCCGGGTAGGATACACTAAATGTTGTTGTGTCGGAAGTTTGGTCGTGGAGGGTCTCCATATCAATCTACCCCTGGCGCAGCATCGTTGTTCGTGTTGTTGGGTTTAACAATCCATCACCTCGCTCAACTGCCGTCTTGCTTCCTATTCACTTAGTTTTTTTGAGTGTGTACTGTATAGGCTCTTAATAAACAAGCGCTTTCTACCATCAACGATTGCATCACTGCTTACCATGAGGCGGGATTGCGGTCAAGCATTAGTTTATAATTATTTAAAAAAAATCTAGTACACTTCTGTATCTCGTTAGTTACACTGAAGCTAAGATAGTTACGAAAAAACAAGGCAGATGACCATTAGGTAATTTTCAAAAGAAGGCTACATTTTTGTAAACGCTTCGCTCTGAGAAGGGTAGACTTTAATCCACTACGCGGGCTCAATGCGGGTTGGTAGATGTCACTGTATTCGTGTTATGGTTCTAACACATGCTGGTTTTCTCGCGATGTTTTCCTTTACCGTTAACATCAGTGGTGCTGAAATAATTATCACAAAGTAGGCCTACAGCGTAGGGAGGCCGGTAACAAGGTGGACCGATGACCTGGTGAAGGTCGCGGGAAGACGTTAGATGCGGGCAGCACAAGACTGGGTCATTGTGGACCTCTATAGCCTGAAAAAGAAGAAGGCCTAAAACTCGTAAGTCGCAACTTGTAACCACTGGGTCACTGGTGAAGGTCTGGTGGCTTTGTAGGTCCCTAAATTAAATTGTAAAGTAGATAGAGCAGAGTCGCTTTGAGCCCTGCAAAACTGCTTATCACTTCCCGTTCATTAATCACTGACTCAGCAGAAATTAGGGAAACTAATTTCCTTAGCTGAATGAGAGTTCCTGAACCCTCCAGCTCACCACACAGAAAACTCGAGTGCAATGATCGATTAGGGAACGGACCCGGAAATCCGAGGCAATTTTGGGCGTTAAACCTGAAGCCGTTAAGTTCTTTATTAGTTACGGTAAAAAAAAATAGTCTATAATTCTAACTTACATACCTATTTTAAGACGCTTATATATTTATTTTAGCAAATGTATACACTATATAGAAAAAGACACCAGCACTTCAATAGCAGACGACTGTACTGCATTGGGTTTTATTTTGACAATTCTCCAACATTCATTGCGTTATTTACGTTGTTCAGCAATCTCATTTTTCTAAAATGTATAGCTTTTAGTAAAATGTAGCATGGATTAGCTATATATGCATATAGCTAATCCATGGGATTAGCTATATGCTTCAAAATGATCCAAATTAATAACTTAGAATAGTCTATCTACGCAGTTAGGTAATTAAATCTTGTTGGGCTAAAACTTTAGAACTTCTACGACATAATCAGACAGCTGTATAATAAAATCCGCGGTTTTCTAAAACTGCTTTATGTAAAGCAACGGAACAGCGTTGAGCGGTGTTCTATAATTACTGAACTTGAACACGCAGAATTGCATAAACATTTTGCATTTGTATGTTTTTGTTGTTATTTGTTTGTACTTCCTCGTAATTGGTCTGTAGAGGTCAACAGGGCAATCGGTCCAGCTGAATAATGGTATTCAACTACACCCCGATGACTGGAAGCGGACCAAGGGCGTACCCAGCTTCTGGCTTGGGGCAAGTCAGGGCTAGGGGGGGCAAGTCAGGTTTTCAGGGTCGAATCATGCCCGGCTATTTCGTCTTACAAACTACACATTAGGCATTTTAGGGCTAATAGACGTAAATCCTGTATAAGTCCCCGTTATACGTTGATTAGTAATTAGGGGAGTTTATACATGTTCTGCGAGGTTTCCTGGGGTCATGAAGCCGATCCTTACATAATTAGAATTCAGCTAGGTAAATTGACTTAGGTTTTAATTTAAGTGAACTAGGTAGGTAAACAAGGTCGACCGATGACCTGGTGCAGGTCGCGGGAAATCGATGAATGCGGGTAGCACAATCTAGACTGGTCATTGTGGAAAGTCTTGGGGAGGCCTTTGTGTGTATAGGCTGATGGCTGTTTAGGCTGAAGAAGAAGATGAAAGTAGGTAAATTGGAGCGATGACATGGTGTAGGTTGCGGGAAGTCGATGGATGCGGGCAGCACAAGACCGGTCATTATGTAAAACCTTTGGGAGGCCTTTATCCAGCATTGGATAGGTGGTGGTAGATTACATACATTTTGTGAAGAGCGCAGGCAAGAGGCCATCCACAAAATGTTTATATTATTGCTTTCGTAATATAAGTCATAATATCTGACACTTTATAGATCGTATACGATACAGAACATACGGATACGGATACAACAGAATTGCTAAGAACCATAAAAGGGACGAAATGAAAGAAAAAAAATTTGCTCGATAGCTGTTCAAGTTGGATGAAAATCCGGTACTTTGTCACCAATTTCAGCGGCGAAGTATCTCTTAAATCTTGATTTAAGGGTCTTTGTCGGGCGGAAGGGTTTTTGTGGATTTGCCTTGTCTTGTAAGGAGCTCGTATGAAGCTTTCGCAGCTGTTGACGTGTTTTTTGGTACGAGGTTCTTTGATGGAGCTTTCGATGTGTGTAAGCCGAAATTGTCATATAACGCAATAACTTATATATCCTCCGCTTTGTTTCATGAAATATTATAGAGTCAGAGAGCGAGAGAGATAGTTTTCGAAGTTTTTCGAAGATACTAAAGCTGATAAGAAGAAGAGAAGAACCTAAGTCAAAAAGTAACATTAAATGGCAGTGGGCGGGGCACATTGCTCGTAGAACCGATGGCCGATGAGGCAGTAAGGTTCTGGAGTGCCGGCCGACCGATGACCTGGTGAAGGTCGCGGGAAGCCGATGGATGCAGGCAGCACAAGACCGGTCACCGTGGAAAGCCTTTAGGTAGGCCTTTGTTTAGCAGTGGACCTCCATAGGCTCAAGAAGAAGAAAGCCGATAAATGAGGTCTTAATGAAAAACCAATATTTTATATTTTTGCTGCCATGATCTTTGTTTTCTTTTGCTCTCTGCATTTGAGTTTCCCAATTTTTCTTAGTTTGTTATTTTTATTTTGCGCGAACTCTGGTCATGGTGTTCCCGCAAACATGATACCATCATCACACCAACTTCGCCGTAGTGTACCTCGACGGTACTGTTAGGTTTAGGTACCAATAGGTTTTTAAAGCTTTTTAAAAATAACACGGACAACTTAAATTAGGGTAACCTCTTGAGACGTCTCATACTTTTGTGTTTTTCTCCCTTAGCACTAACTTTGGCAATAAATCTTTTGTTTCTCTCGTGAACGCTCTGTCTGATTTATATGAGTTCCACAGAATTGGGTCTTTGTTTTCTTCAGCAGTAGGCACTCATCGCCATGGTGATCAACTACCTCCATACTTATGTAGGTATGTAAATACTTTCATCATTCTTTCCTTATTTAGTGTGCTACAAAACTCACTCATGTCTATGGTTTTCTCGTGTTCGAGATATGTAGGTAAGTAATACAAGTGCTACCATCAAACAAACCCCATAATCACCCTTTACATTGGTTCCGATTCCGACAGGAAATGAAGTTTCGTATTATTTACATCACGTTTCGAGGATCTTAAGGCAAATAATAGCCCTGATTCCCTTGTTAATTAATTGTTCATTAAGAAAAGGATAGAAGATAATATTTTAGTTTAATCCTATCGAATTAAGATACTCCATAGACAGTTTAGACGCTATTAAATGACGACCAAAATACGTCAACTTACGTCAGAAGCTGACTTACATATTTGACAGGTCTAAACTAACATTTGTCTTCTGTCCTTTTCTAAGGAAAGAAAGAAAAAGATATATCTAAACTTATATTTAGTTTAGTTAGCGAACTAGGGAATCGGGGCCAATAATTTTAGCTATGAAAATGGAAATCGAAATAAAGCTTACACTGTGTACACATCAAGCTAAACCATAGATATCAGAAATAAGAGATCGGTTCTAATGCGCAATTTGTTCTAGGTCCTATGTCGCCAAAAAATTTTACACTCACATGCACATAGAAATAAGTACACTGCACCGCGCATATATTGACAAATCTTGACCAATCATTAATCAACGCACACATTGGAACTCACACACACAAACGCTGCTATTGGCCCTTTCAACCGCGTAAACATGCACTACAACATTCAACAATTTTACATCAACGCTAGTGCTTGAAAGTCGATAAACTATTTATCGATATGCAATATTTCTTGTGATTTACTAAATAATTTTACTTTTGCAAATATTGCTAATTTTTTTTTATATTCACTTAATATTTAAAGGAATAAAAAAAAACATTTTAACAGGAGAATATTATAAGCAAGAAAGATTGTTTTTCTTAGTCCCACCTTTCTTTAATATTACAAATAAGTGTTTTAATGCAATCGTTGTTGGTGGATGGTTACATTTATTTAAATAATAGTCTTCTGGAATCACAATCAACAATATAATACACTGTTTAATATATTCAAACAAGATAGGAAATCTAAGTATAGTAAATATATTAAATAACAGTTTTTTTTTATTTTACTGTCCACTAAAATGTAAATATTTACAAAGTACTTGACGCTTGGATAGTTCTGGTGCAGCATTTTTCGTTAAATACTACCTGAAACACTTAAAGAATATTTTATATTAATACACAAGGATAATTTTAACTACTATTTAACTGTGACACAGGTATTACAAGTTGTACGACATTATTTGCATAATAATTTTAGCTGTATCATTTTATTTCGCGACAAAAAAGAAATGTTTATAAATCTAAAAATAAATATAAAAATATAATTGTCGATAGTACAAATTTACTAGCTACATCTCTAGCTCACGCCGTCAAGCTGCGGCCGTACCACGTTACCGACCGTTTTGATTCGGGCGATATTCATTACGTGAGCAAAATATTATTGTTAACATAAGTACAACACCCGGCAAGCAATGTAATGCGTTTATTTGTTCGATTAAAGTTTTATCGCGTAATAGTTGACCGAAAATTTTTGGAACAATATTTTTGACAAACTTTATGTTTTTGTTATAATATACGTAATAAACGAAATTATTATAGTACTTACTTATGGTATGTGATACCATGACGTTTTAGATTACTTGTAGCACTTCTATTTTTGCACACAATCACAGAACAAGTCGGCATTTTAAAAAAAATACTTCCGTGTTACGCATACGACGTACAATTTCTGACTGAATAGCGTTTTGAAGGGATTTGCCCATTTTGCACAAATTGTGTTCTCACGGGTTACGCCCCCGTGGCCACTCTATTAAATTTAATATCTCTGTGAGCTAAACATTTCCAATTTTATCTGACCTTGTGTCGTATAGGGTTTTGTACATCCAGAAGTCAATTTATACTGGTTATGTATAGCTTGATGTGTAGCCGTGCGAACACATCGACCTTCGGAGCGCTAGGTACAACAGAATCAAGCTACTACAATCTGCCTTTCTTTAATAGATTTTCAGCTTTATCGCTAATGCGTTCATGTAGGTTCAAGGTTGGTATTGGTACGAAAAATTTGGCAGTGCTGGCGTATATTATCCAGATTTGATTTATGTTTCAAATTGACATTATTACAAGTTTAACAAACATCACATTAATTTGAATACTAATTAAGTAGCTTTCAGAGTGATTAGCACTATCTATTGAAAAAATTCTAAATATGTTTGAAATTGTAAACTGAATTTTATTGTGTGGCAATTAAAATAATTTTTTTCATACATTCATATTTATTTAAAATTTTTGGTGCATATTTCGCAATTTTAGTATTTATTTACAGCACCAGAGGGAGATTGATTTGACCCCTCCACGACCAAACTCCCGACACAACAACATTTGACGCATCGTAGCCGGCACACTTCGCAACACTATTTTTTTTTTCATAATTATTTATTTACTCTTATGGTGAATATGTCGCAATTTTATTATAAGTATTTATTTAAAGCAGTACGAATACACAGTTGATTATTGGTTACTTTATATTATACTAGATTCCGCCCGCGGCTGAAATTCAGTTTGCCCTAAAAAGCTTTTGTATAGCGCATATTATTATAGCATGGTATATATATAGTCTGAAAGTTACCTGTACATAAATACATATTATATATCTGGCCAAAACCCAGATTGTTCGCAATTTAAGCTTTTAAAATAATGTCGTACCGCTAATTTTTTCCTTGACTTCTGAGATGACGTACGCTAAATTTCATAGCAATCGGTTCAGTCGTTTATGCGTGATCGGAACAAACAAAGAAACTCACTTTTACATTTATAATATTAGCGAGGCTCCCCTGTATAGATAGGACTTTGACGATGTAAGCAGAACCTTGTGGCAATAAATAGCAAACATACTGTACATTTACATTGCGCAAAGTAGTAAAGTTGGAAAGAGCTCCTTGAAAATAAGAATTTTTGTCTACGAGGTTCGAGTCAAATAGCTGCGAATTAAAGTGGGTAGGGAATTGCGAAGGGGATGAGTTGCGAAGATACCCTGCCGAGAGCAGAAGTCACCTTCACCACATCAGTCAATCCTTGCTCACCCCAATTCAGGTGTAAAGTACTTACATATATTATCTACTCTAGTGTCTGAGAGTTGCACTTTTTTTGTGTTGCATCATGAATGGGAAATCATCAAATGACTTCTTCCGCTCTGGGGGGAGCGGAGGGGCGTTTCAGGCTAAATCTCACCCGTGTTTCTTTAATTGCCTGTGTCAGTGTAGGTACCCACGGTTCTGACAGAGTATTCCGTCGACTTTATAGTTTCATTTAATTTATTCCTTTGATTCAAGCAACTAGGGCCCATAGAAAATACAATACAAACTAGAAACTAGAAATACTTGTAAACTAATATATAAAAATATCACAACAAATACTAATAAATCCAAAAGTAGTTTTAGTTGTTATAACTAAAGCTACTTTCGGATTTAACATATCATAATATGTATAACATATTTACTCATAAAAATTGCAATGTTAACTACGTTACGCTAAGCGCTACGTTAAGCTGACTGACATGGAGGGTGGTAGTCGCCCGTTCAGCCATTCTGAGCGATCGACTACTTGACTGGATGTCTCGAGTTCGATTCCCGCACGGAACAAATATTTGTATGGCCCATAGGTTGTTCAAATCAAATCAAAGCAAAGCATTTGGTTTACCAGTTTTACCAGTTGGTTTATTTGAAATAAACCAACTGGTTTGGGCCATACAAATATTTGTGTCTTTAACTAAAGACACTTTTGAATTGTCAAAAGGTCGGTCAGTCAGTAAGGTGAAGCTAGTCGCCCATTCCAAAGAGTAAACCTATGAAGAGCGGGCAAGAAACTCCATGGACACTCTTTTAAATTATCAAGCTATTGATACAAAAAATTTATTACATCATTCATGTTGAAATCAACCGTGTGAGAACGATGCAGAAATATATTGTACGCTAAGAGCGACCATTATGGAAAACACACAAAAAAAAAAAAGAAATTCAGAAATCAATAAAAATTACTCTTCAAGCATTCGTTCTCGATATTAGCATTGGGGTGAATTTCCCAAACGACTTTTTTTTTTGTCTTCATTGAAATTAGTATTTGAAAAAAGGAATATTGTTCTGTACTATTTTTTTTTGTATCCATTAGGTATTTATTGGGTTGTGGCATAAAATATTATTTGTCTAAGTCTATTTACAAAGGTAGAAATAAATACATAAACCTCTATTTTTGTCACATCGGTGCTGTCCCTCTACTTTTTTTACAAGCAAAAACGCTTATATCGTTATAAAAATAAGTAACTTAAGAATATAACTTATTCTATTTCATAGAATATTAGTTTTATTATTAATATGTAGCATATTTTATTACGTAATTCATAATATTTATTACTGAGAGGCATAAATGTACTTGTCTCGCAAAATTTTGTCATATCGCTGCACAAAAGTAATTTAAACCTAACTTTGCATCGATGAGTCCGACAGTGTCCCCACCCCAATTTTATTTCCCTCGTTAGTGTGTGCTAGTGCGCAGTCAGGACGGACGTGTGTCAAATCGCTGCATATTCCCGCCAATTACGTAAGTACGACATTTCAGTTACTTCCAAGCAATTGTTTTATATTATCGGTGGTTGCATTTTTCTAGTGTAATGTGAAGTTTTATTACGATTGTTTGGTTCTAACAGACATAGTAAGTAAATTAGCATCATTATAGGTACTTGAATTTAGCCTAAATATTATACATTTTTCATAATTTTCAAAAAAGTCGATAATTTCTCACGTCGCTGTTCTCATATCGCTGTAATCGGTGGTCTTTTTTACCACCGATGTGATAATTTACACCGATGTGATAAGAAAAATCAATCGGTGTCTTAAATATCATATCGGTGTTTTGATTCATGATCGACGCATAGTTTTGTCACATCGGTGGATTGTTTTATCACATCGGTAGATCATATTATCACCTCGGTGTAATTTTATCATATTGGTAGACATAGTGTCATTTCATTAAAGTAAACAAAAAAACAATGGAGCATACCTACAACCATACATTATACATACATATACACATATTATATTTTTTAACTTTCATAAATATTAACTTGTGTGCAGCTCGTGCCGCACACAATTCGTTCGAGTAATTTTGTTTAAGATTAATTTTGTTTAAGAATGCTGAAATCAAAACTAAACGAGGAGGAGAAAAAAGAGAGAAAGAGGTTGATGGAAAGAATAAGAAAAGCTAAAATCAAAAGTGATCCTGTGTTAAGAGAGCAGCATTTAAGAAAAGACAGAGAACGCTTAGCTAAAAGAAAGGCAGCTGGACTTATCCTAACCCGAAGCCAAATGACTGCACATGCACGTCGCAATGCACAAAAGAAAAACCGAATCCGTGTCCGTGCATATTATCAGCGGAAAAAAAATAAGGCAAATGGTGCCCGCAACAACCCAACAAGTGTTTCAGAGACCAATGACGCAGAATCGCTACCGAAAAATCAAGATAATGAGCCCGGTATTTCTCAAGAACTAATAGGACCTCATAGCCCACGGCTATTGCGACAGAATGTTCGATGTAATAGTCCTAATTTGCGTATTGATGCCATAGTAGCGAGTAGTTCCCACTATTTACGTACAAGCAGTCCCCTAGATTTATCAATAGCATCTCCTTTACGAACGCCAAGTATTAGTTCTATAAATTCAGAAGAATCAACATTACGCCCAAATAGTCCTAACTTAGACACATCCTTTAATACTGTTAAATTCAAACAAGACATTAAAATGAAATTTCGTAAATATCAAAACATTAAAACTCAGCAAATACACGATTTAAGAAAACAATTGGCAAAGGCTAATAAAGAGAAACTAATGTACAAAAAGAGATACATGAGACTACATCAAGAATTTAAGAAATTAAAACAGAGTAATTTAGAAGTGAGACGAATCCCAACGAAGCCAAAAAATATAGACCTGCAAAAACGTATCCGTAAGATTGTTGTTCAGTTTTTTGAGGATGATGAAAATTCAAATCTTTGCCCAGGTAAAAAGGATACTGTCACACAAAATGGAGTAAAAAAACAGAAAAGGCTGATGAAAGACACAATTAAAAATTTAAGGTTAAACTTAAAAGGCTGATTAATTAGGTATATAAAGTTTTCTTATATAAAGTTTCTATTCTTAGTATTGTTGAACCTAGAACGCCACAATGTTTTAAGTGTACACATGGCAAAACAATTAGCTTGATCGCCACATTAATAAATGTGTATTGTACAATAACGTACCAGAAATTATTGTTTTTTATACTACTTTTAAATAAACACAATGATAATAAAAAAAAACATTATTTTTTATTCTAAGAAAATAATACCCTTAGTTCAGGTATTCAGTTCTTAGTCACTCCTTCAAAAATGTATAAGCCTACTATTTCTTTTTTGATGTTCAAAGGTGGATAGATTATCATATCGCTGTATATGTATATCACATCGGTGAATAAATTTATCATATCGGTGTACAGAAAAGATAATCGGTGCCGGATTGTCACATCGGTGGAAACCAGAATTCAAACTGAATTTTCTCCATAGTCTTAAAAGATACGTTGATGGTTACCAATAAGGGAGTATTTAGTATCCTAAATATTACATTAAACATGAAAAAAATAAAAAATATATATAAATGAAAAAGTTCACCGATATGATAAGAAAAATGGCATTTGTTGAAATTCACCCATTGTCACACTTGTAGTTCCACATTCAAGCCCACTATTTTGCACATTCTTTTGGAGGTAGGAGCAACTATTAAAAATAAAAAATGTTAAGGAATATGAGGGTAACCGAATATACCCCACCACTTTTAATTCCCGCCTGTATAGCCGATCATTCACATTTTTGTGCTTCGCTGTTTTGCACGTTCGTTCGTATTTAAATTTATTCTTGTTAAAATTCGTATTTTAAAATGAATTCTGATAACAATGCCTAAAAGGAAACGTGGCTGCAGGGATGATGATTACGAGTTTTTGTCTAAACAAGTTAAAAAATTACGACGTCAACTGAAACACCGGCGACGTCGTCGAAGGAGTATATCAGCGAGTGATTACGATAGTGACTCATCTCGTAAGGAATCAGGTGAGTCTTTGTTATATATTTTGTGTTCTGTGGAATAAATACGGGCACTTGAGTAAACGGTTTCAAACGAGAATTTTTCATAACGATGTTTGCGCTAAAGTGTTGCTACATGTTACGTTTTAAAAACGATGTGAATTTATGGCGAGTATTCTACATAAATATGTTAGTTAAGTAAAAATATAGATAAACAAATATTTTCCTTTATTCCACTTGCTATAATTACCGTGCAAATTAAGAATAATCTAGGACAATTATACCGATACAAAAGAGTGCTACTGGGTTTTCGTGTTTCTCAAAAGGAGACTCGCATACAACCCCTATATATTATTCATTATTTTTTATATACACAAATAATTGGGCCCGCGTGTTGTTTAATAGGAGCTTCACATACTGCCCTATATTAAAACATATCATAAAGGGTTGACGTGTTCCTCAGCAGGAGTCTCACCACCCTGCATCATGCGCATTGTATGGGTACCCGGTCGTTTGAAGCGAGTACCTACGCATGTTTTTAGTTCTGGGAATGCGTGTTTCTCACTAGGAGTTTCACTACCCGTAATATACGAGTGAAAATTATTATTTTCGCTTACAAACAGCGCATTAATAGCTGAAATTTACGCAGACTCAGACTTATGCCAGCCAAGCTGCTCATATTGGGGTACCGGCAATGCAACGCCAGTAGTAGTCGAAAAACCAGTCTACGATCGATCGCCTCATGACTTACCGAGCACTAACCAAATAGGTTCAACCCAGGTTGAACCTTATGAAGATACCCCAACTATTGAATAAGTATTGCCAGCTGAGAGCGTATCTGTAGCGTCGACGAAACAAACCAGTGGGCAGAGTAATACTCCCATGACTCAAGAACAGAGTCTCGAGTTTAAATATTCTTGGAGAAGATCCTACTTCATTTAAGGAGTATGGCAAAAAAGTACAAAAGGATTTCGACTAAACCATATTGCTACATCAGGCTTGCCTAAAGAAACGCGAAAAGAACTAAAGGAGAAGTATCTCTCTCCAGTAAATTGTAAATTTATAAAGGCACCTACCCTCAATCCATCATCTCAATCTCATCAACTGATGTGAATACAGCCAGAATTGTTTATTTTAGTTATTTTCATAGTCTTATGACTTATGGGATTCTTCTCTGGGGAACTTGTGCGGACATCAATACCATCTTTGTTTTACAGAAAAGGGCTGTTCGAGCCATTTACAACCTTGGTCCTAGAGATTCTCTTAGAGAAAAATTCAGAGAGGTGAACATTCTGACTGTAGCTTCGCAATATATATTTGAAAATCTTATGTATGTACATAAAAATATTTCTAATTTTAAGAAAATGAGCGATATTCATAATGTGAATACCAGGAACAAACACAATCTTGCTGTACATCACACTCGTCTCCACAGAGTAGGCAACTCGTTCATGGGTCAATGTATACACTTTTACAACAAGCTTCCCATGGACATTCGAAACTTACCCATTAAACGATATAAAACCTATATAAAGGCCAAACTTTGCAAAAAGGGGTATTATAAAATCTCAGATTATTTACAGGATAGAGAGGCTTGGGACTGAGCTGCTCGCTCTGTTAAGCATTGTTATTAAGCAATATGCGTAATTATAACGTAAATTATTGTAAACATTTTCATTTTTAATGTCTGGACTTTAAAAAAGACGATGATCCCTGAGTTTGTTTCGGCTATTTCTTCTCAGAGGTAGTCAGTTAGGAAATGCCGGCTTCATCTAGTTAAAAAAAATAAATAAAAAGAATAAAAAAAAAAAAAACATGACGTGTAAAAGTGATCGGTGATCCTACTTGCTTAATAAACGATTTCATTTCATTTCATTTCATTTCATTTCATTTCATTTCCCGAAATACGAGCTTCTCTTCAGGAAAGCCAGGCCAAGAGAGATAAAGGTATTGAGTATAAACAAATACTTACTTCCGGTGCCTTATCATCTCTGGCAGAAGCCATAACCTTGCTTCTCTCGTCTGACCAAAGATACCCTGATCTTCTTAAGTTACTTTTGGACACAGCTTGTACATCAAGCGACATCCAACACACAGACTCAATGTCACGACGATATTTTATTCTATCGACAGTGAAGCCACAAAATGAACGACGCGTCATACTGACGTCACACGAGTTCTACATCTCGCAATCAGAGTTTACCGTGCAATTAGCATACATACAAGTTCCCAATTTCAACGGTTGGACAAGTGCCCGCCAGACATAACACCCGTCTGGTTGGAGGATCCTCCCTTTTCTATGGAGGATGAGTGAGCTTTACTCCCTGTTTCTCATGCCTCCACAAGCTGGAGAAGACAAAAATTGACAAGACGCTTTTCGGTAGCAGTTTGGCAGAAACTGTAAAATCTGCCAAAACCATTATAAGCACTGGCGAGTTACGGTCTACTACAAATGTAAGATCAGTCGCAAACGCTCGTGGCAGAGCATCGACAAAAGGTTTAAACTACAGAGCACCCTTCGCGACCGCGAATTGACGGGCGCCACCCGCGGGGGTAGCGAGGAATGCACGGGCGGTGGCGGCGGCCCCAGCGACGTGGCACGATGAGATTGACGACGCATCACAGCGCTTTGAGGACGTCAGCGCGTCAGCAGCAGCCTCGTCCCAGACGATAAGCACGGTAAAGTCAGCAGGCCGACTATCTTATTTTTATGAACAATGGTCTAGAATCCCTAACAATCCTATAGTACTTTCTTGGATATCTGGCTATCAAATTATGTTTACACACCCTGTTATACAAGGCATAATCCCCACTGAACCTAGATATTCACCATCTGAACTCAAATCGTATAAAGAATGCACAGATAATCTGCTAAGCTCTGGTGCCATCTCGCAATGTGAGCCGAAATCAAATGGTAAAAATCGATTTATACTAAATTTGAACCAACTCAATCAATTTATTTCGACACAACACTTTAAGCTTGAAGACTTCAGAACTGCAGTCAAGCTTGTAACAAAAATGGTTATATGAGTACAATTGACCTACAAGACGCATATTTTTTGGCTAATTTTCATCAGAATTCGAGAAAATATCTACGTTTCAAATTCAATGGAAATCTTTACCAGTTTACCGTTTGGTTTGAATACCGCACCTTATGTATTTACGAAAATTATGAAACCTGTAGCTAGGGTACTAAGATCTATGGGATATCTATCAGCTTTTTATTTGGATGATATCTGGTTATTTGGTCAACCATATAATTAATGTTTAAATGACATAAATGACACAAAGCACCTGCTAAAATCGTTAGGATTTATTATAAACTTAGAAAAAGTTCATTTGTCCCTAGTCACGAAACTAAATTCTTAGGAAACGTAATTGATTCGATTAAACTTGAAACTCGATTACCCAGTGACAAAGTTCAAAAAATCAAAAATGAAATATTAAAATTTAAGTCTGTTAAAAGGTGCAAAATCATATAATTTGCTCGAAATTTACGATTACTTACATCTGCTTGCCAAGCTATTGAATATAAGCTGGCTTTACACGAAAGATTTCGAGCGATGCAAATTTCTAAATCTAAAAAAGGACGAAAACTATGATAATTTTATGACTATACCAGAGACCCTGATTCCTATTTTTGATTGGTGGTTACAGGCTATTCACAGTTCTTGTAAAATATAGGCGAATGAACGTGCCTTAGAAATTTTTACGGACACCTCAACTATGGGGTGGGGGGCAGCCTGTGGTACTGATACTGCTAGCGGCCCTTAGAGTGAGTTAGAACAGTCCAATCATATCAATTACCTGGAGATTCTTGCAAGCTTTTTAGGAAATAAATCTTTTGCGAAAAATTTTTAGAATTGCCAAATTTTATTACTTACCTATAATAATAGAATGGGAGACGTACGGTACCCACATCTAACAGATATTACCCAACAATTATGGAAAAAGTGTGAAGCTCACAAAATAATAATTCACGTCGATTATATTAGTTCTAAGGACAATAGTGTCGCAGATGCTGAATCTAGAAAATCGCATCCCGATATCGAATGGGAAATTTCAGAACGGGCTTTCAATAAAATTACAAATTATTTCGGTATCCCACAAATAGACCTTTTTGCAAGCAGAACTAATTATAAATGCAACATTTATGTATCTTGGCATCGAGATCCAGATGCTTATAAAATAAATGCATTTACAATGTCATGGGAACACTTATTCTTTTATGCGTTCCCACCCAATTCCATAATTTTAAAAGCACTACGCAAAATTATAAATGACCAAGCAACCGGCATTGTAGTAGTCCCGCGATGGCCTACACAAGCCTGGTATCCGCTTTTTAATAGTTTACTCATATCAAAACCGTTAGTTTTGTATTCAAGTGAAGACTTAACCCATAATGCTAGCCTCATTATCAGACAATACGGTAAAGCAATATGATTCCTATTTATGAAAATTCTTTAGGTATTGTCAGGAAAAATGTTTTAAACCTTATAGCGCCTCAACTTGAGACGTCCTCTGCTTCCTCGCACAGATTTTTAATGAAGGCGCTCAGTACGGTACTAGTAACAGCTATAGATCAGGATTATCGTTACTGTTAGGCTCGAGAACGGTCAACAATGACTCCATCACGAGGTTTTTAACAGGCGTTTTTAAATTGCGACCCACATTACCCAAATATAACATAACATGGGACACGAACATTGTATTAAATCACTTTGCGGAAATGTATCCAAACGATACCCTTAATTTGGAGCAAATAAGCAAAAAATTAGTTACTCTTGTCGCCCTTATAACAGCATATCGCGTACAAACATTGTCTAAGATAAAGATTAATAATATAGTGTCGTACGAATCTGGCTTTAACATTAAAATTCCAGACTTTTTAAAAACCTCGCGGCCTGATGCTGTCCAACCACTGCTATCCTTACCGTTCTTTATTCAAAGACCACAAATATGCCCAGCTAGTACAGTAAAAGCATAACTTAACAAGACTTTAAACCTATGCTCAGATCACCAAATGTTAATTATTTCGTTCAGAAAACCTCATCGTCCAGTGACCTCTCAAACATTGAGCCAATGGGTTAGATCTATTCTGGAAAGCAGTGGTATCGATACTAGTATATTTACCGCTCACAGCACCAGACACGCGTCCTCCTCAAAGGCTTACATGTCTGGTGTAAGCCTGGACGTCATAAAAACACCGCTGGCTGGAGTGCCAATTCTCGTGTATTTGCTAAGCATTACAATAAGGTGATTGTTGAGTTAGACAACCAAAATGAGTTTGCTATTAACATATTAACATCATAAAGGTACATATGTACGAGTATATTAATCAATAACTATTTAAAAGGTGTGATTTTAGGTTACTTACTTTGTACAAGGGGATATCTCCCATAAATGATCTAAAATATTATTTATAACAAAAGTATATACAGATCTTCTTTATTACTAAATATTATACAATTAGAAACATTGTGAGGGATTCAAATTACAGTTGATTAAAGTTTTGTATTAGTCAGGGTAAAGTAAGATTAAGTCGTGGTGGCCTAGTGGTTAAAGGACCAGCCTCTCAAGTATGAGTGTGCGGGTTCGATTCCAGCTCAGGCAAGTACCAATGTAATTTTTCTAAGTTATATGTACTTTCTAAGTATATCTTGGACACCAATGGCTGATTAAAAGGTGAAGGAAAACATCTTGAGGAAACCTGGACTTTAAGTCTGAAATCGCCAACCCGCATTGAGCAAGCGTGGTGATTACGCTCAATCCTTCTCTGTGTGAGGAGAGACCTGTGCCCAGCAGTGGGACAATAAAAAGGTTGAAGATGATGAAGATGATGAAAGCTTTATATGCATACATACTTTTAATAATATCTACATATTTACATAATATTACCCTTATTTCACGACTGCTTCTCTCAACATCTACAAGTGTGACAATGCTAATATCGAGAACGAATGCTTGAAGAGTAATTTATGATTAAACGAACTTACCTGTTGTGAAGTTCAATCATAATTACTCGAAAAGCTTCGTTCGAAGATATTAGCATCCCTCCCTCCCCGCCAAGACTGACTCCCATGGTCGTGAAATAATGATCAGCTCAGTGTCAACCTCCAAACTTAATGATCGGCTATACAGGCGGGAATTAAAAGTGGTGGGGTATATTCGGTTACCCTCATATTCCTTAACATTTTTTATTTTTAATAGTTGCTCCTACCTCCAAAAGAATGTGCAAAATAGTGGGCTTGAATGTGGAACTACAAGTGTGACAATGCTAATATCTTCGAACGAAGCTTTTCGAGTAATTATGATTGAACTTCACAACAGGTAAGTTCGTTTAATCATAAAAAGACTAACCCAACAAATAGATCTTTACAGCAAGTACATTGTGCTCACACGTTTGCCATGCAATTATACAATACTAAGAAATTGAATCTACACAATGTAAAAATAGTTTTGTCCAAGGTTCAGCCAAACAGTGTTCCCGAATACTAAGTTTAGCTCCTGTGTAGCTATACCAGTGCCGAACACCCCTGTCAGCGATGCAATTCCGTAACGTACCTACAATATGCTTGGCTACGTAGTGTATACTGGCTTTGAGTAAAAAAAAAAACATAAACAATTACAAATTAAAACTACAAGAGGAAAAATCAAAGAACAATCAGTGTATAGAAATCGGACGCAGCTCAAGCCCAAGCCTTTTTGTCCTCAATATAATCCTTAACACTATAAAATGCTTTCTGACACAGCTTACTTTTAATGAAGGATTTGAATTTTTACAGGCTCAGATCTTGAACCACCTCTGGAAGTCCATTGTAAAAATGTAGGTATACATTGGCATCTAAAACTGCCACCTATTTTCTTGAGCCTTGTTGTAGGTACAATAAATTTGTGCATGTTCCTAGTATTCATATTATGGATATCGCTGTATTTTTTAAACAATTTTATATTTTTATGAGCATACAAAAGATTTTGATAAATATATTGAGACTCTCTTATATTTATGAAACTCTTTAAATTTTTCTCTGAGAGAGTGTCTACTGATAACATGATCAAAATGAAATTACGAATCACAAACATTAACATTTTCTTTAAGCAAAGACTCAGCAACAGAAGGTGATGAGTTTATATTAGGGATTTAGTAGTTGAAACAGGAATATCCGAAAAGAATTTTTCAAATGCCTCCGCAACTTGTGAGTCTGATTTTATTATGTTGTCATTAATAGACAGGTTATAGTCAGTATTTCTATCACTGGACCTTCCCCTTTCACTATTAATAATTTTCCAAGTCAATTTAATTACATTACTACTGTTTTTTATCGTTGAACTCAAGTAACGTGACTTGGCCATATAACAAACATGTTTAAATAATTTTGAATATTTTCTAACATACAAATTAAATTTAACAGTGTTAATATAAGTCCTGTCATTGCACAGTTCATAAAGCCGAGTTCTGCTTTTATGAATACCGATTGTAGCCCAATCAGACAAAGATGCATTACTATTAACAGAGATAGTCTTTAGTATATATTTAAAAAAAATCATAGATAATATGATTAGGCTCAGCATTAACAGTACTGGATAAGACTGGCAGCTTATTAATGAGATTAAATCTAAAAATCTCCAAGCGGCTTTCAGTTTTGGGGTTAACAGTGATATCCTTTTTGGCCACTTTTTTACTATGGTTTGGAATAGTAATCCTTTGTCCGCAGTGATCAGAATCGAGGTAATTTACAACTTTTTTATGGATTGGTATTATGTTTGTAAAAATATTATCTAGGCACGAGGAACAAGTAGGTGTTATTCTTGTGGGCTCCAAAAATAGGTGAAATAAACTTAAAATTTTATTACAATAAAATTTAAGCCGTTCTGGGTCTGGCTGTTTATGTACCTAAGTGAGTTTAAATGTTTTTAAACGCACCCAAGATACGGGAGTAATTCCTACTGTTGGGCAACGCATTTTTTAAAAAACAGCCTGGTATTCCATTATCCTTCTACATTATAACGGCTATTTCCATTCCTAGAATTTTACGCTCAAGAAATTTAACTAGTAATCAAATAACTTTTTGGAATTGGGGATGGCACCAACTTTCCCAATAAAATCGTCCTTGACCTGAGCACTCTATTTGTGTCGAAAGCCATATTAATTGGAAGATTTGGAACGAAAAGATTATTACCAGTTTCGAAAAGGTGCGATTCTGCCGTAAACAATACCTTTTACTACGTTAGCAATGGATACTTTCAAATGAGTGATGAATGAATGAATAATGTGTTGTAGGAGACCATTTCATATTATATAATATTACATCGTTGGTATTGAAAGCTACTTTTTATGAAGAAAAGATAAGTTTGTAGGTAGTGTGTTGATTAAAAAATAATAATAAAGAGATTAATTACTGTTAACAGTAATTTGTATTTATTTAGTTTTATAAGTTTGTATATATAGTAAATAAATTGTGTTAACATATAACTTTCGAAAGATTGTTAAAAATGATTGGTACTCATGTGCGTACCCAGCTTCTGGCCTAGGGGGGATAAGTCAGGCCTAGAGGGGCAAGTAAAATTTTTAGAGTGAATAATTTTTGTAGTCCTTTCGCTTGTAAAATAAATGAAAACAGCGATAGTTCGATCCCAGCGCAGTGCAAATATTTGTATGCATGAATATTAATATTTGTACTGGTCTGGTAGTGCCTCGGAACCAACAATTGGTCTGTAGCGCGTAGGTCGTGTTACGTAATTAAAACTCAGATAAATCGAACGTTATGTATTGCACGTATGTAGAAGAGTACAATGTGTATGACGTGTACAATAACGTGATGTAATATAATTATGTACAAGAGTGTGAACAGGAATAAAATAATATATGAATGTTTCTTACAAGCTATGCACTAACTTAAATAACTTAGCAAACTCTACACAATAGTGGGGTAACTAATAGGAACACAGCTTGCTGTGCCACAAAAATTCACGGGGTGGCGCGTGCATTCTCGATGTTGATTCGTTGATCGAGGGAGGCCGTGGCGTGTGATTAGGCGGTGTAGAGAGCGAGCCAATTCACAGTTTACGTGCAAGACAGCTCGCTATAGTTTCCCATGCACATCGACGATGATCAACAGATGTGGTGCCGGGGAGAGATTTATAGGCACTTCGCGATGGGCGGTCGCAACGACCACCATGACATCCGCGATCCTAGTGTGATTTATAGGGACCCTTTGCAGCGGGTCGTAGAATATGTGTAGCAGCCGGCTGGGCTGCTACAGGTCTAACTGCAATAATTCGATATCGCCTTCAGGTTGTGGAAGTCAGACGGCAGTCGCTTCACGGAAAATATCCAAGTTTAGCAAAAATTGCTGAGATGATGATGACGACTGTACTTACTACAGTAATTCTTTCGCTTATCAAATGAATGAAAACACATCAATGAAAATTGCCACGAAATAATTAATCGTCAGCCGAGTGAAGTATTCGAACGGCAATACATTACCGATAGGTACCTATGACAGATTAGCACAAATTGGACGCGCTAGAAGAACGAGACACGTCAAACAATATAGGATTGGTTCACACACCAACCGCGGATATGAACACCGTCTGTGGACTGCGGTAGGATACAATCACGGAAGAGATTTACCGTGATATTTATACGTTTGTTATGATTTGAATTTAAGAAACAAAACCGCTCTCCTTATCCTTATCATGTATACATTGATAAGTATTCTATATACAACAAAGTCTGCATGCATTATTGTTAACTTTGATAGAGGAAAGTGTCATCCGGCATTATATGCTAATGTACGGCAATGACAGGTCACTACCCTCCCTCCCCCGCTCACTTCATCTTTTCTACTGAATCTTTCGGCTGATCTACGTTCCATTATACAACGTTCAGAATAAGCAACTGAATCCAATTCAGTCATTTTTACTCCATGTTGTATTTTCCCAAATACATTTTGAAATTGTTACAGTGTGTTCACCGAGCGCACAAGTCAGATGACGTTAGATCATAGTACTCTGTACCTAAGACAGGGCATCCGCGTGCCGCTCCGATGCAGGCGCGGGCGGGCGAGCGGTACGTTGACCAACAAAGAGAGACAATAAAGTAAGATAACATGCTCATAAGTTTGTGGTTTTTCAAGATATTTTTTTAAATATTGTACATAGATTCTTTACTTAAAAATACTGGATACGCGTTTCGGGTTTCGCATAAACAAAAAATAACGTTGCATTACAACTTATGTCCTTAGCTTACCGTACAATAGCCACATTTATAATCTACAGCTACCTCCACCCTTAAGCCCAAATTAATTAAAGGATTTGTGGCCACAGACAGCCATCTCGTCCTGAAAGCCAGTGGGTCACCTAATATATGACAATCCATTGTCATAATTATGAATTTAAACTGAGTTGTTGTCTAAATGTTTATCTTTGTGGGCTCGGGGTCAAGTTATTGTTAAAATACGACGTTATCTTCTTTACTCAGTCGAGGCTCAGTTTGTAAACGAACTGTCTGTACATAGTTTTGAAAAAAAAAAAAAAGAAAAAAGTTAGGTACTTTTAGGACTTTTTAGATTTTCAACTTTATCCCTAAAGGATAATATTATTATTAGCCTTATTATTTTAGCGCTAAAATTTGACTGTTTCGGGAAGCTACTACTCGCGCGAGTTAACTGTACTGCGCTGGAATGCGGCCGCTCTCCCGCTTCCCCGCGCAGCGCCCCGCAGTCGCCGTAAGCGCATAGTAGCGATAGCATCTTTGTTACAATTGAAAGATGATATATCATTATATGATATCATTCATCTTTGTCGACCTCCGTGGCGCAGTGGTCAACGTGCCTGCCTGCGACATGGAGGCCCCGGGTTCGAACACCGGCCAGGTCATGATGGAAAACGATCTTTTCCTGATTGTCCTGGGTCTTTTGGATGTTTATCTATACAGAGTGGTGCTGACAATACGACAATAAATTAAACATCGTGTACCTCAACACATTCTCAGGCTACCCATAAAAAATCATATAAATATGTCCATTAGTTTAGTCACAGGAAATTATTTTTAATTTTTTCACATTTTCTACATGATGTACATGTTGATAAGGAAGCGCTTATCCAACGGTACCAAAGGTTATCGAAGGTCAGTGAACCAATTTCTTAAAAACTTTTTTAAAGGTTGTTCAATCGTTTGCAATTTTATGCGATTTAGTTTGTTTGAAATTTTATTTTTTTTATTTTTGATGCTAGGTTTTTTTTCTATGGTTTAGGATTATTCCTATGAACCAGCATTGTTCGTATTTTCTTTATTTGTCTTATTGTTAGCACCATTCTGTATATTTATCTATTATAAATATAGTATCGTTGAGTTAGTATCCCGTAAAACAAGTCTCGAACTTGCTTTCTTATTTATTAAGTTAATTGTCTAAATACAGTTGTTATTACTGTTTCTGTGGAGTTTTTGCTTTGTTAACATTTTTTAAAATTGTTTTTGTTTTTACATTTTGGACGCGTTAGTGAAGCCTGTTGGTTGCATTGCACCAACATTATAATTCGGTCCATATGTATCAATTTAATTGCAAAACGTCATGAGTAAAATGATCTATATTATGATGCTTTATCATCAAAACAAACTTTTATTAACATAAAAAAAAAATGTAATTTATATTTTTTTAACATAATTTTTTACAAACGGTACCGTCCGAATGACGTCACAGAGCGAGGTGCACAGTTAGTACGCGCGTGTTTATAGACTGCTGCAGACTGCTGTCGTCTGTATAAGTACACACGCACACTCTCGCAAGTGTTCTGCGCCGCATAAACAAAACAGGAACAGGTATACTAGATATTACTTCCTCTCATTCGCCGGCGGCAGTGTACTCTCCCTCCGTCTTACGAATTTTCGATCAGAGTCACGTGTCCTAATGGCAGTTTATCATTTTATACACATCATAATAAAGATGCTCAACGCCGATAAAGAAATTTTCGTACCACTTGCTCAAAAAGTGACATTCTATGCCACAAAAAGCGAACATAACAATAGTCATTTTTAATCTGTTAAAAACAAGGAAAGAAAATTGTACTAAATTTCATTCATCCTCTAGGGGGAGAATGTGATTTAAAGGAGATGTTGCATTTTGGACCACCACTGGTCCAAAATGAAACATCGTACGCTATGTAGATAAAAAGGAAAAAAATAAAAGATTTTCATATAAATTCTCCGTGGTAGGCCATAATTTTCTCGGTGGTAGGCCATAACATCGGCCGCCGGCAGAAGTTACCACCCACCAGACAAAGCCTAGCCGCCAAGCGATTTCTCATGTTCCGGCATGATGTCGGGTGAAGCCGTACGGAGGACGGGTCTGAGCAGTTGTGCTGCGATGTGTGCCGGATACGATGCGCCAAATATTGTTGAGTCGGGAGTTTGGTCGTGGAGGGTCTTTAGATCAATCTGCCTTTGGCATCGTTGATCGTGTTGTTGGGTTTAACATTGCATCACCTCGCTCAACTGCCGTCTTCAGTTATTTTAAATTTAAATTAGCTCAGTTTTTCTGAGTGAATAGGCTCTTAATAAACTAGCGCGCTTTACCACCAACGATTGCATCACTGCTTACCATCAGCCGGGATTGCGGTCAAGCGCTAGTTTATAATTATTTAAAAAAAAATACTACTACATTAATTTGAATTAAAATACAAGTATATAATTAATTAATTATTTGAAACGGTTTTTTACTGAGATAACCCTTTATTAAGGTAGCCATGACAGTGGTTATGACGTTTGATTGGCGACTTTGACAGTTCTATTTTTCCGTTGTTTTCGTGTCGAGTGTTGATTTGAGTTGATTGTGTTCATGTAATGTGTTTTTGTTTTTTTCGCAGCAGTCACATGGTAGATAATATAGAGACGATAGCCATACATGACACGACAATGAAAAAATATATATATGCTTACAATATATACATGTATACACAATATACACATACCTATACATATATTAATTTTCTATAAATATTTAAATTTAATTCATGGTTTCATTGGTAAATTAATATTTTTGCATAGATCTCCTATTTTTATTGAAAAAAAAAAAAAACTCCTTGTAGACCTTGTAGTACCAAGCTCGCGCCACGGGCGCCTCTGTGCTTATATATCCTACTTAACTTCCGTTCGCCTTGCCCGATCACTTTTCGTAACGCTTACGTCACGCGTTCGCCAGCGTAAAGAAGTTTCACTTCAAAAAAAAATCTTATTTCGCTTATTGCTGACCACCATATTTATTAGTAGTTGTGTTGCACTCCTTGGCCGAGTTAAATTGAATCTTTATTAAAACTAAGCCAAAATATAGGAAATTAACATTAAAAACAGTTAACTTATGATATTCTTCTTTTAAAAAATGTGAAACTTTTTAATATCGATATTCAATTGTTTCAACTTAGACAAGAAAGATGGATTTTGCGAAAATTCGAGTGATTTTTGAATACGAGAAAGAGCCCATAATATCAATATTGCGTTTGGAAAGGGGTCTACTAATGAAACCACCGTGCGATTTTGGTTTAAACGCTTTCGTGATGGAAACTTCGACGTGAAGAACGAGCCACGAGGAAGACCGCCCACAGGTAAATAACGATGAATCAAGAGAAATGGTGGAAGCCGATCTTAGTCCAACTACCCAAGAATTAGCGGTATGATTTAAGGTTACCTTAGCCACAATATTGATTAATTTGCGTCAAATCAATAAAATAAAAAAATGGGTTCCTCGTGATCTGACGTGTTGAAACTTTTGTTGCCTTGTTGAATTGGTGCAGAAATGAAGGAATATTGATATTGGAAAAAAATGTTTTAGAAACCTCTATATCATTTTTGAAGACCTATCTTTGTTTCTTGCCCGTTCTTCTCCATAGGTACCTACTCTTTGGAATGGGCGACTAGCTTCACCTTACTGACTGACCGACCTTCTGACAATATTCAAAAGTGCCTGTAACTGGTTTATTTGAAATAAATGCTTTGATTTTGATTTTGATTTTATCCATAGATACCCCACACGTATGTGTTTGATGAAAAAAAAATTGAGTTTCAGTTCTAAGTATGGGGAGCCCCCAATATTTATTATTTTTTTTTTCTTTTTTTGCATCAAAATGTTAATGCGGTTCATAGAATACATCTACCTACTAAGTTTCAACAGGATAGCTCTTATAATTTCGGAAAAAGTGGCTCTGACATACGGACGGACAGACGGACAGACAGACATGACGAATCTATAAGGATTCCGTTTTTGCCATTTGGCTACGGAACCCTAAAAAGGTAATGGTAACTGTCAGCGTGGTGTTATTCACTATAGTTTTCTCTTATCTGGTCAAGCAATAACGGCAAATGTCTATTGTTCCGAACTCCGAACAATGTTGGCAAAACTAGCAATTAAACAACCCAGACGCATTAATCGATCTCCACCATTATTGCTCTATGACAACGCGAGACACAAGCAGGAGCTGCGTGTCACGGAAATGAATATGCTGCGGTGGATGTGTGGAGTTACGCGGAAAGACCGCATCAGGAACTCCCGCATTCGTGCCAGTCTTCGTATCACAAACTGCAGGAGGGTCGACGGGACGGCCACGTCTTACGCAAACCGGCATGTTACGTGGGTAACAAATGTCTTGCCATGGCGCCTCCGCCGGGCCGGAACAAGCGGGGTAGACCAAAGAAATGCTGGCTTGACGTTGTAAGACATGGGTGCCAACAAGCTCTTACCACAGGATGCTAAAGATCACGCGAAATAGAGGAGAATGTGCAGGAAAGCGGACCCCGGGTTGCAACGCGAAAGCCGCGGATGCAACTGGGATAAGCGCTGAGATGATGATGACAACGCGAGACCTCATATAGCATGAGAAACCATTTTGAGCCTTCAGGAACTGCAGTTAATTATATAAACTATTCATCATCCTTCGTATTCCCCAGACCTTGCTCCAACGGACTACCAATTTTTTTCGTGATTTGGACAATTATCTATTTACTTGACAAGAAGTTTTCTTCACAGGAGGCTTTTACACAGTTTGAGCAGTCTAGATCCTCAGAGTTCTATCTCAAAGGCATAAATGACCTTTCTATTATATGACTGCAATGTAGGTATAGGAAATAATGGTCACTATTTTGATTAAATAAATTAGGTAAAAAAATAAACAATAGGGATGTATCCAAGGTATGAAAATTACAAAAATAAATTAGTCCGTCTTATAGATAATAAAAAAATTAAGACCCGAATTTTTATTTTGTCGACATTACCAAAAACTACTCAGATATAGCGTATTAAAGTTACGGAGTGGGGGCTAATTACGTCACGCCGTGGTATATTCTGTACCACGGCGTGACGTCATACGACATTTCAAATAAATATATCTTAAGTATTTGAATGAAAGAAAAATAAAAAATACGTGTTCAATATTTTTTATAAATCTATCTGATGGACATTAAATTATTTTTTAGGATACAACCCAATTTAGATTTTCAGTACAAATCGACAATTTCTTCATACTTTGCCACCAAATAATAATTTACGGAGCTTCCAAGCGAATTCTTTCCCGCGTTTATTCAAAAACCAGAACTCATTAATCTCTAAATTTAATATTTCATTCTAATTTTGAATTTAAGTTTCGATCGTTTCTTTGCGTAGATAACTTGTTGCTATTCATGCTTGCGTAACTTTTATTGAAAAATATGGAAATTATCTGTGGACCGTTCAAATAGGGACGCACAGTTTGTTGGCACAGTGCCATGTGGTCGTGACCTTCTCTTATGTAACAGTCTAACAGACAGCATTGCTGCGGTAATAATATATTCAGGACATTTAAATTCGAATCTTCTACTGTTTGCCCGTCTAGATTTTCCCCGAATATTTTATACTTTCCTTTTTTTCCAACAATTTTTGGGTAATGGCTTTCGTTTTGATTCAAGACAAAATCAGAACAATGTTGGTCTTATAAATATGTATGAGTTCTATGAAAAGTAGGTATTTCCAAATACACTTCAGGACACATCTATTGGCCCATCTTGCATTTTCAGTTTCGTTTGGTCCTAGCTAAAATTTTATTTTATATTAGGTCGAGCAAAAAGTTTTTATGCAGTTTTGAACCTGGCACATTCACAATTTCATTCAATAGTCTTTTTTGAATTTTGAACACAGAATTTAAAGAAGCAGAAGACAATTTGGAGCCTGTTTGTTGATATCAAACAATCGAATACTAAGAAAACTTGATTTTATTGGTTTATTTGGATTTAATTCTTGAAAAAGTGATTGATATCTTTGGTTTTGCAACAAACATTACTTATTCTTAACATTAAGGTGAGGTTCTATCTATAATCTATGGATACTTCATCTGAAGTCGCCGCCCAAGCTGTGGCACTTATTCAGGCCGGACACAGCCAAAGCAATGTGAGTACTCAACTTAATTTAAGTCGATCTGCGGTCCGAAATGTTTATCGGAGGTACCTAGAGACTGGCGGCTTTGTTCGTCGCCAAGGAAGGCCACAATCTCGGATCACATCTGAAAGGCAGGATCGATTCATCGTGACGACCAGCTTGAGAAATCGTCACCTGGAGGTAAGGTGACGATTGAGATACAAAACCAACTTCGCGACTTCCACAGAGTATCTGTGAGCGCTCGAACTGTTTGGAGAAGGTTAAAAGAACGCGATATGTTACCATACAAGCTAGCTAATGGGCCCAAACTAACGCGAGCCCACCGAATAGCGCGCCTTCATTTCGCACGCACTCATTTAAATTGGACACAGCAAGATTGGAGCCGTGTACCTACTCTTTTCTAATGAGTCTAAAATTGTGTTACATGGCAATGATGAATGGAAGAAGGTCTGCCGACGTAAGGGAGAGCGTTACGCACAATGCTCCTTTGAAGAGAGGGTTGCTTATGGCGGTGGCTCATGGACTGTCTGGGGCGGTATATCCGCGAGCGGCAAAACTCAACTTGAGGTTGTTACAGGACCACGGCTGCCAACATTAAATGCTGAAAAGTACATTCGCGAGTGCTTAGAACCTCACGTGATACCATACGCGGACTATGTGGGCCCAAATTTCCTTTTTATGCCTGATGATGCAAGAGCCCATACGGCCGGCATCGTGAGGGAATATCTTCGGGATGTGAACATCACAATTATGTACTGGCCAGCCAGAAGCCCAGACATGAACCCCATTGAGCACATGCGGGACGAGCTAAAAAGAAGTGTTAGGGCTCGTCAGCCAGTTACCCAGACGATGCAAGAGTTGAAAACTGCCACAGAAGAGGAATGGGAGATGATCCCTCAAAATTTCATAGAGCAGTTGATAAACTCTATGCCTAATCGTATGAGAGCTGTGGTAGAAGCCCATGAAGGCAACACGCGTTATTAAATTAAACCTTTATTTCATGAAACATGTTTTTTATTCAAATATCAATTGCCTTTAACAAGGCGCATATCCGACTTGCTAGGCGTAGCTCCATGTCGTATGGTATTCTGAACTCAAATTAAAACAATAAAAAAAAAGATAGTAAAATGTATCAGGTTTAAAACTGCATCAATATTTTTTGTTCAATCTAGCAGTCATATTTCGGTAGGGGCCATCGAAACCTAAACTCTAAGGTGGGCCAATAGATGTGTCCAGAAGTGTAGTTCATAAAAGTTTCACTTAGCTACAAAAAAAAATAACTTTTCAGTCACAATTTTCTTGACGGAAAAACTAAGTATCTAACCTCATTCGAGAAAATAAAAAACTGGTGGAAAATATTATATTTATAATTTCAGTTTATTCGTAAAAGAAAGTTATATTGAAGGTCCGCAGAAAGTGTACTGAAATGAACCTATTTATATGCTTTGACATTTGGAGCATAAAACTATGTTCGTTTGAACGAGCGAATGTAAGAATACATAAACAACATTATTTTTATTGCGTGTCCAGTATTTTATGTAAAGAATCTAAATATTTCAAAAAGATATCATGAAAAACCACAAAGTTATGAGCTTGTTATCCTACTTGGCTGTCCCAACAAAAATATTGTCTACGCTCCGCTAGCAGCAATTGCGCGAGCGCGCGGTACTATTACCTATCTATCGTAAGCTGCGTGGCGGGCTCGGTAACCACACTGCAACAATTTTTAAATGTATTTGGGAAAAAATATAACATGGTGTAAAAATGATTGTAATCGATTCAGTTGCTTATTCTGGACAAACTGTATTCAGGCTTCGTATAAGCAAAAAATAACGTTGTAGGTATACATAGGTTATGTCCTTACCAAAGAGATTCAAAATACGAACTTAATGTAGCTATTTGGTCCTTACCTTTTTCGTTCCAACAAATAATAAGGAAGTAAGTACACATATTGGCCACAACTCCGATCATATCGAATTAACATGGATACATTCTACTTAAGAGGGCTGACAAGAATTTAGTAGGTATAACAAGATTCAGATGGCGAACTTCACACAGGCTTGTGAGTAATTTAGCCCTTAAAGAGGCGAAGCGAGTCTCAAACGAGATGTTCCAACGAGGCGTGAAACTTTATAAACCTAGAACGTGAAGCTGTGAGGAGTTATTAGTCTGCCTCTATGAGCAGCAGTATGCTTCAAAATTATTCAAATTGATAGTAAGTAATTGGGGTGTTATTGTCCAGTTGCAAATATACAAGACGTACGATATGTAAATAATAACCCATTTAGATTCCTTATAAACATAAAATGAAGCTCAGTATCGGAAAAATATAAAACTGATAAACAGAGCTAAGACTTCACTATTAAGCGAGGAGATCACAGGCTTTTACAGTAATGAGAACAGCGGCCACTTGTTCTAAAGAGTTCGCTCTCGTTGCGGCTTTGGGCAGCCAGAGTACCGCTCGACCTCGGCTTTCTTAAAGTTCTCCAACTTAACCAAATATTTCAACTTTTTAAATAACGGCATACTTTTCCCCTCTGGTAGTAAGCAGTGATGCAATAGCTGATGGTAAAGCACGCTAGTTCATTAAGAGCCTATTCATTAAAAAAATCGAGTGAATATGCAGAAGGTGATGCAATGTTAAACCCATCAACACGACCAACGATTCTGCGCCAGAGGTAGATTGATCCTCCACGACCAAACTCCCGATACAACAACATTTGGCGCATCGTACCCGACACAATCGCAACACAACTGCTCCGACCCGTCCTTTGTACGGCTTCAACAGACATCATGAATCGCTTGGCGGCAAGACTTTGTCAAATATACTGTACAATACTGCTGTGTGTAAGTATAATTTTGCTGAGGTTTCATGACAATACACTGGACTTCTTTTTAGTAGCTGCTTGCAAGGTTAAAGAAAAGGACTGTAGCGCGTAGGTCGTGTCGCGTGTAGCGCGTAGGTCGTGTCGCGTAATTAAAACTCAGATAAATCGAACTTTGTGTATTGCACGTAAAAGGGTACAATGTATGTGACGTGTACAATCACAGTGATACAAGAGTGTGAACAGGAATGGACTGTAGTGTAATAGAGTGTGATGTAGTGTGATAGAATATAATGATGATTCTTACAAGCTATGCACTCACTTAAATACTAACTATCTCTAAATAATAGTGGGGTAACCAATAGCAAATCAGCTTGCTGTACTGCTGATATCCACGCGGTATTGCGTGCGTTCTTGATGTTGATTCGTTGATCGAGGCAGGCCGCGGCGTTTGATTGGTTAATGTAGAAAGCGCGCCAATTCAGTCACGTGCTAGACGACTCGCTATGGTTCTCACGCACATTGACCGTTGGCCAACAGATGTCTTCCGGGGTGAGATTTATGGGAACCCTCGCTGCGGGGGTCAGGGACGCAGCGACGCGCGACAAGACTTCCGCGGTCCTGGTGTGATTTACAGCAGACCTTTCCCAGCGGGTAAGAGAACATGTGTAGCAATTGCTGCAATGCTACAGGACCTTAGTACCACTAATTACAGAATAGTACTACCTAGTACTAAGACGTCACTGGAGCCGATTCTCTCGTTCACAAACTAAACTAATTTTAAGTATTTTTTTTCTTATTGGCTTTGTCCCTCTTGGACATTAGCCACAACAATTTTAAGTTAAGTGCATCTTTTTCTTTCTATTTCATTAAGAAAACGTTAGAAGATAACATTTTAATTTAATCATATCATTTATGTCTGTCTGAATGTTACGGAACCCTTCGCACGGGTACGGTAAAAATATCCATTGGGAATGGAATCATAGGCGCTAGGTACCAGGATTAAATATTATTAAATACCTTTCAATCTGTGTACCATTTTTATTCCGTTCAGCTGTTTTTGCACCAATCCGGAACATGCCTCCAGACAAACGGGCATGAATTTTTCTTTATTATTTTATTATATCTTGTAAACAATACAGGCAATATATGCAACGATCTATTTGATGTATGAAAGTAAAATACAAATGCGTGGACCCCGAATAAGTTGATATTAGGGCAAAGAGTGATGATAGGTACTATACGATCAATGATTTGCGATAGATACTAAAAATGTCTTCCTATTAAAGGGAACGTACAGAAAACTTAGATACCAACTGTAAATAAGAATGCCACATTAAGAACATAACATTTCATGGACATTGCACACAGCTAGACCGCAGGTATTAGGGCTTACAGTATGAAATTGCCGTTTTGTTGGAATAAGTTTTTTGAATTGACATAGAATCTTAGAGGTTTATGAATGAAACTTTTTTCACATGGTTTCTCTGATGTTCTTCTTTTAAAAATGTGAAACATTTGAATATCGACTTTCTATTGTATTTTTTATTCAACTTAGGCAAAAAAAGATGGATACTGCGAAAATTACACTGTTTTCTGAATAAGAGTTCCGACGCAGAAGTAACGCGGCAGATAGAGCCCATAATATCAATGTTGCATTTGGAAAGGGGTCTACTAATGAAAGCACTGTGTTTCGTTTAAACGCTTTCGTGATGGAAACTTCGACTTGAAGAACGAGCCACTAGGAAGATCGCCCACAGATGAATAACCATGGATTAAGAGAGGCGGTGGAAGCCGATCTTAGTCAAACTAGCCAGGAATAACATCAAGCAATAACGACAGATGTCTATTGTGCCAAACTCTGAACAATGTTTCATTATTGCTCTATGACAACGCGAGACCTCATACAGCACGACTGCAGTTAGAAATATGGGCGTAACCAGGGGGCAACTGCCCCCCATGGAAATCTCACAGAACATGTATGTACTCCCCTAAATACTAATCAAAGTATAAACGGGGACTTCTACAGGATCATTTGCGTCTAATTATTTGCCCTACACACTACTCTACAAATATCTAATGTTTCATACAGTATGTTAAGAAAACCCTGTCCGACCCATAAGGGTAATAAAGGTTAGGTAAACACAAGACCAAATATAATATAAAATTTTACGTAATCATCATAGTACTAATACAAATGAATTTTAAAATAATCTTTTTTTCCCGCGAATTAATTCCAATTTCCCCGAAATTTGGTAATTTTTAAAAAGTGACAACACCGGTATTATTATGAGCGAATAGCGATGCGACCACGTGCCGCGTGCCCTGCCGCCCGGCCCCCGCGGGCGGCAGGCGAAGGGTGGTTAACGCACGTTTAATAAGTTACCTCTTTTTGCGAAATAATATTTATTTTTTTAGGGGGATTTTTTTTTTAAGTTTAGCCCGGTTTTGTATGCATTAGTAGAATCAGTTATCGATACCTAACAACACCTTCACGGGTCGGACAGGGTTTTCTTAACATACTGTATAGATGCATGTGGAGTTTGTAAGACAAAATACCCGGGGACGATTCGACCCTAAAATCTGCCTTGCGCCCCTTGCCTTGACTTGCAAAAAAAAAAAATGAGTGAATAGGAAGGAAGACAACAGTTGAGCGAGGTGATGCAATGTTAAACCCAATAACACGACTAACGATGCTGCGCCAGAGGGAGATTGATTTCGACACAACATTTGGCGCATCGTACCCGGCACATACCTATCGCAACACAACTGCTCAGACCCGTCCATCGTACGTAAAAATAAACAATTTAGGTTTTCAATACAAATCGGCAATTTTATACTTTAACCCCTATTACTTTAATTAACATGTTATTTCAATGAAATTCATCTTTAGAGCAAACTTAACTTTTCTTTTTTAATCTGGGAAACCTACACAAAGCAACCAACCACTACCTACCTCATTAAAAACTCTTTCAAAACCTTACCTGCAACTGAGCGAAAAAACCGCCCAATTAAAGCCTTTCGCAGACAGGCACAACAGCGCGACTCCAGTAGAAGAATTTCCTTGAACTTTTCATAGATATTGTTCGACCAGTCGTATCGCGCTTGTCTATGGGAGCCTTAAAGCAATTTAGTGCCCTTGTTACGTCCACCAATTGCGTGTGTCGGAGGCCTTTATTTAAAGTTGCATATTTGCATTTACTTGACCGATGGACTCTATAAAACAACGGTATTTAAGACGGTTTATGGCCTACACGAAATATTGTAATTATAGGTAGAGCTAAATAAATTGCGCCTGATATATTTATGTTGACGTAGATTCGTTTCAGGGTTGACTTAAGGGGGAAATGGGCAAATGTGAATCACGTGGATTCTATTTCTGTACTAGGGTAGTCCATATTACAGAAACCAAATCCACGTGACTCTGAGTTTAATAAATTTTATTTTCTTTTGTTTATAGTTAAGGTATAAAACATAGTAAAAAAACATATAACCCAAACCAATGTCCGCGGAAACATCTTGAGTTTACACGAAATAAGGAAAGGGATGTATACCTACATAAGGGGACAGTGAGAAAATAACGAATGATCAAAGTAAACATTAAGAATCACACAAACCAACTCAATATAGCGTGCCCCGTCCAGATATAGTCTGTGGGCGCAATCACGCCACACCATAATATCAGCAAGAAATTTACTTTTTGGCAATCCCCAACCATTGCAGTAATAGTTAAGGATTACCAGAAAGCAAATTAATAGCCATTTTTCTAAATTTGTTCTGGATAAGAGCGAAAATATCCAGACTTGAAAAATATGAATTGTAGGTTTCTAATAATCGGCGAAGAGGGACCCTCTCCCCAGAATTTTCTCTACATTGCTCTGTGTAGAACAAGCGGGTTGCTCGTACTTCACGCCTACTAGCAATTCTAGGTACCACATAACATATTTTATTTGCAAGCTCCATACAATTAAACCTGTTATTGCATATGCCAAACAGCATCATAACCATAAGCAGCGTACGTCCGTGCTCCAGGGCTTGATATTTTGTATCGTTTTATCGGATCCGTATAGGAAATCTTAGTGTGGTAACACTTATGATGTGTGGTGCTAAGAAGTTTTTTCTGTACCTTTTCTAATCTGTGCTTGTACTTTCCGTTTAAAAATCTAAATCTCGCGTGAATTAAATATTTTCTTGGTTAGAAGGTACGGACGACAGCGAATTAAGCTACCCGAAATTCGAATATTCCCAAACAATTTTGAGCCTGTATGCTTTATACATAACGTTATAAATTGAATAAATAAGTCTGACAGATTGTAGTAGCTTGATGTGCTGGATTGAACCAGGACCAAATCATGCACTTCTTTTTTAAAAAAATTGAAAATCATTTTAAGTAAAAAAAAAAAGTAAGCTAGGGTAGGCACCTCGGCCAAACGGGTTAAGTAACCCGTTAACTAACTAGAGCAAACAATAATAGTAGAATCAGGTATTTGTAAAAAAGTTAAACTGTGTTTTTATACAAACCCTATAAAAGTCACTATTCACTTATTATGTTTAAAAATCCCATGTTATAAGCGGGGAACCTATTGCCCTCCACAGGCCACAAATTCAGACTCTGGGTTACAACTGACAAATCCAAATAGAAAAATCCAGCAACACCTAACCTTATCGGGGAATCGATCACGAGACCGCATGCTCAGCTTCCGCTTGCTACACCAACGAGCCATTATCAGAATATTGAAAGAAAAGTCGATCAATCATCTGTAAAATAAATGAGGTACGTAGACCAACATCAGGTGGTCCAATGATTGATGAGCCATTAGAAACAAAATTTAATAAATGTTACATGAAGAAAATATACGTAACTACCCTCGATTTTGGTTCATTGAAAGTTTGATAAAATTAAAATGAATAATGGATTTTTATACAGCTTTTATTGTGTGAAATTTGAAGTTGAAAACTAAGGTTTATATGAAAATTATTAAATATTTTATGAATCTAACAGGAAATCGTACTTACATTTTGATTTTTGAAAAATTGTTAGGTTAGGTTAGGTTAGGTCCGGCGCCTGGGCCTGGAGGTGGCCCTTGACAAGTCGGAGGCCATGGTTTTCCATGCTCTCCGGCGCGGCATGCGCCGTCGCCGGGATCGCATATCGTGGTCAGTGGGGCCCGGATAGCTGTCGAGTCCATCATGAAGTATCTGGGATTGGTGCTCGACAGCCGATGGGAATTCGGACTCCACTTCCGGCGGCTGGTGCCCAAGCTGATGGGTGCAGCAGGCGCGCTATCAACGTTGCTTCCCAACATGGGGGGCCCGAGCGCCGCCTATAGGCGATTGTACGTGGGAATCGTGCGGTCCATGGCCCTGTATGGGGCCCCTGTGTGGGCGATGGACCTGACGGCCGGAACACTCGCCACTCTGCGCAAACCACAGGCCGTCAGGGTCGTCCGCGGGTATCGCACGATTTCCTACGAGGCGGTTTGCGTCCTGGCCGGATCCCCGCCCTGGGACCTAGAGGCGAAAATACTCGCGTCATTGTACAGATGGCGCGAGGAAGAGCGGACACGGGGCTCCAGTCCGGTGCAGCGGCAGATCGAGCTGCGCCGAGAGGAGCTCCGTCAGGTCCTGGTGGCGGACTGGCGGCAGAGGCTTATGCGCCCTACCGCCGGCCTCACTACCGTCAAGGCGACTGTCTCGGGACAAGGCACAGCTCCCTGTCGTTCAGGGTGATGCAGGTACTGTCGGGGCACAGCTGCTTCGGCAAGTACCTGCGTCACTTAGGCAGGGAGCCGGACGTTCGGTGCCACCACTGCATCCAATGCGGAGAGGACACGGCGCAGCACACGCTCTCCGAGTGTGTAGCTTGGGAGGAGCAGCACCGTGTCCTCACGAGACGACTTTTTTCCGGGGTGGATATCCATTGAGGATATTGTCCACCCTGGAAAAAAAAGGTTAGGTTAGGTACAATTTAATTTTAGCACTTTGTATTATTTGTTTTATCCTCCTTCTAATTGTTATTTGTATTCTCCAAGTTACGTACTGCAACAAAAAATCAAAGTTTTTTTTAAAAGTAAATTTAACTTAAAGTGCTCTGACAATTCCTGTACCACTCGCACCTGTTAGAATATTATCTAAAATTCCATGTGCTTTCCGTTACGTAAAGCGAATTTTCGCTCCAAATATGGTAGTCAGTAGTCAAAAAAGCATCGAGAAATCTAAATACTGCATCCCTGAAATATGTAGATTTTAATATATTCTGTATCTGAAATCAGTAGAGTAAAATATGGAACGAGTGAAGCGTAAACAGTGCCGCGCCAGGCATCCCTAGACCGTAAGAATTCGAGCACCTCGTATATTGCATAACATTTTATACCTACGTGAACCACATATATAAATCCTATTTTGGCCCAGGCCGCTAAGTTATTTGGCTTAGGTCCAAACAGGTCAGGAATATCGTAGAATACCTACGGGTAGGTAAGGTACCTATAACTTCAGGGATCAATAATTTGAAATTTCACTTAACATTTTGCTGATGCTGATGTAATAGTTGGGTTCATGTCATTTCTATCATATTAATTCTGGCACGACAGGTTGAGAATGATAAGGTGGCTAAGCTTTTGAACATGATAAGACGAAAGAAGACGACAGAAAGCGAAGATTATATCGAACTCCCATGTCGCACCCACCACAGTTCACTCCAGTTCTTCTTAAGCGGCAGTGGGCGGGGCACATTACATGTAGAACAAGTAAAGTTCTGCAGTGGCGGCTACATACTGGAACACGCAGCGTAGCCACCAAGGTGGACCGATGACCTGGTGAAGGTCGCGGGAAAGCGATGGATGAGAGCAGCACAAGACCGGTCATTATGGAAAGCCTTGGGGGAGGCCATTGTCCAGCAGTGGACCTCTATAGACTGAGGAGAAGTAGAAGAAGATATAATTCTGGCGTATTTTTTTTTTTGTAAAATTATAAACTAGCGCTTGACCGCAATCTCGCCTGATGGTAAGCAGTGACGCAATCGTTGATAAAAAAGCGCACTAGTTTACTAAGAGCCTATTCTCTCTAGCCTTGAAGACACTCAAATTGTAATCCGACGGAAAAACCGCCGCTGGAAAATTGTTCCAGTCTCTCGATGTATGCGGTATAAAGGCGGAGGCGAAACGCTTCGTCCGGATCGTAGTGGTGTTAACAAGGTAAGGGTTCCACCCTTACGTTATTGTGGCTGCAGTACTCCACACACAAACGGACCTGTGCTTCGTACATCATTAGAAGCTGCCCTGGTGTGAAGTACCGCCGGGCCTTTTCGATAACGGCAAGTTACCTGGCAGCCACCTTGGCCTTGGACGCAATGAACCGCCCAAAGTTTAGGTTCGAGGAAATCTCAACTCCCAAAAGCTGAAGGCGGTCGGTACACTCTAAGGATACATTTCGAAAAGTAGGAGCCAAGGTGAACGGGCTCCTTTTGGCGGTGAAAAGACACGCCTGTGTTTTGGCGGCATTGAATGCTACAAGATTGGCATTGCCCCATTCGGAGACTGCCTGTAGTGCAACATTCGTTCGCTGTACCATGACCTCTCTTTCGCACCGGATTGACTCCCTACAGACCCCTGAGGAACACCGGCATTAGTCGACATGGGCTCAGATGAGCATCGAAATAAAAGTAAATAAAATATAATAAGTAAATGATGTAGGTGCGAGATATTCGGCAGAGTTTTAGTGTAACCCTTTAAAAACATGAATTAATTAATTAAATGAGATACACAGAGAACGAGAGAGCGTTCTTCATTTCCACATGATGAACTGTACGAAATGCTGATAATGGATCCATGATTCTTAAAACAATGATCTGAGTTCACAGCAGTGAAAATATATCTAAAGTACATGGTAATGTATAACTAAGTGGGACTGTATAATATACCTTTCAGGTGCTACAGTCCAGACCAGTAAGCATGGTGGTGCAGTGGAGTGAAGTCCGAACTGCGTGGCAAGATAGTGACTTCATCACGGAGTGCCTTTGTTGGCACAACGTGTATCGCCAGCGGCATGGCTCTCCGCAACTCTATATGGCTCCAGAGGTGATTTATTTGACACATTTATTGACACATTTTGCAGTTTAGTGAAAAAATAGTACATTATCGTACTTTTAGCTAGTCCCCCAGTGAGAACCAAATAAAACGTTTTGTCAATTGAATGTTACTAGTACAACGTTTATCAATAGTACAGGGTACCCGAGATAAAGTTCTACTAAATAAGAGTTATTTACATGTTTATTAGACTATTAATTACATTTAGATAGTCCCACGTTGGGCGCCAATTATCAGTAATCACTGGGTGAGTGAAATTAGCGTAAGTTTTAAAGTAGTGTTTTATTTTCATGGTGGTCTTCTGGCTCTTGCTTATGCTTAACATGCTAGTAATATCTGTCATTTACTATATTTCTTTCCCAGCTATGCGACTACGCGCAGGCGTGGGCGAATCACCTGGCTCATACAAATAAGTTCCATTATAGGAATGACCGCGACGTCGGTCAGAACCTGTACCAGCGGCCTGTCAGCGCTATACAACCTGACGTCACAGGTAGTGTATAGAATTCTTATAAGATTATGAGACTAAATTCTAAAACTAGTTCAATACGAATTTGCTCTTGTATGGCATATTAATTTGATGATTATCAAATTAATATGCCATGATTTATTTAAATTAGTATAATACACTTTATGTAAATATTTAATGTATACTCTATCCCCCTTATTCATAAACGCTGCTTAAAGTTAACTAGTGATTAGCGATTGTTTAAACATACATTTTAGACGTTTGCACGTCACTTACCTTCAATTATCGTTTATGAATAAACCTCTTAAACTCCGTGGTGTTTATTCATAAAAGATAATTAAAGTTAAGATACGTCAAAAAGTCAAAAATGTATGGTTAAAGAATAATCACTAGTTAACTTTAAACAGCGTTTATGAATAAGGGGGTATGTAAATAGTACAAAAGTAAACTACCCACATTATTTGTCTCTCCTACTTCTTAGTAAGATTGTCTGTAAAAGATCGCTATTAGCGTTAAGACTCTCTGTAAAATCTTATAAGATTTTCAGAGATTCTATTGTACGAATAAGTATATTATATGTAATTATAATTACTTTCCGCAGGTCAAGAAGTGTCTTCCTATTGGTATGCGGCGGTGCGACAGTACAATTATTTTAAAGAGCCTGATGTTCTTCACGCCAACGTTAACGCAGGTAGGCAGAGTGTTGTCAACTCATAATATTTTAATTTTGTAGCTATAACATTATTTTAATTTTAATAAACACTAATTTAAATAACTAAACCTTTAAAACATGATCCAAGATGAAACAGAAATAAGAAAATTATTAGAAAAAAAACAAAAATTTTCCTTGAAAAAGTCTAAACTTCACGTGACCTAGAAGTGCCGACAAATCAAATCAAATCGAAATATTTATTTGCCAGAAAATACATTGTTCGACACAACACACACGCAAACACATCCAGCCGTTATATATGATGCTGAGTGGGTATGAAGAATCCAAATTACAAAGATACCTCTGGAAACACGGACGCCTGAAAAACATAACTGTAACCTTGGTGGAGTAGAAAATATCTTACTCATCTGTCATATCACTCTTCAGGTCACTTCACCCAAATGGTGTGGGTAGCGACAACGTTCTTCGGCGTCGGCAAAGCTCGCTCCCGGGACGGCAAGATCATCGTCGTGGCCAACTACTCGCCACCGGGTAACATGTCTGGACAATTTGAGGCCAATGTCCTGCCGCCGCTGCCCGAGAACTTCCCGGACATACCGACGCCACCACAGCACTGACGCCGGTTTTCCATACGTGGCAGGAGACTCAAAATCGACGCCACGTTTTTACATTGATACTATTAGTTACAGGTTACTGACATTTTTGTGCTCAGTTGAGTTTTGTAAGTTTTTGGGTGAGTCTCGATACAGTCTGTGCATTTGACACGTGATATTGTTACACAATTTGAGATTACTAAATCAGTAAGGTAATTACGTAACACACTATCAGTAGCAATGGATATCATTTTGACAGTTCAACAACATTCATTGCCTTATTTACGATTTAGAGCAGACAAATTTTCGAGCATATGAAGCAATGGATTGGCAATCAGTATTGGCGCTTTACGCAATTAGGGCGCTGGAGGGGTTTTGGCGGGAAAGTCATGCTGAGTGTCATGCTCATTTTTCATCGGACTTTTAAAATTATTTATAGCGACAACATTGAGAGTGTTGTTTACTAAATAAAAGTGCGTGATTTATGTAGTAAAAAGTGCATTCAGTAAATAATTCATAAAGAACAGTGAAATATCGCAGCATAGTGGCCATATCATGATTTTTTCTCAAACCTCCATCGTAAGACGGATCACTCCGTCTTTTTCGATATGAACAATTCATTACGTGACATTGGCTAAATGCACATATCGTGCGAAGCCATAAAAGAAAGAAAGAAAGATAGGGCGCTGGATTTGGTGCTTATGCCTAACGGATATGTACGAGCATCATCATCCCTTAAAGTTCCCATCGTTGGGACACAGGTCGCTCTATAAAAGGGAGCAAGCCGTACCACCAGGCGGGCTCATTGTTATAAAAACCCTGCTTTATGATTTTTTTTTTTATGATTGATTTGATTCGTTTTATGACGTAGAATTCATAAGTTTGTGCCCATACCATTAGGCCACTTATGGGTACCTACTTATTACAAAATTTTACATAATACCTACCTCTCAACAAAAACTTACAAAACTTAAGATATTATATATTTAAAAGTGGAATCTTAGTAAATTCAAACTTTAAATTATTTTCTTGTGAAAGATGTCAATTATCTATTCAAGTACTTATAAGTAGGCTACCTACCTACCGAGAAATCACATAGAAAATTATGAGTATCTAGATTCCACTGATAATATTCTGAGTACGACGATCATTCGTTTCAATTAGACAGTTAGATATTTCGTTAATCATCGACACTGCGATAGGAGAACAGCAATGATCCGTCTTTGAATCATGCCGCCGTCCGCTTAGCTGAGAAAATGATGTTCCGTGTTGAAAACAGTGTCGAAAATCACCGTAAACGTAGTGCAAAAGAAATCTTAAAAATTACGTATTTTCTTCGTTAAATTTTACTTATTTGGAGTCCATTTTCATGCGAAGTTGGTGACTAACTTAGGTAATTATTACGGTCTAAGTTCAGCTGCACAGCTGAGTTTTAAAATTATGGAAGTATAATAAGTAAGCTTCACATTGAATAAAGCTTATAAACATTGTACTTATCATCACCATCATGATAATTGGTAACTTTACCCACTGTTGAGCACAACCTCCTCTCTTTCATGCCATCTATCCTGATCTACACGATTCTCATCTATTTAAGAACAAAGGAACAAGTATGTACACTATATTGTTTAAAAAGGCGATACCTATAGCAACACTATAGGCGTAATAGTAGGAAAGTGGACCCCGGGCTCCAACGCGAAAGCCGCAGATGCGACCGGGATTATAAGCTGAGATGATGATGATGATCTATAGCAAAAAACTCAAAAAAACTCAAACTCATTTATTGCAACCCTCTTTCAATCGTCTTTAATTCAATAAGAAATCGTCTTGCCTCCTCTATCGTTCATTTTATTATACAACGTGTATCTGACATCATAAAGTAAACTACGCGAGAAGGCTGCACCGTATGCCACTAATAAAATTATAGTAGTCATTTATGTCGTTAATGAGCGGTTACAGAAATCACAGTGTTTCAAAAAGTGTCGGCTCGGCCTTTGAACGTCGCAAGCGTGCCGCCGTGCGTTTTAGTAGGTATACCGTTGACCCCAAATGGTAACTTTATTTAAATCAACTGATAGGATAGTTTCTCGAGTTTTGTTAACATTGCGCTTTTTGGTCTCATTAGCGAATTAATTAATTTTTACTTTAAAATCTTATTTGGTTATAAAAGTATAGCAATTATGACCGGTCTAAAGAGAAAAAACTGCATATTTTTTTTAAATCAGGAAGAAGCTGACGAAAAATTTAACCACTGTGAGCTTCGGAATCGTGTACTTACTGGATCCATGGATCCATCCATTGGTGCGTCGACATCGATCACTTATACACTAGATTCACAATCAGCGTAAAAAGATGGTTGAACTGAACAAGCGCACAACACAGCACTTTAGTGCTTCTTTCATTTAGTACTTAATTTATACTTCTGACTTTAATGCATGCGTGTAAGGTTGAATGGTTTGATGTACCACAGACTCGGTCGTAAAAATTAATGGCTTTTTGTACACTGCTTTGTGATAAGAACTTCATACACTGCACTTAAGGCTGATTTTATATTAATGTATATTTATTTTGATTACTTTAGACGGCGTATTTAGTGTATAGGTAAGTGATCGATGTGCATCTGTGTCAGATACATCCTTTATACAGTGCTACCAACCAAATTGATCCAGTGATCAAGAATAGAAACACTGGGTCTGAAAAGTAGATGTAACAGTACTTTATGCTAAAATATCGATTTATCTTCGAAGCTCCAATCTAGAATAGAAAAATGGTTGTTTTGTCCGAGCTTGAATTTGATACAGTATATTAGAACGTAGAAGCAATGCAGTTAAATACGCACATAAAATTTTAGGGAGTAAATTTAATATATAAGTTTACGCGCGAAATATACAAACCTAGCCAATACGTTATTGCTACATTTACCTAAAATATTAATGCCCAGGACTACATGTCCAGCAAACTGGTGAACATATGTGAACTTGCATTTAATCTCAATCAGAAAATAATAATTTAGGGTTAATCTGTTCAAGAAATTACCTATAAGTCAGCACTAATCCTATAGACTCCATTGCGAAAAGTCAATATTTAAAAACATAATTTGTTATACTTAAAACAAATTGTTATAACGAATGCCAGTAGACATTAGGAAATACTTAATATTAGTTTCTTAGAGGCCCTAATATTTATAAGCTAGATCTCAATATATCTAGGGCACACCACAATAGCGGCGCTAAGTCTCCTCTTTGATGAGTGGGTAGAGAGGCCCGACGGCGTCCTCAAATCACGCCTCTAGCCGCCGCAGGAGACGCCCTGGTGGGGAGGCAACTTCGGATTCCCGGCCACCGTAGACACGGGCTTGCGGGCGGCGAGCTGCCCTCTGTTCGTGTTTGCCTTAAAGAGATGTCATAACACCGTGACCGGGTCCACGAAGACCGATGCCTGGGTCACGGTTGCGGGTTGGTTGAAAGAGAAACCGTGGCCCTGGCGCACAGGCAAGTAAAGGAACACGGGTGGGTTTTAGGAAAGGTCATTTGATGGTTTTCCATCCACACCAAAAAAAGGTCATATATCTATGTGCATAATAGAAGAAACAGCCTCAAGTTACACGTAATATGTGGCATAGCCTATTTTGTTGGTGCTTAAAAGGTAAATATCCGTAATACGTACAATGCAATTAATTAATGAATAGACGCATTACCTACTTATGTTAAACCACGGACGTTATTTATATCAAATCACAACGGTTTAGAACTAAACGTTCCAATAGATGGTAAACAAAGAGACAAACGAACACTGAACCTAACCTAACCTAACGCTAAAGTACAGGCGACAGCACATCAAGCTACTACAATCTGTAAGATTTCCTTATTTATACACTTACCATGATGACTTATTAGATTTTCAACTTTATCTTTAAAACATTAAGGCTCAAGGTTGATTGGGAATATCTGACAATAATAATGGTTTTAGATTAAGTATATACCGATATTTGGGCTTACCTAACCTTTATTTGAGGATAATACCTAATCTTCACTTAAAAGTTATCTTACGATTCAAAACTCTGTCAGCTACTCAAATTACAAGAAACCGAAACTGACAAATTTACCCAGTCTACTTTGAACTTTAAAGTTGAAAATCATTCGAAGAAATTTAACAGTTTGTATTACTTTTATATGCTACGTCTGTATAACCTTTTGTATTATGTAACTAAATCTTTAATGCGGTGTTAAAAGTAGATTACTCTCCTCTATTTGGTTGTTCTATCGTGAACAGGCCTAAAAGTGTGAGGCTGTTAGCAGCGACAGTGGCGCCACTCTCGGGACTGTCATCGATGTGTGATAGCCGGCCATCCACACATCATTGACTGTTTTTTTTTTATTTAAAATACTTTGAACTACATATATTGCCCACACAATTATGGCACAAAATTACGTGGGGCGCCAATTTAGTAATTAGAGATTTAGTGCCCTTCCTTTTAATTTTCAAAAATCCGTCTTCCTGAAGGTTGATGATAAAATTATATTGTACACTTGTTAAGTTTATCCTGTTAAAATGTATGCTTTGTACAAGTGTAATTAGAAATTAAATGTGTGAATGATAATTAATTTTTGTAACTTCTTCTGCCTGTTATTGAGCGGACAAAATCCGGAATCAAGGTAGCGATATTATGCTTGTACAAACAACTGTTTTGTTTTATAAATACGCTACTTTGAAGACAGACTGCATCTGATCCTGCGATTCAATCAGAAATCTGGAAAGGCAATAATTCCGAGTTGAAAAAATGGTTTAATTACAAATTCAGATAGAAATAGAAAGAAACAGAGAGAAACTATTCAGGTTCCCGCGGAATCTTGTTTCCTGCGATCGTTTCTGAATGGGCAGCAGGGTCGCGTGATAAGCAAATCAACTTAATTGAATGTAATTTTAAATATACATGAGAGAAATATTTTGTAATTAGAGTAAAGTATTGCCTAGAAGGCCAATTGAAAATTTTGAAAATTATTTGTAAGGGTAGAATTGTTTTATTTACATACAGTTGCAACGTGTTATACTTTTTGCAGCTAAATTATGTAAATAAACAAATCTACCAAAGAGTTCACAAGTTGTTGTAAAGTTAGAAATATATATTATAAAGGAAAACAGATTCCAACTGCTTAAAAAATTGAAACTGTTAATAACTCACTGTATTTAGTAATTAACATTTAGCTATTTCAAAACTCTACCTATACCTAGCGTAAGCTTAATTTTAGACTTTGAACTTTACTGCACACGCTTTTAGGGCACAGAATTTTATACAAGTCTTTCTCTTTATTGTTTGTGAACTAAAACTTTCTAGGCTTCTAATAACCTACATAACTTATCAGGGAGGCTGTTTTTAGATATTTAGTAGGTATATTATTAAGCTAAATAGTAATTAGATTACATTTTTGTTTATGATGCTTTTATTTTGATCAACTGATTGCAATCGCAAACCTAGTAAACTTACTGAACGTTTTAAATGTGGCAAGTTAGTTAAGGTCATCCGGTTGCAATCAATCATTTAGAAAACACCCTTAGTACTTCACTATGTGCCCAGTGCCAAAGTTTGTCACTATTTTTCAAAGTTCGTTACTATATTTCTTTTGGCATCATGAGATTTAAATATACAACACCTATGTAAAGAAAACCCTGTCCGGTCCGTGAAGCTGTTGTTAGGTATCGATAACTGATTCTACTAATGCATACAAAACCTGGCTAAACCTAAAAAAAATACCCCCTAAAAAAATAAATAGGTATTAATTCTCAAAAACAGGTAGCTTACATGGCAACACTGGGCGGCGCGGGCGACGAGGCAAATTACGCGGTCACGCGCTTAACCGTAGCGGTGCCGATAGGTCATGAACTCACTTGACCTCATGCATGACCTTCCACACTTCCATATGGTTAGTGCCTAGCTCTCGTGGCACACTGGGGTCCTCGTTGAATAATAATTAGAGCACCTGCTTTTCAATATCCTTATCGTGAATGCGTGGTCTCCTTACACCAGCGACCACACCATGAGCTTCAATAACAGTGCGCGTTACGTAGTCGCGATTGTACAGATGTTGTAACGCACGAACACCCTGAGCGGGGTACAAAACGGATCTCATAGTCTCTACGAGCTGCACTCACATCCAGACACATCAGCATTTTAAATTACCTACGTTAGAAAACGAATTGATCACACAATACACTATACGTCTATACGGAAGCAATGTTTACGCGAAACTGATAATAATTCGATTGATACGATTTACTCGTAACTGTTATGATATCGATTTAGTATTGCAGAATCTCATGCATGGATTCAATATTTCACAAAACTCAATAACATGCCAAAGTTTTAATTAAAGTTTCTGTCTGAATGTCGATGATATTAACCGTTAAAATGCTTTACATAAGAGCTACTCCTTTCTGTTTACTAAGAGGTACTGTGTTATAATATTGTTATTAGTACTTAATTTATCGCTATGAAACGAAAGTAGTTTTACCATTAGGTAATCTGTTTTTACAATAAATCATTCAATCAGCATTGTTTTACCCTAAAATTATATCAACTGCGGTCCAAACGATCCCAACTAGTTACAATCATTTGACAAAAATGTGTTCGCCTATTAGGCTGTACGTACAAGTTTCGATTAATAGCAATAAAAAAACTTGATTGCGCAAAAACTAGTACATCCCTAGTTTTTTCTTTGAGGACGCCAAAAAGCTCGCCGCGCGGCGGCTTCACAGACGAGCGCCGCCAAATATCAAGCATAAATTTATGCATTAATATCCAATAAAGAATCAAACGATGATGCCGCCAAAAATGGTGATGTCACATTTTAAAATTTTATCTAATTTTGAGCAAGTTGGAGTTAATTCGCGGAAAAAAAGAATATTTCAAAATTCATTAATGTTGTTACTATGATGATTATGTAAAATTTAATATTTTATTTGGTCATGTTGTAACCTAACCTAACTTTTTTTTTTTCTTGACGCTGTGGAAATGCCTTTACGCACCTTACCCCCGAAGGGCATGTGTGGGACTCGCCCAGCCGAAGCCGGGAATACCCACTAAAACCAAACAGCGGCACACCGACATCGCCTTAGTGGCAGGGTCATGGGATATCGCAGAGCCTGCGCTACCAATCCCCCGCCGGCGATTCCCGCCAAAAGGCGGGCCCACAGTGGGCCCTCCATAGGGAGGGCCCGGCTGGGTACGTCTTCTTGTGAGAGAAGACGCAGCAGCCAAGGGGTTTTAGCGCGGTGTCCTTCCTCTTAGCCCCACTCGTTTGCCCGGAAGCAAACGGGGCCCCCAGCTCCTCTCAATGAGGAGACCGGGTTGCCCGACGGTGACCCGGAGTTCGGGTCACGTCAGCCACCTGGAGTGGTGGCCGACCCGCCGCACGTGTGACCGCCGAAGCGGTCCCCACTTCTGGTTTTGGTCCGCGCCGGTAAACCGGTAACCCCCATATCTGGGGGCCGTTCCCCTATCCGCCACCTGGGGACGCGTCCGATGGCAGGCCAGAAACTGCACACGGACCCGCAAGTGAACCTAACCTAACCTTTATTATCCTTATGGGTTGGACGGGGTTTTCTTTACATATTGTATATATATGTTTATAATTGTGTCGGAGTTGTCTCAATCTTCCCTTATGTGCTATCTTAACAATGAAAGTGATGAAGCTAATGATTTAAAAAAAAAAAAAATAATAAAAATAGGCAGCTCTAGATGTATGAGGAGTGCATCAGTGTGTGGTGTGTGTAATAAAAATATGACACAATCTATTCACCGATCACCATTGCGGGCAATTGTGTTGTTTAGGACAGATTTTTACAAGTATTCTCTCCATATAGTTAATGAGACAAACCACATTTGTTCCAATTAAATACTAATACATTTTTTAAAATCAATTTTGAGCACTAGGTATGATTGAATTAATTTTACTGTAGATAAGGCAAACTAATGTTACAAGTTTCAACAGGCCTTTTAAAATTAATAAACTGTTTTAAAACAATTTTGTTGTTATCTTAATAGTATTAAGTTGAATAGAAACTCCATGTTTATTATTAATAAATGGCTGTGAATTGTTAACTGTTGTTTAGGACAGATATGCTTGGCAATATTTTTAGTTAATAAAGTGTATAAAACTGTCTTTTTTATTTCAAATCATACCCACAATTTATTAGAAGTTCACAGAAATTAATTGTAAATTCTGATGTGGAGTGAAAGGATGGAAGGTTAAGGTAACGAAAAATATTGGAATTTGGCAGTACACAAGTCTAAAGAAAAATCAAAGCTTTACAAAAACCAATTTAATAAACTTAATTTTAATATTACAATACAGAACTTTCATTCAGTCCATCTGTGCTTACAACTAGTGCACACATAATACAATCTCATCTCTTCTTCAGCACGTCGTGTCTGCCCTTGGAAGAATACAGCCTCTCTGTGGTTACAATTAGGACACATGTGATCCTTCGTCCTAGGCAGAGTAGGATCACTTACTACATCAGGGTTAATGTGGGTTAATTCGTCGACTTCGTGCATAATTTTGTTTACATACACGCAGTTAGAATCGGCCAGTTGTTTGTAATCACAATTCCTGCAGGCATACAGAAGAACTTTGTTATTTTTATCTTCGCGTGGATATAACATGTTGTTGCACTCCTGGCAGAACTGTATTCCGACGTAACCTGGCCCGCCATCCTTTCTTGCTGTCAAATTTAGTGTCATTATTACTGAAAAGTATTTATTCTTCCAAGAATGCACAAAATTCTAGAAACAGCTACAACAAACAAAATAAATTATTTGGAATAGCATGAGCCATGAAGTTGATACCGGTTTAACTGTCAATGTCATGAATTGTCATGTCTTAATGACGTTAAATTGAATGAATGATTCCGTTGGTACTTTTAGCTGTTTATAAACATACTAAATTCTAATATAATACTAAATTCTAAATCACAAAACTTTAGTTTTATAGAAATCGATTTTGATTAGAGTAATTATTTTTTACATTTTAAACTCATAGTTAGTAAATACTTTTCTATCTTAATCGGATTAAAATAATATTAATTATTTTGATTGGTTTTCCTGCAGTAACTGGCAACTCAATATTAGTGTTCTTATGTTGGCACAAATGATGAGTTGAAGCCGGTGGTTGGCTGGCTGGCTTTATAATTTCTTTTCCCATCCGTAGCCGATTGGTGTCGTGCTATCCAAATGGGTAAGGACTAGTTTTGTGCAGTTTTGTTATAGTTTATTTATAATTTTTGTTTTAAAATTGTGTGTATCAGTGTAATCAATACGTATGCCATAAAAGAGTGAATTTTCCAATTTTAATATCCCCAAAAAATTATAACTTATACGTGCACGCATAGGTGTCGGCCATGGCGCAGACATGTTTTTCTCGTGGTGTAAAACTAATCCATTTCCATCTCTCAGGCACCGCGTTAATTATGAGGTGCAATATTAGTTTCTCCCTTCACGTTATCCAGTTAAAACTATGGTGTATCGATTTCTGTGTCGTGCGTCGTAAACACAAGTGTTAACCGGCTCCGTCAATATTTCAGGTAAGCCCCGTGGTATTCGCACGGCGCGAAAGCACGTGAATCATCGCAGAGAGCAGCGATGGGCAGACAAAGACTACAAGAAAGCCCACATGGGGACGAGGTGGAAGGCCAATCCCTTCGGTGGTGCATCTCACGCTAAGGGCATCGTCCTGGAGAAAGTGTAAGTACGTCCCTGTAACTATTAGCCTGTTCGTGGTGAGTCCATCAATGTTTGTGTTATCGAATGCTGAAATGGAAACTGAACTCTGCATGTTTCTTTAATGAAGCCAAGAAGATGGATGCGGCAGTGGGACCATTGGAAGTCGACGCTTCCGCACGCAGTATTATGCCCGTGAATGTGTTCTTACTACAATCACAGGATAATACTGCGAGTGGCGGCGTCGCAACGCCCCTGAAGAAGACCAGAAGATTTCCAACTGAAGAAGTACTGTACTAACACTCTCTTAACAGTTCCACAAGCTCTAAACAATGCCTATACCCTAACCTAGTTTCATGTTTTCGCATGATTTTAAATGCAAATTTGAGAAACTTTCCAATTCATTACGTGCTTCTTATGTTTTACCGCTTAAATGTTCAGCAAAAACTATATTTATGAAACATGAGATGTGTAAATACCACATGGGTCATTGAACTATGAATGAGGTTATACACATGCATAGGCATGGTGTTTACGCTCTTGCGCCGTTACTTTACTCGTGTGTGTCGCCTTTATTGATTTTTTTAGTTGTGGCATGTTAGTGTGTTTACAGTACAGTTTAGATCATTGAAAAATGTTATGAATTTAAAAATTTCTCTGAAGTTGAATGTTGTCCCATTGTTTATTAGATAAGTATGTAAGTTTAATGACTAGCTTTCTGGTACATGCAAACTACTTTTTAGTTATGAATTTATTAGTTTAATTTGCGTTTATAAAGTTCTAGAACTCGTGAAACTGTTTTTTATTTGTTACTCCAAGGCAAGCAGGTTATAACATTGAAAGTCTTCTAGTTCTTCATTGATATGTCTAAGCATTTCATGGACATCTCCCTTCTATCCCCACAGTGGTGTTGAAGCCAAGCAGCCTAACTCTGCTATCCGCAAGTGTGTGAGAGTACAGCTGATCAAGAACGGCAAGAAAGTAACAGCATTCGTGCCCCGGGATGGTTGTCTCAACCACATTGAAGAGAATGACGAAGTGCTAGTGGCAGGCTTCGGTCGTAAGGGTCACGCCGTTGGTGACATTCCTGGAGTCAGGTTTAAGGTGCGTTTAATAATCTGCATTTTTACTAATATGCTTTAGACTAAAACTTTAATTGAATATAATTTATCCTATCCTACACACTACTAAATGATGGTTTTGGTATCAATCAAAATATTTGACTCGAAACTTCTGTGCAAATCAATAATAAACTTAATAATGTGTAAAATATCAAAACTCCATTCTATATTTACAGTCCACATTCATAAATCTCTACTTAAAAGTGAAAGTTTTATCTTATAAAAGTATGAATTTAGTTAATAGTTATTTTATGACTGTTCAGAGTATTTGCTACTCTCATTGCATTGGTAAAGTTAATTTTATTAAAATGAAGGTGATGCAAATAAGTTGTTTCTTCAGGTGTTGATGTTGGTATTTTGTTGTACAGGTTGTAAAGGTGGCCAACGTCTCCCTCCTAGCCCTGTACAAAGAAAAGAAGGAAAGGCCACGATCGTAAGCGTGACTTACACTGTGATAAGGTAACTGACGATTTTACTAATTTTGTTACTAAAATATAGAAATAAGGACTTTATAGCAGATCAAAACTGTAACCTTTTACTACAGTTGATCAACAACTTTGAACCTTAAATTTTCCCATTTTACATAAGTATGGTTCAAATGATGTAATTATCTTTTTATTTGCTACTTCTGATTGCCATGACGTAACACGACGACTGATAAAATTCTTCACTTTCAAACAAAAGTAAGGAAAATACTAGTTTCTAATGGAATTTATTTTTGTTCCAGTGACCTGCTGCTGCAAAGCTGTGTTGTTTATAAGTGTACATTTAAAAAAAATGAAAATCTAAGTGCATAATAAATATATGTGCGCCAATATGTATTTTTAATTTATCACTTTAAAACCCTGATAACCATATGAACACACTGATGTAGAGTTGCAGAGATGGTCTGGCACACCCCTACCAAGCCTATCAAAAGCCATAAAATATCAATAATAAAAACATTTCTATAACATAATCAGCCTATGTTCCCACTCCTGGGATACACAGGCCTACGCTCAGCGAGGAGTGGGCAGTAATTACCACGTGGGTCCAGTGCGGCTTGGTAGATGTCGGAAATATGCGAAGTTTTTTTTTGCCTTTAGGACATTCTGTTTTGAGAGCAGGGTTGATGAAGTAATTTACACAAATTAAATCGCCTGGTGTGGTTCGATCCTGCGACCTACAAGTCGCGGCTAATTCAAAAATAAATCTGAGATAGTGTGAAATAGTTTCTGTCACGCTAAATCAATATGCGCAATCCACGTGCGTGGTTTACTTCCGGTGCGCGCAGATGTCACACTTATCACAGATGGCTGTGGACGGGTGTTTGTTACATTATTATATCGTAGGTATTTGCTTCTGACAAAGGCTCGCCCCGAATATATGGTACAGATAATAATTGGTGACATGAAACTTTCGCCTACTATATCTATACAAATAAATAAAATTGGAGTGTCTGTTTGTAATATTAAAATAACTGCTTCCTACTACATGCATATGAATGTATATACGGTACACATACTAAAATATATTTTTTTACAATTTTTGTCTGTCTGTTTGTTCCGGCTAATCTCTGGAACGCCTGGACCGATTTGGACGGGACTTCCACTGGCAGATAGCTTATGTAATAAGGAGTAACTTAGGCTACTTTTATTTTAGAAAAATAAAGCCTACCTCTATTTGTACATTTCGCAAAGAGTTCTTAAATTTTTCAATAGATGGCGCTGTGCGCTGACGTCACGTTTCTGAATCACGGTGTTAAGATTCTCCGTGAGCGAATGACCCTCCAGATTTGTAATATATATATGAATGTATATATGGTACACATACTAAAATATATTTTTTTACAATTTTTGTCTGTCTGTCTGTCTGTTTGTTCCGGCTAATCTCTGGATTTCTGGAACGCCTGGACCGATTTGGACGGGACTTCCACTGGCAGATAGCTTATGTAATAAGGAGTAACTTAGGCTACTTTTATTTTAGAAAAAAATCTTTTATTTTAGAAAATCTCTGGAACGCGTCTTGCTCTTGGCTTACTAGAGTGTCGTTGCAAAGAAACGTTATAGAAGGTAGGCTTGTGTTAAGTAACTCCACTAGAAGATTGGATATGAGACATATCATTCCAGCCAAAGACACATATCCGATAACTATATCCATGTCCGCTAATCATATCCGCGGTTATGATGACGTGAGAGAGCGAACCATATCGCGGAACTATGTTGCTCCGAGGCTGCGAGAGATTTAAAAAGTTTCTCGGAGCGAGATAGAGCTACTCGCTCTCGCTCCGAGGACAAACTATTTGATTTCCCGTCAAACTTTACACAGGCTTAGGACTGTCAACCAAATACCTATTTAAATTAAAAATAAATATTTGATTGGCGTATTTAAAAATCAATTAGTATTTACAATGATTTCTGATCGACTATGTACATGATTATGATTTTTACAGTTGTTTTTTTTTTACCTATTTATAATTATTAAACTATTTTTTGTTTTTTTTTTTAATTATTTTTTTTGTCACACACTCACACCCACTTTGTTTTAGTTATTATCTGTTATTTAAATACACACAAGAGATTATTTAGTAACTTTCTAATGCAACAAACAAAACAAACTAAATAGGTATTCGCTTCGCGCCACTGTCACGCTAAGTTTGTTTATATAGATTCGGTCTCCAAAGCCTGGAGCACAGGCGTAGAGTAGCCAGCCTTTCGGTCTTCTATAGGATGCATTCTGGTGAGTGTGCAAGGGAATTGCATGATTTAATTCCCCCATCTCCGTTCCATCATCTGACGACCCGTCGTACGGCGAGTATCCACCCTTACGTTGTTGACAGTTTGACACCACTGCGATCCGGACGAAGCGTTTTTCTTCCTCCTTTATACCGCGTACATCGAGGGACTGGAACAATTTGCCGGCGTCGGTGTTTCCGTCACATTACAATTTGAGTGTCTTCAAGGCTAGAGTGAATAGGCTCTTAATAAACTAGCGCGCTTTACCATCAACGATCGCATCACTGCTTACCATCAGGCGGGATTGCGGTCAAGCGCTGGTTTATAAATTATAAAAAAAAAAAAAAGATTTACGCATGCGCGTCTCGTTCAAGCGGAAACAAAAAAGAAACGACGTCTAGTAATATATTTTTTTATCAAGCGCTGTTCTCGCTGCCTGCATATAGAACGGACGACCGAACGATGAACAAACCTAGTCGTCCTTTCTTTTTCGCTCACTAGCCGCTGTGTTGTATTACGCTCTCGCTCTCTTTAAAAGAGTCTCTTACTTACGAATGAACGAAAATTGGACGTGGACGGGTAGGATAGATATAGGATATAGTTATTTATTAGAAAAGGAATGAACGATTCATATCCAAAGTGAGACACATATCCGAAGATATAACTGTGTACGGAGTTACTCAAGCCTAATAGAAGGTCGTATAATATCCGGATGCGGCAGAGGTGAAATAGTATTTATACCACGGATTCCTATAATACCATCAAATTTGCCATTTGAATTCAAAAGATTGCAATTCCCGATCAATGTCAGTTTTGCTATGACAATCAACAAGTCCCAAGGACAAACGTTAAGTAAAGCTGGTATAGATTTAACAAAAGGTTGCTTTACCCATGGGCAACTATACGTGGCATGTTCACGTGCGAGGAATGCCAGTAGCGTTGTTGTTTTAGCCCAAGAAAATCGTACACCAAATATTGTATATAAAGAAATTTTTCAATAAAGCTAATACAAAAAACTGAAAATAAATGATAACTAAAATAAAAAATAAACGAATTAATTTTTTTGTTAAATTCCACGCGGACGAAGTCGCGGGCACAGCTAGTGTATAATATAAACCAACTTACATTTCGGAAAACGTGGACGTGACCTGGTGCAGTGGTTAAGGCATCGCCTTTCATGCCCGAGGTTGTGGGTTCAACTCCTGAACTTGCATGTTTCTTACGAAATACGTATTTAAAATAAAAAAACGGTGAACTCCTTAACCGCAACGAAGTAATTCAAAATAGAAATTATAAATCTGTTAAATAGCCCAATACACAATGTCAAGATTTATCCAATAAAAAGTCCGATAATAACATTTTTGACACAGCATACTTCTTAGTTTTAGTTTAAACGAATTAACAGGCAAATGTTTTAGCTCTTTAAGTAATTTATTATACAGGTGGGCCATGAATTAGTTAACAATTGAAAAAATCGTATAAAGAAAACTATTTAACATATTTTTAAAATTATTTATTTACAAGAAAGTTAGTATTTGGAATTTATTTTTTAACGCTTAACCAGGCTATGGATTGAGAATTTCCCGCATAGTATTTTCTTAAGTTATTACCAAGTTTTGGTAAAGAATCTTCCACAATCTGTCAAAAAAGCTGACATAAGAAATATTAATTGAACCACCAATTGGAAGAAGGGAATAAACGCCACTTTTTGACATATTCACTTTTATACACTTTTATATTCTTTAGACGTAGGGCTAAGTTGTGAGTTCGAAAAAAGAAACAAAGTCCATTCATTTCGTATAGATTCATGCGGCTAAAAAAATTGTTAGTTGGAAGAAGGAAACAAATCCTTCCTTTATTCCCTTCTTCCAACTATTAACTTTACGAGTATAGAAATAATATTTCTTTTTGGCTGTTTTTATATTCGATAAACAAAATCGCATCACATAGTGGTGGGGGGCGTTATACTAGCGATCTAATAGCCGCCATTTTAGTTGTATTTGAGGCTGCATTCGTTTGGTTTCGCGTCGAGGAGATTCTTAACCTATAAAAATTATTTCACCATTAAAGTTTAAATATGACCAGTGAAAGTAGCTTTAACGATTCAACTGATAACGAGTCAGAAGCTGAGACTCCAAAAAAGAAGAAAAGAGGTGTTAGAAATATCCATTTGTATAAAAAAGAAAAACAGAAGTCACAGCGTCTACTTGGTCAATCTTATGTGAAAACACATACTGTTTTGTGTTCATGACTTAAAGACGAATTCAGCTGATTTCTACACTTACCATAAGGGTGAAGCTAAAAGGGGCCCAGATGAAGTATGCAGCTTATTATGCAAAACTATACAGAACATGGATCCCTCTGTCAAAGAACTACACGTTTTTAGCGATGCTTGCGGGGGACAAAATAGGAATAATACCCTTATAAGATTCTTTCTCACTCTTGTTGCAAAAAATCGTTTTGAGAAAATATATCAATACTTTCCTGTGCGTGGCCATTCTTTTTTACAGTGTGACAGAAATTTTGGGACAGCTAAGACTCATTAGGAGAAGAGACAGAATTTACGTTCCAAATGAATACAATAATCTTATTTCGGCAGCAAAAATCAGGGGTTTTTCAGTTAAACCTGTTTCTTCAAACGAAATACTTGATTTTAAAAACTCATGGCAGCAGTGTTTTAAGAAAACCTGTAAGTCATTAGACAAGGCCACGACATTCAAGATTTCGCAATATAGAAGCTTTGAGTATAGTTCAAGTCATAAAGGTTACTTGACATGTTCCGAATTTATTGATGGTTTCGTCAAAGCTACATTTTTGCTCCAAAAACCTTCTACAATCCCGAAAATACCTGAAACTCTGGCATATGTTACTAAAATACCTATAAATGAGAAAAAAATGAATGACATAAAAAAAAAACCCAATATATTCCTGACGAATTCAAAGACTTCTACAATTTAATTCTGACCTGGCCAACTACAAGATCCGAAAGTGAAGAAATAGATGAATAACAGAGTGTCCTTACCTGTTTGTAATAAATAAATAGTTTTTGTCATTATATTGTCTATTATTTCAAATTGTTTTGTACCTGTTATATGATAAATTGGAATAAATCCACCACATTTCGATGAACACACATAGATAAATATTATACAGTTAAGGCAAATCTGTGGGTGAATAAATCAGGATTTATATTTTCTTAATAATCATTGATGTCCCATAAGCTTAAAAATTGAAAGTTAAAAGTTATGAAGTTTTTTTTTATTATCTCCGTTCTTATTTTTTGGATTTATTCCCTTCTTCCAATTGGCGGTTCAATTATTGTAACACAAAAAAAAAGTGTGACGGAACACAAATGTCACTTTTGCAGCCATTTGCTCTGTGGCCGGCCGTTAAACGTAAATTTTTGTGACTAGTGCACCGTAATTTTAAACATTATGGCGAATCGGAGAAAGGTAAGTCGTACAATTTTTTGATATGTTCGAGAATTTAAGTTTTTCTAGTGATTTGTGTATAAATTCTCAGTAAAAACTTCAAAAATATCGTGTTATAACGAAATAATACACGTGGGGAACCGTATACCCAAAGCCTGTGAATGCCTAATTATTGTGGGTATTATTATTTCCATTGCCCGGTGAATCAAAATCATTATTTTATACTATCTTTTTGCCACGGGTTTTACTTAGGCTTTATTCACGGTCATTTATCGAAGTACTAGCTTTTGCCCGCGACTTCGTCCGCGTGGAATAGTGACTTCCGGCAGATTTTTGGTTTTTCCCACATAGTTCCCGTTCTTGCGGGATTTTCGGAATGGTCGAGTTTCCGCAGAATTTTTAGGATAAAACCTATGTTTTTTTTTCGAGTTCCAAACTATTTATATCTGTACAATTTTTTAAGTAAATTAAATTATTATAGAACTTCTGCATATACTACATTTTTTGTTTTATTGTCTTGTGGCAGAAGAATATATTGATTTTCGCCACAACCTGATCTTGATAAGGCGACGTATAACTGGCCGTGCGAAAAACAGTCTTGGCGTAAATCGATCCCCACGTGTTTGAATGTCTGCCCCTGTGATTTATTTATTGTGACTGCGAAGGATAATTTAATCGGAAATTGTATTCTTTTAAAATTGAAAGGTAAGTCGTTGGGTATCATTGGGATGCGGGGTATGAGGACTGTTTGACCAACTGCTGGACCAGTCAAAACTATTGCAACGATGACGTTATTGCGCAGAAATTTTACTTGAAGTCGGGTCCCGTTGCATAAATTTGGTGGTTTGAGATTTCTTAGTAAAATGATTGGGGCACCTATTTTTAAATTAAGAGAATGTGAGGGAAGGCCGCTTGGGTTCAAGGAATTGAGGAACTCCTGTGGGTAATTAACTACATCTTCTTGATCCATCACGGCATCAATGGATGTGTAGGTTACAATATCTCCTGGGAGTTTACTTAAAATTATATCATTTATTTCGTCAACGTTACTATTTCTTGCCGCCAATATTGCTCTTTGACACATCCATTGGTGGTCCTTGTTTTCTATTTGGCTGATGTCAGGGTATACCTTAGTTATTAATTCCTCGATGTTACCCACTTTTACTCCTAAATCGCAATCAATTTCAATTTTATTATTAGAATGAGGTATTTTCCCGTCTCCTACAGAAAGTAATTTTGACGGGAAAGTTATACTACCTCCCCCCAAATGTGCTCTCATATTTGTAGATAATTTTAAAATATTTACAAATTTCCATAATGGAGAACTTTTAAGGCAAGCCTTCACAATGTCTGCTCTGGTTCCCCTTACTATTACCGGTAAGGTTTGGCGAAAGTCCCCAGCAAACATAACCGTAATCCCACCCATGATTTTATCACAGTTTCTAATATCTCGGAGAGTTCTGTCTAGAGCTTCTACGTGAGCTCTATGTATCATGGTACATTCGTCCCAGATTATTAGACTGACGTCTTGTAAAACTTTTCCCAAAGGTCCATTTTTGCGTATAGAGCACACGCTATCTTTCTCTAAAGACACAGTTAGGGGCAGTTTAAAAGTGGAATGAGCTGTGCGTCCACCTGCTAATAAAGTTGCAGCAATACCTGACGACGCTACTGCTAAGGCTAGCTTTCCTAGAGACCTTACTTTTGCCAATATAAGATTAGTAATAAACGTCTTGCCGGTCCCACCGGGAGCATCCAAAAAGAAAATTTTTCCTTCATTAAAACTAACACTTTTCATGACACAATTATACGTTGTCACCTGGTCATTTACTAATCTTGGTTCATTTTCTGTGATATGTTCATTTAAATCATTTAAATTATATGGTTTTCGCAACGCTACTTCTAACGGGTCCAGAAGCGAATTATTTCTTTTTGCTGCAGGAAGCCCAAAGTCGGTTAGGGATTTATCTGAAATCTCATGAATTTTATCTTCAATTATGATTAGTCCATCATTGTATATATCATCATTATATGCTAATGTCATATCCTGATTCTCGTTACGCATTCTGTTTAATATATCTTCACATAGAGCATCACGAAATTTATTCCATAACTCTAAGGGGTCAGATGGTTGGCAAAATATAAGGATAGTGGTAAATAATTCTCTTAATTTTGTAGCTGGCTCGGATATAATTGCATCGGACATGGTATTTTACCAATGTTCATCTCCCTCCAGTAAACCTAATTCCTTGCAAGCGCCTTGGTACGTTTGGAAAATAACACCATTCACGGTTCGTAGATGTTGAAATGACATTGGACCGCGAACATATTGCAGTAACATTCTTAAATAAAAACATTCAGTTTGAGTTGGATGAATGTTATAAACACGGCCTAAAGTTGTGTCTTTTTTTACACCGGGATATCCCTCAACATCTTGCCCGCGTCTTCTTCTAGAAAATGAATTTCTTTGCCAAACGTAATACTGGGGAGCTTCGTGATATAAAAGGGTTTTTGCAAAATCGTCGCTTTTGCAGAGATCAAAGAACGCTGTAAGTGTCGTTGATGAAGGATTGTTCACACGATCTTGGAGATTTTCATTATTATAAAAATATACTCTTTGTCCATTTTCCAAATGAACGGCTAAATGAACTACTGCCGGAAAACGTTCATGAATCGAAAATTGAAAAATTCTCCAAAACGCCTCCGAGGAACTTATATAGCGACCATTTAGATATTTTTCTACTTCGTCGTTATTACTTTGTAACGAAAATGTGGCTTGATCAGAACCTTTATGAATATACTTACAGATGTATTTAATAGCTTTGACCGATTGACAAAACTCTACGTTAATGTGTGCATTGAAAATGCGTGACAGCAGTGGATTATAGGGAACCACCCAACGATTATCCACGCTCATTTCTGTACCTTTTACACGAATTATAGCTGTGAATCCACCATTATCTGGAGACCTGCGTCTGTAGGTTGGATAACCGTCATCCCCGGTTTGTGTTTCCGAAATAAAATGCCTCGGGTACTTTTTAGAACAAACGTTTTCTTTCATACATGGTGATGCAGGATTATGAAATCCGCAAGGACCATGTATCATATTTTTTATGACAATATTATGAAGAATCGGATCTTGTTGTATGTCAGGTATTTCAGCCGATATTATTGCATCTATAGAATCTGGTTGAACTTTGTTAGCCAGCCACAATAAAATATGGGCGTGAGGTAAACCTCTTTTTTGCCATTCTACACTGTAAACAAAGGCTTTCGATGGGCCAAAAATATGTTTCTTCGTTAATAGGTCTATCATTTTTTTGAGTTTTAAATGAAATACCCTAGAAATTAAATCGTGTCTATCATAAGAATGTTGATTGGGCAATAACTCACTTTTTATTTCTGGCCATTCGGGGTTACATGTAAATGTAATGAAGAGGTCAGGTCTTCCAAATTTCCTGACATATGTCATGGCATCTTGACTTTTTTCATTCATGAATCTGGGGGATCCTGTAAATGACGACGGCAATATAACGTGCTGGCCAATATTAGAAGCGTTTAAATGTCCATCATTTACGACGGCATCTCTTAAATGAATGTAATCTTCTGCTCTCAATTTTTTTGATTTCTTTTGATGAAGTTCAACCTCTCAGAAATCATTTTTGCCGCCATATCAACACAATATTGGTTGAATAATCCTTTAAAATAATGTATACTGTTAAGGTCATTTATTCTCACCATGAATCTAAATGCATAAAACTGCATACATGAAACAGTTTTAGATGTAGCCGTAGTATTCTGCTGTGGAATATTAATACAGTATCCGTCGTTTCCAAAGGGAAACAGTAAGGGATATTGAAGCGGGTCATAAGATCTATGAATTTCAGAAACTCGTTGAAGTCGACCATCTCTCGCAGTCAATACAATATCACGGGGACCTTTGTCTTCATCTATCATAAGAACAGCTACTTCATCTACTACCGGCGCATTATACCGACCTCTATGCTCATTAGGAGGTTTTACATCAGCATGAATGATAAGTTTTAAATCATTCGGTGGTCTATTTTCTAGATTGTACTTAAAACTTTGAATATACGTATTATGATCATGAAGATATGTTTGGAGAACGTCGATAAGATCGATTTGCAAGCTTGGGTTTAAATTTGAGCGCAAGGATACCAGATCTGCATGGGAAACAAAATATATTTGTAGGAATTCGGGTTGTGCCCCTACAGCTGGAAGTAAGTCACCGATTAAATGATAAACTTGCCCTTGGACTTTAAAAGTGGGCATAAAGTTTCCCTCACGAATTTCTTTGGCACCAAATGAAGTCATCTGAAATAATGTATTATATTGTCTTGAGTGATTTAAGAAATGCTTAGATGATGGATGTGAGCCTGATATCAGTTCCTTTAAAACGGATGTTGGTTCCGGAATTATAGGTATATTTACTTTGCCACCACTACAACACAATCCAGGAGTTTCAGCTGCCCATTTTTTTGCTTGGCATAAGTTGCATATTTTATCCATTCTGCCAATATCAATATCATTTAGCTCAGAATAGTCAACGGTACAATCATAAGCAAAAGCAGCATTTAATAAATTATGTTGTCTGCGAGTTCTATTCCTAGTTGATCGGGCATTTTGCTGTGTTAATCGTTGGGATCGTTCAGCGCTTGATTCCCGATCACGGTTAGCCAAAGTTCGGGAATTCTGTGAGGCCAAACGTTGAGAACGTTCAGCACTGGATTCCCGATCGCGGTTAGCCAAAGTTCGGGCATTCTGTGAGGCCAAACGTTGAGAACGATCAGCACTCGATTCCCGTTGCCGGTTCGCCAAAGTTCGGAAATTTTGTGACGCTAAACGCTGCGAACGTTCAACGCTTGATTCCCTTGCACGGTTTTGTTCAGTAATTGCTCGTTGTGTAGCCAACCTGTGCATATTTTCATCCTCAGTTTCATTGCTGCGCAAAACTCGCAGCCGCTTTGCAGTAGCAGTCTGCCGAGAAAGCTGAGTTCTTTTTCTCGGCATTATAGTGATGAAGAAAGAACGTAGAAAATGAAAACTTAACTAAAGCGTAACTCGTAAAAAAAAAGAAACGTAAGATTAATAATTAGGAACCTAATTGTTTTTATTTTTAACGATTATGTCAAAAGAAAATCCGTAAAATGAAAATAAGTTAACAAACTTTATACCTACTTAAACTTAACCCTAATCTAATGAGAATAAATAGGTAGACCACACCTATTTACAGGTTTTACCTAAAGCGAAAAAAAAATAGAAACTAAATACGTTAAACTAAACCCTAATCTAATAAGAATAATTAAGTAGGCGATACCTATTTAGGTACCTACAGGTATTATGTACCACAAAAAAATATTAGAAACTGAATACTATTTTTAAAACAAACGATACTATACTTTTAAAAAACACATACTGATTAATTAATAATCTACATGAAAACAAAAAAGTGTTATTATTGTGTCACTAAATACTATCCTAAAACAAATAAAGTACCTACTATATAGAAAACAACCTCAAAATGAAACTGTGTTTAAAAAGTAATATTACGATGATAATTAATTATATCGCATAAACAAATTAGCGCTGTATTCAACCGTTCAGTAGGGAGCCGACCGCCGCGCGGCATGGTATCTCGTAGAGCTGCACCCCCCTCCCGGCTTGCCCGCAAGCACCGCCTCTCTCCCGCCGCGCCGGCCAGCGCAGTGAGCGCAGAGAGCGAGTTGGTTTTGTTTCGGAGTTATTTATCATTGTAATCTTTAAAGTTTTTTGTTGAAATTAAGCTATGTCAAAGACAATTTTATTCACAATGAAGTACTCTTAACCAACAACATATTTATATTTATATTTGAATAAAGATTAATATTATTATGTTGATACAACTTAAACAAATTATTTCGACCAAATTTGGTACCATAAAAACGGTCATTGTGACTAAACCTTAAAAGATAGACATATGCCGTCGCGGACTTTTTTTTAGATCATGTATAGAGGAATAATTCTTTCATACATATTTTTTGTGTATCTTGAACCGTTTTCGCAGCGCACACAAAGAAAGCCTTCAAAAATGAATAATTTTCCCCGTTTTTTACACATTTACCGCTCTGTCTTTGCTCCTATTGGTCATAGCGTAATGTTATTTAGCCTATAGCCTTCCTCGATAAATGGACTATCCAACAAAAAAAGAATTATTCAAATCGCACCAGTAGTTTCGGAGATTAGCGCGTTCAAACAAACAAACAAACAAACTCTTCAGCTTTATTATATTAGTTTTCGACCAAATTTGGTACCATAAAAACGGTCATTGTGACTAAACCTTAAAAGATAGACATATGCCGTCGCGGTCTTTTTTTTAGATCATGTATAGAGGAATAATTCTTTCATACATATTTTTTGTGTATCTTGAAACGTTTTCGCAGCGCACGCAAAGAAAGCCTTCAAAAATGAATAATTTTCCCCGTTTTTTACACATTTACCGCTCTGTCTTTGCTCCTATTGGTCATAGCGTAATGTTATTTAGCCTATAGCCTTCCTCGATAAATGGACTATCCAACAAAAAAAGAATTATTCAAATCGCACCAGTAGTTTCGGAGATTAGCGCGTTCAAACAAACAAACAAACAAACTCTTCAGCTTTATTATATTAGTATAGATAAAATGTGGGTGGTAAACTTTTCTCGTCATAATTTGTCAGTCTACTTTAGTGTATTTTTGTTATTCAGGTACTAAACGATCAACAACTCGAAAGTATGCTAAATTAAATGTTTTCATCTGAGGATGAAGAAAATGATGAAGATGAAGACCCATATTTAGATTATGTCCCAAAACTGTTGATGAAGCAATGCCACTTTGTATTCGATTGCCTGCACCATCCTCTAGCTTGTCCACTATGTGATAAAAAAAATCAAAATCCAGAAATTCTCAATAATCTTTGAGAATTTCCGGATTTTGGTTTTTGTGGCTTTCTTTCTTTGTTTTTTTTTTTCTAGTATGAACAATTAATAATAAAAAATCTATCAAAATGACTATCGTTTTTTATTTTATATATAGATAATAATTATGTTGTCGTCTAGACAGGCAATGGGATTATGTTTTCCCACATGGCTTTTTTCAGGTTTTCAGCTAATTTATTAAATATTATTGATAAAATTTCATACCAAATGTTTTTACTCATCTAAATCTACGAAAAAAATATTATTACTGCAGGATTCGTCCGAGGCCTGGTAAAGGGTTAAAAATAACATCATCTAAATGTCCACCGTTTCGATTTTTGCACTCTTCTAAGCGAGCACCGAAATTTTCGAATACTCGTCGACAAAGAGACCGCGAGATCGCTGACATTTTTTCCTTTAGTTCACGTAGTGTTTTTGGTTTATGGATGTAAACACGACTCTTCAAATAACCCCATAAAAAGAAGTCTGCTGGGGTTAAAACTGGACTCCTGGGTGGCCATGGGATGTCGCCTCGTCTGGAAATCAGCTTTTCCGGAAACATTTCTTTAACTACCGGCAGGGACTCGTTGGATGTGTGAAAAGTGGCTCCATCTTGTTGAAACCATGTGTTACGATTGTAGCCAACAAATTCCAGTAGCTTCGGTGCCAAGAACCCCCGTAACATTTTCACATATTCAACAGAATTCACAGTAACCGAACGGCCGCGAGAATCTTCGAAAAAATAGGGCCTAATGATTCCTTTTGCTGAAATTGCAGCCCATACCGTTACCTTAGGAGAATGAAGTGGCCTCGCGTGTTTAGATTTGGGATTTTCGCTGCTCCAATATCTGCAATTCTGTTTGTTTACGTGTCCGTTGAGGTGGAAATGGGCTTTGTCGGAAAATAAGAGGTTGTCAAAATTATTGAATCGATCTAACATTGTTTCGGCATAGGACTTGCGCAAATTTAAATCATTAGGTTTTAATTCCTGTACTAACTGGATCTTATATGGATGTAATTTCATATCTCATTTCAAAATACGGCGCAATGATATTCGGGATAGTCCTAATTCAGCTGAACGTTTGCGCGTCGATAAATTTGGATCACGTCGAACTGATGCGGAAACTCGCTGCACGTTCTCTTCGCTCCGAGAAGTCCGTGGGCCGCCGGTTTGCTTCACGTTTAGTGTAGATCCGGTCTCTTCGAACTTTTTAACCTATTTCTTTATTAATGGAGCACTCGGACACTGATTTAAATCGTGTAAGTCGTATTCAACGCGAAATAAGCGTCTCACAGTAATGAGCGAACTGTTGTTTAAATAAAATTGTTTCACACAATAAGCGCGCTGCGGCCCCGTGAAACGATCCATTGCGACTAAATTTCCGAGAAGCGAGCTAGTGGTAACGCCCCTCCCCGCTCCCCGCGCGGCTTGTATTAGCGCGGGGTGTTAAGTTTAAATGTTAACGAATTCTTGGCCCACCTGTATATAACTGCTGCCATGTGAAATACACTTTTATACATAAAGGCAGTATTCGTTTTTGGAATACACAGACGACTTTCGTCCCTTTGGGTCCGATTGAGAGCTACAGATACTAAGGTAAACAAATGGCCGCTACTTCAAATACATATAGTGACGATAGTGGTAGAATGTTGTGCTTTTTAAAGAAAGGCACACAGCTCTCTGTTGACTTTAAACCAAACATAGCTGGAATGCAACGTGTCTGTGCTTTAAATGCAATATCTTTGTGGGTGGAATTCCCCCAAAAAATTATGCCATATCTGAGAACAGATGCCACCAGCCCATGATACGCAATTATAAAGGCACTGGAGTTTATTTTATATGCAAGTGTATGTAGAGAGCTGACGATCGATCATGGTACTAGGAGCATAGTGAGACGGCCCCAACGCGCTGCGCCGCTTCAGGGGCGGGTAGGCGAGCTGTGTGTTGACCATATTTTTGTTGGGACAACCAAGTACGATAACTTTGTAGTTTTTCATGATATGTTTTTGAAATTTTTGACATAAGATTCTTTTGTTTACTTAAAAATACTGGACACGCGTTTCGAATTTCGCATAAACAAAAAATAAAATACGTTGTACCTATACAGTAAGTATGTTAAGAAAACCCTATCCGACCCATAAGGATAATAAAGGTTAGGTAAACACATGACCAAATATAATATAAAATTTTACATATTCATCATAGTACCAATACAAATGAATTTTGAAATAATCTTTTTTTCCCGCGAATTAATTCCAATTTCCCCGAAATGAGGTAAAGGTAAAGTGATAACACCGGTATCATTATGAGCGAATAGCGATGCGACCACGTGCCGCGTACCCTGCCGCCCGCCCCTCCGCTGGCGGCAGGCGAAGGGTGGTTACCGCGCATTTATACTGCATACTGTATAGTATTCGCTCATTATATTGCTTTCATTTTGAATTTGTCATCAAGACTACATAATTCCGCCTAGCTGGAGTTTTCTTTTAATCATTCATTTTATTTTATTTTTAATCATTCCCCCTCATATTCCTCGTCCTACCTCGATCAAATGTCTACTTCCTTTTGTGTTTACACGTTTTATATTCAAGCTATGCAAATTTATTGAAATTAATAAAATTAAGCAGTAACTCTTAGCTGCAACATTTTCTTTTTTTCTCTCCTTTTTCCTTCACTGTCCCGTCGTGATACAGTCATTTTCGTATGCATAATCTGTGATGTTACTACCTATCTGTCAATCTGCGTAGAAATATTTTTTTTTTTTAACGTAGCAAGAAATATATTATTATTATTTTAATTCGCGCTAAATACTCTCCAGCGTTTGATGGTATATTATTCGTTCGCACGTGATATTGGCAAAATTGTGGCGTCTCTCCCACAAAGGCCATTAATCAAGAATTGAATTGAATTGGAGTTTTATTTTGACAGTCGCCTAATATTCCTAATTCATGTAGATACACTTTTTTTTTAAAAAATATTCTTACCTCCTTAGGCTATTTATGTACTGTATGTGATCTCATCTTAGTGTAACAACACAGTTTCGAATATACTTACTTCTAATCAGTACGACGACACGGTTGGCTCAGTGACTGAGCGATCGATTGCTGCGCAGCGTGTCGCGGGTAAGATTCCCGCACAAAACAAATATTTGTACAGTCTACTTGTGGTACTTATGTATGCTTGTAAACGCACCCACGACACAGGAGTTATTCCTATTGGTGCAACGTTAATTTAAAAAATATCTATGTATATGGGCTCTTAGGCCGTTGCCTCGAATCTTGCGGGCAGCGGGGCGGCGGCGGCAGCGGGGCGGGCATCGAAGACCCGTTCTCGACACTAGCGGGCACATCGCGCGTCACTATAGCCGCGTAGTGTTGTGTTCACGACTGTGACGACGAGATATTTGTTTTTATCACAAGTAAATCAACTCATTCGCATCCTGACGCCGATCGAGGTATTCCACGAACCGCTCCAATAAAATAAAAGATTAGGTAGATCATCAGCTTTTTTTTCAGCTTTGGATTCTGGGGTCCGCTTCACCAGTCTAACTTATGACTTGAAAAAAGACGATGACCCCTGAGTTTGTTTCGGCTTTTCTTCTCAGAGGTAGTCAGTCAGATAGGAAATGCCGGCTCCAGCTAGTTTAAAAAAATATGACGTGTAAAAGTCATCAGTGATCTTACTTGTATATACTATTATAATAAACGATTTCATTTCATTTTGGATAAACTTTCGATCTTTTCTGTAAAGCGGCTGCAATCTGCCCTCTACAACCTGAAGCCGATATCGAAGCATTGCAGTTAGACCAATTGTTGGACTTTTTGAGGGCTCCAACAACCAGACCAGACGGAAAATAAAAGACTAGATATTATTGCTAAATATAATTTCATTGCTCTGATTACATTAGGTACATGTATACACGAAACGTGTCCTGGCAGCGGTTAGTGCATGCCCTACACGTCCGCTGACTACCTAGGCAAGAGATTAGAAAGCTATGCCAGTAATTTATAATTGCGGCAAGTTACGATGATACATGGAAACTGTTTCCAAGTTAACATTTCAGAATTTTTTCTTGTAAATTATTGGATTGATGGGAGAAACTGTCGCTGGTGCTTGGTGAAGGGTCCAAAGGTCCAACAGTGTATGTCCTTTGGCTAAAATGCCGACGATAACGGCTCGAGTAGGATTTTGGAATTTTGAAAAATCATCGTCGAGTCCGGCTTAGCAAGGTGTAACAATAAGCGTCCACATATCTTCGTAACAAGTTCTATTTGAAGTTCTCTAAAGGCGACAGTACTAAATATCCAGAAAAAAAAAAACGGAATTAGTCTGCATCAAAAACCTGATATTTCGTTAAGACTTACTTGGTTTACCTAGCCTTTTCTTGTAATAGACTGTTCTGAAATGCCTTGGTTATTTCCAAAAACAATGTGAAAACAGTTTTTTTCTCTGAATATTTAGAACCGACGTTACAAAGAAGCTGTAGTTGGATCCCTGATACAACAGAACAACTACAAGATTACGCACTACTGTTTTTTTTTAGATTCCTTTACATGCTAAGTTAGTTCAAAAATAGTGTCTTTTAAATCGGGGTGCGAAGTAAACTGGTGCTTGGACAAAGAATAAAACTTAACCTACAAATACTCTAATAAGTAGAATTGATATTTTGATAATGGGGTTCCCATAATGATTAATATGGTTTACAGATTACATTATACAAGCGAGATTATTCGCTTAGAAACCATTACTATTTGAACCTAACTAAGTTACACGAACTAAACCTATTAAATGTACACTTTCCAATAAATTATTTGATTAAAATCCGCCTCTTACTTTCGATATCAATTTTTATATAACTTATCACACCTTTAGATACCTACGTCATTTTCAAAAATACACTTTTTCGAGTATTATATCCAACTCTAAAATCACAGACCAATATAGATGTCGTATTAGGTAACAGTGCGTAAGAGGACCGACAGCGATCCCGACGTTGTAAACAGGTACATGGAAATAAAATATACAAACTAACTTTAAAATATACGAGATTATGTACTCCAAGCGGCGATATTGTAAACGCAATTTCGATTATTTTCCAATGACTTTACCACTTTCAGTTTTCAATTCTCTGGGTAGCTAAATGCTGCTACAGATTTTAAAAATATTTTAAATTTTGAGTATTCTTGAACAAAATTTCCTCAAAGAGAAAAATCATTGAACAATATCGGCAGTTGCAATACATTCAACTCAAAATTAACATTACATGTGCCCACTGATGTCAGAATTTCACTACAATCTGGTATCTTAAACCTAATAAATTCACCAACAGATTGGGTTAAAAATTAAGATACCCTACAGGTTTCATTAATTAAAATAACAATCCGACGAATGGGTTAGGCCAATATAAACACTCCATTCAAAATGACATTTATAAGTATTAAAGTTACTCTTCTAGACAAAAATCTATAAAGAATTATGTTTATTTGTATAAATGTTTATTTCTGGGTGCAGTTTAGTTAGGTTTTCGCTATTCATTAAAGCAACTAACACATGCACTTTTTGTACATTTCGAAGCATTTCATTAGATTTTTATCTAGAAGTCTACAAATAATTGAAAACCAAACATAATTTTGGGTCCACCGAACAATGCGATTCATGATCCAAAGGTACCTTTTGCCTACCCCAGGCCATCAACACATGATATAATGCACAATCACTTTTTACGAATCACCTATTACATAATTAGATCCTCATCTGAACATTGATAAGACTATTTCTTTTACTAAAATTCTCGGCTTAAAGTTACAACAAGCATTCTTGTTTATACAGCGATCATTAGATCTCAAAAGTCAAAGAATACGCGGCCGTATGGTCTTTTTGCTACGTGGCTACATTGTAGCGATGACGCGCGCTGTCTGTATCTGTATTACAGTCATAGACTAAAGAGTGGTTCATGACAGTGTCTAGCCGGAACATACACCTTTAACGTAACATAAGGTCGGCTATTAATGTTTCAGTGATTTGAAGAATTTTATATGTTATTATTATTATCTTATTTTATTTTAATTGTTGTTTACAATGTGTATCTACAAAAATGCAATGATCCGAAGATACCTATGCAAAACGCGTTAAAATGTTTGCCTCTGATTATTTTGATTGTTCCAAGACACGCGCTATATAATTTTGATTGCCAGTCACTTTATAAGCGAAGCTTGTTTTTTAAAACTACAAATATCACATCTATAGGAGACTATAAAGAGATATTTTTTTTTTTTGATTATTCAAAGAATTTTAAATTAACTGTGAAGTGTTTTAGTTACCCTATCACATGAAACTTACTGGCTGGTGTTATCTGCTTTTTTTGGTTAACCTAAAGGGGTGCGAGAAACTCCATAGAAAAGGGAGGATCCTCCATACAGACAGATTTTGTTTGTCCGGCCACTGCCTGACAAGCAAGGTCGGGACATTGTAAATACAACAATCTACGTGACGACAGTATCATGAGTAGTTCCCATGTGGCGAAGTAAATGCTGCCACAAACCGCGTGTACTGCAGAAATTATAGTTGTAGTCTAGTATAAACCTTTCGACAATCCACTTAAACGATTTTGACTTCTATTCCTTTGTCATAACGATGGCATTAACAGCAAAAAGTGTTTACAATACCAACATTTTATTACAGTTGCCGTTTGTCATATCACCATCGCAAAAGAAGTCAAAATCGGCTGAACGGAGTATCAAAAAGTCATCGCTATATAGGAGCACTGTCCATACTGTCGTCACGCGAACTCAATAAAGGGTCAAATAATGCTACGCCCAGTTTAGTTTAACCCTCAAAAACAGAAGCCAGTAATGATATGACGTGGATTTACTATAATGAATACCCTACATTAATATTTAGCGCGTATATCTACAAATGTCTGGTATATAATGTACCATGAGTTCATTACAGATCTCTAACTTAAGCTGCGAAGTGTTATCATGGCTCATACGGTGCGGCAACGCTGGCGGCGAATGATTTCCAATTTTGTATCCGGAACACGCGCTGAAATCTGAAATTAAATATTCATATCGTAAATAAAGTTAGAGAATGGCGTCGATTCTCTAGTTGACAAACTAAACTATTTTATGTTTCGTTGACAATGTTGATGAAACCTGTACTGTTCGATAGTACACCAAAGGCCTAGCCAGTATTACACACTATGTAGCCAAGCATATTGTACGTTACGGAATTGCATCGCTGACAGGGGTATTCGGCACTGGTACAACAACACAGGAGCTAAACTTAGCATTCGGGAACACTGTTGGAGCTGCTGAACCTTGGACAAAACTATCTTTGCATTGTGTAGATTCAATTTCTTAGTATTGTATAATTGCATGGCACACGTGTGAGCACAATGTACTTGCTGTAAAGCATCTATTTGTTGAGTTAGTCTTTTTTATTGACTTGATTGTGCTCTGGCTGTTGAGAGTATGTCATGCTCACTCTAATGTCTCGCTGGTGGTGGCGTGTGTGTTGGGTCATTAGGTTCCCTTCAATATGATTGAGCTGAATGATGCTGATCCATACGTCATGTTCGTGAACGGACGCCGTCTGAGGGGACTGGTCATCTCTTAACTGCCACGGCGTATTTTAATTTCTGAATTGTTGTTGTTTTTTTTTTGTGTTTTCCATAATGGACGCTCTTAGTGTACAATATATTTCTGCTTCATTCTCACACGGTTGATTTCAACATGAATGATTTAATCAAATATTTGTATCAATAGCTTGATAATTGAAAAGAGTATCCATGTAGTTTCTTGCCCGTTCTTCTCCATAAGTACCTACTCTTTGGAATGGGCGACTAGCTTCACCTTACTGACTGACCGACCTTCTGACAATTCAAAAGTGCCTGTAACTGATTTATTTGAAATAAACGCTTTGATTTGATTAGCAGTGCATTTTCATCGTACCTCTATAATGCCTAGGTCTCAAGATATAGGACTAGAAAGTAACGTAAAACATGTCACGCAATATTAAAACTTTATGCCATTGACATAAGGTGAATTTGTAACTATATCCATTCGTGTAACATCACAGGTCAGTAAAACTTATAAGTGTGTTTTTCAATGATTTTGTGTCACACCTAAGTTATAAAAAAATTAAATTTACTCTACATTATAGATACAGGAGAGACGTAGATAACTACCGTAAGTATTATGGTAAGATATTTAAAAAAAAACTTCAAAGTTAAAGAACCTCAAGTCCGATAATACAGCCTTACGGAACAATAGGGATGTATCCAAGGTATGAAAATCAAAATAATAATTAGTCCGTTTTATAGATAATTAAAAACATTAAGACCCGTATTTTTTATTTTGTCGTAATTATCAACAACTACTGAGATATAGCGTATTAAAGTTACGGAGTGGGGGCTAATTACGTTACGCCGTGCTATATTTTGTACCACGGCGTGACGTCATGCGACATTTCAAATCAATATATCTTCCTAAGTATTTGAATGAAATAAAAAATAAAAAATACGTGTTCAATATTTTTTATAAATCTATCTGATGGACATTAAATTATTTTTTAGGATACAAGCCAATTGTCAAAAAAATATCATAATTTATTAGCTTAATAAAACTTCATAGTCATACTTTTTATTCTACAACGATACATTATTTACTTTTTATACACGGTCGATTTAAAGATCTAATTTCGGGTATAGACATCTTTAATGAGCTCTACTGAATAGTTTACAAAATGTGACTTAAGGTCATTTAGATTTCACCTACGACATAAGGCCTATTCAAAGTTTGCTTTAGTTATTTCAATTTAAACAAATGTAAATTTTATTTCAGCGTATGTTAGAAGTTATAGAGTACATTGATATTTATTGTGTAAGTATTAAAGTTGGTTTTTGCACAAACCAACATATGCAAGGCTTGGGGACCTTATTGCATACGTGAATGACCAGAGAGACATTTCTCGTGGGTTTAATTAATAACATTCACAGTCTGATGAAGGTTCCGACACTCAATTTCTTTGAAATATTTCTAATTTCCTACAAATTATTACATTAATTTCCTGTGGAATGAGGTAGCGACTAGATGTTTCTTTTTCAGGAGTCATTCTTCTACATTGTCTAAGAGTTTTTCTGCGCCACGGTAGAGTCTGGCATAAAGGTTGCAAAAGGATTTAGCGGAATTATATAAAAATTATAAAATACTAGCTGTGCTCCGCGGCTTCACCTGCGTAAGTTTCGATTCCGTAGAAATATCGGGATAAAAATGTATCCTATGTGTTATTCCTACAATCTGTGTGCAAAATTTCATCCAAATCCGTTCAGTAGTTGTTGCGTGAAAGAGTAACAAACATACATCCATACTGATAAATTTTCGAAATAAAATTTTAGTGGGATATGTGCTTCTGCAAACGGGTAACTCACCAGGCGCGTCTGTATGGGCTAGGTATCGTTGTTGTCAGGCCTCGGGTAGTCCATGGTCTTGATGTAGGCCACGGCGGCGCAGAACTGAGTCCACCAGTATAGGGCTTCGCCTTGTAGCGCGGAACCGCCAAGAGCGTTTACTAGCTCAATCGTTGATAACAAGGATGGTGGGTTCACCTGGTAAAATATAAGGTAGCGACTATTCCAAATGTTTCGGATTGATGTTATTTCAAAATAATGAAATATCAATTTTATTTCAATGGCAATTAGGTTGATTTTAGAGTGAAGTGTTTGAAGTTTTAGCGTAGACTAAACTTTATTTAAATTTTTCACCCAATTAAGTCGCAATTTCCATATAGCTTTGGAGGTTTACAGTGATTGCACTTGTTTCAAATGGAGGTCGGACTGTGTCGAATATATTACTGTATTATGTGGAAGGTCTAAACATCTGATATATTAAAGTTTTGAACATAAAACATTATTCCAATTTTATAGCAAACCTAATTCTTTAAATTTATTCTCCTGAATTGTTTTATTTTGTAAATTACTATTATCATTATTGATATTCATACCTTTAGTATAACGTATACAAGTACTGGCGTGAGGTCGTCCGCAGAAGGAGTAGTGCCTTCTGTTAGACCCAGCACCGCCATTATTGACGTCACGCAGCGCATAATACAGGCCAGCTGTGAGAACAAATTAATAATTGAATTTGAATTAATCGTTGAAGGAAATTTAGCTAAAAACAGAAGAATGCCAACAATATTTGTAATAATCATTTAATGATAAATGGTTTTATAAAGTCAACGGTTTGAGTGAGTCTCCATTTAGAAAATGTCGGTCTCCAGGTCGAAACAATTAGAGCGGAAAACCGACCTGAAAGAATTGAATAATCGCCTATGACATGTCTGTTATGATAAACTATAATGAAAAACACTTTTAGGTTGGTCCCAGCTGTCATTGGTGGATCTAAAGTCGTTAGAAATTAGAAAGTGTTACCATATTAGTCGTATCATATTATCCAGTACCTAGGTTGTGGAGGTCAGATATTTAGTGCGCTGACGTCACGCTGACAGTGGGGTGGGTGTATGTGATACCTTGTCCCGTGGCGCGCGGTAGACGGGCAGGTGCCGCAGCAGACGTTGCGCGCGCGGGTAGGGCGCTGACGTCACGCTGACAGTGGGGTGGGTGTATGTGATACCTTGTCCCGTGGCGCGCGGTAGACGGGCAGGTGCCGCAGCAGACGTTGCGCGCGCGGGTAGGGCGCTGACGTCACGCTGACAGTGGGGTGGGTGTATGTGATACCTTGTCCCGTGGCGCGCGGTAGACGGGCAGGTGCCGCAGCAGACGTTGCGCGCGCGGGTAGGGCGCTGACGTCACGCTGACAGTGGGGTGGGTGTATGTGATACCTTGTCCCGTGGCGCGCGGTAGACGGGCAGGTGCCGCAGCAGACGTTGCGCGCGCGGGTAGGGCGCTGACGTCACGCTGACAGTGGGGTGGGTGTATGTGATACCTTGTCCCGTGGCGCGCGGTAGACGGGCAGGTGCCGCAGCAGACGTTGCGCGCGCGGGTAGGGCGCTGACGTCACGCTGACAGTGGGGTGGGTGTATGTGATACCTTGTCCCGTGGCGCGCGGTAGACGGGCAGGTGCCGCAGCAGACGTTGCGCGCGCGGGTAGGGCGCTGACGTCACGCTGACAGTGGGGTGGGTGTATGTGATACCTTGTCCCGTGGCGCGCGGTAGACGGGCAGGTGCCGCAGCAGACGTTGCGCGCGCGGGTAGGGCGCTGACGTCACGCTGACAGTGGGGTGGGTGTATGTGATACCTTGTCCCGTGGCGCGCGGTAGACGGGCAGGTGCCGCAGCAGACGTTGCGCGCGCGGGTAGGGCGCTGACGTCACGCTGACAGTGGGGTGGGTGTATGTGATACCTTGTCCCGTGGCGCGCGGTAGACGGGCAGGTGCCGCAGCAGACGTTGCGCGCGCGGGTAGGGCGCTGACGTCACGCTGACAGTGGGGTGGGTGTATGTGATACCTTGTCCCGTGGCGCGCGGTAGACGGGCAGGTGCCGCAGCAGACGTTGCGCGCGCGGGTAGGGCGCTGACGTCACGCTGACAGTGGGGTGGGTGTATGTGATACCTTGTCCCGTGGCGCGCGGTAGACGGGCAGGTGCCGCAGCAGACGTTGCGCGCGCGGGTAGGGCGCTGACGTCACGCTGACAGTGGGGTGGGTGTATGTGATACCTTGTCCCGTGGCGCGCGGTAGACGGGCAGGTGCCGCAGCAGACGTTGCGCGCGCGGGTAGGGCGCTGACGTCACGCTGACAGTGGGGTGGGTGTATGTGATACCTTGTCCCGTGGCGCGCGGTAGACGGGCAGGTGCCGCAGCAGACGTTGCGCGCGCGGGTAGGGCGCTGACGTCACGCTGACAGTGGGGTGGGTGTATGTGATACCTTGTCCCGTGGCGCGCGGTAGACGGGCAGGTGCCGCAGCAGACGTTGCGCGCGCGGGTAGGGCGCTGACGTCACGCTGACAGTGGGGTGGGTGTATGTGATACCTTGTCCCGTGGCGCGCGGTAGACGGGCAGGTGCCGCAGCAGACGTTGCGCGCGCGGGTAGGGCGCTGACGTCACGCTGACAGTGGGGTGGGTGTATGTGATACCTTGTCCCGTGGCGCGCGGTAGACGGGCAGGTGCCGCAGCAGACGTTGCGCGCGCGGGTAGGGCGCTGACGTCACGCTGACAGTGGGGTGGGTGTATGTGATACCTTGTCCCGTGGCGCGCGGTAGACGGGCAGGTGCCGCAGCAGACGTTGCGCGCGCGGGTAGGGCGCTGACGTCACGCTGACAGTGGGGTGGGTGTATGTGATACCTTGTCCCGTGGCGCGCGGTAGACGGGCAGGTGCCGCAGCAGACGTTGCGCGCGCGGGTAGGGCGCTGACGTCACGCTGACAGTGGGGTGGGTGTATGTGATACCTTGTCCCGTGGCGCGCGGTAGACGGGCAGGTGCCGCAGCAGACGTTGCGCGCGCGGGTAGGGCGCTGACGTCACGCTGACAGTGGGGTGGGTGTATGTGATACCTTGTCCCGTGGCGCGCGGTAGACGGGCAGGTGCCGCAGCAGACGTTGCGCGCGCGGGTAGGGCGCTGACGTCACGCTGACAGTGGGGTGGGTGTATGTGATACCTTGTCCCGTGGCGCGCGGTAGACGGGCAGGTGCCGCAGCAGACGTTGCGCGCGCGGGTAGGGCGCTGACGTCACGCTGACAGTGGGGTGGGTGTATGTGATACCTTGTCCCGTGGCGCGCGGTAGACGGGCAGGTGCCGCAGCAGACGTTGCGCGCGCGGGTAGGGCGCTGACGTCACGCTGACAGTGGGGTGGGTGTATGTGATACCTTGTCCCGTGGCGCGCGGTAGACGGGCAGGTGCCGCAGCAGACGTTGCGCGCGCGGGTAGGGCGCGGCCCACGCATGCGCGGGCGCCACGCCGACTGTCCGCGCTGACGTCACGCTCGCCACGCGCCGGATGTGCTCGCTCAGCACCCTGGACACCGAATTACATTACACATATACCCTATTTCGCGCACATCTCAGTCAACAAGACCTGCCTTCGGCGTAGGAAATATTATAAAGTTAGAGTGTTTGCGCACACAGGTGCACTTTAGGCGAAGTCTACATCAACTCGTTACTTTTACACGAAACTAACATGTTTCGTGTAATAGTAACAATAATAAGGAATCGGCCAAGTGCGAGTCAGACTTACAAATTAAAATAATTAATCATCTTATCACCAAAAAAAAAAATACATATGACAACGTTAGCGACGGCGGAGCGATAGGGTCATCACCATCTTAGTGTGGTGGTAAGGGTTCCATGTCGTAGCCTGTGGCGTTTTGTAATAACAATTTAAACAGGCAAACCGACAGTATCGCCCCGGAGAAGTGCCCTGATCTTCGTCTCAAAGCGAAGTGAGCGTTCGACAATCTACGCTTTCCAAAACGACTCTGTCTAGGTGCCGCACTTACAAAATAACTTCACAGCGTTTGTCCCACTACTACATAAATCAAATTAGCAACTTTTATTGACATGATATCGTTATCCACGGCATATACAGGGATTTTATTTCTAGTCCGCAAAAAAAAAAAATGGGTGAGTCAGAATCAATAACAGAACATATCTGCATCATTAGTTTAGAAAAAAATTCATGTTTTTATCCGCCCTAAAATCAGCAAATGATAGACACCAATTATTCTTATCAATATCGTAGTATTAGCGCCGCGTGCGCGTACGCGGTTTGATTGTTACTATGCACTGTATTGTGTGTACTGTGTATAAGCATATGCTAGTACTGCGTGCTGCCGCCGCCCGTACCCCGCGCGGCCTCGTAGGGCCCGCGGGCCATAGCTCGTTGCGACACGACTGACGACAGTGACTCCGCGCGCGCTGTGTTGACGGTGCGTTTCGCCGCGATAGTTAGTGGGCTCAGTTTACGAATTATGAATCGCTTAAAAACTTAAAAACGCATCGGTCACTATGCCAGAATACACGAACCGCGAGTTTTTCGAAATGTTGCGCGTGTACTTACAAAGTGGTAAAAGTTTACCTGCTGCCCGGAGACTGTATGCGGCTCTATGGAGCTCTTGGAATTGCAAACCCTACTGTCCCCAATGTAAGGACCAAATTATGGAATTTTTCGAGCGATATCCCAGATCCAATACTTACGATGCGTCGTAAGTCGTCGCTTTGGTGATAGTCAGAATGCAGTATGGAAGCTGCTTAACACTTCTCGACTACACCCATACCACTACCAGCCTGTCCAGAATCTCCATGACCCTGATCCAGTATCACGTCGAGACTTATGCGAGTGGCTTTTAAGTCATCGCGACGCCAATATTTTGTGGACGGATGAAGCGTTGTTCACTTGTGTAGGCCTCTACAACGTGCACAACGAACACTGGTGGTCTATGTCCTACATTTGGTGCGAGAGACGCATCACCAAGTGCGTTTTAGTGCCAATGTGTGAGCCGGCATAAAGAAAAATAAAATAATAGGGCCAATTTTCATTGAAAGTGCCTTGACCGCGCCAAAGTACCTCGAAATGTTGGAAATCATAATAAAGGAGTTAGTGAAAGAAGATCCGGTGTGCTATCACCGCAACTTCTACTATCAACACGATGGCGCTCCGCCTCACTACGCTGTAGAAGTACGCAATTACCTGAACGGAAAATACAGACAAAATTGGATCAAGTCGTGGTGGCCCTGTGCCGTGGCCTGCCAGATCACCGGATCTTACCCCTTGTGATTTTTATTTGTGGGGTGAAGTCAAACGTCGGGTGTATGTGGAAGAGGCTCAAAGCCTAGGTGACCTAAATCTAGGAGTATAAACGCTTTTGACGAAGTGAAAAACGACACTAGTGTTTTAAATAAAGTAAATGACAATTTATTTAAACGTGCACGTTTATGCCCACGTTTAAGAGGTGGACTACATTTTGAACAGTTATTAAAATACAATGATTGATTTAAGATTGATTGACATTATTTAGGGGTAAGGAATTTTTTAAATGTTTTTTATTGTACATAAGTAGTTGATTCCAATTTTTTTAAATACGCCTTAATGCAGAAGTATGGACGCCAGCAGGTCTTTCTACCCGAAACTGTCAAACTTTCCCAATCAATCTTGAACCATAATGCTTTAGCGATAAAGTTGAATCTTTTAAAGAAATCTGACAGATTGTAGTAGCTTGATGTGCGGCGACTGTATCTACCTACACGTTGACATGATGCCAATAATTTGAATTCATAACTATAATGAATAATTTATTAAAAGTGCACTAACTCATTTTTTCGATAAACGTAAAACACCAATATTTAACGCGTTGTTCATAAGACATAGTTTTTAAAATACATCGTAGTCTCGTCATTTTGTATACATAAAAGTGTGCCTTATGAGCTACACTTTAAGGAAAAATTTAGATTAGAATTGCGCAAATTGAGCTCTGAGTTGCTCAGCCGTTTTTTATCTTTAAATAAACAAATGCTTTATTTCGACCAACAATTTTTTACCTATAATAAACCCACCAAACTGCGTGACAGTTTGTCGGTGGGATTAGCGCTTACTTGAAATACTTGGTTGAAATGCAATCGAGGTATCTAGATTGTTTCTAAAATTAAATAAGTAAAATACTAATATTTACAGCATAGAAAACCATATATGTCCCGTCATGTTTACAGTTAATTTATTCTTAATAAATAAAAAAATGACGTATAAACCTTAATTGGGGTGTGTTTTTCATATCATTAGCAATAACAAAACACAAATGTTTTGTATATAGTCGCATGCCACTTGGACATAACTTAACTTTTCCAGACATTGTCAGTGAATGTTTATGTGCACGTGCGACGCTTAACTGTGCAAAAAGAAATAAAAAAATTGGCTGTCTGTAGAACTCCGTCTACTGCCGATATTTGAACGTGATAACGTCTATTACATGGTATTTTTTTCTGGGTGCAATGAAATTATTTAAAATAAAGTAATGTATAACATTTATATTTTAAACATAAAAACAAACAAAAAAACACAAAAAAAACAAACAACAAAAAACATTAAAAAACACAAAAAAAAACATTAAAAAAATTAAAAAGGATAAAAAACGTCCGTTGCCGTCAGGAATCGATCCGCGGCACGTCTTGAGTGAGTCGATATTAATCCGAGCGTTTCACCACTCGGCTATCAATGCTTTAATCATGTATGCGAAAAACTGCTACTAATTGTTTACAACCGTGCTTTTAGGTAAATAATATTGCACTCTAAAGCTACAAGGCTAAGGTTAGTTTTAGTAGGCGTGGACTCCGTGTAGCGTCAGATTCGGCCGTTACGCAGTTTTCGCGAATGGCTCCCAGCATACCGATTTAATAGACGTTATCACGTCAAAAGGTGAGATTTTCGAGTGAAAAAATATGTTTTGTTGTGTTATGAATCCATATATGGTTACTGAAAAAAAAAAATAAACAGAGAGAATACTGAATAGAAACTTATAATTTTTAAGCCTAAATAAAACTATTCAGTAAAACATTTTTTTTTTTTCGCTTATTTAATATATCATGCAGCAGCAGTACTGACAAGGAGAATCTTTAATTATTTTTAAAAGTTCCTTTACACATTTTATTATCCTTTCTTATCCATTCATAATTATTATTATTGAACAGTGTAGGTATCAAATACGAGTACTTGTTGATTCTTTTGATAGTATTTTTTTACTGGTGGTCGCATTTGTTTACTTTCCCTAACACTTCTGGTGTTATATTTATTTTGCACATGTATTTTATAATTTTCATTGTAGTATTGTTCTAGAACCAACAGGTACTCAACCTTTTCATGTACAGGAAGCACCTTACATGCAACAAAAAGTTTTTCGTAGTTTTCTTTATCCGCCGTAGTATTTTTTTTTTAATAGGCCGCGTAGTGAACATGCGGGCGGCGGGGGCGCGCGGGGGGCACTTGATGTCCCCGCCGTCCGCACTCCGCCGAACATGAATGGGACCGCGTGCGGTGACCATAACATCTATTTCATAATAAACATCTTTCGTTATCAATAACTATTTTTTTTGTACTAAAACATATCAAAGTAATAATATTTTTAACTATAAAACTTATTGAACTATAAGTTGACAAAGTTTTGAAAAAATTATCGTGTATATTTTTTATTCTGTTTTTACTTTCTAATTATTATTGTAGCAGCAACATCGTCTGTGAATATTTCAACTGTTCAGCTATCACGGTATATTGGATGTAGCCCTGGTGAAAGATAAAGTAACCGGCCAACAAACAATGAAGCCATAGTAACAAAAAAGGGAATAAACTCACTGGTCCCTTGCGATGTCTCCGTCTCCATTGGGGAACAGCACGTGCAGGTACAGTCTCGCGAACGCCGCGCGCTCCACAGTCACCTCCGCACTCTCCAGTAACGTAGTCGTGGCACCTACACATGGTAAATCCACATTATAATGAAAAAACCTTTTAGTACAAAAAAAAAAAAAAAAAAAAACAACCGGCTTCCAAAAAACACTACTAAGTGAAAAATAACTAATTTCGGAAGTCGGTATCTTTGGTTTTTGTATATTAGTTTTTGACACCGACTTTCAAAATTAGCTATTTTTCACTTTGTAGTGTTTTTTTGAAAGCGGTTGTTTTTTTTACACTTTTTAGTTGTATTTCAGTAGTACAGGCGAAAATCCTAGTGTGGGAGAACGTTTTTTTTTAAAGTATAGTAGTTTAGGCTTTTCGTTGATGAACCAGGAAAGACAGTCTTGTATGGATTACTAGCAACACCCTGCGATTTCACATATAATTGTCGATCTCAAGATAATATCGGTATAAAAAGTATTCTCTGATGTACGGCAACATCAGGTCAAGCTACTCTCAACTGTCAAATATTCCCACTCAACCTTGAGCCTTAAAGCTCAGCCATTAAGTTGATAATCTAATAAAGAAATCTGATAGATTGTAGTAGCTTGATCTGCTGTTGTCTGTAGAAGCTATTTTAGTGTAGTTTCATCAAAATCCATTCAGTATTTATTGCGTAAAACAGTAACAAACTAACATGCTATCCTCACATTCATTATCATCTCAGCGTTAATCCCAGTCGCAACCGAAGCTTATTCAGCTTTGGAGTCTGGGGTTCGCTTTAACGGTCTATCTGCTGTTTTGGTTAAAATTCGATATTTTCCGGGAAGAAACTGCCGTCTGATGTCCACAACCCGAAGGCGATATCGAAGCATTGCAGTTAGACTAATTGTTGGACTTTTGAGGGCTCCATCGACGCGTAACAAGATGTTCGTATGGCAACCAGCCCCCTAATCGGCGAAAACATTTTTGGCAAATGATTGTGACTACTTGGGATCGTTTGGACCGAACGGACCAATGGGCGGTCCGAACGAACCCAACTGATGCCAACTAGTCGCAATCATTTGACAAAAATGTTTTCGCCAATTAGGGGGCAGGACCAAAAGCTTAACGTGCTTTCCGAGGCACGATCATACTAGTATAAATAGTCATTGAATATTTGCACTGCGCGGGGATCGAACCCGCGCCTCCTTGCGCAGCGGCTGCGTTCGCTACCTCTACACCACGGAGGCTGTCCCTATCCTCTTACTTCTTCGCGTTTATAAAAGCAGTTGCACCTTGCGGTTTCACCCGGGTAAGTTTCGGTCCCGTAGAAATAACGGGTTAAAAGTATACTATGTGTTGTTCCTGGTTATAAACTATCTGCGTGCCAAATTTCATCCATATCCATTCAGGAGTTTTTGCGTGAAAAACTAACAAACATCCATACACCCACACAAACTATTAGTAAGATTTGGGACAAACTCACCTTCCCACGAGGGGTCTGTCTTCACTTCAGCGGTTATGGCTTTTATGCTGGCAGTCAGTCTTGTTGCTTTCTCATCCATCAGCTCTCCTCCTGTTTTACAGAGAAGAAGGTAAAAAGAAATATCTGTGGTATGTTTGAGATGTGCCAAGAAGTCAGGAAAGCACAATAATATTCAATGGAGTACAGGAACTCGACTTAAGTCGTTTCAAGTTACGTCGAACAATGTTTTGATATTATTCCTCTTTCTTTCTTTCTTTAATGTCGAAAAAGATGCCGTGATCCGTCTTACGATGGAGGTTTCAGACTGTACGAGTCAGCCATCGTACATGACACGCGCACATTACCTACATAAATCAGCACTATTCCGTCGCCTTGCACAAATTATAGTGTAAGGCGACAGTACACGATCAGCCTTCAAGGACTGTACTCATTTACACATTCATATATTGTTAGTTACGAGTTAGTTAAATAATCAATAAAGCATCATATTTGGCTATCTGTGACTATCATTCAAGTTAATAACCAAGGTGTGTGCGAATCATTCAGCAGCGCATACATCTTTATGGTCCTTCGAGCCTCAAGATCATAATTTCGCGTTCTTTTGTGTGGTGGCGATTTGTTTGGGCCGGCCGACCAGAAGCAGCATCGAACCAGCTCAATATAAGAAGCATCACCTGCACAGAGGATACGGACCGCGAAGATCACTGAACAAGCAGCAGCAAATACAAGGGATCACTGAAGCACTGAAGTGACTCGAAGTATTTATTACAAATTTTTCCATCATGGAGGGAGTTATCCAAACTCAGTATCAAATTATGGAGGCAATGCAAAAACTCCTCATCAATTTTAAAAAAGACGGAGAAAGCCGCAAGACTCCCAGCAGTGTGCAGAAGAAGATAGACCTCCTCGATAAGTATTGGGCAGAATTTCAAATGAACCATGAGAAGATTCGCGGGCACGAAGATTCATCTCATCAATACTTTATGCAGGAATCCTATGAACAGACTAAACAATTTTACAGGAGTGCAAGGGAAACCTTTATAAAGTATTTACATCAAGAATAAAAGCCAGCATCACCCTTATTAAAGCAGTCAGCCTTCGAGTTCGAGTTAGCACCGTCGCCCTCGCAGTCAATGGAGCCAAAAGTACTTCAAGAGCAAGGTGCAGGTGAAACTGGACAAGGTCACCAACCAACCCTTTCAATAAAGGTACCTGAAATAGCTGAGACTGCGAATAACGGCAGAACAGATGAGATGCTACGCAAACAAAGGAGCAATATCAAAGCATTCCAAAGAACCGCATCAAACATCAATGTGGACCTCCTCAAAGAAAATTGGCAGTTTGAAGACGCCTTAAAGGAGATAGAATCAAGGTGGAAAGCAGTTGATTCACTTTATTGGGAAATTGACAGTTTACCCAATGAAGCCAACGTACAATATGAGATGTCTTACAATACTTGCGAGCCATGATGTGGCCACTATGCTGCGATATTCCACTGTTCTTTATGAATTATTTACTTAATGCACTTTTTAATACATAAATCACGCACTTTTATTTAGTAAACAACACTATAAATAATTTTAAAAGTCCAATGAAAAATGAGCGTGACACTCAGCTTAACTTTCCCGCCAAAATCCTACTATTCCTTAAACATACGTCAATTGTTTTTGACATAAAAGAATTCACTTGGTTAATGTCAGTGGAGCCTGCAACTAAGCACTTACTCTTGTTATAAAAGCTGTTGTTTTTTTTTAATTCATGTGGATCTTAACCCCTTTTTTGTTTGGGATGGGAAAGCATGAAATGATGACCTCTCCCGCTCTCGGCGGAGCTGAAGGGCGTGTCAGACTTTTACTGACTAAAACTCACCCGTGTCCCTTCACTTGCCTGTGCGCCAGGGCCACGGTTTCTTTTTTAATCAACCCGCAACCCTGACTGATTTTAGTAAAGAAGTTTGTACCTCAAAACAATTTAAAATAGAAAAAAAATACATATGTAGTTTGATTCTTCGATATGACGTCATTCATACTCTAGAGTTACAGAATTTAAAAAAAAAATCCTTGTATATAAATTGTTCGAGTTTTAGATTTGTTTCATCCTTACCATTGTGCATTGCATGCTTGTTGTGTGTATGGTGATGTTTGGCCAGCCTGCGCAGTGCACTTCCTCGTTCCAGCTGGTCGAGGACTCGCGCTGCCGCAGCCGCGCGGCAACACCAGTAGCACTCTTCACGGACAAGCTTGATTTGTCTGATAAAGAAGAAGTTCGATTACTGTTTTTACATACAATATGTAACCTCGTTTGAGATAAAGATTATTTTAAAATTCATTTTTTTCCTCGAATTAATTCCTACTTCCCCAAAATTTGTTTTTTTTTTAAATTGACAAAACCATTTTCGGCGGTATTATTATGAGCAATGTGACCGCGTGCCACGTGCCCTGCCCCTTTTTGCCCTCGCATGTATTGCCTATCGTACATGAATACAATTACCCCCTTTTGAGAAATAATATTTATTTTTTAGGGGGATTTATTTTTAAGTTTAGCCCGGCTTGTAGGCATTAGTAGAAACAGTTATCGGTAGGTACGTAACAATACCTTCACGGATCGGACAGGGTTTTCTTTACATATAATTTAAGTCACCATGACAGCATAGACACTTTACAGCTCTATGGCCGAGCGCGCACGTCGGCTCACACTACTAGGTCATACGTACTTGGCGAGCGCGTGGTCGGAGTGCGCGAGCGCGGCCCGGAATCTGGCCAGGTAGGCCGCGTAGGGCCGGCGCGCCGCCAGGTCGGCCCGCAGCGCGGCCGCCAGCCCCGCGCTGTGGCCGAGCGCGCACGTCGCCGAGCACTACTAGGTCATACGTACTTGGCGAGCGCGTGGTCGGAGTGCGCGAGCGCGGCCCGGCAGCTGGCCAGGTAGGCCGCGTAGGGCCGGCGCGCCGCCAGGTCGGCCCGCAGCGCGGCCGCCAGGCGCGCCGCCAGCCCCGCGCTGTGGCCGAGCGCGCACGTCGCCGAGCACTACTAGGTCATACGTACTTGGCGAGCGCGTGGTCGGAGTGCGCGAGCGCGGCCCGGCAGCTGGCCAGGTAGGCCGCGTAGGGCCGGCGCGCCGCCAGGTCGGCCCGCAGCGCGGCCGCCAGGCGCGCCGCCAGCCCCGCGCTGTGGCCGAGCGCGCACGTCGCCGAGCACTACTAGGTCATACGTACTTGGCGAGCGCGTGGTCGGAGTGCGCGAGCGCGGCCCGGCAGCTGGCCAGGTAGGCCGCGTAGGGCCGGCGCGCCGCCAGGTCGGCCCGCAGCGCGGCCGCCAGGCGCGCCGCCAGCCCCGCGCTGTGGCCGAGCGCGCACGTCGCCGAGCACTACTAGGTCATACGTACTTGGCGAGCGCGTGGTCGGAGTGCGCGAGCGCGGCCCGGCAGCTGGCCAGGTAGGCCGCGTAGGGCCGGCGCGCCGCCAGCCCCGCGCTGTGGCCGAGCGCGCACGTCGCCGAGCACTACTAGGTCATACGTACTTGGCGAGCGCGTGGTCGGAGTGCGCGAGCGCGGCCCGGCAGCTGGCCAGGTAGGCCGCGTAGGGCCGGCGCGCCGCCAGGTCGGCCCGCAGCGCGGCCGCCAGGCGCGCCGCCAGTCCCGCGCTGTGGCCGAGCGCGCACGTCGCCGAGCACTACTAGGTCATACGTACTTGGCGAGCGCGTGGTCGGAGTGCGCGAGCGCGGCCCGGCAGCTGGCCAGGTAGGCCGCGTAGGGCCGGCGCGCCGCCAGGTCGGCCCGCAGCGCGGCCGCCAGGCGCGCCGCCAGCCCCGCGCTGTGGCCGAGCGCGCACGTCGCCGAGCACTACTAGGTCATACGTACTTGGCGAGCGCGTGGTCGGAGTGCGCGAGCGCGGCCCGGCAGCTGGCCAGGTAGGCCGCGTAGGGCCGGCGCGCCGCCAGCCCCGCGCTGTGGCCGAGCGCGCACGTCGCCGAGCACTACTAGGTCATACGTACTTGGCGAGCGCGTGGTCGGAGTGCGCGAGCGCGGCCCGGCAGCTGGCCAGGTAGGCCGCGTAGGGCCGGCGCGCCGCCAGGTCGGCCCGCAGCGCGGCCGCCAGGCGCGCCGCCAGCCCCGCGCTGTGGCCGAGCGCGCACGTCGCCGAGCACTACTAGGTCATACGTACTTGGCGAGCGCGTGGTCGGAGTGCGCGAGCGCGGCCCGGCAGCTGGCCAGGTAGGCCGCGTAGGGCCGGCGCGCCGCCAGGTCGGCCCGCAGCGCGGCCGCCAGGCGCGCCGCCAGCCCCGCGCTGTGGCCGAGCGCGCACGTCGCCGAGCACTACTAGGTCATACGTACCTACTTGGCGAGCGCGTGGTCGGAGTGCGCGAGCGCGGCCCGGCAGCTGGCCAGGTAGGCCGCGTAGGGCCGGCGCGCCGCCAGCCCCGCGCTGTGGCCGAGCGCGCACGTCGCCGAGCACTACTAGGTCATACGTACTTGGCGAGCGCGTGGTCGGAGTGCGCGAGCGCGGCCCGGCAGCTGGCCAGGTAGGCCGCGTAGGGCCGGCGCGCCGCCAGGTCGGCCCGCAGCGCGGCCGCCAGGCGCGCCGCCAGCCCCGCGCTGTGGCCGAGCGCGCGCGCCAGCGAGGAGGCATGCGCGGCGCCACTCTCGCCGCTGGCGCTGGCGCCGGCTGCCCGGACCCATTCCACTAGAGAAGTGCTTGTGCAGCGCTAAATAGAAATTATAATAATTAGTGCACTTCAACAAGGTTTTGGTGCTTCTAACAAAATTCTATATAACTTACATAATGACTAATGTTTATTTCTATGCTACGATAAAAATTTGCTAGATGATCAATTAAAGCTTTAAAAATGTACAGTCAAATAGCGCCACAAAGAAAATTGTGTCCTATTTAAATCTAGTATGATCCAGTCGTCACCAACAGTAACACGTAAAATGGCGCAGTACGCGATCAACAACCGTTTTTTTTAGTACACACATCAACAATATATAAGAATATTCATCGATCACTCATACACCACCAGAATCTAGATACACAGTCTCGAACAAAAATGTTTTAAAAAATGACAGCAGTCTAGTCAGAATAAATATACATTCATTTAAAATCAACGTTAAGTGCAGTATATAAAGTTCTTATCACAAAGGAATGTACAAAAAGCCATTATTATTTACGACCGATTCTGTGGTACATCAAACATCAAACCAAATTCAACCTTACACTTAAAGTCAGAATTATAAAGTGCTACAAAAAAGCAATAATTTTTTACGACCGGGCCTCGTCACTAGAACAAGGAATAAATAGAGTTAAACTGTTCAATATATTTTGTGAATATCATAATTAGTAATTGCAAACGGTCCCCCTTTTTCAATGTTGTTACAAAATGATAATCGTAACAAAAATTAAAAACGATAATCTAGCTAGTGTATAAAAAGATATTGTAGATAATAATAAATATAATAAATACATTTTAGTATATTCTATGGTGTAGGTATATGTGTTACGATTATAATTTAACTGAATGTGAATATGTTAATAGGGCATCACATTTATTCATTAGGTTATGACACTAATACAACAAAGTTAATTCACTCGAAAAATTAAAGATATTGCTTTAAGCAACCAGAATAAAAAATATAACAATTATTATAAACCGTCCAAAGACGAGATGGATTCTCATATGAAGGTTTTCGTACCATAAACCGAAAAAAATATGTTTCTTGTTTGGTAGCCTCCTTTAATTTATATGTTATATTCAACTTTCAAGCTTAAATCCATCAAGCCGTATAGGCTGCAGAGCGTACCAAAGCGAAATACATGCATACTCTCGTAAAACATAAATTATAAATTAAATCCCTCTTAAAAAAAAAAAAAACAATATCGTCTCCATTGCATTTGTGGTGGAGCACGCACAAAACTCGAACAATTTAAGTAGGCATTCGATATTGTGATATGTACGTTTAGTAAGAGTATTTACAATTGAGCTGCTTTATAAGTCCTGCTGATTTATTACGATTTAATTTTTAGATGATTTTTTGACGAAATATCAATAAATACAATATAATGGTAATATTTACAAAATGATAAAATTAATACTTACCGAAAATATGAAATTACCCTTTTTTCGTCCTAGATGTGTGATTTTTAAAATTGTTAAACGAGCATGTTTTCTGTCAGAGTATTCGAATGATACCAAATAAAAAAAGCTTTTTTCAACCATCGTTTTAAGCTGATTGTGAATCTAGTGTAAAAGTGATTGATGGGGATATTACGTGAAATACTTCTAACTTAAAACCATTTACAGTATAAAAAATGTTTGTATATAAAATACAGTAAAACTTGGTTAAGTGGGACCTGGATAAGTGAGAAACCTCCATAACTGGAACTCATGCTGAGGTCCCAACACTTTGGCACTGAATTACCTCTGTTAGTGGGACGATGTAAGCCTTTATATCTAGGATTTTTTCTTTCGATTTATCATTATAGTTACCTCTATTACTGAGACAGCGAGTAAATTTTATAAGCATTAACCTCTGTAAGTGAGATAACATTGTTTTTTTACTCATTCTTATTCTACCCACAAATTCCACACGTAATTCTAAGTACGTAAGTACAAATTTTGAGCTTCAATTACCTTCAGTTTTAGTTTCGCTTTACTATCATTCACATGTTTATTTGAAAAATGCCAAAACGAAACCTACAATCTGAAGTTAATATCCGTTTATGAAAGTGGGAAGGATTAATGGAATGATGGCTATTAATGGAACGCTCTGTAATTGAGACAGATATTTATTTATACCTGTATATCTTGAGACACTGGGTAAGTGGAATACCTCTATAAGTGAAACGACATTGCAGGTCCCTTGATGTCTCACTTAACCAGGTTTCACTGTACGAGCATTCCGCCTGCGGCTTCGCCCGCGTGGAGTTCAGTTATATCGCGTTTCCAAGAGAACTCTTCAAAAGTCCGGAAACAAAACTATCGCATGTTAATTCTCAAGGTCAACTCTATCTTTGTACCAAATTTCAATAAAATCAGTTCAGTGGTTTAGATGTGAAAGCAGACAGACAGATAGACACGAGTTACTTTCTCATTTAAAATATTAGTTGGGATTTTCTTCTCCACCACCTAGTTCGAAATTTAAAAAAATAATACAAATTGCATTTTCTTGAGCACCTTGTTTATTCAGAGCGTCCCAAATTTGAGCATTTTCCAATATATAGAACGTTTTGTTGAAGTCTACAACCCCTGTATTTTTTTTATTATATTCGCGATATATTTGTAGAATTTGTCTGAGAGTGTGTATGTGATTTATAGTAGAGAATTTGTTTCGGAAACCTGCTTGGTGATTCTGTTTTAATATGGTTTTTGAAAATATTTTGTAAATATTGGACATTAAAATGATCCATCTACAGTTCCCTATATATCGCCCTTGTCTCCCTTCTTATGCACATATGTATGTCTAATCTTGCGGGATGGTTTTCGTTTCGAAGTTTTCATTAAACAAATCTGTAAGCCATTACTGGTAAAGTAGTTTTTAATAGTTCATTTGTGATTAATTGTGATCCAGGTGCCTAACTCCTGCCTGACACTACTTTTCTTGATTCGATAAATTTTATTGTTTCTTCCTTTAAAATTGGCCCAATGTCCTCTTCGTTTGCTAAATTATATTCCTCTATTAATTGTTCACCTTTAAGAGTTTGGAGGAAATCCTAATTACGATTCGTGTTCCGGTATGACGTCTGGCGAAGCCGTACGGAGGACGGGTATGAGCAGTTGTGTTGCGATGTGTGCCGAGTACGATGCGTCTAATGTTGTTGTGTTGGGAGTTTGGTCGTGGAGGGTCTTCAGATCAATGTCCCTTTGGCACAGCATCGTTGGTCGTGTTGTTGGGTTCAACATTGGATCATCTCGCTCAACTGCCGTCTTCCTTCCTATTCACTAAGTTTTTTTAGTGAATAGGCTCTTAATAAACTAGCGCGCTTTACCATCAACGATCGCATCACTGCTTACCATCAGGCGGGATTGCGGTCAAGCGCTAGTTTATAATTATTTAAAAAAAAAACTTAATTTAATTAAATGCCTTTTTTGACTTTAATTTTCACAATTCCCTACATAAAAACGTTAAAAATTACATCCAAAAATAAAAGTACAAAAATAAAATAATTACAAGTCTTTGATACATTTTTTTTTTAATTTATAAACCAGCGCTTGATCGCATTCCCGCCTGATGGTAAGCAGTGACGCAATCGTTGATGGTAAAGCGCACTAGTTTATTAAGAGCCTATTCACTCTAGCCTTGAAGACACTCAAATTGTAGTCCGACGGAAACACCGCCGCCGGCAGATTGTTCCAGTCCCTTGATGTACGCGATATAAAGGAGGAGGCGAAACGCTTCGTCCGGATCGTAGAGGTGTTAACAACATAAGGGTGGAAACTCGCCGTACGACGGTTGGTCCGATGGTGGAACGGAGATAAGGGAAATAAATCGTGCAATTCCCTCGCACACTCCCCAAAATGTATCCTATAGAACACTGAAAGGCTGGCTACTCTACGCCTGTGCTCTAGGCTTTGGAGACCAACTCGAGTCAAATCAGGGTCACCAATCAGCCTCTTCGCACGCCTCTCCACTGAATCCAAAGTGGCCAGGTGACACTTAGCAGCACCAGCCCAAATGTGGCTGCAGTACTCCACACACGAACGGACCTGTGCTTTGTACAACATTAGAAGCTGCCCTGGTGTGAAGTACTGCCGGACCTTTGCGATTACACCAAGTTTTCTGGCAGCCACCTTGGCCTTGGACTCAACGAACCGCCCAAAGTTTAGGTTCGAGGAAATCTCAACACCCAAAAGCTGAAGGCGGTCGGTACACTCCAAGGATACATTGCGAAAAGTAGGAGCCAAGGTGAACGGGGTCCTTTTGGCAGTGAAAAGACACGCCTGCGTTTTGGCGGCATTGAATGCTACAAGATTGGCATTGCCCCATTCGGAGACTGCCTGAAGTGCAACACTCGTTCGCTCTACCATGGCCTCTCTTTTTGACCGAATTGATTCCCTACTAGCCCGAGCATCTGGCAGGTATCTCTTCACAACTGTGCTGTCATCTGCATACCCATAGATACCGGGCATCAGCAGATCGTTAATATGCAGCAGAAACAGAGTTGCAGAGAGAACAGACCCCCGAGGAACACCGGCATTAGTCGACATGGGCTCAGATGAGCATCCGTCGACAACAACTCGGAGGGACCGTTCAGACAGGAAGTCTTTTACCCAGCCAGTCAGGCCAGGGGAAATGCCGTACGCTGGAAGCTTACTCAAAAGGCCAGCGTGCCATACCCGGTCGAAGGCCTTTGAGACATCAAGGGAGACAGCAATCGCTTCCCCATTTTTCTCGAGGGCCTCGCCCCACAAGTGAGTGGCATACACTAGTAGGTCCCCAGTTGACCGATTGCGGCGAAACCCGTACTGTCGGTCACTGAGGAGATCGTTACCTTCCAGCCCCCTAATCGGCGAACACATTTTTGTCAAATGATTGCGACTAGTTGGTATCAGTTGGGTTCGTTCGGACCGCCCATTGGTCCGTTCGGTCCAAACGATCCCAACTAGTAATCATTTGACAAAAATGTGTTCGCCGATTAGGGGGCAGGTATGCCAAGAGGCGCGAGTTCAATACACGCTCCATAATTTTGCAAAGTATGGAGGTGATCGAAATCGGCCGATAGTTGGTTGGTTGGTTTGTTTTATATATTGGAAGCATAAACCACAAAATAAACTTTCATTACATATATAATTATTTTAAGAAAATATTTATAAAAATTTGTAAAATAAGGTAAAAATTAAAATACCTAGACATTCTTGATGTGTGTCATATATTATTAAATACTTATTTTCATTGCAAAAGTTGCACTAATTATGAAATATAATATCATTTTAACCAATCTTTGGAACATTACGCCAACCAAATGGTTCAAAGTTTCCTGATTTAGAACTGTGAATGGAGTAGGATTATTATTATTAGATTTTTTTTTAGATTTTCTACTGGAAATAGAAGTTAGTTTAGTTTAAACAAGGGGATGGGCGGGAATCTCAATTTAGTCCTAAAAATATACAGTAAATTTGTTCAAAAATAACTTACATTAGGCACATACTCCGCACAATGGAGATCCGGGTTTGACAGCACTATCCGTAGCTTGCGTTTCATGCTGTTGAACACCTCTGGATCATTTAAATCGACGACACCTTCACACCTATAAAAACAACAAAATATTTAAAAAAAAATGAATATTTTTACAGAAAATATTGGCTATTTAGAGCGAAGAGGAACAGGGAGTAAAGTTCCCTCATCCTCCATAGTAAAGGAGGATCCTCCGATCAGACGGGTGTTATGTCTGGCGGGCACTGTATGTATGCTATGCAATGAAATGAAATAGTTTATTAAGCAAGTAGAATCACCGATCACTTTTACACGTCATATGTTTTTTTTTTTTTAATTAGATGAAGCCGGCATTTCCTAACTGACTACCTCTGAGAAGAAATAGCCGAAACAAACTCAGGGATCATCGTCTTTTTTCAGGTCCAGACATTAAAAATGAAAATGTTTACAATAATTTACCTTATAATTACGCATATTGCTTAATAACAATGCTTAACAGAGCCAGCAGCTCAGTCCCAAGCAATAAATAAAGAAACGAGAGATGGAGTGTGTGAATGATGATATGGATGGAAATGGGTGACTATATATATATATTTTTATATATTTATAAACTAGCGCTTGACCGCAATCCCGCCTGATGGTAGCAGTGATGTGATCGTTGGTGGTAAAGCGCGCTAGTTTATCAAGAGTCTGTTCACTCAGAAAAACTGGGCGAATAGGAAGGAAGACGGCAGTTGACCGAGGTGATGCAATGTTAAACCCAACAACACGACCAACGATGCTGCGCCAAAGGGAGATTGATCTGAAGACCCTCCACGACCAAACTCCCAACACAAAAACATTTGGCGCATCGTACCCGGCACACATGGCAACACAGCTGCTCAGACCCGTCCACAAAATGGCAGCTAAGAGAGGTGTTTGAAAGAAAAAACTATGTTGCGCCGCCCTCAAAGAAATTGGGAGAAATGCAGGAGAATAAGAAGAGAACAATAGAGCAGGAGAAGGGAAGAGAGCAGCGATACTAGAGTAAGAAAAGGGAAAATTTGTAAGGATTTATGGCTGTTTTATAAATCTGTGACGTTAAAAACTCCTAAACGGATTTGGATGAAATTTTGCACAGGGATAGTTTATAACCAAGATTAATATACAGGATATACTTTTTACTACGGGATCGAAACTTGTGCGGGTGAAACCCAGAAGTGCAGCGAAAATTTTATAATTTTGTTAAATATTCCAATGATATTTACATGTGTATAGATGAAGAGCTTTGAAGAGTGTTTAATGCTTCATTTTTATTGCTTATATAATGCTTATCATCAGGTGGGATCGTGGTCAAGCACTAAAACAAATTAGCAGTCGTGGGACTGAACCCCGAAAGTCACTTCTTTCGGGGTCAGTCCCACGACTGCTAATTTGTTTCACTGAAATCATTAAAAACGTCAAGCATCGTGTTCCGGTGTGATGTCTGGTGAAGACGTACACAGGACGGGTTTGAGCAGTTGTGTTGCGATGTGTGCCGGGTACGATGCGCCAAATGTTGTCGTGTCGGGAGTTTGGTCGTGGAGGGTCTTCAGATCAATCTCCCTCTGGCGCAGCAAATAGCGATCAGGGTGTCGGTCGGTCACGCTCACGCGAATTTAATGCTTTTTTTTTCACTCCAACAAAAGTGCTCAACGTTGGTAAAAAATCACTTCAAAAATCATTTTGATAAAAGTGGTAGGTACCTGTCCAGCTCAGTGTCGGGCACATCGGACACCCTCCTCTGCGTACGTTTATGCCTGGAGCCGCCGGACTCCACGGAGCACTTGCGGCGGTACTTGGCGAGGATTTCCTCTGATGTCTCGCCGGCCGCCAGCTCGGGCCGGCTGCCGTCGTCACTACGATTCTCCTCTTCGGGTAGCTTCACATCTAGATAAAAAAAAAAATGGTTGCTAAAAGTAATTGCATAATACACTACCAGTTACAATAGGTTTCATTTTGACAGCTGTTGAGCAGATAATTTTTTACCATATCAGGGGAGGGAGGGGGGGTCTGATTGTCTTCAAGGCTACAGTGTCAGACTAATACTCTTTACCGTCAAAGACTGCCTCACTGCTTACCATTTGAGCGGGATAGCGATCAACAACTAACATTAAAAAATAAAAATATAGACTTATAGAGAAATGGATAAGCAATATACAGTATGTTAAGAAAACTCTGTCCGACCCATAAGGATAATAAAGGTTAGGTAAACACATGACCAAATATAATATAAAATTTTACGTAATCATCATAGTACCAATACAAATGAATTTTGAAATAATCTTTTTTTCCCGCGAATTAATTCCAACTTCTCCGAAATTTGGCAATTTTAAAAAAAGTGACAACACCGGTATTATTATGAGCGAATAGCGATGCGACCACGTGCCGCGTGCTGTGCCGCCCGCTGCCCGCGGAAGGGTGAATAACTCACATTTATTAAGTTACCTCATTTTGCGAAATAATATTTGTTTTTTTAGGGAGATTTTTTTTTTAAGTGTAGCCAGCTTTTATATCCATTAGTAGAATCAGTTATCGATACCTAACAACGCCTTTACGGGTCGGACAGGGTTTTCTTAACATACTGTATAATAATTAAAAACGTTAAAAATTGAGAGTAAAAATGTGTTTTGCAATGAGGGTGCGGTATTAAGAGGGGAATCTAGTAGCGCTTGCTCTATAGAAACGTATTCCGCTGTTTTCTTCGTGGGATAACGCTTTTAGAGCAATATTTTTAGACAAAAGGTTTTGACATAAAAGAAAATAATAGAAGCGTAGGTATACTTTACCTCTGAAATGTGATATAAAAATAATTGAGATCTGTCGTGTTTTGAAAAAGAAAACAGCCTAATACGAAACGTCCTATGGTCAACGTTTTAGTAGTTAAAATCAGTCTGAGCTACACTTGTCCCTTTCGCACTTGGTTGGAAGCGACACGACGAAAATAGTTTCTTCAAATACCTATTTTTGAAATTTCTCGGCACTAGAATCACCCGTTCAAACAACGGGGATAACTAAAAAGCGAGAGGTGCTAGTGTTAAGACTGATTTACACGGTGCAATTTAACTGCCTATGGCTTCAATTAACTTGAGGCAACAATAAAAGTTGCATTGTCTAAACATCATTTAGACGCTAGTCTTTTATTGCACCAATTTTATTGCATGCCATGCACTTACCATTGTGATGTGTATGTGATCGCCCCTTCTGTCTGAACATCTTGATTTTATGCAGCAAATTGCCACCTGAACGCTTGACGTTGTTCTTCAGCTCATCCAAATTGCCCACTAGGCCATCTTCCCCGATACGGCGCCTGAACAGAGACAGTCTTAGTAATTGTATAAAGAAGAATCCTGGAAAACAATGTAGTACTGCACACCCTACACCCTATTTCAAGTTAAACAAATATCATCTTTAACACAATGTTAATTAAGTTGATTTTAGATTGACCGGTACTATTGAAGAAGTCATAAAAATGAAGTTGTAGACTAAACTGAATTTTATTGTGCAGGGATTAAAGTTATTTTTCTATTCACTCTTATTTGTTTATAATTTTGGTGAATATGTCGCAATGTTACGATATATATTAGTATGCTTTGAACACAATATTCTAATTGGAGTGTATAAGGTCATGTGTTAGGTGTGTTTACATATCTATTATACCGATAAAATTCTCCTGTCACAGTGTTTGTCATCGAACGAACAAAACAGCGGAACCGATTTTAATGAAATCATACACAAAGTGGTGATGACAATACGACAATAAATTAAGCACCTCAACACAGTCTCAGCATACATAAAATCATATAAATATATTCATTAGTTTAGTCACAAGAAATATTTTTTCTATTTTTCACATTTTCTACATGATGTACATGTTGATAAGGAAGTGCTTACAAGTTGATGACTGCCGCATCCAGTGGTAAGTAACTAAGTATTAAACTTTAATAATAATGGCGGGAAAAATGCAAATCGATACAGGGCCGCGCTGTCGCCGATCAGAGGTCAGTGAACCAATATTTTATAGGATGTTCTATTCCGTTTGCAATTTTATGCGATTTAGTTTGTTTCAAATTTTCATTTTTGATGCTAGGTTTTTTTCTCTGGTTTAGGATTATTCCTATGAACCAGCATTGTCCGTGTTTTCATTTATTGACGCAGTATCAGCACCATTCTTAAGGCACGAGAATATGTTTTTATCTATTTTTTGTATTACTACTACTTACGCGGGTGAAACCGCGGGGCTAGTATTATTATGAGCGAAACTGCGTCGATACCAGGGTCGAACAGTGTTAGAGGATTTTCGATTAAGAATTCCTTAGTAACAGTCCAGAGTGTTGAAGTTGACGGTTGCCCCGAAAAGCAAGTAAAGCCGTTGATACTGCGCCTGATCAGTCCCCGGTTGTGTCATATGGCTGACGCATCGCACTATGATAGTAAAGGAACAGAGATTGCATCTCTCTCTATAACACCTCCCGGGTACATGGCTACTCTCCTTCGATATCGGCTGGTATCGGTCGGGAGGCTATTGTGTTGGGAGTTTTGGGCTCAGTGGGAACATCGGGATGAAGAAGTTTCCTATGTGTGAATCCCACGGGGGAGTTTTAGTCAGTAAAAGTCGGATATGCCCTTTACTCTGCCCAGAGCGGGAGAAGTATTTGATGATTTCTCATCAGACGAGAAAAAAAGGGTGTCAGCTACGTCTATATGATATTTCATCAAAATTGATCCAGCCGCTTGAGCTTGAAGAAGAAACAAAAACACATACACACACGCGCACGCACACATACACGCACACACACGCACAGGCCTTCACCTTAATACTAGTTATAGTGTGATAAAGGAATAAAGTTCGGTATATTACCTCTGCGACTTCTCAGCCGTAGCATCAAAGCTGATACTCTTCGGTATGGCTCCGGTGGACACATGCTTGACGGGCGGCGGACTAACACGCCTCTCCGTCACGATCTCGGAGTTGACATCCTGCGACGAACTCTTGTCAGACACCGACGTCTCCGCGCTGTTCACTGACAACGTACTGAGTGACATATTACTAGTTCCTTCTCGCTTCTTCTCGATTTTAGACGAGGAAATGGATACGATGCTCGTTCGGATCTCTGACTTGGCTATTCGAGATGTTAAGTTATTCACCAAGTTGGCTGAAGTGGAGATTGTGGCTGAACTCATTCGAGTCATTAAATCTGTGATAGTTGATCTCGATTCGGCTTGTTCAGTGTCGATTCCTGAATCGAATCGGCCGCCGTACGCGTTGAATGAGCTCTCGCTTGAGTTCAGTGAGCGATCCATGTCATTATCGTCGTACGGTTTGGAAGTGGAGGGGAGGTCGTATTTGGAGGTAGAGGGGTAGGGTCGGTCGGGCGAGTGGTGCGGGGCGGGGAAGCTGTCGTCCACCCACTGGCTGGTCGCGTCGGATTGGCTGTTCGCGTCGAGGGTTGACTCGGTTTGGGCGCCACTGCTGAGAAAAATTAAAATTTAGTAAATATTCATTGTTCGTGTGTTGGAAGCAGATAACATGGAGTGGATAATACCTCCTCTAAAATCTCGGAATGATGACAGTAATGTTTTAATCATCATCATAATTCTGTGGGTCAATTGTACTAAAAGATCGCTGGACGTCCTGCATGTCCAATATAATAATGCTTTCAGGATGTTGTTGAGACTGCCTCGTTACTGTGGTGCGTCGGATATGTTTGCGCAAGCCCGTACAGACGGTTTTCAAGCAATCATACGCAAAAAGACCGCGTCGCTGCTGAGAAGAGTGAGAGACAGTCGGAACAGCATCCTGAAAACTGTAGCTGAGAGCTTCGGCTCTCCAATAATTAAAAAAATTGTGCACACTTTAATAATTACTAACACTAGGCAATAAGTTTTTCTTTTCTTTGTATGTTACTAACACTCTTATGGATTTTTATGTCCGAAATAAAAATTATTTATTATTATAATACATTGGCACCGATTCTCTTGTTCACAAACTAAACTAATTTTAATTTACTTAAAATTAGTTTAGTTTTAGTTTGTAGGTGTGTGCATCTTTTTCAAAAAAAAAAGATTATTTTAATATTGGTACTATGATGATTACATAAAATTTTATATTATATTTGGTCATGTGTTTACCTAACCTTTATTATCCTTATGGATCGGACGGGGTTTTCTTTACATATTATATATATATGTACTTTACTAGTTAATTACTTATAATTTAGGAAATTATATTATGTAGATATAATGTAAATTTTTGTTCAATAGCGTAGGTAGAAGAAAACAATTTAAAGGAACGTAGCACGTCCGACCTCGGTGTCGTCTCAGTAGCTTTTCTCAACAATACAATATACCACCGCTCCGCGCGGCGCCTCTCGATCCTTCCGCGGGTCGTCATGTGCTAAAAATACCGTGCCTCGCGGGTTTGCTTATGAATTAATATTTTAATTAGTTTAAGTTTATATCATCTATGTCTGTTTTTCTGACTGACAATAACTATACTCAAGTGTAAATTAAAGTGAATTCAGAATGAGTACTATTTAAAATGACTGATTTTTTAACCTGTATCAAGGTAAATAAAATTGTGTGGAGGTAAAACATAACTGTTTTTTTTTTAATTATAAACTAGTGCTTAACCGCAATCCCGCCTGATGATAAGCAGTGAAGCAATCGTTGTTGGTAAAGCGTGCTAGATTATTAAGAGCCTATTCACTCTAGCCTTGAAACACCGCCGCTGGCAAATTAGTCCAATGTCTCGATGTACGCGGTATAAAGGAAGAGGTGAAACGCTTCGTTCGGATCGTAGTGGTGTCAACAACATAAGGGCGGAAATTTGCCGTACGACTGGTCATCTGATGATGGAACGGAGATAGGGGAACTTAACTTATTGAACCCCGACAGGCTGGCTAGTGTTCGCCTGTGCTCCAGGCTTTGGAGCTAGATATAAAAGTATAAGTATGTTACTTGTTCTGCGGCACGTAGTCGAACACGTCGTTGGGGAGCGGCGCGGGAGTCGACGCGCTCGGGCTCTCCGGCGCGGACGTCGCGTAACACGTCATCACCTGCAAACATACCAACTATATATAACATTCTATCCCTAAAGGCGCTTCTGAACAGGCAATACTTTTAGTTCAACATGTGGCTGAAACATTTTCGAGCATATAATACTGGCAACATTTTTAATAGAAAAGTCGAAGTTTAAGTCTTCAACTTTTTCATTTAAACAGTTAAACGCTCTGGTACGCCCCCGAACATTGTCAAATCCCAAACTTTATTCGGTAGATCTGTATTAGTAATATTTCTGCACACCGTTGTAGAGAAATTATGTGTTTATATAGATCCTTGTTTGCCTACATATGACTAACAAAGTCTACTGGCGATGCAGATAATTTAGAGACGCCTTGACTCTTGTTGTCTATAAAAGGTCGCTGCTGTATGTGTCCAGACTGCACCACTCAACAAAGATTGAGGAGTTCGTGGAGTATCTGCGCATCAAGACCACCTGGACTTTAAGGGTCGAGAGGTTGGAACCGCGGCACAACGGCAATTCCATGTTGTTCGTGGTACGCGTTCCGACGCATCATCTCGAGAAGTTCCTCAAAGAAGAGTTCTGGTCGAAAGGTGTTGTGTACCGCCAGTTTATGGCCAGCTACATGACACCAGTTAGCGAAACACGACGCCGACACTTCGTATACATTAGGTGTAGATAATCTATATATACAAGGTGTCTCAAAAGTAAGTTCACATTTGCTTATCTTATTACGCGAAAGCAACTATTCTGAGGGGCGCGGGGGGTATGTCAGTCGGTAGTCTGGCTCTTGGGAATTTAGTCGCTATGGAGCGTTTCTCTGGTGCGGACCGTGCGTTGTGCGTACGTGAGTTTTACAAAAACGGTAATTCGGCGACTGTAGCGCGTAGAAAATTCTGCAGTATTCGACATATTCGTCACTTAAATGATGCGCCTAGCACTCGTCTCATTGCAAAATGGGTTGAGAAGTTTGAAGAGACTGGGTCAACTCTGGAGAAACCAAAATCTGGGCGACCAAGAACATCAAGAACAGCCGAAAACGTGGACAGTGTTACTCAGTCTATTCGAGATGATCCAAACCTCTCGATTCGGAAGCGTGCTGTTGCTTTAAATGTGCACAGATCTTCATTATGCCGCATTTTACACAAAGATTTAAAGCTGCACCCGTACAAAATTCAGTTAGTGCAAGAACTGAAGCCTCAAGATGCTGGTCAGAGGCTTGCCTTTGTAAATCAGATGATTGAGCGCTTTCCAACGTTCACCAACATCTTGTTTTCCGATGAAGCCCATTTTCACCTGAATGGGCATGTAAACAAGCAAAATTGTCGTTACTGGAGTGCAACCAACCCAAAACAAAAACATCAGAAACCGCTACATTCACCCAAAGTCACCGTATGGGCAGCGATGTCGGCGCGAGGAATTATCGGCCCTTACTTTTTTGAAGATGGAAGGGGACGCACACTCACAGTGAATTCAGAGCGTTATGTGGAGATGTTAGACGAGTTTTTCGTACCCCAACTGCAAAACTTTCCTAGTTACAACCAAAGAACATGGTTCCAGCAGGATGGAGCAACTTCACACACGTCCAACAGATCTCTGCCTCGAGTTCGAGAAATTTTTCCGAACAAATTAATCTCCAGGCGAGGTGACATAAATTGGCCTCCACGGAGTCCCGATTTAACGCCTATGGATTTTTTCCTGTGGGGTTATGTCAAATCAAAAGTTTACGCTAATAAACCGACTTCCCTGGCACAATTAAAAGAAAATATCCGTCATGAAATGGCAGCCATCACGGAGACTACCTGCCGAGCTGTCATAGGCAATTTTAGTGCCCGACTAAATGAATGCCGAGAGCGCAACGGTTTACATTTGGACGATGTTATTTTTAAAAAATAAATTCCCAAACAGTGTACTTCAATATAAAATAAACATTTTTTCAATAAAGCTAAGACTTTTCTTTTAAAAAAAGATTTAAATGTGAACTTTCTTTTGAGACACCTTGTATAAGAATCAATGCCAGTTTTTTTGTAATTTTATAACTCAAGAACGGACTCACCTGTTTTTTTTCCGGGGTGGAAATCCTCATAGGATGCCTGCCGCCCTGGGGTGGGCGGCGGGGTATGTCCGACTTTTACTTTCTAAAACCACCCCGGTGTGTCTTGTATCACGAGCGCGCGTGGGGCCGCGGGAGTCTAAATTCTTCCACGGCCCCACATCCTCGTCCTGCACGAGGTAGTGGCGTGTTAACCTACACCGTGCATCGCCGCAAAGGCGTGCGCCGACACTCGCGCGCGCCTCCGCCTCGGGATCCATCAATAGGGGTAGCGGGGACTTCCCCATGTCTCTCGCCCCTGGACCCATTCATGGGGGGCGGAAGAGGGCGTTATCCGCCCTTCCTCGGCGCCCAGTGCGTCTTCTCCAGCCCGGGAAGGGAGTTGATATCTCCCTCTCCCGTTCCGCAGCTTCCTTCTGCGACATCACGTCCTCGCAGAAGGACACCACCGCGTCCCACGACTCTGAGCTGCCGACCATCCTCCGCACTACTGCCGGCAGCGTCAGGTCGCCTCCTACTTCATTTGTGAGGACACGGCGCTGCTCCTCCCAAGCGACACACTCGGAGAGCGTGTGCTGCGCCGTGTCCTCCCCGCATTGGACGCAGTGGTGGCACCGAGCGTCCGGCTCCCTGCCTAAGCGACGCAGGTACTTGCCGAAGCAGCCGTGCCCCGACAGTACTTGCGTCACCCTGAACGACAGGAAGCCGTGCCTCCTCCCGAGCGAGTCGTGGAGTACTGGCCGGATCGCCTCGACGGTAGCGAGGCCTGCGGTAGGGCGCATAAGCCTCTGCCGCCAGTCCGCCACCAGGACCTGACGGAGCTCCTCTCGGCGCAGCTCGATCTGCCGCTGCACCGGACTGGAGCCCCGTGTCCGCTCTTCCTCGCGCCATCGGTACAATGACGCGAGTACTTTCGCCTCTAGGTCCCAGGGCGGGGATCCGGCCAGGACGCAAGCCGCCTCGTAGGATATCGTGCGATACCCGCGGACGACCCTGACGGCCATCGCCCTCTGCGGCTTGCGTAGAATGGCGAGTGTTCCGGCCGTCAGGTCCATCGCCCACACAGGGGCCCATACAGGGCCATGAACCGCACGATTCCTACGTACAACCGCCTACAGGCAGCGCTCGGGCCCCCCATGTTGGGAAGCAACGTTGACAGCGCGCCTGCTGCACCAATCAGCTTGGGCGCTAGCCGCCGGAAAGAACGGACTCACCTATCCCAACTGATATGCCGTTTAAGTTCAAACGATTACAATATCCTGTGCTTTTATCATTTGCTATTTCCGTCAACAAAGCCCAAGGGCAAACATTTCACGTTTGTGGTCTGAGTTTGGAGGAATCATGTTTTTCAAATGGCCAACTTTATGTTGCCTGTTCGAGAGGCGGTACCCCCAGTCGTTTGTTTAATAATCTAAATGTTTTGGATTAAGTTTTAAAATTGCTAGCAAATTAAAAAAAAATATTTTGTTTGAATAGATAATTTTGATGATGCAATAAATTTGTTTTTATTATTTCACTTTATACGTAGCGAAGCACGTATCGGGCTGCTAGTTATGTTATATATTTATAGTATGTTAAGTTTTAATGTTGATATAGTATTGTATATGTTTGTATGGGCCTTGATGTTCAGGCATGTGGCACATGGTGGCAAATGGGTAAATAAATAATATCATCATATAAAGAAAGAAAGAAAACTCATTGATTCATCATTTTATATGGTGTACATAATAAAGGCTTAAAGAGTATTATATTCTCTTACCGGATATCCATTAACAAGTATGCTCTTCCTGTTCTCAATATTATACTGCTGATGGTTGGACGGCGCGAGCGGTAGGTCCAACTCTCCTCCGCGAGATAGCGCTGCCGTCGCTGTAAGGTAACCGCAACCTGACCTGAAGCGAACAAACATTTATTTTTATTCCTTACTAGCAGCGGCCAGCGACTTCGTTCGCGTGGAGTTAGTTATGCTCCGCTCCTATTGGTCGCAGCGTGATGTTATATAGCCTAAAGCCTTCCTGGATTAATGGGCTATCAAACTCAAAAAGAATTTTTCAAGTAGGTCCAGTAGTTCCTGATATTAGAGCGTTCAAACAAACAAATAAAGAAACTTCAGCTTTATATATTAGTATAGACTAGCCGTACCAGCCGGCACGTGTTGGAATGTCACGTAAATAAAATATTAAGAATATTTTGAGCTAGGAATCATCACGAGCGCTCCCAGAACCCGTTTATCCAGTCATTTAACGATTTATAAGGAACGTATTTTTTTTTTATATTATTGTAGCTATTAAAAGACCTTATTCGGATGTTATCGGTAAGCTAAAACGATACTAGGCGCTTAGAATTACGGAAGAGATTTATTGTGATATTATATTTAGTGATATTGACACGTAACGTGTAATTACGACACGTACGTTAACGTGGACAACACGGTTGCCGCAATGGTTAAATATTTAAGTGCTGCGCTGCGTGTCACGGGTTCGATTCCCGCAAGGAACAAATATTTGTATGACCTACAAGTAATTATTTCGGGTTTGGTTATGTGAACTTAAACGTGTGTAAACGCACTCATGATACAGAAGAAATTCCTAGTGTGGGATAAAGTTGTTAAAAAAAAATTTTTTTTTTTGGTAGTTCCTTTGTTTTCGATTTAAAAAAAAACTGAAATCGACCATTTGGTGTCAATTTTTGGGGCATTTTATTTATAGTAAACTACGAAAAGTGATTTTATACCAGCTGTTACTTTTAGTGCTTGAGGATAGCTACAGGGATTCTGTTACACATTATCAAGGATATTGTGTACTAGGTGACCCGGGAACACAGTTTTGCCATTAAAAAAAAATAGATGTTGGCCTAAACTCAGACCTATTCATCATCATCATTTCAGGTAAAAGACGTCCCCTGCTGGACATAGGCCTCCCCCAAGGATCTCCACGACGACCGGCCCTGCGCCTCCCGCATCCAGCGGTTTCCAGCGACTTTCACCAGGCCGTCGGTCAGACCTATATGCACACAAAATTTAATACGAACCTGTCCAGCTGTTTCGGAGGAGTTTTATAACAAAGATAGTTTTTTTTATGTTATAAACTAGTGCTGACCGCAATGTCGCCTGAAGGTAAGCATTGATGCAATCGCTGATGGTAAAGCGCGCTAGATTATTAATAGCCTATTCACTCTAAACTTGAAGACACCTAAACTGTAGTCAGACAGAAAGACCGCCGATGGCAAATTGTTCCAGTTCCTCATGTACGCGGTATAAACGATGAAGCGAAACGCTACATCCGGAGTGTTAACAACTACTTACCTGTTTGTTAAGTTTGGCCGTGACGTGTGTCGAGGACTGCCCATTTCGGCTCCTTTCAGGTTGCCATTCTGAAACAGATTGGATTGGATGAGACTTAAAGAAAGTAAATCTCTTCGAAAACAGTGCATTGGCCTGCACTTTATTGCGTAACATACTTTTATTTTTGTTACGGGCTAGCAGTATTAAGGGTTACGAAATTTATTGTAAAAGAAGGTACAGTCGATAGTATGCAATGACAAGTAGAACGTAGCTGATGTCGCACCGAAGTCTTCCTCGTAAGTCCTCGAAGTCCGTGTCGTACACACAAGACCACAGAAGTTACTTCACGTAGTCCTTGAAGTGCTCGTTGCAGTTGTCGCTGTAGATGTTCTCAAAGATCGCTTCTTCATTGTAGCATGTTTCGCTTCGATAGTCAACTGGCAGACTGCCACGGTTTATATAGGCCAGCTAATCGAACATCCTAGATCTGTGTAGAAGTAATAATAATAGCGCTTAATTTCGAGTACGTTCAGCGGCAGTTTCGAGCACCTACAGGTACTTCACAGGTTTCCTTCATTGACAATATTGATGTGGCGTTGTAATGCGTCAGGGATGTTCGCGGATAACAATATTAATGGTTTTACTGCCATTATTAGGAGTAGATGCGCATCCCTGATGACGCGTGTTCGCCGCAGTAACAACAGTATTCTCAGTGTGTTCGCGGATCGGTGGGATTCTCCCATGTGGCAGAGGTGGGTGGAGCTCCACGCTAAGTTCTAAGTTTTAAGTTAATTTTTATGTATGTGTATCTGTGTCTGTAACCTACTAATACTAGATGTTAAGTAAGATTGTTACTAACCTTATGGACTCCGGTCTGAAATAAAGTATTCTATTCTATTGATGAAACCTGTACTATTTGATAGGCCATCCTAGGTCTAGCAATGCGTTTTTATATCGTACCTCTACAATGCCTAGGTCTCAAGATACAGGACGTAATAGTTACGTAGTGCATGTCACGCAATATTGAACCTTATGACATTGACATAAGGTGCATTCGTAACATTATCAATTGGAATCATTTTGAAGTATATTGTTAATCCATTGCTACATATGTTTGAAAAATGTACCTGCTCAATAATGTAAATAACGCAATGAATATAGCTGAACTGTGAAAACGGTACCCATTGCTAACGATAGTGTGTTAAGCAATTACCCTACTGATATGATTCTATAATTTACTTCTGCGTTTTTAAATGTTACCTAGAAGTAAAAACGACCACTTAATGTTCCTTCTACTGGGACACAGTAATCCCCCACGTGAACCTATTAATGTGGGTTGCTATGTCACATGTCTTCAAATTTTCGGTTGTAGGACATGCCTGTATCCTCACCATGTTTTCCTTCGCCATTTTGAAAGCAGTGGCGATGAAATTAATAATTAATAAATTATAACCTTGAACACCTAAGATTGCTTTTTACCGTTACCACTGTGCTAATGCTGTTCTCAGCTTACAACCTGAACATACCTGATTATCTGTCTGGGGTCCGCTTTACCAGCCTAACTGCTGATTTTGGCTAAACTTCGATATTTTCCTTGAAGCGACTACCGTCTGATCTCCACAACCCGAAGGCGATATCGAAGCATTGCGGTTAGACCAATTGTTGGACTTTTAAGCGCTCTAACAACCCGTAACGACTGCCACTAGATGTTCGTATGGCAACCGGGACCAACGGCTTAACATGCTTTCCGAGGCACGACCAGACCGGTGCAAATATTCATATTCATGCATTCAAATATTTGCACTGCGCGGGGATAGAACCGCGCCTCCTTACTTGTCGGGTTCGCTACCGCTACGCCACGGAGGCTGTCAGTACGTGAACATACCTGGTGGTTATTACTCCTGAAGGGCGGGTCGTCCTGCTGCGAGGGTCGACGTGGCCAGGACGTGTCGGAGCGCGCCGCTACGGATACGCAGTCGTCTGTGTCCACCTGGTACACAACTTATGTTACTGGTTTTACGTTTTTGTTTAGGTAATTAACTAAAGGTAAGTAGAAAACCATGTGACGTCGTTGCCCTCACTACAACTATGACGTAGAAGAAAAACTGAAATGACTAATATTACGTTTAGTATGTTAACTAAGTCATGTTTTTTTTGTTTACCTTTAGTTAACTATCTAAACTGGTGAAATGCAGTCAGATAAATATTATTATTTTAAATCTATGTTGTGTATGTGTATTGACATTTCTTCTTTTTTTTATATGACTTATTATTTATTAGACATTCTTATTAATATTTCAACAATTATGACTGTATTATTTGTTAAATATTAAAGTGTATTTTTATTAGGTATTATTTTATTTCGTCTCTATTGTATTATATCTTCGAGCCGATGAACTGCCCATCCTATGTACGCCATTATTGTCGCATGCATCAGGCCATAAATTGAATAGTTTTAATTATTTTCAATGTTTAATGTTTGTGATGTGGCAGTACTTTTTAAATAAATAAATAAATATGTTACCCCACTACAGACCAATGAATTACTCTAGATTTTAATAGGAATAAATCCCCTGACTTTGTGTGTAACACCTAACTCTTCGTAAAATACTGGCAGGATGTAAAAATCAGTACATACATGGTGTATGTACTGATTTTTACAATGTGGTGTAAACGGTCATTTTAAATTAACATTTCCATTGTAAGATTCTATTTTTTATCAACAAGCCCGGAAAAAAAATCTTGCCAACATCTTCAAGATTTGTTTCTTATTTTATCGATTTTGAATTAATTTGAGGTGAAATTACAGTGGTCACGGGTCTATAGATTGGCTATTTATTTTTTTATACTTTCTATTTACTATCTCTGATATGTACTTTGTTCAGAATAAGCAACTGAATCGATTCCAATCATTTTTACGTTATGTACGTACGTTTCCAACCATGTTATATTTTTTCCCAATAAATTTAGAAATTCATGCAGTTTGCACGCAGCACGCAGCTTTACGATAGATCATAGTACTCGCTTGCGCAACAGCTGACGCCAGAGGTCAGTGTACCCGCGCTCGCCCACCCGACCGGAGCTTTAACCATATTTTTGTTGGGACAACCAAGTAGAATAAATAGCAAGCTCATAACTTAGTGGTTTTTCGTTATATCTTTTTGAAATGTTGTATAGATTCTTTACTTAAAAATACTGGACACGTGTTTCGGGTTTCGCATAACCAAAAAATAATGTTGTATGTAAATATAAAAACAGATTCTATTGTAAGTATTTAAAGCTTAGGTTTGGTTTGTTAAGTGTTTAGGTTACCTCGGTGTTCCGGTCGCTGTCCGACGCCAGTACGTCCATGCTCCAGGCGGACTCGCTCGCTGTCTCCGACACATCGGGTGCGTTGGTATTGCTCGTGCTGTTTCCTTGAAGAAGGAATTGTAAATGTACATTAGGAAAGGTCATTTGAGAGCACTTATTTAAAAGTGAATGTCTGTGTGTGTGTGTGTTATTTGTAAGTGCGTGAGGAGAAAATATTATACTCTGTGTTTTATCTACCATCATCAGCATCACCTCAGCGTTAATCCCAATCGCATCCGAAGCTTTTTTAGCTTTGGAGTCTGGGGTCCGCTTTACCACTCTAACGGCGACTGCCGTCTGACCTCCACAATTCGCGATATCGAAGCATTGCAGTTAGACCAAATATTGGAGTTTTGAGGGCTCCAACAGCCCGTAACGACTGCCATTAGATGTTCGTATGACAACCGGGAGCAACGGCTTAACGTGCTTTCCGAGGGACGACCAGACCAGTGTAAATATTCATGCATACAAATATTTGCACTGCGCGAGGATAGACTCGCTCCTCCTTGCGCAGCGGCCGCATTCGCTACCGTTACGCTACGGAGGCTGTCTGCTGTGTATTATCTACCAACCCGCACTGGGCCAGCGTGGTAGATTACGGCCCACTCCCTCTCACCGATAGGAGGCCTATGTCCCAACAATGGGAACATTATAGGCTGATTTTGTTTAATTTGCCATTTTTAAATAACATATAGCAATTTAGTTGTTATTGCAAAATAATACCAATACCTCAGGTTCGAAATGCGATTAATTTCATGGAATAATTATATTTTTGCACGTATTATTCACATCACAGCTCGGAGGTCAGAAGATCTATTCCCATAATTATAAACGTTTTAAATCTAGTGCAATCTCAACGACAACCAAAGTCAAAATCTTGTCAAAAATGTAGAACAATAATTATAGGTAGGCCATAACATCGGCTGCTGGCAGAAGTTACCACCCACCAGACAAAGTTTTGCCGCCAAGCGATTCGTCGTGTTCCGGCATGGTGTCTGGTGAAGCCGTACGGAGGACGGGTCTGAGTAGTTGTGTTACGATGTGTGCCAGGTGTGATGCGCCAAATATTGTTGTGTCGAGAGTTTGGTCGTGCAAGTTCTGCATCACCTCGCTCAACTGCCGTCTTCCTTCCTATTCACTCAGTTTTTTTTAAGTGAATAGGCTCTTAATAAACTAGAGCGCTTTACCATCAATGATTGCATCACTGCTTACCATCAGGCAGGATTATGGTCAAGCACTAGATTAAGCACAGATGGTGGACGTGGTATAACGAGTTCTTAAAGTTGTCTGCAAAGCGTGTATGTGTTAGTGTATCTACGAACCCTGGTTGGCCGCGACTTGTGTCTGCTCGCAGGAGTCTCCGATGGTCTCCGAGTCCGATGCTAGCACGTCGGTGCTCCACGTGTCCGACATTATGCTGATGGTCTCGTCGCCTTCCAGCAGCTTCTAAACAAGGATGTACGGTCGCTAAGCATGATAAGTAATCAGGTTTGTGGGATATAATTGAACCTGAATTGAAGAGACGGATGAATGTTTTCGAATGATATTATTTTAACAAAGAATATTTGAGAAAGACGTCCACTGCTGGACATAGGCCTCCCCAAGGATCTCCATGACGACCAGTCCTGCGCCTCCTGCATTCAGCGGTTTCCCGCGACCTTCAACAGGTCGTCGGCTCACCTTGTCGGGGGCCTACCCAAGTTGCATCTTTCGGTGCGTGGTCGCCACTCGAGAACCAGTCGGCCCCATCGGCCATCAGTCCCACGGGCAATGTGCCCGTCCCACTGCTACTTAATTGCTGCAATTCTTCGGACTATGTCGGTATTATGTTCTCTAGTAAGAATATTCGTTTATATTTTTCACTTTATCTATAGAGCAATTTGGCTGCAGTGTTCACTCAGTGCGATTACAATCTCTTCAAAGTGTTTATAAATAGGCTCAAAATAAACTAATGATTTTTACCACCAACGATAACATCACTGCCTACCAACAAGTGGCTTCAAAGCCAAGCAGTAGATTGTTTCATAAAAAAAAAGGAAAATATCAAAAGTTTTAGGCCAAACTGAAGATCATCTCATATAAAATGTGAATATTTGAGTTATTTTTCCAAAAACCGATTTTTTTTTAGATGTTCAAGAAGTATTTGGCGAGCACAATATACCTTGATCTCAAACTTGCAGAACTTGTCTTCGATGTCGTTCCGCGTCTGCTTGAGTAGCTTGTTCTGTGCGTGGTGGTGGTGCGCGGGGGCGAGCGGTGCGGAGCGCGCCACGTCACCGTCCGTCACCTGCGAGGAGGGCGTCTCGCGACCTGAGATGTTGGGGCTGCCGCGCCCGCTCACGTTCGCTGACACCTAAGGGAAATTCATTGTCTAAAAGAGGCTTGTAACGATACCTACAATGAAACAACGCGTAATACTGACGTCTTGCAATCCTAAATCTCGCAAGCAGAGTTTACCGTGCAACTAGCATACAGAGTGGTGCTGACAATACGACAATAAATTAAACATCGTGTACCACAACACATTTTCAGCCTACCGATAAAAAATCATATAAATATGTCCATTATTTAGTCACAGGAAATTATTTTTCATTTTTCACATTTTCTACATGATGTACATGTTGATAAGGAAGCGCTTACAGGCTAATGACAATTTAGTTTGTTTGAAATTTTCATTTTTTTTATTTTTGTTGCTAGGTTTTTTTCTATGGTTTAGGATTATTCCTATGAACCAGCATTGTTCGTGTTTTCATTTATTGTCGTATTGTCAGCAACACTCTATATACAAAGTTATTATTTTTTTTATGCGAAACTTGAATATAGCTTGTTCAGAATAAGCAACTGAATCGATTCTAATCATATTTACACCATGTTATATTTTTTCCTAAATACATTTGCAAATTGTTGCAGTGTGGTTACCGAGCGCTCCACGCAGCTTGAGGTAGATTATCGTACTACGCACGCCCGCGCTACAACTGACGCCACAGGTCAACCACAGGGTGACAATATTTTTGTTGGGATAGCAAAGTAGGATAACAAGCTGATAACTTTGTGGTTTTTCATTATATCTTTTTGAAATTTTGTACATAGATTCTTTACTTAAAATACTACACGTGGTTCGGGTTTTGCATGAACAAAAAATTATGTTGTATACAACTACTCAACATGAACCGTGGGAAAGCGCTCGCCAACCTCCGACCAGACGGGTGTTGTGTCAACACCTGTCTCGGAGATTCCTCCCTTCTCTATGAAGGATGAGTGAACTTCTCCTCATACCTCTAAAGGCTGTTTATGAAACTTACTTTACTAATTTTACAATTAAATTTATCTCACAATATGCTTCAAAATAGGGATGTATCCAAGGTATAAAAATAAAAATTAGTCCGTCTTATAGAGAAAAAAAAAAAAAATTTGACCCGTATTTTTCATTTTGTCGAAATTACCAAAAACTACTGAGATATAGCGTATTAAAGATACGGAGTGGGGGCTAATTATGTCACGCGATGGTATATTTTGGAGCACGGCGTGACGTCATGAGACATTTCAAATCAATATATTCTGTCTAAGTATTTGAATGAGAGAAAAAAATACGTGTTCAATATTTTTTATAAATCTATCTAATGGACATTAAATTATTTTTTAGGATACAACCCAATTATTCAAATTGATTGTAATAGTGATACACAATTAGGGTACTATGTTAAAACAAGTGCATCATCCGCGTACAGATGACAACACATCAAGCTACTACAATCTGTCCGATTTCTTTAATAGATTTTCAACTTTATCGCTTAAGCATTAAGGCCCAAGGTTCATTGTAAATATTTGAGAGTTCCAGGTAGCCTGACCTGCTGTCGTCCGTACAACAAATAATTTAAGCCATCTGTGTATTAAGGATTGTTCGATAAATTATTGTCATTTTTTTCTCATAGATGGCGTGAACTGCATATTTCATTTAGTCGATTGTATGATGTATCGTCTCACTGCTGGGCACAGGACTTCTCTCATACAGAGAAGGATTGAGCGTAATCACCACGCTTGCTCAATGCGGGTCGGCGATTTCAGACCCAAAGTCTAGGTTTCCTCAAGATGTTTTCCTTCACCTTCAGACATTGTTGTCGAACATATACTTAGAAAGGACATATAACTTTAGAGAACTTACATTGGTACTTGCCTGACCTGGAATCGAACCCGCGCACTCATACTTGAGAGGCTGGTATAAAAAGTATAAAACAAAAAAATTAATTGCACAATGAAAGAAATCTCAATTGCAGAATGAAACTTACCATGTCAGACAAATTATCATTCTGATCTTCAGTCTCCAACTCTAAGCTCGAGGTTACACTATGGTTAGAGGCAGCTTCAGACACAGCTTCCAAGTTATCTGACGTATTGCCCAGAGACACTTCGTCGTGTGATACTGAGAACCTGACAAACAAAAGTCAAACTAGTTAGATGTTAGATTGGAATATCTTTAATATCAATGTCATCATCGTCATCAACCTTTTTTTATCGTCCCACTGCTGGGCACAGGTCTCCTCTCATACAGAGAAGGATTGAGCGAAATCACCACGGTTGCTCAATGCGGGTTGACGATTTCAGACCCAAAGTCCAGGTTTCCTAAAGATGTTTTCCTTCACCTTCAGTCATTGGTGTCCAAGATATACTTGGAAAGTACATATAACTTTAGATAACTTACATTGTTACTTGCCTGACCTAGAATCGAACCCGCGCACTCATACTTGAGAGGCTGGTGTTTTAACCACTACGCCACCACGAGTTTCAGTGTACCGTTTTTTTAATTCCAGAGACATCAATTTAACTTTTTTTGTATAAAAGGTTGACATTAGACCAGCGTGATAATTACGTAACACACTATCAGTAGCAATGATATTCATTTTGACAGTTCAACAACATACATTGCGTTATTTACGTTGTTGAGCAGACAAATGTGCCGAACGTACAGAGCAATGGATTAGCAATATGCTTCAAAATGATTTCAATTGATAGTAATAATTTGATACGCAATTAGAGTGCTGTATTGCTTAATGTTAGTGTAACTTTAAAACTCCCCTTTTACAGGGTATGCTTAAAATATGCATTAATTTGATTGTACAAAGTACTAATTTTTTTGTGTTAATGGGAAATCATCAAATGACGTCTTCCGCTCTGGGTGGAGCGGAAGGAGGTGTCAGATTTTCACTGACTAAAACCCACCCGTGTTCCTTCACTTGCCTGTGCCCCAGGGTCACGGTTTCTTTTTTGACCAACCCGCAACCCTGACCCAGTATAAAGTACTCATCTATCCTATTAATATTATAAACGTGAAAGTTTGCAGGGATGTATGGGTGTTTATTACTATTTGATGCAAAAAACTACAGTGTGGCTACCATGAGTTTTAATTACGAGACGAGTCTCGTAATTAAAACTCATGGTAGCCACACTGTAGTTTTTTCTGATTGGTTAACAGTTCTTAGAATCTTGAACCGGGCTAAACGATGAGTCAAACACGGTCGATATCGATGATCAAGTCTTCTTAATAAATCTCATGGTAGCCACACTGAACGGATGAGCATGAAATTTGGCACACACATAATTTATAACCAGACTTAACACAAAAGATATTTTATCCCAATGTAAATAGTATTTCCACAGGAACGAAACTTCTGTGGGTGAAACCATGGGGCGCAAGCTAGCATATTATAGTTCCATCATACCTGGTCCTCTTTTGTATCGGAGCGCCCGGACCTGCTACAGCCAGCGCCGATCCAGTATCGTCTGCATCACCCGCTTCTGATCCACCGTAGTAGCATTCGAGAACCTTTGATTCGGGGACTAGACCTGGTAGAAATAATAAAGACATAGGAATTAAAAATCAAAGTAAATAAGGCAGTAGCAGCGGACCCCAATGGGATTGGGAACTGGGATTAACGTTGAGATGATGTTGATGAAGGCAGTATTAACTATTCGAGTAACCAACATGGCAAGTAAAGCAAAGCCCGGAACACAGGCGGAGAGTAGCCAGCTTGTCGGTGTTCTATAGGATGCATTTTGGAGAGTGTGCGAGGGCATTGCATGATTTAATTCACTCATCTCCGTTCCACCATCGGACGACCCGTCATACGGCGACTATAAGACCGGCAAGTTGATACTACGATTGGCGGCCATCTTGGTGACGTAGTCCAACTCGCAAGTCACACCGTCAGTATCGTTCGCAAGACCACCCCGCGCTTATTTATGTGCTTATGTTTAACATAAAATAGTGAAGCAGTGTGCAGCACTACGCACTCTCACCATTGTATTGTAGCGTGAAGTAGGTACTTTGGAATTAGAATTTAAAAGTTGGAATTATACATGAGTTCGTTTAACAAATTTTCTAATAGCTCTAGTACTGCATCGTCAGCTCGAATCCGACTCACCGACATAATCATGCTCCTCAACATTAGGCAGCTTGATGACCAGCACCTCCAAATGTTCCACATTGCCATCCTCCTTGCTACTCCCGTTCATCGGCTTATCATCAGTAACCGATGCTAATGAGGAGTTGGAACTGGCGCTGCGAGGGAGCCGGGGCCTTTGGACCTTGGCTAGGATGCTTTTCTTGTTTGAGTGTCCATTCTCGACAGGAGATGGGACGTCTTTAGATTCGGGAGGTGATGATTGCCTGTGAAAGAGTGGATCATTATGAAAAATATGGACACTTTACTTGCAGTACTTCTTTATATCAATTGCGAGCCAGCAATTTATATTATAGAGACATCTGAAAGCAAATTAAAGATTACACTTAATGAATTACAGCTAGAGGGCTGTCAATGATCCAGTGTAGCTACAATGAGTTTTCATTACGAGAGTCGATCGTCGATATTGACCGCGTTTGGCGCTCTCATTGGCTGAGAGTTCTTACAACCATGAAGCGGGCCAATCGAAGAGTCAAACGCGCTCGATATCGACAATCGTGTTTCGTAATGTAAACTCATGGTAGTTACACTGGCTGCGATTTCGAAAGAGATACCGTGGCCCTGGCGTAAAGGCAAGTCAAAGAACACGGTTGGGTTTTAGTCAGTTTTTATTTTGTAATAATTTAAACTAGAGTTTGACCCCAATGCCGCCTGAGGTAAGTAGTGATGCAATCGTTGTTGGTAAAGCGCTCTAGTTTATTAGGAGCCTATTCACTTAAAAAACTTAGTGAATAGGAAGGAAGACGGCAGGTGAGCAAGGTGATACAAAGATGCTGCATCAGAGGGAGATTGATCTGGATAACCTCCACGACCAAACTCTCGACACAACAACATTTGGCGCATCGTACCTATCACACATTGCAACACAACTGCTCAGACCCGTCCTCCATAGGGCTTCACCAGAGTACACGACGTATAGCTTGGCGACAAGACTTTGTCTGGTCGGTGGTAACTTCTACCAGCAGCCGATTATGGCCTACCACCGAGGAAAACTGCGCACAAAAACAGAAACCGCCGCTCCGACGACGCCAGCCGAACCCGTTTTCAGACTTTGGCCTTCTAACTAAAATTTAAGTAAGTACGACGCTGGCAAATTTTTCCAGTCATTCAAAGTACGCGGTAAAAATATTATTCATGAAAGGATGGCAATGAATTGAAAGTCAGCTGGTACGAAAATTATGAAGCATTCGGAGAGATTGCACCACGGTTGTTGTTATTTTTAGTTGGCAACACACGCTTACTGGCTGGTGCCGTGTGGTACCGGGATTAGAATAGTACCAATCCATATCCTCCCGTGGGTGTCATTAGAGACGGCTAAAGGAACTCTCACCAGGGAAGCGGGCAACAGCGCATCTCCTGTGGAATATCAAATTACTGCGATCCTCAACCCGCCTGACAAGCGTGGGGATTATGGTAAACCCCCCAACTTGGGGAAGGACTTTGTGCGGCAGTGGCTTAGGCTGAGAGGAAGGAAAGAGGCTTACCGACTTGCAGTCCAAGTACAAGACTTGTGACTACATATAAATTATATATATTGTCTTTTCTTAATATTTACTTTTAATATGCGTTTTGTTTGTGCGGAATAAACAAAATTTCTTTCTTATTTGTTACTGTTAAAGAGAGTTTTCTTTTTATATAAATAAAGGTAAATGGATTCCTATCTGTTTACCTGTATTTGGTGAGGTCTGGCATCTTGCGCAGCAGGTCGTGCAGACGACTGCGGTAGTTAGGCTCGCTGTTCTGCAGTAAGGCAGCCAGGCGGTTGGCACAGGCTTCTCCGTCGCTTGAACTTTCACTGCTTGTTTCACTGCTGCAAAATTGTGAACGATCATCATCATTTCAGTCAAGAGACGTCCACTGCTGGACAAAGGGCTCTCCTAAGCATCTCCACGACGAACGGCCCAGCGCCCGCCACATCCAGCGGTTTCCCGCGATTTTCACCAGGTCGTCGATGACCTACCCATGCTGCGTCTTCCGGTGCGTGGTCGCCACTCGAGAAACCATCGGGCACAGGTAATACGGGCAGTGTGCCCGGCCCACTGTACCGTGTTGCACTTCTTCGGGATATGTTGGTTACTCTCGTTCTTCTGCGGATCTCCTCATTTTTGATTTGATCACGCAGTGAAACCCCAAGCATAGCCCTCTCCATTGCCCTTTGAGTGACCTTTAGATTTCTTATAAAGCCTAGAGGGTTCGACTGTTGCGCTGCATGACGCCGCGCCAGTTCGATTCGCACACGGAATCATTATTTGTATGGCCCATAATGAAATGAAATGAAATCGTTTATTAAGCAAGTAGGATCACCGATCACTTTTACACGTCATGTTTTTTTTTTTTTTTTTAGTTGGGAAATGCCGGCTTCATCTAGCCGGAATTTCCTAACTGACTACCTCTGAGAAGAAATAGCCGAAACCAACTCAGGGATCATCGTCTTTTTTCAAATCCAGACATTAAAAATGAGAATGTTTATAATAATTTACCTTACAATTACGCATATTGTTTAATAACAATGCTTAACAGAGCGAGCAGCTCAGTCCTGAATATCGCTTATTTTCTTAAAATCCGAAATATTTTTATGTACATACATAAGATTTTCAAATATATACTGTGAAGCTACAGTCAGAATGTCCACCTCTCTGAATTTTTCTCTAAGAGAATCTCTAGGACCAAGGTTGTAAATGGCCCGAACAGCTCTTTTCTGTAAAACAAAGATGGTATTGATGTCCGCACAAGTTCCCCAGAGAAGAATCCCATAAGTCATAAGACTATGAAAATAACTAAAATAAACAATTCTGGCTGTATCCACATCAGTTATCTGTTTAATATTCTTAACACTTTGTCGACTCGACAGGGATCAACTCTACTCCATTCAATTGAACATTGGTACTTAGCTGCCTGACATTTGGCGTAGAAAATTTAATGAATTTAGTTTTTTTTTTTTCATTTAAAAGAAGGTTATTTACATTAAACCAATGGACAACTTTAGAAAGTGCATTGTTAACTTCGTCAAAATTGGCTAGCTGACGCTTGACTTTAAAAATAAGAGAAGTGTCATCCGCGAACAATACAATGTTGTGATTATCCCTCACGTGATGAGGTAAGTCATTAATATAGATTAAAAACAAGAATGGACCTAGAATTGAGCCCTGCGGAACGCCCACGGTGACCACAGATCCTGCAGATCTCTTGCCATTAACATCAACCCTCTGAATTCCATTATTCAGATAAGAAGTCAGAAGGTCGAGAGCTCTGTCCCTTAAAACATAATGGTACAATTTCCTAATAAGAGTATCATGATATACGCAATCAAAGGCCTTGGATAAATCACAAAAAATACCAAGAGCATCTTGCGATTCCTCCCAGGCCCCAAATATGTTCTTTAGCAACGCCACGGCCGCATCTGTAGTTGAACGACCCTTTGTAAAACCAAATTGTTTCACGTGCAATAAATTATGTAAGTTAAAATGCCTCAACAACTCTTTCAAAATTAATTTTTCAAAAATTTTGCTCAAAGTTGGTAATATCGAAATTGGCCGAAAATTCGTGGGATTAGTTGTACTACTAGATTTGAACAGTGGAATTACTTTGCTAAGTTTCATCAAATCAGGAAATATACCAGATGTGACACAAGAATTAAAAACAATTGCCAAGAAAGGTGCGATAACATCTATTATCGAAGCTACATTATATACTGACAAACCCCAATGATCGGCAGTTTTTTTTACATCAAGATCCTTAAAAGATTCTATAATATCTTTAGCAGTTACAAACGTAAATTCAAAGTGTTTGTTTAAGCGACGTCATACACGCCATATCCATTCAACAATAAGCTGGCTAAATATGTGTATTTAATCTAAAAGCAATTGGTACAGGCTTCCATACAAAAACCGACAATCTCCTTTATGGCAAATGTTTTTTTTTTTTCTAAATAAACAAAGAGCTGTGTTTCTGGGTAGTTTGTTGCGCCACTTCTTCACAACGAAAGCTAAGTATAAAAGCTAACTTAGAAGATGGTGGAGGGCGGGCAATTGTTACAGTGCAGTGTTGATTCTCGGCATAATTTGAATAAGTAGCTTTATAACGCGAACCTATTTTATAATAGCTCCCTTCCGACCATCGAGGGCGAGTCGAAACTACTAGAACATTCTAGAAGCCTCCTTTGAAAACATAAGCCACGCGCACCTTTTGGTGGGTAGAAGTTAATTAATTTAATTGTTTTATTTTAATTTCTACTTATGTTAATTATTGTAATTGGTATTGGACCGTTTTAATTAACCATAAATAAATAAATAAGAATATTGTTTATAACATGCCACGTGTTTTTTTTTTTAATGAACAAACAGCTGTTCTTCTGGGAAGTTTGTACTGCTAGTTCTTCCCAGTGGAAGCATTAGAAATTGGCGAAGGGCGGGCGTTTTGTACTGTCTTATGTAATATTGACGTTCAAAAAGTGCCGATTCTCAGCCTAGTTTGAATAAATGACTTCTGATTTTGTATCACTGTGTGTACATTAAAACTTTAGAATTGGATTGATTTTGTTTTATTATGTAGCTACCTCAGGGCGGCGGCTTCAGGGATAGCCCCACTCGACGATTGTTCATCAGCTGAGGTCACGCTCGGCGTATTGTTGTTCAATTTGGAGGAGATGCGCCCCAGAAACGTTATCTGTAACATCATATAAGTATTATTAGTTTTTATATTTCTAGCTTGGATTGTGGCAATGCCATTTTTTATTAGATATATTAACTTTAGGACATCTTATTCTTCTTCTCATCCTATAAAGGTCCACTGCTGGACAAAGGCCTCCCCCAAGGCTTCATTCCACTGGGGGGCATTCCCATAATCCCCATGCTTGTCAGGCGGTTTGGGGATGGCAGTAATTTGATATTCCACAGAAGAAGCGCTGCTGCCCGCTTTCCTGGTGACAGTTCCCTTAGTCGCCTCTTAGGACGCCCACGGGAGGATATGCGATGGTACTATTCTATGCCCGGCCGTTCTTAGTACGGATAAAATCAATTAGTTTATGGTATACAGTTTTTGTTTTTGAGATAGGGTTGGATAGGGCGAAAGTATACAGACAGTGATGAGTGACTCACCAGTAGGTGCGCGTCGTGCGGCGTGAAGAGCGCGACAGTGGTGTGTAGTTGCGCGGCGTGTCGGGGTGCGCGTGCGGCGCGGCGACAGTGATGAGTGACTCACCAGTAGGTGCGCGTCGTGCGGCGTGAAGAGCGCGACAGTGGTGTGTAGTTGCGCGGCGTGTCGGGGTGCGCGTGCGGCGCGGCGACAGTGATGAGTGACTCACCAGTAGGTGCGCGTCGTGCGGCGTGAAGAGCGCGACAGTGGTGTGTAGTTGCGCGGCGTGTCGGGGTGCGCGTGCGGCGCGGCGACAGTGATGAGTGACTCACCAGTAGGTGCGCGTCGTGCGGCGTGAAGAGCGCGACAGTGGTGTGTAGTTGCGCGGCGTGTCGGGGTGCGCGTGCGGTGCGGCGACAGTGATGAGTGACTCACCAGTAGGTGCGCGTCGTGCGGCGTGAAGAGCGCGACAGTGGTGTGTAGTTGCGCGGCGTGTCGGGGTGCGCGTGCGGCGCGGCGACAGTGATGAGTGACTCACCAGTAGGTGCGCGTCGTGCGGCGTGAAGAGCGCGACAGTGGTGTGTAGTTGCGCGGCGTGTCGGGGTGCGCGTGCGGCGCGGCGACAGTGATGAGTGACTCACCAGTAGGTGCGCGTCGTGCGGCGTGAAGAGCGCGACAGTGGTGTGTAGTTGCGCGGCGTGTCGGGGTGCGCGTGCGGCGCGGCGACAGTGATGAGTGACTCACCAGTAGGTGCGCGTCGTGCGGCGTGAAGAGCGCGACAGTGGTGTGTAGTTGCGCGGCGTGTCGGGGTGCGCGTGCGGCGCGGCGACAGTGATGAGTGACTCACCAGTAGGTGCGCGTCGTGCGGCGTGAAGAGCGCGACAGTGGTGTGTAGTTGCGCGGCGTGTCGGGGTGCGCGTGCGGCGCGGCGACAGTGATGAGTGACTCACCAGTAGGTGCGCGTCGTGCGGCGTGAAGAGCGCGACAGTGGTGTGTAGTTGCGCGGCGTGTCGGGGTGCGCGTGCGGCGCGGCGACAGTGATGAGTGACTCACCAGTAGGTGCGCGTCGTGCGGCGTGAAGAGCGCGACAGTGGTGTGTAGTTGCGCGGCGTGTCGGGGTGCGCGTGCGGCGCGGCGACAGTGATGAGTGACTCACCAGTAGGTGCGCGTCGTGCGGCGTGAAGAGCGCGACAGTGGTGTGTAGTTGCGCGGCGTGTCGGGGTGCGCGTGCGGCGCGGCGACAGTGATGAGTGACTCACCAGTAGGTGCGCGTCGTGCGGCGTGAAGAGCGCGACAGTGGTGTGTAGTTGCGCGGCGTGTCGGGGTGCGCGTGCGGCGCGGCGACAGTGATGAGTGACTCACCAGTAGGTGCGCGTCGTGCGGCGTGAAGAGCGCGACAGTGGTGTGTAGTTGCGCGGCGTGTCGGGGTGCGCGTGCGGCGCGGCGACAGTGATGAGTGACTCACCAGTAGGTGCGCGTCGTGCGGCGTGAAGAGCGCGACAGTGGTGTGTAGTTGCGCGGCGTGTCGGGGTGCGCGTGCGGCGCGGCGACAGTGATGAGTGACTCACCAGTAGGTGCGCGTCGTGCGGCGTGAAGAGCGCGACAGTGGTGTGTAGTTGCGCGGCGTGTCGGGGTGCGCGTGCGGCGCGGCGACAGTGATGAGTGACTCACCAGTAGGTGCGCGTCGTGCGGCGTGAAGAGCGCGACAGTGGTGTGTAGTTGCGCGGCGTGTCGGGGTGCGCGTGCGGCGCGGCGACAGTGATGAGTGACTCACCAGTAGGTGCGCGTCGTGCGGCGTGAAGAGCGCGACAGTGGTGTGTAGTTGCGCGGCGTGTCGGGGTGCGCGTGCGGCGCGGCGACAGTGATGAGTGACTCACCAGTAGGTGCGCGTCGTGCGGCGTGAAGAGCGCGACAGTGGTGTGTAGTTGCGCGGCGTGTCGGGGTGCGCGTGCGGCGCGGCGACAGTGATGAGTGACTCACCAGTAGGTGCGCGTCGTGCGGCGTGAAGAGCGCGACAGTGGTGTGTAGTTGCGCGGCGTGTCGGGGTGCGCGTGCGGCGCGGCGACAGTGATGAGTGACTCACCAGTAGGTGCGCGTCGTGCGGCGTGAAGAGCGCGACAGTGGTGTGTAGTTGCGCGGCGTGTCGGGGTGCGCGTGCGGCGCGGCGACAGTGATGAGTGACTCACCAGTAGGTGCGCGTCGTGCGGCGTGAAGAGCGCGACAGTGGTGTGTAGTTGCGCGGCGTGTCGGGGTGCGCGTGCGGCGCGGCGACAGTGATGAGTGACTCACCAGTAGGTGCGCGTCGTGCGGCGTGAAGAGCGCGACAGTGGTGTGTAGTTGCGCGGCGTGTCGGGGTGCGCGTGCGGCGCGGCGACAGTGATGAGTGACTCACCAGTAGGTGCGCGTCGTGCGGCGTGAAGAGCGCGACAGTGGTGTGTAGTTGCGCGGCGTGTCGGGGTGCGCGTGCGGCGCGGCGACAGTGATGAGTGACTCACCAGTAGGTGCGCGTCGTGCGGCGTGAAGAGCGCGACAGTGGTGTGTAGTTGCGCGGCGTGTCGGGGTGCGCGTGCGGCGCGGCGACAGTGATGAGTGACTCACCAGTAGGTGCGCGTCGTGCGGCGTGAAGAGCGCGACAGTGGTGTGTAGTTGCGCGGCGTGTCGGGGTGCGCGTGCGGCGCGGCGACAGTGATGAGTGACTCACCAGTAGGTGCGCGTCGTGCGGCGTGAAGAGCGCGACAGTGGTGTGTAGTTGCGCGGCGTGTCGGGGTGCGCGTGCGGCGCGGCGACAGTGATGAGTGACTCACCAGTAGGTGCGCGTCGTGCGGCGTGAAGAGCGCGACAGTGGTGTGTAGTTGCGCGGCGTGTCGGGGTGCGCGTGCGGCGCGGCGACAGTGATGAGTGACTCACCAGTAGGTGCGCGTCGTGCGGCGTGAAGAGCGCGACAGTGGTGTGTAGTTGCGCGGCGTGTCGGGGTGCGCGTGCGGCGCGGCGACAGTGATGAGTGACTCACCAGTAGGTGCGCGTCGTGCGGCGTGAAGAGCGCGACAGTGGTGTGTAGTTGCGCGGCGTGTCGGGGTGCGCGTGCGGCGCGGCGACAGTGATGAGTGACTCACCAGTAGGTGCGCGTCGTGCGGCGTGAAGAGCGCGACAGTGGTGTGTAGTTGCGCGGCGTGTCGGGGTGCGCGTGCGGCGCGGCGACAGTGATGAGTGACTCACCAGTAGGTGCGCGTCGTGCGGCGTGAAGAGCGCGACAGTGGTGTGTAGTTGCGCGTCGGTGGCGATGCGCGGCGTGTCGGGGTGCGCGTGCGCGTGTGGCGCGGCGGCTGCAGGTGCCATCGACCACGCCTCGCTCCACACGTTCTCTATCAGCGTCCACACGCAAGAGCGCTCGAATTTCAGGTAAACGTCACGGACTTTCGGTTCTACCTGTGTAAAAAAATTACAGTTACAACAAAGGAGATGTTTTTGGACCATCATCATGTACATGTACACTATATGTATGGATAAAAAGAAAAAACAAAGAGTTTTTCATAAAAATACTACTTAATTTAGTAGTAATTTGAATAAAAATACATTAAACATTTTTTAGTGAGATAACACTTTTTTAAGGTAGCCATGACAGTGGTTATGACGTTTGATTGACGACTTAGGTTTTACAAAGGGTCGTTCGACTATGGATGCGGGTGTTGCTCTACTGAAATACATATTTAACACATGGGAGAAGTCGCAAAATGCTATTGGATTTTTTTGTGATCTCTCCAAAGCCTTTGATTGCGTGCACCATGATATACTTTTGAGGTAAACTCCGCCATTACGGTGTCGAAAATGAAGCACTCAACGTAATCAATTCTTATTTATTTACATAATAGATTACTCTCACCACAGGATGCTAAATATCGTGCGAAATGGAGGAGAATGTGCAGGAAAGCGGACTCCGGGCTCCAACGCGAAACCCGCGGATGCAACCGGGATAAATGCTGAGATGATGATGACTACATTATGTAGATATTAATGGTGTGAAATCTTTCGGGCTACCAGTTCAGTTAGATGCTCCTCAAGGCTCAATACTAGGTCCATTCTTGTTTTTAGTATATATTAATGATTTACCATTTTATTTTATTTGTGACGTTGTGCTGTTTGCAGATGATACCTCTCTAATTTTTAACTTACTTAATTTTTAATTTATAACTTAGTTCTAAACATCCAAGAAAACGAAATGTGTAAAGTTCGCCTTGCCTAACGTTAGAAATCTAAATGTTGGGTCCTAGATTTCTAACGCTTGCTTGTGCTTGAACCTGTGGGCTCGGCAGTTTTTCTGGGAATAACAAATACCAAACTTCTGAGGAGACCACACAAAGGTATCAACCCTAGCAGGAAGGCTCAGTTCGGCCGCCTACGCCGTCAGTAAAGTAAGACAATATACTCACGTTGATACAGCTCGTTCAGTCTATTTTAGTTATTTCCACAGCGTTATGTCCTACGGTATTCTACTGTGGGGCAAAGCCGCTGACACGCAAAATATATGTACTACAAAAACGAGCTGTCCGAGTAATTTACCAGCTCGGTGTCAGGGTTTCTTTTAAAGATTTCTTTAAAAATATTGGTATTCTCATGGTTACTTCGCAATTTATCTTAGGCAACATCTTATATGTTAGGCAAAATATTCACATTCAAATTCAGTGAGAATTCATTAAATTCAATGAATTCATTCACCAAATTCAGTGAGATTCATAATATTAACACCAAAAATAAGGACAAACTGCGAGCCTTTTTTCATCGACTTCAAAGGGTTCATAACTCTTTTGTTGGGCTTGGTATAACTTTTTATAACAAGATCTGCCCTCCTGTCTCTCTGCTTTGGTAGACTTACCTTACGATGCATTTAAAGCTCAAATCAAATCCAAGCTTTGTTCAAAGGCTTATTATTCTGTAAATTACTACTTAAATGATAAGAATAGCTGGTCGCTCTGATTAACTAAAGACAACGTTTGTGTTCTTTCTCCGGAATTAGCTTACATGACACGTAACAGGAGTGACAAGTTATAATAGTTCATATAATTTACTTTTTTATAATGCATAAATATGTGAGCTGCCACGCCCTTTGGCATATGGTACATAATTTCATTGTCGTTGTATTTTCTTATGTTCATCACTATACATATTGTTGTATAAAGTCAGGTGTTTTTTTAATGCTGGGGAGTTTGTTCCACCACTTCTTCTTCCCAACGAAAGCACTAGGAAATATCGATGTGTGGGAATTTTGGGGGACTTTCTTATGTAATACTACATAAGAAAGTCCCCAAAATTCAACAAGTGCTGATTTTTAGCCTAATTTGAATAAATTACTTTTGAAGTGATTTGATTAGACAGTGCTGTTTTCCCGTTGTGCGTGGCGAGTTTTGGTTTGAGTTGATTGTGTTTCGGAGCTTTTAGTGATTGTTTTTATTTTGTGTGCCGTATGTTCGGAATTTATGTTTTGTTTTTTTTTTTCGCTGTCATATGGAAGATAATACAGATACGATAGCCTTAGATATATGACACGTCAGCCAAATGTCACTGTCAAAATTTATTAGTATTGTGTTGCACTCCTTGGCAGAGTTAAATTGAATTTATATACTCGTAAAAAAAATAGGCCAAAATATCGGAAATTAACATAAAAAATAGTTAAGTATAGAGTATACTGATATTTACATTAAGTATACATGGTGCTGGCTCAGGCTCCATACATTTCTGAAACATCTCCTTTGTGACATAGCGTCAACCTTAAACCGAATAATATCGAATGTTGGATAAATATCGGTCTTGTGCTTCCTACAAATAAAAAAATACCCACGGCCTTTATCGGTTTATGGTCATTGCTATAACAGAAAATAAGTAATAGGGCATTCGGAAATTAGTAGAATCCAGTTACAGAATGAATATTGCTTGCTTAGCAATACCAAAGAGGATTGAAGTCGTTGTCAGCAATACCAGTCAAAAAAAAAAATTAATTTGCAAATAATGTCGTTCAGCGCCTTAAATGCATAACACTAACGATCTCAATCTGAATCATTTTTAAGGATATTGCTAATCAATTGGCTTGTATCCTAAAAAATAATTTAATGTCCGTCAGATAGCTTTATAAAAAATATTGAACACGTATTTTTTATTTTTTCTTTTATTCAAATACTTAGGAAGATATATTGATTTGAAATGTCGCATGACGTCACGCCATGGTGCAAAATATAGAACGGCGTGACGTAATTAGCCTCCACTCTGTAACTTTATTTTTTGGTAATTAAGACAAAATAAAAAATACGGGTCTTAATTTTTTGTATTATGTGTAAGACGGACTAATTATTTTTTTGATTTTCATACCTTGGATACATCCCTATTGCTACATATGTTTCGAAGTAATGTCAGCTCACCAACGTAAGTAACGCAATGAATGTTGTTGAAGTGTCACAACTATACCAATCAGGGTGTTATCCAAAACACTACTAGCAGGATAATTCCGTAACACACTATAAATAGCAATGGGTTACATTTTGACAGTTCAATAACATTCATTGCGTTATTTATATTGTTGAGCAGACGCTTTTTCGAACACTTGAAGCAATAGATTAGCAATATGCTTCGAAATGATTCCAACTAATAGTAAGGCTGATTTCACAGCTATCCGGCAGATCCGTGCGGGCAGTCCGTGCGCGGAGGGCCAAGTACGGATCACAACTGCAGCGCTCTGAAACGTGTGTTCATTCAGTACGATACCGTTGCTAGCGAGAGAAGTACGGGCTCCCACGGAGCAGGTCGGGTGCGCACCAATCCACGTCGCTGTGAAACGATGTTCTAAGCTCCTTATTTGGCCTCCCCGGATCTGCCGGATAGCTGTGAAACCAGCCTAATAGTGTGTTGATGTCCATATCTTACCTCCTGGTACTTGGCGAGGCACAGCATCTGTATGATCTGCGCGATCTGTATGAGGTTGAAACGCGCTATGTACGACACTGGCACGTCCACCACGCCGTGTGCCTCGGGGTTCACGATGCCCGGACATATGAAGTGGTTCAGTATGAGGTCTGTGCAAATCGCGTGGAGTTCCCGATCTGATGTTCTGGTTAAAAACACGATATTGAGAATGTTGACTTTAATACTTTGATAGTAGGGTTGGAGTCAATAGGCTCATAATAAACTAGTGCGCTTTACCATCAACGATTGCACCACTGCTTACCATCAGGTGGGATCGCTGTCCACACTAATTTATAACTTTAAAAAAATGAAACTCCTTTACCTGGAATGTTGCTTCAGTAAGTGCACAATTTGCTGCACAATCCAGGCAATGGTCGTGGGGGAAGTTGGGCCAATGCTCCTGAGCGAGACGATAAACTTGCTGGTCAAGTTGTACAGGGACTGGATGGTCCACTTGCGGTAGCGGGCCACTTTGGTTGCGTACTCCCTGACTGTTTGGTAAACCGAACTTCTTAGCGCGATCTGCTGGCGAGAATCTGTGGAGGATTAGTGGGTTAAGCGTCACTATAATGATATTAATTTAAATAAGAGATCACTTAAAATGACATACAATGGCTTCATCATCAATCTTCATCTCAGCGTTAATCCAAGTCGCATCCGAAGCATTTGAACTTTGCGAGTCTGGGTCCGCTTTACCAGTCTTACTGCTGATTTTGACTAAACTTCGATATTGGCCCTGATACCCTTGTTCACAAAATAAAAGTTCAGTGTATCCTTTTCTTTCTATTTCATTAAGAAAAGGACAGAAGATAAAATGTCAGTTTAGACCTGTCAAATTAGTGCGCTGTTGACGCAAACTGGCGTATTTTAATCGCCATGTTTTTAATCGCGCCTAAACTGTCTATGGGAGTATTTCAATTTGACAGGATTAAACTGACATTTTATCTTCTGTCCTTTCTTAACGAAATAGAAAGAAAAGCGCACTTAACTTAAAATTAGTTTAGTTTGTGAACAACAGATGACTGCCATTAGATGTTCGTAACGTGCTTTCCCGAGGCACGACCAGACAGAAAATGAGATACAAAGTGCTTATACCTAAATAATAATAGAGGCATTTGTCAATACAATTTGGCGTATTTTAATTACTTTCAAATCAACTGCATAACACCTGCATTGTAATACTTTCAAGTATGGACTAATACGAGTGTGCTTATGACCACACGACTGAAGTGAAACTTCTTTCGCTCCATCTGTATGTGTACAATAAATACATGTATACAATTACAATAATCAATTTTCTATAAATATTTAAATTTATTTCAAAGTTTCATTGGTAAATTAATATTTTTGCATAGATCTTCTATATTTATTGAAAAAAAAAAAAAAATAATATTTTTGCATAGATCTTCTATTTTTATTGAAAAAAAAAAAAAATAACTCGTAGACCTTGTAGTACCAAGCTCGCGCCACGGGCGCCTCTGTGCTTATATCCCCCACTTAACTTCCGTTCGCCTTGCCCGATCACTTTTCGTAACGCTTACGTCACGCGTCCGCGAGCTTACTCCCCATTCCCCAAGTCAAGCGTGCGTAAAGAAGTTTCACTTCAATAATATATTTTTTGCCTCTGGGGCTTTGGCGACATTACAGAGTAGTATACATGTTACCAAAGATTTGCCTTGAATATGTTTATACTATTTTGAATATCTTTGTGTGGTTAAAAAAATGTCATCATACTTCTTTAATTATTCCGATAAAAATATGCAAAAAAAATTCAATTAGCTACTAGTTTTGGCAATTAGTCGAGTTAACCTACGAATCAAGAAACCCGCCTTATCTGGCACAAATTCCGGTACTGGGTTGCTTTTGCGATTCCCGCGCCTCGGCCATAGGCAAAGATGGATTCCGCGGTGATTCTAACCGGTAAGAGTTCATATTCCTTTGTTACCACCACGATGGAGAAAAACTAAAAGGATTTCCACTGCGGAAAATAGACGCTGGTTAAGCTACTAAGAAATTGAACCGTGTCGGCTAATTTTTACGAAAATAATAACATCATGAAGCGTAAGGCTCGTACTACACACACATTTTTAGGGTTCCGTACCTAAAAGGTAAAACGGAACCCTATTCATGAGACTTCGCTGTCCGTGCAACCTTCTGTCACCAGGCGGTATCCCATGAACCGTAATATAATATGTTATGAAAGCAACAATTAGTGTGTTTATTGTTTTTTTTTTTTTAATAATAATAATTATAAACTAGCGCTTGACCGCAATCCCGCCTGATGGTAAGCAGTGATGCGATCGCTGATGGTAATACTCGCTAGTTTATTAAGAGCCTATTCACTCAAAAAAAAATCCGAGTGAATTAGGGAAGACGGCAGTTGAGCGAGGTGATGTAATGTTAAACCCAACAACACGACCAACGATGCTGTGCCAGAGGGAGATTGTCTGAAGACCCTCCACGACCAAACTCCCAGCACAACAACATTAGGCGCATCGTACCCGGCACACATCGCAACACAACTGCTCAGACCCGCCCTCCGCACTGCTTCACCAGACATCATGCCGGAACACGACAAACCGCTTGGCGGCAAGGCTTTGTCTGGTGGGTGAATTATAAGGTTGTATTATTTTAGTTGTAAGTAATTTTGTATTAAGTAAGTTAAGTAATTATGTAGTTTTTTAAAACCTATTAGTCTTAGCTATCGCATTAGGTTTCTAAACCTGTAATGATAGTTGTAAGTTTTTAAAGATAAATAAATAAATAAATGTTACGCTGGCGGGAGAAGTCGTCGTATGCCGATAACCATCCCCAAACGATTAGTCTACAGCGCGGCTACAGCGGCGTGCCGTAAAGAAACTGTGCCGGCCATAACATCGGCCGCCGGCAGAAGTTACCACCCACCAGACAAAGCCTTGCCGCCAAGCGATTTGTCGTGTACCCGCATTATGTCTGGTGAAGCCGTACGGAGGACGGGTATGAGCAGTTGTGTTGCGATGTGTGCCGGGTACGATGCGCCTAATGTTGTTGTGTTGGGAGTTTGGTCGTGGAGGGTCTTCAGATCAAACTCCCTTTGGCGCAGCATCGTTGGCCGTGTTGTTGGGTTTAACATTGCATCACCTCGCTCAACTGCCGTCTTCCTTCCTATTCACTCAGTTTTTCTGAGTGAATAGGCTCTTAATAAACTAGCGCGCTTTACCATTAACGATCGCATCACTGCTTACCATCAGGCGGGATTGCGGTCAAGCGCTAGTTTATAATATATATATATATATATTTATATTTTACGTAACGTGTAATAGTGTACGGACGACGGCAGATCAAGCTACCCTAAATTGTCAAATATTCCCAACAATCTTTAGCCTTACTACTATAGCGATGAAGTTGAAGATTTGATAAAGAAATACGAGAGGTTATAGTGACTTGACGTGCTGTCGTCTGTACGTGCTTTACGGCGGTAATAGCCCATTAAAGATAGACAAATATATACGTCTAGACATAACATTATATTTTAGGAAACTTGCCCAAACGTTGGCACGTGTAACAGTTTGCCAAATGCTGATTTAATAAACTAATAAATGACGATAGGATGCAATATTTCTTTTTTTTATATATATATAACTATATAACAGGGATAAACCTATTGTACCTATTGTAATGCATTATTGATGTACATAAAAATTGAAAAATGTGGTTTTTGGCCCAATATTTGTTTATTGTTTTTTTTTTATATATATATCGCAACTACTCAAGTATGAGTGCGGGTTCGATTCAAGTACCAATATAACTTTTCCTAAAGTTATATGTACTTTCTAAGTATATTTTGGACACCAATGACTGATTACAAAGTGAAGGAAAACATCTTAAGGAAACCTGGACTTTAAGCCTGAAATCGCCAACCCGCATTGAGCAAGCGTGGTGATTTCGCTCAATCCTTCTCTGTATTAGAGGAGACCTGTGCTCAGCAGTGGGACGATAAAAAAGGTTGATAATGATGAATGATGATATACACAAATGTTCACACTCAATGGTCATTTTATATGAGTATCAAGTCATAGGTACGTAGGTACTCATCCATAATAGACAGTAGGTATACAGTTCGTTCAAAACACCAATACTATTGTTTTTTTTTTTTTTTTTTTTTTTTTTTTTTTTTTTTTTTTTTTTTTTTTTAAATTCGGCTTCTGCGTACCGACAGAAAGCAGTGTAATTACGTAACACACTATCAGTAGCAATGGATTTCATTTTCACAGTTCAACAACATTCATTGCGTTATTTACGTTGTTCAGCAGACGTATTTTCGGTGAAGTACGTCATTTCAGCTGAAAGACGTCCACTGCTGGGCATAGGCCTCCCCCAAGGATCTCCACGACGACCGGTCCTGCGACTCCCGAATCCAGCAGTTTCTCGCCACCTTCACCGTCGTCGGTCCACCAAGTCGGGGACCTACGCCTGTGCGTGATCGATGGTCCTACGGCCACTGCCAGTTAAGTGTTGCAATTCTTCCGGCTACGTCAGTTACTCTCGTTCTAAATATAAGGCATAGTTATTATTTTGTTCTACAATTTATTATCCTTGCAAGTATTTAATGCAAGATGAAATAGTTTACATTAAAAACAACAGTTATCGACACGTTTGATCTCGCACTACTCCGTAAATATTGAAATTGTTGTTAATAAATATTTCACAAATTTTGCATCATTTCTTGTGAAAATAATGTTATATTTGACAAACTAGAAAATTAATTATCAACTCTAGTAACTGATAGGTAGAGTTTACAATAGACTGTAGACCTGCTAACTAAGCAGAGGGATCACCCGGTGCAAGCCATATGTAACAGTTTTAAACTATATAATCTTGATGATGCATGACAGAGGTTTATGATACTGTTCTAAGTTTAATAATAATTATCACGTAAACAATTAAGTCGGGTTTAAAAAAAAATACGTTTCCCCGCATTAGAAATTTATTTTGTATCGTGGGTGCGTTTAAACTTAAACTTACATACACAAACAACCAAACTCTGAACAACTACCTGTAGACCATACATACATTTGTTCCGTGCGGGAATCGATCCCGCGAAACGCAATGCAGCAGTCGATAGCTGAGCCACTGCGTCAACCGTGTCATCCGTGTCATAAGAATAACTACTCTGCCTCATCAGGTTTGAGGCTACATGTAGATACCTTTTTTTTAAAGATAGAAAAAAAACTTCTTTCATTCCACTCACCTCTCCATAGCCTTGTCAGGGTCAATGTCGAGGAAGAACTCATCTTCATGCAGTACGGCCATCACCGGGTTCTGTAGCGCTGCGATCAAGAACTGCCTGGCCGGGGTGTGACCATCGCGGTATACCGCGTACAAGGAGGACAGTGCGCACTTCCCTATGCGGAATAACCTGAGGAATGGATGTGCTATTAGACTACGAAATAAACTCGACGACTTGTTGGTAGGCCATAATATCGGCTGCCGGCCGAAGTTACTACCCACCAGACAAAGACTTGCCGCCAAGCGATTTTTAACGGTTGCATCACTGCTTACCATCAGGCGGGATTGCGGTGAAGCACTAGTTTATAATTATTTAAAAAATGCATTCGTTTTCTTTTTGAATTCATGTAAGTATTATTTTTAATTCCTAAATGCATCTTTTTCTTTGTATCTCATTAAGAAAAGTACAGAAGTTAAAATGATAATTGGGTCTTGTCAAATTATGAAACTCCCTAGACAGCGTACTCATTAGACCCGTTTAAACACAAGGCTATTAAAAATATGTCAGGGGTTTTTGGCAGGGAAGTCAAGCTGAGTGTCACGCTCATTTTTCATTGGACTTTTAAAACTTTTTATAGTGTTGTTTACTAAGTAAAACGTGATTTATGTAGTAAAAAGTGCATTCAGTAAATAATTCATAAAGAACAGTGAAATATCGCAGCATAGGGACTTTGCCTCAAACATCCTTCGTAAGACGGTTCACGCGGCCGTCTTTTTCGACATGAATAATTCATTACGTGACATTGGCTAAATGCACAAACCGTGCGAAACCAAAAAAGAAAGAAAGAAGTACTTTTGAAGATTGACAAAAAGTCATAACATAATGATCGATTTTGACAAGTTTCGTAATCTATCATCAAAATGGCATCATTATGTCTTTCCAGTGATCAATTACTGAAACTCCAGTCACTATTATTAAATGTACAAATTGGGTAGGTACAAGTATTTAGCAAACCATTTGTACTAAGAGTTTTTGTAATATTGGCAACACGGCAATGTCAATCTATCACCATTCCATTACGAGACGACTGACCATTCTGATCAATCATTACGAATTTAGCAGATTACAAACTTTTGAGCATAATGATAATGGAATGACAATGGCATCGTGTTGGAATAACAAATTTATAAAAATAGTACACTTGGGCCCCTGTTCACTTGCAAGTTATGGATTTGATTCATTGATTCGTCAGTGAATTTGATTCAGCATTTCATTTGAAGGTAAGGAGAACGTTTGTTTATTTTGTTTAACGAAATAAAGAACGTTTTCGGCATATTTTCCGTATTTGAGTCAGAGTACTCAGAAAAATATTCGACCAAATTCAACAGGACTATTGCGGTTATTGTAACCTAAAGTGCACTTCATGTGGGTTTATACAAAATAATTTGTTAAATTCCATAATAATAGACTTATTACATAAAGAGAATGTTCCAACTTCTGGTCGGTACTTACTTCCTCGGATCACCAGAAGTAGCCATTTGGTGCTTGATCAATGACCTCAGGACAGCCAGAAACCTGGTCCTGTCGGAAGCTGATCGACAGCTCCCGTACAGCCCCGAGACCAGAGCTGTTGGTAGACTGGGCGGGATGTGGTCTTCGCCTAAGAGTAGACAGAGGGAAACCAGGTGATGGGAATCGCGGAGCCATCCTAGGAGCTCGCCTAATGCTGCCGCCTCCTGTTGAAGAACAGATTTGGTTAAACATTTCGTCTACAGGAAAAGGAGAGTGGGTAGTTTATTTCTGCATTTTCCTAAAGCGATCTGACCAAGATAATGGCCCCGATTTCCTCGTCACAAACTAAATTAAATTTAAGTTTAGTGCATCTTTTTCTTTATATTTCATTAAGAAAGGGACAGAAGATAAAATGTCAGTTTAGACCTGTCAAATTAGTGCGCTCCTGACGTAAACTGGCGTATTTTTAGTCGCCATGTTTATAATCGCGTCTAAACTGCCTATGGAGTATCATAATTAGACAGGATTAAACTATTTTAATTCAATCCTGTTATTTTCTTAAAGAAATGGCATAATCGGCGCCATTATCTGAACTTTGAAAGAGACTGTGATGTGATGAACTTGATTTGACTTCTTTCGCAGAGTATTCAGATACAAAACATTGATCTCATCTAGTATAATTGTTACGCGTACAAATATGTTTGTAATCATTATCAACCTTTTTTTATTATTCCACTGCTGGGCACAGGTCTCCTCTCATACAGAGAAGGATTGAGCGTAATCACCACGCTTGCTCTAAGCGGGTTAGCGATTTCAGACTTAAAGTCCAGGTTTCCTCAAGATGTTTTCCTTCACCTTCAGTCGTTGGTGTCCAAGATATACTTAGAAAGTACATATAACTTTAGAAAAGTTACATTGGTACTTGCCTGACCTGGAATCGAATCCGTGCACTCATACTTGAGAGGTTGGTATTTTAACCACTAGGCCACCACAACTTCTTTGTTTGTAAACCAATGTACAAAATAAATATCTTTTACGGAACGTTTCAACCCGAAATGATAAGCTAGTTTTTCCAGCCGTCTGCCGTTGAAAACCAGGGCCGGGCTCTGCATATAGACCTTAGCATTATGCTGAGCATCGGTGGTCTTATGGTGTAGGTCGTGACTTACAAGTTGTAGGTCTTAGGTTCGAACCCCGTCAGGCGCATTACTTTTGTGTAAATTTTTCTTCACCACTGCTCTCAAAACGGTGAAGGAAAACATCTTGAGGAAACCGGCATGTCCTAGAGCTAAAATTTCAAAGACATGTGACACATCTACCAACAATGGACAAGCAATGGACCAGCGTGGTAGATTACAGCCCACTCCCTCTCACCGAGAGGAGGCCTGCGTCCCAATTGTGGGAACGTTCATCATCAACCTTTTTATCGTCCCACTGCTGGGCATAGGTCTCCTTCATACAGAGAAGGATTGAGCGTTATCAATGCGGGTTGGCGATTTCAGACTTAAAGTCTAGGTTTCCTCAAGATATTTTCCTTCACCTTCAGTCATTGGTGTCCAAGATATACTTAGAATGTACATATAACTTTACAAAAGGTGCATAGGTACACGCCTGACCTGAAATCGAACCCGCGCACTCATACTTGAGAGGCACCACGACTTGTGGGAACATATTTGGCTGATTATGTATGTATTATGCTGAACAAAGGCCGTTTTGCTTGGATGTGAGGTATGTTCACTACTAAATTGCTTTTTGTTTGAGTTCTTTTTGATACGTATTTTCTTTCTCTACCTTTTAATAATAGTGGCATTATGTAGGTATTCGCCCACATGTTACGATTCTCTCCAATACAATGCATTCCAATAGTTTCCCACGGTTTTCATTGAACCCAGTCAAAGTAAAATAAACCATTTTCTATTACAAACAGTACGCAAAGCATTACAATACAATGCATATTGTTATAACGAAGACTGCTAACGACAATCTAAGAAGAAGTTATTACAAACAATCCAAAACGCACTTTCGTGTTTTCTATCTTGACCTACGACAAGACAACACAAAGTGGAGGTGGTAGGTCAGAGACTCACAGCGCATGCTCCAAGTTTAACATCCCTCCAGTCTGTCCTCACGGTAATAATAACAATATTAAAACCCGGTTGGAAGTGCACCCAGACTTTTGTACTATGTAAATACTCGTTTCTATAACATCACATAATATAATTTTCGCAACGAATTACTTACTAGCCAAAGAAGAACAGTAATACTAGATACTCCCATTTCCCCCGTGAAACAGGGAGATTTTCAACCGTATTCTTCAAGGAAGTAAACTGTACCAAAACGTAATAACTGCCTCAAAGCACTCTAAGCCGAAGAGTGCAAGAATATTAGATTGTGTATTCGCCCGCGTTGCAGAGGTGGATGCAGGATGGACCAATAGGCGGTCCAAACGACCCCAACTAGTCTAAGGGCAGATGAAAGAATTCCTGCTTTGACCTAAAGAAAATAATTTTTTAGAATGAATCCAAGTTTATCGCCGACGGGTAGGTGTTCACATTTATTTATTTAGGTAACCTACAGCGATACATAATATATTTTACAAATATGAGTGTTATATTAAATTATGGCCAATTATAGGTTTCCCTGTGTAACTGGGATGCATAATTTTAAAGCATGCGAACAGACTAATACCAAATACGTAGTTACAATCAAAAATAATAAAACAATACAGAAGGTTATACAACATATGACATAGTTAACAATATAATATGACAATGATGAAATTAAACTTAAAACAAAGTAGGATATTGACAGCAGAATATAGAAGAAAAAGATTAGTTGTTTGTCACTTATCCGCGCCTATAGTTTCCACTATTCGTTTTTTGAATGTCTGTTTAGGGGTTTTGACAGGAAAGCCAAGATGAGTGTCACGCGCATTTTTCATTGGACTTTTAAAATTATTTATAGTGTCGTTTACTAAATAAAAACGCGTGTTTTATGTAGTAAAAAGTGCATTCAGTGAATAATTCATACAGCATAGACCACATCATGGCTTTGCATCAAATCTCTTCGTAGTCGGCTCACGCGGCCGTTTTTTCAAATCTCATTGGCGATATTCGCCATTATTGTGAAATAATTTTTTTAAAGAATTTCTATAATTTGTTACACGTGTCATTGGCAAAATTGTGGTATCTAACCACAGAGGCCATTGAAGAGTTGAAGTAGTATTCACTCTAAAGAAAAGAATAAAGAATGTCTGTTTACTATAGTAAAATAAATTCACTTTTGAGAATTCTGAGTTATAAGTTCGAGCAATGCGAGTCAGTACACAGTTGCTGGCATAGTTGGTGGAATGCCTAAGAACGTGCAACATTGGCGTGTGACGAGTGCGCCGTAGGGGAGTGTTAAACTTTAACTGTGCGATCAACTCCGGACAATCAAGGCGTCCATTGATTATATCACAGAACAAGCACATGTCCATCACTTTACGCCTTTCTTCGAGCGTTAGCAAACCATAGGATCGACAGCTATCTTTGTAAGCCATCGGAGGTTTACGAAGGCGATAATTAAGATGGTTATTATTTATTTTTTTGGATTCTTCCTATTTGACTTTTATAAATTATATATTGGGACCAAATTTGACACGCATATTCTAAAATGCTGCGCGCATATGCTAAATATACAGATTTAATTGCTTCAATGTTTGTAAATACCGTACATGACCTAAGAACAAATCCTAGGTTCTTGTGAGCTTTTGTGCTAATGTGGTCTATATGATCTGAAAACACCAATTTACCGTCAAACAGAACTCCTAAATCCCTAACCATTTGGACTTTATTTATGACAGTTCCATTAAAATCATATGAGTAAACAATCGGGTTCCTCCTACGTGTGTAATGTAACTGATACATTGACATTTTGCAATGGTAACAGTGATCTTGTTTCTGGAGTAATAATTGTTTAAACGATTAAGATCCTCTTGAAGAGCCGTACATAATTCACATTCCATCGCCAGTTATCGGTTGATTTTTGAGTGTCCTCTAGTAACAAAAAAGGTCTTAATAAGTTTTTGGTTGCAATGGAATTTGAACTATGCAACGCAATTTCAAAGTTCAAAATACAGTAAGAAACCTTCGTTACAACGCTCATAACAAACTGCTATTGTTTCCTGTAGCCGTAGATCAAGAAAGGGGATTGTTTCAAGTCGTATGCGCATGTATTGTTTGTGCTAAGTAGGCTAGTTAGCACGTTACCAGAAGGGTTGTTGAACTTGTTCTGAATAAGCGAATGTTTGGTCAAAAGGTTACGTCGCGATAGTATAGTTAAGTGCCAAATCAAAGTCGTGATTGTGGGATTGTAGGTACGACTGTGGCTGATAAGGATGGCTAGAACTTCTCAAAACTTTACTGATGATTGTGGGATTATAAAAAAATTGATCAATGGACTGTTTAATGTCCATGTTTTCAAATGTTGTTAGAAGAGATGAGGAATGTTACAGTAGTAAAATTCAGAGGAAAGTCGTTCCCTCCATAGTTTTGTGTTCTTCCTTTACACTAAAAATTATGTACAGACAATAACAAGTCAACCTACCTGAAACTGTCAAATATTCCCAATTAACCTTAGCCTTAATGCTTTATCGATAAAGTTGTAAATCTAATAAAGAAGTGCAGATTGTAGTAGCTTGATGTACTGTCGTCTGTATATCCGATGAATAGGACCAAAAGCAATTTAAAAAAATAAACGCCTCGACTCGACGTCGACGAAACTCTTCCTTCTTTTAGCCGCTTAAAAAGTTGCTAAACTCGAAGATGAATTCATAACATGACTAACGACACGAAATAAATTTTCCGAGGTAACTAATAATAATCATTAACGTTCCATGTTCCATTGTCTTTGTTCATTTTCCTTTAAATATTTGTAACGGTGCCGATATACTTCATGTAAAATGATACATTGTCCGTATTGTAAATTAGTCACGAATCGATTTCGCTTGCCTGATTTTACAGATATTTTTACATTGTCAAATGTGCAATGGGTTGTAAAGTTTTGGAATGGTGACTACGGACGGAAGGTGTAGCTTGGGTAGTCAAGGAGTACCGAGCTGACAATCAGCAATCTTTGAACTTCAAAACTTCATAAGACAGTCCGCTAAGTGGCCCACCAGACAACTAGTCTGGTCGGAGGATCCTCCCTTTTCTATGGAGGATGAGTGAACTTTACTCCCTGTTCCTGATTCCTCTACACTGGTGACACCGACGTGATCCCTAATTGATCCCAACAAGATCCCTAATTGATCACCACGACCCGAAACGATCCCGACGTGATCCCTAATTGATCACCACGAACCGAACCGATCCCGACCCGATCTCAATCCGACCCCGAACCGATCTCAGTCCGATCCCAAACCGATTCCGACCCGATCCAGAACCGATCCCGTACCGATGCCGACCCGACCCCGAACCGATCCCAGTCCGATCGACGAACCATACCGATCTCGACCCGATCCTGGTCCGATCTCGACGAAAAATCAAAAACCCTCAGGGAGGGGAATAATGTAGCGGTGCCTACAACGCAACATGCGAACAACGCGTCATACTGACGTCACGCGAATCCTGCATCTCGCAATCAGAGTTTTCAGTGCAACTAGCACGCATACAAGTTCACCACATAAACCGATGGGCAAAGTGGCCCGCCAGACAACCAGTCTGGTCGGAGGATCCTCCCTTTTCTATGGAGGATGAGGGAACTTTACTCCCTGTTCCTCATTCCTCTACAATATAAACTATGGGAACAGTCTGAAAGTACAATATATTATTCTTTTATACAAAAGAATTTTGCAAATCAGCTTATAAATAATGGAATTCTGAGCTAACAAATATTTTTTTTTGTTTTTTAAAAACTTAATAAACTTTTTGGGTGTCTAAGTTATTACATTGTAATCTTATCAACAAATTCATTTCATTTCGCTTCTATAATCTAACAACTCTATTGAAAACTTAATAAAACTATTGACTTGTAATTACTAATTATATATAGATAAGCGTATTATTTGCTTCGCTGGTATTTTGGCGAGACTAGCTTGCATATGGTGGATGGTTTGATTTAATGTTCTGTGTTATTACCTATTGTATAAAGTCATGTTTCTTTTAAATGAACTGCCAGTGCTGCTGGGGAGTTTGTTCCACCACTTCTTCTTCCCAGCGAAAGCAATAAGAAGTGGCGAAAGGCGGGCATTTTGGGGGACTATCTTATGTAATATTGACGTTCAAAAAGTGCTGACAGCCTCAGTGGTGTAGCGGTAGCGAAAGCGGCCGTTGCGCAAGGAGGCGCAGTTTCGATTCCCGCGCAGTGCAAGTATTTGTATGCATGAATATGAATAATTACACTGATCTAATCGTGCCTCAGAAAGCACGTTAAGCCATTGATCCCGATTACCATACGAACATCTAATGGCAGTCGTTACAGGTTGTTGGAGCCCTCGAAAGTCCAACAATTGCTATAACTGCAATGCTTCGATGTCGCCTATGGGTTGTGGAGGTCAGACGGCAGTCGCTTTACGGAAAATATCGAAGTTTAGCCAAAATCAGCAGTTAGATTGGTAAAGCGGACCTCAGCAAACACAATCTTGCTGTACATCACACTCGTCTCCACAGAGTAGGCAACTCATTCATGGGTCAATGTATACACTTTTACAAGTGTGCGTTCGCGCAGCGGAATGTTGTTGAATTTAAAGATTTTAGATATGCAGATATTTAGTGTATGACGTCGTATAATTGTGTATGGTAAAAAAAAATTTGTGCACGCAGCCATTGTGGAGAAATTCACAAAATACTGATTCCGCTGGGCGAACGTTGTCCTGGCGGAACTTTTTTTAATCCTTTGACTTTAGTAAAAAGAGATGTGTCCAAAAATTAGTGTGTATTTGTGTGTAATTGTGTATGTATGAATAAAATTTGTGCATGCATAAACTTCGGAGATATTCAAGTTTCCGCTGCGCGAACGTTTGGCCATTAGCTAGTTTTCATATAAAGCGCTTACATAGAGAGCTGTAGATTTTTACATACTTTGTTTTGAATTTGTGTATATTTGTTTAAAAAACAGATTTAGAAAAAAACGTAAGGCTTAAAAGATAAAAATATAAACGTAAAATACGCTTATTTGGTCTTAGTTCTTAAAGTATGCACTTTGGGGTCTAGATTTTCACGTTTATACAAACCTTGTAAGTGTCTGCAATATATTGCCAAGTATCAATGATGTTCCTTTAGTAATTAAAGAGTTATAAGACAATTTACCATGACATAATCACTGTTTACAAAGCAGTCAAATATCACGACATTCTAAATGAATTGTATGGTAAAATGTATGCCAATAATTAGTGTATTCATTCAACTATTCACATGCAAAATTTCATGTCATTAAATTCAGTAATTAAAGAAATACAATTATAAAACTGACGAAGCATCGAAAACCTACATAACCCGACCAAGTTCGGATAGCTATAAAAAAGCGGCCGTGCAATATATTTAGGTAACATCCCAAAATTTACAGTATAATACCGGTATGAATTGGTATAGGTGATAACACAATTGTTTCGATATAATATAAAGGTCATTTATTTTTGTACACCTATTTTTTTAAATGTATTTGACTATGACCAAGTAGGTACTATTTACGTAGTTATTTTATTTAAGTATGCGCTTGAGACTTGAGATATAATCTAGATATATTAATTTAGGCAAATAAAATTGATACAGCTAATTTCTATTGAAGATTTCACGCATCAGGATTCTTACTATAGACCCCCCAGGGATATAAAATAATTATCACAAGTAAGTACTACTGTTTAGGTAAATATTTATCATATTGTAGCTTATAACACTTCTTAACCAATGCACTAGACGAGCGTTCCCCTTTGCAAATTTAGTGGATCAAACAATCTAATAACTTAAAAAAAAACTACTTCTTCAATCGATTTTTTAATTGATGGTCTATACTGTTGTACTGGTTGTGACTTATTTAAGTGAGCGTGTTCCCCCGCACCCCACCAAAATATGCAGAATTATTTTGATTGAAGCGGTACGCTTAAGGCTAGTCTTTTGGTTAAATAGTATAAGGTCCGTATTACAGAACGTTACTCAAAACTCAAGCTTTATTTACTAGTTTTAAGTAATACTTGAGCATTACTTAAAACTAGTTTTAACCTATCAAAAGGCTTCAAACGAGACTTAAGTAAAGCTGGAGTTTTGAGTGACGTTCTGTAATGGACCTTACTATTGTAGTTATGAATTGATCAAAAATATTCTAGTGTGAAACAATAGACAACGCGCTGCGCGCAACGAGCGGTAGGCGGCTTCCCGCTTGAAACAGTACTTCCATCCTTGAAGAAAAGAGAGGGCAATATGTTTTCATTAGCCGCGGCCCGCGCGTATTAATTTGCTGTTGTATTTGAACCTGATTAATATATCTAGATTATATCTCAAGTCTCAAGCGCATACTTAAATAAAATAACTACGTAAATAGTACCTACTTTGTCATAGTCAAATACATTTAAAAAAATAGGTGTACAAAAATAAATGACCTTTATATTATATCGAAACAATTGTGTTATCACCTATACCAATTCAATACCGGTATTATACTGTAAATTTTGGGATGTTACCTAAATATATTGCGCGGCCGCTTTTTTATAGCTATCCGAACTTGGTCGGGTTATGTAGGTTTCGATGCTTCGTCAGTTTTATAATTGTATTTCTTTAATTACTGAATTTAATGACATGAAATTTTGCATGTGAATAGTTGAATGAATACACTAATTATTGGCATACATTTTACCATACAATTCCTTTAGAATGTCGTGATATTTGACTGCATTGTAAACAGTGATTATGTCATGGTAAATTGTCCTATAACTCTTTAATTACTAAAGGAACATCATTGATACTTGGCAATATATTGCAGACACTTACAAGGTTTGTATAAACGTGAAAATCTAGACCCCAAAGTGCATACTTTAAGAACTAAGACCAAATAAGCGTATTTTACGTTTATATTTTTATCTTTTAAGCCTTACGTTTTTTTCTAAATCTGTTTTTTAACCAAATATACACAAATTCAAAACAAAGTATGTAAAAATCTACAGCTCTCTATGTAAGCGCTTTATATGAAAACTAGCTAATGGCCAAACGTTCGCGCAGCGGAAACTTGAATATCTCCGAAGTTTATGCATGCACAAATTTTATTCATACATACACAATTACACACAAATACACACTAATTTTTGGACACATCTCTTTTTACTAAAGTCAAAGGATTAAAAAAAGTTCCGCCAGGACAACGTTCGCCCAGCGGAATCAGTATTTTGTGAATTTCTCCACAATGGCTGCGTGCACAAATTTTTTTTTACCATACACAATTATACGACGTCATACACTAAATATCTGCATATCTAAAATCTTTAAATTCAACAACATTCCGCTGCGCGAACGCACACCTTTTACAACAAGCTTCCCATGGACATTCGAAACTTACCCATTAAACGATTTAAAAAGTATATAAAGGCCAAACTTTGCAAAAAGGGGTATTATAAAATCACAGATTATTTAGAAGACAAAAAAGCTTGGGACTGAACTGTTCGCTCTGATAAGCATTGTTATTAGCAATATGCGTAATTATAAGATAAATTATTGTAAAAATTCTCATTTTTAATGTCTGGACTTGAAAAAAGACGATGATCCCTGAGTTTGTTTCGGCTATTTCTTCTCAGAGGTAGTCAGTTAGGAAATGCCGGCTTCATCTAGTTAAAAAAAAATATATATGACGTGTAAAAGTGATCGGTGATCCTATTTGCTTAATAAACGATTTCATTTCATTTCATTTCATTTCTCAGATTCCAAAGCTGAAAAAGCTTCAGATGCGATTGGGATTAACGCTGAGTAATTCAGCATATTTGAGATACAAATATGCAGAATTACTGTACTTTTGAATTAGGTAATTATTACGATTGAATTAGGTAAACACTATCAAAAGACCGACAGTGACCCCGACGTGTGAAGACAGACAGAAACAGCTCGTAAGTACCTACCTACTACTACTTTATTTACAAACTATTATCGTCTGCCTCGGCGCCTAGCCTTTTCAAAACTATTTTGGATTTAGCTTTCAGTCTGACCGGATACAGCTCAAAACCAGTATTTTTCATGTAGCGACCTCCTATCTGACCTCCACAACCCAGTTACTGGGTAATAATCATATTATGTACCTAGTAATTGAGATAGCATACTAAAAGCGTTTTCTGAATTGTAAGTTTTCTGTAAACTTTCTCGGTAGTAGGCCATAACATCGGCTGCCGGCAGAAGTTACCAGCCACCAGACAAAGTCTTGCCGCCAAGCGATTCGTTGTTTTCCGGCATGATGTCTGGTGAAGCCGTACGGAGGACGGGTCTGAGCAGTTGTGTTGCGATGTGTACCAGGTACGATGCGTCAAATGTTGTTGTGTCGGGAGTTTGGTCATGGAGGGTCTCCAGATTAATCGCCCCCTCGCGCAGCATCGTTGGTCGTGTTGTTGGGTTTAACATTGTATCACCTCGCTGAACTGCCATTTTGTATCCTATTCACTCAATTTTTTTTTGAGTGAATAGGCTCTTAATAAACTAGCGCCCTTTACCATCAACGATTGCATCACTGCTTACCATCAGGCGGGATTGCAGTCAAGCACTGGTTTGGTTTATAATTACAAAAAAAAAGTGATACTGAATGCACACATTTACAGACCAAAGTTTTCATTGACTGTGATAGGCGTATATCGCAGATGATGTTATTACGCCCCACGTCATTGGGGGCGCGCTTATCGCCTTTACAAAGCAGCTGTAGTGATATTATTGCAGGGAAATCGCACAAGTACCATTCCGTGAAATAACACTACATTGATGTCAATGATGGATTGAATTTCCGGGAAACAGGGGGCAATCGCGCTAAAATAATTCAACCAAAACAGAATTGTATCGCAACCAAACCATAACTGGATCGCAGTTGGAACGTAACCGTTGTCAAATGGCAAAGTTGAAACAAAGCTAACCTATTCTTTGTCATGTTAAACTTACGTCTAAACATTTATTTACTTACAATTGATTTAGTTTTAGTTATTATATCTGATGAAATGTATCACTCATACCTACATTGATTTTACTTCAACCGAAGTTGAAACTTTAGCGCGATACGAAATATGATCGAAACTAAACCATAACTTTAACTAGATTAGATACGAACCAGAGTTGAACTTATACTGTTTTATTTAGCGCGATTACCCCCCACTACCTAGGTCAGGAACAACCGCGCGTGGTGGGCGCCAATTAAATTATTTGCACAACAATAAAGCTGAAGAATGCGGTGGTAAATGTCGCTGGAAGCCACAAGACTGGTCATTGTGGGAAGCCTTGGAGGAACCCTTTATCCAGCAGACAGCAGTGGACCTCTATAAGCTAAAGAAGAAGGAAGCTGACAAACCTAAAACTAGACATAAAATCGATAATCCTAGGCGTAATTCGTAAACTTTATTCAAAAGGTGAATAGATTTCTGAAAAAATGCTATAACAAGAGGAAAGTCGTTTTCAGATCTGCTTTGAAGGGCAATTTTTCGTAATTCAAGATTTTCGAAATCTAGTCGATGTCAACATACAATAATACAAAAACTTGTAAAAATATTGGGAAATTAAAGGTATTTTGACAGATTGAGATTGTCAGGCCTATGTCCAGCAGTGGGCGTCTTTTAGCTGAAATGATGATGATGATGATGAATGAGATTGACACTAAGATCAGAGGGGTAATTTTCGTAATTTTGAGAACGTTCACAGTCTGTCAAAAAATACGTCAAATTTCCCTACATTTTGAAAATTGTTGACATTTGTTTGACGCCAAGATGAGGCTGCGACTGGATTTTGAACGTTTTAAAACAGAAGAATTGGCCTTCAGGCTGTAAACGTTCTTAAAATCGCAACTATTGCTCCTCATAGCTTGTCATTTACCCCTTTATTCATAAACGTTGCTTAACTCAACTAGTGATTAGCGAATATTTAACTATACATTTTTAATGTTTATACGTCACTTAACTTTAATTATCGTTAACCAGTAAGTCGTGCTGGCCTAATGGTTAAAACACCAGCCTCTCAAGTATGAGTGTGCGGGTTCGATTCCAATTTCCAGGTTAGACTAGTACCTACCAATGGAACTTTTCTAAGTTATATGTACTTTCTATGTATATCTTGGACACCAATGACTGATTAAAAGGTGAAGGAAAACATCTTGAGGAAACCTGGACTTTAAGTCTGAAATCGCCAACCCACATTGAGCAAGTGTGGTGATTAAGCTCAATCCTTCTCTGTATCAGAGGATACCTGTGCCCAGCAGTGGAACGATAAAAAGGTTAATGATGATGAATCATTACTTAACTTTAGGCAACGTTTATGAATAAAGGGGTTAATTTTCAACAAAATTCTAGTTAAATTTCGTTTGTCTATCTAAAAAACTTTGATACACTTAATTTTGTAGATATAAAGGTCGACGGGGTTCGTGGCACCGTGGTAAATAAATATTTTAAAGGAAAGATGTTGTTCGGTGAAAAGTTTATATTGAAGTAAGTGCTAAGGTAAACAAGGCTTTCAAATAAAATAAAAATAGAATAGAACACAATGAAAATAATAAAACGTGCCAGTAGGCTCTAAGGCCTGGTTTACACAGCTGAGATTAGGCATAATCTACAACAGCCCCACATAATCGAAGCTGTGAAAACAAAAAAAAAATGCACAGAAAATTAAATTAAACCTAAACCAGCTACACATCTCTTGTGTGCTATAGGCCCCAGTGTTTTAGTGAGAACATCTGCAGGCATATCACAACTCTGAAGATATTCTAACTTAACAACATTAGAAGAGACCTTTTCTCGAATAAAATGATGTTTCGTATCTATGTGCTTCGTCCTGTTGTGGTGTACAGGATTGTGAACGAGATTTATGGCACTCTGACTATCTGAATACAGCTTAACTGGCGTAAGTTTACCTGTTATTTCATGGATAAAACGGCGTAAATAACAAGCTTCTTTAGTAGCGGACGCAAGCGCCATATATTCAGCCTCTGCAGAGGAGAGCGCTACCGTGGGTTGTTTTTTCGACTCCCATGACACAGGTGCTCCACCTTGTACAAAAACATAACCTGTGTATGACCTTCTGTCGATCGTACAGTTTGCCCAATCAGCATCACAGAATCCTTTTAAGAGTTCTCCATTTTTTCTATAAACCAATGAGTAGTTGAGAGTGCCTTTCAAGTATTGTAAAACTCTTTTTGCAGCATTCCAATGCTCTTTAGTATAACACGTATTAAATTGACTGAGATAGCTCGTCGTATACGCGATATCTGGTCGTGTGTTTACAGACAAATACATAAGAGAACCAATAAGAGTTTGGTATGGAAAATTCTCACTAACCTGATCATCACAACGCTTTTCCATCGATTTCTTTACAAGTGGAGTATTTACCGTCTTACACTCTATCATATTAAATTTTTGTAGTAGTGAACTTATGTATGACGATTGATTAATTTCTATAACATTTTCCTGTATATTAAAATTCAGGCCTAAATACTTTTTCAAAAAACCCAAATCTATTAGTGAAAAATTACTCGACAAATCCTTTTTGACAATGTCAAATGTCATTTCAGAGTCAAAAAATACTAAAAAGTCATCGACAAAGACACTAAGAATAACGAGTTCCTTATCAAAAAGTTTAGTGTATACGCAAGGTTCAGAAGGAGTTGGAACAAAACCTATTTTTAAAAGTGTTTCATTTAACTTTTTATTCCAGGCACGCGGTGCCTGTTTTAGGCCGTAAAGGGATTTCTTTAATAGGCAAACCTTACTTTCGCCACCCTTTTCTATGAAACCAAAAGGTTGTTCCATATAAACTTCCTCTTCCAAGTTTCCATTTAGGAACGCAGTATCTACGTCCAAATGTTTTATTTTTAAACCAATTTCTGCAGCCAACGCAAATAAGGCACGTAGGGAAGAATGATGAATTACTGGCGCAAACGTTTCGTCGTAATCCACTCCTTTAACTTGCTTAAAACCTTTTGCGACCAGTCTAGCCTTGTATTTCAGTATATTTCCACTAGCGTCCTTTTTCAGTTTATAAACCCACTTGCATGGTATTACTTTCTTGTTTGGTCTGTCAACAAGATCCCAGGTCTTGAGCTTCATAAGAGAATTGTGCTCATCTTGCATAGCATTTTGCCATTTTTCGGCATCGTCAGCATGAACTGCTTCATAGTATGTCGTCGGCTCATCCAAATCATCAGACAATACATTATAAGTAAGAATTATATAAGTAAGAAAATCTGGTGGTTTCCTGTTTCGTGAGGGGTACCGACGCTCCTGGATAAATGGCTGCTCTTCCAAACTAGCTGGTTCTTCATCAAAACGCTGTGTGTTTATTGGTGAAGACGTTTCAGCTATAGGGTCGATACTCTCAACACAATCGTGAAATTCAATTTCATTTTCATCTCTTTCAGCATTTTCTTCAAAAAGTAAAACTGAGTCCGACTGTACCTCAGGTTCCATCTTAACTGAATCTGACTGTACTTCAGGTTCATTCTGCTTTCGTTTCAAAAATGTAAAGCAGTTTTCAAAAAAGGTTACATCCCTAGATTTTAGGATTCGCCGTGGGTTAGAAGGATCTCTAAAAATATAACTATTTGGATCTTCAGAATAACCCACAAAAATAGCTTCTTCAGCTTTCATGTCCAACTTTTTTCTATTACATGAAGGTATATGGACAAGGGCTCTGCATCCAAAAATTCTTAGATGACTAAGATCACATCTTCTGCCACACCATTTATCATAGGGTATATCCCCACTTAAGGCTCGATGAGGGGACCTATTTTTTAGGTATACAGCTACGCGAAATGCGTCTTCCCAGTAAGCCTTAGGTAGTGAGCTTTCAGCCAGCAGCGATCTCGCCTTCTCGGTTATAGATCGGTGGGTTCGCTCTGCAACTCCGTTTTGTTGAGGGCTGTAAGGCGTCGTTGTTTGATGCGCGATACCTTTTGATGAAAGATAATCAGCAAAAACTTTATTAACAAACTCTGTGCCGCCATCAGTCCTAATCCCTTTTATTTTAAAACTTAATTGATTTTCAACTAAAGTTTGAAAATGACAAAATTTATCTTTTACTTCGGTCTTTGAACTTAAGAAATACGCAAAAACTTTTCGGGTATAATCATCAACTAAAGTTAACATATATTTATTACCTTGAAAAGAGGTTGTAGACATAGGTCCACACAGATCACAGTGGATCAACTCTAAAGGTGAAGTTGCTCTATTAAAAGCTATCCTTTTAAAAGGTTTTCTTGCTTGTTTGCCTTCTACACAAGCGATGCAACTTGATTTATCTACTACGGAAAATTCTACCCCTACCTGGTGATTCTTCAACCGATTCATGCCTATTCGACAAAGGTGTCCAAGTCTCTTATGCCAGATTTGATACCTATCCTGACAGTCAGAGTGCTCATCTTTTGTTAAATAATTATCAGCCACAGTGTTGGAAACATTTGTAGAGCCATTAAGTACATACAATCCACCACAGGGCGAAGCATGAAGAAGCGAATCACCTGTAACACAAAAGGTATCATTTTTATAAAAGTTACATCCATTTTTATTAAAAACACATATAAAACCCTTATCTACAGCTTTTTGTACAGATAGCAAATTAGCATTTAAGTCTGGTACATAAGCAACATCAGAAATTGTATTTATTTTATTTTTAGGTGTCGAGATCGAAATATCTCCTAATCCTAAACATTTGATCTTTTCACCATTTGCGACAGTTACGGTTCCTCTATCAGTCAACTTTATATGTTGAAACCAATCACGCCTTGAAGACATATGTTTAGTTGCACCTGAGTCTACATACCAAACATCCTTGTTTTCAGATCCAGAAGTATTCAAAGCAGTAAATGAGGAGTCATTTGTACTCGTAACATTACCCTTTTCCTTCTTCTTTTTCAATGGACAGTCTGGTCTTTTATGTCCGGGTACATTACAGTCATAACATACTACTTCCTTCTTCTTTTTGGATTTAGGTTTCACTTTTGCTTGAAATACCGAATCCGTCGTTAATGTGTCGCTTTTAGACATTTCATTAAGGAGTCTCGTTTTTACCAGGTCAGTAGTTACATCAACATTGCAATTTTCAAGCGCCATAATGAGGGGCTCATATTTTGGAGTGAGTCCACCTAAAAGTATAGCGGCAATCGACGTATCTTCTATCACCTTCCCAATATCTGCAAGATCCTGTGCAGTTGAAGTAACTGCATTTATGTACTGTTCAATGTCTGCATAATCTGCGAGACTTAAGCGGTACAACTTACGTTCAAGAGCTATTCTTCGTCCTATACCGTTATCCTCAAAAGCTTTCTGTAATGATTTCCACGCTTCCGATGCAGTCTTTGCACTTCTAACGTGAGTTATAGCTGCACCATCTACAGTTAGGCAAATCTTAGCAAGAGCTTTTGTATCGTACTTTACCCTTATAGCCTGAGGAGTTGTGTCACCTTCTGGGTATCCAGTAACGGCAAACCAGAGATCCTCGTGGAGTAGGTAGTTTCTCATTTTAAACTTCCACGTCGGATAACCCTCCTTGTTTCTTAAGCCAAAGGTTGGTAATGACGAAGAGCTTGACTTCGCCACAACATTACTATCACCAGTATCATGTGACATGTTTACGCACACCAAAATACAAAACAATATTTTCCAAAAAAATACACTTTGTATATATTTCACACACGGATTTTATACTCCACAATATCGTGCTGATAACGTTTTGTAGATATAAAGGTCGACGGGGTTCGTGGCACCGTGGTAAATAAATATTTTAAAGGAAAGATGTTGTTCGGTGAAAAGTTTATATTGAAGTAAGTGCTAAGGTAAACAAGGCTTTCAAATAAAATAAAAATAGAATAGAACACAATGAAAATAATAAAACGTGCCAGTAGGCTCTAAGGCCTGGTTTACACAGCTGAGATTAGGCATAATCTACAACACTTAACGTACATATTTATTGTATAATCTATGTAAATAATACACTGTAGACTACCTACACTATTTCCCTCTCCTTCCCCTTAGTATTCCATCCAAAGGTTGACCGACTTTCAAGTTTCAATGTCCTTAACAGTTTCACATTACTGGGGAGGCTATCAAATTCATGATGAATCTTTATTGCGAACCACTCATTCGACGAAAACCAATTTCATTGTAAGGCAATTCAACTAATTTCCTGTAAATAACATTATCCTTTATAATATCCGGAGGTATACATCGTACCATAGATTAAGGGTTCTCACAGACAGGTACAACGTGACGGTGCGAAACATTCTAGTTGAACACAACAATTCCACAAGTTTCCATAGAAATTATCATATCCAATATTGCCACGGCGCTTCTGTCTACGAGAGCTGGATAAAATCGATAGAAGCGAAACGCAAATTAATCAGTAACCACTCTTGGCCAGCCTATTTCAACGAGCTAAAACCCTAAGCCAAGAAGCCGCGTTATGCTAACTATCCCGTCGGACTATCTTGTGCCTCCATGGGACAATGTCAATCGATTCGGCACAAATAAGAATGTTGCATTAGCTAGCCCGTGGGAATGATTCACGAGGCATAGACTCGCCTGTGGCACGAGCTTGTTCATTTAAATCAAACAGAATTAGGCCCCCTTTGATGCAACGCGCCGTGAGAAGCTAGTTTGACAGCTAGAGATAAATTCGACTCCAGATTTATTGATTGTTTCTTATATTTGAAGTGAAATGTGTTTTTTTTTGAGAAATGAATTTCTTTAAACCGAACGTGCGTTACAGTCGTTTCCCAAGGACCGCACGTCGCTCACAAACCACGTTTCAACATTCTACCCTCACAGCTGCATCCTGAAATGGGCGTTGTAGGTACGAAAGTTTCAGAACAGTAGTTCGCTTCTATAATTTCTATATTCTATGGTCGCACCACTCGTACCCATTCACAGAGGTGTACCTACGTCGTGTACGTCAACTTGTCATATATGAACACAGACAAAGGCCGCAGATTCATGAGCTTACAGTACAGGCATGGTAATGAATACTATTGTTTTCCGTTCACTGTGTGTGACTAGGGGGCAACAAGTTATTATAACAATGAAATAAGTACGCCCACATTGGTGGTATTGTCTGTTTCCTGATCCACTTTCACTGGTCTGTGATTGGAAAATTGTTTGTTAATTATATGTTATGCTATTTTCATTTGCCTCTCCCCACTTTTCTTTTTTTATTTGTCTGGCTTCGGGCTTCTGTTCTGAATATGGTACGAACAGGGTTTTAGGGTTTAGAGTAAAACCATCGAATTATTAGCAAGTACGGTCAGCAATAAGTCTAATAACACTGGTCAACAAAATTCAAACTTTTTCGTGCCACACGGACTTTTTTGATATTTTTTACTTTAATTGGTGATTGTAAGAAAAAATAAACAGTTAAAAAAATTTTGCTAGCCAAGGATTTTATTCTATTGAGTAATTTAAAATATTAAGAAAAAATACAGATCTCGTAAATCAAACGTTTTTTTTTTATAAATTTTATAAATTTTTTTATAAATTACTTAATAATTTAAGATTTTCTTGAATGTTTAGCTTCTGGTTGGTCCCTTTTAATTGTCCAGCAGTAATCCGCTAACATATTTGGGCTCCATTTGCCCTGGTACCGCTTTTCCATACTAGAAATGTCCTGGTGGAACCTCTCGCCGTGCTCGTCACTGACAGCCCCTAAATTGTCAGGAAAAAAATCCAGGTGCGAGTCTAAAAATGGATCTTGAGTGACATGTTGCAACCCAATGCTTGATATGACAATAAGAGCTCGCTAACCAACTCTCTGTAGCTGTCACTCTTGTGGTTGCCCAAAAAATTTGCAACAACATTTTTAAATGCGTTCCATGCACATTTTTCTAAACTGCTTAATTTTTCTTCAAATGTTGAATCTTTTATTAACTCCCTGATTTGAGGACCAACAAAAATACCCTCTTTTATTTTTGCATCACTCATTTTAGGGAATTATCAACAGACGTTGTTGCAACTGGTATTAGTTCTGGCATTTTTTTACAATGAGAGACTGGTCTTATAGCAGAAGATACGTTAGGGTAGATAACTGTGTTTTTTTTCTTGTAATTTATACCTTTTATGTCAGTGAGACAAAAATAGCAATCCGAAACGTGATCTCGCTGTTCAGTCCATATCATGGGTACAGCAAACGGCATAGCTCGTGCACCTTTCTTCCAGTCGGTTAAATTTTTCACACACGTTATGCAACAGACATGAGGGGCCCAGAATTTGTCTTGATGGGCGACAGAAAAACCAAAACATTGGTGATAACACTCCAACACAAGATTCGTAAAATTTCGTCGTTGTTTTTTGAATGTAAGTTCTCCGCAGACATAACAAAAAGAGTTAGGGTTATTTTTACACTTCCTCGACATGTTTACAGGATTAATAAATCACAAAAAATATTCAAATTCAACTACAAATACTTTTATGACGATTTACTTGTGAGCGTTTCTGTTAATTTACCGCCGTAGTACTAGTTATGAGTATTACCGTATCACAACAAATATGAGGCTAACTGACAGATGACAACTGTGATTTAATGATGAGGGTAGATTGATAAAACAAAATTAGCTATCAAAGTTCGTGTGGCAAAATCAGTGTTGACCAGTGTAATATGATATGATTCAATAATTTTTTTTTAACATTTTACAATACAAGCTAAGGACCGTTTTACAGAACTTTACTCAAACTTTAAGCATTACTTAAAACTAGTTTCAACCAATCAAACTGTCACAAAATGGTTTTTATAATAGAAATGAATGAATTATGAACATTCTTTTCTCTACAGCATGTTTTAATGAAATATTTACGAAAAATATAATAAAGAAGATTCTTCAGTAGATATGTTATTTAAATAATAATATCAATAATAAGAGATACTGCTGCCAATTTGTATGTTTGTGTCGAGGCATAAGGAGTTGTTTACTAAAGCAAGCGATGTAAATTCTCGTAGCCGTCGTGACCCTCACAGGCTCGTGCTAGATGTCCTACCAAGACTTGCAAAATATAATAAAAGCTGCATGTTTATGTGTGTCCGGGTATACAACAAAATACCAAATGAATTTAAAATGTTAAATAAAAGATTGTTTAAACCTAAATTATAAATGGTTGTCTGCTAATAGTTTTTACAGTGTCAGGGAGTTCCTAGAGCATGAAACAGTAGGGTTAAATGAATAGGTATTATTTGCATGTAAAGTTTGCACGCTTCTATGAAGCAAAACATGTATGTTCTACTATGTATGTTCCACCTTTATACCATGTTTTGCAAATAAATGATATTATTATTAAGTATTATTATAAATACATAAAGTAGGGAATAAAGAGAAAGTTTTGGGACAGAAAAATGAAGGATTTGCACACCGATGTAATGGTAGGATGTAAAGCAGTTTAAAATCATTGTAATCTATATTCTGGCAAATAAATGGATTTCATTATACAATATGTAAAGAAAACCCTGTCTGATCTGTGAAGGTATTGTTAGGTATCAATAACTGATTCTACTAATGCCTACAAAGCCGGGCAAAACTTAAAAAAAAACCTTAAAAAAATATATTTTATTCGCAAAATGAGGTAACTTAATACATGTGCGATAGGCAATACATACGCGGGCGAAGGGGGGGCAGGGTACGTGGTCGCATCGCTCATAGTAATAAGGTCGAAATGGTGTTGTCACTTTTTCAAAAATTAGCAAATTTTGGGAAAGTTGGAATTATTTCGTGGATAAAAGAGACTATACCTATTTTATTAGTAATATTAGTATTGTTACTATGATGATTATGTACAATTTCATATTTTATTTAGTCATGTGTTTACCTAACCTTTATTATCCTTATGGGTCGGACAGGGTTTTCTATACACATTGTATATTTAACATATTCCTGCATAATAATGATATTGTATGACCTTTGCTAATGAAAAAATTATAATGCCCCAATTTGCAGATTATATAATTGTATAGTAAATTATTTGGAAATGGAAATAGATTTATTTATATATGTGCTTGTGTAGCTTTGTGACCATCCCACACTCGGCACTCATGATAGATTACAACCCACTCCCTGTAACCGAGAGGAGGCCTGTGTCTCCCAGGAGTGGGATCATTATAGGTTGAATATACAACATTATTTTTTGTTTGCGAAAATTCCACCCAGCAGTGACGAAGTAACAAACAATACATACACACAAACTTTCAAGCACACACTCACAAACTTTCACCTCTATAATATTAGTGTGATAAAGCAAACGATTGGTATGTTACAACATTACAAACTTCAGAGGTATATTATAATTATCTATCGTATTCCTAAAAATGGAATTCAGTTATGGTGAATTACAGAGCGAGGAATGAATATATGTACTTATAGATAATGAAATGGTATTAACTCAGTACATAATAACTCAATCATATTTATGTTTTTTTTTTTTTGCCATCAAATATCTTTGAGTCAGCTTTCAGTTTTCAGTGCATAGATACCAATAGTTTATGTGTTTTGTTTTATGCTGATATTTAGCTGTATACTAGAGTGGGGTTTGTGGAAAAGTGATAACAGCCGCACAGGTTGTTTGGTCAGGTTAAGCTAGACTTGTCGAGGTTGCTCCGTGGGTGGGTGACCCCTCTGTTTAAAAAGCACAGATTTTATTATACACTGCTATATTTGTTGTGAAAAATTCTGTGAAGCCTAGATTTTAATATTTGTGCCTGGTTGGCAGTAATAGACTTGCTCTAAAAGTGTCTGGCATTTTTGCTGAAGTGGATCTTTTTGGTGCAGCTTTGAGACACACTTTCCTATTATTTTCTTACATTGGTTTTCACACTTTCTATTTGATTTTTATTTGTTACTAAGTATCTAATGTATTTATCTAGTGTATGGGGTCAATTATGTCTTTTAATTTTTTTTAAATACTCAATGTTTTTCATTTGGTGAATAGTTATTTTTTTGCAATTTCAATTTAAAAACATTTATTAAGCAATAATTACAAATTATAAAAAAAACCATAAACTCTGGTCTGTGTCTCAAGTGATACAGAATTATAAAGACATAACAGATTATAAGATTTTCTGAGTGCTTAGTAACTCAATCAATAATATTTAATAGTTAATTGTAAAAAGTGGGTGGATATGTAGGCCATATTGTTTTGTAATGCTTTTAAAAAACTCAGTAATTACTGTGATAATTTCATGTGTAAACCACGAATAAATAAGTAATAACAATAGATTTTAGTCTGTGTAAGTTTTTTTTATTACTTACAGAAAATGATATGCTAACATTATATTGCATTATGTACTTCAAACAAAGTACTTAACAAACAAAGTTAATGCTTTCATGAAATGATTCATTGCTTACCTTATATTTCAACACTTTGAAGGCATCTACAAAAATCGCTCTTTCTAGGAGACTGGCTCTCTGACAAAATGCTATGGAGTCAGCTTCACATCTTGACGTGATCAGATTTGTAAGGTTCTGGCGCTGCTGCGAGCAAACCCAGGCCACCTGCAGAAGCTCCAGGGCCCGCTTCTCCACCTCCTCATTAAGTTTTTGCAACAGCTGCCTCTCAGAGTTGATAAATATCTTTTCTCGCCTCAGCTGATTCGCAAGCTCAGCGATGTTCATACATCCTTCCGACGTCGATTGCATCATGATCGTTTATTATCAAACGCACAAAAACAAACACATTTCGCACTAAAATGTTCATGAGATTGTATTTTCACGTCATTTCAATAAAAGGAAACAAGTTTCTGACACTTTTTCACTTCCTTCATTACGCTTGCGTATTAAATCCCACACTGTGTTTTCCAATCCATTAGATTGCAAATATCTTTCGATATCAAATTTTGGATGGACACTATTTCTTGAGGATTCCTAGTGATACTTTCTCGTTTTCTCTTTTCGGAAAGTAATGCAAAAAGACGAGAAACGCGAAATGAATTTCGTATTTTTATAATATTTTACTAGACATGAATAACTATCTTTTCAGCCGAATGAATGACAAGAAGAAAATCTACGTTCAGAAATTACTTTGAAATCAACATTTCTCAAGTATAAAGTGACATTAACCGCTAACTGAACAGCATCACGCCATCTAATAACTGTCGCTCCAATGCGTACCTAAAAAAGATGAAATTTTACTAAAAGAAAAGAAATCTCATATAATTTTATTCGATAGTTTTCCGAACGATATCTTTTTGACAACTTTAATTCAGTCCTAACCAAATTGAAACGCTTCTTCCAAAATGTTTTAAAATTTCAGGCATATGCATTCTATGCAAGTGCGAAAGAGAAAGGCAAATGGAAAGCTAACCATTTCTATTTACTTAGACTATAAAAAGAATGATTTGAGCGAAGGAATGAATGACAAAAAGCGATGAAAGATTAAAAATGAACGAATGGAAATGGTTGGCGAAGGAAATTGAAGGAAATCCTTGGACTGCTGCGCTTTTCATTGTAATTTTGTGTAAATAAAATTTAGTTTATTTGTTTTGTAATAAGTACTTAAATGTTATCAGTAGACTCTTTTAGTTGCTATAATGTCAAATAGTTCAATTGAGGGGAAACTGAAAGGTTTACAGGAACGATTCGAAAATGAAATGCGTATTCGAAGAGAAGGTGGTTTCAACAACCAAGGTGGAATTGGAGCTCCCAGGCCGGGGAGCGGCAGGACCAGGCCGAGGCCCCGTGAGTATCTTATAGATATCCCTATTCAGGTCACACGTACCATTTGGAATTGATACATTCATCATTTATAACCATCCCCATAACACTTTATCATTACGTTTTAACCACTTTTAATGATATTGTGCTGTTATTTTTGGATATTATTTTGCTTTTTTACCTTATAATCTAGGCGATACTTCAGTATATAATGTTTGTTTGTGGTTATAACTTTAAATTTGAACCTAAGATTTGTCTACAAAAAGTGAGCCTCTGTTATCAATATGCCTAAAGGTTATGCAGTGTTCTGTGACAAATTAATATGTTATAATGCATGCAAGCAGCTTCCCTACCGCCTTAGCTGCAAATTGTGTACAAATTATTTGCATAAATTGGCATTGAGTCAGCGGTAGGTGGTCATTGCTGAGATATGAACCCAGACATTGTTTTTCTGTTTTAGTTAAATCTATACAAACTCATATTCTACTTATAGATATCCTATGGAATCTTTTTCATTTAGAATAAGTATGTGATAGTAGTTAATGATTGTGATGTAAATCCTTTGCTCTTCTTTAGAAAGTAAAGTATTATTGTTCAACAATATATAAAACTGTTGCCTCAAAAGCACCAAGAAATAATTGACTAGTAGATTATATGCTAGATAAAATATTTGACAGCTTAATTTCTATCAGTAATCTGATTTGTTTTTGAAAACAGAATGACCATGATTGTTATATGTTCTGCCAGGCAGAATGATATACACCATCAGTCAAAATTTTTGCCCACCCTATAATTAGCATTTTTACACAACAAATAAAAACAATTTAAAAAATGTATATAGACTGGAATATAGTAATAATAAAACTAGTTATGGCACATAAATTTAGTCTGTAATTGTTATATATTTAAATTTTTGATTCATTGATGTGACCTCCTTTTGCTTTTATTGTTTTAGGCTTCTTTGTTGTAACAATTTTTAATGAATAAACATTGATCATAGATCATCATATCAACGCTGGAAAGCGATTTTGTTGTATCTTGAAAAAAGGCAATTTTGTTTTATTGCATAATTAAATTCAGAAAAAAATACTACATTTGATGGTCTGATCAACATATCCCTACTATGTTTCTTTTTTATGATATGAAGTTGAATTTATCTGAATTCAATTATGCAATAAAACAAAATTGTCTTTTCCAGATACAACAAAATCACAATCCAGTGTCGATATACATCAATAAACATTAATGATATGTATAGCCTTCTTTTTTCAAAATACCTCCTATTTATACCAGTTCTCTATTTTACCATTCTCCAAACTATGACAGCCTCTGCTGTTCTGTAGTTGGGATTACAAATAGAAGTAACATCCATTCTTCCTTTGACCTGAGTACAAAGACTCTTCTCTTAGATCCATGAACCTCAATTTTTGCCTCCAGTTTTTATGTTCTTTAGCACAGTTCAAACACTAAATTTTATTTTGACTTCTTGATAGAAGTTTCTTCATTGCCACCCAGCATTTGTGGTTTTTCGCTGCCACCCTGAACGTTTTCTATAGCCAAAGCTCCTGGTGCGTGCATAATGACTTACAAGTCCGAACAACATTCTCATATACGAACTTCATATGAAGATGCACAATTTGAACTGGAAATCTGCTAAAGTGTATTAACACTCACTGGGCGTGGTAGATTACGATTCAGTCCTTCACACAGAGAGGAAACCTGTGTCCTTAGAGTGGAAGCGTTATATACTGATTATGTTTTAAATTGTTGAATATGATTTTTTGATTAAATATGCCCATCCTTTGCGGAGTGGTTTCATCCATTGATACACCAAGAATGGTTGAAACCACTCCGCAAAGGCTAGATAGATGGAATTAGGACTATGGTAAAGACTGACACTTTTTAATCTGTTAGTTCATGATTATATGTTTGTTTCAGCACCAATGTTCTCAAGTAGAGAGATACCAGCATTCCCACCGAGATCACCACAAGCTACTGAGACTGAATACAGAATGCGGGAGGTTTATAAGGTATTTGACAGTATTTCCATTCAAAATGTTATAATACTGACTGTTCACTTCGCGGTTAGCACAGTGACCAAGCTATTGACTGCTGCGCTACGTGTTGCGGGTTCGACTCCCGCACCGAACAAATATTTGTGTATTATAAATATTGAAAAAGAAAAAATCGACATGGACAGATTTCTCTATTACATTTTCAACCTTATCTCTAAAACATTAAGGCTCCAGGTTCATTGCGAATATTTGACAGTTTCGGGTAGCTTGACCTTTTGTCGTCCGTACATAGGTAACATACCAGCCAATGGACCTGCAAAAGTTGATACTTACACAGAACCAATTGGTTGGTCACCTCATCTTAGTTCAGCTGTCAGTAGTGGAATTCTCTAGTATCGGGTACCTTCACCTAACTTTCGGTGATATTTTAACAAAGTAGATCAGCTGATCACCAAATATCTCAAGTGATCCAAAGTTACTGAAGAAGTCAAAACATATTAAAGAGCACTAAAATGCTGTCTTGCCTTATGTACACAAATAGCCAGCCGCAATAACTACTTGCAAATTGTGGAGGCATGAGGAACAGGGAGTAAAGCTCAGTCATCCTCCATAGAAAAGGGAGGATCCTCCGACCAGACGGGTGTTATGTCTGGCGGGCACTTGCCCAATGGTTGAAATTGGCAAGTTGTATGTATGCTAATTGCACAGTAAACTCTAATTGCGAGATGTAGAATTCATGTGACGTCAGTATGACGCGTTGTTCATTTTGTGGCGTTTGTAGGTACCGCTACACATACAAATGTGCGGGAATCGATCCTGCGACACGCAGCGCAGTAGTCAATCCCTTAGTGTCGCGATACATCTGCGAAACGTACTGCGCCGAATATTCGGCTAAATACGCTCGCAGTGTATTTCAAATACTCTATGACACATCAGCCTAAATTACGCCGTGTTCGGCGTAGGGCCTAACCTTCTTTAGGGTAGTTTTTTCAGCTAAAACGCATTTAATGTATTTTGCATAGCAAGCGATATATTATGCGATGCGTTGCGCTACTGAAAGTTCGGTGGGCGTAGCTGCACGTTCGGCGTGTGTTGTGCGTGGCGGTAGCGAAGAGCGGCAACGTCTTCTAAGCCCTATATAATAGCTAATATTCTAATTAAATCCGTTTTTCTGGGCAATTCAGGTACGTCACAAAAACCGCACACCATAAAGCGTCGACACAGACAGACTGACGATGACGCCACGTAACTTTCCGTCGCGTAGCGGGCTGAACAAGACACCGCGTTTTGACCGTTTGGTTTATCATAACAACTGAATATTGCGACTGGCACTTCAACTGAGCTTTCGGCGCCGTACGTTCCGCAGATGTGTCCCCACCCTTAGGCTGGTTTCACAGCTATACGGCAGATCCGTACGGCCAGTCCGTGCGGCCGCGTAGGGTTCATTCAGTACGATACCGTTGCTAGCGGGAGAAGTACGGGCTCCCCCTGGAGCAGGTCGCGTGCGCACCAATCCGCGTCGCTGTGAAACGATGTTCTACGTGTGCTCCCGCTCCGGACGAGTCCGTACGGATCTACCGGATAGCCGTGAAACCAGCCTTAATCATTGTGCCAAGTACCAACTATCCCGTCAAAATTCTATTATAAGTACTGACTGGTAATCTTTAGATTTTTCTACATCACATAACCTTCACAGGTTAGCGGTAAGTTGAACGTGGACGGCGTGGAGTACAGGTCCACCATCGATGAGCTACATCAGCTGGGCGAGCTGGGCAGCGGCACCTGCGGGCATGTCGTCAAGATGCTGCACAAGCCTTCCAACACCGTCATAGCTGTTAAAGTTAGTAATCAATTCATATTAAAAAATAGCTGCACCCCGCAATTTTATCAGTACAAGTTTTGATGCCGGATGCGGATATCCGGATAAAAATCTAGCTATTGTATATGTTAATCCCAGTACTAGGTCGATGGTAGGCCATAACATCCGCTGCCGGCAGAAGTTACCACCCACCAGACAAAGTCTTGCCGCCAAGCGATTCGTCGTGTTCCGGTATGATGTCTGGTGACGCCGTACGGAGGACGGGTCTGAGCAGTTGTATTGCGACATGTGCCGGGTACGATGCGCCAAATGTTATTGTGTCGGGAGTTTGATCGTGGAGGGTCTCCAGATTAATCTCCCTCCAGCGCAGCATCGTTGGTTGTGTTGTTGGGTTTAACATTGCATCACCTCGCTCAACTGCCGTCTTCCTTCCTACTCACTAAGATTTTTATGTGAATAGGCTTAATAAACTTGCGCGCTTTACCAATATTATAATTATTTCAATCCATATGTATCAATTTAATTGCAAAACATAATGAGTAAAATGACCTAGTATTATGACGCTTTATCATCAAAACGACCATTAATTAAAATTTAAAAAAAAACTCATTTTTTGCAAACGGTATGCGTCCGAATGACGTCGCAGAGCGAGGTGCACAGTTATCTCGCGCGAGTTACATATAATCAACGCAATTTAAGTAATTTACCTTTCAACAGCAAATGCGTCGCTCCGGAAACTCAGAAGAAACCAAACGCATCCTAATGGATTTGGACGTCGTAGTTCGCTCCCACGACTGTCCATACATCGTGCGGTGCCTTGGCTGCTTCGTGACCGACGCGGACGTGTGGATCTGCATGGAACTGATGGCGTGCTGCTTCGACAAGCTACTGAAAAGGCTGGGCGCGCCCATTCCTGAGGCTATACTGGGGAAGGTGACCGTGGCGGTGAGTGATTTTGTGAACGGAATGGACGGATAATTTTTCTGGATCTAGAAATGATATTCTGTCGTTAATATCGGCTCAGTTGGCTAAATTGAAAACATGCGCCAAGTCGAAATATGATCTTCAGTAATTGTTATTTAATCATTATAATCAGCTCTTACATAATCAACCTATAATTTTCTTACTCCGCTCCACTCCGAGTGGGCTGTAATTTACCTCGCGGCCCCAGAGCGGGTTGGTAGATCTAATCAAATTAAAGCATTTATTTCAAATAAACCAGTTACAGGCACTTTTGAATTGTCAGTAGGTCGGTCAGTCAGTAAGATGAAGCTAGTCGCCCATTCCAAAGAGTAGGTACCTACCTATGGAGAAGAAGGGGCAACGAACTCCATGAACACTCTTTTAAATATCAAGAATCATTGCAGCATTGCAATCGAAGCATTGCAGTTAGACCGATTGTTGGACTTTTGAGGGCTTCAACAACCCGTAACAACTGCCACTAGATGTTCGTATGGCAAACGGGGAGCAACGGCTTAACGTGCTTTCCGAGGCACGACATGCATACTAATATTAGCACTGCGCTTGGATCGAAACCGCGCCTCCTTGCGCAGCGACCGCGTTTGCTACGCCACGGAGGCTGTCGATTGCTTAAACTGCAATGAACGGGTATTTACAAGCCCAATATATTTTGTTCCACAGACGGTGAACGCGTTATCATACCTAAAAGACACTCACGGTGTTATTCATCGAGACGTTAAACCAAGTAACATCCTTCTCGACGAACGCGGGAACGTGAAGCTATGCGACTTCGGCATCAGCGGCCGGCTGGTGGACTCCAAAGCCAAGACACGCAGCGCTGGTTGTGCTGCATACATGGCGGTAAATATTGCAAACACCCTCATAAATATAATAGTACTACTCGTGCGAATTAACTGTGCACCTCGCTCTGTAACGTCAATCGGAAGGTACCTTTTCAAAAAAATGAGAATTATGTTAATAAAAGGTCGTTTTGATGATAAGGCGTTATAATACTAGGTCATTTTACTCATGACGTTTTGCAATTAAATTGATAATGGACTGAAATATAATGTTAGTGCAACCAACAGGGCTACACTAACGCGTTGCAAATGTGCAAACAAAATAAAACTTAACAATAACAATAGGGGATTTAAACTGTATTTAGACAATTAAAACGAGTGCCACGCAACGGTAACAAAGATGCTATTGCTACTGAGCGCTTACGGTGAATGCGGGGCGCCGCGCGGCTAACCGGGAAAGGGGTCGCATTCCAGCGAAGTCCAGTGTTGATTCGTACGATTAGTAGATTATTCACTAAGGGAATAAAATAGTGTTTTATGTCACCTTAGAGCGCTAGGTATATTTAATCCCGACCAAAACTGAGTAAAATCAAAAGTCATTTATTCAAATTAGGCTGAAAACCAACACTTATTGATCGTCAATATTAGATAAGACAGTCCCACAAAACGCCCGCTCTTCGCTACTTCCTAGTGCTTTCGCTGGGAAGAAGTAGCGTAACAAACTTCCCAGCAGCACAGCTATCTGTTCTTTAAAAAAAACACATAATATGTCTTTACACAATACTATGTATAGTAGTTAACTCAAGAAAACATAGATCCTTAAATCTAATTATTTACCATATGCCAACTTGCCACGCCAAAATACCAGCAAAGCAACAAAATATTTTAAAAAATCTTTAAAAATAGAAATGGATCTATGGTTACAAGTGCAATGATGGAGTTCAAAAGCAAGTTGTGTGTCCCTAATAAAATATTTTCTTAAGACAATAGAATATTATAAGATGGTTACAAGTGCAATGGTAATGCTATTACATATTTTTATTATTATTATTTTAAATATTTGTTTTCATTCTATGGGTGCGATAAAAATTGTATAATATTGGTCAGGAATTTTCAGTAAATGTTTCAAATTCTAATCACATATTTACATTTATGATTAGATGTAAGTGATGGTTGACACTTGTAACATTAATATTGACTGTGCAGCCGGAGCGGATAGACCCGCCGGACCCGACCCGACCGGACTACGACATCCGCGCCGACGTGTGGTCGCTGGGCATCTCGCTTGTGGAGCTGGCCACCGGCGTGTTCCCCTACAGAGACTGCCAGAATGACTTCGAGGTGCTCACTAGGGTGAGTGCTATCCTACTTATTCCTCTTCCATTACAATAAAGGTTTTCCATTACAATAGGCTATTTGACAGATTTATAAATTTCTATCTTGAATTACTTGGTTGTGGTTAAGAAGTTCAACAAAAGTTTTTTTTAAATTTTAAATACGTATTTCGTAAGAAACATACAAATAAAAATTCAAAATTCAAATAAGCCGCCGAAACGCTTTATTCAGAAATATGGCGTCGCGCTTTGTAAGTGACGTCACAAACTTATAAACGGTTTTCGGTTCCGCAGTGGTGTTCGTGTTTATTTGTTATTTGTCACTCAGAAAACAAAAAAAAAATACCACAAATCGCTCCAAATATCGTTAAAAATCTTCTAAAAACGCTAAAAAACCTGAGAACACATAGAACGACAACCAAATGTTTATGAGCGTATGACGTCATCGTGACATTAGCCAATCCGGATCGTTTCGCAATATGTGGCGCGAGAAATAAAATGCCGAACATATTTTTGGACTTTTGGATATATTAATTATTATTATTTTCATTAAAACTCGTGTAAATAACATAAAGAACCCTCATTTTATGCATTTAAAGCAAACAATCACAAAAATATTCATACTGTCAAATAGCCTATTGTTGGGCTTGCCATAATCCCCAAGCTTGGCTACCCTACTTACTATAATATTATATGTGAACATGGAATTTTTTACTGTTTCACGGTAAAACAATTGTAACGGATGTTGATAAAACATTACAATAATATAACTTACTAGCTGCGCCCCGGGGTTTTACTCGCGTAAGTTTGGATCCCGCGGAAAAATCGGGATAAAAAGTATCCTATGTGATTTTCCTGGTTATAAACTATCAAACTAATATGAATATCAAACATCCATCCAACCATTCATACATGGTCATAAAGTTTCTCATCTATCTATATCTATACTAATATATAAAGCTGAAGAGTTTGTTTGTTTGAACGCGCTAATCTCAGGAACTACTGGGCCGATTTGAAAAAATCTTTTTGCGTTGGATAGTCCATCAATCGAGGAAGGCTTTAGGCTATTAACATCACGCTGCGACCAATAGGAGCGGAGCATATAAAAAAACATGGAACCCTATGCGGGTGAAACCGTGGCGCGCAGATAGTTTATAATAGTTGTACAAAAGTATCTGTTATCTTATGTATACACTTGTTATACATAAGGTATCATTGTAAACAATTCTATTCTATTCTATTTTTGTTTATGGCGATGGTGCCATAAACAAAAATAAATGAATCTACCAACCCACACTTGAACAAATAAATAAATCTACCAACCCACACTTGAACAAATAAATAAATCTACCAACCCACACTTCAACAAATAAATAAATCTACCAACCCACACTTGAACAAATCAATAAATCTACCAACCCTCACTTGAACAAATAAATAAATCTACTAACCCAAACTTGAACAATTTGCTTGCATGGTAGTCCACCAGATTATAAATTAAGTATCTTCAAGGTTAGTTCAGGGTCATAAAAACTAGGCTTGAGTGAATAGGCTCTTAACGTTTGCATGACTGCTTACCATCAGGCGGGATCGCGGTTAAACACTAGTTTATAACATTTAAAATAAACTATTCTCCATATTCTGGTAACTGTCTTGTATGTCTTGTTCTCCAGGTAATAGCGGATGACCCCCCGCAGCTTCCAGATACATCTGACTTCACTCCTGAGTTTAAATTATTTGTGTCACAGTGGTAAGTTATCATTTCTACGTTTGATAGTGCTCCAGAATGATTCTAAAGAAATACTGCAACATATTCGCCAAAAATGTAAACAAATAGGTATGAGTTTAGCCAAAAATAACTTTAATTCCAACACCTTAAAGTTTAGTTTCCGCTACTATTTCAAACATTTTTATAGCTTTTTCAATCACTCTGAATTCAACTCAATCACTTTTACAATAAAGTTGTTATTTGTTTAACTTAAAATAACATCAATTTGAAACATCAACCGCGCAACCAGTCGACCAACAAAATGTATACAGCTCTATTGAGAGTTACTCACCTGCCCCCTAATCGGCGAACACATTTTTGTCAACTGATTGCGACTGGTTGGGATCGTTTGAACCGAATGGACCAATGGGCGGTCCGAACGATCCCAACTAATGCCAACTAGTCGCAATCATTTGACAAAAATGTGTTCGCCGATTAGGGGGCTGATGTCCATTTGGTTGCGTAACCCTGTATACATTTTGTTGGTAGCGGCGACTGTTTGCCGCACCATGGTGTCCTGGTGAAATATAGCCTTAAACTTAATCTCTCTTCCAGCCTAACAAAAAATTACAGACAACGCCCAAAGTACGCGAAACTTCTAGAACATCCATTCGTAGTGAAAGCCGCGCGTAGTTCCGTTTCCGTTGGCGCGTGGTACGCGTCGCTCTCGATCTTCGAACAGTCGGGCGCGTCCAAGACGGGCTCGGTGACGTCACTGGTCGCCCCGGTGACACCGCCCAGCAACGGAGTGGAGACACCGGTTACTCCTCAACCCGTGAGGAATTTTGTGACCAGTTCCCAGCATTGGATGGAGCAAGTTACGCCGACGCCTGCGAGGTGAGTTTGATGAATTTTCGTTAGATTGGAAAATTTCACCAGGTCATCGGTCCACCTTGTTAGGGGCCTCCCTATGCTGTGTCTTCCGGTACGTAGCCGCCACTCCAGAACCTTGCTGCCCCATCATCCATCGGCTGTGTGAACATTGTGCCTCGTCCACTGCCACTTAAGTTTAGCGGCTCGAAGAGCTATGTCAGTGACTTTGGTTCTTCTGCGGATCTCCTGATTGCTGATTCGATCGCGCAGAGAAACTCCCAGCATAGCTCTTTCCATCGCCTTTTTTATGGCCTACGTATGAGGCCCATTGTGAGCGACCACGTTTCAGTTCCGTATGTCATCACTGGCAACACACACTGGTCAAAGACTTTAGTCTTGAGACACTGTGGTATCTTGGATGACGAGAAGATGGACAACAAGGTGGACCGATGGCCTGGTGAAGGTCGCGGGAACCGGTGGATGCGGACAGTACAAGACTGGTCAGAAGAAGGAGGAAAACTTTAGAACTATATATTTAAAAGCTTTTGACTACAGTTTAGTATTGAACCCTCATTCCCGACTCACATTTTCCATAATTTATTATTCATTTCTGAATAAATCAATTCCAATTCCAAAATTATAAACTCATTTGCAAAAAAAAAAAACGGACACTTAAGAAGGGCGATGAAATGAATGGACTGTATTTTTAAGGTCTGGTATGATAGGTTAATAATAAATTCAATCGTTAACAGAATCCCGGCTTTCATCAGGTTTTTATAAAAAAATTGATACAATTTATGGGAAATAATGCTAAAACTCGCTAGTAGTGTATGTTCGCTAGTAGTGCATATGTTAATGAAGTAAAAATTAAAAAAGTTTTTTTGTTTGTTTTTCTTTAATAAAGTAGAAGCAGATAAATGTTTAGTATCGAGTGTGACCCCCTCTAGCTAAAATCACAGCTTAAATTCGTCTGGACATGCTAGCGAGTAGATCCCGGATACTTGCTTGCGGAATACGTTGCCACTCCGCAGTAATAACATTCTTCAGCTCTCTGATGGTCTGCGGAGCCGTTGTACTGATCTCACACGCCGTTTTGGAACGTCTCAGCCATGCCCAATGGGATTGAGGTCGGGACTTCAAGCTGCCCAATCCACACGACGAATGCCGACCTCTTGCACATACGCTTCAACATCTCGACACCGGTGGGCGCGAGCATTGTCGTCCATAAAAATCGAATCTTCACCTAGAGTGGCCAATGCGGGTTGTGCATGAGGAATTAGAAAGTGTAGGATAAAAAGAGGTTTTCTGTAAAAATGAGCATCAAATGAAAATTTGAATTTAGAACGTACTTTTTTAAATACCACGGCATTTTTTAAACCGGCCAGTAACATGTGCAAACGGTTGTTTTTTTTTTTTTTTTTTGTAAGTATTATACTTTTTAAAGATGAATGAAAATCAAAACCGCCCGCTTTTTTGCAAATGAGTGTATAATGAATAGAGTTATTTCCATATTTTTAGTAGACAAGAGCATAACATCTTAAAAAATTTAAGATACAAATGTATCATTTTAATTTGAACCTTACATTATGTCGATCACATAGAAGCGGTACTACAATATAGTATTTCCTTCCAGAGCATGGTGGGCGACGAGTAGCAACGCAAACGCAGGCGGCAGTAGTTCGCAACCTACAAGCTTAGAAACCGATATGTGTAACCACTCGCCTTACCCGAGAAGAAGGTAAGAAACACTCATACTGATACATTCGAGAAATGTTTAAACAAATATTAGTTATTGGAAAAATAACTTAAATTCCTACACAATAAAATTTAATTTACAATACTATTTCACAACATTTTTATAAAATAAATGTTTGTCATTTTGGTATCAGCTTTATTACAAAGGCAATAAAGTTGATATTTATTTAAATTTAAGGCAATAAAAATGTACATGTGTAGTGTGTTGTCGTTAGAAGCTAATGATAATCAGTATGATGTGCGATACTTCACTCTGACTGCTCTAGGTGCAATAAAACCTATATTGGGCAAAGATAAAAGAAAATATCGAAAAGAAGATTAATATTGCCTGAATTTATGTTTGTGTGTTTCACAGAACAATCGACGCCTGCGCATCTCCGCCGCCGCCGCCCGTGCGCAGAGTATCCGCTGACAACCGCTGGAGAGCCTCGCCTGCGGTAAGTCCCTTAAACATACACAATCCTATTTAAATTAGAAATTCAGAATCTTAGAGAATTATCATATATTGGAAAATCAAACTCTGTGCAGAACATAACAAAGTTTAAAATCTATTTCAGCAAAAAATTTACAAAATTGTTTATTCGAAAATCAACTTTAATTGCATGTGTCTAAAGTAGAAAGTCTATGATTCTGAATTCATGTTATAAAATTAGAGTAAACTAATGACAGAAAAGACTCTATTTAGGCCACCAAAAACCCAACATCAGCCTATCGGCGTCCGGTGCTCGACATAAGGTTCTCCGTAATGCCTCAGACACGGTTTTCGGCCTTCATCAAGACGCAGCCTGTCCTCATTAGGTCACCGGAGTTGGAACAACAGGATATAGTACATGTATGTTGGGAGTATGTACTGCGTCGCTGCAATGCGTTGTGTGGCATGCTGTTGAATCTTAGGGTGATTAGTTTGATCTGTAGTAAAATCTGAGGGAGCAGCGCTGGTAAAGACCGCGACTTACAAGACGTTGGTCGTAAGTTCAAACCCCAGCAGGTGCTTTAATTTGTGTACATTATTTAATTACAACGGCTCTCAAAACGGTGAAGGAAAACATCGTGAGGAAACCGGCATGTCCAAGAGCCTAATTCGTAGACATGTGATATCTGCCAACCCGCACTGGGCCCGCGTGGTAGATTACGGCCCACTCCCTCTCACCGAGAGGAGGCATGTGTCCCAGGCGTGGGAACATTATAGACTGATTATGTTATGTTTTAAAATCTTATGCCAACGCCAATAGTAGTCTTGAGGGGCAAAAGGTTTGTTTAATAAATCTCAATCTATCAAAACTACCCTCACATTTCTGACATCTCTGTTACAGACGTAGTAAATATGACCAGATTGCATACAGTAGGCCTATTATGAGTTTTCATTAGAGATGCAACGGATATCCGGTAACTATCCGGTATCCGGCCTATCCGGCCGTCCTAATACTATCCGGCCGAATACCGGATAGCTAATATTAGGCCGGATATCTATCCGGCCGAATAAATAGAACAAACTGGATAAATTAAACGCATTTTTGAGTAATTATTTGCTTTATTTAGTTAGTATCACTTTAATATAATTAATTTAAGTTTTATATTTTTAATCACACAATAGTAAATTAATGTAATACAAAGAAAATGAATGAATAATACTCATACTGCACTAAGGGAAAATTATGGTGGATGAATACTGATATCTCTGCATTAGGAGGTAGCAGGCGGTTGCGTTTCTGTTCATAAATAAGGCCAGCTTCAGAAAAGTCTTTCGCTATACACACAGCTGCAAGGTGCAGAAAGATAGATTTTAGCAAATTTTGTTAAATTTAGCTGCCCACCAAGAATAAGGGTCGCAATTGCCAACAATTAGCACTGACTTGAGATAAAAATCCAGCTCACAGGTTATCGCCGCCTGCACAAACGACTAAGTTTCGCCTGATATCCGGTGGCCGGATATCCGGTATCCAGCCAAACTACTATCCGTTACATCTCTAGTTTTCATTACGAAACTCTATCGTCGATATCGAGCGCGTTTGACTCACCGATTGGCCCGCTTCAAGGTCGTAAGAACTCTAAACCAATGAGAGCGCCAAACGCGCTTGAGATCGACGATCGAGTTTGGTATTGAAAACTCTTACTAGGTCTAGTGAACGTATTCTCCCTCTCACTGAGAATTGGCCTGTGTCTCAACAGGGGGACATTGTCATTATAGGCTGCTATGCTATGCTATGATGGACGTGTTTTAAACACATTACAAATAAAAAATACTAGTGTGCTTATGACCACACAACTGAAGTGTGTGTATGTGTGTACAATACATACATTAATTTTCTATAAATATTTAAACTTATTTCATGGTTTCATTGGTAAATTAATATTTTTGCATAGATCTTCTATTTTTATTAAAAAAATAATAATAATAATATTTTTGCATAGATCTTCTATTTTTATTGAAAAAAAAAAAAAAAAAAAACGTTGTAGACCTTGTAGTACCAAGCTCGTGCCACGGGCGCCTCTGTGCTTATATCCCCCACTTAACTTCCGTTCGCCTTGCCCGATCACTTTTCGTAACGCTTACGTCACGCGTTCGCCAGCTTACTCCCCAAGTCAAGCGTGCGTAAAGAAGTTTCACTTCAAAAAGACAAAATACATTATATAGTGAGATTTTTAATTCGAGTCAGTAAAATGACAAGTGCAACTGTGACTGTTACAAAAGGCTGACCCGCTATAATAGTGATGTTCGGCAATCAATAGACTTAGATATTATTTAGTCATGCTTTATTTTATTAGGTATCAAAGCGTTGTCTACACAATGAGATATTTAACTTGATACAACAGTATTTTATGTAATATTTAATTCAATACCGTGTATGTATTCTGTTTAATTAAAATTACATATTTTTATTTATATAAATTAGAAACGCAATTTCATATTGAATAAAAAAATGTAATTCGACTAAATATTAATTGTAAAAACTCGTTTTTACCACTTCACTATTTATTTAGGATAAAAAACCTGTAACACTGGAAATGTGCATTTTACCGACTCGAATTAAAAATCTCACTATAGTCAAAAGCCTCGTACTCAAATTTGAAAACTTATAAACAATGTTGACAATTCTGTGTGCGTCTGGGAGGCTTTGACCCTGATTTTATGTGGATAATGCTTAAAATATGGCCAACTAACGCCAATAGTTGTTTTTTTTTTTATTTGCTTTGGTTTTGTTTCAGTTTTAATGTGTGTGTGTGTTGTTGTTTTTTTTTTTTCTCTAGAATTAAACTTGTGTTGAAATAAATAAATGTTTATGTTCGCTATTGACCGTGACTTAAAAGTTGTAGGTAGGTTAGGTAGCTTTGCTTTGTGTATATAATTTCATCGCCACTGCTCTCGAAACGGTGAAGGAAAACATCGCGAGAAAACCGACATGTCCTAGAAACAAAACTTCGAATACATGTGACATCTACTTACCCGAAGTAGACTACGACCCACTCCTCTATTATTTATTAAATAAAGCAGTTTTTGTTTGACGATCATTAAACACATAAATAAATGGGATTTTACAGCAGTTCAAACTTGATCAGATTTTCGGAGTTCGACTGTTTATACAATATGTAAAGAAAACCCTGTCTGACCCATAAGGATAGATAGAGGTTAGGTAAACACATGACCAAATATAATATAAAATTTTACGTAATCATCATAGTACCAATACAAATGAATTTTGAAATAATCTTTTTTTCCCGCGAATTAACTCCAACTTCCCCGAACTTGTTAATTTTTAAAAAAGTGACAACACCATTTGGACTGTATTATTATAAACGATGTGACCACGTGCCGCGTGCCCTGCCCCCCCGTCGCCTGCGGATGGGTTGCCTACCGCACATGTATTAAGTTCTCTTTTTACGAAATACAATTTATTTTTTTAGGGGGATTTTTTTTTGAGTTTAGCCCGGCTTTGTATCCATTAGTAGAATCTGTTATCTATACCTAACAACACCTTCACGGATCGGACAGGGTTTTCTTTACATATAGTATACTCTTATAGTAACGCCGTGGCGCCGCAGTGATCTTGCACCGTGAGACGTGTGTCATCATCTTAGTAGATAATAGTAGAGGACATATTTATGGCTACCATGAGTTTTATTACGAAGACTTTTTTATATATAAATTATAAACTAGCGCTTGACCGCAATCCCGCCTGATGGTAAGCAGTAATGCGATCGTTGATGGCAAAGCGCGCTAGTTTATTAAGAGCTTATTCACTCTAGCCTTGAAGACACTCAAATTGTAGTGTGACGGAAACACCGCCGCCGGCAAATTGTTCCAGTCCCTCGATGTACGCGGTATTAAAGAAAAAGCGAAACGCTTCGTCCGCATCGTAGTGATGTCAACAACGTAAGGGTGGAAAGTCGCCGTACGACCCGTCATACGTCGTGGGTCGTCCGATGGTGGAACGGAGATGGGGAATTAAATCATGCAATTCCCTTGCACACTCGCCAGAATGCATCCTATCCTATAGAAGACCGAAAGGCTGGCTACTCTACTGGCTCCAGGCTTTGGAGACCTTTTCGAGTTAAATCTGGGTCGTCAATCAGCCTCTTCGCACGCCTCTCCACTGAATCCAAAGTAGCCAGGTGACACGAGCGAACCTGTGCTGTGTTCAACATTAGAAGCTGCCCTGTAGGCCTAGTATGAGTTTTCAATACGAAACTCGTTCGATCGTATCGAGCGCGTTTGACTCAGCGATTGCCCCGCTTCAAGGTCGTAAGAACTCTCAACCAATGAGAGCGCCAAACGCGCTCGATACGATCGAACGAGTTTCGTATTGAAAACTCATACTAGGCCTACTGGTGTGAAGTACCGCCGGACCTTTGCGATGACGCCAAGTTTTTTGGCTTCATCATCATAAAAAAGACTCCGATCATCAATATCAACCGCGGTTGACATCGATTGGCTCGCTTCAAGGCTGTAGGAACTCTCAACCAATGATAACGCCAAACGCAGTCGATGCGTATGATCAAGTCTCGTAATGAAAACTCATGGTAGCCACACTTGTCTGAAGTCAAGAGACGTAAATAATGAGTACCATCTATACCAGCTGATTTTTTTTTTACCGTGTGGACAAAACAGGTTATAAAAGGTGGACAGAGTAGAAACCTATGCCAAATAAAATACACCCATCCATAAATACTATTACATACTTATTTTAAATATAATTTCGTACTAAAATGCGTGCGTTGAGGCCGAATTTGTATGTGAATAAGAAAGCGGTAGAAATATCGATGAATTCGTAGAAATAGTGAAATTTATTTGAAGCGGGCCGAGAGATCTTAAACAAAAGGATTCAATCTAAGAGTGTAGCGGTGTCTACAAACGCCACATGTGAACAACGCGTCATACTGGCGTCCAACGGATTCTACATCTCGCAAGCTGAGTTTACCGTGCAACTAGCATATACAACGTTATTTTTTGTTTATACGAAACCTGAATATAGTTTATTTTATTTTATTAAGATGTCCAACAGCGATTTACATAGATACTTACATTAAAACAAATATAATTTATTAAAGCCAGTAACAGGATATCATAGCTAAGTATAACATAAAAATGACGTTAACTTTTAAAACAATAACGTATCATTTTATTTTACATGCAAATACAAAAACTCCCGCTGGATAATTCATGTCGACAGCCTCTCAAGCACTTGCAACTTAAATTTTGATTTGGAAACGGGATAAATATCGATATCGCTGAAATATTTATTCAATGTTTTAATAGCTCGTGAAGTGAATTCGTTGTTCCCGTAGTTTGTTTTCTTCAAAGGAACATGAAAAACGTTGTATCTAGGACGACATCGAGGTATGACTAAAGATATAACTGACGTCAAAGAAGGGCAGTCGAGATTTGTGTTGACTATATCGTGAAGAAATGCTAAGTCAAGCATAGTTAAATTATTAATAATAATTGTTTGTTCAGAATAAGCAACTGAATCGATTCCAAACATTTTTACACCATGTTATATTTTTTCATAAATACATTTAGAAATTATTATAGTACCTATGGTTACTGAACGCGCTACGCAGCTTACGCGTGCTCATACCCGCACTCAGCTGACGCCACAGACTAAGGCACCCGGCTCGCCCATCCAAACGGAGCGTGGACCATATTTTTGTTGGGACAACCAAGTAGGATAACAAGCTCATAACTTTGTGGTTTTCATTATATCTTTTTGAATTTTTTGTAAATAGATTCTTTACTTCAAAATACTGGACACGTATTGCGGGTTTCGCATAATAAAAAAAAAATGTTGTATACAAATTCTTTACCTGTTCCTCATGCTTCCTCAAGAGCAAAAAAAAAAAATGTTTTCCGGTACACTTCTACTCCGTTGTTTACATTTTATACCCTGTTTAGTCACGGTAAATAATGTCTATCAGTAGGTATACATAACAGAAGCCATTTAAAACTAGCAAGTTTCAATTACTAGAAACTCTAAAACACCTTTTCGTAGGATTTCTTCAAAAGTTTTCAATCTAATATCAAATTAGTTTACATGTTCAATATTCATATAGTTAGTCAATCCATAACAATTTGTCAATTTTATATTGCAACAAAATTCATACTTCCTTTTCATTTTTTTTTTTTCATTGAAAATCAACTTAGTTTATATGACCATAAAGTTGATTATGTCACATTGAGCCATTTTAATTCTTAATTCTAATGAACTTTATTGACGTAGTTCAATTTTAATTGTAAATAAAACTGCTATAATAGGGTATTTGACTAAAAACCTATTTAGTCAGTCAGTCAGATTTCCAAAAAATACTAAACACGTATTTTTTGTCTTATCAAAACAATAAAATATGACAAAACTATAAAAGGCATCAAAGATCAGGAGTGGTGGCTGGTGACGTCACTGGTCTCTAAAAAGTGTAGCGTGCAGTGGCGTCACTCGGGTTTTCAATGCACTGTGTCGTCTTCATTTTTTGTTTATATGAAATTTTTTTTGGAAATTTGACTGACGATCTAATTAGTTTTATTTAGTCAAATACCCTATTATAAATGACTCTTTTCTATATTTTGCCATAGTAAAATCAGCTTAGAACACACGGTTATACGGTCGATAATCGTGTGTAACTTTATTCCTACTATTACTGGATAAATGGAACTAATAGGACTTATTTATTTCCACAGAGTTCCGGCAACACTAGTCCTATAGTACTGCAGAGGTTTTACCATCAGAACCAGCAGAGAAGGTCGCGAGTTGACCTGCATTCGACACCTAGACATAGAAGGTACGTTTAAAAACTAAGATTTATATTAAACTTACCTGTGTCCACATACATAGCCACACCAGCAGAACAATTGTAGTGATTATAGATCACTAGCTTTCCGCTCGCGTGGAATTCGTTAATATCACGCTTTACAGGTTCCTTCGGGGATATCAAATTTATCCGCGATAAAAAGTAGGTACCCTATTATTTAATCCGGACTTCTAAATTTACGTCTGCAAAATTTCAAAGCAATCGGTTCAGTAGTTACAACGTGAAAGCGGAACAAACAAACAAACTCACTTTCCGATTTATAGTATTACCTATAGATTACAGACTTTATTCATAAACGATTATTAAAGTTAAGTTTTTTTTTTTTTTTATTAATTTATAAACCAGCGCTTGACCGCAATCCCGCCTGATGGTAAGCGGTGACGCAATCGTTGATGGTAAAGCGCACTAATTTATTAAGAGCCTATTAAGACATGCGAACGTCCAAAATGTATGTTTAAACGGTCGCAAATCACTAGTTAACTTTAAGAAACGTTTATGAATATAGAGGTCAGTGTGTTTCAATCTGGCAATTTATTTCTTTTTTTTTAGACTGTGACTAGATTTTGAAAATTTTAATGATGGGTGGGAAACGGCCATCTGATATAATAAAACGGTGTTGAATGGACAACAGCAGGTTAAGCTAGCCAAATATTGTAAAAATATAAATATAACCACTAGGCCACCACGACTGTATAGTCGTGGTGGCCTAGTGGTTAAAACACCAGCCTCTCAAGTATGAATGCGCGGGTTCGATTCCAGGTCAGGCAAGTACCAATGTAACTTTTCTAAAGTTATATGTACTTTCTAAGTATATCTTATGACTGAAGGTGAAGGAAAACATCTTGAGGAAACCCGGACTTTAAGTCTGAAATCGCCAACCCGCATTGAGCAAGCGTGGTGATTACGCTCAATCTTTCTCTGTATGAGAGAAGACCTGTGCCCAGCAGTGGGACGATAGAAAGGCTGATAATGATGATGATGATGATAAATATTTCTTATGTACCTGTCAAATATTCCTTACTGCTTTAGCGATAACTTATAATGATGTGCTGTCGTCTGTACCTAAAAACTGGTCATTGTACTTACTCATTATTCAATAAATGTATTTTTTATTATGTATTAGGTTTTTATATACTGAATTTTTAAGTGGTAATTGTAATGTTACAGTATTTCCCTTAATTTTGTGTGCCTCTTGGCGAAGGCCTCCTTTAATTGTTTCCATTGTACTCTGTCGCGGGCCTATCCCGTAAAGTTTTCAGGGCGGTGAGCATTAACTCATTCTCCCGTCTTTGTTTCCCCCTATTTATTTTTGCAGTTCTGAGGTACCAGTCTGTTTTAATTTTATTCCACTTCGCATGTTTTCCCTCATCATGTGGCCAGTCCACCTCCACTTTTATTCGTCAATCCAAAAAATGTAGATGACAGCGCATTTTTATATATAAAAAAACAGCTCTTCCATTGTTTACATAGCTTGACATCGGTTATTTTATATTTTATTTTATTCAAACGTATTCCACTGTTTTCGTCGTGGATAATGCTTTTAGAGCAATCATTATTTTTTTTTACAATTTTACACCGTGATTATATGTGCGCTTATCATGTTTTTTTTCCGGATCTTAATTAATAAAAGAATTACAACACTTCAAAATCGCAAAAAATAACCCATTTTAACCATGATGTTCTGATGACTATTAGACAAACGTGATAAGTTTTTTACAAAAACGAAAATAATAGAAGCATGGGTATACTTTTCCTGTAAATTTCGATATAAAAATAATTGAGATCTGTCGTGTTTTGAAAAAGAAAACATTGGAATACGAAACGTCTTTTGTTCAACGTTGTTGTAGGTAAAATCAACCTGAGCTGCAACTGTCCTTTTCGCACTTTACCGGGAGAGGTTGGAAGCAGCGCGACGGCAATAGTTTCTTCAAATACCTATTTTCCAAATTTCTCGGCACTAAAGTCCCCTCTTAAGGCTGTTCCCATTGTATAAGTTGTTCATAATAGTGAGTACAATGACCTCTTCGGCTGCAACACCATTTGACTACACCTTATTGATATCTTACTTGTTTTAAGCGTTGAATGTCGTTTAAAATCCTATTAATATTATAAATGGCAAAGTTTGTGAGTGTGGATGGATGGATATTTGGTACTCTTTCACGCACAAACTACTGAACGGATTCTTTGTGGCTACCATGAATTTTCATTTCGAAACTCCACGTTTGGCGCTCTCATTGTTTGAGAGTTCTTACAACCTTGGAGCAGGTGAATCGATGAGTCAAACGCAATCAATATCGATGATCGAGTCTTAGTAATGAAAGCTCATGGTAGCCACACGTATGAAATTTTGTGCACAGATAGTTTATAACCACAATAACACAGGATATTTTTATCCCGATGTTCCTACGGGATGGAAGCTTATGCGGGAGAAGCTGCGGGGTCCAGCTAGTTGCTCATAAAATTGTGTTTTATATATGATTATGTTGTTCCAGTTTAAGTAGAGAACACAGCACAGGCAGGTCGCCCGAGCCTCCGCCGCGGACTAGTCGACAACACACAATGTTAGGACATGAAGGTATGTAACCCATCAAAATCTCCCTAGCCTTTTTTTTTAACGCGATCCCGCCTGATGGTAAGCAGTGATGCAATCCTTGATGGTAAAAGGTCACTAGTTTATTAACAGCCTATTCACTCTAGCCTTGAAAACATTTAAATTATAATCAAGACGAGGCGAAGCGCTTCGTCCGGATCGTAGTGGTGTCAGCTTTTTCTGTTATGTTGGGTCAGCTTCAAATCTAACGGAATGCACTTGGATACCAATATTTTAAATGAATCGACTGCGTATCTGATTATCTATTACGATATCTCTTAGAATTGCTGCTTATGCTCTGTCTTCTAACTAGCTTTAACGACTGCTAAAGCTCTTAACAAGGCAGCCGGGGTCTCGATATCATTAGCCATCCACGGGCGGATCTCGGAAAAAGTTGCTTTACTTTTGATCGATAAAAAAAAACAGAATACATCAAAACCGTAATTTTTACCAGTCGTGAATTGCTCCTTGCGTCTTTATAACAATAAAAAAATACCTTATTAATTTTTTCAAATGTGTTTAGGTATACCATTGACAAATTCATTAAAAAAAATTTTTTTTTCTTGGTATTGAAAGTAAAAAAAAAAGTTGGTTGTCTGTAGAACTCCGTCTACTGCCGATATTTGAACGTGACAACGTCTATTACATGTTTACACATCGGGCGCTCTAGGGGTGGGGGTAAAGTAGGCGTGGACTCCGTGTGGCGTCAGATTCGGCCGTTACGGTGTTTTCGAGAAGACTCCACGCCGTACCAATTTAATAGACGTTGTCACGTCAAAAAATTATAATTAAGATATGACATGGAACAAAATTCAGGTACATATGAATAATAATGAATTTTTAATTATATCAATTGTAGATAATTAATTTTGCGTACCGATTAAACGTTAAGACAAGCACGACTTGAACAGAACAATGTATTATTATAAGAACGAAATAGACATGTAAACGAAGTACACCGAAGTATTATAATAGCTAATCCCTGTTCGGGAAACAAACATTGAGCTCCCGGCCACCGAAGGCGCGGGCCTGCGGGCGGTGAGCAGTGGGCAGCTCGCCGCCCGGTAAGGACCAGGCCCGAGTCGACGGCTCGTCGTGACTCACGCGCGCCTTAAAGACATGTCAGCACATCGTGACGCGGTCCACGAAGACCGATGCCTCCTGGCTCAGACTTGCTGATTGGTCAAAAAAATACCGTGGCCCCGGCGCACAGGCAAATGAAAATACATGTGTGGGTTTTAGTCAGTAAAAGTCTGACACGCCCTCCGTTCAGAGCGGGAGATGTCATTTGATAGTTTCCCATCCAGAACAAAAAAAGAAGATATTACAGCTAATAAAATGTCTGATTTGTAGTTTCAGCAAACGGTAGCACGACAGACTTGGAGCCACCCGCGCTACATGAGAGGTTGCACCCACCGTCGCCCTTATTACTCAACGACAGGTAAAAACCTTTGCTTGACTTTATTCCAGACAGTTAACAAGATGGCGTTGTCTATCTTTCTACATAAATATGCAAACTGATGCGGCCTTATGTATTACAAAACAAGATTTGTTTTTAGTTCCAGTTTTAAACCATGGAACCAATTTTTCTTTTTTCAATAAAATTATAGTAGTAATTACTTTTTTATAAAATTCTTACCGTTTCTTGAGAAAGCCTAAGGGCAGAGCCATGCAGCCATTGTCTTAATTAAAAATTATTTCGATTTCAAAAATTAGGGCCTGTAGATTTCCCTTTTCTGTAGCTAAGTTTTGCAAGGCCGAAGCCACTGTAACTTTTTAGTACTAATTACAAAAACTCGTGACAGACACGAAATTACGTTGTCAATTTTATATTAAGAACTTTACGGTGCTCTGAATAAAGTTTATAAAACAATAACAAGCTCGAAGACTTGGCATTGGACTAAAGTTACACCTCGTTTTGTAATAAGATGGATGACGTTTTAGGTTAAAATAAAATCCTATAGTGATCCATCTCGGTGTTCAATTTCTCACAGTTCTGAAGATTGCACATGGCTGAACCTGTCATTATATACAGAGTGGTGTTGATAATAGGAACAATGCTGGTTCATAGGAATAATCCTAAACCAGAGAAAAAAACTTAGCATCAAAAATGAAAATTTCAAGCAAATTAAATCGCATGAAATTGCAAACGGAATAGAACATCCTTTAGAAATATTGATTCACTGACCTCCGATCGGCGACAGCGCGATCCTATATCGACTTGCTTTTTTCGCGCCATTATTATTAAAGTTTGGTACCTCAGGATGCGGCGGTCATTAACCTGTAAGCGCTTCCTTATCAACATGTAAAAAATGTGAAGTATGAAAAATAATTTCCTGTGACTAAACTAATCCACATATTTATATAATTTTTTATGGGTAGCCTGAGAATGTGTGGAGGTACACGGTGTTTAAATTATTGTCGTATTGTCAGCACCACTCTGTATACATTTTTTGTCATCATAACTTACCCATGTTTGCAAAATTATCTTTATCTATCTTTATTGAAAAATCACCCGCTAGACGGTTTATCCAGATTTTGACGACTGCCTTGATATTAGAAAAACTTGTGGATGACTAACTATAATACACATTCCTCAGGCTATCAGAAGGCCGTAGTCAAAGCCTAACCCGTGCTGAACTACGCAACGGTTATCGAGGCGAGCCACCTGCGCCCGCACCGCATAAACATCATCACGACGACCAGGGTAAGTTCCTACAGACTGCGGTGGACACAGTTCAATGTAGATAGTACTTGGGCCAATAACTTGCCGCAAGTTCAGACATAATTCGTGTTATTGGCAAGTATTTATGATACACGAAGAACAATTCTTTTCGGCGACTGTTTGTGAAGAATAGTTTTAACAAGTCGAAACGGAAATTAAAAAAAAAATACGGAAATAAAGGTATGTAGGTACTGTAGAGATTGTCTTGTCTGCTGAAGGTCACCTTATGTAATGCAGGCCAGCAACAATTTAGCGCAGAGTCCATTTCAACATTCAAACGCAATCGCAACATCGGCTATCGGCAGAAGTTACCCCCGGCTTCACCAGACAAAGTTTTGCCGCCAAGCAATTCGTCGTTTTCCGACATGATGTCTGGTGAAGCCGTACGGAAGACGGGCCCTAAAAGTTTTGTTGCGATGTGTGCCGGGTACGATGCACCAAATATTGTCGGGAGTTTGGTCGTGGAGGGACTCCAGATAAATCTTCCTCTGGGTTTAACATTGCATCACATCGCTCAACTGCCGTCTTCCTTGCTATTACCATCCATACCGTTACCGCGTTACATAGCGTTACCATCAACAATTGCATCTCTTTTAACCATCAGGCGGGATTGTAGTGAAGCACTAGTTTATAATTTTAAAAAAAGTAAGGTGTTAGTTTCGAAAAGTCAGCTCTAGTTTAGTTAAAAATATTTAAAGATGGGATCGTATAGTTGTTTGATTCCCTCGAAAACCTTCAAAGACTCTTCTAGTTCTTACAGTACTTACAGAAAATAATCAATTAAAAATAACTTTTAATCGATAAAAGCATTGCACTACACTAGTTCTGGCTGAATGCAGACAGTTTTTGGCCCAAGTTGTTGATCTAGTACGGCCATACCTTGAAGAATGAATAATTAGCACTTCGAGCGTACCCAGCCTTGAAGCTGTTATATTGCACTGTCCATATACTGGGAAATACAAATTTAAATTCCGGCCGTCCAGAGAATGCGTTTCTGACAGCTGTCAGTGCGCTGAGGAATACATTCTCTACTGCGTAACTAATAAAGATCAAATTCGCAAAACGTATCCGTTTGTATCAAACTGATAGGCGTTAAGAAAACATGCCCTCGATGGTCGGACTTTTGTCTTCAATGACTGATATAGCAAAGGCTGGCTACGTGCGTCGTAATGGCAGTTTTTATTATTGTTTGATTTTATTTTCAGTTACTTCCTGGTATAAAAGTAGGGTTTATTTAAATATATCTAATTTACGTACCTATTCTTAAAACAGTTTAGTGATTTTGGTTACTAGAATTTACTTGTGAAAACACTCTCACATTAATTTCTTAAATTAAATCAATGTGAGTTTTTACAGGGAAATGAAGCCATAAAACCTACTTAGAAAATACAAGATATATTGGCACACGATAATTTGCACATTATTTGGTTACATGTTACTTTTTTGGTTTGTCTTTAACCAACGATCGTACTGACGTCACAATATCGAGGCGGGATTTTATCGCGCGCTAGATTTTTAACTCCCGGTGTTGAACCAAACAGAGCGCATTCTAATGCGTCAAAAACAATGTTGGATATCAAATCTCGAGCTAAGCAGCCAATGTGTGTAACTTATCGCGTATTCAATTTTCTCATTGAATTATAGTATACTCTACAAGCAATCAGAATGGAATAATCTACCTTTTGAACAAGTCTCGGCAAACAGCCGTGATGCGCAACATGTAACAACAAAGCCCCATCTCTCGATCATTGCAGACTACACTATAACAATGTAAGAATACAACCTAAGTTAACTTGAGACCCGAGCGGAATGCGTCCTCCCTGCCCCTCGCCCCTACGGGACAATTAAGATGTGTAGGGTGGCATCGCATACTTGAATACTAATAACAAATGGTATCCTTTCGTCATCCGAGCGAAGTCTTAAGTTAACTTGGGCGGGTTATACTTATGATTGACATTGACAATTTGTAACGAAGGAGTTCAGCCAGCCTATGACTACTATGAGTTTAAACGCGTGTTGTTCGCTGCTCCGCGCGCGCGCACTCTCTCCGCACGCATAGTGTGTATAGACGCGTGAAAATATTGCAAAACAGACACTGCGTTACTGTAAAAGTAAATTAAAAAGTTTAATCAACCATAACGAATTTTATTTTACTTAAAAACTGTTTTTGTTTTTTTTTTCTTTTGGAGTCCTCATGGAGCCGGGAAACTGGTTAAAATGTATTTGTTCTTCTTTTTGGCACTTTTCTCTTGACTGAAGTTCGTTTGGACTCGATACAAGTTGATATAGCGAGAATATGAATAGAGTTGTCACTATTTTATCGATACTTATCGATATATACTCTTTTACCGGGTGTGCCTAAATAATTGCGTCTTCTTGTTTAATTTTGAGGCTCGAAAAATTAAGTATTTACTTGATCTTGCAATAATTTCACAAATCATCTCATTCTCATACAGTCTGTTTCTACCCTTCCATTGTGTAAATATCGGAGGAAAACCATGAAGTTATGGGAAATATGCTTCTGACGCGTCCTCTGTGCTTTGCGGTTATATGCTTTCGCACAGCCGAAATAAGGCAGCCAAAGAGGCTTTTTGCCGAAAAATATTTTTTGGAAATTATTTTCTTGTTTTGTAGAAAGATGTTTGATAGATAAAAAGACGAAAATATATTTATATGTTGTCCAAACAATCATCGATTTTGTGACAGCAGCAACAAGTTTTTGACTGTTACTGTTTAAATATGGTTTGGTTTCTACTGTCGATTTGTTCTACCTCTATCTACAAAACTAGATGTCAAAATTTTGTGTCGGCATATTTTAATGTGCTAAATTAATGTTTATATCAAATCAAACTCGTTATTATTACAGTTTTAGTCGCAAATTATCTACTTTATTATCTAACCCACTCATTGTATGTTTAGCAATCTTAACACGTACTTTTAAATGTCTTGAAATGAATACCAACCGGTCTGAGAAGCTTCTGCGGCAAAGTTTTTATGCATAGTCATGTATTGTTTTTGGTGCGACATAATGCTATGATAAAACTTTGTCCTGCAACGTAATAATAATTGCGCAACACACTATCAGAAGCAATGGATTTCGTTTTGTCAGTTCAACAACATTCATTGCGTTATTAAGGTTGTTGAACAGACACACTTTTCGAACATATAGAGCAATGGATTAGCAATATATTTCAAAATGATTTCGATTGTTATTAATAGTGTGTTATGCTACGGTACGGTTCTACATATTTTCCGAACAAGTGCGTGACATTGTCTTGTTTTGTTTGGTATGTGTTAACATTGCAGCTTTTCAAAATTGTTTGTTCTTCCAACTGTTTCTTACCGACATGTTGATGTATGTAATATGTTATAACACATTGAAGGAACTTTTCTTTTGATAGCACAACTACTACATAAGAAAGATGTGTTAGTAACTTTTATTTGTCAATTAAAGTTGTGACACTACAATTTTTTCAACGCTTACCCTGAACTGTCTGTTGTGCGATTGGTAACACAGTAAGAATCAGCAGTATGCCTAGTATGAGTTTTCATTACGAGACTCGATCGTCGATATCGACCGCGTTTGGCGCTCTCATTACTTGAGAGTTCTTACAGCCTTGAAGCGGGTCAAACGATGAGTCAAACGCGTTCGATATCGACGATCGAGTCTCGTAATGAAAACTCATACTAGGCCTAATGTATAGAGACTTAAGTGTTAAAACAGCCTATAAGTTCTCAATAATGGCTCATTTACACAGATACAGTTTCTCACCTACAGATACGTTGTAGAGAACTTTTACGGACGACAACAGGTCAACTTACCCGAAACTGACTTCTTCTTCTCATTCTCAACCAACCTTGAGCATTAATGCTTTATAGAAAAAGTTGAAAATCTATTAAAGAAATCTGGCAGATTGTGGTAGCTTGTTGTGCTGTCGTCCGTGCTTGACTTTATGAACGATCTCGTTACACAATTTGCTAGAAACTATATCAATGTAAATGCGCTTTTAGACGGAAAAGTTCCTTTCAATGTGCCTGTGCTTTGCCGCTGTCCTTCCGCGTCCCACACATCGCCTGCCCATAGTAGCTCTGTCACATGCCTCGCTACACTAAACACGACCTTAACACCTAGCTACTAAGGCTACACTTGTATACTGCGGGTACTTATCGCTTTGGGAAGCGTTGCTAAAGTATTTTACTTGCGTTGTGTATTTTATGTCGACATACTTTTGGGAGTGGATGGTTTATAGGGTGTGTATAAAAGAAAAGTACTTTATATCGTTCGTGAAACTAAAAAATTTGGAACTTTATATCTTGCACTTAAGGTTCGGTTTCCTAGAACAGCGGTGGTACCCACATAACCGTAGAATTTGTTTTGACTTTGACAAGTCTAAATAGAACCCACTTGACTTCTTCCTCAAGATGGGTAGTGATCTTCGTGCACATAAACGTTGCTTAAAGTTAAGCTAAGTTTATGAATAAGGGATTAAGTGCCCCACCGTCTGCAGCAACGCCACCACGTAGTGAAACAGACTTCTGGGGAATGACAAACATAATATTACCTTTGTTCGATATGTATCATAATTTACGATATATATCAAAGATCATTTAACTAACACTGGGACACAGACCTCCCTTTTGTGAGAGGGAGCGGGCCATAATCGACCACTCTGATCCAGTTCGAGTTGGTAGATGTGTTCGAATTATTGTCTCTAGGTCCTAGAGACAAAAATTCAGTGAAAATGTAGGACAGTTTTTCTCACGATAATCTCACAAAGTAAAGCTGTGTAGACCAGCTTGTAAGTCGTCACGGTTGAGTTTCATAGATGAGACGTTTCGTTGACATTCAGTCGATCGCCGGTAAATTACGGACGCTATGTGGTGGCCATCGCTCTTACTAGGAATTCATAAGTTTATGCTCTATAGACGCTATTGAAACGTGCTCGAATGTAGATACCGCAATTCTTAACTAAGTTGTAATTTACACGATTTTCTTGTCATCATAAAATATTTCACATTTGCACAACGCACAATATTATTAGACACACTTGTAAGCTATCCACTTGTTGGTAAATAACGTGGCTTTTACTGGCAAGGTGTGAGCGAGACAGCTGTTCTTCATCTCTCATCATCATCGTAGTTTCGCTGTCAGTAACATTAGCAGGCATTGAGTACCGACTCTTTGGTTCCAAATGATATCTGTCTGAATAAAATTTGTGCTACATTTTGATATGTAAAAGACAATGATCGATACAGTACATAGAATTGAGTTAGTAATTAGAAATTAAATCATAACTACACAAGCCAACCCGTTAAGAAACCAAACTCGAATTGATTATGAAACGCTTAAAAAGTAAATCTTGTCTTAATATTTTGCTCAAATCTTATACAGACAAATTCATACAAAATATCTATGGAATACTGCACTTAACATGTATGACTTGTACGATTGAATTTTCAAAAGCAACTCAATTTAAGTAGTCAATCCAGATAGACAACCTCAGTCGCAAGGAGACTTTAACGGTGTTAAAACACAGGCTAATTCTGTAGAATGATTTTCAAGTATGATGTTAAGTTCAGATTAGTCTGAAACGTACATTGTCTTTCTGTATTTGAAATGAGAATCAAGACTATGTGAAAGTTCCCACATCGTTCTAGAATTCGAAACCAAAATAAAAAACCATCGTTTGAAAATTCCCGCGTCGCAATTCAAAAATAGAACGCAACCAAAGAGTCGGTATAACCGGAGCGGGCAGAGCGGCGTGTAGTATCGCGGTCGTTGGTCGCGTGTCGATGGTCCTCGGTCGCAGGCTGGCTACACTCGCTCGCCGGGCTCGTGAAGCGCCGGCTCAGCGGGTACGTCAAGTGGCATCACCTTGCAGCGCGCAGAGACAACCCTCACCAACATCATCTGCAGCATAGGTGAGCATCATTCATTTTATGCCTTTTAAAGATTTGGTGTCTTGTGCATATGTACGACAAGTTAGAACTGCGGCTATATTCAAGCCACCGTGATTCGAGGTCGAAAAAGAGATGGTGTTGTGGGTAAAGCACCGCCTCTTTCTTCCATTGGAATCATTATCGTATTAAACCATAGTGTAAAGCAGTGCACAGGTGCACAAAACTTTGAAACTGCTGTAAAATTGGTAGTGAGACTTATCGTATTTTTACTTTTTAAATATTTTCAGTCTTGTATGTGCATGGTATGTAGAACAAGTTATGATAATACCTATATGAAATATGCCAACCGTATCAAGAACGATGTAATCAAACTAAGGGCAAAGTTTCAAACTTTTTAACTGATGAAAAAATACTTCGACGTATTTTCTATACAAAATTTGTCAAAACTTTCCATTTTATACTTCAGATTAAAGTTATCTTTTAAATATCATATCGTATTGAAATATCAGCCCTAACATTATTAATTAATTATTATTAAAGCTAGTGCACACACAACAGCACATCAAGCTACTACAATCTGTCAAATTTATTACATTTTCAACTTTATCACTAAAGCATTAAGACTCAGGGTTGATTGAGAATATTTGATAGTTTTGGCTAGCTTGTACTGCTGTCGTCCGTACATAAAATTGTACTACCCACAGATGGGGCAACAGCGAAAGTTGGAGCATGCCAGCTTCCCCCCTCCCGCCGCGCGCGCCCCCGCCGCGGCCGGCCGACTAGCGCGCGGCCGTCGCTACACACTGTGGCATCAAACACTTGCAACACTGCTTACCCTTGGATCAGTTAGCTGCTTGAGAAAGCTTAGCGAGAAACACTTGAACAATTTATTTATTTATCAATACTAGACTCAGGCATAATGACATTTTGATTATAGTGTAAAAAGTTTTGAAAGTTTGGTGCACATTTTTGGAAACAGCCAATTGTTTTTTTTTTTTTTCTAATTAATGTACCATTGTAGCCTTGCACAGGAAAATTATTTAATAATGACATGTCTTGTGTGGTCGTGTGCAACATATGAATATATAGAGGCTACATCAAAGACCCTACCACGAATGCCAGAGTTAATTTCGCTGTTCTTCATAACACAGCACTTGGGTGCTTAATGCTTGTCGCCATTTTTGATAAGAGTTTTTTTCGAGACTGTATATCTAATGTATAAGTTATCGATGGATGCAGTCGATGTAAAAGTGAGTAAGGCCTCTGCCTCGAATCTTGCGGGCAGCGGGGCGGCGGCGGCAGCGGCGAGTGAGCGGCAGGATCTTATGCGTAAAATCAAACGGACCGGTTCTCGAAAACAGCGGGGCGGTGGCGTGCAGCGAGCGGTATACTTCTCGCGCTCGAATCTTGCGGGCAGCGAGCGGTGATCGAGCGTTAGGAATAAATTTGAATCAAAAAGAAGTTGCCGCCATTGTTCAAACATTTCTTTCGCGAATAAAAACAAATATCTCGTCGATACAATCATGAACACAACACTACGCGGCTATAGTGACGCGCGATCTGCCCGCTAGTTTCGAGAACGGGTCTTCGATGCCCGCCCGGCTCCCGCGCCGCTGCCGCCGCTGCCCCGCTGCCCACAAGATTCGAGGCAGCGGCCTAATTGATGCCACATTGACCTCGCAACCATTGTTGTTCAACATACAATACCAAATCAAGCTACTACAATTTGACAAATTTATTTAATAGAATTTCAGCTTTATTGCAAAAGTATTAAAGTTTCGGGTAGATTGATGTGGGGGCGTATGTACTACGCTATGTATTTATATCGATAATAACATGAACGTTCGAGAAAGGCTGCACCATTGCTTTGAAATTTTATTACTGTTAGAGGTTTCGCTGCACGCGACTGAAATTGTCGACTTAGGGATTGGATAACGCTGTTTTTGCTCTATATACAACATATTTTTTTTGTTTATGCGATGCCTGAAATTTTTTAACTAAAGAATTTATGTACAAAATTTCAAAAAAATATAATGAAAAAAAGTTATATTCTACTTGGTTGTCCCAACAAAAATAGGATCAAAGATTCGCGCGGGCGAACGTGCGCGGTGCATTGACCACTGGCGTCAGCTGTGCGCGCGGCGCAAGTACTATGATCTATCGTAACGGCTCGATAACCACTCTGCAACAATTTCTAAATGTATTTGTGAAAAAATATAACATGGTGTAAAATGATTGGAATCGATTCAGTTGCTTATTCTGAGCAAACTCTATTCAGGTTTCGTATAAACAAAAAAAAAAAACCACACAGCTCACATAGCTTTCTAACTACATACTTATCTACCAAACTCACTTTGTACATATATTTCAGTACAACAAGTCAAAGTTGGGCAAAGTATTAATTTTAAATATTTCATCGGGCAAATCGTGATATCTTCTTCAAAGCTGGAATAAAAACCAAAATGGGCCTGTATCGAACTTAACGTGTGGTATTCCTTTAGGGAAGTAGTCTACGAGTGTGCAGTATTATACAACGGTGTTCAAAGGCTTATTAAGTGATAATAGTAACTCAGCACTTGTTTATAGTACGCGTTAAATGAATATTCTGGAACGTTAAGTAGTTGTAAAGGAACATTTAGTACGGAGTTGTGACGTCATAGTGATATACATATTTTGGAATATAATAGTTAATTACCTGTCTACGGTACCATGGAGCCTGCACCCTCGTTGGTTGGTGAGATTAACATTTTCGTCATCATCTACTACTACCCTTATACGAATTTATTTCTGGTTTGCGCAATGTCTTTTTCTTCTTCATTTCTCTATCAGACCTCATCTCCTTAGTCACCTCCTTCTTAACCATATACAATAATAGCGGCCGCCAGCGACTTCGTTCGTTATTATGCTCCGTTCCTATTGGTCGCAGCGTGATGCTGTATAGCCTAAAGCCTTCCTGGGTTAATGGGCTATCAAATGCAAAAAGAATTTTTCAAATCGGACCAGTGGTTCCTGAGATTAGCGCGTTCAAACAAACAAACTCTTCAGCTTTATATATCAGTATAGATATAAAGAAAACCCTGTCCGATCCGTGAAGGTATTGTTAGGTATCGATAACTGATTCTGCTAACGCCTATAAAGCCGGACAAAACAAAAAAAAAATCCCCGTAAAAGGAGGTAACTTAATACATGCACGGCGAAGGGGGCAGGGCACAATAATACCGTCGAAAATGGTGTTGTCACTTTTTTAAATTACCAAATTTTGGGATAATTTTCGGAAAAAAAAGACTAAGTATTTCAATGTTCATTAGTATTGTTAATATGATGATTATGTAAAATTTCATATTTTATTTGGTCATGTTTTATGTATATTCACACATTCTGTCCATCGTTTCTTTTCTCCTAGTCTTATAGCCACCGATATTCTTACTCAATACTCTCCTCACGCTATTTTCCTCATTTCTTCGTGATACATGCTCACTCATACCCTGACAACCGATTTCCACATAACTTTTCAACTATCGGTGCCGCAATCAGACTTCCTCTTATGTACTCATTTCTTAAGACTGATTTAAACGGTGCAAATTAATTGCCTATGGCTTTAATTAAGTTGAATCAACATTAAAAGTCACATTGTCTAAACACCATTTAGACGATGCAAGTCATTTGTTGCATCAATTTTATTATATGCCATAGGCAATTAAATTGCATCGTGTAAATTTGTAATTATTCTATCGATTCATGTAACAGAAACACATACAAATTTTTCGTTACTTTAAAAAAAAATAAGTACTGTCCCTAAAGTAAAAGCAACCTAATACAACCAGCTCCCTGGGATCAGTTAGGATCCTTTGGACCGCCCATTGATCTGTTCGGTCCAAAAGATCCCAACTAGTCGCAATCATTTGACAAGAATGTGTTCGCCGATTAGGGGACAGGTCATCGAATATAGTTGAATTTTAGTAAGGTGCCGATGGTTATTTTCGAATAAAATAAAATTGACTTAATAAAAAACAAAAATGTAATTTATTAAATTCTATTTCATTGGTAAGTATTCGTCCATCGGTTTCTTCTTAAACTTTAACTATATCCGATGACTAATTCTGGCTGTAGAAGCCACTAAAAGACAGATACTTTATTTTAGTCACTAGTTTCTCGAATATATGTAATGTAACGTTCTCACGAATGTTACAATACAAGCAAAAAAAGCATTACCGTTTAATGTAACGTTCCTGTGAATGTTCGACATGATGTTCGAAGTAGTGACGGTGAATGAACATTTATTTATCTGCAATTTTCCTTTTTATTTCATACTCTCTATAAATACTTTATGTAAATAGTACACTGTAGACTACCTACACTATTTCTTTCTCCTTCCCCTTAGTATTCCATCCAAAGGTTGTCTGTAAAAGATCGTTCTTAGAGATAAGACCGCCCATTGTGTCACCCTTTGTAAAATCTTTATATTTATGTTCTGTAATCTATATGGTTTATATAAAGGGTATTCTATTCTATACTATTAAATGTTCCACAAATTCGCTGGTTTGGTGGCAAAATCACGTTTTAACAAAGCGTCGCGGGTCGGTTCATTATTCAGCTCGTAAAAGGTTAAGGGTATTCAAATTCAAAAATATTAGAACTCTATGTTTTGTTACTTATTAATATTCTCCCAACCAATGAGGCAGAGGTTCTATTTGAAATAATCGGTTGTAATTTATGTTGGGAATGAGTCATACTGGTCTAATCTACACTAGACCTTATGAACATCATTGTAAATCTTATGGCGATACTTCCATTCCATGTTTTATAATAAGATAGCAACCGTTTCATTAGAGCACTAGTTCTTAGACTGAGGCTAAACAATCGAACCCGTTATTGTATTTTAAACTTTATTCGAAGAACGTTACAGTTCTATATTACAAAATTGTCAACTCAGGCTCTGTCGTTATCCTCAATTTTTATAATTAGAATTTTTATTTTGTTCCAATTTCAATGTCTCGATGGTTTAAAAGTTTTAGTTAATATTCACGCGAATTGAAATAATTTCTTGAATCAAGAATATGTCTATAATGATGAAATACTAGATTTACCCACGATATTTAAAAAAAAATCCCGTATGTCAGAACAAAAATCGGTTATTTCAGTTGTTAAAATTGAGAACACCATTTGTTAATCACACACTATCAACACCATGTATACATATTTCTCGACCTTGAAGTGTTAGATCGAGATAACGACGACTATACGACCTAATGCTTCTAATTCTAAGGTCGAAATTTAAATTAACGTTTGTGGGCTTTTTACAGGTGTTGCTTTATTTGTGCACAGAAATGGTTTCAAGATGAGCTGAACTCCTCCAACAAGAACTGATCCTTAGCAGCTTTAACAGAAATTAGGGAGGTCAAAGCCCAGTAGTGTCACAACACAGGCTTTTTATAATAATAAATAGTTATTATGCATCCAAAAACACGAACAATAAATAATCTAGTTATAAATAAACTAGTTTGTTAAAAATTTATAGTAACTATGTCATAAAAAAAAATGTGCACCAATAAAGTAAATCCTAATATTTTAAATGAATTCGAGCAGTGTAGCTTTGACAATATGTAATTGGATGGAGAATTGAGTTTTGGTGGGACAATGTACTGTTGTGCTTTTAAATACTAAATGAAAGTGGGTCTACATACCTAAAGGACTGGATGTGGAGTTGCGGACACCAGAAGACGAATTCTCGTTATTTTTTAAAACGTTCAAAATCTAGCCATTGTCTTATCTCGGCGACAAATACAATTGTCTAAAACTTGTCATAATGTATTAAAATTTGAGATATTTTTACAGATTGAGAACAATCGAGAATTGCCAGCCAGTCTTAAAACCCCTCATTTATAAACGTTGCTTAAAGTTGACAAGTGTTTAGCGATTCTTTAACCACACATTTTAAGTTACTTAACTTTAATCATCGTTTATGAATAAACACCAGTGTTTAAGAGGTTTATTCATAAACGATGATTAAAGTTAAGTGACGTGCAAACGTCTAATTTGTATAGTCAAACAATCGCCAATCACTAGTTAACTTAAGCAACGTTTATGAATAAGGGAGAAAGTGGAATAGATGTTTTAATTTCAATAAATCAAAAAAGCTATCTTGGATACATCCCTATTCTCAATTCTCGTCTCAACGCCGAGAGCCGATAATCCAGTGCGCGGCAAAATTAGGTCGAAGAGCACAACAGCACGTGGCCTAGAGAATGCATCGTACAGCTGTGGTTGTATTCCTATTCGACAATCAATAGTTATAGATAACAATTTCTATAATAATGTAAATATCGTGTATATTTTAATTGTAAGTGGCAGATAACGCAACATTATCCCCCTTATTCATAAACGCTGCTTAAAGTTAACTAGTAATTAGCGATTCTTTAACCATACATTCTTAACCTTTTAACGTAATAAACCCCTTAAACACTGTGGTGTTTATTCATAAAGAATAATTTAAGGAAAGTGACGTTAAAAATGTATGGTAGAATCGCCAATCACCAGTTAAATTTAAGCAGTGTTTATGAATGAGAGGGTATGTTTGTAATATATCTACATAAATCAGCAGATTAATTGTGTCGCACACTATCAGTAACAATGGAATTAATTTTGACAGTTGCCACCACATTCACTGCCTTATTTCGTTGCTTGGCAGACATATTTTTCGAAAATATGAAGCAATGGATTAGCAGATATGCTTTAAAGTTGTTCTGATTGGTACTGATAGTATGTTACGCATTCGCGGTGCAGGTTCGTTCACTGGCCAGATGCAGAAAAAAAGCTATTTAAAATAAAACAAAAATATATGTAAAAAAAAAAAGCTATACAAATGTATGGAGGTAAGGTCTTGATAGAAATAATATTTTACTTGTCTTTTTAGAAAGATTGTTATAGAAGTATCCTGTTGTTTGATAGTTTCCGATGTAAGTACAAATAATAGTTAAATAATACTTTCAATGGTTTCCTGTCTTGCTTATTTTCACATTCGTTTTGTCTTTATGTCGTATTAATAAAAAAAAAACTGAAATTGCGATGCCCGCTACAAACCGTCCGCAGTTTACTGTTGATTAACGTCACTGAAACGTTATTTAGAAAAAGTAACTTGGTATGTTTCGCTAGAGATTGGTCTTGACACCGTTTAGTGAAACACCGCTGCCATAATGTTTGTAATCCCATCACTGCGTTCTTTATGTAGCGGCCACCGCTATCGTAGGTCAATAGAAAAAGAACAATATGTGTATTATCGATGTTTCTAAGTACTGATCTGACTAGTGAATGAATCCAAATATATTGAGTTATACTTTGATTTGTAAGAAATAGAGCGTCATAGTGTTTACAGCTTATATATTACCTATTATAATTGTAGTATTTAATTGTACATTTCTTTTTTTAATATTTTGACCAAATGTATAGATTAAAATCGGATATATTATTTTTGTTCGCTTCGGGTGTACGAGTGTTGTAACTCGACTATCTTGATTTTAGTCGAATAGTTGACTTTTTAGTCGATTTTAGTCAACTAAACTAGACGTTTAGATTTTTGAAAGCTTCTTATAATCGAGTAAATAGTTTGCCAGTATAGTTGGCTGAATATCGATTCGTACAATAATGTACTAATGCAAACGTGATGGAATATTTTTTTTACAATTTACCCTTTATTTTTATTATTACGTTAATTTGACTTTTACAAATATGAGCCATAATCAACTGTAATGTTTATGTACACCATCATCAGTTTGTCGTAAAATATTTTTAAGTACATATATATAGCAATCGCTTGAAATTAGAAGAACAGTCCGTTTAAAGGTTATTTGAAGCAACGTTTGTGATTAGCACCGCGTGTCCCACGCTGGGCGCCAGTAGACGATTGATCAGTGTCATGACTGAATCGGTTTCAATAATAAATATCTTTGAACTTTCTATCTTTTTATGTACAGAAACTATAAAATGTTATTTATTTTATTCTGATTTTACAACGCTTGTCTTGTTTATCCGATTTCAGTTTCCTTCTCTTCACGTATATATTTTTACAATGACTTTTTGACTACATGTGATGTCACTGCGCAAGCGTCGCCAGCGCCCTCTAGTCCGCGCGCCACCCTTCGTGCAACCGCGTTAGTTAAGGCGAAACATATTTAAATAAATCTATTTATAAACAACGATTAACTTGTTTTCTATTATATTATTGCAATAATTATTATTTTATTGTGTATTATATGGATCAAATTTTATATATTGGTGTTTTATTATTTACTACCTTTGTCAGTACTTACCACGTAATCTTTACTAATTTATTTGTCAAGTGAAATACAAATGGACACTCAAAGTTGAACTTCTCGAAAACTTAACGTCTAAAAAAGACGCTGAAGAGCGTACATACGCGCTGCCTGACAACCTCTCATTTTAGTTTTCTTTTTCTTTTTTAACTAGTTTTTTAAAACTAACCAAAGTATTATTTTTACAACCAAGTGCTAATACGTTAATCCTTGTAATTTTATATGCTATTTTTATCGGCAATGTTGGTGTTTAATCATAAAAATTGCCAGTGATGGATATTAATACACTTTTTTTTGGGGGACATATCCTCCTCATAGAATCCATGAGAGAACTGAGAGGTTATGTCTGACTCGTATAAATATAGAAAACCCCATTAATTATAACATGATATGTATTTTTATCTTTTTGTTTGTTTCATTCCTCCAATAAGATATAAAAAAAGTCCAATGTAACATCGTAAGTTTTTGTTATTGTTTATGTACACTCTAGCTTCTCCAATCCACTTTTGACATTGGCAGAATATTCGACATCGGCTTCACTTGCCATAAATAAAAATAGAATACAAAACCCCACTACTTTACCTGTTACTTCTAGGACCATGAATCGTGGACCTGAGAGATACTAGTATAGACGCCAGCAATTACTACTACCACCACAAATTTATTAAATAGACAATCATCTATATCGCTGAAGCATACACTGCCACCAATAAAGCTTTGACTGGCACGCACCATGTAGCATAACGCGTGGTTGCGCGTGTTTTAACGTTGCTCTTATCCGTCCGTATAGATAACAGGCACAGTCTAACACACAGAAAATGCAAGCACGCGCGTCCATGAAAATCACGCGGAGAAAAATGGGCACGTTCGTGGGTACTGGGCATAAGGTATGGCACACAAGAACGTGATAACCGTGACCCTGGCGCACAGTCAAGTGAAGAAACACGGGTGGGTTTTCATCAGTAAAAGTCAGACACGCGCTTCCGCTCCGCCCAGAGCGGTATGGCACTCCGAATCTCGCAGTGCCGTACGTGGTTTTGGAAGGCTTGGGGCTTAGTTGATGCGTGTTGGTACCGTAGAATTGGGAGGACCCGGTACCCCGGGAAGGTAGATGTCCGCCACACCCCTCCGCGTCCCCGAGCGGAGGATAGTCCATGACGATTTTTCCACTTTAGAGAAAAAAAGGGCTTAATGCGTGTTGCTGCACTGCAGTCAAGAGCCGACGAATCCACAAAACGCAATAACACTCGTACGTGCGTTAAAAACTTGCACGATGATGCAGATTTACACTCCCGCAAGTACACTCGTAGGTGCGTTAACACGTGTGCGTTCGCGCAGCGGAATGTTGTTGAATTTAAAGATTTTAGATATGCAGATATTTAGTGTATGACGTCGTATAATTGTGTATGGTAAAAAAAAATTTGTGCACGCAGCCATTTTGGAGAAATTCACCAAAAACTGATTCCGCTGGGCGAACGTTGTCCTGGCGGAACTTTTTTTAATCCATTGACTTTAGAAAAAAGAGATGTGTCCAAAAATTTGTGTGTAATTGTGTATGTATGAATAAAATTTGTGCATGCATAAACTTCGGAGATATTCAAGTTTCCGCTGCGCGAACGTTTGGCCATTAGCTAGTTTTCATATAAAGCGCTTACATAGAGAGCTGTAGATTTTTACATACTTTGTTTTGAATTTGTGTATATTTGTTTAAAAAACAGATTTAGAAAAAATCGTAAGGCTTAAAAGATAAAAATATAAACGTAAAATACGCTTATTTGGTCTTAGTTCTTAAAGTATGCACTTTGGGGTCTACATTTTCACGTTTATACAAACCTTGTAAGTGTCTGCAATATATTGCCAAGTATCAATGATGTTCCTTTAGTAATTAAAGAGTTATAGGACAATTTACCATGACAAAATGACTGTTTACAAAGCAGTCAAATATCACGACATTCTAAAGGAATTGCATGGTAAAATGTATGCCAATAATTAGTGTATTCATTCAACTATTCACATGCAAAATTTCATGTCATTAAATTCAGTAATTAAAAAAATACAATTATAATACTGACGAAGCATCGAAAACCTACATAACCCGACCAAGTTCGGATAGCTATAAAAAAGCGGCCGTGCAATATATTTAGGTAACATCCCAAAATTTACAGTATAATACCGGTATTGAATTGGTATAGGTGATAACACAATTGTTTCGATATAATATAAAGGTCATTTATTTTTGTACATCTATTTTTTTAAATGTATTTGACTATGACAAAGTAGGTACTATTTACGTAGTTATTTTATTTAAGTATGCGCTTGAGACTTGAGATATAATCTAGAATCTAGATATATTAATCAGGTTCAAGTACAACAGCAAATGAATGTCGCGGGCCGCGGCTAATGAAAACATATTGCCCTCTCTTTTCTTCAAGGATGGAAGTACTGTTTCAAGCGGGAAGCCGCCTAACGCTCGTTGCGCGCAGCGCGTTGTCTATTGTTTCACACTAGAATATTTTTGATCAATTCATAACTACAATAGTAAGGTCCGTATTACAGAACGTCACTCAAAACTCCAGCTTTACTTAAGTCTCGTTTGAAGCCTTTTGATAGGTTAAAACTAGTTTTAAGTAATGCTCAAGTATTACTTAAAACTAGTAAGTAAAGCTTGAGTTTTGAGTAACGTTCTGTAATACGGACCTTAGACTATTTAACCAAAGGATTAGCCTTAAGTGTACCGCTTCAATCAAAATAATTCTGCATATTTTGGTGGGGTGCGGGGGAACACGCTCACTTAAATAAGTCACAACCAGTACAACAGTATAGACCGTCAATTAAAAAATCGATTGAAGAAGTAGTTTTTTTTTTTTTTTTTTTTTTTTTTTTTTTTTTTTTTTTTTTTTTTTTTAAGTTATTAGATTGTTTGATCCACTAAATTTGCAAAGGGGAACGCTCGTCTAGTGCATTGGTTAAAAAGTGTTATAAGCTACAATATGATAAATATTTACCTAAACAGTAGTACTTACTTGTGGTAATTATTTAATATCCCTGGGGGGTCTATAGTAAGAATCCTGATGCGTGAAATCTTCAATAGAAATTAGCTGTATGAATTTTATTTGCCTAAATAATATATCTAGATTATATCTCAAGTCTCAAGCGCATACTTAAATAAAATAACTACGTAAATAGTACCTACTTTGTCATAGTCAAATACATTTAAAAAAATAGGTGTACAAAAATAAATGACCTTTATATTATATCGAAACAATTGTGTTATCACCTATACCAATTCAATACCGGTATTATACTGTAAATTTTGGGATGTTACCTAAATATATTGCACGGCCGCTTTTTTATAGCTATCCGAACTTGGTCGGGTTAACCGATTTAAGTTAAAGGAGAGTCCATCATGCATCTGTGAGCCAGACGCCGTGGAAGATGTCGTGCACATTCTTGTCGACTGCCCGGTTCATGCAGTGCAGAGGTTCAACCTGGAACAGACTTTAAAGATAAAAATAGGTAGGCAAAATTTGTCCGATTTACTTACAAGTAATAATAGCCAAAACCAATTTATAGATTACTGCACAACTATATGTAAATTAGTAAATAATAGAAATAAGTAGACATATAAGTTTGTTAAACTGTATATTTGAAAATATATAAACGTTAGCAAAATGTTGTTATTAGATAAATAATTAAGTAGAGAATAAGTGTGTAGAAATAAGTAATAGTAAGTAAGATTGTGGTAAGTAGGATAAATGAAGCAGAAAAAGTTGAAATAGTTATTAAGAAGTACATAATATTACATTGTAAATAAATAGATCAGTATTGAAGAAGTAATAAATAGAAGTAAGAAAAGAAAAGGATAACTATCATGCAGTACTAGTATATAAGATGTTAGTATATATGCATGTTAAATATAAATAAAGATAAAGATCGGGCTAGCCGAAAAAGAATACAATAAATAAAGTTAGGAGATCCATCCTCTCATCCCTTCCCGTAGTAATATAATCCTGGAAGGAAATCCGGGTTTCCCTAGTAGCATAGCTCATAATGCCCTGTGATGGCGGGTGCATCCAATCCCTCCATCCTTTTTAATAAAAAAAAAAAAAAAAAAAAAAAAAAAAAAAAAACTTGGTCGGGTTATGTAGGTTTTCGATGCTTCGTCAGTATTATAATTGTATTTCTTTAATTACTGAATTTAATGACATGAAATTTTGCATGTGAATAGTTGAATGAATACACTAATTATTGGCATACATTTTACCATGCAATTCCTTTAGAATGTCGTGATATTTGACTGCTTTGTAAACAGTGATTATGTCATGGTAAATTGTCCTTTAACTCTTTAATTACTAAAGGAACATCATTGATACTTGGCAATATATTGCTGACACTTACAAGGTTTGTATAAACGTGAAAATCTAGACCCCAAAGTGCATACTTTAAGAACTAAGACCAAATAAGCGTATTTTACGTTTATATTTTTATCTTTTAAGCCTTACGATTTTTTCTAAATCTGGTTTTTAAACAAATATACACAAATTCAAAACAAAGTATGTAAAAATCTACAGCTCTCTATGTAAGCGCTTTATATGAAAACTAGCTAATGGCCAAACGTTCGCGCAGCGGAAACTTGAATATCTCCGAAGTTTATGCATGCACAAATTTTATTCATACATACACAATTACACACAAATACACACTAATTTTTGGACACATCTCTTTTTTCTAAAGTCAATGGATTAAAAAAAGTTCCGCCAGGACAACGTTCGCCCAGCGGAATCAGTTTTTGGTGAATTTCTCCACAATGGCTGCGTGCAGAAATTTTTTTTTACCATACACAATTATACGACGTCATACACTAAATATCTGCATATCTAAAATCTTTAAATTCAACAACATTCCGCTGCGCGAACGCACACCGTTAACACTCAACATGCAGCGTGATGTGATACGAGGTCGATTGGGACCATTTTAGTTTCGGCTAGTTTGATCTGCTGGAGTGCTGGAGTAGACGAGGGTGCGGCGCATGTACAGACATGCGCCGCACCCTCGTCTAGCATCAGTCCGCCATGCCTAGCGAGCCCCATCTCCAAGTGCTATTAAGGCGCACTATTGCTCAATCTTCGATTCAGCGGACCCCGTGCTCCAACGCGAAGGTCGCGGATGCAACCGGGTCTGAACGCTGAGATGATGATGATGATTGCTCGATCTTGTTACACCCCGGAACTTTCCAAAACCCAATTAAGGCAGTAAAAATAAATACAAATAAAACGAGGCTTTTATTTTAAAAATAATATATTTTGTACAATGTTTGAGTGTTAACGGCTATTGTGTCGGAATACCTACAAAACGTTGAAGAATGTATTACGGAATATATGTATGCTTATGTCATATCTGTGTTAGAGGATTGAAGCTAATACGTAGACGACTGCTGGCAAGGAAGAATTTTAGAGTGAAAATCATATACCACAAGGAATGGTTTTGATAAATTCACATTCGGATATGAAATAGGCTTTCCGTGTTTATGCATGATAATAGGCCCCGATTCATTGCTCAAAGACTAAACTAAGTTTCAAGTTCAGTGCATCTCCTTTCATTCTATTTCATTATGAAAAGGATAGAAGATAACATTAGTCTAGTCCTGTCGTTAAGATATTCCATAGACAGTATAGGCGCGATTAAAAACATGGCTACTAAAAATTGGTATGTCAATTTATTTACGCCAGGCGCGGACTAATTTGACAGGACTAAACTTGCACTACACCTAAATTTTGTTTAATTTGGGAACAAAAGAATCGGGGCTAATAGCTATCAATGCCCTTTCCGCGGGAAACCAAACATAAACTTTTCGATATTAGAACATGTTGAAGATCACAATGTATATTGGCTCAAAGCATTATTGAAAGTTAAGGTTTGGATTGGGGTCATTGACCGCTATTGTCATGCCACACGACAACTACCGTAAATATTGCTGCAAATATTTGTGGGGTAATTTCTTTCTTAAAGAAACTAAAACCATGAACTCAGCACATAATTTTAGACTCGTGTAGAAGTTTTTATTCATGAAATACTACTATGTTAGTGAACTCTAATTTTACAATTGTACAAATTAGGTTGTGTTGGTTGTGATAACAAATAGTTACTCATAGGAATATAATTAGCAAGGCAAGTAAAAATTATGAATGTAACAACTATAGGTGTTAGGACATAATCACTTAAAAACTTATCACTAAGGAGGAAATTATAACCTCTTCTGAACATAATAAGATACCCCAAATTTATTTCCCAAAAATTATAAACAAATACGTATTTAAGCAAAATTTACTTTAATTCCTACACAGTGAGGTTCAATTTTGCTCTACAACTTCCGAGTTTTTTTACAATGTTTTCAATAGTGTTATACACTCTGAAATCAACTTAATTACTATTACAATGAAGTTTATATTTGTGTATCTTGAAACTACATTAGTTTGAATAAACTTTAGAAATTAACACGATAAGCACAAACTTGCCAGCAGTTAACAGATGGTATTTTTGAAATGATATTTTAATAACTACAATATATAGCAATAAATATAAAAACAATCACGTAACTATAAGATATAAAACACTCTTTGGTACAATCATTAATAGGCGTTATTTCACATAATTATATTTAATACAATTTAAAATAGAAAGCTAATTCAATAAATTAAATAAATATATGAGGAACAAACAACAAGGCCCGTTTTGACATGATTGCAGATCTTTTATAAAACGTCTCTCGATATGATGTCTTTTAATATTCTTAAAATTATGAGTAAAAAAGTTTAAAAGATGAAAGTGCAACCCGCGTAATTAAAATTTCCTCAAGTTTTAGTTACCATGGCCTTTGACACTAGAGGGTAATTCTCGTATTCAGTGCCACCGACTTAATACGTAATAATAATAGTTCTTAACACATTCAGTCCATCGACTAGCCCGGAGAGTTCACGAAAACTCTCCGGGTGAGTTGATGGACTGAATGTATTAAGAACGTTCACAGTCTGTACCCTAATTTCGCAACATACTGTGAATATCAGTTAAAATCATTTTGAAGCAGTAGCTAGTCCATTGCTCCATATGTCAAAAAAATCGGAGACAGATTTTCATCATGAACGTAAATACCGCAATGAATGTTGTTGAACTGTCAAAATGAAACTTATTGCTACTAATAGTGTGTTACGCAATTACCGTGCTAATTTCAGTCTCCATCTATCAAAAAGTACTTCTAATTTATCTACATTTTGACATTTGTTTGTCGCGAATAGGCTTTCTGTTATCTCAAAATTTCATCATGGCCTCGCCAGGAAAAATGACAAGGAATACATCTTTATTGAACTAGCAGGAGGATGTTCAGGAGCACCGATAAAACAGTCGATAAAATCGATCGGCAAAAGTGTAATCTATAAATGTATTGATATTTAAAAAATGTGTTTACAAAAGACTCATTCCTGCAGTTTGCCAGTCACTAACTGATTCTGTTGTTCACAAACAAAACAAAGTTCATTGCATCTTTTTATTTCTATTTAAAGATAAATATTTGTACAGCTCTACTTTAGATATATTTTACATTGGCATTATAAATTAGCAGACAGCTCGCTGACTCTGACGCTCAGACTGCTGGGTAGTTCAAGCCTTGCTGGCCGCTCGTTGTAGCAAAGTGATAGCCGCGGCGTCCGCGAGCAGACTGCTAGCAGTCGCCGTACCGGTATCCGCGACGTCGCCGCTCAGTCCAGTCTGTGGCTCAGCCAGTCAATATCTACGAAGTAATCCACTCCCTCGATATTTCACGCGTTGAAAAAGACGAGTTGCTTCAATAGAAACCGATCGCGAACTATGTCAACGGCGAAAAGCTAGAGCAGTCGACGGGTGGACAGCTAGGCGTCTGCTAGCAGTCGCCGCGCGTACTGCGAGCAGTCGTCTTATTTTTTTTTTGTGTTTGGTGGGAGCGGTGTTGGAGCTGAGTCGTTTAAGTGTGCTATGACCTTAATACTGACGACAGGTATGTTAATTTACGACGTATTTGACAGCACTAAACTAATATTTATATTCTCTCCTTATCTTAATTAAATAAATAGAAAAATATGCACTGAATTTAAATTTAACTTATTTTGTGGAAATTAGTATTAGTATCAAAGCAAGCAGTACAAATATTTGTATGCATGAATATGAATATTTGCACTGGTCTGGTCGTGCCTCGGAAAGCACGTGAAGCCGTTAGTCCCGGTTGCCATACGAACATCTAGGGCCTGTCGTTACTTTGTTGGAGCCCTTAAAAGTCCAACAATTGTTCTAACTGCAATGATTCGATATCGCCTTCAGATTGTGGAGGTCAGACGGCAGTCGCTTCACGGAAAACATTGAAGTATAGCCGAAATCAGCAGTTAGACTGGTAAAGCGGGCCCCAGATTCCAAAGCTGAAATAGCTTGGGATGCGACTGGGATTTACGCTGAGATGATGATGAGTACCAGTATCAAACCATATTATTAATATCGACTATAAATATAATTGATAATATGTATATCGATTATATATATTTGATTTCGATAATATAATATATTGATGATATATATTTAGAAACACGAATATCGTTGACAACTGTTTAACTAATATTTTCCTCTTGGATGGACCATTCCTGAAATCATGACATTTGAGACCACTCTACCTTAAGAAAATTTGTATTTCGCGAGCTACCTCACCTCATCCTACATACATCTGCGATTATCTCAAAACAAAACCACGAAAATTATCTTAATTCAGTTTGCATTAATTAAATAGTAACAACTCAGTATTTTACCTATTAAAAATAATCAACATACAAAGGGCATTACCCCACAAACTATATCAAGTATCTATATTATTTTCAAAATGTGTTTATATTGCATACCTACTGCTAATCTGTTGCTTACGGCTAGTAAGAGATATAATCATCCTAAGTAAAAATTTAAACTATTTTTATCATGTCCTGCAGTGCCATTTACAATTTCAACTCTATTATGAAGATGGTAAACATTTTAATCGTCCTTCATCTGCAACTTACTTATAAAAATGCAAGGTACATGCGACCGCCAGACTATATCGGAAGAAGCCAGCAGGCACATTGGGTTGCTACTATCTTAAAAGGGCTTAAAGCCCATCAAATTTGCTTCTACTTCCTAACAGTCTGGTTAACAGACTCAATGCAGAGAATAATATGCTATATTTTCAGTGAGATAAAGTGAAAATTTCAAGGAACGTCGGCGTAAACAATAGATGCGTGGTTCTTATAATTTTGTGCTTTAAGACACTGATAATAAGGCTTGTTATTCTATAATAGTTGAGCCTATTACGTCATGTATCTGAAGCAAGCATATTTTCTTGTACAGTCCACTGATGTCGGTGGTAACACTGAGCTAGCTTAGTATGGAGTTTCTATCGAAGACGATGACAGGATTATAACTTCTGTTATTACCACCAACTTGCAGCCTACTGGACATACCTACAATATAATACAGGATAAGGGCCTCATTCAAGCCTACAACCTACAGCTTATATTAAATACAAACTACAATAAATAAAATCAACAACAAAATAGCGACAATCAATTTGTTCAACATCCTCTTTCACTCCTTACATTACCATCTTACATCTGACTAGTAAAACAATGTTAAGGACATTCAAAGGCAAACAAGACCTATGGCCTCATTTACCAGATAAGTCCCGGTAGGTAGACATTTTTGGCAAAATTTTCACATAAACTCTTCATTTATCTGGAAGATTTACCCACTGTAAAACAGGTCTCCAAATGTAGTTTTTAAAAAGATCCTCGAGCCAGTTACTATAACGAAAATTGTCGCAAAATCCATTAAAAAAAAACAAGTGCATCGCAGTAAACTACGGCGAAGATAGTGTGGCGATCTAACGAGGTTTTGTAGCGCCAACATGAAATATCACTCAATTGAACTTCCATCTCTGCTCCCAATCAACCTTGAGCCTTAATTCTTTAGTAATAAAGTTGAAAATATAATGAAGAAATTTGACAAGTTGTAGTAGCTTTACGTGCTGTGGTCTGTATAACAAAGCGAAGTACAAATAGAGTAGAGAGCCCATAGCCCTGCAGTAGACATCGCAGGCTAATAATAGGAATCCACAGAGAGAGAAAAGAATAATTATCAATCTTTCTTATACGCACTCTTGACAACGGATCTGTCACATTGATTTTGCGATAATATTCGTTCAAAAACGGGACTTTTATCTCTTATGGCTCATCTTTTTTTAAATAATAATTACAAACTAATGCTTGACTGCAATCCCGTCTGATGGTAAGCAGTCATGCAATCATTTAAAATAATCAATGTACTGAGGAACAGTTTATGGCAAGCAAGCCTTATTCAACTCCCCAAAACGTCTGGTAAACGTCCTTTTATTATTTTCGAAGACATTTTAATTTCAATTAATCCTTTTGAAAGCTAAGTTATGTACGGACGACAGGAGATCAAGCTATCCGAAACTATCAAATATTCCCACGCAACCTTGAGCCTTAATGCTTTAACAATAAAGTTAAAAATCCCATAAAGAAATTTGTCAGGTTGTTGTAGCTTGATGTGCTGTCGTCTGTACATAATTTCATAAATTATCTTATTTAACAATTCAACAGAATGACAAAATAACACATCAAAACTTTTAACAGACCCAATAAGTACTAGTGCCATTGAGCACAATCTTTATTTCATTGCTTGACTAGTGGCTAACTAGAAGAGTTGCATATGTATATTTTTATCTAGATATGTAGCTCTCTTATGAGATTTAGCCCCTGTGTGGTAACCATGAGTTTTCATTACGATGACTCGATAATCGTTATCGACCGCGTTTCACTCATCGATTGTTTGACGCGCTCGATGCGTATGATTGAATCTCGTAATTAAAACTTATGGTAGCCATACTCTTCTCACGGACGTGTACTGGTTTCTCAACTGTCAGTGTTCAGCCGAGCGTTGAGGATCCCACAGAGTATATCCTACTGAGGCAAAAACACACATACGGATTTTAAACTCTCGTATCCCGAGAGCTTGGGCTTACTAAAATTTCGTTTAGAAAATTATTTACTTAAGTTAAATTACTATAATAAAGAGCAACTTTTTTTTTCAATATGGCGCAGCAGACTAATGGCGGGAACTTTACTCTGTAAGGCGGAACACGATTCTATAAAAAATATTTTGTGCTGAAAACGAAGATACTAGAGTTGCCAAGAGAATTGACGAAACTTCCAAAGTTGCTACGGTATCGAGATATTAAAAACAACTATATCTATGTGTTTATTATAATAAGTTACGTTAACAATGTCCTTTTTCAGCAAGGCACACCACTATAGATCCGGTCTATACTCACGAGCCCATTCAATTTAGTTTATATATCTAATTTTAAGCTTATCTACTTTCCAAAAAATGTTTAATACTAGGGTACCTTTACGACCGTTTTCCCTTAGGGAGTGAGCACAGCTCCAAGCGATGCCAGCACTGTTGGTCGGTAACATTCAAATGCTCTAAACACATGACTTTCGAAGTCTGCAATTCCGACGTTGTACGTCCAAATGACGCTTTTTGTCATTGATGCACTGGAGTTAAGTTAATTTTTTTTTCTCGTTATATAAAAGTAACCTCATTCCATTTCCTGCTGCCGTGAGAAGCTTCCGCGTGTTTTCGTGATACTGTCAGCGCGGTCGGTGCAGTTGCAATGCTGGTCGTATGCCCCCAACGTCTCACTAATTGTCGCCGCTCCAATATCATTCCTAGAAAAAATATTTAGGTACGAACTTAAGTAACCAGAGAAAATTAGCTTGAGAAGATTATTGATACTAAACGAGTTTCCTTTACGTTAACCCGATTGACATGTCTATAACGTTCGGCGCCCTGATTCGCTCGCAGCTTGGAGCGCCGTCATAAAAATGTCAATCGCTTTAACGTTAAACAAACTCGTACTAGGAACTACTAAACGAAGTAAAAAGAGTAGTGTAAGAGCACTACGTACAAGGAGCGTTCAAATTATTGCCTTTAAGAAATTCAAAGTCCTTTCGTTTGCTGGAAATACTCGGTCACAGTGTTTCGTGACTGAAAGGGCTTTTGCTGATTGAGTACACAAAACAGGGTGAAAATTTAACTACTTCTAAGAAATCTACGTGGGGCAAATAAAGAAAAAAGACGGGGTAAACTGTTGAACACCGGCCTGTTCCTTCTTCAAGATAAAGCTCCGTCGAAATTGTGGTTTCGAAAAAATTAAGCACCTACATTATAGACCCAAACAAGCTCCGAGTGATTATTTATCGTTTCCTAATTTGAAAAAGTCCTTTGTGGCAAACGATTCCATCACATCCAATGATGAAGAGATCAAGGAGGTAATAAATGCTCATTATTGAGAATTATTTTTGACAGGGAAACGTTTCAATATGTTATAAAATGCATTGCGTCACCATAGAGTGAAAACTTCGGGAATGCAGTTTTGCTCAAATTTATTTTATTGCGTTTCTGGGAAGAAACCCTCACTACGCACATCCTGATCTGACTAATTCGTTCATTCGATACTCGTAGCGACATCTATGACACTAAATGAGAACCTCGTAAACACGCGCAGCTGTCAGTTTCATGTGAATGTGAGCAACGAACGTGTAGATTCATTTTATTTTCTTCTACATTTGGGCAATCTTATAGTACTGACCCGATTTGGGTATGAAAGCGGTTTAAATCTCCATATTAATTAATAAAAAACATATAAAAGTCGCAGTGCAAAAATTTTACGCACAGCACGCAGTTTTTTCTTCCTCCTGAAAAGTTACTATTTTTGCACTTACGAGGTTTTCACTCTACGGCGACGATTGGGGTAATGGGAAATCACGTTGTAAAATGAAAAATACTTGAGTTGAATTTACGTCTTTGTTTCATGTCAACACATTGAACACAGCAGGCAACACTGTGGAGTTTATGTTTGTTATTTTGAGATAGGTGGCTTAGAAGGGCAATCAATATAGAAACAGCAACTACAAGTCTGTCTTGAAATTCGAGTTATATTATTTACGGTGAGAATAATACCAAATTCAGTGAATGTCGGTCAAATAGTGTTTATTCATCTAAGCACTTTTAGTTCTGCAATTCTATACGTTATTTTTTGTTTAAGCCAAACCCGTGCCCAGTATTTTTAAGTAAAGAACCTACGTACAAAAATTTCAAAAAGATATCGTGAAAAGCCACAAAGTTGAGCTTGTTATCTTCCTTGGTTGTCCCAACAAAATTATGGCCAAAGTGCATGAATTTTTGAAATGTTGTGTATTTCTTCATATTGTGGCGCCGTAATATGCTTTTTGTACTCCATCAGTCGATTTTAGTACAATCATATACAAAGTTATTTTTTGTTATGCGCGACCCGAAACACGTGTCCAGTATTTTTAAATAAAGAATCTATGTACAAAATTTAAAAAGATATTATAAAAAATCACAAAGTTATGAGCTTGTTATCTTTCTCGCGCGCGCCTAGTACTATGATCTACCGGCAGCTGTGTTGTGCGCTCGGTAGCCACACTGCAACAATTTCTAAATGTATTTGGGAAAAAATATAACATGGTGTAAAAATGATTGGAATCGATTCAGTTGCTTATTCTGAACAAACAATACGAAGGTCAAACTGAAAGTTCTTAGAACTGGCCACTTATAAACAATATAATAAAAAAATAATTCTAAAATTTGAAAATAGAACTCCTTGGCAATATTACTGAGTATATATTTCATTCATTTGTCATTAGTTATACGATTTGGCGGCAAATTGAAAATTGTCTGTGTCACGTCAACATGAATTTAACACGAGAAAAGTTTCGTGCAATGATTTTTTATGACTTTCGATGTCATTTAAGTCAACAAAAAAGTTATGATATACTACGATTGGCCTTTCACGATGAAGCCCCATCTCGTGCGACTGTTTACAACTGGTTTAATGACTTTAAACGTGGTCGCACTAATCTCACTGATGATTTACGCGGGGGACGGCCTTCTACGGCGACGACTGAAGATAACATCTGTGTTGTGCGGCGTATGATAGAGACTGACAAAAGAGTGACCTATCAGCAGATTCGGACAAGCTTAGGCATCGGTATGAGTAAAGTGCACAAAATCCTCCACGAACATTTAGCGGTCAGGAAGCTTTGCGCCCGGTGGGTACCTCATAATTTGACTGAAGCTCAAAAACTCCATCGTGTGGATTGGTGCCGTAAAATGATTGAAAGATTTAACGGAGGTGACTCAAATGCTGTGTTCGACATACTAACAGGTGACGAAAGCTGGATTTACTGTTATGATCCTGAAACCAAAAGACAATCTGCTCAGTGGGTGTTTCCTTTCGAAGAATTGCCAACTAAAGTGAAGAGAGATCGAAGTGCGGGAAAAAAATGGTGGCCTCGTTCTTTGGAAGGATAGGTAATTTCGGAACAATTGTTTAGAGGATCAAAAAACAGTTTCTGCAGAATGGTACACTACCAATTGTTTGCCACTTGCCTTGGAAAAAGTTCGAGAGAAACGACCTCGCAGTAGGATCCTCCTTCACCACGACAAGGCCTCGTCGCACATCGCCAAGCGAACGATCGACTATTTGGCGACATCAAACGTCGAATTACTGGCTCACCCGCCGTATAGTCCCGACCTCGCGCCTTGTGATTTTTATTTATTTCCAAAAATTAAAGAAAAACTTAAAGGCTGCGTATCGTGTTGCCATTGAAGAGACCCCTAAGGACGAGTGGGCAAAGTGCTTTTCCCAGTGGTTCCATCGCATGCAACGGTGTATTGACGTGAATGGACAATATTTTGAAAAGATATAATAAAACTAATAACTGGCTAATGTTATCAGTTTTTGATTTTCTAAGAACTTTCAGTTTAACCCTCGTATTCAGGTTTCGTATAAACAAAAATTAACGTTGTATAATAAACTCACACTTGAAAACTTGAAGTGCAAAGGGGCTATAATACCGAGGCTTCAAAGCAAGTAGTCGTGGTCTATGATAGTGCTCCGACACCTACTTACCTTACAAGTCTAGTGCGGCCGACCGCCCTTCGGTCCACGCTGCGGACTACCGGGCACTGATGATGACGACATGCCGAGCTCCAATGCTATGTTCTTATCCTTAGGGCTCCGCTTCAAGTAGTCCGATATGTGCTGGACGATCAGATCGATTGCCACTGTAATTTAGACGATTAAATTAGTAATTTTTTACACATAAGAGAACGAGTTATAAAGTCTGCTACAAGGATCTTTTTGGTGTGTGGCCAAAATCGGAACTAACACCGCCATCTTGTTTTGACAATACAATATCTGTATCAAATATTAACCCAAAAAGTACGCCCGCTGTCAATATTTGCGGGTAATAATATGTAATGCACTGTCAAGGGCTTTGATTTTGACAGTTGATGATTTCAAGTGCTGGTGATGGCGCCAAAAGATCCTTGTTGCCGTTTATGTGGGTATCGTAGCACAATGAAGATATTTTGATAAAGTAATTTATTGTTATCTATGGTTAATACTAGCTTCAGATTTAGCTGAAATGATTTAAAAAAAACGAATATTCAATTATTTAGAATTATTTTTTATGATTCGAGGTTCAGACGACAGCACATCAAGCTACTGTCTGATTTCTTTGTTAAAATTTCAACTTTATCTCTAAAGTCTAAAGCATTAAGGCTCAAAGTTGATTGGGAATATCTGACATTTTGGGATAGCTTGACCTGCTGTCGACTTATACTATAGGTATTCATAGTCGTAATGAAAATGTAAATTGCCCACAATAGGTACCGGGAAGTGACGCCTACCCTAGCCTACAACTGCTTGCCATGAATCTTTCAGAATTACCTACAATATAACTTTGACACACTTCTGGACTCTGATCCTCTAGATGTGAACTAAATTCTCATGTATTTATGTACTATATTCTATAATATATGAGGTAGCCTACATGTGTACAAGACGCGATAACTCTAAAGAAAAGGTGTACCCGGGGTATACGGCGTGTGAGCTTGCAAAAAACCCGAAAGAATAAATTTAGTCAAATGATTTGAATGTATGTAAAAAGATTGCATATAGCGGAGAAGAGAAACAAAATACATACAATATGTAAAGAAAACCCCGTCCGACCCATAAGGATAATAAAGGTTAGGTAAACACATGACCAAATAAAATATGAAATTTTACATAATCGTCATAGCAACAATACTAAGAATTTTGAAATATTTTTTTTTCCGCGAATTAATTCAAACTTCCCCAAAATTTTGTAGTTTTATAAAAAGTGACAACACCATTTTTGACGGTATTATTATGTGCGTGTGCCTCGCCCCCGTCGCCCGTGCATGTATTGCCTACCGCATATATGTATATTAAATTACTTCCTTTTCCGAAATAATATTCATGTTTTGCAGGATTTTTTAAGTTTAAGCCTGGCTTTGTAGGCATTAGTAGAATCAGTTATCGATACCTAACAATACCTTCACGCATCGGACAGCGTTTTTTTTTACATATTGTATATGTAAAAAAAAGTAGATAAGCGGTTTTTACGGCCAGGCGATATAATCAAATTCTGGCGGCAAGTGGGCTGTTTGAAATAACCACCAATGATCGCTATGGCTCACGCAACATCGTCCATCTGAAGGGCTAAGTCTGGAAACCATGCCTTCTAACAGCACAAAGAACATGGCTAAAGAAAGAAATGAGTACATAAGGCGAAGTTTGAAGGTGGCGCCAGTGAAGTTGGAATAGGCATGTGATGAGGAAGCAGCAATAGTATGTGAGTATACTCCATCAGTTTAGGTAGTTAACTAAAAGTAAACAAAAACAACACGTGACTTAGTTTACCGTCAATTACACGTTCTTGTACTCTTCAATTTCGCAATGTTATAATATTTATGGTGCTAAATTGAGAAGCAAAACTGTTACGTACAATGACAACAGCACAGAACAGCAGGGTAATTGCGTAAAACAATATCAGTTGCAATAGGTTGAATTTTGGCAGTTCAACAACAATCATTGCAGTATTTACGTTGTGGAGCACCCACGTTTTCGAACATATGGAGCAATGTATTAGCAATATGCTTCGAAATTATTGCAACTAATAGTAATAGTGTGTTATGCAATTAGAGAGCCGATCGGTGAAGTGGTTATAGTAGGCCATATCCAGCAGTGTACGTATTTTGACTGAAGATTAATATAAAAAACTAGCTGCGACACACGGTTTCACCCGCGTTTTTGAACTGAAACTTCTTTACGCACGCTTGACTTGGTGAGTAAGCTGGCGAACGCGTGACGTAAGCGTTACGAAAAGTGATCGGGCAAGGCGAACGGAAGTTAAGTGGGGGATATAAGCACAGAGGCGCCCGTGGCGCGAGCTTGGTACTACAAGGTCTACAACGAGTTTTTTTTTTTTTTCAATAAAAATAGAAGATCTATGCAAAAATATTAATTTACCAATGAAACCATGAAATAAATTTAAATATTTATAGAAAATTAATATATGTATATGTGTATACGTGTATATATTGTACACACATATATATACATACAGATGGAGCGAAAGAAGTTTCACTTCAGTCGTGTGGTCATAAGCACGCTCCGTATTTTTTTTTATATGCCCCGCTCCTATTGGTAGCAGCGTGATGTTATATAGCCTAAAGCCTTTCTGGATTAATGGGATATCCAATGCAAAAATATTTTTTCAAATCGGTCCAGTACACCCTGAGATTAGCGCGTTCAAACAAACAAACTCTTCAGCTTTATATATTAGTATAGATAAACGCAATTTCAAGTTTGCAAACACTTTATTCATTTAAAATACACATAAATTGCTTCAATTATACATTGTAGTAAATGGAAATTATATAATAATTAGACAGATAATAAACATTAAACAGATACATTGTTTGTGCTGATTACATGATGGAACTATACAAATCAACGCGTCAACTGTATATAAATGCTACGTAAAATGCTGAACCACTACAGAGTAATAATATAATAGATAATTATTAGAATATGCGATTGTGCATAAACAATATAATACTCTTATGGGAAAATTAACTAGGAAATAAAGATGGACAGACAATGGCGCCGATTCTTTTATTCACAAACTAAACTAATTTTAAGTTAAGTCCATCTTTTTCTTTCTATTTCATTCAGAAAAGGATAGAAGATAATATTTTAGTTTAAACCTGCCAAATTAAGATACTCAATAGACAGTTTAGACGCCATTATAAACATGGCGACCGACATCAATTTTTTTTTTTCTTCTTTGGTAACTGAGCCGGTTTCGACTATTCTGCCAGTGTCACGTGGTGACGGCAGTAAGTAAAGGCAGGCCGTCGAACTTTTCCCTTCGTGGTAGGTGTTAGTATAGCTGCATGGACGACATCAATTTACGTCAGGTGTTACTACTAGCACTAATTTGACAGGTTTAAACTGACATTTTATCTTCTGTCCTTTTCTAAATGAAATGGAAAGATAAAGTTGCACTGGACTTAAATTTAATCAAATTTTTGTGCACAAGCGAATCGGGGCCAATTTAAAATTTTTAAAGTAAGTATCATAATATTTTACTAATTATTGTAAAGAACATTTTTATTGTAGCCTTTTTTAAACCATGTTATTACAAGCTTTAAGTTCTAGGAAAGCACTGAACTGTCGAACAATAACGGCTGTCAAAATAGGGATCGTTTTTTGACACCTTAATGTCAATGACTCTGGTGAAAACATTGACCAATATGATACAAGTATACCTACTGGACTAAATATATGTACTATAATATATGAAATGACAGTTGTCTGTTGGACCGAATTGAAAAGCCCTGCTCGAGCGTCTCAAGAACTAAAATTGACGCACAAGTAGTTGTCGTGTTGTGTTGTTATGGTTCTGATGATTTACGTCTAAATTGAGAAATAAAACTTATTTCGTCTTATTACAAAACGAAATCTAACTTTAGTTCTAGACTTAACGAGTCAGTATTTGTATTTCGAACTTTATTTAGTTTTAGGCAAAGTTTTTAATTCTAAAGTGACAACTTATTACCGAATTAAGCTTACATTTTTGTATAAAGAACTGCATTTCTATAATGGTTAGGTTCATAATTCAATAACTATTTATCGTTCAAACTTAGTCTAAACACAATCCTTGTTTTTATTATACTTTGCTGACACCGCCAAAATGCTGAAAATTAAATATTTTCATTTTGTCATCGAGAGTAGTACCTGTTTAATATAACATATAGGGTGAAAATGACAGCGTTTTCATGACTACCGTTATCATATGACAGAACCCTCTTCTAGTAAATCGAAGCTTTAATATATAATTTTACTGTACAAAAACATATGTGATGTTAATAGAAATATTTGTTTACAAAAGGCCAATTCCTGTAATTAAAAACGTCCCAAATCTAGTTGCTATATCATCTCCGCTCCAACCAATGTCAAAAATTTGTCAAAAATTGGAAATTTATTTGACAATTATGACTTGAGATAAGACGTGAAGGTTCATAAAATTACAAGAATCGCCTACTGGTATATCGAAAGTTGAATACAAAATTTAGTCTTCCCAGAAAATAAATATACAAACTTTAGTCTTACCAGAAATCAATATACAAAATTTAGTCTTACCAGAAAACAATGTAAGTGTCAGTCAATAATAATCACAAATAAAAAAACAATTTAATTAGCCGAAACATAAAATTTTAAATTATTTGACTATAATACTTTTACAACTAAGATATTTCTTAGGGTGAACACGCACTTTTGCAACATTAATAATGACCTGTAGCAGTGAGGTGATAGGTAGCAAAAACACGTTTGAATATGTCCTCTTTTAAAATTTGGTTTTTTTCAATGACCATGTGCAGAAGGAACCTTCCAACAGCCTTGTGAAGGCCGTAGGAACCTGTTTGAGAAGCACTGAACTCGTCGAAGTTGAACTGGAGGCTTATGTCCAACACTTGACTTCTTTCGGCTGATATGTATGAAGCAATTGATATACTTATCAAATATCCACGGATAGGGTTACCCGTCCACAAAACATTACGAACTTCAATAAGAGTCTCCGTCACCTTTAGGGATGAATTTTCAGAAATCCTTCCTTTGTTCTGTACGTAAGATACCTCACCTTCGTTTTGTAAGGAACTCTTGGTTAAGCCTGTGCCTACCTCGCTTTTACAGAAAGGATGTCTGCGTCCCTGTAACAGAGAGGAAGCCTGTGTCCCTGTTACAGAGGGGAGGCATGTGACTATTAGAGGGGAGGCTTGTATCCCTCTTACAGAGAGGCCTGTGTCCCTGTTACAGGGGGAGGCATGTGTCTTACAGAGGTGAGGCTTGTAGGTATTCCTCTTAAAGAGAGGAGGCCTGTGTCCCTGTTACAGGGGGAGGCATGTGTCTTACAGAGGGGAGGCTTGTATTCCTCTTACAGAGAGGAGGCCTGTGTCCCTGTTACAGGGGGAGGCATGTGTCTTACAGAGGGGAGGCTTGTACCCCTCTTACAGAGAGGACGCCTGTGTCCCAGTTACAGGGGGGGAGGCATGTGTCTTTGTTACAGAGGGGAGGCTTGTATCCCTCTTACAGAGAGGAAATCTGTGTCTCTATTACAGAGGCGACGCAAGTGTCTATATTACAGAGGTGAGGTCCCTCTTACAGAGAGGAGGCATGTCTCAGGACATGTAAAGAGTATACATTGATTATTATGATAATAATGATGATGATATTGGACCCGATTCTCTGGTTCACAAACTAAATTAAATTTAAGTTCAGCTCTTTTTCTTTCCATTTCATTGAGAAAAGGACAGAAGATAAAATGTCAATTTGGACCTGTCAAATTAGTTAGCTCCTGACGTAAACTGGCGTATTTTAGTCGCCATGTTTTTAATCGCGTCTAAACTGTCTATGGAGTATCTTAATTTGACAGGATTAAACTAAAATGTTATCTTCTATCCTTTTCTTAACGAAATGGAAAGAAAAAGATGCACTTAACTTAAAATTAGTATAGTTTGTGAACAACAGAATCGGCGCCATTGTCTGCCACTAAATTAAGATTATTACATAGAAAATAGCACATTTTCATTTATGTTTACGCTCCCTAAAGGTTGGAATAGCTTACATCACAATTTAAACCATGACAACCAAAAGAGGCTGCTGGCTTTGAAACAATAATACCAAGATATCGTCGCTTAAGTTCTAACACCGTGTAACTCAAAATAATGAACTTTTCAAGAGACTAATAATAAGACAGTTTTTTTAGTTAAAAAGTTCATTATTTTGAGTTACGCGGTGGAGACTAAAAAAACTGTCTAGGTTTGTATACCTAGACAGTTTTTTTAGTCTAAAAAAACTTCTAGGTTTGTATACCTAGACAGTTTTTTTAGTCTCCCGAAAAGTTCATTATTTTGAGTTACGCGGTGTTAGAACTTAAGCGACGATATGCTTAATTATGATGACCAGTCGCGACTGGTGCTCGCAATAGTCCGTGTTCTACTTCAACTCCAATATAGAGACATACAATTTTACACATTTTTTTTACGTTTTCCTCTATTTTTTTTATCACATTTGATCATTGGAATTGGCCACGCCCTCTGTTTCTCTTAGATTTAATTTCTCTACAGATTTTGGTATTTGGTAAAATTAGTTTTTATTAAGCTTCATCTCATAAAATGTTTCCCTCATGCATCTCATCTAGTCGTGGCCTAGTGGTTAAAACACAAAGCTCTCAAGTATAAGTGTGCGGTTTCGATTCCAGGTCAGACAAGTATCAATGTAACTTTACTAAAGTTATATGTACTTTCTAAGTATATCTTGGACACCAATGACTGAAGGTGAAGAAAAACATCTTGAGGAAACCTGGACTTTAAGTTTGAAATCGCCAACTCGCAATTGAGCAAGAGTGGTGATTACGCTCAATCCTTCTCTGTATGAGAGACCTGTGCCCAGCAGTGGGACGATAAAAAGGTTGATAATGAGGATTCTTGTAAGCACAGAAACTAAACAAATAATTCTAAACGGCTTTTCCTTGTTCTTAAGTGTGTTGTTTGACGTGTATTTTTTGCAATACATCCTTCTTTCGGATACCCGGGTATTGGGTATTTCGCTACCGACACGTATGAAAAGGGGCCAATATTTAATAAAATCAAAATACTCTGTTAAGAATAAATAGAGAAACAGACGGCGCACAGGTGACATTTATTTGTGAACAGTAACAATATAAATTCTACCACACCCTACGTGATTGTGGTGGTATATGAAGTCTTTTCCAATTTTTTATATCAGTCTGTAAATAATACACAAGTATTTATGTACACAGATGTACGGATGCCAGCAGGTCAAGCTGCCTCTAACTGTAAAATTTTCCCAATTTATCATTGAGCCTTAATGCTTAGCCATAAAGTTAAAGATCTAATAAAGAATTTTGACAGATTGTCAAAATTCTTTATTGTGTTGATCAAGCTACTACTAGCTTGATATGATGTCTATACATACGACGGATTATAAACAAGAATACAATGTTATTTAATTTTACCTATGGCTTTAACATTTTTTTCTAATGAGGAAAGAACATCTAGACCTGGCTATGCCTTCTTAATTAATTTGAAACTTGGAACCTCTTTGGGATAACAACAGTATAATCATAATATTAATTTGGACAAAAACCTTTTTAATACATCGTGTAGTAATAAAAATACATTATATTTTAATAACTATTGTTGTTTTGTAATTATTTGTAAAAGGCAATGGTAACTTGTAATCCTAATCTACAGTTATACTTATATAAATTTTAAAGAAAAACATTTCACAGCGTTTAAAACATATAAAATATAGTATTAATAATTGAGACAGTGAACAGTTTCAAGGAACAAATCCTTTTTACACACATATTTGAATATAAAACAGAGAAAAAAAGGTAAAGTAAATTGACTATGTCATTGAATAATAATATACTACGTATATAATATTGTGCGCAAAATAGTTTTCAGTAATAGAAATGGATAAGCACGCCTTCGGTGTTATAGGAATATTATGGATGAATATTGGCGCCGATTCTATCGTTAACAAACTAAAGTAATTTTAAGTTATGTGCATCTTTTTCTTTCCATTTCGTTAAGAAAAGGACAGAAGATAAAATGTCAGTTTAGACCTGTCAAATTAGTGCACTCCTGACGTAAACTGGCGTATTTTTAGACGCCATGTTTTTAATCGCATCTAAACTGTCTTTGGAGTATCTTAATTTGACAGGAATAAACTGACATTTTATCTTCTGTCCTTTTCTTAACGAAATGGAAAGAAAAAGATGCACGTCACTTAAAATTATTTTAGTTTGTGAAGAACAGAATCGGCGCCATTAACTATAAAGTTTGTATGCAGTGTGGCGATTAGGTTATACCATTAATTTAAACAAATATTCCCATCAATCATGAGCTTTAATTCTTTAGCCATAAAGTTGATAATTTAATAAAGAAATCTGACAGATTGTAATAGCTTGATGTGCTGTCGTCTGTATATTTTCTACTTATCGTATTTTAAATACACACTATTAAAAGAATTACTGACACGTACGTTGTGGGACATTTTTAGGTTTTGGTATTTAAAAATATTAATACTTAATTTGTGATTTTCATAAACTTTATGTTAAATTGCCTAATCGCCACTCTATAGTATATGTTACAGATAACTGGTTCGATCAGCTGTTTAACTTATGGCATGAATGTTATTCAATAAAATATAGTTTAGGTTGGAACGGTAACCAATCACGTGTGAGCCGAATTGGTCGCAGTAAATAAGGCAGGACACCCCGACCAGATAGGTAAGGTTACAACTGTGCGGGGAGAGTCGAAATCGTCACTCCCCCTGACTGGAGGAGGCCCACAGAGGTGGACCGGCACCAATCGGGAGCTGCGGAAGCAGTGTTCGTCCTCGCAACCCCCGATATAGGTGTGAAATGGAACACAGTCTGACAGAGAAGAACTGCGTGAGCCGAGACAGCGTAGCAAGACCAGCATTACTTTCAGAGGTCAAGCGGCTGACGAAAAGACTAATTTAACCAGCTGGCTGAGACATGTATGCTAAGAAAATGCCCATGTATGCTTATGTTACTTTTGATAGTCACATAGAGACTGAAACTAACAGTCAACCACTGACTATTGATCATATACGGTAACAAAAGTATCAAAACAATGAAAAAAAATATACGATATTCACGTACCACACTTGGTGCTATTACTAAGTAAATGTCTCATAAAAAATATGCTGCCACCCCCTGGGTACGCCCATGACGAGGAAGCTGCGTGGATGATAAAACTACGCGTCTACGCAGTATGCGTCTGGGCAGCGGACTGGCGCGTATACCACGCCGCTGCATCCTATTGGCCACGTGAGAAAGAGATAGGTAGATTAGTTTATTCTCTATATCGTGACTAAAAGAGGCCGTGGGAAGCTCGCATTGGAAGGAATTCTGTATGGTTTGCTACATGCCTTTTATACCCACATTTGTTATAACGAAGCTTCCTGACATTAGCTTAAATGAATATGAACATTATAAGCCTTATATTAAAGTTCATATTTTATAAGACGTTTACTTTGTTAAGTGTCAAAGTACGATTTGTGAATTTCGTGATATGATAATGCGCACCTATCCGTATCAGGCAGTTTTTAAAAATGCAATATTTTCAATTAGACTTAAGACCAAAAAAATAATGAAACATTTAAATGAATTACTTTCTATTTAAATGACGTATTTTTAAATACTGATCACATTTACCAGCTAACCCTGATACAATTTAGTAAACACCTTTATTACCAAATTATTATACGTCAAAATTAATTTATCGATTACAAACTTTAAGTCTCAATAAACAAAGCATATAATTTAGTCAATGAAAAATATATTGGTACAAATGTTTGTTGCAGTCACAAATATTGGTAAGTATACCAATAATTTTGTATGAGATATTCTCTTCAAATCTTGGGGCAATGGTTACAAAGTATACGCTGTAATCCTGTGGAGAATATTCGAAGAATGTTTATGCGGATATAGAAATATTTAATAAATGAGTAAGTTTCTTTTCTTTGTTTATTTCTGTCTACTCTGTAAGATTAATCCCTTTGAACATTCAGTTAACGACTGTTATACTACGTTATTTTTGTTTATACGATACCTGAATATAGTTTGTTCAGAATAAGCAACTGAATCGATTCCAATTATTTTTACACCGTGTTATATTTTTTCCCAAATACATTTAGAAATTGTTGCAGTGTGGTTACCGAGCGCACAACACAGCTGACGGTAGATAGTACTAGGCGCGCGCGAGTAAGATAACAAGCTCATAACTTTGTGATTCTTTATAATATCTTTTGAAATTTTGTACATAGATTCGTTACTTAAAAATACTGGACACGTGTTTCGGGTCGCGCATAACAAAAAATAGCGTTGTATATGATTTCAGTAAAATCGACTGATGGAGTACAAAAAGCATATTTCGGCGCCACAATATGAAGAAATACACAAAATTTCAAAAATTCAAGCACTGAGTCCAAAAATGGTTACCAACGTAATTGTCGTTTTTGTTTAAGTGTTATGTTGATTTAATTTTTTTGAATGTTGTAAAAGCTATTACTCACACAATGCTTGTATTATGAAGTTGAGCAGTGTAACATTATAAAAAGCAAAATCGTGTTATGTTGACGAACCCAACATTCTCAAACCGTGTCGTCACTCGGGGTACACCACTCAAACGTATCTGGTCAGGCTAATACTGAACAGTCAGAAGCAGTACTACACACTAGAATAGTTACGAATACACCTTATGTCAATGGCATAAGATTCAATATTGCGTGACATGCCGTACGTAACTTTTCAACCCTATATCTTGAGACATAGGCACTGTAGAGGTACGAACTAAAAAATCGTGGCCAGACCTATGGTGACCTATCGAACGGTACAGGTCTCATCAATATTGACAACTTGGCGTTGACATCGAAATTGATTAGAAACTTCGTTTTCTGTAAACTACCTACAGGTAGTAAACAAGATCTAGAAGAGAAGTATCTTGATAATCAAATAAAATTATTATTATTTTGAGATAGATCTGGAACATTCCATCAGCTTGCATAATTAAAGAGGGGTGACTCAGCGGACCAGTCAGTCTGCATTTGACTATCGAAGCGAAACAAACAATAAAAAACATCTAAAGCGACAACTGCAACGAGCACTTCGAGGACTACATCAGATAACTTCCGTGGTATTGTTATGTGTGTACGACATGGACTTTGTGGTCTTGTGGACATCAGGGAAGACTTAGGTGCGATATCAGCTACGTTCTACTTGTCATTGTGTCCTATCGACTGTCCCATCGTAGTCAATAAACCTCGTAACCCTTAACAACTTAAAGTCAGTAACAATATGAATTGGAATTAATGTCAAAATTAATTTCTTATTTTGTCTATCTATTTGGAATACACCTTCCTATTTATTTTTTAGTCTATCTCTCACTTAAACCGGACAATTCATAACTCATACACATAAGTTTTCATCAAAATTACATGGAAAAGGACATACTGGTAAATGTCACAGATATTATGTTGAAGAAAAAAAGATGGCGGCGATATTTTGACCAAAAGCCGATCCACCAGCCGATTCCTTGCCAAGTCCATACTAAAACCGACGAATTAAATACTGTTCTTCAACTCCTTACAAAACTTAACAGTATAAAAACCATGTAAAATATTTCTATATCCCCACAAGTGGTATGAACACGTTATACAAATATACTTAAACTATATTATGCTTTGAAAAGCGTCAGCCTTATAATAAACAATAATGGACCTTAACTACATATTACTTATACATAGATATTGGAGAAATACTTCGCTAACAGCCCATGAGAAACCGTTGTCTACTATAAAGCCTGCATTACACTACTGGAGAAGTTGATCGAATTAAGTGAACACGACAGTACACTTTGGCTCGCTTCGTGAATCCTTGGTTCGCGGCGACTGCCGATCGTTGACGATTTTTGTGCCCTAGTTAATCGCGTCACGTAATTTCTTTCATAAAGGTCACGTACTCCGGATATCGTTCAATTTCGACCAGTAATTCGTTGAAGAAACTTCCCGAGTAGTTTACTGTTTATTACCCTCTCCAAAAGAAGGGACACTTCTTTGGGATAGGGTAATAAGGGGTCCAGAGTAGACTTAGCTAATCTCTCATGTACTCCAAGCAACAAAATCGTATATATGTTTACAACACTAGTATCTGAGGTACTATACTCGATTGGTTTAAGTACGAGTAGTTACCTAAAGGTAAACAAAAAAAAGTATTACACTTCAGTTGAAATGCTAAATCACTGTTGTATTCTTCAATTTAGCTAAGTTATTGTTAATGGTTTTTAGACGGTTAACTAAGTCACGTGTTTTTTTTTTGTTTACCTCTAGTTCACTACATAAATCAATGGAGTATATAGGATGTGACATATCCTCGATGGTAGGTGCTCGTCTGTGACCTCGTGATCTAAAGACAAAAGGGAAATCGACGCGCAAACTACTACTATGATTTCTGTACATGATTCTAGACACACCCACGTTGAAAATGTACGTCAGTTCTTAAAAAAAAAAAACTGTTTCATACATAAGTGTTTACTTTTATTTGAATTAAGAATTTGGGATATTTTCAAGTTATGGAATAACGAACTGAATGCCATATTTAATAAAGATCAAAATCATTGCAACCAAAATCTTATTTGGACCTAGACCAGTATGTGATATTGTAGGAGAAAAAATTATATATTGTTTGGATAACTGACGAAAATATACTCTTTGGTTCTAGAAACAAGGGCTGTATTCATAGTACAAGTTTGCGAGTCGTTGTCCTCTACTCGTACTAACCAAATTTTCTTACAGATTTTAATGCGACAAATCTTCGGTATATTAAACTGCAGAACAACATTCTACGATCATAAACGTTCAATAAATATGTTTCTAACCGTTTTTATCGCTACGGCAGTGTATTTCTAGTTAGCGTCGTTCAAAACAGTACATTTTATATACATATGTTTGAACGTGCCTATAGTTATTGTAAACTGCAGACATGTTCAAATTTACATTACACCTGAATCCTAATTGAATGACTCGACGACATAGAACCGAACAATTGACGAAGAATGACGAGGAAACCCGAACCCAGTCAAATTGGGCAAGGCTAGGCAAGAAGAGAGTTCATCCTTGTCATTCTATGTAAATATTTGACAAAACCAAAGACTAATTTCTGTCAAAAAAAAAAAAACTACCTTAAATCTTGTTCAACCAAATATCATAACGAGCAGATCACAAAGTCACACACTATCATATGAATTTGGGACTATCGGCTCAATGTATCTTCTGAACTGCCAGACATCCGTCTTCCAGTTGTCTCGTCCACCTCCTGATGTCCATTGCAGCCATTCACAATCTTCGGCGGCGAAGCTCTCTTCTTATACATAATGTCCCATATATGATGTACGATTAGGTCAATAGCCACTGCAACAATGCAAAACGGACTATAAACGCGAGTGAATACGGTCGCTTTTTGCAGCTACATAAGAGCATAGCCGCTGCAAACTGTTTTTGCATTTTTTTTTTAAAGTTCGAATACAGAATGTGGCAGTATACGACCTCGTTGCAGTGGCTATGACCTTGTGTCACTTACCTTTGCTTTAAATTAACACTTAGAATAAGAAAAAAAACTGTTTATGTAAGGCGATATGATACGGTATATTTGGACAGACAAATTTACTGCTGGGGAGTTTGTTGCCCCACTTCTTCCCAGCGAAAACACCAGGAAGTGTTGGAAGACGGGCGGGCCTGTCTTGTGTCTAATGTTGACGTTCGAAAATTGCTGATTATATGGCTTTGTCAAAAAAAACAATCAATGAAACAAATCATTAAGCCTCTCACACCAAATCTCTTTTTATTATTTAAGAAGTTTCACTTTATGTCGGGTGCCGCGCGCGCTGTTTTTTATATCATTAATTACAAATAAGCATTGCAAGAATAATATAACCTCATAAATATTTTTTTTTCTTTATTGATTTATAGGGACTTTTACACATAGCGTATGTCAGTCTATCGTAACCTAAACAATTACACTTTCACAACACGTGGGCCATGAATTTGAACAAAACTTTTGCATGGTCACCATTTGGTTGAGATAGAATTGTATGGAACATACCTACATCAGTTCTGTTCAAATTTAATGATCTCACTAAATTATTCCTACTGGACAACCTCATCAATAATCTTTTTTTAATAGTTTGTTAGAGAGACAACACACGAGCGTTGCCAATACGTTGCGTCGTCGCAGCGCAGGGATTTCGACCAAGTGAGAGACCACACGAGCGCTGCGATGACATCACCGCCCATGCGTTGCAGCGCTAATGCAACGCATTCACCACGGCCAGACATATAGCAATATAAAAAAATGTGTTTTGTTCAATTAACGATCGACAGTAATTTCATGACGTTTTATGGTTATAAACCTAGTCTATTCAAAATGTTTCATATTGACGGTTACGTTGCGTGTCGCGGGTTCGATTCCCGCACGGAACAAATATTTGTATGACCTACAAGTACTTGTTCCGGGGCTCGCTGTTTGTGTGTGTGAATTTATATGTATATAAACACACCCACGAAACAGGAAAAATTCCTGGTTGGGGCAACGTTTTTTTTTTTTTATATCAGTTGCAATTAAATTAATTTCAGATTAACTGGTGAGTTTTAATTATAATTATGTTGATTTCAGACTGTCTAACACTATTGAAGAAATTATAAAAATGCTTCAAGTTGTAGCGTAAATCGAATTTTATACTGTTGGAATTTAAGTTATTTCTCCAAAAGCTTGTTTGTTTACATTTTTGGCAAACAAATCGCGAATGCAGATTAGTTAATAGTTACTATAAAACTAATACTTATAAATTAATAAAAATTTCTTACCCAGATTATCAGCACCCCTGGGAATGATGACGTCAGCAAACTTTTTGGTCTGCAAACAATGATTTCAAAATAAATTCTTTTATTTGTTTGTACGGCGATGGGCTAGTGGTCACGTTGGACTTATAGATCAGGCAAAGGGCAAGGTGGGTTTTGCCGTCTTGCCTAGTTGGTGACAACACGCTCGTCTCGTACTCAACTCAACCCATTGCAGCACACTACTGGATATAGGTCTGTCCTAGGCTGTGCCACAACAACCTGCCCTGCGTCTTCCTCATCCAGCCAAACCAACAGAGTGGACGGCTGGAAGACTATTGGGCTAGATGAACGGACTACGACAGAACCTTCAGAGAAATTTCTTTAGGTCGCCCTTCACTTAGGAAGAGGCCACAAGACTGCGTTTCGGCGTCGTGTCGTAAAAATCTTTGACGCCGCACAAGGATGCGCACCCCAAAAGCTTAGTGCTGTGTATCGTCGTTTTTGCGATACGACGCCGCAACGTAGAGTTGTGACTTCGCCTGCTTCGCTGCGCGAAGTTTTGCCGCCAAGCAATTCGTCGTGTTCCGGCGTGATGTCTGGTGATCCCGTACGGAGGCCGGGTTTGCGCAGTTGTGTTGCGATGTGTGTCGGATACGATGCGCCAAATGTTTTTGTGTCGGGAGTTTAGTCGTGGAGGTTCTCCACATCAATCTCCTCTGGCGCAGCATCGTTGGTCGTGTTTTTAGGTTTAACATTGCATCACCTCGCTCAACTGCCGTCTTCCTTCTTATTCACTGAGTTTTTTTTTTGAGTAGGCTCTTAATAAACTAGCGCGCTTTACCAACAACGATTGCATCACTGCTTACCGTCAAACCGGCGGGATTGCGGTCAAGCACTAGTTTAGTTTAATAATAATAAAAAAAGTCTAAACAGCTGCTAAACAGTGTGGTAGTAAGTTGATTTTTTTAAGGAATTTTACATAACATTTACGTATTATAAGTACATGACTGAGATATAGATTTATTCCTAGTTTTGGTAGAATCCAAAAATATATTTACCAACATTCAGTATAAGACGTATTTTGTAAATATTTATGTCACAATCAGCCTACGATGTTTCCACAGTTGGGATACAGGCCTCCTCGCGGAGAGATTCTCCATTTATGTAAATCAACTATTTCAAAGAATAATTTCAATTTTCAACTTCTGCCTAACCCTGCAGAGGTCACAAGCATGAATTTATGTGTGAGATGTTATGTATACAGTATGTTAAGAAAACCTTGTCCGACCCGTGAAGGTGTTGTTAGGTATCGATAACTGATTCTACTAATGCATACAAAACCGGGCTAAACTTAAAAAAAATCCCCCTAAAAAAAGTAAATATTATTTCGCAAAAAGAGGTAACTTAATAAACGTGCGTTATGCACCCTTCCGCGGGGAGCGGGCGGCAGGGCACGCGGCACGTGGTCGCATCGCTATTCGCTCACAATAATACCGGTGTTGTCACTTTTTTAAAAATTACCAAATTTCGGGGAAGTTGGAATTAATTCGCGGGAAAAAAAGATTATCTCAAAATTTATTTGTATTGGTACTATTAAAAAAAAAAATTTAAAATTTTAAAATTTGTAAAATTTTATATTATATTTGGTCATGTGTTTACTTAACCTTTATTATCCTTATGGGTCGGACAGGGTTTTCTTAACATACTGTATATTTTGTTTATTGTATTTTGACGCGAGGACATGTTTTAATTAAACACAACTCATTCTTCCATCATACGGATCGTCACTTTTAACAACAGTGTGGCGACCATGAGTTTTCATTAAGAAGACTCGATCATCGATATTGACCGCGTTTGACTCATAGATTGGCCCGCTTAAGGTTGCAAGAACTGGCGGTGAGTAGTGGGCAGCTCGCAGCCCGTTATAGACGAGGACAGATACGATGGCGCGGTTTCACGCGCGCCTCAAAGAGATAGCACATCGTGACGGGATCCACGAAGACCGATGCCTCCTGGGTCAGGGTTGCGGTTGGTTAAAAAAGAAACCGTGGAAAGAAGAAGAAACATGGATAGGTTTTAGTCAGTAAAAGTCCGACACGCCCTTCCGCTCGGCCCAGAGCGTGAGAAAAAATTTGATGATTTCCCATTTCCCAATACAAAAAAAAAAAAGTTTTAAGAACGCGGTTGATGCGTATGATCGAGTCTCTAATGAAAACTCATGGTAGTCATACTGAAGAGTTAGTTTACAACAATCTCTCGGGTTATGGCTCGGTCGCAACACAGGTCAATCGATCAAGCAAGCTATGCTTGTTGAGATGGGTCCGTGGCCGTTATACCGTGATGCGTCAGTGCCTCAAAAAGCACATGGATGGATTGTCTGAGATGATATGAAAGAAAACCGACCAAGTTCAACGGACGTCGCATAAATCGCCACTTAGAAGCTTGAATTTTTTAGAGATGGAGAGAAAAAGGTCTGTAGGCCTAGTATGAGTTTTCAATACGAAACTCGATCGTCGATAGCGAGCGCGTTTGGTAATCTCATTGGTTGAGAGTTCTTACGACCTTCAAGCGGGCCAATCGCTGAATCAAACGCGCTCTATATCGACGATCGAGTTTCGTAATGAAAACTCATACTAGGCCTACTGTAGACTTTCTACGCGTTCCTGAGAAAAGTTCTGACAAACAGACAGATGGATAGACCGTAAATCAGCGCTAGGGCTCCGTCTTGCATAGGGTCACAGTAATCAGCTCACCTCAACCATTTCTTAATATATTTATTTTTGTACCTTTATGCGTGATTTTTACCACAGTTAAACGTATCTATCTTTTTTTATAGACGGACAAGGCGCTTATGAAGGCTTCCAATTTTTAGCATTTGAAATAGGTACGGGTGACAGCAGGTCAAGCTACTCCAAACTGCTAAATATTCTCAATCAACCTTGAGCCTTAATGCTTTAGGGATAAAGTTGAAAATCTAATAAAGAAATCTAACAGATTGTAGTAGGTTGATGTGCTGTCGTTTGTACAAAACCCAAAAAAAAGAGCGATAAGAAAAAAAATAGAAATATCGCGACGGGATCTTATAGCGCATTGGATTTTCTACTTTCGGTGTTCGTGTTGAGAATCCAACAGAGTGAATCCCAGCGCAACTGAAAACACATTGCTGGATTATCAGCTCTCGGCGCTAAACGGTGCTATAAAAATCTACTAAGTGTAAAAAATAATAAATAAATACTAAATAATAAATAAATAAATAAATAAGTGAAAAAACAAAAACAGAAAACTATAAATATTAGTATTAAAGACTCACCGGTAGGCAAAACTCCTCGAAGGCAGGCTTAACGAAGTTCATGTACTGGTTCAGCACCTGTTCCAGATCGCGGCCACGCTCCATTATATCACGGGGCACTAGAAAACAGTAGGACTAATGTAGTTCTGTTTCAACTATTAGTTGTATAGTCATGTTCCGGCTTGATGTCTGGTGAAGCCGTACGGAAGGCAGGTCTGAGCAGTTGTGATGCGATGAGTGCCGGGTACGATGCGCCAAATGTTGTTGATGACTTCCTTCCTATTCACTCAGTTTTTCTGAGTGAATGTGGGACTTAATAAACTTGAGCGATTTACCATCAACGATTGCATTACTGCTTACCATCTGGTGGGATTGCGGTTAGAAATTAAATTACAAAAACAAAATAATACAATTGACAGGTATCTCAAGAACGTCGCTCAGTGACCAAAACAACAACAAATTCATTGCCTGTTCTGTCGGAGAACAATGAACAATCATTCACGTGCACATCGAAATACAATATCCATGTATTTCCATCGCCTTAGGTAATATAGACTTTAGCTCGACCACATTTAACAGTCAGTCTTAGAATAACAAATGAATAGCATAAACAGTGTTCCTCACTGTTCTGAGCTGCTCGCTCTGTTAAGCATTGGTATTAAGCAATATGCGTATTTATAAGGTAAATAATTGTAAACATTTTTATTTTTAATGTCTGGACTTGAAAAAAGATGATGATCCCTGAGTTTGTTTCGGCTATTTCTTTTCAGAGGTAGTCAGTTATGAAATGCCGGCTTCACCTAGTTTAAAAAAAAAAACATATGACGTGTAAAAGTGCTCGGTGATCCTACGTTCTTAATAAACGATTTCATTTCATTTCTCACTGCTGGGACAGAAGCCTTTTCTCAGAGTGGGAGTGGGCCTTCATTTCTAGGACACCATCACATCGGCCGCCGGCAGAAGTTACCACCCACCAGACAAAGCCTTGCCGCCAAGCGATTTGTCATGTCCCTGCATGATGTCTGGTGAAGCCGTACGGAGGACGGGTCTGAGCAGTTGTGTTGCGATGTGTGCCGGGTACGATGCGCCAAAAGTTGTTGTGTTGGGAGTTTGGTCGTGGAGGGTCTTCAGATCAATCTCCCTTTGGCGCAGCATCGTTGGTCGTGTTGTTGGGTTTAACATTGCATCACCTCGCTCAACTGCCATCTTCCTTCCTATTCGCTCAATCTGAGTGAATAGGTTCTTAATAAACTAGTGCGCTTTACCATCAACGATCGCATCGCTGCATACCATCAGGCGGGATTGCGGTCAAGTGCTAGTTTATAATTATTAAAAAAAAAAGGAAAATATAAACATGTAATTAACGCATACCCTCTCAAACACCCCAATTAGAATATTATGTTTTAATCATAATACATACACTGAATCTTTAATGTAACATGTATATGCATTGTTATTTATTAAATTAGTTATACCAATTCTTGGAGAGCAAGACCTTAACTTTCTTGCAATAAGGTTTTTTTTCTTTATTTTGTATCGAATGATTAAATTTGTATGAGTACAAGTAAAGCTGCGATTTTAAAAGTCTGTACAAACAACAGGGTTAATATGACAATAATTTTCGTAGTTTTAATTATTTTTGGGATAAACAAATTACCTATATTAAAAATGATATAAACCGAATTTTGGCTGTCCTTTATCCCAGTCTATTTGGATTTGCCGCCACTCACCAGAGTCTTGCCGCCAAGCTATTCACCGTATACCGGCATGATGTCTGGTGAAGTCGTACGGAGGACGCCAAATATTGTTGTGTCGGGAGTTTGGTCGTGGAGGGTCTCCAGATCAATCTCCCTCTGGCACAGCATTGTTGGTCGTGTTGTTTGGTTTAACATTACATCACCTCGCTCAACTGCCGTCTTCCCTAATTCACTCAGATTTTTTTTGAGTGAATAGGTTCTTAATAAACTAGCGTGCTTTACCATTAACGATTGCATCACTCCTTACCATCAGGCGGGTTTGCGGTCAAGCACTAGTTTATTTTCTTCCCTGCTTCTCGAGTCGTCATCTCGTAGACACCCCTTATCATCTTTCACACAGTGCATCCAAAGTTTATCGTTTCATTTTCGTATGTGAGCCAGCAGCCTAAGAAAACATTTGGAAATTGGACTTTGATAAGATTAGAAGAGACATACCTCTCCTGGCCAGCCTGGTATCCGAGTCAGTATCAACGAAGAGCTTCATGTGGAACAGTTCACGCACCTCCGGGAAGTAAAATACCAGAATTCCTTCAATCAGTACCACGTCGGCGGGGTAGATGGTGTGCGAGCGATTTGGGCTGTTGGGGTATTAAAAATGTGTTTCAGATAAGTTCAAATGCTTTTTTTATAATTGAGTAGAACTTGTAGTAATTGTTTGGGCAGAGCTAATCCAATCATCACACGGGAATACTGCCATGCAGCCGTAGGGGGTAGGGGTTACAAGTAATAGACGCCGGAAGAATCTTTGTAAACTTAAGAATGAGCCAATGCGAGGTTGGACACTACAGCACTCTACACTCTAATTACGCCAATTTGAAGCATACTGCTGATCTCCCCCGCTCTGGGTGGAGTGGAAGGGCGTGTCAGACTTTTACTGACAAACCCCACCCATGTTCCTTCACTTTCCTGTGCGCCAGGGCCACGGTTTCTCTTTTGACCAAACTGCAACCTTGACCCAATCTGTACATGGCTTGAGTTGATTTGATGTGAATAGTTAAAATAGGTCCCGTGTGGTACCGAGCTTAGAATAGTACCATCCCATATTCTCTCGTGGGTGTCGTAAGAGGTAACGAATGGAACTCTCAACAGGGAAGCGGGCAGCACTTCTCCTGTGGAATATTAAACCTAACCTAACCTACCGAACAAGCGTGGGGATTATGGCAACCCCCCGAGAAAAGCAATGAAAGCCAAATGGGAGGCCTTTATCCAGCAGTGGTCCTCTATAAGCTGAAGAGAGTTAAAATAGGTGCACCCACATTTCATAAGTAATTTGTAGATTCCATGAAATATCGAGAGAGAGCATTGACATCAACCGGGTACAAAGCCTGATACCGAGCTACCACTGAAAAATTCCAGATAGAATTATCATTTTGCCTTACAATATGGCAAGGATATACAGAGCTACATGAGCGTCAGCAAGTATGTTCTGGTGTTAGTTAGTATCCATTGTTTTATGAATACCTAATTAACCAAGAAGTGCTAGTATTTTATGACTGTTACTTTAGCACAATGGATTCTCTCATTAACAAGTTACTAAGATCGGATGTCATTATCAATTTTAGATACTGATACTGAGCTGCAAACAAAAATTTTATAATCTAACCTTCACATCCATACTAATATTATAAATTCGAAAGTAACTCTGTCTGCCTGTCCCGCTTTCCCGCTTAAACCTCTCGACCGATTTTGATGAAATTTGGCATTCTAAAAAGTGCGCTATAACCGAATTCTACGCGGGCGAAGCCGCGGGCGGAAAACTAGTAATTGAATAAAAGTGGTTAAAGATAAATATACAAATCATCAAAGGTAGGCTAGCATTCATCAAACCACAGAATGGTAGTAAAGGTCAGGCGTGTGTGTGTTTAAGTGTTTAAGGTGGTATTAAACTAACAATGCTGCATTGCCTAACATTATAGTTTGTCTATAAAGTCATGAAAATGGATCTTTCTGAAACTAACAATTTTAAAAGTAGAGCAACACTAAATCTTAGTAAATACAAGTACTTCGGCAGTCATCGATTTGTTTTGTGACTTGTTATTTATTGAAATTTGTATGAATTTTTAATTCTATTTAGACAAAACATGGAAGAAATGTGTTAAATATGATAAAAACAAACCGGAGTGGAGCTTGGGAAATTATTTTTAAAGTTTATCATCAATGTTTGTTAGTTCACCAAGCTGAACAAATTTTTATCAAATATAGATGATATTTATGCTTGAACAGTTGCTAAAACAGGTTACCTGCATGTTTCAGCAACTCATGCAAATCATGTTACTGTTTGTTTTTTTCTACTAGAAGTTTCAAATTTACTAAGTAAACGATTTTAAGACTAAAATGAGGATTGTTTACATTGCGCATTTATAGGTTAGATTGCAAATGTTTATGATTTGTGTATGATTTGATACTTTAGAAAACTTTAGATGATTTAATTTAGCACTGATTTTAAAAATGAATTATATCATGTTCGGAATTAAAATTAGTGTAATCCCTCTAGCAAATTGTTCAAGTCCCTCGATGTACGCGGTATAAAGAGGAGGCTAAATGCTTCGTCCGGATCTTAGTGGTGTTAACAGCATAAGGGTGGAAACTCACCGTACGACGGGTCGTCCGATGGTGGAACGGAGATGGGGAATTAAATCATGCAATTCCCTCGCACACTCCCCAAAATGTATCCTATAGAACACCGAAAGGCTGGCTACTCTACGCCTGTGCTCTAGGCTTTGGAGACCATCTCGAGTTAAATAAGGGTCACCAATCAGCCCCTTCGCACGCCTCTCCACTGAATCCAAAGTGCCCAGATGACACTAAGCAGGACCAGCCCAAATTTGGCTGCAGTACTCCACACACAAACGGACCTGTGCTTTGTACAACATTAGAAGCTGCCCTGGTGTGAAGTACTGCCGGACCTTTGCGATAACGACAAGTTTCCTGGCAGCCACCTTAGCCTTAGACTCAATGAACCGCCCAAAGTTTAGGTTCGGGGAAATCTCAACACCCAAAAGTTGAAGGCGGTCGTTACACTCCAAGGATACATTTCGAAAAGTAGGAACCAAGGTGAACGGGCTCCTTTTGGCGGTGAAAAGACACGCCTGTTTTTTGGCGGCATTGAATACACTACTACAATATTGGCATTGCCCCATTCGGAGACTGCCTGTAGTGCAACACTCGTTCGCTTTACTATGGCCTCTCTTTCGGACCGGATTGATTCCCAACTAGTCCGAGCATCCGGCAGGTATCTCTACACAACTGAAACAGAGTTGCAGAGAGAACAGACCCCTGAGGAACACCGGCATTAGTCGACATGGGCTCAGATGAGCATCCGTCGACAACAACTCGGAAGGACCGTTCAGTCAGGAAGTCTTTTACCCAGCCAGTCAGGTTAGGGGAAATGCCGTACGCTGGAAGCTTACTCAAAAGGCCAGCGTGCCATACCCGGTCGAAGGCCTTCGAGACATCAAGGGAGACAGCAATCGCTTCCCCATTTCTCTCGAGGGCCTCGCCCCACAGGTGAGTGTAGTAGGTCCCCAGTTGACCTTATTCACGTCCAGACGACACAGTACTCTCAGAACCTCCTTGTTCCTAATGCGAACCTCAGGCATTGAAGCTCTGCAATGAGATAAATTAGGTGGAGTAGCACCGCCAGTATCAAGACGCGAATTATTGGCAAAGAGAGATGCAAAGAGACTTGTTTTCTCTCTCTCCGTAAAAGTCAGTGTTCCATCAGGCCTAACCAGCGGACGTTGGAGTGTGGGCCGACAGAAGTTCGCCTTGACCGATTTGGCAAGGGACCAAAAAGATCTTCAACCGGATGTCTGCGCAGATAACTTGTTGCCAATATGGATAATGCGGTCAAAGCGAGCCTTCTTAAGCGCCTTTTTGTAGAACTTGACAGCACAGTTAAAGGCTCTCTTCTTTTAGCTTAGATCTGGAGCTCCGCGGTCACGAGCGTTAACCCAGGTGAGAAATGCCGTGTGCTTACGCTGTTCAGCTTGGACACAATCGGCATTGAACCATGGGCGAGCCGCGCCACCGACGGGCAAGTCATTAAAGGGGATAAAATACTCCATAGCTTGACGCACCCCATCGGTTATAGCGTCCGCACAGCTCGACGGATTTTCAGAAGAGAAGCAGACCCGCTGCCAAGGATAAGACACAAAGAAGTGACGCATCTCATCCCAATCCGCTGACTTGTATCGCTACATTCGTCGTTCACCACGAGAGTCGTGATCTGGTGGGGAGAAGGATGATACAGACTTCACCAGACAGTGGTCTGAACTTCCCAACGGTGAGGAAACTATTACAACACACCTGTCCGGATCAGTAGTCAGCAGAAGGTCCAGACAATTGGCAGTAGGACCAACTACATCAGGCACCCTAGTCGCTTGCTTTACCAGCTGGGACAGGCCCATTGAAAGCGTGAAGTTTCGCGCCTCTCTCCCAGCGTGGTCGGTCCTCTGGTACGGGAAAAGCCAGTCTTGGTGGCAGGCGTTGAAGTCCCCGAGAGCGACGAACTGTGCGTCAGGGTGCCGGTGCAGCGCATTGTCAGCAGCCTCACTGAGATGGTCAAATAATCGCTTTGTCTCCTGATCACCGCTGTGCAATCGGTAGACACAAGTGTAAACAATTTTGTCCACACCAGTGTCAACCAACAGCCATAAGGACGAGAAGTGAGGGTCTTCGAGGTGACGGAACGCCGGCAACAGATATCATTGCGGACATACACACAGACACCGGCACGCTGCAGGAAATGATGCTCTAATGCGTATCCCGGGTAGCTAAGGTATGCCGCATCTCTCTGTCAAGAAAAGTAGATGGGGCTTTTCAGTGATGCAATGTTAATCCCAACAATGCGACCAATGATGCCGGGCCAGAGGGAACAAATATTCTTTTGAAAAATGCAACCATTCGATCAGTATTTTCTTATGTATCACATTCAACTATGGTCAGTGAACCAACTTTACTGACAACCGATTTTTGGACAGATTGAGGCTGAGATCAGATTGTGAACATTTTTAAAATTAGTAGAATTATCCATCTGACCTATGTTGTGTGTTGTAGTACTCTCAAATTTCATGCAATATTCCCTTTTCATTATTTTAACTTACTCACCTAATAGAATTTGTGATATAATCATATTCAGGAACTTCCACCTTCTTGCCAGCCAGGATATCCTTTAAAATAGCCAGCAGTTTCTTATCATCAAATGCGTCAGGGTGATCAAAGTTGAATTGTCCCCTTTCAGCGCGGAGCCTCTCTGAGGAGGAGAGGGTCCTATAAAAGGAATCTTGGCTGATGCAGACCACTCGTCGTTCAGTCTGCTCCTTGTGCTGCTGGCCTAGCTTCTCCATGATGCGCTGGCATACTGTTGACTGTAGGGAAGGAGGAAAGGATTTTAATCCTGCTTGTTGTATTATGATGTTGATTAAAACACTGATCTTCTACCTAGCTAATGTATAGGTCTGCAGTGTAGCTAACTGTCAGGCATGTTAATTTTATCACTACATAGTATAAAACATAGTCGCTTTCTCTTTCCCTATGTCCCCATGTATGGTTAAATCTTTAAAACTCCACAGTGGATTTTGATGTGGTTTATTCTAATAGATAGAGTGATTGAAGACGAAGGTTTATGTATAACAACATCAATTAAATAGTTGCAAAATACTATTATTTTTGAGGTTTCTAATGTGATGTCGTAAATAATTAAATTTTTCGACATTCCTCGTTTGCAATGAAACACAGGCACAAGATTTATCAAAATACGAGGGTGGATTGAAAAGTACTCAGCCTAACCAAGAAAATAAACACATACTAAATCAGTTATATTTTTATTTTTCTACATAATCACCATCAAGTTCAATACACTTTTGCCACCTCCCCTTCCAAGCATTTAGACCGTTGAAAAAAATTATTCTTCCTTAGAGTCAAAATATGCGTCTACAGCTGCTTTGACCTCGTCGTTTGTCGAAAATCTTTGACCTCCCAAGTGCTTTTTTAGGTTAGGGAACAGAAAGAAGTCTGATGGTGCCAGATCAGGTGAATACGGCGGATGCGGTAACAGTTCAAAGCCACAGTTGTGAATTTCAGCCATTGACTGTACTGACGTGTGAACACGGGCGTTATCTTGATGAAACAGGACTTTTCTTCTGAGCATTCCTCGACGTTTTTCTTTTATTTCCTCTCGTAAACGACGTAGTAAGGTGCAGTAGTAATCAGAGTTTATAGTCTGACCCCTTTCAAGATAATCAATCATAATCACACCTTTCGAGTCCCAGAATACTGAAGCCATCACCTTATTTGCCGACAAAATCGACTTAGCCTTTTTAAGGGGTGGTGAACCAGGTCTTCTCCACTGTTTCGATTGTTGTTTTGTTTCCGGTGTACAGTAATGAACCCATGTTTCGTCCATAGTAACAAAACGATTAAAAAATCATCTGCATCGACTTCAAATAACTCCAAACAGTCGCGTGAAATAGTCAATCGTGTCCTTTTTTGTTCGACTGAAAGCAGTCGCGGAACCCACCTCGCAGACACTTTGTGGAAACCCAACTCGTTGACAATGATGTTCTGAGTTCGTTCATAAGAGATGCCTGTAATCTCGGCTATCTCTCTAATTTTTAATCTGCGGTCTCCCATTATTAAATCAAGTACTTTTTTAATATTTTCGTCAGTAGTTGATGTCGAAGGCCTTCCAGAGCGGGGTTCATCTTTCACACTCTCTCTACCACGCTTAAATTCTGCTATCCATTTTTTGACGGATGAATATGACAGAGCACAATCGCCTAATGTACTGACCATGTCATCATGGATGGCTTTTGATGATAGCCCCTTCTTATGGAGGTAGTTAATGACGGCACGCTGCTCGATTTGCTCCATTCGCGGAAATTATGTCCGATTACTTTGTTAATAAATTTATAAAATCACAACTAATTATCGCAGACGTTTCGAACTTCACACAATGAACTAGTCTGAATTGAACTAAATAATGTGGGTAGATTTGATTTTTAGAATTGAATGGATCTGTGTTAGGCCGAGTACTTTTCAATCCACCCTCGTAATGTACTAAATATTGTACACATTGAAAAGGTCTACAGAAAACTCCACCGTGGTATATGTCTATCTCTTATGGATATCCCACAATATCATTTTACATGCTTTACTTTTTGCAGCGAATATACAGTATGTTAAACCCTGTGCGACCCGTGAAGGTGTTGTTAGGTATCGATAACTGATTCTACTAATGCATACAAAACCGGGCTAAATAAAAAACAAAAATCCACCTAAAAAAATAAAAATTATTTCGCAAAAAGAGGTAACTTAATAACTTAATAAATCTGCGTTATCCACCCTTCCGCGCGCGGCGGCGGAGGCGGCGGGCGGCAGGGCACGCGGCACGTGATCGCATCGCTATTCGCTCATACTAATACCGGTGTTATCACTTTTTAAAAATTACCAAATTTCGGGGAAGTTGGAATTAATTCGCGGGAAAAAAACATTATTTCAAAATTCATTTGTATTGATACTATGATGATTACGTAAAATTTTATATTATATTTGGCCATGTGTTTACCTAACCTATATTATCCTTATGGGTCGGACAGGGTTTTCTTAACATACTGTATAAAAGATATTACAGATTAAAAAATTGTGGGGTATGTTTTTTATACAGCATGTTCACTGTTTCTCAGTAATGTATTTATTATAGTATCAGCATTGCACCCATGTGAAACCAGGGTGGGTCACTAGTTTAAAAAAAATAAGAGTTTACTAAAAAAACTTACTGGTGTGACAACAGGTATTTTAGAAAAAATCTTTCAATTCCACTTTGGGTTCAACATTATTAATTGTTTCACATTTGTCTACTATGCAGCATTTTAACATGATAAACCATTGTATGACTAAATTAACTAATTCCTTCTACAGAGACACATTTTTCATTAAAAATTTTTTTTAAGTATTTGTATATTGTAATGAGCAGTTCTAATTTCATGATTTATTACTTTATCTACTAAGTATGTTTTCTTTTAATGTAAATTGTTTACTATGCAAATTTTTAAAAGATTTTATATCTGACCGGAATCGATACTTAACTCTCTGGCGAGTATTATATTCAATTATATTATAGAATAAATGGCAATGTTTTTACCGTCAATAAATTAAATTTACATTAAAATGAGGGTGCTCCATGAAGGTTATACTTACGACGTAGTGCATCAAAACGGCTTTCAGCCAATTTAATTCCGTCTCTTTTTAAATTTTCCACAGCAAAATTACGCCGCAGAATGCATAGTTATGTAAGTAACATCTCAAATGCGAAAATCGATAATGGTAGGTATACCAAAACATTAGGTTAGGCCTACCTTCCCGCTGGCCGTGCCGCCGGCCACACCGATCAGGAACGGCGTTTTACTCTCAAAACCATTGGCAGTAGAGTAATCCGTAGATTTATCTGCCATTTTAAAAGTGTGGATAGGCCTGTAAGATTTTCTTATTTTTAAAACACCACAATACGCACTCACACGGCACTTTTGCAAGAAAGCTGACATTGACATTTAATGATTTAACTTGCAATATTGCCAAGGTCAAAAAAATATTAGTGTTGCTTAGCTTAACTTATAAAAGTGACTGATTAGAACCAACCAAACCTCTTCTGAAGATAAAATTGTCTAGGTCAACTGTTAGTAGATTACCTACCTATCTAACATATCGTAAATACGTTGTATTGTTTCGTCATAGGTAGTGGTCGCGTGAGTAACTTCTAACCGAGGCCTTGATACTTCCCCGTTTGGTTATTATTGGGTTATGGTTTGAATTTGAATATAAGAATGGTCAAAGATCGTCACTCACTGGAAGGACATCATCGCCATTCCGGTAGATCACGGCGAAGTAACGTAGTAACGATCTGATAACGGCCGCAGAGCCAACATGGCCAGAGATAGCACAAACAGGAAGGTTTGGATGGAAAAAGGGAGGCCTTTACCCAGCATTGGCACACCAAACAGGGTATAAAAAAAAAAACGAGTGTGCTTATGACCACACGACTGAAGTGAAACTTCTTTTGCACCATCTGTATGTATAGATATATATATATATATATATATATATATATATGTGTGTGTACAATATATACATGTATACACATATACATATATTAATTTTCTATAAATATTTAAATTTATTTCATGCTTTCATTTATAAATTAATATTTTTGCATAGACCTCCAATTTAAAAAAAAAAAAGAAAGTGGATTCCCTCGGGGCCAAAAGGTCGGGCTCTTCCTCCTGAATCAGGGGACCCCAAACTCGGGTAGTCCACGACCTCTGGTTCCCGAGATAATCCACGGGGGGGTGAGGTAACTAAAGGGGGTCGGGGAGGGGGATAGGTTTCGTGGGGTTGCGGGGGGAGGGTTAGAGGAGGGGAGTGGATTCCCTCAGGGCCAAAAGGTCGGGCTCCTCCTCCTGATTCAGGGGACCCCAAACTCGGGTAGTCCACGACCTCTGGTTCCCGAGATAATCCACGGGGGGGGTGAGGTAACTAAAGGCGGGGGGGGGGGGGTAGATTTCGTGGGGTTGCGGGGGGTAGGGGGGAGGGGGAGAGGGGGGAGTAGATTCCCTCGGGGCCAAAAGGTCGGGCTCCTCCTCCTGATTCAGGGGACCCCAAACTCGGGTAGTCCACGACCTCTGGTTCCCGAGATAATCCACGGGGGGGGTGAGGTAATCAATGAGGGGGGTCGTGGGGTGTTCGCAGCGTCATGTTCTCGAAGAAATTCATAGTTCTTAATCAATCAAGGTACTTAGCTTAATAATTGAGCTTATGAGGCTCGAAAGCAATTTGTACTTTGTGTCCAATTATCGTATTGTGACGATATCTTAAAGCTTCTATACTTTCAATTATATCAGAAATGTTCAGCAAAAATATATAAAACAATATAAAGGTCAGAACAGAACGAAATTTATAAATTTATTTGTGCACTTAGGTAATCAATTGTTAACAAATCTTAAAAAGATCCAAAAAATATATATTGCCTTCGGCGAGATGCGAACTCACAACTTCATACTCGACTCAATTGTTAACAAATCTTAATAAAAAGATCTAAAAAATATATATTGCCTTCGGCGAGATGCGAACTCACAACTTCATACTCGACAGGTCATGCAATATTTACATGAGACAACACCTTGTTTGTATTACAGACGAAATAGGACTATACTCTGCTTCCGTTCGCCATCATAATTTTTTTTCCTATCATTTTTCGTAACGCTTTCGCTAGTTTACTCCCCAAGTCAAGCGTGCCTAAAGAAGTTTCACTTCAATAATTTGAATTAGGGCCCGGCACTCATTATCATCATCGTCATGGATAAAGATCCTCCAGTATCCCTACATACAAGCGTATATACATTGTCAGAAACTATGCCGTCATGCTGCAACGTTCTTAGGGATGACGAGGCATCTTTAAACAAAGATACCCCCCGAATGTTGCGTGCCAGCGGCGCGGAAGGCGAAGACGTACTGAAGAATCCCGAAGTATCTTGAAGCATCAGGTAGCCTCAAGCATATCGAAGCAGCATTTTTATTATTACGATCATATATCATGGAAATTTTCACTTGCCGGACCTAGGTGTGTAGTACTCCGTGTTCTGTATAATGCATAATATAATTCCTATTTTCTCTTTTTGTCATATTCTGTTTTTTTTATTTCGACAGCACATCAAGCTACTACAATCTGTATAGATTTTCGACTTTATTGGTAAATCATTAAGGCTCAAGGTTGATTGAGAATTTTTGTGTGTTTCAGCTAGGTTCCTGCTCGGCGTCGGTACAAACAGGTAAAATTCAAACCAAATTAATATTTCATGTTTTATTATTATACAATAAGTAAACAAAAGTTTAACGGAATGTTACAGCAGAGTTGTGTCGCATTACATTACATTACACAGCTCACAAAATAGCGTAATAGGTAAACAAATGATATAAAAACAAACAAAAAAACTCCCTTTACAAAAATACTGCACAAAAAATAACAAAAATACATAATAATAATAATATTCGAGTTTCATTTCATAGAGAAAAGTATGTATTCATTAGACTTGGTTCCTGAGTTTCTGGTCGGCTTTTCTAAGGTCAGCGGCCATGTGGAGCTGTTTGACTCTAAGGCGGGCCCAGACCAGGTAGTCTTGAAGACCGATGATTTGCGCAGCCATGAGTGCGGCACTGTCAGGGTAGATGACTGTTGCGCAACCCAAACCGGATGGCACTGAGAGGGATGACCAGATGTCCTGGAAAAATAATCGGTGATTAGTTTGGAACCTTAATCATATTCGTGGGTATCTTATGTAAAGCAAAAGCGCAAATTTTGAAATTTGCAGCACAATATGTGGATTTCACAGATTACCTTAGCAAACACATTTGGTTATACTAGGTTCGTTCTTGTAATCAACAAAAAAAGGGAAGTGCTTTTCAAATTAGGGATTTGTAAAATCACTGGATAAAGATCGTCATACCTACTACTAATCTATATTAGTAGTATGACCTACATCTAAAGATAGCTAGATCTACATCTAAAGGGTGGCCCTGGCGCACAGGCAAGTAAAGGAACACGCGTGGGTTTTAGTCAGTAAAAGTCTGACACGCCCTTCTGCTCCGCGCAGAGCGGGAGAGGTCATTTGATGCTTTTCCATCCAAAACAAAAAAAAAAACGCCATAAAGTCTTCCATTGTACAGACGACACCAAGTCAAGCTACCCGAAACTGTCATATATTCCCAATCAACCTGGAGACTTACCCTCTTATTCATAAAAGCTGCTTAAAGTTAACTAGTAATTAGCGATTCTTTAAACATACATTTTAGACGTTTGCACGTCACTTAACTTTAATCATCGTTTATGAATAAACCCCTTAAACACTGTGGTGTTTATTCATAAAGGATGATTAAAGTTAAGTCATGTTAAAAGGTCAAAAATGTATGGTAAAAGAATCGTTAATCACTAGTTAACTTTAAGCAGCGTTTATGAATAAAGAGGGTTAATGTTTTAGAAATAAAGTTAAAAGCGAATAAATAAATCTGAGAGATTGTGGTAGCTTGACCTGCTGTCGTCTGTAAGGACTTGTATGCGAAAGAATTAAATAAATAATATCATAGAAAAAAGTCAGTAAAGTTCAGAGCGGGATGTGAAATCATCAAATGACATCTCATTTGATGATTTCATATCCGAAAAAAAAAAAAATAGTCATACTGCTTTGCATGCCTACTATTCACAACAGACAGCTATATTGCTGGGGAGTTTTTCCGACACTTCTTCTCCCCAGCGAAAGCATTAGCAAGCTAAGAAGGGCGGGAGTTTTGGGACGACTATCTTATGTAATTTTTGAAAGCGCTAATTCTTAGAGTAATTTGAATAAATGATCTATGAAACGAAGTGAAGATCTCGATATCTCTTCAATCTTTCTTTTCCTAGCTTCGAAAAGAGACACGTGAATCGCATACCTTTAGATTTAAAGGAAATTAACACCCAAGTGGAGCAACCATCTCAAAGTTCTTCATACTTCAGCGAAAAAATGGTCCTTAAAATAAAAAAAAAATCAAGTACAACATATTTACCTGGACCATTTTATCGGAAGGTGGCGGGCAGTTGATCACAGGATATGATGTGTTCCCTGAAAGTACTGGCCCCAGTCCGTTGGACCGGCCGGCGACTGCGATGAAGACCAGGGCTCCGTTAGTGTCCTCGTACTGTTGCATAATGCGAAGAGTCTCTTCAGTGGCCTTGTGTGCAGACGTCACACGCAGGTCTACGTTCAGGCCGAGCGCGCGACCAGCTGTGGAAGAAAGGAGTATATGTTCTGAATTCCTCTGAGCATACTAATATACCTAATACGGAAGTATTAAATTCTAGTATAAAATTCTTGTATCGCAGTTTGTTTATTTATAAACTACTTCGAAACGGCTGGACCGATTTGTACGAATTTTTGCGTGTTGGATGGATGTTGATATGGATATGATATGGATGTTTTCATCAATTCTGGACCGTACCTATTTGTTTTTTTAATGTTTTATTGAGTATAGAAGCCGTACGGAGGACGGGTCTGAGCAGTTCTGTTGCGATGTGTGCCGGGTACGATGCGTCAAATGATGTCGTATCGGGAGTTTGGTCGTGGAGGGTCTGCAGATCAATCTCCCTCTGGATTTAACATTGCATCACCTCGCTCAACTGCCTTCTTCCTTCCTATTCACTCATTTTATTTGAGTGAATAGGCTCTTAATAAACTACGGCACTTTATCATCAACGATTGCATCACTGCTTACCATCAGATTTAGGTGGGATTGCGGTCAAGCATTAGTTTATAAAAAAGACATTGATATATCTGTAAATTCTCCTCAGCTAATTGAATTTGATTCTTAACATGATTGGAAGCATAGATTACCTTTAGCGATCTTCTGGCAATGTTCCTCATCGGCAGCCGAGCCCATGAAGACAACGACTTTGTGCTGCACACTCGGCTTCAAGAAGTCAAGCTGGTCCTTCACCCACGTAAAGTTACGCTTTACCACATCCAAGTCCGCTGCTGTCACTGTGGCCAGGTTTCTGTATACCTGTACATCAAACATAGGCAGGTATGAGCAGGTTTTCCGCGGGTGAAGACTTTGCGTCTTTATATGTACCGACGACAGCTACTACAATCTGTCTTATTACTTTATTAGATTTCCAACACAATTTGACAATTTAGGGTAGCTTGGCCTGCTGGCACCCTTACATCTATGCAAAATGATAATTTGAAATTCCTATGAAATGTATGGAAAAAGTTATTTAGATTTATGATTTCCCTAGTAGATACTAAAATCTCCGATGGTCCGATTATTATTATTAACTAGCGGCCGCCAGCGACTTCGTTCTCGTGGAGTTACTTATGCTCCGCTCCTATTGGTCGCAGCGTGATGTTATATAGCCTAAAGCCTTCCTGGATTAATGGGCTATCCAACGCAAAAAGAATTTTTCAAATCAGACAAGCAGTTCCAGAGGTTAGCGCGTTCAAACAAACAAAGAAACTCTTCAGCTTTATATACCAGAAAGTATAGATATATTTGTGAAAAACTGCTCATTTTCTGTGTTTTTAAAACACGATATGTAGAGTAGTACATAATCAGCCTATAATTTTCCCACTCCTGGGAGTGGGACACAGGTCTTCTCGCGGTGAGAGGGAGTGGGCCGTAATCCACCACGTGGGCCCAGTGTAGGTTGGTAGATATCACAAGTCTTCGAATGTTTTTGGTCCTAAGACATTCCCGTTTCCTCACGATGATTTCCTTCACCGCTTTGAGAGCAGTGGTGATGAAATAATTTACGCTAAGAAATGTGCCTGATGGGGTTCGAACCTACGACCCACAATTTGTAAGTCGTGCGTGGACAATTCTACAATTAATTGAAACTGCGTATTTCAATACCTACGTGGTTTCAATTAATAAATAAATAAATAGGTATGCATATAAAAATATATTCATAAAACAACAATTTTCGGGACCATTGACAGCTAATAATGAATATTATTTATAAACAAAAAAGAAAACAAATATTAAGATTTGAAAAAATCGTTCTTGCATTTGATAGCGCATTACTTACGGTCAGAAGGTCGGAGGGTCATAGATTATGTGACATCAACATCACGCTACGGAAACGAACGTTGAAAAACAACTTCGAAGGAAACCTAAATAAAAACAACGGCGGGCGATGCAATGCGACGCGGTTGGGGGTAAGAAAATTGCTCACAGTGAGGAAGTTGCGAACAAAAGCTAGCATCTATTGTATAAGATCACATAATGAAAATCTCGCCAAGTTTTATTTTGCCAGTGGAGTCTTTTACCTGTTTGTCAACCATGAGCCTCTTGTCTCCAGATGGCCAGAGCCTCCAGGAGTCGGAGTCAATGACGTCAGCCAACAGGATGTTACCTGAGAAAACGAAGAACATCATTTATTTACATTAACATCACGCCTCATTTCCCCGAAGCCATGTGCATCTACATACAAACAATTCGCCGGTTCATTATCATACTTCACGTAGATAAGGGTTTTACATTAACTACCGTGACTTTCGAATTTTGTATGTAAATAAAAACAAAAAGACGATAATTTAAGAATAATTCATAAGACATTTAGTGGCTGATACGATATCCCTTGATAAGACTGATTGTCATGTTTTTTGGGCTTCCGACCTGAAAGAGTTGGCAAAAAACCACAAACGACAGCCGTGACCATCGGGTTAGGTTAACCGGACATAAAAGCCTGTATTTGATCATCTAATATTTCATTTCTCGGTGGTAGGCCATAACATCGGCTGCCAGCAGAAGTTACCACCCACCAGACAAAGTCTTGCTGCCAAGCGATTTGTCGTGTTCCGGCATGATGTCTGGGGAAGCCGTACCTACGGAGGATGAGCCTGAGCAGTTGTGTTGCGATGTGTGCCGGGTACAATGTGCCAAATATTGCTGTGTCGGGAATTTAGTCGTGGAGTGTCTTCAGATCAATATTCCTTCGGCGCAGCATCGTTGATCGTGTTGTTGGGTTTAACATTGCATCACCTCGCTCACTTGCCGTCTTCTTTCCTATTCAGTCAGTTTTTCTGAGTGAATAGGCTCTTATTAAACTAGCGCGCTTTATCATCAACGATTGCATCACTGCTTACCATCAAGCGGGATTGCAGTCAAGCACTAGTTTATAATTATATAAAAATAAAAAAGAGAAATGCAGCCGATGACCATGCCATCGTATAAGCTGCTGCTGATGCCATGATTAAGCCGAAGAAATGAAGGCCACCGGTAGATGATATCGTCAAAGTCGCCGGAAATACCTGAGACGCACGGAGTGGGGAAGTATGGCGGAGATAAAAAGGAGGCATATACACGGCCAAAAGCGATCGCGGCTTAAAATGATGAAGAAACATTCTCACCTTCAACGTCAACTCCGAATTCAATCTTCATGTCGATGAGCGCGCAGTCACGAAGAGCCCACGCCTTCTCCAGGATCTCAAACACTAGGATTGTCGCCCTTCTCATGTAATCCACCTCATCTTGACCTGAAGGTGATAGTATTATGAGGGTAATATTTACTTTGTACACTGACTTTTTAGATTAAATTATATAAATATGAAGAGACTGGCTCTTAATCTTAAAAAAAAGCCAAATTTAAAAATAGAACTGCAGTAAAACACAAAAGTGAATATTACCGGGAAAAGAAAATTTACTCGTAGTATCAGATTTATGTGTTATTTAAAGTAAAGTTTTAAATTGATTCGCATTGATTTTTTATTCATTTGTCAATTGAATTATTGTTACCAGGGTTTCTGAACCATAATATGGATAATTCGTCCGAACAAGCGGCTCAAATTGTAGCATTGGTGCGGGAGGGCTTGGATCAACGAACGATTGTTAGAAATTTAAATTTAAACTAGTCTTCGGTTTTTAGAATATACAGAAGGTTTGTGGAGACAGGTTCTTACAGAAGGAGACGTGGTACAGTCAGGACTCGACCGATTCATTGTTACAACTTCCCTGCGAAATCGTTTCCTCACGTCATTTAACATCAAAACAGAGCTTAATGAAGTGCGTGGAATAAATGTGAGTGCAAGAACAAGGTAAAAGAATAAGAATAAGAAGAAGGTAAAAGGAAGCGCATATCACCCGTTTTAGACCAGCAAAAGGTCCAAAATTGTCTGTAGCTCACAGACAAGCTGGCTTAACCCTCTATAACTCAAGAACATGGATATTTTTTTTTTTGTTGTTTACGGGTAATTGAAGCAAAATAAAAATATACGTGTTTTATAGTTTTTCATTTATAAACTGGGTGTGTTGCCTGGAAGCAACACTGGGTTATAAGCTTAAAAACTATACATATAAGAGGAAGTTATGAGAGGTGGAAGTTCCTGAAACAATTCTTGGTTTTGGTATAGCATAGAGCAACCCCGCATTTTTCGCATGTATTGTGAGTAAATCCAGTACACTTTGGGAACTTGCACCTGATGTTTTTGTCAGACCATTGAGGCCAGTGTCCAATCTGGTCTTGCCGTACTGCCATAGGAGGTGCATGCTGTGCAGGTCCTTTGTGTTTTTTTGCTTGTATCTCGTTCTCTAGCGAACGACGACTAGACATACTAGGCTTTACACCCAATTTACAAAGAGTTACTGCAACATCTAGACGAAAATCTGCTGAAGATAAACGACATGACTGGCCTTTGTCTTTACAGACTCTTTTATAAAGCAGCCATGCGTTGTCAGCCATTGTGAGATCCAAGTAATGATAGAATAGACGTATTTGCCATCGTTTGCTACGCAATTGTATCTTGTATATCCCCATGATGCTGTCAATCAGGTCAACACCACCCATGTGGCGATTATACTCTCCTACAACGTTCGGTCGTTTTATGCTCACGTACTTAGAGTTCTGTTTGTCCCATCGGCGAACATCAGTTTCAGGCTGTATTCCAGCAAAAGTAGAAGCCAGAGTGACAATTTTGTTATCTTTCCATGCCACATTCGATATGTCGGTGCCGTTGAGGTCAGCTACATATTCTTCTGAATAACCTCTGGGTTTTTTTCAATATTACCTTTTCTGGCAGCAACTTACAGTCTGGGATTCTATTTCTTCTTATCGTACCAAGACTGTGAATGCCTTCTTTGGCCAAATACTCCAACAGACGAAGAGAGGTAAAATAATTGTCAAAATACAGTTGGTAATTTTGATGCTTTGGTATCATACGTGCTAACCTCATGACGACGTTGGATGCTGCACCCAAATCTGGCTCTTCTGGAAGCGTAACGTTTTCCTTGCCAGTTTCAATTTCTGTTTTATAGGCGTAACCAGAAACGCCACTCAACACGTAGATTTTATAACCCCATTTATGTGGCTTTTGTGGGTTATATCGCTTCAACACATTCCGTGCTTTGGTGGAACACATTTGCTCATCAACACAGAGGTGTTCTTCCAAAGGGACCTTTTTGTATGCTGCGTTGAGAGAATTGATCACTGGTCTTATTTTGAAAATTCTATCATATCCAGGATCGTTCATAGGTAGATTTTTACTATTGTCATTGAAGTGTAAAGTTTGGCGTATTTTCTCAAATTTATTCAGTGGCATAGTATCCTGTATTATTGGGGTAGCAAGTATCGGAGTCCAGTGGTTCGTAACTCTGGGCAATCAAATAAGAGACATTAGATATACAATACCCATAAATTGCGTGATATCCATTTCTGTTACACGAAAAGTGCTATTAGGATCATTCTGAACTTGATAAAGATTGGTCTCCTCTGAAATCATCTTGATAAGTTCTTGTGGAAAGAGGTAAAAGAAAAACTGGATAGGGGTTTCTAGCTCTAGAAGTTCAGTTCCCAAGTTCTTGTTACCCTTGAATCTAAGCTGCTCGGTATTTAACTGTAGGCTCTTCTTCTTCCAGCGTAAATTCAATTTGGTAGGTTTCGTTGTGGTTCGTTTTGATTGACTGCTTTGAGCTGATGAAGGTTGAGAATCGTTTGATGCAGTTTCAATGCTTGGAGGTGATGGAACTGAGCTTTCATGGTTACTTTCTAAGGTTTCTATAATAGAATCCACGTCGATATCTAAGGTGGAAGTATTGTCTTCAAAAGTTTCTAATTCAGGTGAAAAATCTGGGTCTTCGAGGCTGTCATCATCAAAATCCAAACTATCCTCACTATCATCACCATTCTGCAGCACCGAGGCAATATCCTCCTCTAAAAGGACTCGAAGAGGACGCTTACGAGCTGCCCTGGAACATGAAATCGAGCCATCATAATAATAATCTATACACACCAAAACTAATACAAAATAATACCCCTATCCGTCAATGTAGCTTACGGGCAACAAACACAAATTTTCAAAAAAGAGTACAATAATGAAAATAAATGTTATTGATAACATCAAATATCAAATATTAGAACACTTACCTGTCCATGTTATTGAAAATAAAGCCTCAAAACACGAAAACAATATTTTTAATTACTTTTCGATTCGGATCACGCACGTACTTGTTCAAACCACTAATGGCTTTGTGAACAAACTTCAATTGGTGACAGGTAACGCCATCTAGTGATAAATTTCAGTACTTGTTCGTTACTTCTGTTTGTAGACTATAGTAAACAGTACAATATAATGTCAAAAAACGAATCGTATGAATTTAGTGGTAAATCGAACGGTATGTTGCTTACAGTCTACATGATGATATAGAGGGTTAAGATTTGCGTCATGTGATTACCTTAACCTTTATTATCCTTGTCGGTCGGACAGGGGTTTCTTTACATATTGTATATCAACCCACGTTAGGTCTGCGTGGTAGATTACGCCCCACTTCCACACAAAAAGAGAGGAAGCTTGTGTCTCAGCGGTGGGAATATTATAGACTGATTTGGTATATTGTATGTATTTAAAAACTCACCAATAGTAAGTCCATTGAACTTAAACTTTGCAGATACAATCTGTTCTTCAGACCACTGAGGGTCATGGTTGGCGTCATCTTTGTAGAATGTCTCCTGCTTCGGAGGGGTGAACCTGAAGCCCTCGGGTACTCCAGGGTTTCTCTTGAGGAAGGAGCCGGTGGCCAAGCGTCTGGTCACCCATTCTATCGGGATCATTTCGCATTTCTTGGACACAAACGCTGTCGGTGAGGCGATTTTGACGAAGGATGTCTTGATGCCTAAACATTAAGTGGAATTAAGTTTCAATCCAATTTGACCTAATTATTGTAATGTCCATTTATAGCAAAAGTGCGCGATGGTGCTCACCCTCACCCTATTCCAGGTACTTAAGGCAAATATCAACTTTATTTTGGTGACAATTAAGTTGATTTTTCAGAGTGATCAGTACAAAAGCAATAAAAAAGTTGGAAGTTGTGATATAAACTGAACTTTATTGTGTAAGTAGGAATTAAGGTTATTTTCTATAAACTTATACATATTTAAAAATGTTAACATTTTTGGCTAAATATATCGCGAATGCAGGATAAGTATTATGAATCGGCGCTATCGCTGCAGTCACATATAAAAGAAAGTAGGTAGGTAATGGCGTCGATTCTCTCACAAACTAATCTAATTTTAAGTTAAGTACATCTTTTTCTTTCTATTACATTAAGAAAAGGATAGAAGATAACACTTTAGTTTAATCCTGTCTTAAAAATAATCTTACACTTTCATCATACCACTAGTGCCTAATATCATGCTTACCACAACGAAGCTGATATCATCCATATACCTAGCCCATATCCATCTCAATGACGTCAGCAATTGTTTTCTATTATTAAAAAAAACAAGCTCGTTACTGATGATATTATAGCAGTCCATAAATATTATTAAAATGACCTTTATCGAAGGCAATGTTTCATAACTGTTACAAGATTATCTGTTGTTATTTGCGCGGGGTCAGGGGGTCACAATAATAGGAACGTAATAATACGAGTTATACGTAATATTGTTTCTGGATGGGGTAAACAGATATGACCTTTGTGGGCAGTCTGGTCTCTGTTTTTTTAATGTTATAAACTAGTGCTTGACTGCACACATAAACTAGTGCGCTTTACCATCAACGATTGCATCACTGTTTACCGCCCGGAGGGATTGCAGTCAAGCGCTAGTTTATAATTATTAAAAAAAAAAAAAAAATCCATTCCGCACACGATCGGACCTGCCTAAGACTTTCGGAACAGTTTTTCACTTCTTAGGATAATTTTGTATAAACTGCACTAATTTTCTTACATTATGAATGAATCTAAAGTAAAAGTGGGCGGTGCTCCACACCCACCCTATTTCAAATTAAATAAAGATCAAAATTATTATGTATTTAGATTTTTCGTGCCAGAACAGCTAAATATCAGTATTTTACAAAGAAAGACTACTTATCTGACTTCTACAATCCAGTTACGAACGAAGCGTTTCGCCTAATCTTTTATACTGCCTACATTGAGGGACTGGAACAATTTGCAAGCGGCGGTGTTTCCGTGTGACTACAATTTAAGTATCTTCATGGCTAGCGTGAATAGGCTCTTAATAAACTAGCATGATTTACCATCAAAGATTGCATTACTGCTTACCATCAGGCGAGATAGTGGTCAAACATAGGTTTATAATAATTATAAAAACAAAAACTTATGGCTCATGTTCTCGCTATCATAGTGAAAGTACATAAATATTTATCCGAAAAAGTGACTCACAAAAATACTTAGAAACACTATCAATGCAAATCTCAATCATTTTGCTTGCAATGAATTTTGTTCAACTGTCAAAATGAAAGCCATCGGTAGTGACAGTGTGTTACGCACTCACCCTGTTGCTATGGTAGGTATACCCAATTATATAATAGAACTTTCAAATAAATCTTTCGATTGAATTGTCGTTGGATCAAAAAATCTAACTCAATAGTAACATCTATCTCCAAGGCCATAAAAGCTATTTTCGTCTCCGGTCTTTGGCCATAGTTCCAATGTTACATCATTTGACCAATATCGTTTATCTCATTGATAAGAAGCCACAGAAGACTATTGTATCATGGATACAAGATAAATTGATGGCCGTAGCGATGTATGAAGGGCGTTCGTCTGATTGAATAGACCACAGGAGACGATTTGATAATAATTAGGCAGATAAAGGATGACGTCAAGACTACATTATAAACACTGTTATAGCTTGTCTATAAATTCGTGAAAATGGATCTTTCTGAAACTAACAATTTTAAAAGTAGGGCAACACTTCGTAAATACAAGTACATCGAATGTCATCGGCAGTCATCGATTTGTTTTGTGACTTGTTATTTATTGAAATTAGTATTAATTTTCAATTCTATTTACACAAAACAGCTCCGGAAATTATTTTTAAAGTTTGTCTTCGATGTTTGTTAGTACAGCAAGCTGGACAAATTTTTATCAAAACATGGATGATATGCTTGAACAGTTGCTAAAACAGGTATGTAATCATGTTCCTGTTTGTTTTTATCTACTAGAAGAAGATTAAAATTCACTAAGTAAACGATTTTAAGGTTAAAATGAGGATTGTTTACACATTTTTTTTGATTGTTCATACATTTATAGGTTAGATTGCAAATATGTTTGTGAATGATTTGTAAATGTTGATACTTTAGGTGATTTAATTTACCACTGATTTTAAAAATGAATTATATCATGTTCGGAATTAAAATTAGTGTAATCCATCTTCTGATAGAAACTACATATTATTATTTTTAAAATTTCAGGAATATGTGAGAGTGAACCCTATATCAAGATATAGATGAGTCAGTTATTCGCCTAAGCGAAGATAGCAGGCTGAAGACAGCAGTAGCGGAAACGTTGTTAGTGACGCAGCTGACAATGAAAATACTTTTTAACGAAGAATATTTGGAATCAGATGATGAAAGCAATTATTATGTTTTAGAATACTTTTCATTGGCAAAAGCACGTTAAAAATATAATAATATATATATAATTATTAGCTTTTTTTTTTTGTTTTACTCTTTTTATTTAAACGCCAGAGACCATAGATTTGTGTTTTCATTAAATCCAGTTTTGCTTCTACTACAAAATAATGTGCTAGTTTCAAAATGATTTGATTTGTGGGTTGCTATATGCACCACCGCAGCGCCCTTATTTATTTTCACGACTTTATAGACAGACTATAACTTAATGTTTAAGCTTTAGACGATAATAGAATACGTAGGTAAATAGTGATTTTTATGAAAATAAATGACTTATTTTTTATGAACCCTGGTTACCAAGCCATATTTTTGGGGTTTACTACCGGTAAAAGTAAAAAACGATAAACGTAGTAAACAGTAAAAAGGGACCCTATTACTAAGACTCACTGTCTGTATACAGGATGTTTCTTCTGAATCGTGATAAACAGTTGAAATACAAATATTTATTGGGATAAAAAATACATTTTTAAATTTTCGTATACATTATTACTACATTACCATAGGTTTATCCCTGTCCTCTAAACTAGGCTAGGCTATAATATAATGCGATTTTGGCAGGAAAGCAAGTTCTTGAATTTTGACCAAATTTCAACAAATTGTTACAATAACACTTAGATATTTTAGATAATGGTACGGAACTCTTGGTGCGCAAGTCTGATGCAATAGGCCGTTTGTTTTTTAATTTTCATCAGTGAAAAGCGTTGCTTTATCCCGGGCTCATGTTACCCGGGATAACGCAACGCTTTTTTGTTGTTAAAACGGCAGCAGAAATACTTCTTCTTCAGCCTATAGAGGTCCACTGTTGGACAAAGGCCTTCTGCAAGTTGGGGGGTTTGCCATAATCCCCACGCTTGTCAGGCGGATTGGGGGTTGCGCAGTAATTTGATATTCCACAAAAGAAACGCTGCTGCCCACTTCCCTGGTGAGAGTTCCCTTAGTCGCCTCTTACGACACCCGCGGCAGGATATGGGATGGTACCGTGTGCACACGGGCAAACAGTTACAAATACTATTCTGTGAAAATTTCAACTGTCTAGCTATCACGATTCATGAGATACAGCCTGGAGACAGACAGACAGTGAGTCTTAGTAATAAGTTCCCTTTTTACAGTATTTTTTTACGTTTACCGGTACTAAACCCTAAAAATGAGGCTAGAACGCAACGCTTTTCACGAAACCACAGATTGATAGCGGTAAAAATTATGATGGATTAATAAGCTTGCAAACATAGACGACTGTTACCAAAAAACTTTTACACGACTACCCACAAAATAGTTTTAAAATCGTTTGAAATTGTTTTTTTAAAGTGCTGTGTCATCTTGAATTAGATTTTAGCGTATATGCCAAGGCGCTTTTTGAATGAAAAATTATGCACTTGTTTTTAACGCGCGTTGTTCGAATTTCAAACTTTAGATCATTGAAAATCTCTAAAGCAACGCGGTGTTAAAATAGCGCCACTTGCATGATCCAACAGTCACTACATATAAGTCGAAATTAAATTACGAAACTAGTTGTACAATAAGAGTGTCATGACTAAATTTACTGATAATTTTTCATATTAAAATTTATTCGCGTTATTTCTTAATAACGCGTAAAACTTCCATTATCATCTAATTGTAAGTGAAACAAATCGACAACGACAGTTCAACAACCTTGCCTTGCTGTCACGTATTCAAGTCAAAACGCACAAAACTGTCTTACCAGCAGAGTTAAGAATATCGAAGACTTTAGCATTGGTCTGGTTGGAAATGGCGGCTTTTCCCTCAAGGTCGTGAGCTTTAACGCCATCGCCGGCAGTGATCCGGTCTTTGTTAAGAAGCAGCGCATGTCCGGGCAAGTCTGGCAAGTCAAAGACTTGCTTTGTTTTGCCCTCGATGATGAGCCCTCCGAGCTTGTAGCCGCCAACTGGAAGTATACAATTTTAAAATTAGAATACATTTTGATGTTGAGATTTGAGGCTTTATCACATCTAGCGGCTACAATCTGTCAGATTTCCTTATTAGATTTTCAACTGTATCTTAAAGCATTAAGGCTCAAGGTTGGTTGGGAATATCTGACAAATTGGTGTTTGACCTGCTTGTCGTCCGTACAACATGCTGCATGCTGGTTTGGGCCATCACTCGCGTCCTGCTGTAGATCTACAAAAACATTGCGCCCAGTATTTTTAAGTAGATGGTTATTGTTACACAGAGAAATAAAATCCCACTTACTTACAAAATACCTTTTCGATTAGAGAAATAGGTTTGGGTCTCGGTTTGATTGACCATATTTTTTGTGGGACCGTGTGAGATTGGTTTTTGTGTTGCTGAGACAGTGAAAGTGCTTCCCTTTCATAGGTGCTTAAGTGTTTTTATGACGTAAGTATCAAGTAAGAATCATACCAAATAGTTTACTTCAAACTGCAAAATGCACTGGGTGATGAAATATTAGGTAAGTAAGTATTTGGAATATTATCGGGTTTTGTATAATTTATACAAAACTTACTTAAGTACCTAATTATAATTATGTAAGTAAAGACGACAGCACATCAAGCTACCACAGTCTGTCAGATTTTTTTTATTAGATTTTCAACATTATTTCTAAAGCATTAAGCCTCAAGGTTGATTAGAAATATTTGACATTTTCGGGTAGCTTGCCCTGCTGTCGCCCGTACTAGTAATTATATAGAAACGTAAAAGTAATTAGTATTACTTTACGGTACATGATTACTAAAATACACTATTTCACATCAAGCTACTACAATCTGTTAGATTTCTTTATTAGACCTTCAACTGTATCCCTACAGGATTAAGGCTCAAGGTTGATTGGGAATTTCTGACAGTTTCGGGTAGCTTGACCTGCTGTCGTCCGTACCTAACAAAGAGGAAAAAATGTAGGTACCAAACATAGTCTATTCCTAATATAATGTTATTTTAAGTTAAACAAATATAAACTTTATTTTGATAGTGTTTAAATTTTAGACTGACTAGCCGTCTTGATATCTTGTTAAAAATTACATTTAAATTTATGTTGTAGCATAAACTGAACTTTATTGTGTCAGAGTTAAAGTTATTTTTCCATAAACTTATATTTGTTTACATTTTCGGCAAAATATTTCCAGATTGCTTAGTTAATTTTTATTAACTTGAACCGTAATTACAGAGACAGATATTACAGATAATTAAACACATCAGATAAGAAAACTTACACCAATATTGAAGGTAACAAATAATAAACACTAATAAAAAGATCCAACATCTAATTTATCCTCAAGGCCGAAATAGCATTTCCATTACGTTTAAAAAAAAACACCGAGTTTTGTTGTCCTCCTCTATGGTCCTTTTAAATTTCGGCGGGTTATATCTTTGACAGTCGAAAAGTTACAAAATTTCAATAAAAAAGTTTACCTTGTTTGGGTGTAGCCATTTTATGTGAAGCGCGAGTACTCCTGAGTGTAAAATTTAAGACTAAGGGTCACGCGTTTGGTCGACGGCACAGCGGAGGCCTTTTATAAAGTTTTGTGTTCGGAGATGTGAGGAATCCGAATAACACCACGTGCTCTATTGCGTAGACAGCAGCGTTGCCAACTCTACGTATTTTTACGTAGATCTACGTATTTTAGGTCTTTCAAGAAAACCTACGACTTTCAGTCCCAGAATCTACGTACTTTTAGTCAATTTGTAAAATTATGCAAAGTAACTGAACTGATGCAAAAATTATATTGTCGCACTGTCTTTCTCACTGTTACAGGGGCGCTAGTGTCTTTGTACTTGACTGTATGGGCTTTAAACCTTTGCTTTTCCTTTAAAGGAAAGGAAGTTGTCATTCAAAGAGTTTCCGGTCTCTTTTTTTCTATTATTATTATCCAGTGGTTTTAACCAAATATTGGTATAACATTTAATTATTTGAATATGTCTTCTCAGAAATTTAATACAGTTTATCACAAGAAAAACAACATGAAATTGACAGTGACAGTTGGCGGAAACATTACGGCGCCATCAGACGGGACAAATTTGCAGTTACATATTATGTTCTGTTCTGTCAGAGGCCGCCTGAAAACTATCCAAAATATAGATAGGTGTTTATTTCTATTCAAAGAAGTATTTCATTTCAAAATTCAACCGATAGATCGGATTTGGTTCTATTTTTTGTGACAATCTATTTTTGATAACGAAGAGCGCTTCCTCTTGGCACAGATATTTTAATTAGATACATAAAAAGAGGATTAAGGATAAGGAGAGGATCGTCAGTCCCTGTAATGATTTCAGTCCATCAATGTAATGAAAAATGACTTCAGAAACAGTCTTACTGACACGCTAACAGACTTACTTTTTTGTCCAAAAGTGACCTGAAAAGAAACATTGAGCCTACTCACGAACACATAGAATATTTTAACCAAAATATGTCACCAATGACTGATTACAATGTGAAGGTATATCAAAATACTCGTTTTATTTAATTTCACCTACCCAAACTTCTTCATTTTACCTTGAAAAAAAAAATACGTAGATCTACGAACTTTTAGTAAGTCATTTTTACTAAATCTACGTAATTTTCTCGACAGGTCTACGTCTTTTTCAAAATCAGAGTTGGCAACACTGGTAGACAGTACACGACCGGCTCGGCTTGATAACAAGTGGTATAGTGGGAGGGAACAGTCTTGATACTTTTTATTTATTTGTGATTAACTTTGATTATAATTGTATTACTATGTGGTGACACGATTTAACTGATTGTATTAAATAGTGTTTTACAAACGGTCTATATGCACAAAACTTTTTTTTAACAAACAATAATTTAATAAAATACAACTTAAAACCACAGAATACTACGTTTAAAACTTTATTTTCAGCTTTAGTATCACTTTGTGTAACATTTAAATAAATTTTGTACTTGGTCTTTAACACTTTTCTTAGTATTCTGTTCTAGGGGCTCAACAGAAAGAGATGAAATTATTATGAATAAATAAGAATTCTCAAACAAAACAAAGAGGGCGAAAGTTAATATGTTATTTATCCAAACATTCATCTTGACAATAACAGCTTTAGAATAATCGAACTACCCAACTCATTTATAAGAATTTTATGTAAACGCTGACTAATTCTGTCGATATCATAAAAATATTAACGTATCAAAAAGGTTTCCAGTTAAAAATGAAGTATCGGTTCGTTCCGATACTCATGACAACGAAACGTCCAAGAACTAAGTTTACAGTAATATTATTCTTTCTCAATTTTATTTTTTTCCATAATAATATTTGATGATTTTTTTTTTCGATAAATACTTTATTTTTAAGTACAGAAAATCTCGTGGTCATATTTATGAAGATAAAAAGTCGAACGTGTAGGTAACAAAACGAGACATTTTGATCTTCTGATGTAATTTAATTGCTTATTTGAAATGATACAGTAAATAAATAGTCTGATTTACTTGAGCTTCGGGCTAGTAGGTTTATATTTGTGCTAGTTGACTATGTTCTTGATAAACTGAATATAATAAAGAAGTAATAGATTTATTGCTTAGTTAGCGTTCGAGTAAAGATCGGAACGCAAACTTGATGTTTTCGATTTTCTATCCTTGTCGCACACTTAACGTCAAACTAATTCAAACAAATGAATGAATACAGACGAGGCTGTACTATTACTTCATAACTTCATCCACAATACATAACTTGCCACTCCGCTGCTGTTAACACTCTTAAAAAAATACAGCGAGACTTGTTGCGAACCAGTCTCTCTTCAAGTAATCCGTCCAGGTGAGTGATTTATTTTAAAAAACTACTCTAACATTGTATATTATCAATTCAGGTGTGCGTTTACCTGTTGTTTCCAAAGTAACACGACAGAATTAAATTCAGTCAATTTATAAAACTTTTGTTTGTTTGTAATCTTCAATGAAATTTAGACCGGTTAAAATAAATGTTGTGTCCACATGGTTGAAAGTTACGATATTTTTCTTTACGCCATTCATTGGCTGATCTTGAAGTGGTTTGTCACATGTGATCGTAGTAAGGCTAATTTGTAACAATTGCTGACCAATTGAGAAAATAATGTGGTTACAAAGCAAGGTTAGGTCATATGGCCTCTGAATTTTTATTTCGTTTTTTATTTGTTGACATGCACATAATTTTGTTTTGATCGAAATCCAAGATACCATAAAGACAGTTTTTGTATTTAGGCTTGAGTCGTGAAACATTTCACGACTAGTAAAATGTTATTTGGCATATATTTAAATTATTATTTTATAGAATCTACTATGGAACTAGATGCTTGTTTTGTTACTGCATATTTAGTTTAAAGTATAAAGATCCTTTTGATGTTTGAACTGTTTTTTTTTTATGTTATCAAGCATGCATTTACAGGTCTCCCAAAGTGATAATGCGCATAGAAATCTTCGTCACTGTTCGGCAACAGTCTCAAGCGGTTAAGTGCACCACTCTATATACATATCTTCTTCCAAACGCTCGGGGAATACAACCGTTGCTGAACAGTGACGAAGATTTCTACGCGCATTATCACTTTGGGAGACCTGTATATTCTTGTATTTGTACAGATGTTTGAGCAAATAAAATTATCTTACTTTAGAAGATGTCAGAATGTTGTATCTTGTTTTTATTATTTAATTCAGAAAAGTTACTTATAAAAATATAAATAAACAATAACACCATATTCAATAGATCAAAATAAAAAATTACATATTTTATGACCTTTGTTCGATATCTTTTTTTAACAACAATATTTATATCTGTCTTACATGTAATAATATAAGTGACATTGCATCATAATTATGAATTTTTATCACTCAAAACTGACCCAGTGTTTGCAACAAGTCATCAAAATACTTAACTTGTACCTATTACGAAGTACCATACAATAAAAAAAACACGATACAAAGAGTTTCTTCTAACTTTTTATTTGTCCATAGTCACTAATGTGTCATCAATTTTATCAGTTAAGTATAGGTTTTAATAATGCTAATGACTGGTGTTATTGACCCACTTATTGCGTGGCCTGCCTATCAATAGGTTCATGCTTTGTAGATATTATAGAAAATGATACTATTAACAGCAATCTTGTTATTCACACTTAAAATGCAAATATAGTTAGTTAGACCTAAACCTATTATTTGCATTTATTAAGAAATAAACATTAAAACCTATCCTACCCAGGGGGTGGCAGCTGCCCCCCTCCTGAAAATCTCGCAGAACATGTATGAAATTACTAAACAAAGTATAAACGAAGACTTATCTCTTAACTTTTAAATAAACCATGCAGTGTACACTAACAAAATGTACAGTGGAATTGCCAAAAAATCGCGTGAGACTATAGCGCACAAAGATTACCTACTCTAAAAATACTCTCCCCCAGGGCTGACTTGCCTTCCCCTAGTCCTGACTTGACTGTAGTAGTTAAGTGCCAAGAGCAGCAGTGGCCTAGACAGTGGTATCAACTGTTAATTACAAGTTGTAGGTTCAAACCCCCTCAGACCCGCACTGGGTCAGTGTGGTAGATTAGGCCCACTCCCTCTCACTGAGAGAAGGCTTGTGTCCCAACTGTGGGAACATTATAGGCTTATTATATGTATGTTATTATTTTTACTCGGTGGTAGGCCATAACATCGGCCGCCGGCAGAAGTTACCATCCACCAGACAAAGCCTTGCCGCCAAGCGATTTGTCGTGTTCCGGCATGATGTCTGGTGAAGCCGTTCGGAGGACGGGTCTGAGCAGTTGTGTTGCGATGTGTGCCGGGTATGATGCACCTAATGTTGTTGTGTTGGGAGTTTGGTCGTGGAGGGTCTTCAGATCAATCTCCCTTTGGCACAGCATCGTTGGTCGTGTTGTTGGGTTTAACATTGCATCACCTCACTCAACTGCCGTCTTCCTTCCTATTCGCTCAGTTTTTCTGAGTGAATAGGCTCTTAATAAACTAGCGCGCTTTACCATCAAGGATCGCATCACTGCTTACCATCAGGCGGGAATGCGGTCAAGTGCTAGTTTATAAATATTAAAAAAAAAAAATCTTAAGGGTTTAATTTCTACACTTAGTCCCAGTGGACTATTGTGCGTTGTTGCTCAATCAGAAATATTTAATCTATCCAGCATATTTTTAGGGTTTTGTCCCATAAGGCAAAATGGACCCTTACTAAAAATCTGTTATCCATCTGTCTGCCTGTCATCAAGATGTACCTTCTTGAACAGTGCTAGCTATTGCTACTATCACAAACTGAGTTTTCATTTCACTTGCTTAACATTCACAATCTCCAGTTTGGTATTGAAACACCCAAATAGGTTGCTTAACCTAGCTACCACGTCTAGGTAGACAGTACCTGCTATTGCAACCAACGAAAACCTGGTCCTTTCATACAGATTGTTAAATATTGAGTAAAGAAAAATTACTCAATATTATAGAAAAAGTCATGAAATTCATTTACTTTAACTTTTGGTTAAAATATTAACAGTTGCGGTCCGATGCGACCTGCGGCCATCTCTTTTTTATAATGATAAACTAGTGCTTGACCGCAATCCCGCCTGATGGTAAGCAGAGATGCAATCGTTGATGGTAAAACGCGCTAGTTTATAAGCTTATTCACTCAAAAAAAACTGGTAAATAGGAAGGAAGACGGCAGTTGAGCGAGGTGAAGCAATGTTAAACCTAAAAACACGACCAACGATGTTGCGCCAGAGGGAGATTGATCTGGAGACCTTCCACGACCAAACTCCCGAAAACAACAACGCTTGGCGCATCGTATACGGAACACATAACAAAACAACTGCTGACCCGTCCTCTGCTCGGCTTCACCAGATATCATGCCGGGACACGACGAATCGCTTGGCAGCAAGACTTTGTCTGGTGGGCGGTAACTTCTGCCGGCAGCCAATGTTATGGCCTACCACTGATCTGTGCATTACAAGACCCTTCCTTGCCTCGGAAAGCACATTAAGCCGCTTGTCATTCGATGATTTTTAGCTCTTGTTACAGCGTGAATGTCTGACAACCAGTCTTGCCAAGATGTATCGTAATTTCCAATTACAAGGTTTTGGAAATCAGACAGAGAGTTGCTCCATATTAAACTGGTGTTCAACTGAATAGAATAATTAAAAATCGAATAATATCCCGCTCTTTGTTTTCTTCTTCAGTCTATAGAGGTCCACTGCTGTACAAAGGCCTCCATAATTTGATATTCCACAGGAGAAGCGCTGCTGCCCGCTTCCCTGGTGAGAGCTCCCTTAGTCGCCTCTTACGACACCCACGGGAGGATATGGGTTGGTACCATTCTAAGACCGGTACCACACGGCTCTTTGTTTTATACACTATATAAATCCAGCATCAGCTGCATCCACTTAGACTGGAAGGCGACCACGATAAAGATTTACAAAAAAAAAAAAAAAATAACAGATTGCTTGATGCGTTGGTGTCTGTACCTAACATTTTTCAACATTTTCGCTAAGTAATAAGGTCCAAGGTTGATTTGGGAAAATTGCAGTTTCGGGTAGTTCGACCTGCTGCGTCTGTACATGAAAACAATCTATAAAAGTACATTTATTTAAAGTAAATTTTACAAATTACTCTTATCTTGCTTAATTCAGTTTTAACTGGGTAATCAAGGTCATGCCGGTCACAAGTCTTTGAATCGAATAATATTGCGATACGCACTCCAGTTGCGCGTACAACTTATATCATACTGAATTCTTATACATTGTTGCCAATATAATTATGTATTATTAGGTTTTTTATCGCTTATATTGTAATCATTTCCGCAAATTCCCTTGTTCTAAAACTAAATGATCTTTCTATGTCATTAAGAAAAGGACAGCAGGTCGCTGACTGTGTATTGCAACATGCTGGTCCCCAGGTTTGTACGCTGTTCTAATTTTGTTAAAATAACGCTTCTAAGCCTTCTGCTGGTCCCTGGGCACAGGCAAGTAAAGGAACATTCGTGGGTTGTAGTCAGTAAAGCCATATGTCACTCTTTATACAGATGATATATATGTCAGAGATATTCGCCATTAACTACTATTAACTATAGTCTTTTTGTTGAAAATTGGTCTTTTAGGCTTTGGCCATCAGTCTCCCTATGCATAGGTACTTCCAATTTTTTCACTTTGTTCGGTAATTACGCCTGCCTAGCTCCACCAAATAAACAATAGCGTTATAGAACTTATTTAACTTTAGCAGTAGGTTAGTTAATTTTTAAGAAGTAACTATTTAATATTTTTATTTCCTCGATAACAATTTGTATAGATAAGTGCCCCGCGCAGTGTAAATATTTGAATGCATGAATATAAATATTTGCACTGGTCTGGTCGTGCGTCGGAAAGCACGTTAAGCCGTTGGTCCTGGTTGCCAAAAGAGTCTCACCTTGCCAAGGTCGTCGTTCCATCAAACCTGAGGGCGTCCTACCCTACGTTCGCGATTCGCGGGCTCCATATATTCGGATTCTATAAATGCCAGTTATTAAAATAAACTTGTTCAATCTTTTATCTGTTCCAATAGAAATAACCACTGACGGTTGTCATTGCTTACATAGAATGGTTTACTTGAACGAAACTGCCGAAATCAAACCCGTAACTTAACAGAACTTTTTGGCTATCTATGCTAAAATGTCTTCAAAATGTGAGTGTTAATATAGTTTGTTTTGAGATGGTAATCTTAAGATGATATAACATTAGGAAATAAAGGCTAATATAATTTAAAAGGCTGAATAGACTGAAGATACGGGTTCATAGACAATATTCTCATAGTTGCCATATATGTATGAAAAATATATATCAATTCCACATTTAGGATGTTATTTCTTTTTTCATTTGTTCTCTATATTGTTGATTTCCAGTTTGCCAGCCAGCCTCCCTGGCGTAGCGATAGCGAACGCGGCCGCTACCTACGCAAGGAGGCGCAGGTTCGATCCCCGCACAGTGTAAATATTTGTATGCATGAATATGAATATTTGCACTGGTCTGGTCGTGCCTCGGAAAGCACGTTGAAGCCGTTGGTCCCGGTTGTCATACGAACATCTAATAGCAGTCGTTACCCGTAATTGGAGCCCTCAAAATATCAACAATTGGTTTAATTGCATTAAACCAATTGTTCCTTGGCCTTCGGGTTGTGGAGGTCAGACGGCAGTCGCTTCACGGAAAATACCGAAGTTTAGCCAAAATCAGCAGTTAGACTGGTAAAGCGAACCCCAGACTCCAAAGCTTCGGATGCGACTAGGATTAACGCTGAGATGTTGATGATGATTGTCGATTTCCAGTTTAGTTGGCTTGAAGAGCTGATAAGCGCATAAGGATATAAATTATTTTATATCATTATTACAACTCACGTTGTATAACACAAGTGAAACTAAAATGCGCGTTGTATTTATCCCAGCAGCAATATTAGCGGCCCACCGGTACTAACAGTACCTTTGTATTCTCATTGAGTAACAAATTACTTAATAATTGTCTACCAAACGTACCTAGTAATGTTACATCACATTCAATTGCCATTATGTAAGAAAGTTGCTACATGTATTAGAAACATAATCAGGTAGATACCGTCTGTTGTAACGAAGTGACAGTCAGTGGTTGCTCCAATTGCTCTTGGAATATCAGACTTTTCCGGTCATAACCTGTTAGTCAACAGAATTAATTGAATTTAAGTCATTTCTGATTTATGATTGCGACTATTTCATGACGACTATGGTCTTATAAATTACTCCCACGAGACGATATTTTCCAACAAGATGGGCGCCGACACCACCGCATCAAGATATTATTTTAAATTCTGCAGGGTTTCCTTTTAACATTTCAACAACATTGATTTTTATTGCCTTGTTTATTTTGTTGAGTAAACACATTTTCGATCATATGGAGCAATGGATTAAAAATATGCTTCAAAATAATTCAAATTGAGAGTAAGTAATAGTCTGTTATGGAATTAGGGTGACCTAAGTAATTACGAAGTTTATATTAGTCCAAAAGTTTACAAACCAAGAACCAATCAATCCTACCCTCCAATCTCTTATGTGCAACAGGTCAACATAATCTGTCTCTCATAGATATAGTGTACGTGGCTAAAATATGTACAAGATGTTTTTTTGTTGCGCCAGCCAGACTCGACTAAATATAGTGAGCCACTGTCATCAGCACAGTTATTAATATTGTGTTAATTTCCAATAATCTTATCGCCTGCCTGTTTATTGCTGCCACTTGTGGAAACGTACAGAGTCACAAGATAACTGACCCCCTACGAGTCAGGAGTCTTTTGTAATGACGACACTTAACTGGCGCATTGCTAGTATTTGTGTTTGTAGAATTCCGTGCAAAAATCACATGTTTTTGTTTTGTATATGTCAGAGTGTTTCATCATTTTGATAACGGTTCGTAGGTACGCAAATTGTGGCTTCGTTTTTGTTGTTGCGAATTTTTAGGTTACGTTTGAAGTTTGTTGGCACAGAAAGATTATGATTGTAATCATTCTTTTCATAGGGGTAGCTGGAACAATAGAACGCCCACGCCGTTTACGTTCAAACATTTAGTCACACAGTCAAGCCGGTAGAGTGTACTACACACCTGTTATTCGATTACTTACCTGTTATTCGATACCTACACCTGTTATTCGATTCTGTAACTATCTCGCTGTGAAAAGCTTAGGTGGAGTGAGCTGTCTTTCCAAGAATTGAGAGCTAACTCTGAGCTTACTTTTTTTTTTTTGTTTCCGGGGTGGATAATCCTCATGGATGTCCTCCACCCTGGGGTGGGCAACGGGGTCTGTCAGACTTTTATTGACTACAAACCACCCCGGTAAGACACCGGGGTGGTTTGTAGTCAATCCTCTCACGGGCGCGGGTCCGCCTGAGTCCAAATTCTTTAACGGCCCTATGCTCGTGCTGGCCCCACCGGTCCGGGCTTCGTCTCCTGCACGGGGTAGTTAAAAAACTACCCCGTGCATCACCTCTGAGGCGCGCACCGACACACGCGCGCGCTTTCGCCTCGGCTCCATGGAATAGGGGGCGGAGACTTCCCCATGGTCCTCGCCCGTGGACCCAATCATGGGGGCCGGAAAAGGACGTTGTCCGCCATTCCCCTGCGCCCGGTGCATCTTCTGCGGCCCTGGGAAGGGAGTCGAGATCTCCCTCTCCCGTTCAGCAGTTTCTTTCTGCGACATCACGTCCTCAACTCTAAGGTTACTTCACCTAACTTCAGAGTGAGATGTGAGGTTGAACTTTATGAAGAACACTACCATTGAGGTCCTACCGGTTTTCCCACAGACATCTGCAGTGCGATTTTGATGATGTTGTGAATAAATAATTAGACGCGCAGGTTGATCGATTAGGTTAAGCTACGTTTGCCGATGTTGGTCTGTGATGGGTGACCATCATACATACTGAGACCCCTCCGTGCTCTGGAAAGCGCGTTAAGTTGGTCCCGGCGGTCAATCGTAAACCTTTGACTGTGGTTATGCGTCGTCAGAAGTCCGAATTCTGACCACCAGACCAAGGGGTATCGTACGTATTAACGCACCCACAATACAGAACCAACCTGAATAACTCCTGGTTGGTTCTGTATCGTGGGTGCGTTTACAAACATATAAACTCACATACACAAACAGCCATTACTTAGTAACTGTGGAGTGAGCTGTCATTCTAAATAATGACACTCTCCTCTCTTCATAAACGTTGTTTAAAGTTAACTAGTGATTAGTGACTGTTTAAACATTCATTTTTGACGTTTTAACGTCACTTTATTGTAATACTAGTGGCCGCCAGCGTGATGTTATATAGCCTAAAGCGTTCCTGGATTAATGGGCTATCCAACGCAAAAGTAATTTTTCTAATCGGACCAGCAGTTCCTGAGATTAGCGCGTTAAAACAAACAAACTATTCAGCTTTATGTATTAGTATAGATAAGGGGGACTACAGCTCACTTTAAGTTCACTTCACTTAACTTTTCACGGCGAGATTTAACTGAATCGATCAGAAACCTTGTAATTTGTTAGTAGCCTTTCAAATATGACTATCTAAGCATACGCTTTATTTAACATCCCTACCTAATGACTCTATTGGCGATAGTTAAGCATAAACTTTCTAATTAATCTCTGTCCTACATACCTTGGTACAACTGGACTGATAAACCCTTATGGGTTGCTTAGAGATATGATCACTAGTCAATCTTGAATAACTGGTTGATAACTGACCTTACATAACAGGCTTTCCAATTTAGCCAGCATTAATGTGTTTGCAAAGAAAAACTAAATAGAATAGATTTTTTGGTATGCAACATGACACAATTGGATACGATATTAGGTGGTTCACACCTAATAAGTTCAAGGCAGAAAAAAGCTACATTTAGCACAAAAATGAAATGAAATTGTTTGTTTTCTAAATAGGATGAATTTTAAAGTGAATTATTCAAATTAGGAGAATCAGCGGTTTTTGGACGTCAATATTGCATAAGATAGTCCTCCCAAAACGCCCGCCATTCGCCACTTCCTAGTGCTTTCGCTGGGAAGAAAAAATGGCGGAACGAGCTCCCCAGATAGATATTGAAACCACTTTTGCGCGTCATATTATAAAAAATAAGCTAGTTATATTTAGTCGACATTCTATCTGATTACCCCTGACAAGAAATGAGCCACGGTACGGTAAACTCAAGAGCCACGGCCTCTGTTAAAGTCCAAATATAATCTTAAAGTACTTAAGTCAATAGACAATTTAGATTAGAGCCAGAAATGTTCTTTTGAGGAAAGAATTACATAGATTTGAGCAGACCAGTTCTGTCAGTGTAATCGTATAACTCAAGTGATGATTCGACTAACGATTCTAAAGAAAGAACATTTGGGTAGGCCGCATAAAATACTGAAACTTCCAGACCAACATTTAAAACAGAAAAAAATTTGCCACATAGCCGTCACTTTCACAAGAATTGAAGCAAAATAATACTTTACAAATCTTTGTATACGCGCCAATAACAAAGTCAATCACAAAAATTGTCGACTACTCTGATTGGCAACTTGATTACGTGTGGAATGACGCACGGAATCTTTAAGATGCTTGATTTACTGATGGAGGGGGTTTAGCAGATACCTAAGACCTACGCTATGGGCAGGCAGGGGCGTTATCGTTGTACTTTACTCTATATATGACAGTTATGAGCTCGAGTTAGCATTTTTGAGTAAATAATCTATTTCGATCCAGCTTGTCCCTTGTAGCGTCCCTTCAGCAACGTCACAGCAGCAGTCAGTACCTTACAAGGATGTCTTTATCGTGTTGTCGTTGTATTTATAACACAGGCTTGTAAAGCACACTTGATAAGTTTTATGTCGTGGCATAAGACGTTAATTTATTACGGCATCCACTGGATAGCCGCAGCTGGAAAGCAGCGGTGGCCTGTTGTAGGTCGTAGGATTGAATCCCATCAGGCGCTTTACTTTCTGTAAACGATTTCATCATCACTGCTCTCAAAACGGTGAAGGAAAACATCGTGAGGAAACCGCCGTGTCCTAGAGCCAAAAACTTCCAAGACATGTGATACCTTTAAAACCCGCACTAAGCTAGCGTGGTAGATTACGGCCCACTCCCTAGGCCTGTGCCCCAATAGTGGGAACATTATAAAAAAAAAACCAATGTATGCTGATTATGTATGTAAGTTTATGTACTGGACAGCCCGGGTAAGCCGGGTAAGAAATCGAAAATCTTTAGGTACAGGTAGACCTGCTTGATTGCTTACTGAAAAAAGGTAATTAGTGACCAGGCTAGACAGGTGCACTAATCACCTTATTAGTACCATATTATTTATCTATACTAAAATATAAAACTGAGGAGTTTGTTTCTTAGTTTGTTTGAACGCGCTAATCTCGGGAACTACTGGTCCGATTAGAATATTTTTTTTGCGTTGGATAGCTCATTAATCCAGGAAGGCTTTAGGCTATATAACATCACGCTGCGACCAATAGGAGCGGAGCATAACTAAACCACGCGAACGAAGTAATATTTGTAGAAGAAGAAGAAATATTTGTATTACATACCTATTGAAATATTTTTTAGGTCAGTGATCATTAAAAGTCGATTCATATTTGTTTGCGAATAATTTACAATAACTTTAAACTCTTGGCGAGGCTGGTTTCTGACAATTGTAATCTCTGTGTGCTGCGCTTTCTACGCTTGTTATCGTAAACCCAACAGATGACCGTAAAAACAGTATTGAAGTAAGTATATAAAGTACGTTCTATTGTTTTTTCCTCCTCTCCTTTGCCCTACTCTGATCTATAAAGGAAGAAACTGCGGAAATAAATCATAAGCTATTGAAAATAGCACCGATTCATTGGTTCACAAATTAAACTAAATGTAAGTATAGACGACAGCACATCAAGCTACTACAATCTGTCAGATTTCTCTATTAGATTTTCAACTTTATCATTAAAGAATTAAGACTCAAGGTTGATTGGAAGTATTTGACAGTTTCGGGTAGCTTGACCAGTAGGCCTAGTATGAGTTTTCATTACGAAACTCGTTCGATCGTATCGAGCGCGTTTGGCTCAGCGATTGGCCCGCTTCAAGGTCGTAAGAACTCTCAACCAATGAGAGCGTCAAACGCGCTCGATACGATCGAACGAGTTTCGTATTGAAAACTCATACTAGGCCTACTATTTCGTTGTGAAAAAGAAGGAAGATAAATGTTAGTTTAGGCAAATTAGTCTACGCACTCTAATTGAATGATAACAGCTAATTGACGTATTTTTGGTCGCCATGTTTTACTGTCTATGGAATATCGCATATTTGTCGGGACTAAACTATACTTTATCTTCTGTCTTTTTTTATTTTTTTTTAATAATTATAAACTAGCGCTTGACTGCAATCCCGCCTGATAGTAAGCAATGATGCAATCGTTGATGGTAAAGCGCGCTAGTTTATTAAACCCATTCACTTAAAAAACTTAGTTAATAGAAAGAAAGACGGCAGTTGAGCGAGGTGATGGAAATTTATAAACCCAACAACACGGCCAATGATGCTATGCCAGAGGGAAATTGATCTGGATGGACCATGATCAAACTCCCGACAAAAGCATCATTTGGCGCATCGTACCCGGCAAGCTTCACAACACAACTGCTCAGACCCGTCCTCCGTACGGCTTCACCAGACATCATGCCGGAACAATAATGAAGATAAAATATATGACTAATATTTTATCTTCTGTCCTTTTCATAATGAAATAGAAAGGACAATGTATCTACATTGAATTTGTGACCAAGGAAGTCGGCGCCAGTATCGAATCTTAGAACATGTTTAAGAGATGCCCCAAAAACAATGTGACTTATGTTCGAGTACGTTGAATTCATTTGCTTTTCCTCCCTCACCCTGGCGGCCTGTCCTACTGTAACCTTTAAACGAAGAAACTGCGCAAATTAATCTTATGCTATTAGGGTTGCCAGATCGAAAGACCAAAATTTCTGGAGAAAATTTTAAAATGTCTGCAATTTTAGATTGTTGTAGGGATACCTATATAAATACACACATCAAAAGTGTCTAGGGATCAACATATATTTTTGCAATAACTTTTCTTCTGATTGATATTAATTAAAATTTTCTTTAAGGATTCATCAAATAAAGTGTTTTCGTTTGTCACAGTAACGATAAACCAAGTCACCTTTGCATTAATAAAGAAATTTGCCATTTTCCTAATAAAGGGATATTTGACATTTGAACCACTAACACAAAAGTACGAAAAAAAGACTGAAATAACAGTTTTCTCTAAAATTTTATAGGGTAACTTAAACAATTAATAATCCGTGTTTCTACCGCGAACACTAACAACACAAGAACATCGGTTTGGCATACTCAAAATGAGTTCATCCAAATCACGCTGTGGAATGGCCGCCCATGTTCGTTGCAACAACAAAAAAAGGTCTTCTTGCGACTGGATACCCTCCATATTCGGCAGAGCTCTTCTCTGTAGCATATCCCATGCATGCTCAATCGGGTTCAAGTCTGGCGACTGAGCAGGCCAGGGCAGGACATTGATGTTAGCTGCGGCGAGAGTCTGTCTTACAACTCTTGCGGTGTGCGGTCGTGCATTATCATGCATTAACTGAAATAAGGGACCGATTTGCACTTGTAGAGGAACGATGACGTCTGATACAATCGTCTCAGCATAAATTTGAGCGTTGAGGTTGCCTCTGATCCAAATCAACTCAGTTCTTCCGCCGATCCAAATACCCGCCCATACCATGATGGTTCCACCACTATAAGGATGGACTTCCTGGCAGGATTTTAATCGCTGTTGGCGTCCAGGGGTTCTCCAGTGTCGTATACGTCTTGTATCCGGTCTCATACCAAAACGAGACTCATCAGAAAAGCACACGAAACGCCATTGTTCTTCTGCCCAATTTCTGTGTTCAAGAGCCCATTGATATCGAATCCTACGATTGTGCATTGCTATAGGTGGTACCCGTAGCGGTCTTCGGGAATGAAGGTTCACTTCATGCAAGCGGTTTCTGACTGTTTGGTCGCTAATTAAGTTCCCTGAAGAGTGATGAAGCCTCACGGCTAACATCATGGCGGTTATTGTTGGAGCTCTTCGAGTTAAGATTTGAATGTATCGGTCTTGTCTCCGTGTGGTGCAGCGATACCGTCCTCCATGGCGCTCAGCCACGGTACCAGTGCTTCGGTAACGTGTCCAAAGTCGACTGATAACACTCTGACTTGTATTCAGAGCTAAAGCCACAGTACGTTGCCGGGAACCAGCTTCTATCATTCCCACAGCTCTGAGCATTTCTTCCCTGCTTAAATGTCGTCGCCGCTCCATAATAACGTTGGTTTTAATCAGTAGTAGGGAAACAGTAGCACTAATAATGTCTTCAATGCGTTGTATGTTTTTATAGGGAAAATATTGACAGCTGATTTTCATCTTTTACTCGATTTTGATTCACAGTTCCTGATTCAAATTATGAAATGCACCAAAAAGGATCCATATAAATTTATAAAATCATAAATTTATTACAAAGCCACATCTCAATCTCAAGAAATCCGCATAAAAATGCTTGATCCCTAGACACTTTTGATGTGTGTATTAACAATCAAAATGTAAATAAATCATTGTTCAATTACTAAGTCTACAATAATAAAGCTGCCCCATAACGGTACATGTATTTGGCATAGCTCTTTACTGAGCTCACTAATTTAGATCCTTTAGAAGTATTCAGAAAAAAAATTAAATTCGAACAATTTTCTTCGTAGTTAAGCCTAATTGCTAGAAACTCAGCTTTATCTAATAAATCAAAGGCTGTTTCGTAAGTATAGAAATTATTTTTATAAGCACTTTCTCATAAGTTTTATGTCTGTAGTTTATTTAGTCTGAAGACTTTATAAAATGTCGGATGAATCCAGACGAATTCTGACCATCTTGCAACCCTACATACTGTCGACAATATCACATATTTGGATATCTATCAGAAGTGCCCTAACATAATATGACGTATGTAAATTACGATGAAATCAATTTCCGCCCTACCCCGGCGGCCCGTATTTACTTTGACATGACCTATAAACGAAGAAACTGCGTATATAAATATCATTAACGAAAATGCTGTTGCTAATATCGCGCTTGTATCTCGATCAAATTTGCTAATGCCAATATCGCGCTTGGTAACTCGTATCTCGGTCAAATTATCGCCATCCCAATACGGAATGACGTAAATTTACTTTTAAATCATTCCCCCGACGTCAGATATTTAAAAAAATGGAACGTCTTTATAGTGTTGTGAAGTAAAACTATGTCATTTAGTCGATTGTTAATTCAGCACATGTTTTTGTATTATTATCGAGCGTTGAAATGTTATTGGCATTAAAAACTTGTTTGTATATGCTCGAGTCGTTTATAATCTAAAGTGTTAAGGGAGGTTCGTTAGTTTGACTCTCAACGTCGCTGTGTGATTTTGTGCGGTCAGAATAGTTTGTATTAATTAGTAACCTCAGTGTTTGTTTTGATAATAAAAACTTTTGATTTATTTTAACTTTTTGTTTGGTGATTCGCAAAATAAATATGTAAGTTGCAAAACATTATGAAAATATACCTACTATACGGAGGATATACTTCTAGGAAAATGTAATCATAATAGGATTTAGTATCACATCGTTGTTTATTTATATATGTATTTTTTTTATTTAGAATCAGCTGATTTAGCGTAGATACGTAGATAGATAGGTTTTCAGAATTTAAGTGCATACTGCATTTCTCTAACACTAAGACGTGGTCTTAGGCAGTTAACACATTTTTATGAAAAGAGTGTATGACCTCTTTTTTTTCGGGGATAGTCATCAAATAACTTTTCCCGCTCTGTGCGGAACGGAAAAAGTCGGACTTTTACTGACGGAAACCTACCTTTATTCCTTTACTTGCCTGTGCCAGGGCCCACGGTACCTCTCTCAAACAATCCGCGGACTGAGTGCGTGGTCCTTGTGTACGAAAAGGACCACTATTCATTAAATAATAGTCTCAACACTTAAGACTCAATGTTTTAATTTGATCTTTCCAGAATTAAAATGAACGGTCCTGAAGGACCATCCCGATGCTGCCAAAGTGGCTGTGAGGATCAGAGCAACAGTCAAGCAGCTATGGAGCGTTTAGGAATGGAAGGAACATCTAGTTGTGATGCCAGGACGACCCCTGGCGAAGTGAAAGTGCACAGCAAGAGATTTGGAAGGGGGGCAGTGCAGTCAGGTTAGTTGTTGTTCTTTTGTGGCAAGGCTGCGCCTACAGTGGCCGGGAGTTCGATGTTGTTTCCAACCAGGGCGTCTCCTGCGGGGTTAGGGTGCTAGGATTCCCGCTCTCTCACGCGCTCCGCCACCTTTGCCAGCATCACTGCTTCGCAGAAGGAGGTGACGGCCTACCATGCACTCTCGCTCCGGACCATGGCCTAGACCAGGGCCGGATGCGAGAGATCGCCACCGATCGCCGCCACAAGGACACGACGGTGCTCTACCTTGTTTGTTTTTTTTTTTACTCAAAGCCAGTACACACTATGTAGCCAAGCATATTGTACGTTACGGAATTGCATCGCTGACAGGGGTATTCGGCACTGATGCAGCTACACAGGAGCTAAACTTAGTATTCGGGAACACTGTTGGAGCTGCTGAACCTTGGACAAAGATTGTGTAGATTCAATTTCTGAGTATTGTATAATTGCATGGCACACGTGTGAGCACAATGTACTTGCTGTAAAGCGTCTATTTGTTGGGTTAGTCTTTTTTTGTGTGTTTTCCATAATGGACGCTCTTGCGTACAATATATTTCTGCATCGTTCTCACACGATTGATTTCAAAATGAATGATGTAATCAAATATTTGTATCAATAGCTTGATAATTTAAAAGAGTGTCCATGGAGTTTCTTGCCCGTTCTTCTCCATAGGTACCTACTCTTTGGAATGGGCGACTAGCTTCACCTTACTGACTGACCGACCTTCTGACAATTCAAAAGTGCCTGTAACTGGTTTATTTGAAATAAATGCTGTGATTTGATGTACCCAAGCTGGGCAGACCTCTACCGTATGCTCCAACTAGTCCTCAGGACGATCACCACCCCAGTGGTGACACTCTGGCATTTCTTCCTGCCTTATCCGGAACAGGAACTTCTCGAAACAGACGTGTTCGGTAAGGAACTGCGCCAGGCGGAAGGTCAAGGCGCCTCTAGCCACTCCTCAAAAAGGGAGTTACCGCCGCTATTGTGGCGTGCCCAACTTGTCTAGGCCCTCTGCTTGCTACCAACAGTTCTACACTTTTCATTCAATCAACCGCTGTATCTCCAACTGGCCATATGCCTTTAAACTAAATGTAATAAACATAAATCTACATTCATCTCCGCTTTTCTACCTCTTCGGCAAATAAACTTTTGTAGATAACTCGGCAAATATTTGCAGACCTACACGTAGTTGTTCCGGGTCTGGATGTTTGTGTAAGTGAACTTTTATATGTTTGTAAACACACGTACGACACAGGAGATATTCCTAGTGTAGGGGCAAAAAAGAAAAACAAGTTTCTTTCGCATTATCGTTATATATTCTTCATCTTTTTCTTTCTATCTTTATTCATTCTTCTTTTCTTCGTATCTTCTATCTTTCACACTAATCAATTCAATGTTTTATGAACGTTTTTTTTACGATCTCTTTGCTGATCTCTTGTTTGAGTCAGGTCGTAATTTTATAAAGCGACTATTGAAAGTAATATCGGTCAGTCTGTTAAGTAGTCATGGAGTTACTTATACCTGTTTGGATTCCAAACACTGCTTAGAATCGGCACTTTGTGTTAAAAATTACATAAAGCAGTCCCCCAAACGTCCTTCTTAGTACTTTAGTTAGGAATAAATTGGGGAAAAAGCTCCCCAGGGCAAATTATTCAGCACCTGTTGTAATTTGACGTATTTTTAATCGCCATAAGATGTCGTTTTTAGGGGGTGAGGTTTCTGCGGAGCTGTGTATGTGCTGTGTGTGTACTTTATCTGCAATCGCGACTTATTTACCAAAAATGTAAACAAATATAAGTTTATGGATAATACAAGTTCAGTTTACGCAACAACTTTAAACATTATTATATTTTTTCCATGGGAATACAGTTTTCATTTCTCATACTCTGAAAGTAGTGTTCTTTTGATCTAATTATTGGGTGGAAAATGCTGCTTCCCTCCCTAGAGAGGGAAAAAATCATACAAATTACTTCCCACTTATGGACAGGAATGAACTTTAAAAATAGAACTGTTGCCAGCTGTGAAGAGTTTTCCGAAAAAAATGCTGCGGTCAAGCGAGTTTCTAAACAGCCAGTATGAACTTAACGCAAACTTCGATGAGCGGAATAAGCCGCAACAATTACGCCGCGAGTTCCATATTTAAAAATTAAAAAGTTTACAAAAATTGGCGGGATATTATTCTGTTATGTATCTGTGACGAAATAAAAAGAAAATAAGTTTGATTTTCCTCACATTTGAATTGAAAAGTACAGCTTTTAACACGGGTAAATGGATTCAATTCCTACTCGGATTCGATTCTTTCGACCCTAGGTTAACAATCTACTTTTATATAAGTTTAACTTAAAATAACATTTGGCATACACTTTACCTTAATTAGACTATTCAATTATTTGGGTTCGTGGACCTGTTTTATGTAACTATCTTGTCTATCGCACGGTATTATTCCACACACAATAAACCATAAATTACTTGAAATAAATTTCGGAACTGAACGTTTTCGACTGCTATCGGACTGACGGTCTCATTATCGTCGTTGATGAAACAGAGGTCAAGATGACATACGATCAGCTTTGTTTCGATAAGGACCACGTGGGGCATGCTGCTTGATTGTAGATGATTATTGGAGAAACTACGTCCTGCGCGTGATTTGGGACTGTGAATGCATTAATGATAAAGTTAAACTTAATATCAAGAAATTATGGAACAATCTCAATAATGAGTCTGAACGGCTCATGCCTAGATCCGTTTACGCTCAAGGGAGCAAAGCAAATATTTCCCCGAAAGTGCATCAAAGCAGAAAACGATATTCTGTGACCATTTAAAACCACTTTAAGTCTAAAATCGTCAACCCGCATTGAGCAAGCGTGGTGGTTACTCTCAATTCTGCTCTGTATGAGAGGAGACCTGTGCTCAGCAAACTTTTTATCATCCCACTGATGATAAAAAGTTTGATGAGGATGTTGATGATCTGAAACCACTTTCGAATTGTCAAATTAGTCAGTTTGTCAGCTAGTTTTTAAAGCTAGTTGCCAAATTGAAAATGTAGATCACTATGGACAAGCACGGGGAAAAAAGTTAATTTATTTTCTACTTAATTTGAGGAAGAGCAGAGTTAGTATTGGCTTGCCAGTCACAAGCGCTGTGTTCTGTCTGGTTTCGCCGACCCAAAATACTATCTGAATCCTTCTATCCTATATGCATTTTTTTTGGGAAATCAGCAAATGACCTTTCCCGCCCTGGACGGAGCGGAAGAGTGTGTTAGACTTTTAGGGACTAAAAGCCACCCGTGGTCCTTCACTTGCTGGTGGGCTAGGAGTCACGGTATCTCTTTCGATCCACTCGCGGCCTTGCAGGCATTGGTTCTTGTGGACTTCGCATGATGATGTATGGTGAAGCCGTACGGGGGACGGGTCAGAGCAGTTGTGTTGCGATGTGTGCCGGGTACGATGCGCCAAATATTGTTATGTCGGGAGTTTGGTAGTGGAGGGTCTCCAGATCAATCTCCCTGTGGTGCAGCATCATTGGTCGTGTTGTTAAGTTTAACATTGCATCACCTCGCTCAACTGCCGTCTTCCTTTCTATTCACTAAGTTTTTTAAGTGAATAGGCTTAATAAACTAGTGCGCTTTGCCATCAACAATTGCATCACTGCTTACCATCAGGCGGGATTGTCGACCTAGGTATCCCATATGCCTGAAAGACTATTGATATATATCCGGCACCATATCAGATTTCGAATATTATGGACTTCATCTGCAAATTTGTCTTTTTTATCTTTATTGCTAGTCTTAGTAAGTACATAAGCTATATTATTTACATCTGTATAAATTGTGCGTATTTTTCAAATTTTTAATTAACCTTATCATTCGCTGCAGTTTCGGTTGAAATAATATTTTAATAAATATTTAATATGATAAGTCAATTGCAATCAATGACATTAACTAAACTAAGGCATTATCTTTAATAATTACCTACTCATGCAAAAAAAATGGGTAAATATTACGTAATTAAAGGTCGTATTATATAACATAAACTTGTCAGATTACCGAGGTCTGTAAGGTGAACTCATAAAATGAATGCAGAACAAATAAGATAGGTCGTATAAACTTTCGTGTTTGAGGATTTGGGAGGTAGGAGTGTAATGTTTGAATTGCGAGGCAATGTTTTCATTCCTACCATGTTTTTAAGGGGGTTATTGGACTCCTGTATTTGTCATTTCAGGTTGCTAATAATGAGGTTCCCTTTATTTATAATATCAGTCTTTAAAGTATAGCCTCCTTCAAAGCGAGGTAGACCAAAGATATGCTGGCTTGACGTTGTAAGAGATGACATGCGTGCCAACAATCTCACACCACAGGATGCTAAAGATCTCGCGAAATGGAGGAGAATAGGCAGGAAACCGGTCCTTGGGCTCCAACGCGAAAGCCGCGGTTGCAACTAGGACTAAACGCTGAGATGATGATGATGATGATGATAGTCTCATCATCTTATTGTAGTAAAGTCTAAGCTTAGCTAAAAATATATATCTTTAACTATGATATATATATCTATATAAATATATATCTTTAACACAGTCTTGTGTCGTGGGTTCGTTTATAAACACTGAAAACTTATATATACAAACAGCCAGACCCGGAACAAGTACTTGTAGGACCTACAAATATTTGTTCCATGCGGGAATCGGTCAGTCACTGCGCCAACCGTGTCGTCTTATAATTATTTAACGGTATTCAATATTGTTACAGGTTTAACTCACGAATGCGGAGTGTTTGGCGCCATCGCCACTGGAGAATGGCCCACACAGGTGGACATCCCGTCAGTCATATGTCTAGGACTAGTTGCGTTGCAACACAGGTAAGATAATACTTGTTATGTCCTCGTCAACCTAATTCAGTTTTAAAATGAATTCCAAAGAATGCATAGGGCGAATTAGCTTAGGTCATGTGTGTGTCTGACTAGTTTCTACAACACAGGTGAGATTTCCAGAAAGCTAACTTTGAGTTTGTTACGTCACTTCTTCTCAACTAAAATACTAGGAAGTGGTCAAGGTTTTTTTGGGAGACTTGTTTCTATTAAGCTGACTTCCTGAAGTAAGTAGCAGTATGTACTTAAAGCAATCAAAATTAAAAACCATTTATTGGAATTAGATTGAGAATCAGCACTTTTGTTAATGGGACAAAACCCGCCACACTTTTTCCCACCCACTGCAACTCCTGAAAGCCAGAATCAACAGTGGAGACCGTCAAAAAAACGCCGAGCAATGAAGCTCGACGAGTCCCGGAAAAACGATTCAACTGTCTTGGGTCCCGCAAGGAAATGAATCAGAAAAGAATAGCGGAGGAGTAAGAAAAAAGATATTTTTTCACTTCCCTCCATAACAAGCAGGAGACAGAACAGAACTAGGCCAATTGGCACAAAGGGACATTATTGCAACTGGGAGAAGCCCAGATTGCCAAGCACCACAGAATAAAATTTGATTAAGTTAATGGGTCCTAAGCAGGTATGTGCTGTTACAATTGATTCCAATAATAGGTATGGCAAAAGCACCTGAACGCACGGAAATTGGTTCTAGTTTCTACAAGGTCCGTATAATAAACGACTCCGGATGTAACTTGTACACTATCCAACATAATATTGCGTTCATTCTACAAAGAATACACTCCCACAAGCACTTTTGTTAGTCTAAATTACAAGAGACGGTACCAAAATGCCCGTCCTTCACCATTTCGTAGTGCATTCGTTGGGAAAACATGGCGTTACGAACTTCCCAGCAGTACAGCTGTCTGTTTAGTTACACAATACTTGATTGTATACTATTAAGTTAAAACACTTGGATAACATGAACTACATGTTGACCGATAAACAAATAGCATAGTCCTTAGTCATGCTCAAATATCTAGCTAGATTACAGGGAACACTTAGTATATGGATTACATAATAATAATAATAAAGCCTGTTTATTTCCAATCTACAATTATTTACATGCTTCTTTTTTTTATTCATTACAATTATATAATGTAAACACCAATGCTAAGTTTTTTATTATAAGTCTATGTACGAGTATATATATATTTATTTTCTTTTTTATTCCCCTCTTTTCCTTTTACTCGCTGTCATTGCTTTCTTCAGTACCATTGATCGGAACCCCTTCTCGGGTAAAGGCCTCCTCCAGCTTCTTCCACTTCTCTCTATCCATAGCCTTCTCTCTCCATTCACTTCCTGCTATCCCTTTTATATCACCTATCCACCTTTTTCGCGGGCGCGATGGATTACATAGTAAATAACAAATCATTGTTGTATTAAACACAAGGGTATATGGATTACATAGTAAATAACAAATCATTGTTGTATTAAACACAAGGTACTTATAGATAAGCACCCAGCACCCACACATCCTTTTTAATTCGTTTTGAGAATTCGGTAAAGAACCACTACATTGAGTTTAACATGTAACACTAGATTACATTAAGCCAGCATTAAATTATTTCATTATGAACCTTATCGTTATTCGAATAAGGTATACATACATACATACAGGATATGGTGTGCGTTTTATTAAACCAGAGTTTGAATGTTATTCTCACAACTTGGTATCGTGTTTATATATATAAAAAAAAAAAACATTATTTTGATACTGAGTACTGCATTTAAGTAACGAATTTACAAAAACTTAAAATTATAATTTTAATACAATAGCTTACGTCCACGAACCGCACCTACATATCCTCGTGTACATGGGCGTATTCACTGGGAGGCTGCCCCCCCCCTCCTCCTGGAAATCTCGCAGAACATGTATGAACTCCCCTCATTACTAATCAAAGTATAAACCAGGACTTATCTCTAATTTTTAAATAAACCACGCAGTAGACACTGGCAAAATGTACGGTGCAAATGCTGGTCGAATCCAGCTCGGCTGGGCAGCGTTCGGGAAGCTACGATACATCTTCTCGTCGTCCAAGATACCTCAGTGTCTAAACACTAAAGTCTTTGACCAGTGTGTGTTGCCAGTGATGACTTACGGAACTGAAACGTGGTCGCTCACAATGGGCCTCATACGAAGGCTCAGAGTCACACAAAGGGCAATGGAAAGAGCTATGCTCGGAGTTTCTCTGCGTGATCCAAACAGAAATGAGGAGATTCGCAGAAGAACCAAAGTCACCGACATAGCTCTGCGAGTCGCTAAACTGAAGTGGCAGTGAGCAGGGCACATTGCTCGTAGAACCGATGGCCTATGGGGCAGTAAGGTTCTGGAGTGGCGGGCACGTACTGGAAGACGCAGCGTAGGGAGGCCCCCAACAAGATGAACCGATGACCTGATGAAGGTCGCGGGAAGCCGATGGATGCGGGCAGCACAAGACCGGTCAGCGTAGAAAGCCTTGGGGGAGGACTTTGTCCAGCAGTGGACATCCATAGGCTGAAGAAAAAGAAGAATTGTCAAAAAACCGTGTGCGTCTATAGTGCACAAAGATTATTCACCAAGGCCAGACGCTATGCACGCCCATGCTCGTGTAGAGTGTAAAAACTTGTTAAAAGAAGAATTGGCACTTATTATCTTAATGTGCAAAGGCCTCTACGGCAGAGGCCCTTCCAGTTCCTGCACTGTAGTGCGTAACCTTTGTGAATCCATTGCTCCATATGTTTGAAAAATGTGTCTACTTAATAATGTAAATAACGCAATGAATGTTAAAATGAATGTTAAAAACAAACCCATTGCTACTGGTACTGTATAATTACCCTGCAGTGTCCAACTTTCTTTAAAGCGACCTGCTTATTGAGTTATCCCACTTTGAACCTGGCGCAATAACACCCTGTTTTTTTCCGGGGTGGAAATCCTCGTAGGATGTCCGTTGCCCTGGAGTGGGCGACGGGGTCTGTTAGACTTTTACTGACTAAAACCACCCCGGTGTCTCTTCTATCAGGAGCGCGCGTGGGGCAGTCAGGCAGGAGTCTAAATTCTTCCACGGCCCCACACCCTCGTGCTGGCCCGATCTTTCCGGGCCTCGTCTCCTGCACGGGGTAGTGGGGTGTTAAACTACCCCGTGCATCGCCTCAGTGGCGCACGCTGACACTTGCGCGTGCTTCCGCCTCGGGGTCCATCGATAGGGGGCGGGGACTTCCCCATGTCCCTCGCCTCTGGACCCATTCATGGGGGGCGGAATAGGGCGTTATCCGCCCTTCCTCGGCGCCCGGTACGTCTTCTGCGGCCCGGAAAGGGAGTTGAGATCTCTCTCTCCCGTTCCGCAGCTTCCTTCTGCGACATCACGTCCTCGCAGAAGGACACTACTGCGTCCCATGACTCTACGCTACCGACCATCCTCCGCATTACTGCCGGCAGCGTCAAGGCGCCTCCTACTTCATTGGTGAGGACACGGCGCTGCTCCTCCCAAGCTTCACACTCCGAGAGCGTGTGCTGCGCCGCGTCCTCCCCGCATTGGACGCAGTGGTGGCACCGAGCGTCCGGTTCCCTGCCTAAGCGACGCAGGTACTTGCCGGAGCAGCCGTGCCCCGACAGTACCTGCGTCACCCTGAACGACAGGGAGCCGCCTCCTCCCGAGCCAGTCGTCGAGTACTGGCCGGATCGCCTCGACGGTAGCGAGGCCGGCGGTAGGGCGCATAAGCCTCTGCCGCCAGTCCGCCACCAGGACCTGACGGAGCTCCTTTCGGCGCAGCTCGATCTACCGCTGCACCGGACTGGAGTTCCGTGTCCGCTCTTCCTCGCGCCATCGGTACAATGACGCGAGTACGTTTGAGTCGTAGTGATGTTTTTGTGCCTTTAGGTCCCAGGGCGGGGATCCGGCCAGGACTCAAGCCGCCTCGTAGGATATCGGGCGCAATAACACCTGCCTTAGTATAAGAGTAACGATGACAAAATTACGTTATAAAAAAATATATTTTTCTACCAAATACCATTAATTCCTCAGAGGGCAAGAGTCTGCTGGGATAGTAACGTCGGAGGGCAAAAGTGCTCGCACGTTCAACAGCTACAAAGGTATGGGACTCATCAACAACATATTCAACGACGACGCCATGAAGAAACTCAAAGGAAACCTCGGCATAGGACACACTAGGTTGGTTCTTAATTATAAATACAACGTTATTTTTTGTATATGCGGAACCCAAAACACGTGTCCAGTATTTTTATGTAAAGAATATATTTATAAAATTTCAAAAACTTATCAAGAAAAATCACAAAGTTATGAGCTTGTTATGATAACTGGTTGTCCCAAGAAAAATATGGTCAACGCGCCACTCACCCGCTCACGCCTGTAGCGGAGCGGCGCTGCGGGGGCCCTAGGACACTATTATCCACTGTGAACTGTGTTGTAACCACATTGCAACACTTTTTAAATGTATTTGGGAAAAATATATCACGGTGTAAAAACGATTGGAATCGATTCAGTTGCTTATTCAGGTTTTGTATAAAGAAAATATAACGTTGTATATTTATCTATCTTTATTCTTAATTAGCATTCTAACTTAACGGCCATATCGCTCTTAGCGCTCCCATTGAGACACCCTTTGTAAAATCTTCTTATTTATGATCTTTAAATTAAATGATGTACACAATAAAGAGTATTCTATTCTTTTCATCGCTTCGATCTCTGTGGGTAAGATGGACGTTTCTTTTGTTTTGTTTTTTTTTATAATTCTTGTACAGTAAATGTTCAAAACTCCAGTAGCAGGCTAAGCAATACATTGTTATGAATTGTGCGAAGCGAGCACTCAGTGCGTGTGTCTGATTGGTTGGGGGATATCTCTACATTCCACAGATAACACACACTAAAGAAATATGGAAAAAGTATTTATTGTGAATCGTACATCCATACTACTATTATAAATGCGAAAGTAACTCTGTCTGTCTGTCTGTTACGCTTTCCCGCTTAAACCTTTCGAGCGATTTTGATGAAATTTGGCACAAAAAATCTTTTGACCCTGAGAAAGAACATAGGCTGCCTTTTATTTAAAAAAAAATATATTCCCGAGGGAAATCTAAAAAGCGCGATATAATCGAATTCCACGCGGGCGAAGCCGCCGGCGGAAAGCTAGTGAAAATATAAAACTAAACTAAACAAAGACAAAAATAAAAATCTATCATCGCCTTACTCGATATAACATTATATTTTTGTTGCATTTAGAGGCGACCGTTCTTATACGGACAACAGCAAGTAAAGCTACCCGAAACTGTCAGATATTTCCAATCAAACTTCAACCTTGATGCTATAATAGCCATAAAGTTGAAAATCTAACAAATAAAAGTGACAGATTGTAGTTGCTTGATGTGCTGTCGTCTGTACTTTATTTCTATTTTTTTTTTACCAGGTATTCTACTTCAGCAGCCTCTGAGGAGGTGAATTGCCAACCATTTGTGGTACACACAGCACACGGTGCGCTAGCAGTCGCACACAACGGAGAACTAGTCAACTGCAGCAGCCTTAGAAAGATGGTAATAATAATTTATACATTCCACGACTCCAAATTCGAGCCAAACTACATTTTTTGTGAATACGTCTATACAATTTTTTTTTTGTTACCTGAGTCGATGTTGACCATTCTGCCAGTATCGTCTGCACATTATAATTAATGATAGTGAATTCAAATAACAGTTACAGTGTCACAATGGTGACCGGCCAGCAATGTCTACTTCAAAAGAACATAAAAAACTTTTTCCTTAACTTGTCATAATTTTGATGTTTTTGAGCCTTTTAAGTTTATATGAAAATGCACGATGGGTCGATTTTGGATTCTGATAGTATATACAACGTGTAACATAAAGGGTATATACATAGTGCGTGCATCTTTAAATGATATCAAACGATATTGGAGGGGTTTTTAATCCTATCTCATTATGTTAGGAAGTTATAAGAGATAAAACATCGCCTGTGATAGGCTACTACCATACTAGGCGCACAGAATTATTGAAGTCTATTATCGCGTTTTGATTCGAATTTAAGAAACACATGAAACCGAAAATTTTCTATCAATTTGAGTATTTTGAGTTGAAACCCTTCCGATTTCGTTTGATATCTATCTATACGTTTAAGTTACACGTTGTATATTAATTTCCTTGCGGCAATAACAATAACACTATTCAAGGCTTATTGTCAAAGTCTGTACACGGGCAGTCTGTGGGTCAATTGTACTAAGAGATCGCTGGACGTCCTGCGTGTCCAATATAATAATGCTTTCAGGATGTTGTTGAGACTACCTCGTTACTGTAGTGCGTCGGAAATGTTTGCGCAAGCCCGTACCGACGGTTTTCAAGCAATCATACGCAAAAAGACCGCGTCGTTGCTGAGAAGAGTGAGGGACAGTCGGAACAGCATCCTGAAAACTGTAGCTGAGAGCTTCGGCTCTCCAATAATTGAAAAATTTGTTCAAACTTTAATAATTACTAACACTAGGCAATAAGTTTTTGTTTTCTTTGTATGTTACTAACACTCTTATGGATTTTTATGTCTGAAATAAAAATGATTTATTATTATTATTATTATAACAGACCCACGGGTCGACTGATCAGCTTAGCTACAGTAAGGGTCAAAAGTGCAATACCACTTTTGAACTTTATTGCTTTAACAATAAGTGTCAAAAGTGGTACTCCATGGCTGGCTGACCTTTATATTTATGACCCACGTGCCTCACACTTATATGTATGTATTTTTTCTTCCCTTACTCCTAAGTAAGGGAAGAAAAAATATATCTGTGACTGCTCATACACTCGTGCATAATATCCGTTAAGATTGGCCATTGAGACCGCAATCGGCCAGCACCGTAATTGCGAAACACACTGTCAATAGTAATGGACTTCATTTTGACAGTTCGAGACATTCATTGCGTAATTTCGTCGTCGTTGAGCGATACATTTCTGGGACATAATATGGATCAATGGATATGCTTCAAAATTATTCCATTTGATAGTAATAGTGTATTACGAAATTAGGGTGGGTTATTAAAATAGGCATTATATTCTGTACAGTTTTATGTTTAGTCTTATAAAACGTTATTTTTGTATATTCGAAACTCGAAACACGTGTCCAGTATTTTTCAGTAAAGAATCTATGTATAAAATATCAAAAAGATATCATGAAAAACCACAATGTTATGATTGTGAGCTTGTTAGCTTACCTGGTTGTCCCAAAAAAATATGTACAACGCACCGCTTACCCGGCCGCGGCTATAACGGCGCGGCGCGGGGGGCCCTGACGGGGTAACCTTGTATAAATATCGTAGAGTTATGACAGCAGATTCAGCAGATTTTTTAGAAACTGGCTGAGAATGAATAGGCAAGTCCCCGTATACTAACATTTTGTAAGTTAGACAGTCTCCGTGGTGTAGCGGTAGCGAACGCGGCCAAGTGTATGAGTATTTACACTGGTCTGGTCGTGCCTCGGAAAGCACGTTAAGCCGTTGGTCCCGGTTGCCAATCGAACATTTAATCGTAGTCGTTACTGTTCGTTATTGTTGGACTTTTGAGGGTTCAAACAACCTGTTTGAACCCTCAAAAGTCCAACAATTAGTCTGACTGCAATGCTTCGATATCGCCTTCGGGTTGTGGAGGTCAGAGGGCAGTCGCTTTACGGAAAATATCGAAGTTTAGCCAAAATCAGCAGTTAGACTGGTAAAGCGGACCCCAGACTCCAAAGCGAGAAAGCTTCGGATGCGACTGGGATTAATCCTGATATGATGATGTCTAACATTGTGTAATTTCAGGTGCTAGGTCGCGGAGTAGGTCTATCGACCCATTCCGACTCGGAACTGATCACACAAGCGCTCTGCCTCAACCCGCCGGAGGGGGAGACTAATGGACCTGACTGGCCGGCGCGTATCAACCACCTCATGAGGTAACCACACTCTCCTTAAAACCATTTTTTTTAGCTTAATTTTTTTTACCATATTTTTTTTTTATAATTTTATTTATGTACACACAGTAAAATGGATACAGAGACGCAATATTAGAATTTTGTACAAAAGTAGATACTGCTTGTTTTTTGTTTTGTGATTGTGTAATATTTGTGTAATTCTTTTATAAGACTAATGAGTATTTAAGAATTTCTAATATTGTGAGGAAACTTGCACCTGACAGTCTACAACCAATAAATTCAACATACCAACCCGCACTGGGTACGCGTAGTATACGGCCTAATCCCACTGAAAACAGAGGACGCATCCTCCCAGCGAGAGGGAGTGGAAGGTAATCCATCTCGCAGTCCCACTCTGGGTTAGTTAACGCAGTGGTTAAGGTATTGACTGCTGCGTTGCATGTCGCGGTTCCGATTCCCGCACGGAACAAATATTTGTATGACCTACAAGTACAAATAAAACTACAATTAGTAAGTGGCCATAGCCACGGGGGCTACCATAGCTCATACGAATGTTATAACATAATAACAATCGGCATATAATGTTCCCACTCCTGGGCCTCATCTCGGTAAGAGGAAGTGGGCCGTATAATCTACTAAGTGACATTCATCGGCTTTTAACACAGGCCATAACATCAGGTGCTGGCAGAAGTTACCACCCACCAGACAAAGTCTTGCCGCCAAGCAATTCGTCGTTTTCCGGCATGATGTCTGGTGAAGCCGTGCGGAGGACGGGTCTGAGCAGTTGTGTTGCGATGTGTGCCGGGTACGATGCGCCAAATGTTGTGTCGGGAGTTTGGTCGTGAAGGGTCTCCAGATCAATCTCCCTCTGGGTTAAACATTGCATCACCTCGCTCAACTGCTGTCTTCCTTCCTATTCCCTCAGTTTTTTGAGTGGATGGGCTTATTAAACTAGCGCGTTTTACCATCAACGCGGCCGAAACCAGTTTGGTCATCGCTGCTCTCAAAAGTTATAATAAAATTAATTGGGTTGTATCCTAAAAAATAATTTAATGTCCGTCAGATAGATTTATGAAAAATATTGAACACGTATTTTTTATTTTTTATTTCATTCAAATACTTAGGAAGATATATTGATTGGAAATGTCGTATGACGTCACGCCGTGGTGCAAAATATACTACGGCGTGACGTAATTAGCCTCCACTCCGTAACTTTAATACGCTATATCTCAGAAGTTTTTGGTAATTTCGACAAAATAAAAAATACGTGTCTTAATTTTTTTTATTATCTATAAGACGGACTAATTATTTTATTCATTTTCATACCTGGGATACATCCCTATTGTCTAGTCATCTCTGGAAAAATTATCGAAGTTTAGCCAAAACCAACAGTTAGACTGATAAAGTGGACCCCAGACTCCAAAGCTGAAAAAGTTTCGGATGCGACTGTGGTTAACTCTGAGATGATGATGATGTCTGGAGGAAATTAATTGTCCACATTTTTGATAAAACTGTTTATAAATTAAATGTATTGTTTTGTTACACAGACTGGCCCCTCTAAGTTACTCGCTGGTAATAATGTTTAAAGACAAGATCTATGCTGTGCGTGACCCCTATGGCAACAGGCCGCTTTGCCTCGGCAAGATCATACCTATGGGATCATCATGTAAGTTATACATATAACTGCGTTTTTACCTGCGTTTGCGCCCCCTGCGTTTTAACCTGGATATGGTACATACGACAGCACACCAAGCTATTACAATCTGTCAGATTTCTTTATTTGATTTTTAGCTTTATCACTAAAGCATTAAGGCTCAAGGTTGATTGAGAAGATTTGACAGTTTCAGGTAGCTTGACCTGCTGTCGTCCGTACTATCCCGCGGGAATATCGAGATAAATAGTAAACTAATCCTAGTTATAAGCTCAATCAGTGTTAATCCTAGTTATAAGCTCAATAATTTTTGCATGAAAGAGTAACTAACATTCAATGGAAGTACTAACATTCAATCCATCCATATTAGGAAGTAGGATATTAAAAATAAGGATACGGAGTGGGAAGGTCATCAACGTATATTATTTCAAGCCCCCAGAAAGGCAGTTGCAGTAAATATACAGTTGGTATTGTAACAAATTCCTTTTGCTTTTAAATCCATCCTTATGCCAACGGAATAGAACTCAAAATCGGCCAAACAGACTGTAAAAAGGTTTGTTTGAGTGTCAAATTAATTGTAGTAGTACGTACTTTTTTAATTTGACATACCCTTACATACACCGACGTTGCTAGAAGTTAAGTACCTATTTAAATGTTTTTGTTTTTGTCGCACGCTGCTAATCTAGGATGAAAGTGTGTAAGTAATCCGCAAGAACCGAGTTAAACTTCATATTTTTGCACTTTTAATGTAGATATGCTCGAAAAGGTCAATGATAACCGCTGTCAGTGGTGGGTGGGCCTTAGCTATTGAGACGCCTTCGAGCCTCAGAAAGCACTAAAAATAGTTATATGCCCAAAGGGTTAGTCTAAGGGTTAATAGAAAATATTACTTAAAAATGTGACAATAAAATTGAAATTTCTTTGGCAACGATGCCGCGGTATCCTTTGGCGTTCCTTTAGCATCATCATTGAAATTTCAATTTTATTGTTAGATTTTTAAGTTATATTTCTATTTGTGACATTAAAATCCTAAATCTCGTGCCGTGCCGCTAGTGGCCTTATAAATAACTGGTAGGTTACTATGACTTGTTAAAACTATCATTATTCCAATGTCAAAGAAAGATGGAACTTTACAGGATGAATAGCGTGGTCCCTTTTTCACAACTGAACCCCATGGAGGTCTCATAGACAGCGTAACACACTATCAGTAGCAATGAGTTTCATTTTGACAGTTCAACAATATTCATTGCGTTATTAACGTTGTTGAGCGGACACACTTTCCGAACATATGGAGCAATGGATTAGCAATTGGCTTCAGAATGATTCCAATTGATAGTAATAGAGTGTTACGCAATTAGAGTGCTGATTATGTATCGATACCATGAGTTTTTATTAGGAAGACTCGATCATCGATATCGATCGCGTTTGACTCTTTTCTCTGATTGGTCCGCTTCAAGATTGTAAGAACTATTCAACTAACGAGAGCGCCAAACGTGGTCGATGCGTATGATCGAGTCTCGTAATGAAATCATGGTAGCCACACTGATCGGCTGTTATTATATAGCCACAGGCCAATATGGGATAACTAATCATCCCTCTCTATATATTATTTGTGTTGTAACTACTTTAAATGACTAGTCAATATATACTTAGTCTTACATACGGTGGCCTAAAGTGGATGGTCTAAATAAATGACTTTGCGAAAGTGTTGCAAAATGAATAACAAAAAAAAAGAATTTGTCGGAAAGCTACGATAATAAAACTAATTAAAAAACTTATGCAATATTTTTAATATTCAATATAAAATTGAAATTAAAATCATATTTACTGTGATTCGCTTTCTGCTGCTCTCTGGTGGGCGAATATTGAAGTATTATCCTCTATTAAACGAATAAATATGTATAAATATTAATAAAAAAACATTTGCAGATGTCTACAAAGAGTCGTCGGAGCGGTTTGCCGAGGGTAATGCATGACCACATTTCATTTATTAACTATTTTCATTCCATGTCTTATTTTTAGGCGTAGCGAGGTCAAACTTGCTTTGCTTATAGCTGCATGAGAGAGCCTATGTTCAGTAGTAGACTGCTATAGACCGATTTCCATTTTAAGGACACTAATGGGTAGATCAGTGTCCAGCTTTGGGTGAGCTGTAATCTGCTGAAATCAGAAATATTGGAGCAAATAATTTAACCAGCAATTGATGGCTGAGTCATCATTTTCCGTAATTCCTCGCTACGCCCTGTATTATTGCATGTTCTTCATGACCTCAAATTTCTATCATTTAAGGATTTACAATACGATTATAATCATTTACGGGGGTGATAAAAATGATAATCTATTATTCATAGTCACTATAAAATATGCATGATTTTTAATCATCATATAATGAACACGTTTCTGTTAGAAAGGAAAATGAAACCATACCTGAATATACGTATATATTTATTGTATAATCTATGTAAATAGTACACTGTAGACTACCTACACTATTTCTTTATCCTACCCCTTAGAATTACATCCAAAGGTTGTCTGTAAAAGATCGCTCTTAGCGATAAGACCGCCCATTGTGTCACCCTTTGTAAAATATTTTAATTTATGTTCTGTAATCTATATGGTGTACATAATAAAGAGTATTCTAATATATTGGTGCCGATAACCTTGGTTATAATCACAGTTATACATCTTTTTCTTTCTACAGTATTAAGAAAAGGACAGAAGATAAATATAAGTTTATCCCCACAAACTTTCACATTTATAATATTATATAGTAGGATATGATAGATTAATTACGTAACACACTACGTAGCATTGGGTTTCATTTTGACAGTTCAATAACATCCATTGCGTAATTTACCTTGTTGAGCAGACACATTTTTTTAACATATGGAGCATTGGATTAGCAATATGCTTCAAAATGATTCAAATTGAGACTCATAGTGTGTTATGTAATTGGGGTGTTGGTCTTCAGGATTTCAAATATTGAACCTTTTGAACGCCAAAGTCTGCCATACTCGACAGAAAACAAGTCAAAAGTCGTGAAAGGTTTAATATTATAAAGTTAATTTTAACATATTAATGGTCCATTTTTGTTCAGGAGGTATTGACAAAAAATGCAATAATAATGGTTATCAATATAAAATTGGAATCTCTACATTTTACGAAGGTATTTGTATCGATTTTCGGGCCTGGCGTGGCGTTAAAAAGGTTAAAATTAGAAGAAATAGGCTAATATTCAAAATTAGAAGCCTACCATTATCAGACTATGGGTAATTTGAGTGTCTTCAAGGCTAGAGTGAATAGGCTCTTAATAAACTAGCGCACTTTACTATCACTGCTTATCATCAGGCGGGATTGCGGAAGCACTAGTTTATAATTTACTATATTTTAAGAAAACCCCGTCCGACCCATAAGGAAAATAAAGGTAATGTAACAAATGTCCAAATAAAATATGAAATTTTACATAATCATCACAGTAACAATACTAATAATTTATGAAATTTATAATTTTTTTCCGCGAATTCATTCTAAGTTCCCCAAACTTATTAGCCAATAGCGATGCGACCGCGTGCCTCTTCGCCCGCGCATGTATTGCCTACCGCACATGTATTAATTTACCCCCTTTTGCGAAATAATATTTATTTTTGAAGTGAAACTTCTTTACGCACGCTTGACTTGGGGAGTAAGCTGGCGAACGAGTGACGTAAGCGTTACGAAAAGTGATCGGGCAAGGCGAACGGAAGTTAAGTGGGGGATATAAGCACAGAGGCGCCCGTGGCGCGAGCTTGGTACTACAAGGTCTACAACTTTTTTTTTTTTTTTTTCAATAAAAATATAAGATCTATGCAAAAATATTAATTTACCAATGAAACCATGAAATAAATTTAAATATTTATAGAAAATTAATATATGTATATGTGTATACATGTGTATATATATATATATATATATACATACAGATGGAGCGAAAGAAGTTTCACTTCAGTCGTGTGGTCATAAGCACACTCGTTTTTTTTTATTTTAAGTTTAGCCCGGTTTTGTGGGCATTAGTAGAATCAGTTATCGATACCTAACAATACCTTCACGGATGGGACAGGGTTTTCTTTACATATTGTATATCCATACTAATATTATGAATGCGAAAGTATCTCTGTCTGTCTGTCTGTCCGGCTTTCACGCCAAAACTACTGAACCAATTGTAATAAAATTTGGTACACAGATAGTCTAGAGCCTGAGAAAGGACATAGGCTATATAACATCCCGCTATGACCAATAGGAGCAGAGCAGTAAAAAAAAATGTTGCGAAAACGGGAGTGAACGCGGGCGTACATATTGCTCCCATTACTTTAACAAGCTCTTATTTTATATCAACTGAGCTCCTGCAGACTGAAGTCCCTAGTATAAAATAAAATAAAAAAATTGCTCTTAAGTTAAACTAACAACAACACTTTACTTTCTATCTGTATCAAATTTTTTCTTTACAAAATATATAATAACGAAGAAATACCGTGGTGTTAATTTGTGTATGATATATTTCAGTTCTAATGAATGGCTGCGCACAGAATGGTGTTGACGACTGTGGAACCGAAGGATGGGTCGTGTCGTCAGAGTCTTGCGGCTTCCTCTCTATCGGTGAGTGCATTATAACTATCTTCTAACATACTGAGTACTAGAGATAATAAAAAAATATTAAGCATTAAAAAAGCAGGCTTTTTTATAAACGCAAAATAAGTTGCTTTTTTAAAAACGCAGATTCAACTTTCATAACATATCCATACAATTTATCAAGTTGGAAGTGCTTTTGCGGAGCAACTTTTCAGTAATTTCATGTAACTTTTCTTTCACTTATGCTTTATGCTTATTTATTTAGTTGCGTTTCCTTTTTCTGCTTTGGCAGATTCTTCGAATCAATTATACTTATTGAATTAGTGAATTATGTTTTTTAATTTGGATGCTTAATGGTAATGGTCAGTGTTGATACGCGTTTGGTTATTGTTTTGTGACTTTAGTGTGTTTTTAAATTGTGAAATACGATAGGTATTCATTGAGTAGAGTTTAATTAATTTTTTTCTTGCATTTTTAAGTTAAGTGTTAAATACTTTGTAAAGATATTATTTCATTTAGACTTTTAGAAAATGTCACGCAATCGTAATAATAACGAGATTTGAAACTTTTTTGAAAGAAGTTTACTTTCTGACAAAGTCGCGGAATGTAATTTATGTAAAAAATCTTTTTCGTATAAATCGACGGTTACCAGCATTTTTATTTAAAAAAAAAGCATAAATAAAATAGCAAACAACAATCACTAACATTTACTTTTTGCACTAGAAATTGCTTTCAAAGTTCAAAGCAAATAAGCAGTTAACAAAAGCTGCTTTTTGAAATAAGTAAAGTTTTTGAAATAAGCATAACTGCTTTTTACGTTTAAGCACTTAGTCCCAAGTTGAAGAGATTTTTTTGTTCATCACTATTCCACTGCACGTTTAGCGCAACATTTAAGCTATTGAATGCTCCGCTGCGTATCGTGGTTTCGATTCCCGCACGGAACAAATATTTTTAAGACCCACAAGTAGTTGTTCCGAATCTGGCTGTTTGAATGTGCGAGTTTATATGTTTGTAAACGCACCCACGATACAGGAGAAATTCCTAGTGTGGGGCAACGTTTTAATTAAAAAATAATACCAACCAAAGCACCATCTGATCTTTTATCACCCTTGGTTGACTGGTAGAGAATGCCTAAGACATTAAGTCCGCCTCTGTACATTTGTGCAAATATTGAAATAAATTAGTATATTTCTTTGTTTTCTAGGTGCTCGCTACGTGCGCGAGGTGCTACCCGGCGAGATCGTAGAGATGTCTCGCCATGGCATCCGAACCGTGGACGTAGTGGAGCGACCGGCCGACAATCAACAAGCTTTCTGTATATTTGAGTACGTCTACTTCGCGAGAGCGGATAGTATCTTTGAAGGTGAGACCCCCGTTATATGAGCAAATATTGTACTAATAGTTATTTTTCACTTTTGAATAATCTTTGATTAGCACCTAAAAAGGCTTATTACACAAATCCCCCTTGAAAGTCCTCTTAAGATAAGTGTAATCTATAAAAAACAGTCGGGAATTGCCACCTGATAATCTACCGTAGGGGAGAAAAATCCCCTGTAAATTTGTCATTGAGAGAAAAACTAGAATCTACAACTGCCAGAAATTTCCACTGAGGTCCTTGATAATTGCCAAAAAACCTGGTCTGATGGTGAGTTGAACTTAATATAATTGCTTTTTCCAGGTCAAATGGTGTACTCAGCGCGCATGCAATGCGGCCGTATGCTGGCTCGCGAGTCAGCTGTAGACGCCGATATCGTGTCCTCAGTACCAGAGTCTGGTACCGCCGCTGCACACGGATACGCAAGACAGGTATTTATTTTATTTTAAACAAGACATACTAACAATCCTATGACATTAGTTAGGAAAACAAGTCTATAAAAGTAATACCTATAGGTCAAAAAAAAAAAAAAAACTCAAAAGCTACAAATCAAAAATATTAATTATAAAGAATATTATAAAAGCAAAAAAAAAATTTTAACCACAACTGTCCCCGACATTACTCGGATTCATTCAAATACGAGTGAATCCTTTAATAATGTTGTTAAATTGAAGAGTACAACGGTAAAGTAGCATGACAACTGAAGTGATTAGTGTTACGTTTAGTAGGCTAACAAAAACACCACGTGACGGGAGTTTTTGTTGAACTTTAGACATGTACCTTAACTGATGGAGAATTTATGTCAGTGACTTTGGTTCTTCTGATCTTCTCATTGCTGATTCGAGCATAGCTCTTAGGTGAGCTAGCCTTATTTTTTTTTTCATTGTTCCAGTCCGGCATTCCGTTTATGGAAGTTCTCTGCAAGAACCGTTACGTGGGCCGCACCTTCATCCAACCATCCACACGACTGCGGCAGTTGGGCGTCGCCAAGAAGTTTGGTGCGCTCTCCGAGAATGTACGCGGCAAGAGAATCGTTCTCATTGATGACTCCATTGTGAGGGGCAACACTATTGGGCCGATTATCAAGCTGCTAAAAGATGCTGGAGCCGCTGAGGTAGGATGGAATAGAATACTCTTTATTATGTACCAACCCATATTCTCACGTAGGTGTCGTAAGAGGCGACTAAGGGAATTCTCACCAGGGAAACGGGCAGCAGCACTTCTCCTGTGGAATAACAAGTTACTGTGATCCCCTACCCGCCTGACGAGCATGGAGATTATGGCAAACCTCCTAAACTTGAGGGTGGGGGAGGCCTTTGATCAGCAGTGGACGCCTATAGGCTGCAGATGTACACCATATAAATCACAGAACATCCCCCTTATTCACAAACGCTGCTTAAAGTTAACTAGTGATTAGCGATTCTTTAACCATACAATTTGACCTTTTATAGTCACTTAACTTTAATCCTTGTTTATGAATAAACACGAAAGAGACGAAACGGTGATTAAAGTTAAGTGACGTACAAACGTCTTAAATGTATGTTTAAACAATCGCTAATAACTAGTTAACTTTAAGCAGTGTTTATAAATAAGGGGGCTTATGTAGATAATATCTACATAAGCCCCCTTATTTTGCTGTTTTTTTTTTTTTTTTAATAATTATAAACTTGCACTTGACCGCATTCCCGCCTGATGGTAAGCAGTGATGCGATCGTTGATGGTAAAGCGCGCTAGTTTATTAAGAGCCTATTCACTCAGAAAAACTGAGCGAATAGGAAGGAAGACGGCAGTTGAGCGAGGTGATGCAATGTTAAACCCAACAACACGACCAACGATGCTGTGCCAAAGGGAGATTGATCTGAAGACTCTCCACGACCAAACTCCCAACACAACAATATTAGGCGCATCGTACCCGGCACACATCGCAACACAACTGCTCAGACCCGTCCTCCGTACGGCTTCACCAGACATCATGCCGGAACACGACAAATCGCTTGACGGCAAGGCTTTGTCTGGTGGGTGGTAACTTCTTTGCCGGCCTTAGTGCTAAGAGCGATCTTTTACAGACAACTTTTGTATTTTGAAGTGAAAACTTCTTTCCTCGAAAGCCGATGAAACGAAAGAACGACGCTAAAAGAGACAAGATATAGTCATCAGTTTCTAACATTTGCTACACTTTACCTTAATCCCCTATATGTTTGCTTGCAGGTACACATAAGGATAGCGTCGCCGCCCCTCAAGTACCCGTGCTACATGGGTATCAACATACCCACGCGAGAGGAACTTATCGCCAACAAGATGGACACCTTCCAGCTGGCTGAACATGTTGGTGAGTTGTTTATAATCTATTGCTAGATTTAGCTAAAACTCTGAACACATATACGAACTGAAAGAATGGACACATACAATATGTAAAGAAAACCCTATCTAGGTATTGTTACGTACCGATAACTAATTCTACTAATGCCTATAAAGCCGGGCTAAACTTAAAAAAAATCCCCCTAAAAACATAAATATTATTTCGCAAAAGTAGGTAACTTAACCCATGTGCGGTACGCAATACATGCGCGGGCGATAATGGTGTCACTTTTTTTTTAAAATTACCAAATTTTGATGATTAATTCGCGGAAAAAAAAAGATTATTTCAAAATTGATTATTATAGTTACTATAATGATTATGTAAAATTTCATATTTTATTTGGTCATGTGTTTACCTAACCTTTATTATCCTTATGGGTCGGACGGAGTTTTTCAAAGACCAGCCAAATTTAAAGGTGTGGTACAGACCAGCTTATTTAGCAACCCGCACTGGACCAGCTTTGTTAATATCTGCCCAATCCCTCTTACTGAGAGGAGGCCTGTGTCCCAATAGTGGGGACATTATAGGACAGACAGACCAGCAGATTAACCAATTATCTCTCAATGGGACCATTTTTGTAATCTCGAATAAAAATTGAGCACTCCCATAAGTGTTGGTCAAGTAGGTATTGACTTCTATGGGACAGTTAATAAAATATTCGGGTTAAAAAAAATTGATTCTATTTAATCCGTCATTCAGATTATAGAAAAATATTGGATACGTATATTTTGCTTTATCAAATCAATAAAAATTTACAAATATAAAAGGCATCAAAGATCAGGAGTGGTGATTGGTGACGTCACTCCTCGCTAAAAAGTGTAGTGTGCAGTGAAGTCACACGAGTTTTCAACGCACTGTGTCGCCTTAATTTTTTGTTTATATGTAAAAAGAAAAAATACGTGTCTAGTACTTTTTGAAAATCTGACTGACGGACTAATTAGTTTTTTTTAGTCAAATACCCTATTATTCCTATTGACAGTAATACTGTGTTACGCAATTACGGTGCTGTATGGTTACCACGAGTTTTCATTACAAAAACTCGTATCATCGATATTGACCGCGGTTGACTCATCGATTGGTCCGCTTCAAGGTTGTAAGAACTCACAACCAATGAGAGCGCCAAACGTGCTCGATGCGTATGATCAAGTCTCGTAATGAGAACCTACAGTAGCTCCACTTTTCCTATGACAATGTCTAGTTAGAACAACAGTGAATGTTAAAAATATCAATTTTTTTTTTTTTGTTCAATTTTATTGGATCGATCCTGATACTCATCTCACTAAAACGCATACATTTATACTCGTATTACATGAAATTTTAACAAAAATAATTCTTATTTACAGGTGCCGACAGCTTAGAATACTTAAGCGTAGAAGGCCTAGTATCAGCAATACATTACAACATGAAGGTTACTCCCAGCGATGGTGTTGGAGGACATTGTACTGCGTGCCTCACAGGGGAGTATCCGGGAGGAGTTCGTGATGATGACTGGTGAACGGTGATGATGGAAACTGGTGGACGGTTGATGACTAGTGAATATGAGGTGTGTGTGCTGGAATTTGTGTGGAAGTAAACGTTTTTGATAATATTATAAGAACACAAAATCTTATTGGAGAAGGCCGGTTTTAGGTTTGATAACCAGGTCCGGTAATAACACTGTCCTAGAAACAAGTAATTCATAGTGAAACGTGGCATTAGCAACAATACTTTCAGAAGGGGACTCACAGAAGCAATTCTGTCTACACAGTAAGAATTCTTTGCAGAAGTCAACTCCTGCATGTTTTGTTATCTAAACATCGTTTAGTATCCTTTATTTGAGTGACAAATCAACATGAAAAAATCCAGTCAAGTGCGAGTTAGCCTCGTGCACGAAGGGTAGCACTTCAGTTGTAGAAAGATTTATTCAACCTTAAAACTCGTTAGTAAAACCGCTTTATAGATTCAATCAGGCAGTAACATGAGTTTGTGTTCCGGCATGATATCTGGTGAAGCCGTACGAAGGACGGGTCTGAGCAGTTTGGTTTGCCATTTATGCCGGATACGATGCGCCAAACGTTGTTGAGTCGGGAGTTTGGTCGTGGAGGGTCTCCAGATCAATCTCCCTCTGTGTTAAACAACTGCTCAACTGCCGTCTTCCTTCCTATTCGCTCAGTTTTTTTGAGTGAATAGACTTTTAATAAACTAGGGCGCTTTGCCACCAACGATTGCATCTCTGCTTACCATCAGGCGGGATTGCGGTCAAGCACTAATTATTAATTGCCGGGTTTGCTTTCAAGGACTAGTTAATAATTTTTTTTTTTTAAAGTTGCACGGTCCCTTTATATTTTTTACTTTTGCTATAAATTCCATTCCAAAACGTTTATATTCACGCAAATTTAAAGTGATTATTGAATCTTCATAACATATACATTATTGTAATGAAATTGACACAATACATGTTATGACATGTCATGTTACTATAAATTGTGTTCAAATGATATACAAATGTTGTTTGTAATGTAATTTGTTAACTAAATAGTATAAAATCATGTTTACTTATGGTACTATATTTACAGAATGTTTTTTTGTTCTACCTGTCCTTAGCAGTTATCGAATAATAAATATAATTTGTGACATTTAAGTATGGAGGTAGCTTTTAGTTCCTTATTTTTATGGCTACCTTGTACGCTCTTAAAAATATGGATAACAAGAAATCTAAGGATGCAAATATCGCAGCCAACTGGTTAAAGCAGCCGTTTAGTCAGCCGCCTGATTTTTGGGAGTAGTTTTCGCCTCGCTTCGTTCTCTCATACGAGGTGAGAGGTTGATCACAGTCTTTTTTTTTTGTGGAAAATCCTCATGGAAGTCCGCGGCCCCGTGGTGGGCGACGCGGTCTGTCAGACTCTGACTAAAAACCACTCCGGTGTATCTTTTCTCACGTACGCGTGGGGTCGCGGGAGTTCTTTTTTTTTTTTTTAATTGTGCCGTCAACTCACTCCTTGCATGGCAAGAAATCTTTTTTACTTTTCTGCCAATTCTCTTTTTTCCGCTCTCATATTTTTTGCGGCATTGGCCTTGTCATTTTTTCTGGGTCTCTCTTTTCCCACGTCTTGTCTTATATATTCTTTCTTAGTTTTCTTTTCTTAGTCTTTTAAAATCATATTTACAATTCTTATAGTAATCTTTTCTACTTAAATCTATATTATTCCTTACAATTTTCTCAGATAATTCTTGCCGACGGCACAGTGCTTGGCTGTGCTGCCCTGGTCCTATTTCTCTCTATTGCTATTTTAGCCACTTTGAGGCAAAACCGCTCCAGATACGGCCTGGAGTGTTTATCTGCCATGATTTCGGCGATGGATGTTTCTGTCAATTTTCTGCTAGTACTTACTTCCAGGTCGTATCTGTCGCGGTCATGCCTCGGGCATTCCAGTAAAAGATGCTGGATTGTTTCACTGGCCTGTGTGTCACACACACAGGCTGGACTCTCCTTTAATTTAAACTTGTGCAGGTACGCGGCAAAGCCGCCGTGACCAGTCAATATCTGCGCCCAGATAGACGTCCTGTCGAGACACTTCAGGACCCTGCGCCCGCGCACCACATCGGGGAAGAACATCCGCGTGACCCCAGCCGTGGCCCCGCCGGTGTACCTCCCATGGTCGCGGGAGTTCAGATTCTTCCACGGCCCCACACTCTCGTGCTGGCCCGGTCCGTCCGGGCATTCGTCTCTGCACGGGGTAGTGAGCTGTTTAACTACCCTGCGCGTCGTCCGCGCTTCCCCTGCGCCCGGTGCGTCTTCTGCGGCCCAGAAAGGGAATCAAGATCTCCCTCGCCCGTTCCGATCACAGTTCTAACCTAACCCACCTGGTCGTGATGCCCTGGCTTAGTTACTGCGACCACGTGATTGGTTACAGTTGTAACCTACACTATAATTTATTGATTATCATTTAGGACTTTAGTTGAACGGCCGCCGTTTAGATAAAAGGTTTAATAAACCAATTGGCTGCGATACATAAAGACATCATTGTCGACGTCAGTTAATATTTTTTTACAGAATATGGTACAGGAGTCCTACTATGACGTGTTAAAATCTTCATTAAACCGTTCTTAAAATGGGATGGCGCTACACATATAGCTCTATCTTTCTCTGACATTGGAATCTTGATGGTTTTAACACGTCTTAGTAATCCCCAGTAAGTTTATAATTCAGATAAAAAAATTTCTGGCTTCGAATTTATAATTTCAATGTAGTAGGTGCTAAGTGCTAAATAAATATAAAAAACTCTGAATGATCATGTTATCATCACGTTTTTACTAATAAATCTCTCAACTAGTAATATATCGGTACATTATAATTAATTTCAAACACTTATAAGATCTCTGATCCTTTTATATGTAAAATACTAAAAAGGTAGTTTTAATATTTTCTCAAAATTAATTCAAAAATTAATTTCCAACAACACTTATGTTTGAAATTAATTTATGAATTAATTTTGTTTTTTTACAGATTCATGTCTATACTTGTAATGAAACGCAGCTTTTGGTCAACGGGTTCGACGTACATAGACGTAATAAATATTAAGATTAGTATAGATGCTAATAAATATTAAAGATATACAGAGTGGTGCTGACAATACGACAATAAATGAAAACACGAATAATCCTGATTCATAGGAATAATTCTAAACCATAGAAAAAACCTAGAAACAAAAATAAAAAAAAAATTAAAATTTCAAACAAACTAAATCTCATAAAATTGCAAACGGAATAGAACATCCTTTAAAAATATTGGTTCACTGCACTGACCTCCGGTCGGCGACAGCGCGGTCCTGTATCTATGTACTTGCTTTTTTCGCGCCATTATTATTAAAGTTTGGTACCGCAGGATGCGGCGGTCTAACCTTTAAGCGCTTCCTTATCAACATGTACATCGTGAAGAAAATGAGAAAAATAATTTCCTGTGACTAAACTAATGAACATATTTATATGATTTTTATGATGACGATGTTTAATTTATTGTCATATTGTCAGCGCCACTCTGTATATAATATATAATAACTCAGTTTCACATTCTTTGCAGATGTGCCAATACATTACTAGGTGGGCGAAATGTTCAAACATTCTAAAATAAAATATGCATTTGATTCGAATATAGTACCTCGAATATTAGAATTTATATTGTGTTTAGGTAATGTCGTGCTGGCTACGACCATAGACTTTAATTAGGTCTAATCTATTATAAATGTAGATTTAAGTAGATATTTTAATTTAAAATATTTTTATAAACATTCCTATTAATACATCTATTTTTTTTTATTTTATGGTTATAATGCAATGGAAGAATGCAAAAAGGTTTACATACAATATATTTCTAGATAATTGTTTTTCTATTATTTTTTATGTTATTTGGGAATATACATTATTACATGACTATTAAATGATATCAATGGGAAATGAAAAAAATGTTTTAGTATGATGTATCAGTTTTTATGATAATTTCATACTATCTAATTTTATAAAGGCACGGACTACAGCAGGTGAAGCTACCCGAAACTGTCAAATATTTCCAATCAACCCTGATCCTTAATGTTTAAGTGATACAGTTGAAAATCTAATAAAGAAATTTGACAGATTGTCATAGCTTGATATACTGTTGTCTATACAAACGCCAGCAGGTCAAGATATATGAAACTGTCAACTCTTCCCAATCAACCTTAAACCTTAATGCTTTAGTAATAAAGTTGAAAATCTATTAAAAAGGTTGACACAGTTTGATGTCCTGGCGTTTGTACACAATCGTAAGTAATATTATAACTGTCCTTTAATTTTAAGTTTGAACTCATTTTGTTAATTTTGGGACCAAATGTTAAATCTTTCTGACAAAAAGCGGGTATGTGCTTATAACCATATGACAGAAGTGAACATTTACATAAGCGAAACTGCGTCCTTTCGTGGCATGTGTCATATTGTGACGGTTTAATGCAATTCAGGTTTCAGTAGAAGAGAGAGACAGAGCTATACATAACTGATAGCCCTATCCTTTTTACGCACCGGCCTCAGGGTGGCATTAATACTTTTTCTTACGGCCCCCATTTAGTTTCGTTCACTGTTCTCAAACAGCTCAAAGTACACCCAAAGAAATTATCACTTAAAAGATGACGCATTGTTTAGTTTTTATAAGGCGTTATATTGTTGTAATAATAACAAATCGTGTTCTCTAAACGAAATAAAAAGACGTAACAATACATTTTTGCTGTCCTAATTTCGACCATATTTTCGTGTGATTAAGGATGTTTGTCGTTTAGTTAGCATTCCTTTTGCCTTTATGTCCGGATGGAGTTGGTCAGATTAATTTGTAGTGTTAAAAATTTAAATGGCCGAAAAAATATAAGTGTACTTTACATAAAGTCTATTTTTCTACATGCCTGTAGTTTTATTTTACACACATTATTTTCATGATTCTTAACGAATTTCAAGTGAATGTCACTCGTACATGTTCCAGTTTTAGTTGAACTCTCAATGATTAGGTTTTTTATATAATCAGATAGATTACAAGTATTTTAAAAAAGATTCCGATTGTGGTTAATAGCCATGGGTGTACCCAGTTTTTGACGTTGGAGGGGGCAAGTTAGATTTTTAGTATTGAATTGTTATATAACATAAGTAAATGCTGATCGCTTGCAACCTCAGTTACCAACTCACTACCGAAGATTACCGATTGCAGCCGAACGCAAGCGTTAAAACGCTCGGCTAGATTCGGTAATCTTTACTTTAATTACTAATTAGAGGAGTTCATACATGTTCTGCGAGTATTTCAAGGGGGCGGTGGGGCACTGCGCCCCCCCCCCCCCTGGTACGCCCATGATAAAATACTTGTCTGCTCAACAACGTGAAATACGCTATGAATATTGTAGAACTGTCAAAAAGAACGCCATTTTTATAAATAGTGGCGTCAATTCTGTTCACAAACGAAACTTAATTTTAAGTTAAGTGAATTTTTTCTTTCTATTTCATCAAGAAAAGGATAGAAGACAACATATTAGTTTAGACCTGTCAAGTTAAGATACTAAATTTAGTTTGAGAACAAGGGAACGGCCGGTGTCTTGTATTACCCTACTGGCTACATAACCAGAGATACAAACTCAGTGATGTCGAATCTCAACAAATTCAAAAATATAATAGTTCAGCTCTTTCTCGTTGCTCTAGTGGTCGCAAGCACCTATTCCGAAACTGTTAAATCTAAAACCTTGAACCCTAATGCTTTGAAATAAGATTGAAAATCTATTAAAGAATGACAGATCGTAGTAGCATAGTAGTAGCAGCACATCTACTGTTACATGTTTGAATTCTTCGGTTTTCTAGTGGTAGCAAGCGCTACTTCGAAGCATAAGGTCCTGGGTTCGATTGCCAGGTTGGGCGGTTATTAGGGTTTTTCTATCGGGAAGTTGTCAGTCTAGATCCGTCCCCCTAATTGGCGAACACATTTTTGTCAAATGATTGCGACTAGTTGGGATCTTTTAGACCGAACGGACCAATGGGCGGCCCGAACGATCTCAACTAATCCCAATTAGTCGCAATCATTTGACAAAAATGTGTTCGCCGATTAGGGGGCGTGCCCATTGATGGAACTAGGCACGACCCCAATAACTGGTGACGTCTTTGTATACATACACCTCTGCTAAACACAAGTTAAATCTTACATGGGGTGCCAGAGCTCGACAATAACTCTGTTTCCCTAGTTGCATAGTATTTTCATATATGTGATTTCTTTTTGTACAATTTATTGTGGCAATATTTTTTTTTTTTTTGTGAAATGAGGTTTGTCCTTATTTAAATAAATTATGTTATTCGGTTCCTCAAGAGTTAGGTAACATCCTGGATTAGTTGGCTAACTAAGGCCATTATCTTCATCGGCACGGCTGACAATTTTAGGTGATAAAAAGCATTGTACATTAACTACATGGCAAGAAAGCAGAAATTTCCATGATATATGATTGTAGTAACAAAAATACCGCTTCGGTATGCTTGAATCTACTGCTTTGGCAGCTTTGAGGATTCTTCGGGATACTTCGGGATCTGTCGGCACGTCGTCGCCCGCCGCGGCGAGACAACACTCTGGGGTAGGTCGGCTTGCTAAGCTTGCTTAAGGCCCAGCGCTCACCGCTGGAGGCGCGGCGGAGCGCGTTCTTGAAACGCGCGGGCGGATTCCGTGAGCTAATATCACTGTGGCTACTCCGAGCGTGGCCATGTCATTTAGTGCTGATCGATACTTTGCACAGACAACTCGCTCTCGTTCGTAAAGAATATGGACTGGCACATGATTATTATTAATAAGAATTCCTGTGTGGAGTACTGCAGCCACATTTGGGTTGGTGCTGCGAAATGTCACCTTGCCACTTTGGATTCAGTGGAGAGGCGTGCGAAGAGGCTGATTGGCGACCCAGACTTAACTCGAAAAGGTCTCCAAAGCCTGGAGCACAGGCGTAGAGTAGCCAGCCTTTCGGTCTTCTATAGGATGCATTCTGGTGAGTGTGCAAGGGAATTGCATGAATTAATTCCCCATCTCCGTTCCATCATCGGACGACCCGTCGTACGGCGAGTTTCCACCCTTACGTTGTTGACACCACTGCGATCCGGACGAAGCGTTTTGCTTCTTCCTTTATACCGCGTACATCGAGGGACTGGAACAATTTGCCAGCGTCGGTGTTTCCGTCACACTACAATTTGATTGTCTTCAAGGCTAGAGTGAATAGGCTCTTAATAAACTAGCGCGCTTTACCATCAACGAGCGCATCACTGCTGGTGGCAGCGCTTGACTGCAATCCCGCCTGATGGTAATCAGGCGGGATTGCGGTCAAGCGCTGGTTTATAATTTATAAAAAAGAAAAAATAGAAAATTAGAAAAAAGAAAATGTGGGTAGAAAAAGAGCGCAGAGTAGGGAAGCGGAGCGCAGAGCAGCATAGCGGCGACTGGAGCACTCGCGCGCATGCTCTTGTAGTAGCTTGAAGGCACTCCGAGCGCTGCATGCGAATTTATTCTTTTGTAGACCGTATGTCAAGGTAGTTAAGGTTTATATTAAATTATTGTCTTCAATTGCGCTCCGCCGCGCATCCAGCGGTGTGCGCTGTTGCTAAAGATGCCTCGTCATCCCTAGTAACGTTGCAACATGTCAAGGCACAGTTTCAAACAGTGTACGCTTGCAAATAGGGATGCCGAACGATCATTTTCCTTGCCAATGTCGCCGATAATGAGCACCAGGTCTAATAGATCAGGTAAAAAATACAACTCGATATTGCAATTCAACATGTTTATTTATCATATTTACAACTTCTATTTACAAAGGAATAATTTAGTACTGTGTACAAATAATGAACAAAGCACGGCAATAAATAGAAATACGAGCACAAACGCTACGAAATAAATACTTCAAAAGTATCACTTTGTTATTGATTGTACACTGACATTTATTTTTCAGTTTTGTCTAAGAACTTTTATGTGGAAAATGGCATCAATTGACAATTCCTATTAAAGGTCAATTCAATCTGCCACCAAAACACATCTGGCAACTAATCTCTCTAATGGGCCAAGTGGGAAAAGCCATATCATGGCAATATTTATGTCTCACCAAACATCTAAGTAGAATGCTTTAGCAAAAAAATATCGCATTACCATCACGGGGAATACAACTGACCCTCGCGTCTTTAAGCATCTTTACACGTCCGTTTTAAAGATTTTTACGACCTAAATATTCAAAGCAAAGGTCGTTTAAGACCCAGAACCGCAAATCTCATATTTTTTAGAATATTCACAGTGTCTTTGAACAAAGTATTACTATCAATTTGAATAATTTTTAATCATATTGCTAATTCATTGCTCCATATGTTCGAATACGTGTCTGTTGCATAACGTAAATGACGCAATGGATGATGGTAACTGTCAAAATGAAACCTATTGCAATTACCCTGCAAATCTCACTCGTAATAAAATTACATTTTAGACACAGGACTAGATTTTAAACATTTCTAATTACGCGAATTGGTTTTGTGTTCATTGCGCATGTTTTCCAACTATAGCTTCAATGTCGTCCACTTCTTTGATGCACGTGCCTGTTAAAATGATGGGGTCGCCATCTGTGACTAGAACATCGTCTTCGATCCTGATGCCGATGCCTCGGAACTCTTCGGGGACTGAAGTGTCGTCTGGTCTTACGTAGATTCCTAGAGAAAATAATTTTGGTTAGTTTTAAACTGGAAAAATGAATAATATAATAATAATAAACGTTTATTTTTTCCATCACATAATGAAACACATAATTCAGTATACAAAATATATTGATGTAGTGGAAACTGGAGCCTGTACTAGGACTACCTGTGTTACAGGTCTCCTGAGAATAAAAGATCTAAGCCAAAAATATAGTAATGAAGTGTTGTTGTTACTGGTTTCTTTTTTCAGCGGTTCGAACACTGAGGGCAACATTTCGAGAACGCACTTAGAATTTGTGAAGTAAAGTTGGTGTTTTATACGATTATGAGCATTAATTATATAGAAATAGTGTTTACATTCTTTTGTAACGTTTACTTAGCAAAGTAAAATCAAAGTACAGGTCTCCCAAAGTGATAATGCAAATAGAGTGGATGAAATGTAAATAGAGTAGTTAAGTGCATAAAAAGTGGTTAAGTGTACTACTCTATATACATATCTTCTTCCGAACGCTCGGGGAATACGACCGTTGCCGAACAGTGACGAAGATTTCTATGCGCATTGTCACTTTGGGAGATCTGTTCGGTGTTCAAGTGAGTCGATGACGATCAATTTTTTTTTATTCGTTGTCCCACTCTAAATTACCTACTCCTGTATCATGGATGCGTTTACAAACATTTAAACTCACATACACAATTTTTTGTTTTTAATTTGTTGAAAACAAAAACCCAATCCAAGGCCAAATCCTCGTAATTTAAACTTTCAAAATCTACCGAGTCTCTTTCTTTCCTTTCTTAAGAGTGAATACTACTTCAACTGTGGTTAGATACCCCAATTTTGCCAATAACACGTGTAACAAATTATAGAAATTCTTTAAAAATTTAATTTCACAATAATGGCAGATATCGCCAATGACAGTTGAAAAAACGGCCGCGTGAGCCGACTACGAGGAGATTTGGCGCAAAGCCATGATGTGGCCATGATGCTGCGTAATTTCAATATTCTTTATGAATTATTGACTGAATGCACTTTTTACTACATAAATCATGCGCTTTTATTTAGTAAACGACACTATAAATAATTTAAAAGTCCAATGAAAAATGAGCGTAACAGTCATCTTAGCTCTCCTGTCAAAAACTCCTACTGAGTCTCATCTTGGCGACAAACTAATGTCAAAATGACAGGATTAGATAGGTAGATTTTTGACAAATGTACGGACGACAGAAAGTCAAGCTAGTTTCAGGAACTGTCAAATATTCACAATCAACCTTGAGTCGTAATTTATTTATTTATTTATTAATGCTTAGGGGATAAAGTTGAAAATCTAGTAAAGAAATCTGACAGTTTGCAGTAGCTTGATGTGCTGTCATCTGTACAATACACTCGATACACACATCAGATAACAGCAAATAAAAATCAAATAAAGACCGTTTTAAGAAAATAGCGGCTACACCAAACAGGCTCGGTTAACAAATATCTTTAATAGCCACCTTCGACCATTTATTATTTGCATTTTTTTTGAGTTTTTGTGTATTTTTCGTCAGGTTTAGCGCAAATAAACTTTTTCTTTCGTAAATAGGTAGGATACTAAGAAGAAACTTATAGGTAAGATGGCAGCCAAACTTAAAACATTGTGTTGAAGATAAGACTTTTAACTACGAGTAACCTTTTACGGTCGACATTGACCACCTCTCTCTTTCTTACACACTCTACACCTTGAAATGATTACCATGAAATAGAAAGAGCGCGTCAATGACAATTCTTAAGGTCATTTTTGTATCTTCACTGTTTACTTCAACGTTTCCAGTTATATCAATAAGTTTCTTGGATACTGACCTGGTTCGACGGTGACGATCATGTTGGTATTGACTGGTATGTTGCGCCGCACGAGCGGTGCGTCGTGTACGTCCAGCCCCAAGTAGTGCGACACGTGATGCGGACACAGGCTGTACGCTTTCTGTTCACATCAATATTAAACTTTATATAGGATCAATTTAGCTCGTATAACTGCTAACGTGATAGGTATAATAAAAATTTGTCACTTTTGTGAAAATGCAATTTTTCACGAGAAGCGTTAAAAACTTTGACATCGCAATAAATTAATGATATTTGATGATATATAGGACGACAGGTCAGGCAACCCGAAACTGACAAATATTTCCAATCAATCTCAAGCCTTAGTGCTTTATAAAGTTTAAAATCTAAAAAAGAAATCTAACAGATTGTAGTAGCTTCTTGTGCTGTCGTCTGTACATGATTACCATCTTATGGAAATAATGTGTATGTATTACGAAAGTAACGTTACTGCATCAAGTAAAAAATAATAAATTAAAGTTATCTTTTTGTAAACTCATATTGTTTACATGTTCGGCGAATATGGCGCACGGGTAGGTATGTATGTATATATTTTTTTTATAAATAGCGCTTGACCGCAATCTCGCCTGATGGTAAGCAGTGATGCGATCGTTGATGGTAAAGCGCGGTAGTTTATTAAGAGCCTATTCACTCAGAAAAACTGAGCGAATAGGAAGGAAGACGGCACTTGAGCGAGGTGATGCAATGTTAAACCCAACAACACGACCAACGATGGTGCGTCAAAGGGAGATTGATCTGAAGACCATCCACGACCAAACTCCGTACTCCGTACCCGGCACACATCGCAACACAACTGCTCAGACCCGTCCTCCGTACAGCTTCACCAGACATCATGCCAGAACACGACAAATCGCTTGGCGGCAAGGATTTGTTTCATCATCATCATCATCAACCTTTTTTATTATCCCACTGCTGGGCACAGGTCTCCTCTCATACAGAGAAGGATTGAGCGTAATCACCACGCTTGCTTAATGCGGGTTGGCGATTTCAGACTTAAAGTCCAGGTTTCCTCAAGAAGTTTTCCTTCACCTTCAGTCATTGGTGTCCAAGATATACTTAGAAAGTACATATAACTTTAGAAAAGTTACATTGGTACTTGCCTGACCTGGAATCGAACCCGCGCACTCATACTTGAGAGGCTGGTATTTTAACCATTAGGCCACCACGATTTGTTTGGTGGGTGGTAACTTCTGCCGGCGGCCGATGTTATGACCTACCACCGAGAAATATAGTATAAATATCTCAATAGGATCAAAGAAAAAAAAAAATTAAATAATTATTAGATGTTTTTTGTTTGAGGTTCGGTTCAGTATAAAATACTCTCTTACTGCAAGTAGCTCGGGTCCTGTAATGCTCTTGGGTATGATGCCCTCCTGCTGTAGATATGTGCCCAGCAAACGACACATGCTATCAAACAACGTGTCTAATGGTGGACGCTGCTCGCCCAAAATCTTTATTAATCGGGTCTGTGAACGTAAAATATATACAATGGTTTTAACGAGCTCACAGCGTAGCAGGAGATATTTAAATTTTATTTATGTTTCAAGCTAAACACAAAGTTATCAGTTATGACCGTATTTTTTTTACAATATGTAAAGAAAACCCCGACCGACCTATAAGGATAATAAAGTTAAGGTAAACACATGACCAAATATAATATGAAATTCAACATAATCCCCATAGTAACAACACTAATGAATTTTGAAATAATCTTTTTTGTTTCGCGAATTATTGCCAACTTCCCCAAAATTTTTTTTTTTTTTTTTAAATGTGACTACACCATTTTCGACGGTATTATTATGAGCGATGCGACCACGTGCCGCGTGCCCTGGCCCCCTTCGACCGCGCATGTATTGCCTACCGCACATGTATTATGTTACCTCCTTTTGCGAAATAATATATTATTTATTTTTTAGGGGGATTTTTTTAAAAGTTTAGCCAGGCTTTGTAAAATCAGTTATCGATCTTTACATATTGTAGATAGTATTTTTATTTAATTTTTTGTGGCATCTGCTTGAGCTTGTTTGAATTTGATTTGTACGATTTTCAAAATTAATGATTTACCTGCACATTGAAGACCAGCTCGTACAGTATCTTGTGATGCCTGGAGAACTTGCCAGACACTGGCCATGTTCGGGATATGTCCGAGTTGTACAACCACCGCTGACAACCTGAATATCAGGTTGAAGAAGTTAGAAACATACATGGTCACCCTATTATTGTTCCACTGTTAAAACACAGGCGTTGTCTGTGTGAGGGCAAGTGGCTGTGAGGGTTCGTAGATGTAAAGTAAAAAAAACATTTATTTTCCGCAAACTTTTTTAACAAACGTTTTTTAATCAAAACACGATACAGACAAAATAAAAATAGAGTGGACTGGAGCCTAAACTAGAGTAGCCTTGTATTTTAGGACTCCAGGTCCAGATGGCGAACTATTGTGAGGGAGAAGATAATTCCACAGGGACATTACGACGTGTGTTCGTGTCGCCACATTTCTTCGAATTTAATTAACTATATTAATAAAAAAAAAAAAATGACTTCTGTAGGCCTAGTATGAGTTTTCATTACGAAACTCGATCTTCGATATCGGGCGCGTTTGACTCATCGATTGGCCCGCATCAAGGTTGTAAGAACTCTCAACTAATGAGAGCGCCTAACGCGCTCGATATCGACGATCGAGTCTCGTAATGAAAACTCATGCTAGACATACTGGTGAAAAAAGAGGAGAGTTTAAAGTAAGTATGTCAATGGGTATAAGAGTAGAGGAAGACCAAAGAAACTATGAAATAAATGTGTGAATGATGGTTAAGAAGGTGACTGAGGAGATAACGTCTAATAGAGAAGTGTGGAAGAAAAATACACATTTCGCCGACCATAAATAAATTGAGGTAAGGGTAGTGGAATGATGACTTCTGCAGTGTAATTAAGTAACGCACTATCAGCAGCAATGAGTTTCATTTTGACAGTTCAACAATTCATTGCGTTATTTACGTTGGTAAACACATTTTCGAGCAATGGGACAGCAATAAGCTTCGAAATTATTCCAAAGATATTAATAATGTGTTACGCAATGAGGGTGCTGGTGGAAAAAGAGTATTGCTATTCTCCTAAAACAGTTTTATACAGAGTGGTGCTGACATTACGACAATAAATTACACATCGTGTACCTCAACACATTCTCAGTCTACTCATAAAAAATCATATAAATATGTCCATTAGTTTAGTCACAGGAAATTATTTTTCATTTTTCACATTTTCTACACGATGTACATGTTGATAAGGAAGCGCTTAAAGGTTAATGACCGCCGCATCCTGCGGTACCAAACTTTAATAATAATGGCGCGAAAAAAGCAAGTCGATACAGGATCGCGCTGTCGCCAATCGGAGGTCAGTGAACCAATATTTTTAAAGGATGTTCAATTCCGTTTGCAATTTTATGCGATTTAGTTTGTTTGAAATATTATTATTTTTTATTTTTGATGCTAGGTTTTTTTTCTATGGTTTAGGATTATTCCTATGAAGCAGCACTGTTCCTGTTTTCATTTATTGTCGTATTGTCAGCACCACTCTGTATTTCTCGATCTTAGAAGCATTAAGTCGTATATTTAGGTCGTCGAGCTAAACGTCCGACATAAAACTTACTGCTTGCTGATCGAGCTATACAGACGACCTTATGCTTCTAACGTCCTGATTTCACACTTAAATGACGGGTTACGATAACTTTTTTTTTTTCAGAAATCAGACCGGATGTACATCGATGGATGAGGTATAAATGATGGAACGGGTATGTCCAGATCCTAGTCACTTTTGCTTGGAAATTGTTTCCTATAGATTTCTGTACCTACCAGAATCAACAAGCAGCATTTCATCTGATCCCAGCAGCTGGTTATTAGAGACGTAATGAATGTGGGTGGCGCGGGCTCCTCCCGCTACGACCGGTGGGAATGCCAGGTGCTCCGCCCCGCCTTGTTTGCATGTATACTCTAGGACTGCGTTTACCATATGTTCAGAAATACCTAAAAAGAAATATTGTTAAGAGAATAGCATTTGAGCCTTACATTGTTGACACCAATACGATCCGTACAAGGCGTTTCGCTTAAACTTTTACACCGCAGACATCGAGGGCGCGGCGGTTTTTCCGTCTGACTACAATTAAAGCGTCTTCAAGGCTGACATGAATATACAACGTAATTTTTACTTCATACAAAAGCTGCGTTATGTTCAGAATAAGCAAGCGAATCGATTCCAATATTTTTTACACCATGTTATATTTTTTTCCTAAATACATTTAGAAATTATTGCAGCGTGGTTACCGAGTGCACAATACAGCTGACGGTAGATCCTATGATCTAATACTATTATTAGGAGCACAGTGAGATAGGGACCCCCGCGGCGCCGCTACGGCGCGGGCGGGTGAGCAGCGCGTTGACCATGTTTTTATTGGGACAACCAAGTAAGATAACAAGCTTCTAACCTTGTGGATTTTATGATACTTTTTTGAAATTCTCTACATAGATTCTTTACTTAAAAAAACTGGACACGTGTTTCTGGTTTCTAGTGAAGCAAACAGCACAGTAAATGTTAACAACTTACCAGGCTTGGTACAAGCCATTGCCATATTAACAGACTGTGAACCAATATAGCAAGTTTCCTTCATCAGCTCTATCTCCGCTGGGGATTTTTGAACCCGCATAAAGTGCAGGGCTCGTTGGGGGTCCTTAGTGGCCAAGTTGGTGTCACCTCTGAGGGTTCCCCGGACTATCTTGTCGACTTCTGGATTTGGTGGGGCCTCCTTGTGGTACCAGAGCAGCGCTGGCTTGTTTGAAACTGTCATCCTGTAGCACGTACTAGATATTTGAACATGTATGTCTGGTGGTGTTGGTGGTTGGAGGTCTTTGGTATTTGTCGTGTTATACAGTATGTTAAGAAAACCCTGTCCGACCCATAAGGATAATACAGGTTAGGTAAACACATGACCAAATATAATATAAAATTTTACGTAATTATCATAGTACCAATACAAATGAATTTTGAAATAATCTTTTTTTCCCGCGAATTAATTCCAACATCCCCGAAATTCAAAATTAATTTTAAAAAAGTGACAACACCGGTATTATTATGAGCGAATAGCGATGCAACCACGTGCCGCGTGCCCTGCCGCCCGCCGCCTCCGCCGCCGCGCGCGGTAGGGTGGATAACGCAGATTTATTAAGTTACCTCTTTTTGCGAAATAATATTTATTTTTTTAGGTGTTTTTTTTTTTTTTTTTTAATTTAGCCCGGTTTTGTATACATTAGTAGAATCAGTTATCGATACCTAACAACATCTTCACGGGTCGGACAGGGTTTTCTTAACATACTGTATATTGTATAGTATAAGTTATGTATGTAATGGTAATTTCGGCGCTGGGATAACGGCCAAAAGCCATACTCACGACACGATATCCCATCGTGGCACGTTGAGACGGACGTTTAAATTTTTTTATAATACACAAATAAAAAAATGCGCCTTAGCGTCAATGATTGCATCACTACTACCATCAGCACTAGATTATAACGTTAAAATAGCCATATTATATTGTAGTCTTTAGAACTGTTCTATTAATAAACGATAAACAGATATAGTAGACACATGCCACGGTGAAACGTCGTTTCGTGTATATGTGTTACCAATCCAATGCCCAATTGACAACGAATCCATTGCTTCATATGTTCGGCAATGTGTCTACTCAACAACGTAAATAACGCAATGGACGTTGTTTAACTGTCAAAATGAAACCATATGCTACTGATGTGTTATGCAAATACTTTGCAGGTTAAGTTACTCTACTCGCGGTCGGTCCGTGGACGGGTTTCATACCGTGACCGCTATGTGCCTCGTGAAGACACCAGTCTCGGGGTGACGTATACAATATTATTTTTTCTCTATACGAAACCTGAACACTGAATCGATTCCAATCATTTTTCCACCATGTTATATTATTTTTTTTCCCAAATATGTATATTTAAAAAAATGTTGCAGTGTAGTTACCGAGCGCAACAATACAGTTCACAGCAGATTGCGAGCGGGCGAGCGGCTCGTTGACCATATTTTTGTAGGGATAACCAGTTAACATAGCAAGCTCATTTACTTTGTGATTTTTCATGACAGCTGCTTAGCTTCTGATTTTGTACATAAACCCCCTTATTCATAAAAGATGTTTAAAGTTAACTAGTGATTAGCGATTCTTTAACCATACATTTTAGACGTTTGCACGTCACTTAACTTTAATCTTCGTTTATGAATAAACCCCTTAAACACTATGGTGTATATTCATAAAGGGTGATTTAAGTTAAGTGACTTTAAAAGGTCAAAATTTAATGGTTAAAGAATCGCTAATCACTAGTTAACTTTAAGCAGCGTTTATGAATAAGGTGAAATTTCTTTACATAAAATAAAAACACTGGACACGCGTTTCGGGTTTCGTATATACAAAAAAAATATTGTTGTATACATCTATGACAGTCGTTACAGGTAGTCAGAAGCCTTAGCCTGACTACGATTTTTATTTTCTACCAAGAGCTATAATAATATACTTATGTAACTAACTACAACATGTAAAATACTAGTGCATTGCTTAAGGAAACTATTTGATTTTACCTACAAAAACGTTGACCAAAAGACATTTCGTATTGCGCTGTTTTCTTTTTCAAAACACGACAGATCTCCATTATTTTTATATCGAAATTTAGAGGAAAAGCCTTTATAAGTACCTGTGCTTCTATTATTTTCGTTTTTGTCAAAAACTTATCACATTTGTCTAATAGTCTGCTGAACATCGCGGTGAAAATGAGTTATTTTTCGGGATTTTGAAATATCATATTTCTTATATTAATTATGTTTTAGAAAAAGTCGAATGATAGGGGCGCGTATAATGAAGGTGCAAAATTGTAGAAAAAAGAAATAATTGCTCTAAAAGCGTTTTCCAAGAAGAAAACGGCGGGATACGTTTGTACAGAGAAAGCGCCTATAATAATTATAAAAGTAGCGCTTGACCGCAATCCCGCCTGATGGTAAGCAGTGATGCGATCGTTGATGGTAAAATGCACTAGTTTATTAAGAGTAAATAGGTCACTCAGAAAAACTGAGCGAATAGAAAGGAAGACGGCAGTTGAACGAGGTGATGCAATGTTAAACCCAACAACACGACCAACGATGCTGCGCCAGAGGGAGATTGATCTGAAGACCCTCCACGACCAAACTCCCAACACAACAACATTTGGCGCATTGTACCCGGCACTCATCGCAACACAACTGCTCAGATCCGTCCTCTCTTAAACTGGAAATCGAACGCAAAAGAGTCAGGAAAAGTCTAGGTAGATTAAAAAAATAATGTAAGTAATTTAATAGTACAGTGTAAAGCAAGTATAAAATAAACTTACTTGTTCAAAAATGTGGCAAAGTTGTCCACCGGCCTGGCCTCATCAACGGCGAACAAGCTAGCTGCGGCTGCGCATCCAGTTCTCGGCCCCTCCCATAACTCGGCGTGTGCGTCTTTATCGTGCACGAATAGGATGCTCTGTAGGAGAAAACGATAGCTATCCATGTCTGCGATTCTTTTGCCAAAAGACAATCTTCTAGTCTTATGATGGACATGTAAAAATGTTAAGCTACCCGAAACTGTCAGATATTCCCAATCAATCTTGAGTCTAACTAGTTTAGAAATAAAGTTGAAAATCTATTAAAGAAATCTGACAGATTGTAGTAGCTTGATGTGTTGTCGTCTGTACAAATCTACTTACAAAATAAACTCGTTTATTTTATCATTATAGGTTCACGGTAGGCTAAAGTGAGGGAGTTTAGAATATCATTAAAACAGAACATTATTATGAAACCTGAATACAGTTTGTTTACTGATTCGATTCCAATCACTTTTACATCATGCTAAATTATACTCAAACGCATTTAGAAATTGGTGCAGATCATAGCAGTAGGCGCGTGAGACAAAAACCCCCGCGCCGCGCCGCTGCCGGAGCGGCCGGCCGAGCGTTGACCATATTTTTGTTGGGACAACCAAATAAGATAACAAGCTCATAACTTTATGGTTTTTCATTATATTTTTTTGAAATTTTGTACATAGATTCTTTACTTAAAAATACTGGAGACGTGTTTCGGGTTTCGCATAAACAAAAATAACGTTTTATAATAATACTGTTTCTTCAAATGAAAATTATTATTTTGTATTTGATTTCAGAGTGACACCACTATTGAACATATAATCTCACATACACAAACAACCAGACCCGGAACAACTACGTCAATTCTCAGTCAAACATTAATTCCATTTCATTTGTTTACATTTCTGGCAAATAGTTCGCGAATCATCATCATCATCATCTCAGCGTTTATCCCGGTTGCGTTCCCGGCCTTCGCGATGGAGCCCAGGGTCCGCTTTCCTGCTCAATTTCTTCCATTTTACGCGATCTTTGGCATCCTGTGGTGTGAGATTGTTGGCACGCATGTCATTTCTTACAATGTCAAGCCAGCACTTCTTTGGACTTGGCGGAGGCGCCATGGCAAGACATTTGTGACCCACGTAACATGCCGCTTTTCGTAAGATGTGACCGTACCAACGTAGGCGACCCTGCTGTAGTTTGTCTGCTATGTCACGGACATGAAGACTGCCACGGATGCGGGAGTTCCTGATGCGGTCCTTCCGCGTAACTCCACACATCCACCGCAGCATATTCATCTCCGTGACACGCAGCTCTCGCTCTCTCGTTCACTGCTAGGCCTTCGCATAGTAGGTTGCCAACAGGGTCTTTTACACAGCGGCAACTTGGATATATCCTGTGCCGCTTTGACCCTAGAACGTGCCAACTCTTAAACGAGCTTTTGCCCCTCAGACGATTCCAATTTCCTGTAGAGCGGTTGCAGGCTCTGGCTACAGCTCTTTTAGTGGCACGTTTGGCAAACTTGTATGCGTCGTGATCTTCAGGGGATCCGGTCGCTTGCCACGTTTTGAAGAGAGCTTTCTTCACGACACCTAGCACCACCCGCGCCGCCCCAGTAATAGCTGCCGGGATCCAGTCCCAAGGTTCCCCATCGGTACCGGTGCACTTGTCGCCAATAACCGACGCAAATTCCTGGGACCTGTTTTCATCCAGCAGCCACCACCGGATATGGCGCGGACAGTGCTCTACACGTCTGCGTTGGGCCTTTACGCAGAGATCCATGACAAGGAGACGGTGTTGTGCAGTGAGACACTCACCAGGTATGACTTTGCAGTTGGCTACTTTGCCGATGTGGTGCCTCCTAGTTAGTAGAAAGTCAAGCTGGGTAGCAAGGTGCACCGGCTTCTTTTTGAAGTAGGTGTTCACGATTGCAAGGTCAGCGGCCGCACACGTTCGGAGAATGTTGTTCCCTTCCGCGTTGTGGCTACCGTACCCAAAGCCACCGTGAACACGCTCAAACCCGTCACACTTCTCATCCACATGGCCGTTCAAATCACCACCCAAAAGGACTCCCTGGGATAACGGGATCCCGCGAAGCAATCATTCGTGCTGGGTACAGAACAACGTCCTTTCGGCGTCACCGCACCCGGCCTGCGGAGCGTAGGCACTTATCAAGTGGGTTATAACCCCGTTGACAAGCACCCGCAACGACATCAGCCGATCACTGATGTGATTCACCCCCAAGACGTCATCCTGGAGCTCGCCAGACAACACCACGGTGACCCCATTTCTTCCACTAGGTACACCCGTGTAGATCAGTTTGTAGCCATTCCTAATAAACCGGAATCTGCTGCCTTTCCACCGAGTCTCCTGCAGGAACACCACGGCCACCCTCCGCCTGTCGAGAGTCTCGGCCAGTTCTCTCGCGCGTCCAGTTAGCGTGCCAACGTTCCACGACGTGAAACGGATTTTCTTGGGCTCGCTTCTTCAGCCGTGTCCGCCTCTGACACGGTAGCCCTAGCCCATAGGTCACGGTGCATCTCTTATATTCTGTCCATTATTGTTGATTGGCTTGTTTGGCTAATTACAAGTGCGACTGCCGTCTGACCACTCAACCCCGAAGGGAAAGCCGGCGTCAGCGCCCCGCTCGTTAGTCAGCAGGTGCACCGTCTGGCAGGTGGGGTTGACTTGGGTCCCAAAGTGGTGGTGGGACCCCAGAGCACCCAAGCATCGCGAATATAGCAACACTATTGCAACTAGAATAATTTTGAAGCACATTGCTAATCTATTGCTCTATTTGTTCGGGAAATGTGTCTGCTCAACAATGTAAATAACGCAATGAATGTTATTGAACTGTCAAAATGAAAGCCGTTGCTACTGATAGTGTGTTACGTAATTACTTTGCTGGGTAATTATTCAGAGATTGCGGGTAGTAAAGCGCTCTACACATCTAAGCCCGGCGGCATATGACGGCAACATTTTGCCGGTGGGCTAGGTTGGTGACTTCAGTCATTGCAAGTCTTAAAACTATGGCGGCTGGACATCACAATCTTATATATATATATTAACTTGTCACTACAGCTCAAATTTCGCCAGGCAACTGAGCGCTTGCGTACGCTAGCCGCCGGCAAGCAGCCAATGTGTCGGCGGGCAACAGGCGCTGGCGAATGTTGCCGACATGCTTCTTACAACATAAGGTTATGTCGGCGGGTCGGCGGCTTTGGTGTATAGTGCGCTTAACGCACAAGTTTCGAGATTGTGAAAGTAGGGTATACCTTAAATTCGTCTGTTTGTGAAGGTTTTACCAGGACCAGTACTGCAGATGGTTCTAAACAACCTGTGAGGTAGAAGAAGTCTGAATTCTGTCTGAACACATATGGTATTTTGTCTGACATATACTGTTTGGAAGCCGCTGGAATTACTATCTGAAATAAAGAGAAATAATTGTAGTATTAATCATTTGTGTAAAAACGACAGCAGATCAAGTTACCCAAATCTGTTTCCGCATTAAATCTTGCTGCTGCTTGCTTAATGCTTTAATGATAAAGTTGAAAATTGAATAAATAAATTTGGCAGATTGTATGTTGATGAACTTGGCCATTGGGTGCAGTCAGGAGCAAAGTGTACATATATTAGGCTATATTAAAAAGTGATTTACTCCTTTATTTTGAAATGCACTTTCATGTTGATATGAACATAACATTTTTGTACATAAGTTTATTTAATGCATCGCATTTGAACATTGCATTTGTTAAAATCTAATTCCCTTTTAGATTCTCAGTAAAACGCGACATGACGAGGTATCAGAGAACTCATCCAAAAAATAGAAAAAAAAAAAATGCCTGACACAATAGGGATGTATCCAAGGTATGAAAATCAAAAACATAATTAGTCCGTCTTATAGATAATAAAAAAATTAAGACCCATATTTTTTATTTTGTCTTAATTACCAAAAACTACTGAGATATAGCGTATTAAAGTTACAGAGTGGGGGCTAATTACGTCACGCCGTTCTATATTTTGCACCACGGCGTGACGTCATGCGACATTTCAAATCAATATGTCTTCCTTAGTATTTGAGTGAAAGAAAAAATAAAAAATATGTGTTCAATATTTTTTATAAAGCTATCTGACGGACATTAAATTATTTTTTAGGATACAAGCCAATTCTCTTGCTCTCAAACTAAACTAAATTTAAGTTTAGTAATATTTGAATAAGTCCTGTCAAATTAGTCCATACCTAACAAAAATTGATGTATTATAGTAGACAAGTTTTTAATAGCTTCTAAACTACTGTCTTCTTATTCTTCAGCTTATAGAAGTCCACTGCTGGACAATGCCACAATGACCTGTCTTGTGCTGCTTGTATCCATCAGCTTCCTGCAACCTTTACCAGGTCATCAGTCCACCTCGTTGGAGGTGTCCCTACACAGCAACTTCCGATATGTGGAAATTACCTTAATTTGACAGGATTATACTAAAATATGAAAGTAAAAGTAGTAATAAGCATAAGAGAATCTGCGCCATTAACTTACAATGTGTGTGGTATGTACATTCTCCATCTCTTTGGCCAACTTGCTCACAAGCCGTTCCCGCCTCTCTTTATATTCAGCCTGCATTATGCCATGTGTCAAATGATCCTCCGGTATCAAATGAGGATGAGTGTGACATGTTGGCTGCCCAAGGATTCCCTTAGGAATAAATTTCTGGACAGTACGATTTTCAGTTGGAGTTTCAATTGTACCCAAATATCTAAAAGTGTCTTTGAATGGAGGCAGTCTAAAAAGTTTCCTAGGCTCCTTGCTCGCTGAAAAAAAAATATGTGATACTTTTAAGCTATTAAACAATTAAAAATTTAATCATTCTATGCATTCAGGCCAGGTACATTGAAATTTGAATTTCATGGGCTACTCTGGATACTCAATACCCTTTTTGCTTTACCATTATGTGTACTTAGGTGGCAACTATACGATTTTGAGCATTATGGACCTTGCATGGTACAGCAAAAGAGTAGAAGAGAGGAATCCCAGATTCCTAAAACAGAGCTTAAAAAAACAAAATTGTTTATTTCGTAGAAACTCAATTACAGGCACTTTAGGAAAGTCATGATAATCCCAAAGTACTTACCTGTAATTGAGTGAAATGACATAAGTAATTATTATTTCTAAGTATTTCCGGACACTTTTACCTTAAGTAAACATTTGTTCCATTGTAGGTGTAGTAAAAGTGTAGTGTTGTGCACCTCCATAATTTAATTAAATAAATATAAACTTTATTTAAATGAGAATTAGGTTCATTTCAGAGAGACTAGCACTATTGAAATCCTTATAAAAATGTTTGAGGTTGCAATCAAAATTAAATTTACTATGTAAGATTTTTTTTCTATAAACTCAACAAAATATTTGTTTACTTCTTTGGTGAATATTTGCAATGTTCGCAACACGATTACCAACAGTACCTATTTAATAGTTCTGAATTCTATTATTTGACACATGTAACAATATATGTAACAAATAATAGCATTTTGATAATAACGGTTTCCATCATAAACAGAACAAAAAGTGTTTTTGTTATGAAATATTAAACTTTTTCAAAACATAACCTGTTTCGAAAAATATATCTCACCAGTATTTGTAACGAGTTTTCGCAAATGATGCATTTTGATTTGTCTATTATAGAACTGGGAAGGACGTTGTTTTATATCTAATTATTTCGTTTAATAAAGAGAATTAGGTCATAGCAAAATCAAACAAAATCACAGGCCACAGCAAACAGGCAAATGTCAATGTGTCATCGAGTCCGAGTGACAGTTGACAGTCGTGACAGCTAGTTTTTTTTTTTTTTTTTGGGATTTTATGGCCTGGTTTCTAAGACCTTTAAGCCATGTCTTATTTGCACTTCAGTTTCACTTCTTCTGTTGTAACTTATCCTAAACTTATCCTAGCTTAACTTAACTTAACCTATCTCCTTTCGTTTCCCACGTGTGGCCGACCAGGAAGGGGTTTGGGGTAAAGACATGATGTGACCACTAAGCTACAATATTTCACTGTTCTTTATGAATTATTCACTGAATGCACTTTTTACTACATAAATCACGCGTTTTTATTTAGTAAACGACACTATAAATAATTTTAATAGTTCAATGAAAAATGAGCGTGGCACTCATCATCGCTTTCCCGCCAAAACTCCCGTGACAGCTAGATGTCAATGATAATATTGCCAGCCTAACAGTAATCATTCTACTATTGCAAAGATTTTATAAGCACATTATATTATTTCGTTAGCAGATATGTGTTGTGAATAAACATAACTATAAATAATGTAATTTATATACATGACACGGGGCCCGAGGGTTATTAAAGCATTATTTACATTACCTACATAGGAAATGAAGGTTAAGACCATGTTTCAAAATTTAAACGTGTCATAGTACTTGAAAAATAGTTTAAAAAATTTGTTCAAGGCGCCCGCCTTGAACAAATTTTGCTTATATTTTCGAGATCTTTTCGCTCACTCTTACATTTTAAATTCTTTTAACTCTTCAGGTTTTTCTATGTTGAAAAAGCAACTGTATACCTATTCTGTTTGAATAAGCAAAACAAAATGAAAAATATTTAAATCTTGGTTCGCTGGTTTTTATGACTTAATTATTATAATCTTCATATTCTACCGGCGTCAATGGTGAACGCTTTCCTCCTAAAATCTTAGGCTGAGACTGCGCCTATTTTATTTATTTATTTAATCTTACGCACATGATATATACAGAGACGGACTTAATGCCTTAGGCATTCTTTACCAGTCAACCACAGCCCACAGGTGGTGAAGAGATAAGTTGGTAGGTGCTTTAGTTTAAAAAAAAAATTCAACTAAAGCATAGTTGACATAAAATTGTAAAGAAAAAAAAAACAAAAAGCTCTTAACTCTATTAAAAAAATAATAGTTAACAAATTCATGTGGTTAGTCATATCAATATATTATTTTCTGCTATAATGGAAGAAAATGTATATGGCAACATTAAAGAGCTCCGTTATAACATAACTTCACTTGGCACAGTATACGGAATCATTAATGAAGTACTCAGCTGAAATCACCTGTTAACACTTTCTTCACGATTCTACACCACTGTTACCGCAATGATGCGAATCATACGCAGTTACGCTACGATTATAAAAATAATAGACGTGTAACTCCTAGTAAGGAAGGTTTAGCTTATGTTCCTAATATTGCTATTTACTCTGTAATCTGATGAATCTATAATATGTATTGAAGTAATATTATTTTTATAAGGAATGGAAGATTTATAGATTCAAACAAAGAATCAATGTAAATATTATAGGCGTAAATTTAAATTTACAACGTAGTCCGCGATTCTTCCGAGAATTTGGAACGTGACTTATAAGTAATGGAGGATTCTCTTTTCGCGAGGGTAGATAGAACGTTGTAGACAGTACCTACCTACATAGTTCCTTGTAGACTACTGTATTCCTATCTACAGATAGAACATTTTCATAAGCTATTCCTATCTACTGATAGGAATAGCTTATGAAAATGTTACCCGTACCTACTCACTATAATTAATTAGTAGGTAAGTACGTAGTTTAGTCTCATTCATAAACATTTCAATGGTTTGGAGGGTTGCAAGCGATCACCAGTTTACACATTAATGTAATAGGTAATAAGGATGTGCTCACGGTTTTTCGGGTGTCCATAAATTATCCTGTAAAAGGACTTTTCCTATTTTTCCTAGTCATTAATTTTGGAGACACGTCTGTAAAAGGAAAAGAAGTTCTATTGCTAGGCTCTGTGGGCAGGAAGGTCATGCTACGTTCACTGGGCGCGTCTCTTGAGGCAGACAGTCAGCGCGGAACGAGCGGCGCGTACGCACGTCGCGGCATAACACAGTCGGATTACGATCGCGGGACCTATATTGTGTCGTAAACTGTCAATCGTGCGCGTTCAAATAGTGTTACACAGGCGTTCAGTGATTGTTAATTTTTGAAAGGACACCCCGCTTCAACGACTCTTCAAAGAGGTTTGTTTACTTTTCTAATTTAAAATATTGAATGCCCAGAGAGGGCATCGTCTACTATTGCGGTCTAGTCGATAGTAGTCGATAAATGGTCGGTACCCATTCGCGGGTTCATTTGCATCGGTTGTAAGGCAATGAATGAGCTGTTACGGTTCGCTGCAAGGATTACCTAACCGACCTCGTAGAGCTTTAAAATTATAACATTTTGACGTAGAATTGCTTGGTGCGTGTCTCTGATTGCGCGCAAGTGGAGCATTCGTGCCCGCAGCGGTATTTCGGATTGTTTTATTGTTTAATGTCGTTGCCTGTAAACATTATTGTTGTTGTTTAAGAACATCATGGATTCTCGTAATTATTATTTATAAGAACGTTCACATTGTGATTTCAGTCGGATTCTGTCAAAAGAAAATCTCCCTCCCCCTTCCAAGTTCCCTTTCTTGACATTGATTTCAGTTGAGACAAAATTGCGTTATAGGTTTTAAAAGTATGTATCATTGCGGAAATTAGTCTTCTCTTTTAATCTATCTCTCTATTTTAATAGCTCTTAATATATAGCATAAATACTGTTATTGTCATGATGATGATTTTTTTTAAAATATTAATTATTAGTACTTAAAACTAAAAATACCGCTCTCGGTATTTTTAGTTTTACTAATAATGATTGACGTGTGTGCCAACCGAGCGCGCATAATGCAAGATTGAACTTGAATTTTTACTCGGGAAAGCTATGTTGAACTTTTCTGTTTATTGAAATTCTCGGATAGGTACTAGGGTGGGGTATTAAAATGTGTATGGTACACGACTGTAGAATTATACTATTTATCTATGGACCCAGCCACCCCCCCATAATATTCATCGGCAATGTGGGACTATGTTACAACTTTGCTGAATATTATTAGCTATTACTGTTAAATAGGGTGAATAGGAATGCAAGGGCGAATCGGAAGGATGATTACGTAACACACTATCAGTAGCAATAGGTTTCATTTTGACAGTTCAACAACATTCATTGTGTTATTTACAATGTTGAGCAAACTCATTTTCTAAACCTATGGAGTACCTAATGGAAAATGGAATGACAGTGGCATCATGGTTGATAAATGTTTCAAATTGATATAATTGATTAGGGCGCTGGACTAAACTTTAAAAGGAATTTTGACATTGAAATAATAACTTTTGTAATTGATTCATGTGTATACTGTATTATACACTATTAAGTGCCCATGTTGGCAACAAACTAGATTATTTAAAGGTTACAATTTTTATGTTTCATCCCGATTCACCTCTTTTGTAGGTACCTATCCTTTATGAAATCCTACGCGTCTACATGATTTGTCTTGAAAAATCCTCAGAGATTTGTGGAAACCTTTCTAAGTTATGAAAATATGTGTGGCATAAATATACAAGTAAAGATTACATAGACTAAAAACTTCACATTCGACTGGGCGAGCTAAGTAACGTGAATTTTTAAATATCTCTGATGTCATTTTAAGTTGTTTTGCCTGCTTTATAACGAAGTCGTATTATTAACAATAATTTAATTGTTTTGACTTACAAAGTAGTGTCGAAGGTGAACAAAATAGAAGCTAAGATGGTCGTTATAAAACTACGTTTCATACTTAGAATAAAATAAAATAAAACCATTTTTGATATTTTTACCTTTAAGTAAATTAGGATGGTAATGCAAATCATGTAGGTATAGGTGACAGCACTTACAATCAGTCAAATCTCTTTATTAAATTAAATATTCAACTTTTACGCTAAAGAATTAAGGCTGAAAGTTGATTGGGAATATTTGACAGTTTCGGGTAGCTTAACCTGCTGTTATCTGTACTTACAGGCCGTGACCGTGGTAGCAGCCTCGACTTACGAGTTATATGTAGGTCGTGAGCTCGAACCCAAGCAGGGTCTTTATTCTGTGTCATTATTTCATCACCACAGCTCTCAAAATGGTGAAGGAAAACATCGTCAGGAAACCGGCATGTCCTAGAACCGAATTCGAAGACATGTGACATCTACCATACCGCACTGAGCCCGCGTTGACTGCCAGGCCTGCGACTTGTTCGAAAGTGGTACCGTGGCCCTGGGCCTAGCGCACAGGCGAGTGAAGGCACACGGGTGGGTATTAGTCAGTAAAAGTGTGATACGCCCTTCCGCTCCCCGCTCTTTTTTTTTTTTTTTTTTTTCCGGGGTGGAAATCCTCATAGGATGCCTGCCGCCCTGGGCTGGGCGACGGGGTATGTCAGACTTTTACTGACTAAAACCACCCCGGTGTGAATCACGAGCGCGCGTGGGGCCGCGGGAGTCTAAATTCTTCCACGGCCTCACTCCCTCGTGCTGTCCCGGTCTGTCCGGGCCTCGTCTCCTGCACGGGGTAGTGGGGTGTTAAACTACCCCGTGCATCGCCTCGAAAGGCGCTCGCCGACACTCGCGCGCGCCTCCGCCTCGGGGTCCATCAATGGGGGGCGGGGACTTCCCCATGTCCAACGTTATCCGCGCTTCTTCGGCGCCCGGTGCGTCTTCTGCGGCCCGGGAAGGGAGTTGATATCTCCCTCTCCCGTTCCACAGCTTCCTTCTGCGACATCACGTCCTCGCAGAAGGACACCACCGCGTCCCACGACTCTGAGCTGCCGACCATCCTCCGCACTACTGCCGGCAGAACCCGCAGTCCTGGCGCAGGTATCGGTCTTTGTGGACCCCGTTACGATTTGCTGAAATCTCTTTGAGGCGCGCGTGAAACACGACGCGCCGTCGACTCGGGCCTGGTCCTTTCCGGGACGCAAGACCGCGCCTACGGTGGCCGGGAGTTGGATGTTGTCCGGTTGGCTTCCGACCAGGACGTCTCCTGCGGCGGCTAAAGGCGTGAGGGTGCTAGGATTCCCGCTCCCTCACGCGCTCCGCCTTAATCATTGCAAAACAAGAGGGGTCATTTAATGATTTCCCATCCGCAAAGAAAAAGCCCGCGTTATGAATCACAGACCACTGCCTCTAGAAAGGAGTTCTGTGTACCGGGAATGTTAAAGGCTGACAAATGATTGCATTATGCAAATGATTAAAGACAAGTACCTTAGTTTATATTGTAAACATAATTAAATCAAGTCAAGACCACTGAGTTCCGATTTTTGTGATTTGTGTAAAAGAAACAAAGTCGCTACCCTTGAGCTCAAAAACTGGGCATCCTGCCATTGCGCCTTTTGAAGTTAACAGTAGACAAGTAGGTACAGACGAGAGCACATCAAGCTACTACAATCTGTCAAATTTCTTAATTAAATTTTAAAGTTTTTGGCTAAAGCATTAAGGCTCAAAAATGGGTAATTACGAAATTCAAAAATGAATAAATCTATGAACCTAATGATATTAATGTGAGAACCTACAGTGTAAATAAAAAAAGTTGAAAGTACAAAATCTATTCATCATTATTATAATCTGTGGCCGTTACCATAGACTAGTCCCCCCATAAAATAAGATCGAATTGGCGGCTAAGCGGATTGGCTCATAAAGCCGCCTTTCGGTCGTCCGTCATAAGTTCTATTTTATTTTCACGTAAGGTCTGTTCTTAAATTCAAATTTGGATGTAATCTTTCACTTTGTGAAATAATACAAATTATTATTTTTTGGCCGTGAGGACTATGTACTTCATTAGTATTTTCCTTTTTTTGTTTTCTTTCTTAATTAACTTTAATAATGATCTGGCAGTTTGAATAATTTATGTGGCCTACCCAAATATCCTTTCGTTGGTACTGTTCGCCGAATTTGTCAGCACCTTAAGTTTTGAGCTCACGATTTTTTTACTAATGCGTACGCTAACTGGACGGGTCCTCTTAACCTGTGTGGTAATTTCATCAAAGGACCCACCGATTCTACACGTTCTTCAAAAAAAAAAAAAACTTGTAAAAGTGTTTGTACAAACTACTTACAGAAAATATATCATTTATCATAATAATTTCTGAATATATTATTTGGTTAGTTTGTTGTTATTTACTTGTTTTCATGTGTTTAGTGTGTTGTGTTAGGTACTTATAACTACCGCTAATTCAGTGGTTTTCATAATTACTTACGATTGTGTTGTCAAGTCAATATTTCTATCAGCAAAAATTGTCTTTGCCTTTAGTACCGACGACAGCAAGCAGATCAAGAATAATAATAAGCTCAATCTGGCAGATTAACTTGTTGTCGTCCGTACTATTTTTGAACTCTTATGTATTTTAATTGGCCTATTTTTAATATTTTTTCAATGATATTGTTGATAATATTGTTATTGCTTGTGAATATAGCTACCTACTAAAGCAAAAGTCGCCATTTTATTATTAGAAATATGGCGCATCAGTACAGTACAGAGGTGTAAAAGTAACGAAAAAAAGTGTACCCGCATGTATTCGTTACTTTAACAATCAGTACTCGTTACTATCGTATCGTTACGTTACTCGTTACTTTTGATACCTTACGCGTACTGTACGCGTACGCAATACGACTGAATTCGTTATATATCATACAACTGTACATCGCAATACATTACTCATCGATTATACTAAAGAAAAAGCAACAAATACTACTAGGAAATTTAAAGTAGTAACGATGTTTTGATACTATAGTATATGATGACCTTTCTGATGCATTATACTAGCGTGAACTGAAACAGTGTAGGTGCTCATACGAAAAGTACGAGTAACGAAATGCATTCGAGTGTAACGTTTCGTTACTTCATACTACATAGAGCACCCGTTACTCAGTAACGAATACATACGGTTTGTCACAGGTCTATACAGTACAGCTTACCCTTTCTACTGTTCCGTAGTTATAATGGATTAGACATGGCATTAGGTACACTTAACAAAATTCTCTTTATGATGGAACCACAGGTCTATTTTATTTTCAGCTTATTTTTTTAGCTTATTTTGTCACTACATTTTGGCCACTGACTTTTGAATATTGCTACTGATAGTGACAGGTTTTTGACATTTTATCTTCTGTCCTTTTCTTAACGAAATGGAAAGAGAAAGATTCACACAACTTAAAATTAGTTTAGTTTGTGAACAACAGAATCGGCGCCAATTTCCTTCAAAGGAATTCCGATTGTGAATGATAGTGTGTTACTCAATTGGGGACCTTGTGTTACGTGATTAGGGTGTAGATTGTAATTGACACTAATCGGTTTATGGTACCTGTTCCCAATTCCAGAAGTCGACATATGGCTTACATTGGTTTAATTATTTATGAACGAACGACAACAGGTCAAGCTATCCGAAACTGTCAAATATTCGTAATTAACTTTGAGCCTTAATGCTTTAACGATAAAGTTGAAAACTTATAAAGAAATCTGACAAATCTAATTTGATGATGGCAATGGGCGATTTTATAATTTTTAACATGGCAACATTATTGTGGACATCTTCGTCACGTGATGGCAATACGACTTCTAACGATTAAAGCGATTACTGCCAGGAACAGATGTAAAAAAAAATGCAAGCTATTACTTAGAAATTGATTCAATTTTATTCGTAAAAGCCAGTTGGAAATTCTAACTTCTAATACATATTTTAAAGCGAAAGTGGGTTATATTGTTACGCTTTCACGCTGAAACGGCAGAAGACGATTTGACTTTGATAGAGGATGAACTTTGGCCCATGGGTAGACTATGGTGTGGACAGGGACATACGCTTTGTATCCTGGATCGCAGATGAAGTCGCGGTCAATCGCTAGTACTTACTTATGTAATAATTACATAAAATGCATGTATTTCCTTACCGTTTATGAATAAATTCCCTTATTCACGTGCTAAACTAAATTCAAGTTCAATGCAACTTTTTCTTTCTATTTTATTAATGAAATGACTGCGGATGATAAATACTGGTTTAATCCTGTCAGCACCTGAAATAAATTCATGTACTTTCAGTACCTAGCCATGTTTCATTCACGTCCAAACAAGCTATAGGGTATTTAAATTTTACAGGATCAAACTAATATTTACCTTCTGTCCTCTTCTTTATTAAAATCGAACGAAAAAATGCACTAAACTTGAATTTAGTTCAGTTTGTGAAGAAGGGTTTCGGGGCGAATATCGTTGCATTCAAAATTAAATAAAAATTTACAGAGGCATCAATATAGCCAATAAAAAATTATAATTATTCACAGCATAGAAATGACTTGCGGTTTTTAAAAGTATATACATTTTACATTTAAAGACAAAACAATTTTTTAAATCGATGAGCAATGGGAAGGCGTTATGTACGAGCACTAAGCGAGAAGCCCGTTAATGGTTTCCTAAGCCATTCAAACATCGTAAGTACGAAGGTATTCACAGGCTGGTCGGAGGAATGCGCCTATTACTTGAGTTCCACCTCTCGGATGTGCCTGCGTCGACGACTTTAGAATGGCGGGAATCTAACGAACAGACCAAGTTATGGGAAAATGGCGGCTGATGCTTCTATTGTGATTTAAATGTCGTTAAGCGTGTTGAAAAAGCAATCGATCTTTTCAGTAAAATAACCACCGTGAAAATTTAAACAAGTAAGCTGGAACTTGGAAGTGAGCCATCAATCCCTAGCATCAAGGGAATGACAGCACACGTAATTCAAAATATGTACCTAAAATTGAATTTAATTGAAAACAAAAACCTAGGTAGTAGATTAAAACTTGAGTAGGAAGTAACCTTTTTGCCCCAGCTCTTAAAATCCCGCGAGTGTGTGAACGGAAACGAAACAATAGCATTTAAGAATTTACATGGTGTCCTCCGCAGAGGACACACTTAATTTTGTTTACATGATAGTTTGTGTGCAATTATCAAAGGAGGTTGGTTAGCAATTTATGGGCATGTCACCTATATTGCTCATATAGGCCAAGCTGTCCATCCTCTTTTGCATGTATTGTTGCTGTTTATTATATTTTACGAAAGTTTGCCCAGGGCTGCGGCCGCCACGATGTTGGGACTATATCCCCTTTGTTTTCATATGTTAAGCTCCAGTGGGCATGATTTTTTACGACATCTTCAGGATATTTCAGCCAATTTAGACAAAACATTAATGAATTTTAAACTTAACCAGATGTGTGATGTTTAAAATTCATTAAAGTTTTGTTTTGTTTTTTGAATTTGAAAATACGTTCAGTAATTTTTATGTTTATCTCGTTCAGACAGACAAACAGACGTGGCGATGGAATCAGTTTTCTGAAATGTAGTGATATTCTTCACTACTTACTCTCTCTCCTAACACAGGCATTATTTACTCAACAGGAGGCTCCAATGACAAGGTAATGTATAATAATTAGGAGCTCTAATAAATTTGATTTGATTTGACTTTGCAATTCTAATGTCACTATTCTGGTTGGATCTACTGTATAAATGATCATAATTGGTTAGTTGACTAAAAAAACTAATTAGTCCGTCAGTCAGATTTCCAAAAAAATACTAGACACATATTTTTTTCTTTTTTCATATAAACAAAAAATTAAGACGACACAGTGCGTTGAAAACTCGTGAAAACACTTTTTAGCGAGGAGTGACGTCACCATCCACCACTCCTGTTCTTTGATGCCTTTTATATTTGTAAATTTTTATTGATTTCATAAAACAAAATATACGTATCCAATAATTTTCTATAATCTGAATGACGGACTAAATAGAATATTTTTTTTTTATCCAGGAAACATCTCTATTGTGGTGATAATTCTCGCCAGGAGTTCCTGACTCGCGTCAAATTTCAAAAACTTTCACTATTCCGGCATTATTAACGAAACTAATTCTGAGAGTAAGTCGTTAAAAGAGGATGGTAATGAGATTTTGGTTCGTCGCTTCAAAATAAATGAAGTGTATGCCAGTAGCCGAACCTTTTTATAATGCTCTCATAAGATGACGGAGTTTTTTAATTTGTGCATAGATAACTCTATAAAGTTCTTGTGATTATTGTAGCGTAGTGTAATACAATCTTAGATTGATTTTTATTTTTTACTATAGATTGATTTTATTTCATACGGACATCTGAAACGTTTTAAGTTGCTTCTATAGGCAAGCTTCATTTGAAGTTATAAAAAGGTGGGCAATTACAGAAATATTGCTATTATAGCTAGTGTTAAGATAAATCTTAAGTAAAAAATATCAGTAAAAACTCATCCAACAGCTTGAAGTTTTCTCAATGAATTTTAATGATTTATTATGAGAATGGAACATCAAGTCCTTGACGTTGTTTGGACAGCGCTAGTAAAAAAGTCGAAGAAGTTTTTATCACTTAATTACTTGCCTATTATTAGGTAAACTCTATTATTAAAGCCGTATTATCGACTGCGCCTGCAAACACATAAACGTCAAAATAAATCCTTGGTGCACGTTTTGCAGAAATGATTCTCACTTGCTTGCTCATGAGGTGTAATCAAAAATGGAACAAAGCGAGATAAAAAGGGCGCACAAAAACATCTTTATTATCCTTGCGGATATGATAGTTGATGCATCATTAGGCCCGAGATTTATCGAGACGCCCTGCTGGGACCGATCAATACTTTTTTGTTTACCCTTTTTATTTGCCGCTGCCAATTTACGTGGCAACACTTTTTTGTAATACTGCTGACATTAGTTAACGCGGGAAGTTGTGACGGTTTGTTTTAAATTAACGAATTCGGCAGCATGGTCCAACGAGCACCCTGTTTTTCGTTTTTTAATAACAATTATAATGGGCCAGTAACGTTACAATTGAAGCACATGCTGCCTTGTTTAGAAACAATCGTCGAACCCACGGTCCCATTACATGGCAATTTCCTTGTGGAAGATTAGACCACGTTTTGTCTAGCCCCGAGGTGTCATGACCGAAGCGGGTTCCAGACAAAGGTGGTCGTAACCTACGGCGATTCTTTCTAACTTATTATCCTGCATCGAACCACTTAGGCAAATAACACGACGCAAGGTAATGGATGCCGATGCGTTCAGTGATTTGTGTAGATCGAGACACGTTTTGTTCTAGACTTTTTGTAAATGTAGACCACTCCTTTGTTCGTACCGAATTAGGCGATATAACAATTACACAGCGCACACTTGTGTACACTGCGAGACACGAGTCACATGGAACTTGTCTTTCCCGTAAGCGGTTGCTGTAATAAAATATTATATTTTTCAAAAGAGCTAGAGAGAGCGATGACCGACGATTAGCCGTGGCGCATTTTTTATGGACAACGACGCATCGCGCAGGATGTTACTACGTGACTTATTTATTAGGCTGTACCCTCGCGATTCGATATGACACGACAAAAAGTAACGCAACCACATCGCGGTTAGTGAAAGAAAACCCTATGAAAAATGAGCGACAGTTTTTACTGAATGTTTTGCTCCAGATGTTCGTTCTGATTAAATGGAGCAGAGTTCATTATGTTTTTTTAATTTTAGATGATGACTTCTCTTCGCTAGACAAGTGCTGTCCAAGGGAATGGGCCTGTTAAATATTTTATAATATTTTGAAGCGCTATAAATCAATTTAATTACCACCCTTTATAACTTATAAGGAAATTGAAGACTCCCATGGGCGGCGATATAATCGATGATGAGGATCAATAATTATAAGAATTTGTAGCTTTTCTATGGCTGTCATCAGTATATTACTGCAGCAGTCTCCTCCGCCACCGCTTTCCATCCACCCACCACCGTCGCTAACTGTTCTAAAACGAGTTTTGCAGCCCAACTAACGCAGAGCCCTTCACCAAACTATTTGCATCGGTTACACGACCTCATTTATTAGCAATTCAAAATCTAGAACAGGATTATTCAAGTTGCGATAAGTCAGACCTTACGCAACTAGATGTATGGACAAGGTTCACCGGTGGGCGCACCCACTCGGAGTTGCCAGTTGCAAAATATATTATTCGGAATTTGAATAATGACGGGAATTGATGTAATGGAATTCATAATTGGTGGTGCCTTATGGGGATAATAGAGACAGCCGATAAGGTACTTATTACAAAGTATACATAAAAGCCTATATTACACAGTTAATATTAGGGGAAGGTAAAAAGCACTATAGGTACTGGTTTTGTTCAGTAACCGCGTCGAATGGATGAAAGATCGTAAACTAGTTGCTATAGTGTTTGTAGCGACAGTTAATGTGATGATGACTTCACACAGCTTATGCACCGTTCCTTTGTAGACTTCACTATTAAGATTAATTCTTTAGACGAAGTACAGCTTCGTATAAAAACTATTACAAAGTTCAGAAAAACCGGTACTTTACAAGTGACGTACTTAATCATTATTTAAATTGTTAGAAGTTTTAGGGTTTTTAATGTTCATAAAATTAAATAATTTTGGAACAGTATTTTGTCCATGGAGGTTTCCGCTCCATGGACAAAGTGGCATTAAAAAAAGTATGCAACAGAAAAATACGTAAAGTAATAAAAAAGTACTTAATGGAAGCGTAAAAATGTGTTCTACCGATTTTAAACAGTAATGGCAAGACAAACACATAATCGAGTTAACCCAAACTAGGCCATAGGTAAGATTTGCACAATATGGTGGCTGAAAATTGGCGGGAATTGACACTATTCCTGTGGCGGGAATGATGACTGTTTCGTTTCGTTTCGTTTTACGGTCTACGTAAGACGTAATATGTGGTTTTATTGTTTTTCGCCTTGCCAGTATGGAGATGTCACCTGTGGTCATAAAATATAATTATACATTTTGCTAAATGAAACGTCGTGTTAATTTTTTTTGAAGTGTTTCTCTATGAAAACTTATAAAATAAACATAGAGAAACACTTGTCATCAATTTTACCCAGTAGAAAAATAACCTACAACATAATATTTAAATTAATAAAATTATTGTCCTTTTCTTTGTCTAAAAATTCCGTACGCACAATTTAGGTTTGGAAATAACAGCAAGAATGGGTCAAAACTTTAATTTTACTGGCTATATACATGATCAAAAAAGATTTTTTTCTTTTTGACAGGACATTTAAGTGCCTCAAATTCAATTTATATTTTAAAATTTTGGAAAGAAATAGTGTCTACCTTATTTGCAATTATGTATGTATATTATATTATATTTAGTAGTCACTACTATACTTAGCTATGCTAATACTATTTAGCTATTTATCGCGTACCGCTCACCAGTAGGTATGGTAAACTTGTCGCGAGGCCTTGCCAAGCCGGTTGCTATTTCCAACGATGACGTCAGTCTTCGGTGACTCAAGAAATTGCCTGCTCCGTTGCCTACAAAGTATTTTAATGTAAAGCCTTCGATAGCTATAAATTGTGTTGGTTTTACACAAAACTATAGCCCTTATTAGCACAGCGCTAGCTCATCTGTTATTTACGGTTCAAAAAGAAAGGTAAAAGGTGTATTTTAGTTTGATTTTATTTTATAGCAACTGTATTTTGTGGTGAAGAGTTTATAGACTTGGCTACCTACTGGATCATTCAGGGAGCATAAAGCATTCCCACATTATTTCAATGATGGTTTTTTAAAAGCCCTTGTAATGGGGAAGAAAATTGAAAAGAGAACACTCGCGAGTCGGACTCGCGAATGGTTCCGTACCATCAGGAGTAATTGTGTTCTGTGCGTACCATTAACAAAACGTAGTGATAACTTGCTCTGTGCCATTAACTATTTAAATGACATCTGTTGCTATAGCGGCAATTTTTTTTTTTTAATTTCAATCGTCTACAATCACGGTTTATGATACAGCCTGGTCAGACAGAGAGCGGAGTCAGTAATAGGGATGTTTCCTGGGTAAAAAAAAATGATTCTATTTAGTCCGTCATTCAGATTATAGAAAAATATTGGATAATTATATTTTTTATTAACAAATCAATAAAAATTTACAAATATAAAAGGCATCAAAGATCAGGAGTGGTGGCTGGTGACGTCACTGCTCCCTAAAAAGTGTAGCGTGCAGTTAGGTCACACGAATTTTCAACGCACTGTATCGTCTTCATATTTTGTTTATATGAAAAAAGAAAAAATACGAGTCTAGTATTTTTTGGAAATCTGACTGACGGACTAATTAGTTTTTTTAGTCAACTACCCTATTGGGTCCCTTTTTTACCTTTTCACCCATTGGGGGTAGGATTTGTTCCACAGGAAACATAAGAATAAGGCAAGGCAGTCAGCCTTATTGTTGCAATAAGTCAGAGTTAGTCCCATAAAACAAGTGACGCGCATCTCGTTTCGTTCGCACCTTTCTCCCTAGTTGCTTGCAAAGTTAATTAACAGCAAGCTTGCGTTAAAATACATATAAATCAGCCTTATTCCATCCACTTTTTGTTCGCAATAGCCATAAAACTGTTTGTTTTAATTACGACGCTTACAAGACTATAATAAATGTTAGTGTTTAGTGCTCACCGAGTAATGAGTTTGTATGTTGAGCTTTTTTTTTATAAAAGTGCTAAGGCATTCTTAACGTACAAGTCTATTACGGGTGTGGAGTGGTAGATTGATTGCTGTATAAAACAGTGATAGCTAAAGAAGTAATCATATAAGCGTTAAATGTTAAGATTTTTAGATTTTTTTCAATTCACTGCATTTTTCTTTAAACACAAATCAATTGTTTTTGATAACTAAGACGAAGTAATAAGATTACCTATTTACTGATTGAGTGCCTAATATATAATTCTAAAAAACTTCCTTTTTTATATAATTATAAAAAAGCCTTTTTTTACCGTAGACTATTTTTAATTGTGCTACTAAAGATTATCGAATAATGTATTATGAGACCGAACGAATAGCTTTGTAAGAACGTGCCTAGTCATAGCCGGCTATTGGAGAATCTATTATCAGATTTGAGCGGCAATTAAAACTCTATCACAGATAAAATAATTGGTATAGAATACCCTCGACGATTTTTAAAGGCTATTTGTTCTTTGTTACATTGATTGGTTGAACCAAATTGTGCCAGTGTTGAAACGTTATAAAAAAAAGCAATACGTAAAAGATTTCGCGCCTGTTTTTTAAAAAAAGTTGCATAGAATGCAGAAGTAACTTTTAAAAAAGTGTTTTAAGAATTTGAAGAGACGAGTGTTTTGAGAATTGTATTAGAATTTTAATCTAAACAACATGCAAGTAAAAGGTCTTCGTTATAATTTTAGACGACAGTTTTCATCTGCATCTAGTAAAACGTGTTTCCATTCATGTAATCATGGATGAATTCGACCTAAAAATAGCGCACTGGTAAGTTCTCGTTTACAGACAGTATCGGATGTCTATAATTTATGGGACAATTGGTAAGTGCATTTTGCACGCATATCTGTGTAAAAAAAATATTGAATTTATGTCTCTATTTTTATATTTTTTACGTCTTTATACACACAGGTGGGTCTTTAATGGCCATTCGTGGGAGACTTTTTATACCTTGTAGGTATGTTATTTTTTTATTAATTATCTGTTGAAAACCTATTTGACGGTCAGTAATTTAGACTTAATATTTGTTTGTTACATTTCTGATCTCGTCACTTTTGGTATTAAGATATATATTGTCTACCAATTATTTATTATTATTATTATGAAAACTGATAAATAATAAGTTGAGATTTTATTAATAAGAAAAATATATGGTGTCTTTTCAGACATGTATAAATTCACCTATAGGTAGGGTACATAAAAAACATGAGATTTGAAGCATCAAGCATTTTTCTTATTGATTAAAAATCATTCTTCTCCATTTAGCCTAAAAACAGATTGACATAAATCACTATAAATAGCTACGCAAATGGAAAGGATTGCGTGAGATAAATAACATACCGGCCAAGCCACTCTAGTCACTAGATACCGATCTTAAAAATAAAATTCGCTTTTAAAACAGCTGTGTGACAATGCAAAAACGAACAAATAGTTTCCTTTGCCGGCCGAGCAGGTACTATTGTATTAATACGATAAACCATTACTGAAAAAGAAAATAAAGTTGATGCAAGTATCTGAACGCGCGCGAATGTAGGTATTCGAACAACGAACGCATTGAATAGGTATATTTTATCTGCATATTTTTTTAATTTTAGAATGCTTTGATTATATGGGCTATTCAGCAAAACGTTTATTTCTGGCGTGTAGGTGAATCGTGCCTACTTTATGTAATTACCTGTTATATTAGGGTTTATCCTGGGCCCAAGGATCCACCTACATATAACATGACGCTGCGACAAATAGGAGCGGAGCATATAAAAAAATAAACATATAGAAACCTACGTGGGTGAAACCGCGTGGCACAGCTAGTTTAATACAAAGAAACAGATGCACTAACCTTAAGTTTAGTTTGTGTTCTTCAGGGCGTACACTACAGCGGACGTATTAAAGACACATCTTCAAATTAAAGGCCTAGGTGTTCTCACGTGATTATCGAACAGCTTGTCAACTTCGTTAAGTAGGTAAGTAAATATATGTATTACTTTTCTGTTTGCCAGGGTCAAAATTGTTATCAAGTGAATTGTCTAGCTGAAACATTGAGTAGGTTTTTGTAGAGTCAAACTCAAGAATGTTAGTTAGGTATTTTATACTTCTCTGAATTGGTATCACAAATTAAAGTAAACAATGCAAACGTTGGTAGGTACAGGTAACGTTGACTTTTTTTTAAATCATACAGGAAGGTCAAGCACTAATGTTATTAACTAGTGCTTTAACAAATTTTTAAAGCACTAATTAATAACATTAGTGCTTGACCTTCCTGCCTGATGGTAAACAGTAAAGATTGCCTCTGCGACCCTGAACGCTGTATAACAGACGAAGCAAAACGCTTCAACAGTAACAACAAACGGTGTCAACAAAGTAAGGGTGGATACTCACCGTACGACTGGTCGTCTGATGATGGTACTGTGATGGCGGAATTATGTCACAAAATTCACACGCACACTCTTCAAAATACATCCTATAGAACACCGAAAGGGTGGCTACCTTACGCCTGTGTTCTACGCTTTGGAGATTGTTCTTAACCAAATCAATTGCTATTATTTCGCAATTGCAATTGCAATTATTGCGATGTAGATGACTGTACCTAGGTAGAAATAGAACTAGTAGATATGGACTCATGGATTGTTATTATTTCATCATCATATCAGCGTTAATCCCAGTCGCATCCGGAGCTTTTTCAGCTTTCGAGTCTGGGGTCCGCTTTCCGTTGCCATCTGACTAGTTGTTGGACTTTGAGGGCTCCAACAACCCGTAATGACTGCCACTAAATGTTCGTATGGCAACCGGGACCAACGGCTTAACGTGCTTTCTGAGACACGACCAGACCAGTGCAAATATTCATACTCATGTATACAAATATTTGCACTGCGCGGGGATCGAAACCGCGCCTCCTTGCGCAGCGACCGCGTTTGCTATCGCTATGCCACGGAGGCTGTCTAGATTTGTCATGGATTGTTATTATTTAATTATGCAATTTCTATTACGTACCCATCTACCTACCTACTTGCTCAGAGCTAAACTGGATGCTAAATATTTAAATTGTGGACCTTGATCTCAGGAAATACCATTACATTGAGACGTTATTCATAATGCCCTATTCGTACTTAGACCTATTATAATACTAAGTCGTGTGCCTGGTATGAATTCCTATGGAAAAACATGGTGTACTTCCACGCAAGGTTTCACCCCCTTTAACTCATATGAGGCACGAATAGAAGTCTTGTCCAAAATATCATGCTTCGACACTTAGCGTTTTAGGCTGTGTGGTCGTCATTAGATTTAATTAAATGTATTAAACAGGAAAGGAAGGTTATAAATAATAGTCAGTAGGATTTTAAAAACAATGAAAGCAAAGGCTCTGCCTTTTCGTTCGTTCCTTTTTTGCTAAAACCTCTTATATTTGTTCCTTAAATCGGTTAAGAAGCAAAAGTTTTAACACTACAACCAGAACACCTTATTCTCCAACGCAATTATACTGGCGATAAGCCAACACCGTTTTGCTGATGTGAGCTGATGGCGCTAGTATCTTCAAGAACCTAGACTTCTGCCATTCATGTTTTAGTTCCTACGTTTTGCCACCCGCTTATGTGAATTTGTAGTTCACAGTCGTGCTAGAGATAGTCTTTGTTACGGTGAAAGCAGGAAGTTATTATGCAATTATCATGGCCGGTGTAATTACGTATACGTTGTTAAATATTAGACTTTGTCTTCTGTATGTGAAGGATTTTAGTTGATAGCAAGTTCCTAATGTTTACATCATTACATGTTACTTTTCCGTTTATCGTTTCGATTACCCTATATTGTTACTGGGATCATGGTATCAAAATATCTTATTCACATTATTTATCTAAGGGCTGATTTTTCTATTCCCAGTCAACTTTAATTCAAGGATAAACGACGTTTAATAGTTCTTGTAAAAAAAACTGTCAAAATTTCAAAATTATAGTACCTCGGATAAAATCAAATCATTGAAAAATCACCCCTTAATGCCTAACATATGTTGCTAGTTGATATCCAGGTAAGTATTAAATAGATATGGATAAGTAAAATATAATTTATTCCATCCATAAATATTGGCTTCATTTTCTTTCCCCATGATATCTTTTTACAAATAAAATGTGCGTTCACATCATAAAGAAGCCTCTTTTACTGCGATGTAAAAATAACATAATTATTATAAACGCTATTCATAACTGAATGTACACGTAATTAGGTCCTTGTTTAAGAGTACACTTACGATGATCGAATACGAATGCGGAGGAAAATAAATGATGGTCCCTTTCAAACACTATTATTCATTATTCGCATAATACTAAAATATTGAAGATAGTATTTGTATCGCGCCGGCTATCGATCATTTTACATCTTGATCACACCTCCCCTCATGTTTTATCGTATTTTCTTTTATATTATGAACATCACAGGTTTTTAAACGTTGTGGTCAAGATGTCTAAAGATTGAGCTGTACGAACTTGGCTTTTATTCATACAAGCAAAAAAGTAAAGAAATTGATGACTTTTTGCATAGCCATTTATGATGAATTGTGAGTTCGGTTTGATCTTTTATTTATTAACTACAGGTAGGCATTTATGTGCAGGTTGTGTTGTATTATGTATACCGTAACATGCGTAAGGTTTATGTATACAAGTTATGAAAAGAATAAACATCACGAGTTTGCGAAATATCAGTAAGGTCAACGGATTTCCTCCCACGGCCGATAAACGTAACAAGAACGTGTAGGTGTTATGTGGAGGTGTATTCTATTAAGGAATTTCTGGAAAGGATTTTATTTAGGTATAATTTATTGAGATTGCGTATTTTATTTTAAAGTGTTATTTACCTCATCTTTACTGTTAGTGAAGTGACGGTGAAACGAAACGTAACAAGATGGCGCTACGTCAAAGCCAGCTGAATTTGTAGCTAAAACGTCAAGAATTCTCATAGCGAATATAGCGATCGGCGAGTCTCATTAGAACACGTCAGTATTATACGTTTTTAAAAACGCGTTTCATAAAAAATAATCCGTATTCGTATTAAATATCAATAAGCTGTGGCTTGTGACTATTAGTTATATTCTACACTATAGTGTTGTGTTTCGAGAATCCTCCCGGATCGATAAAGGTACATACTTAACAATGCAACAACGTTATGTTGAGGATTCCCAATTATCCCTTTATTAGATAATTTCTGAATTAAATGTGTAAAGCTTAATGATTCTATCATCTGAATAACAATTTTGCAGGGCTGTGTCAACATGGGAAGCTGTAGAAAAAATATGTTAAACATAATTACGCTCATAATATTGCCGGTGGCTTATTGCACTGTACAGCCTCCAATAGTAGATCCTGGCATTCTTGTGCAGTCTAAAACTCTCGGTGAATGTCAGGCTTGTAAATTATTTGTAGATTCGTTCCTAAAAGGCTTAGAGAGGACATCGAGAGGTAAATACGAGGGCGGGGATGCGGCTTGGGAAGAGGAGAAGTTAAAACTATCCTACAAGCGAAGCGAGATACGATTAATTGATATACAAGAGGGAATATGCAAGGAGGGCAAACACTCTTTGCAGTGCCACCATATGGCTGAAAAAGCTGAAGAGTTCATTGAAACGTGGTGGGCACAAGACCCAGATGAATCCACTGACTTATACCAGTACATTTGCATTGATAATTTGAAAGTGTGCTGCCCAAAACACCACTACGGTAAAGACTGCACACCATGCCCTGGTAATCATGAAAATCTGTGCAGTGGTAACGGTAAATGTCGAGGAGATGGAACCAGAAAGGGGAACGGGACTTGTTTATGTGACCCAGGATACACAGGAGGGGATTGTGATGTATGCATGACTGGATATTACTTGTCATACAAAGATGATAGCAAAATGCTGTGTTCCGCATGCCACCAATCCTGCATGGGGGGATGCAGAGCGGGTTCACAAAAAGACTGTGTAGCTTGTAAGGCCGGCTTTGTTTTCGATTCTGATGAAGGCTGTCTGGATGTAAATGAATGTGATGACATAAATAAATGCAATAAGAATCAGTTTTGCCTGAACTCCATTGGCTCATTTAAATGCATGACTTGTGACAAGTCCTGTGATACATGTCATGGAGATGGGCCTGATATGTGTCGGAAGTGTGCCAAAGGTTATATTAAGAAGGGAGAGTTTTGTATTGCTGAGAGGGAAGATGAGGACCAGTCTGAGAAGCTGACTACTACAAGGTAATAAGTAATGAAGTTTGATTTAATTTTTGTTTTGTTTGTCTGTCCTACTCACATTAACACTACATGACTGTGTCCTTAGTTAGTTGTTTTGTTTCCATATCAACTAACATCATAAAGAGACAGATTTATTCACAATGATTAAATCACAGTTTCACATTTAACAATTAATAATGCGAAGAGGCTGTTAAGATTCTTGGCCCAATTATGAGAAATGTGTATATTTAGGGTATGACCCTAAATAAAAAAGAAATGAATATTTACAATAAATACAAATTATATTTATACTAATAAGATCTTAACAAATAAGTAGTGTATTTCGTTTTTAGTTTTTGTATATAATTTGATCATATTTTTTACAGAAACGAGGAGTTATAGGGCTTCAAGTAAAGTGGTCATTAGTTTGTGTAGGTAAATGAACATTTTGTTTTTATGGTGGTGGGTTCGATTGGCACATAATTTATTTGCCATTATTATTATTATTTATTTATTAGAACCATCATACATACAATTTGAATAAGATTTATTTAATTATTGATATTGTTAGATTTGGTTGGGACTTGTGTGTTAAATGAAATTCATGAATGTTATTTTATGAAACTGCCTGTAAAATTTTTATTGGAAAATTATTTATAGAAAGTTTTATATCAATTTGTAAAAAATAAACTATTTTTTGCTATTCAACATAATATTAAGGTTTGTAATATTTGTCAGTTTAGGTACTTGTTAACTAAATATAAATGAAAAAATAACATGATTTAGTTAACCAACTAAATGCAATTCCAGTAGTACCTACTCTTTATATTATTACAGTTAGTCCAACCAATGAAGTTTATCTATTAGTTATGAGAATTCTATTTATATAATTTTCTAAAATTATCATCTGGGGACATTTGAAAGATTCTAATAATAGTTTAATTAACAGAAATACTTTTCCTTCAAGGTACATGACATATGTGGGTTTGCTGATAGCCACCGGCATACTCCTGCCCCGGTCAACCTCACTAGGTAGCATTGTAGGAGCAATGGTCCTATCCTACATACTAGGTGCCGAATACTACTGTATGATAAATGGACATACTGGTCTTGTTGACCTGAAGAATTTCGACTTGGCCCAGATATTTCAAACATAGGAATAAGATAGTACAATTTTGAAAAGGTTCTGGCAGAAATATCTTGTCCTTCAGCTCAAGTTAGGTGACGTTAATAGACTAGGATGAGATGTTTGTGATTTTTGGACATTCTTGCTCAGATTCCAGTGGTTGTTCTGGTCAAATATGGTTAACTAGGACCAGACATAATCCCCCTTATTCATGAACATTGCTTAAAGTTAACTAGTGATTAGCGATTCTTTAACCATACTTCTTTGACCTTTTAACGTCGCTTAACTTTAATCATCGTGTATGAATAAACGCCGCAGAGTTTAATAGGTTTATTCTTAAACGATGATTAGAGTTAAGTGATGTGCAAATGTCTAAAATGTGTGTTCAAACAATCGCTAATCACTAGTTAACTTTAAGCAGTGTTTATGAATAAGGAGGATAATGTCTATGTGGTCCTTAGATATTTCTGCCAGGATTATAGTGTAATAACTTATAAAGAAATTAATTAATTTATAAGTCAGGAGCTAGCAGGATGAATGAAGAAGGTTGTAGATTTCAAGTTTAGTGAGATATCCAATTAAGTTTTGTGTTATTTTATAATTGGTTAGTATCTAAAAAGTCACAGACTTCTTGGTGTAAGTTGTTAATTTTAATAAATAAGTTTATATTTTAGAACAGTGCAGTTTTTACAGTGATATTATTTATAATGCTTTTTGCTAATTGAGTGTTTATGATTGCTACTAGTATGTTTACTACAATTTTATTTTATTTGATGTCAATTTTTGTTGTTATCATTCCATACAATTTTAAACAGTCTTCCCTTTACTTTTACCTTATCCAATTTTATTTTAATCTCAACATTTTTATACTTTTATAGTTCTTAGTGTATTGTAATGATTGCTCATACATAATAACTGTATTAAAAATATGCCACAGCTATTGTTTGTAAATATTTCGCCTGTTCGCTGTTATGTTATGTAAAACAATGTGTGTTGAGAGATTTTCAGTACTGTTAAAAACCAACATATTATTTGGTGGTTCCTTGGGGGGCAGTAAGAGCGCCACATGGAGGCACTGGGCAGACAACGAGTCAGAAGGTGAGGGTGCTGGGTCCGTAAGCCCGGATAGACAGGCATCTAAGATCCTGCGGACTGGTTCTGCCGCGGGAGGGTCCCACCGTTCGGTGGGGCTCTCCCAGGCCAGGAAGTTTTTGAAAGATATGCCATTGGACTCGGAGTCCACGTTGACGGACTCCGTGAACGAATCCCACCCAGCGGGACGTGCAGACGGAAGTGGTCCCCCTATGCCTGCGCCCCTTGACCTTCAATCGAAGGCTGAGGAGGGGGCGGCGGTCATCGAGCGGGTGATCAAAAAGAGCAAGAACCTCAAGGGGACGTGCATCCGGGAGATTAGAAATGCATCGAGCAAAATGCTCGATACGGTCCGAGCTCTGGTCTCCCGGAAAGAGGAGGATGAGGTCTGTCGCTTGCGGGCCGACAACAAGCGCCTGCAGGGGCAGCTTACGGCCTTAAGGCGACAACCTCAAAAGGCGGCATAACTTGGGACGACTTCGCCCGAGGCATGGAGGTCCTTCAGCGCAAGCTGATGAATACACATTGGGGGAGTCATCAGCGCGCGGCTGGAGGGACTGGAGAAGGATGGCTGCCTGTTGCCGGCGCGGTCCCATCGTCCCTCCCTGGCGGCCGATAGGCAAAGGAGCCCGGCCCCTTTGCAGAAGAGCCACACAACGTACAGCCTCTGGTGATGGAGAAGGAGGCGTGGGCAACGGAGGTCAAGGAGACCAAAAGAAGACCGCTGATGCCCCGGCTCCTGCTCCAGCTCAGAAGCCCAAAGCAGGGGCGAAGAAGGCAGCGCCGAAGAGGCTCCCCAGGGCACCGAAGAGGCCCGCCATCCTGGTGACCCTCAAGCCGGAGGCAGTGAGGGAGGGCACCACCTACGTGGACGCCATAAGGAAGGCGAGGGCGGCCATCAACCTGGCCGAGATCGGGGTGGGGGCGGGCAAGCTTAGGAGGTCCATGACGGGAGCTTGCATTATGGAGCTCCCGAAAGAGACCTCGCCCGCCCAGGCCGACACCTTACCCAAGAGGATGGTTGAGGTGATCGGGGAGGTGGCGGTGGTGACCCGGCCCAAGATGGCGGAGATTCGCGTGGGTGAGCTCGATGAGTCCCTGACGGCCGAGGAGCTAAAGGGGTCCTGGCCGAGGCGACCAATCTCCTCCCGACCAGATTCGGGTGGGGAGTCCACTGCGATTGTCGGCCAGTCCTTTATGAAAGAGTCCATATCACCCCTAAAAAGCATTAAGCCAGTTTTGAACTTCAAATGTACGGACGACATCAGGTCACGTTACCCGATACTGTCAAATATTCCCAATCAACGTTGACCCTTAATGTATTGGAGATAAAGTTGAAAATCTAATAAAGAAATCGTGACATATTGTAGTAGATTGATGTGCTGTCGTTTGTACTTACCTACCTATTTGAAAGTAAATGAAACACGTTTAGCTATACAGTGGCCAATTTTCCTGAAACTTCTATTTTCAAGTGGCATCTAAGGGAGTCAATCTCAATATTACCCTTATTTGGGACTCATATAAATATGTATATAGGGTCCTATCACAAAAATTTTAATTGTTCAGTGTATAATATCAGTATTACTACTGTTACGTGTTTAAAAAGCTTTTAGCCTAAGCAACTGAATTTGAACATTGTGTTATGGTAATAAGGTTTAGATACAAATGCCCAACATTAATAAAAAGGATTAACTAAACAAACTTATTGTTTTATAAAAAGTGTGATATTGATCACAATGTTTTTCTACTTAAAGTGCACCTAACGGCTACTCAACCAACCAATGAGCCATGAAATTGTTTATGCCATTATTTGCCACGTCCTGTATACAATGATCAGTGTGACTACCATGAGTTCTCATTACGAAGATCATCGATATCGACCGCGTTTGACTCATCGATTGGCCCGCTTCAAGGTTGTAAGAACTCACAACCAACGAGAGTGCCAAACGCGGTCGATGCGTATGATTGAATCGAGTCTCATAATGAAAACTCATGGTAGCTACCAGTAAACGGATAGTGGGCCATTGTTAACGAGGGTCTTTAGCCACGGCGTAAACAGATTAATAGTATTGAATGAACGTAAACATTGGCATAATAATCTCCGTTAGTTTGAAATAAATGGTTTTCCGTTGTCTATGTTGTTGTTTTTATTGTGCAAAATTTCCTGTTATATTAGCAGCTACAACGTCTACATATTCCACACATGGATGTTGATTAAACACTACTATTTTTTGAAGAAAAGGAAGAGAAAATTCTAAATGTGTTTATTGTCTCGTAAAATGAAACAAAATAGGTATAAAGAATCGAAATAAAATATGTAAACCGTGCAATATGGCACCATACTTGTGATAGAAGCAAGGGATGTATATTATGACTAGCGGCCGCCCGCTCCTCCGTTCGCTATTTTTATATGCTCCGCTCCTATTGGTCTAGACTAAAGCTTTCCTGGATTAATGGGCTATCCAACACAAAATAATTATTCATCGGTCCAGAACTTCCTGAGATTAGCGCGTCCAAACCAACTCTTCAGCTTTATACATTAGTATAGATTATTATGAGACAGAGATCGTTCTTTTCTCTCATGTGACTCAATATCTTTATTGCTTTCCCATAAGTACATAATATAAAGGTGGTAACAATTTGTGTGAGATCAATTATGGATCCTATAGGGCACAGCAAAATAGGATAACAGGAGAGAGGAAGCTCTGTTTCAATATCTTAAAATAATACAATTGGGTTGTATCCTAAAAAATAATTTAATGTCCATCAGATAGGTTTATAAAAAATATTGAACATGTATTTTTTATTTTATCTTTCATTCAAATACTTAGGAAGATATATTGATTTGAAATTTCTTATGACGGCACGCCGTGGTACATAATATACCACGGCGCGATGTAATTGGCCCCCACTCCGTAACTTTAATATGCTATATCTCAGTAGTTTTTGGTAATTTCGACAAAATAAAAAATACGGGTCTTATTTTTTTTATTATCTATAAGACTGACTAATTATTTTTTTGATTTTCATACCTCGTCCGTACCTACCTAAGGTACGGACGACAGTAGGGCACAAGCTATCCGAAACTGTCAAATATTCCCAATCAACCTTAAGCCTTAATGTTTTAATGATAAAGTTGAAAATCTAATAAAGAAATCTGACATTTTGTAGCAGCTTGATGTGGTGTCGTCTGTTATCCGTACCTAATAGGTAATAATATGCATATTTGACATATTAAAATAAAAAATTACATATTAAATTACCGTCTATAAGATGGCTTGTGGAATTAATTCCACAAGCCATCTTATAGACGGTAATTTAAGACCGTTAGAGCAATATACATTATTGGTAATTTCTTAATACGTTAATTACAGTCAAAATAGCCCGAGTTAAGTTGCGGTCGCGAGGTCGTTGCTCGTACTATTTACGTCTTAAGGAAATTTACTATGAACGTGAGTGTAAATCCATCTTAGAGAACCGTCTTGGGCCTGAGTTCCGCAAAATGTCCTTTTTATTTCCACGTAATCACTGTCCATTCTAACTACTTATGGTTGTCTGGAAAACTTATGATAGGGCCAATGCAGCCTATTGTATGGTTTGTAGCGAGTTTTAAGGTAATATTAATCTTTACCTATGTAATTTGTAACAAAAAAAAAAAAAAAAAAAATTGCCCTGACATAATTTTGTCTCTGGTCATCGTTGAAAAATTTCCTTGCTAATTATTATAAAGTTAATAAATCCGTTTTTCGCGCTTCATGCCCATTAATACGTAATGTTTGTCGGTTTCGGCGCAAGTGTGACACTAGACATTTACATACAGTCACGGCTGTCAATACACGATTATGTGGTGACCGTGACACAATTTTTATGTTCGAGCACCCGACGCGACACGTTTTGTAGTCTTTGAGTTACAAAAGTACAGCGAGTACAAGAACATAGGTAAGGAACATAGGTAGTATAAACTGACTTGTGATTGTGCAAAAAACCTTTACATTGTGAGGTCTGCTGAAACTAATGAACTGAACTTGAAAAAAGATGATGATCCCTGAGTTTGTTTCGGCTTTTCTTCTTAGAGGTAGTCAGTTAGGAAATGCCGGCTCCAGCTAGTTTAAAAAAATATGACATGTAAAAGTGATCAGTGATCCTACTTGCATACCTAATAAACGATTTCATTTCACTGCATAACTAGATGTGTCACCGTGTGTACCTACCTTTTTAATAAATTCTTCTGAAATCTCAGCTGTAGCCCAGAATTTGCATACCTGCTAAAGGCTGTATTTTTTGTGACACAATGAATTAACACGCGCGAAATAAAAGCGTGGTTGGCGTGTTTAGCTAAGCCATTAACATAGTTTTGTAGAAAGGAATCAAAGTAAATTAGGGCCCAGGTGGCAATAATCTTGTCCTGCTACTTACATGGGACGTAAACCTAAAGTGGTGAAATGAAAACAAAATTTAAAAAGCACAGAAATATGCGTGTCGTGTAATTTAAGATCGTTAGAGCAATATACCTACATTATTGATAATTTTTTAATACGTTAATTACAGCCAAAATAGAACGTATAATACAGCTTGACGTCTTGTTCTGTGAAAACACGTGATTTTAGATAAAAAGCTCCCTACAGAGCCTATATGGCATACATAAGCTTCTTCATTAACCGCTTGGCGCTTATAACTTAATAGGCACGCAAGCTGTCAATCACTACCCACATCGGTTATGTAAACTAAGTATCTGCTATTAGTCGTGTGTTACGTTGAAAATGGAACCGATATGACAATGTATTACCGTCTAAGTGCCAACTAACAGTGCTACATAGGGGCCATTCATTTATTACGTAAGACGATTCAGGGGGGGAGGGGTATCGGCCATGTCTTATTTTTTCTTACAAAGAGGCGGGAGGGAGTCTTGATAGTTCTTACGTAAGATCACAAATGCGCAATGTTGCAATTATACTTTTAAAAAGCGCGGGACACTGCGCGCGTGCCGAGATTTGCGTATGCGTGTAGGTACAATATCCATTTCCATGGCAACGGATCCACACAAGCGGAGAGTTCCCCCGAGGCGCAGTGCGGGAGGTGCGGGCCTGTGTGGATTAGTCGTCACTTGCTTGCGTAAACAATACTCGTTTATTGCGTTAATGATTTTAATATTGTAATTAAATAGTAATTGAATTATTGAAGTGTGCGAATAGTTTCTTTTATTGATGTATGTCAATTGCCCAGTGTCAGTAGTATAGTGTTGTGTCTTTATTGTGTTTTAATCATGGATTCCTTGTCAAACGCCGATTTATATAAAAGGTTATTTGATGCATACAAAAAATGTTATACGTATTCGGGACGTTCCGGTCAAAAAATCCAAGAAGATTGTAATATGTTTTGGAAAGCGGCAAAGGCGAATCACGGTAAAGATATTAAAAGTTTCCAAAACCAAATATTGGACAAAATAAGAAGCCTAAATGAAAAATATGCGACGAAAAAAGTTAACTCAATGAAGTTTTTTACTAAGGCAAGTATTTCTTACCCATCTTGTGGACAAAGACCTGTAACAACAACAGATTTAAATACAACCCAGCAATCAAATCCTCCAGAAGTAGAAAAAGTTGAAAGTAAAACTGAATCTGAAGACGATTAGAATGTCAGAATGAAGACGATGTCAGATTACCAAACAAAGTTTATTACTACCAAAAATTAAAAATTATTAGCACCTTTGTAAAGTACAAATAAACATTTCTAAAAATTGTTACTCAAAAAAATGGTTTTTTTTTTCCTTTAGATTCTTACGTAATAAATATTTAACAGGGGGAGGGGGTCGGCCTACTCTTATTTTTTCTTATAATAGGGGGGGAAGGGGTCAAAAACTAGCGAAAATAGTCTTACGTAATAAATGAATGGCCCCATACGCATTGCTTTTATATTGTCAAATGACTTGACATTTAATAGATTTTGACAGGTCAAGTTTTTGTGGGTACATTTGACATTAGAATGGAGGTTTCGCTTTTAGATGGAAAGGTTTTTGTGATAGACTTATCCTCGCCAAGGCTAAAATTAGACATAATTAAGCAAAAGTTATAAAGAATTGTAATAATAATATACACAAAAACCTAGTCCATGTATTTTGTTAGTGTTTGATGGTTTTACGAGTAAGGACAGCAGCATTTTCTAGAAGTCCATATGTGGTTCTTAGATATACCTACACAAATTATTTATTTGAAAAAATTATATTGCTAATCAATTACTTGTTCGAAAAATGTGTCTGCTGGACAAGGTAAACAACGCAAAGTATGTATGTTGTTGAAAAGTCAAAATGAATTCCATTGCTTCCTACTGATATGGTCTTACGCTATTAGCCTATACACAGGATTTACATAGAGAACCTTTTAGCATTGGATTTAACTAAAATTAGTGCCTAAAATCTCAAGCAGACAGAAATCTCAAGATATACAGCACTCACTGTAGATAGTGGAGGTCCAACTTCAATTATAGGCGTTTACCCTCCTATGTCTGTTATTCTGATACTCAACACAACTGAAATTCTCATAAACATCCAAACATTAATATACATTTTGCACCATCGAAACACGACCTACCGAGTACTCAATTCATGACCTAACTTTCAAATCACTTCGTCCGAGACAACCTCAAATTACCAACTACCTAATCTAAACAACCTATCCAATCCAAATTGTCTTTAAAGACCAAATTCTAACATTTTGCATACAGTCGCGGCGATTCCAAAGCCTTCTATTTTCATGATACGCGTAAACTGGCAACACTTAGTACATTCTTATACATGTCGGTGCAGCAACAAGAACTAGTCTAACTAGTTCTGCTTCCGTGAAGATCGCCGACTAAGTGGACACTTAGCAAGCTTCACTTTGTTTATTTCTAGGAGAGGAAACTAATGGTTACTAGTTCTGGGTAAGATTTCGTTGATCCAATGGTGTATTGTCTTGGGTACGTAGATTTTTTTTCAGTTAAGTGTGGGAAAAATTGCTCCTTGGGCCTTGATTTTAGAAAAATTCTTGATTACGTCACTAACTGCCATTTTAATGATCGAATTGGGTTTTTTTCGGTGGCTAGGTATCCAGAGGTTTAATGCAGTGCCAGTGTTAAAAAAATAGGTCCTTTGATACCTCATCTTTTTAGAAAAATTTGGACTGTTAGTTTTCCTATTACCGGCGCCGATTTCTTTATTTTTAAACTGTACTAAATTTGAGTTCAGGTTAGTGTGTGATCAAAGAAGCCAGCCAGCGCCACGACCTGCCAGTTTTAGACCTTTTAGAACACTATTTGAGTGCACAAAAATACCTCTAGCGCTTAGCTTAAAATCATTCTTCGATTACTCCAATTGCTAAACGTGGTAATTATGCCATCGTCACCATACCTGTCGTAATCAGTATATCGTCTGCGATGTGATTCGGAGCAAAACGGCGCAAATGATGTAAGGTAGTAGGTGCTGTGAGTAAATACCTGCAGGTAGATTATGTTCGTACAGGATTCTATCGATATCTGAGAAATTGTCGGTAGAATGCGTCAGCTTGATTAGCGACGTGTAACGACTGTTTCTGAAGCATTTCCTTTGAAGCTTGCCCGAGTAATCTTTGTGCGCTATAGTCGGATGCGGTTTTTTGGCAATTACACCGTACTGTTTGTCAGTGTCTACTACGTGGTATAAGTATTTAAAAGTTTTAGTTTTCTGTTTATTACCGAACCCACTGACAAGCATAATCCTCAGATCACTACACTGTCCATCCTTGGCATGCAACTGTTTATCTTATATCCTTAAAATAATTATCATAAAACGTTTTGACCGTTAACTCCACGAATTAAGAAAATATCGCCGATAAATGTGATAATAACGGACAGTTTTCATTTCGATCAGGCTGTATAACTAAGTGACGACATTGGCCCGAGATCGCGCGTCTTAAAAAAAAAAATGATAATGTTGTCGATGAAACCTGGAGAAAGGCGGCACTTCCAGTTCCAAACGTAATAAAAAGCGTATAAAGACAATGCCGATAGAAAGTAATGAATATAATGTCTATTGTGTGAGTTATGTCGCATGGGAAATGTTTCATAACGTTGCAAGAACAACAGTTTTGTTATGTTTTTAAGTACTTTTATTTGCTGTCTGAGACAATGTATCTACAACGATGTTATAAGTAAGTACTGGTGACTCAGCAATCAGAAAGCTAATTCCCGAAAAAATGCTCACAATCAAGTTACCTACATACAATCTCTTCTCAGTGACAACCAACGACAAAAACTTGTTAAAAAGTGGTTAAAGAAAAGGTATTTTTGACAGATTGTCACTGCGATTCAGACTTCGAACATTCTTAATTATTGGCTAATAGACACAAAATTGCTAATACACATTGTTCGTAGAACCGATGGCCGATGGGGTAGTGAGGTTCTGGAGCCACGTACCAGAAGATGCAGCGTAGAAAGGCCCCCAATAAGGTAGACCGATGACCTGGTGAAGGCGCGGGAAGCCTTTGTCCAGCACTAGACCTCTATAAGCTGAAGAATAAGCAGAAGAAAGACATAAAATAATAATATGTTCATGTATAATGTTATAACAAGGTAAAGAATAAATAAATTGACTGATTACAAGGTGAAGGAAAACATCTTGAGGTAACCTGGACTTTTAAGTCTGAAATTGTCAACCCGCATTAAGAAAGCGTGGTGATTACGCTCAATCTTTCTCTATAAAAGGAGACCTGTGCCCAGCAGTGGGACGATAAAAAGGTTGATGATGATGATGAAAAAATAAATTGTGCAACAAAAAACCAACTTCGTTCTCATCTATCGTAAGAAATTTGCAGCTTCATTTAAATAAGTAGTTTCGAGCAACTATTTAATTATACCTACTTTACTACAGAACTGGTCCTTGGAGACTCATCTTCATAATTACTTCACATCAACTCATTACGCTATATCCAACAGCAATATTCTCAAGTCTTCACATTCCCTCAAACTCTCACACATGTCGAAATGCCATCACGTAGAGATTTCTCAAGGGCTTCGCCCCAGAGCCCTAACTAAGGCACCGTTCAATTATATATTATTACGGCGTTTGTGATAGCAGGGCAGGCACGAGTGTGCTGTACCGTTGACGAGAGTACAGTTATATCGTAGTTTTGAGTGCACGACACGGCTACGATTTGTTTCTGGTCGGTAGGACTAAATGCGATTTCGTCTATTATTAATAGGTTTACTGCTAGATGCTTGAATGTTCTGTTTTTTTATAATTATGAACTTGTGCTTGAACGCAATTCCGCCTATGGTAAGTAGTGATGCAATCGTTGATGGTAAAGCGAAGTAAGTTTATTAAGAGCCTGTTCACTCTAGCCTAGTAATGTTCATATGCAGGAATTCCGAATACTTGATCAATGAAAGGTAAATTCAAAGCAAGGGTGAAGACATCTTCTGAGTACGCTCGTGTCATCATAGACTGCATCTGTCACTTTCCATTAGGCGTGATCAAGGTCGAGAGCAGGCTTATGCAGAAATAATAATAATAAAAAACTTTGAAATAGCTGTAAACTAAGCATGATAGTTTACTTTTAAAATTTGATGATTAGTTTCATTAGATAAAGCCTGCTGTAAAAAACCGGCAGTCACCAACACATTTACGAACTTTTTGCCATCATGAAGCTACAAAATCGCGTGGCACTTACGACCTTACACCTACTTTACCGACGTATCAAAGTTTCCTTGAATCACTATCGCAAGCTTCGCCCACTCTGTGGTATTTGAAGTAATTTGCATAAGTATGGCGCCCTAAGTAACTTTGGTCATACCGTAATGTAATTGAGATATTTACATATAAAATAAGTCACTGAAGACATGAAGTACAAGTTTTAAGACTTCTGGACTTGGGTTTCTTCTACACCATCTATTTCTTATCGAGAGCCCTCTGTGTCTCGGAAAATACGTTAAACTGTTGTATACAACTTTATTGATTTTTTTATACGAAACCTGAATATAGTTTGTTCAGAACAAGCAACTAAATCGATTTCAATAATTTTTACACCATGTTATATTTTTTTCCAAATATGTTTAAAAACTGTTGTAGTATGGTTACCGAGCGCAACAATAGAGTTTACAGCGGATCATAGAGTTGCGGGCGAGTGGCTCGTTGACCATATTTTTGTAGGGACAACCAAGTAACATAACAAGCTCATAACTTTGTGATTTTTCATGATAGCTTGTTGAAATTTTGTACATAAAATTACTGGACACGTGTTTCGGGTTTCGCATAAACAAAAATTAACGTTTCCGTTGTCGTGTTCCGGCATGATGTCTGGTGAAGCCGTACGGAGGACGGGTCTGAGCAGTTGTGTTGCGATGTTTGCCGGGTACGATGCGCCTAATGTTGTTGTGTTGGGAGTTTGGTCGTGGAGGGTCTTCAGATCAATCTCCCTTTGGCGCAGCATCGTTGGTCGTGTTGTTGGGTTTAACATTTCATCACCTCGTTCAACTGCCGTCTTCCTTCATATTCGCTCAGTTTTTCTGAGTGAATAGGCTCTTAATAAACTAGCGCGCTTTATCATCAACGATCGCATCACTGCTTAACATCAGGCGGGATTGCGGTCAAGCGCTAGTTTATTATTATTAAAAAAAAAAAATCTGACAACTATTCCTACCAAGGGGTGTCGTATTACCCACTAACTGGATTGTGGTGGTCAGATAGTCAGTTTAAGTTTGAGTACCTACATGTTAAATAGGTACAGGCATGCATGCAACTGTATCCAGTTAGACTGGAAACTTTAACATCGGCTAGATGATGCAAACCGCCTATTAGAAATCATTTACCACTAATAATTTCCGATTGGTCGATAAAAACATCAGAGTATTTTACGTGTCAAAAACCTGTGATAAAGTCTTAGCTTTAAAAAGACCATTCTTGATATCCGTATTACTAAAACCTCCTGCAGACAGGCGCGACGTGACTCGGCTAGTACATTACTTCATTGATTTTTTTGTCTCCATGTCTAAGAGCAGTTAATGGAAATTGTTATAGCAGGATGGTGTCGCACCTGTATGCGTGAACCTTTACGATAGTGTCAGAAAAACAAATAGCTTTACCATTTACAAAGCTTAATCATCATTAGAACGAGACACATTAGACACAATCTCCTTCCATATTTATTAAGCTCAATATCCAGTTTCTCATCATGAAGCAATCCTGGCATTTCTACCAATATGACTAAAACGGCTTGACATAATAACTTATCGCCTTATACGACACTTGTCCTTCCAAGTTGAGAGCAATCTCTATTAGTCAGCAATGCGTAGGCGCAGGACGGAACGCGGAATTGTACGGCTGTTAGAACGTTTTTGGTTTTTTTACTGGCCGTAGAAGTCAACCTAATTTTCGAAGGAAAAACGCTAAATGCTGGGCTTGGATACAGGTTAGTCCTAGTCCTAGGACCTTGTTTAAACGACGGCTGTGAGTGTGGTTTTATACCTCCAGGGAGGGGCGGATGGGGGAGGGGGCAGCTGCCTCCACTGCCCCTCCCTGGAGAGCTCGCAGAACATGTATGAACTAAGGGAGTTCATGCATGTAGTTACTAATCAAAGTATGTATTATGTAGAAGTGCTTTTTTTGTTATGGATGGGAAATCATCAAATGACTTTTCCCGCTCTGGGCGGTGTGGAAGGGTGTGGCAAACTTTTACTGGCCAAAACCCACCCATGCTTCTTCACTTGCCTGTGCGCCAGGGCCACGGTTTCTTTTTTAACCAACCCGCAACCCTGACCCGGGAGGATCGGTCTTCGTGGACCCCGTCATGATGTGCTGACATCTCTTTGAGGCGCACGTGAAATACAACGTGCCGCAGGCCCGCGCCTTCTGTGACCGGGAGTTCGATGTTGTTTCCCGACCAGGGCGTCTCCTGCGGTGGCTAGTGGAATGAGGACGCTGGGATTCCTGCTCCGTGAAGCGCTCCGCCTTCTTATGTAGATGTGCTTGTGTGGTTTGTAAGGCAAAATAGCCGGGGAAAAATCTGACTTGCCCCCGTCTCAGGCCAGAAGTTGGGCACGTCTTTTTGTTTGTTTGAACGCGCTAATCTCGGGAACTACTAGTCCAATATGAAAAAGTCTTTTTGCATTGGTTAGCCCATTGATCCAGGAAGGCTTTAGGTTATTTAACATCACGCTGTGACTAATAGGAGCAGAGCATATATATGTCGGAGACAGCGACGGCAGAGCGGTAAGGTCGACATCATCTTGGTGTGGTGGTACATGTTCCACCTCGTAGGTGAGTTTTGAATTGAAGCACGACGCGCAGATATACCCTCCAATCTTCATAATAACAATTTGAATAGGCAAACCGACAGTTTCGGTTCGGAGATGTGCCTTGGTCCGCGTCTCGATGCAAAGTCCTCGTTCGACGAACCCTACTTTCCAAAGCGACTCTGTCCATATGCCGCCATCACAAAATGACGTCACAAGCGTTCGCCCCTCTACTACGTAAATCAAATCAGCAACTTCTATTAAAATTATATCGACGATCTCCGACATATATATAAAAAAAGACATCGAAACCTACGCTACGACGCCTAACAATACATGTGGTCACTATTTCTTCGACATTTCCTATACCATCTCCGCAACGATTTAGAAAAGATTTCACAATGAAAAGTTAGGTAAGTAGTGTAGAGTGAGCTGTGAATAGTGTCAATATTTAGCATTTTTTGAGAATATCAGCTCACTAAATATTCATTTCACCTAAGTTTTTACGGTGTGATGTAACAGATTTTTTGTATATGCGAAGCCAGAAACACGTGTCCAGTATTTTTATGTTAAGAATTTATGTACAAAATTTCAAGAAGCTTTCATGAAAAATTATAAAGTTATGAGCTTTTTTATGTTTCCTGGTTGTCCCTACAAAAATATGGTCAACGAGCCACTCGCCTGCTCGCGCCTGCAGCGGCGAGGGTCCCAGGACACTATGATCCGCTGTGAACTGTGCGCTCGGTAACCACACTGCAACATTTTCTTAATATATTTGGGAAAAAACATAATCTGGTGTAAAAATTATTGGAACCGATTCAGTTGCTTATTCTGATTAAAACTATATTTATTTATTTAAATAACGTTGTATAAGTTAGCTAGAGCGTGAGGTAGGCTTTTGAACTTTAACATTTACAAGAAAATATAATTAATTCTATTTACCTACTTGCATGCCTCTTCCCAAAGATAGTTTTGATGTACCGAATGAAAAAAGCAAACCTCATTTAAATATAACAATCATTTTTATTTACTTACATAACTGGAGAGGGTCGAATTACCATACAGTCTACACTCAAATAGCTAGGCAGTTATCTAATGCTGCAATTTGGTAAACAAATCAGGTTTCTCCAGCTTGACAACACGAATTTTAAATTATTAGATGCGTCGTATCAATACTTTATATAATTATTGTTCCTTTCGCGCCAAGGTCCATTGACTCATGGCGTCATTTCTAAATCCCCATTTCTAATTTTGAAACTGGATGCTCTCAGCAAATATAGCAATGATGTCATCCAAGAAGCCGTCTCGAAGTTGGCCCTTTTGGACGAAATACGATCCAATAAATGGTCTTTATTTTCGAATTTCATTACGTAAATTGTAACTTACACCGGACGTTGAATAAAAAGGTACAGCATTTTAAGGTTGAATTTTACAAAAACATCTCGTACCGTATTAAAAAAAATTTGGTTATGTTAAAAAAATATTCGATGACTATTTTCTGCCAAACGATGCATTGTAAGATCATGTCTCTTAGAAGCTATAATATTTCCATAGACAAGGTAGACCAATTATTATAAATTGGTAGGTCCTCGCTCCATAGTCACCTGGATATACTCCAAACAATTTTTAATATTATACTTTTTATTCTTTGAAAGTTTTTTCTGCACCTACGCATCTAAGAATGTCAGATACATTCTGCAGTAGCCCGCAACTAAACATATGCCTTTTCAGTAACATGTCATTAGTATTATACATAAGTAGTTGATTGTCGGCAACTTTTTGTTGCTACAAGACACTCTTCAATTATTTGTAAACGTATTTTAGGTATGGCTTTACTACCTTACCTATATTTTAGACCTATGTACCTTTCATAGAGAATAAAAACAGATACATCATACATTCCATAATTTTTTTTTGTTCCATTTGGAACCGGCTAAGGTCAGAGACCATACTGCCTTGTCTTCTGTAATTAATTTTCAACTATCCTATTCTAACTAATCTAACTTAATCTAACCTAAACCTATCTCCTTTCGTTTCTCGCGCGAACCGACACTAGGAGGAAAGTTTGGGACAAAGTCATGATGTGCGTGTCACTATGCTGCAATATTTCAATGTTCTTTTTGAATTATTCACTTAGTGCACTTTTTACTATATAAATCACGCGTTTTTATTTAGTAAACGACACTATAAATAATTTAAAAGTCCAATGAAAAACGGGCACTCATCTTAGCTTTTCCGCCAAAACTCCCATTTCATAGAGTAACTGAGTAAATATGTTTTTATTTTATTTGTTTCTGGCTCGGTTACTAGACCTTTAAGCCACAATAAATATGATGTGTCAACCTCAAATTGCCAGCGTTAAATTATATCTATTTTCAAAACAAGCTCTTAAAACCGCTCCAAAACATTGCCAGCGAAAAAACAATGCCTCTTCCTCAAGGCCACTCGGTCACTTTCAATTTCAAAGTAGCTTTATCATTAGCATAACCTTTTCATATGACGGACCGAGGACAAGGCGGAGTCAAAAAACAAAATCATCTTTTTTGCATCCCGTTGCTGTTTTACCACGCATCCTTCTGCTATCTCTTGCATGAAAAAGTGCAATGGATACTTCTCCGTGGTCTTTTTTCGTAATTTTAAAGATTTTTAAGGTACAGGTAAGGGCCAGTTCACGTTGTTTGCTCTTGAAGTCGACTGGCAATGTCAAAGGAGTCACATTGGCAGGTCCTTGGTGCGTCTGGTATATGCGTGTCCCACAAAAAGTTTGGTTTTTTAAGTCAACAATGGGTAATGTTCCCATGGTTTTTGATGACGTTTGAGTACCTATAAGCGTTGGTGGAATTCTTATTGATTTGTGGGCAAAAGTAGGGTTCGTTTTTGAGTGTATGTTTTTGGTCCTTTCAGCTTTGTACGTATAGATTAGAACGAAATTAATTATTCATTTCAGTTGCAGTTCACCCTACTTATGTTATTCTTTTAGTTAGAAAAATATGCAATACAAAAAAAAAAAAACAAAAAAAAAGCAATTAGTTTAGGTGCTTACCCATTAAAAAAATGATAAGTATTTATTTTCATGCTTTACCAACTATCCATTGACAAATAAATGTTCTCAGAAAATGTTAACGAGGTTACTTCTGGCGTAAATAACATACTAGGCCCAACATGTTCTCAGAGTCCGGCAAACACATAACATATGGTGACCCTATTCTTAAAAGGTTGTTTTATGCCGAGAGCAGAGAAGTTTGCCACATCATTTTTAAGTAACAGACATTACATATAGGTATAGTATTAGGTTTAAAAAAATGCATTTAACTAATGCAATCTATTCTAGGAAAACCAATTCTTTTACAGTGAATTTGCTAACCCCGTCTTCAGTTTTTTTTTAAATCGCGGGAAAATAATATCTGCCGTATATGCAAAAGTAGGTACGGGGAAAGGACATCGACATGCAAAATGTATCGCATTTGAAAATAATTTTAAATCCTACACAGTAAGTTCGTTTCTTCAACATAAAACATACTTATTTATAACTTTTCAATAGTACTAGTTAGTCAGAAATCAACTTAAGTACCGTTATAATAAAATGGATATTTGTTTAACTTGAAGAAACGTCAAGTTGATGAATTTGAATTTAGCCCCCTAGCGTTGAAATTTATCTCTGGTTATAAAAAAAAAAAAAAACTGCGCATAGACAGGTGTAATATTGACGCTGTCAAAATGTATGGCAGAGCAAAATTTAATGGAGGGAACTTTAGAATCATGGAATGGTTCCACGATATCAGATCGTTCGTCGATATCCCTGCCATCTTGTATGGCTTACATATAATATTATGTGGCCTTAAAAATCTGAATGCGCTTTCAATAACAGTTAACTACGAAAGGTCAATTCAATAAATTGAAACGAATAAAAGGATGAATTAAATGCCAATTTTATTGCAGAATGGTGATGTCAGACATTTTACGTAAATATTTTCTTCGCTTTAATTTTTTTTTGTCCCCGACAGGGCTCAAGTTATCAAAGTTCAAGACTCGATTTATCACAGTAAGAGTAGGAAAGGAACGGATTAGGTACATATTGACAGTTCTACAACATTCATTGCGGTATTTACATTGTTAAGCAGATTTATTTTCTCAATATAAAGCAATGGATTGTTATTTATAGCGAGTTACGCAATTAGGGTGCTGTTAAGTAGAACAGCCACAGCTTTAAACGGGTTTGATTACTTCAAAAAACATCGAGTTTATTTGTAAGTTGCATACTAATGTATTACTAATAAACCTTCCGGCATAAATACTCTAAACAATGTTTAAAACCGGGTCAAAATCCGTTACTGAATTCCGAAGAACATAGCGGTCACATATTTAGGCATGACTTTACAAAAAAAAAAATGTATAGAAGAAAATAAATAGTTATATCAAATAAAACACATAAAATATACCAGCAGCGGTCATCGCTCGCAGGTAAAAATATTCTATATTTAAACAGAAATAATGTGTAAGAAATTAAACAGTCTATTTTTATTTTCCCAGATAATCGAACGCACGTCTTGATGCGGCCCTCAACCAGGGTCAGTTACAGAGACGTCGAATAAACGAGGTAAATAAAACATAAATGAAGCCCTATAGTTTAGATTGGCAACAAAACTTGTGCCTGTTTAAAAAAAAAGAATGACAGTCCAATGTTTAAAATTGGAATGCTACGTGGTTGGCATGGCTTATTGGGAAGTTTAGAAATATTCTTAATAGCTTTTTTTTTCATTTCGAAAGAAGAGCAACAAAGTTATTAATTTATTTTCGTTCCTAAACACACAAAAACACCTCTGTTTTTAAAACCACAATTTAATGTAAATCGATAAAAAACAAAGACATACGTGCCCAGGATTCAAAATATCCTTATAAAAAATATCATGTACATATATCAGAAGCTTCCGAGGTTAGCTTAAGTAAACAGACTTACAAAAATAAAAATAATTAACATTAATAAAAATAAGTACCTACCGTGTAAACTTTTATATGCAGTTAGTAAAAAGTTCTTATTTTGCCATTATCAACAGACACTACAGTATTATTTAATCGTGTAGATTTATTTTTATTTTTTTTAGATCTGCATTTGAGTTTATCTGCATCAAAAATATTACGTTCGAAAATCGTATCTCAAACTTACATAGAGATAGCGAATAAAATCATAAAATAAACATAGCATTCTTACAGTAATATATTAAATTTATTATTGATAAACATATTTTTGCTTCTCTATTGCGACCAATAAAACCGCGGGGTATCTCAGCAAAAGATTGTCATCACTATGCACTTTACAAAACAAATTTATTATATCTTGAAAACGCATTCGAATATAACCTTTATTTTAAAAACTTTAAAGTCTCATTCACCCCCAAAGATAACCTTGTTAATAAGCGAATAAAACGAATTCATGTGGGCCAGAGACAATATAGAATAAGCGGCCATGTTGCTTGTCTATGGATAAAGATTTATGGCGCGACTGCAGCTGTAATTTCGCAATCTTTATATTTTTCCGATTGTCGCTTTTGCTATTTTTACGCCTGGGTTGCCAGATATTATTATCAACGGTAGGTCAGATTTTTTTTTATGGCAAAAATATTATGTCGATAGAGATTTTATAGCTGTGTGGTTGCTGGCTAAGAATAACCGTTACTTCTGGAGGTGTTGTATTAAATTTATCCTTATTTTGCAAACATCTAACAAAGGCATAATCTGTTTACTTTTTGAACGGGTTTTACCAAAGCCAGATAAATGTTTTATCTCGCGTAGCAATGAAATCCAAAATCTATGGTTATATCCGTAGAGTAGGTAAATTTGACGTATTGATAAACTGTCAAAAATTTAAATAACAGTGTTCTTTGGGTTTTATAATATATATTTGTATAATCATTTAATTTAGTATGAGTACAAATAGTTGTGTAGAATAACTTTAACACTCGATAACACTAGCACATGCTATATATTTTTTTCACGAATTTGCTTTAAAACATCTACAATTACAATATATTTCTTCAATTTTAATACTTGTATTCGTTTTTCAAACGCGTAAAGAAATACAATTGCTCTCGTATGTAGGTACTTATAAACATTCTTATAATATTTCCGCAGCCTAGTGTCCTTTTGGAATATTTTTCTACAAATGTCGGAGCGTGCCGGATCGCGGGTAAAAACTATAATCACATGCAATTCTGGAACGCGCGTCTAGATTAAATAGAGCAAAAATTCAAAGTATTTTATATAATAATGTAAAAATATGTAAGTCATGTGGTAAAAAATAAAAAATAAATGTTTGTTGAAGAAATACGTCTCTGTGGTTTGTTGTCTGACCGATGTGGTCTAAGGAAAGTGTTTTATTTTGAACAGTTTTCAAACGAAGTTTATAGATAAGGGTTGCCAAAATTCTCGAAAAAATGTGGAGTTTTTGGTAGTTTTACACAAGCGTTAAATCTGTCATCAGAACTTTCAAGGTTTTTATAAATTCAAAAATATAATATATAAAAATATCTAACAAGCCACAAATTTTTCTTTAAAAATGTAAACTCCAGAAAGAAAAAGCGTTTATTTATTTAAAAAATACTGGTAATACTTTATTTTATCTTTAACTTCTTGTTTATGCCTCACATTCAAATAATATAAACTTTATAATGTCAACGACCTAAAAGGCGATGTCGCCGAACCATGTTCAAATTAAGAATTGAGAAATAAAATTTTATTCAAATCTAGAACCTCGTAGGTGGGAGTCGGGAGTAGGTATTATATTAATATTTAATTTGGAATCAGACATTTATTTATTAAGAACTGTTAATACCCGAACTCGCTAGTAAATTATCATTATAGACTAATAAATTACTTTTAAAAATTTGTAAATCTTTCTACGTGCTTTGTCCAGGAACATGATTAATTATCATGTTCCTGTTTTTTCATGGCTTTTTTTCATGCTTTTTTATTGGGTAAGTTAAAGTAATCCCATTTCTCAGGATTTATTTACGAATATTCACTTTAAACGAAGAGTTTCCGCTACAAATTCTTCTCAGTAAGCATGAAATTGGTAGTTTTGACAAACTTTATAGACGTGTCCCACTTCGTATCACTTATGGATATAAAATTAATTTGGAGCCCGAATTAAGAATAAATGTCAATATGATTTGACAGTTTCTCCCAAGAAATATAATATTGCACATTCGAAATTTTAAATCTCGAATTTGTCATTTGTTTTGACAGATTCAGATGTATCTTCGTAAACGGGCTTAGCCTAGGTCTATGCACTAAAAGCACATAAGAGCATTTTAAAAGTTAAAGTCACAATCAGTTCACTACAACATATACCTACTTGCAACAAGCTCAGAGATTGTTCTTATTCCAAGCCTACCACCCTATCTGTGCCAATTAAAGTACATTAAAGTCAAGTCGACATAAAGATCGTAGCGCATACTGACAGCTGTAGTCGCTCATAACTAAGAGAAAAAAAAACGCACGCAAAACGCACACAAAACGCATGTGCAACAGTAATTACAGTTACTTCACACTAACACGTCGCTGTTGATTATAAAATTACATTTTATTGTTATACCAATGTGTGTGGGTTGCTCAGAAGAGCCACTTCTTTCCGGACTCCAAATAAAATTAACTAAGACATTCTCGGGAGTTTTAGCGGGAAAGTCAAGCTGAGTGTCACGCTCAATTTTCATTGGAGTTTTAAAATTATTTATACTGTTGTTTACTAAATAAAAGTGCGTGATTTATGTAGTTAAAAGTGCATTCAGTAAATAATTCATAAAGAACAGTGAAATTTCGCAGCATAGTGGCCACATCATGACTTTATCTCAAACCTCCCTCGTAAGACGGTTCACGCAGCCGTCTTTTTCGACCTGAATAATTCATTATGTGACATTGGCTAAATGCACAAACCGTACGAAGCCATAAAAGAAAGAAAAAAAAAGACATTCTCTTGGCGAGGTGATAGGCCATAATCCACTATGACATTTGCGATATTTTTGTTTTAGTACATGCCGATTTCGCACTATGTTTTCTTATTCCATTTTAAGAGAAATGGTGATGAAATTAAATACACATAGTAAAGTGCATATGTATGTAGATCTAGGCCGAGACCACTGTTCTAACATTGCGAAATCGCTAGTTAATTAAATTGCTGTTTTAGAACATCATGTAAAAGGTAGTTAAACCATAGTCCGTAGCATAGAAAATTTATTTATTTGATAAAAAGTAGGTATTTACATTAAGGAGGTTACAATAATGTGCGAGAACACTTTGTACATACATACTTACATTTTGGCATGTAAATAAAGAAAAAAACTTCTCTCTTCTTTTTTATTCTGTTTTTTTTTTGGACTTTGTATGTATTGACAGTCCGATTACTATCATTAGTTTACAGATCACTACATCATTAGTTTAACCTAACTGATAATAGCTTAAACAATATACAAGGTTCTTCACTATTATGGTTTGAGCGTACTGAATTCAAGACTCCGACCTGCAATTTGTCCAAATCAAATTGTCCAAACAATTCCTCTCTCCCTGCATTAAACTGAACGCATTTTATCAACAAATGGTAGGTATACATCATCTACTAAAAAAAAAAAAACAATACTTTACAATAATTTTGTGTTCTCCCTCTGGCGCAGCATCGTTAGTCATGTTGGTCTTGGGTTTAACATTGCATCACCTCGCTCAACTGCCGTTATCCTTCCTATTTCTAAGTTTTTTAAGTGAATAGGCTTAATAAACTATTGCGCTTTACCATCAACGATTGCATCACTGTTTACCATCAGGCGGGATTACAGTCAAGTACTAGTTTATAATTATTTTAAAAAAAATCCTATGGCTCAGGAGTGCGATTTAAAAAATACCTTATGAATAATGGTTGACTTTCAGCTTGTAGACGTTACACTATGATATTTATAAGAGATTATTACAGTTTTAACATACATATAATAATTCATGGGGTTTTGGGGTGATGATAGGGGGTTAGTAAAATAAAATAACCTATCGGGCGCTGCCCGGTCGACGAACGTCAGATGACCTTTGTCAAAAAAGAGGGCGCGTCAGCGCGTGACGTCTGTTGTCAGAGGAAACTTCTAGAATGTTTTAATAAAACTTCGACTCACCCCTTTTGCCGGCTGGGAATGAGAGGCGTTTCCGCCAGATGCGCTTGCATTGTGGCGAGAGCAATTACCGAGAAATAGGTTCGCATTAAAGAGTTCAAATAAAATTAAATATTACTAAGATTCTGGACAATCATCTCTGTCTATCGCTATTCAATTCTGAACACCCAGGTTTCGCCACAACACCTTGTTTTCCACCTTCCGCATCCAGATTCAGATACCGAACGAAAAATGAAATACAGACGGTGTTTCTGTAGATTTAAAACAAAAAAAAAATTAGAAACGTGGGTACATCGAAGTTGTCAATATAGCTCAGAGAATGAGTGGCAATGGGCCGGCCATATTAGCCGTATAACCGATGACCGTTGGAGAAGACGTGTTCTTGAGTGGAGACCGCGAAGGAGAAGGTTAGGTGGAGCGACGATTTCTGCAGAATGGCGTGAAATAGGAGAGGCCTTCAAAAGTTAAGTTTATTACATGATTTGTATAAAGCTTAGATCCCTCATTTTCCTTGGCCTTCTGTCCTTTCTATCATCAGTATTACAACTCTGAACTGTCCGTGACTGCCGCAGGGTATAATTATCGCTGCACATCATATTTTTTTACTATATACCATCAAATACTAACTGTGAGCGGTATTCTTATACAGTATTACATGTGTTATTATCGGACGCTGTTATTATTCAAGAGACATATGTCGTTAAGGGATATTACTGTGATTTAGGGGCACGCAAGGGTGTTATAATTTTTACAGTTGGAGTTGTTGGTGCATTTGGTTCACTAATGAGATGACGAAATTATTTTATTACGTTATTTAAAAAAACTTTACATCTCTCATATTCGGTAAGTAGATCCTTATTACCCCTAAATGGGGTTTGTATGATTAGCGCTCTAGGATAATAATATAGCCCTAAGGCGGTACGTAATTTAAAAAAATCTTTTCACTCTTTCAAAAAGTTCGCGTACATCTAACCATCTAACTGGCAATAGACATGATGCATTCAGCCCAATGACAAAAGAGGTCGCTTCGCTATTCAGCCTTGTCTTCGTATGAGTATAACAGTCATCAATTTTAAATTTCGAACGGCGAAGTTCAAAAATCGGGAATAGAAAACTTTTACTTTAAATATTGTTTGAGAATCTAACCCTCGAACGTAAACGCAGTAGTCGATCGCAGTAGCCATCGCGGAAACCGTCAACCCTGTCGCCAAATTATTTTATTGACCCGCATCCCTGCGTTTTACGTTTTTGTAAAGTTTCTTCGACTTGGCAACTTGGATAATAATATATTATGCACATAAACCTTTCGAAATTAATTCGTAGTTGCGTAGCTTACGCCACGCAGACGCGAAAAACAAGTTTAGATTTTTTCGATCATTGTATTTCCGAGAAGGTTTTTTTTTGCTGAATATAAGGAAAGGCATCAATCTTATGGCCATCTCGTTCATTGTCTATCGCATCCCGCCTAGCAGCTGTCTTAGTCTTAGGTCATCAATCATTTATGTTAAAAGCCGAAAACTAGATTGGCAAGCGGCTATTTAACGTTTATAACTTGGAACAAAAATACCTTCTGCTGTTGTGAATATTTCGGCTCAAGCAAAACCTGATTTCGTTTTTTAGATTCTGGAGTCTTTAGACGCTGTAGAAGTTGGTCAGAGTGTATGCTCTTACAAGCACGTGTGAGTGCAAACCAAAGAGCATAACAATATCTGCAAACATTGTGCAATAAGCTCCGTCATTTGTTTGTCTATGATCTCGATTCCAAATTCAAACTTTTAAAAGATTTATTTCGAAGAAAACGGTCTCCGTTCAAATATAGCGTGATAGCTATTCTTCTGAGAATTCTGAATATCGAAATCAATTAGGAAAACCATTCCTTTTCTGTAAATCAATTAACCGCCTCAGTAAACTAGTGGGCGGCGAGGACACTGTTTCTCACAACTTATTAGATTACTTTTTTTTTTGCAAGTTGCTAGTGTGCGTTTCTCAAATCGAAGCTAAAAGTTCCTGAGTAAATTCAAGTTGGTTTTGTGTACATACATTATCTAACACAATATTACTCGTGCTATGGTGGCTGTCTAATCTGCTATTACTGTCCATGTGTAAACGACAAAAACAAACGGTTTCAAAAGTGGCGGTAACTTTTAAGTTTTTTTCTTTCAAGAGGCGTGGGTAATATGTTTATTCAGCCAAGCCCGCCTAATATTTTTATTAGGCTGCTACTATTAGTTATTAGTGAAGTACATGATTTTGAGAAATATGATATGTTGGGACTTGTAATTTTTAGACTGGTTACTAATAAATAATAAGTATATAAGTAAAGTAATGGCCCTGGCTTATTCAGGTTAGTTTTGCTCGAAACTTAAATATCCTTTTTTTATATGTTGTCGGCGGCGATACCTTTTTTCATAAAATAAAATATGTTCATTGCATCCTTTTCTTTTTATTTAATTAAGAAAGGGACAGAAGATAAACATTATTTAATTTAGATTCCTTTTAGTTTGTGAACAAGGTGCCACTTTTACTGATTTTAATGAAATTTGGAATCCCATATGCCAAATTACATATATATAAATAATATATAATTATGTAATTGAATACTTTTTGCCCCGATATTCCTACTGGATCGAGAATTATGTGGACGAAACCACAGATCGTACGAATAAATACGCGTAAATTGATTCTTCGATACCACGAAGAAGTAGCAGCATTCATTCCTAGATAAAAATATTTCTTTCTTACCTTCCTAGGTTTCCATTCGGTTTTTACATAATTTTTTACACTTCCGAAACCTCCATCATACAAAACGCATACGGCCCAGTGTTGCCTCATCTGTCAGTTCCGCTAACATATTTACATAACACAGCTTGTCCGCAAGATGGCCAACAGATTAGCATACATACTGGTTTTTGTTCACGTTTCCATTCTAAACAACTATGTAAGATGGTACACGTTTAGTATTGGATGCGTTATAATTGAAACTGGATTGAATGTGACTGCTTTAATGAGAATAAAAAGCGGTTTTGCTGAGGATGGACTGATATCGATAACATTTTGACAGAGGAAAATGTTTATTTGAGGTTTTAATTAGAAGGAAAGAGAAGACTATATTTTTGTGAATGTTTGTTAGCTGAAGAAGTATAAATATGTATACAGTATGAAGAAACCCCTGAATTTAAGAAAACCCTGTCCGACCCGTGAAGGTGTTGTTAGGTATCGATAACTGATTCTACTAATGGATACAAAACCGGACTAAACTTAAAAAAAAAACCCCTAAAAAAATAAATATTATTTCGCAAAAATTTTAGCGGCGGGCGGCAGGGCACGCGGCACGTGGTCGCATCGCTATTCGCTCATAATAATACCGCTGTTGTCACTTTTTTAAAAATTATCAAATTTCGGGGAAGTTGGAATTAATTTGCGGGAAAAAAAGATTATTTCAAAATTCATTTGTATTGGTACTATGATGATTACGTAAAATTTTATATTATATTTGGTCAAAAAAAAAAAATCAAAATCAAAGCATTTATTTCAAATAAACCAGTTACAGGCACTTTTGAATTGTCAGAAGGTCGGTCAGTCAGTAAGGTGAAGCTATTCGCCCATTCCAAAGAGTAGGTACCTATGGAGAAGAACGGGCAAGAAACTCCATGGACACTCTTTTAAATTATCAAGCTATTGATACAAATATTTGATTACATCATTCATTTTGAAATCAATCGTGTGAGAACGATGCAGAAATATATTGTACGTTGAGAGCGTCCATTAAGGAAAAAAAAAAGAACAATTCAGAAATTAAAATACGCCGTAGCAGCTAAGAGATGACCAGTCCCATCTGACGGCGTCCGTTCACGAACATGACGTATGGATCAGCATCATTCAGCTCAACCATATTGAAGGGAACCTAATGACCCAACACACACGCCACCACCAGCGAGACATTTGAGTGAGCATGACATACTCTCAACAGCAATAGCACTATCAAGTCATGCCTGGCTACATAGTGTGTACTGGCTTTGAGTTAAAAAAAATACAAACAATTACAAATTTAAACTACAAGAGGAAAAATCAAAGAACAATCAGTGTAAGCATAGAAATCGGACGCAGCTCAAGCCCAAGCCTTTTTGTCGTCAATATAATCTTTAACACTATAAAATGCTTTCTTGGTCATGTGTTTACCTAACCTTTATTATCCTTATGGGTCGGACAGGGTTTTCTTAACATACTGTATAGTCAGTCATTGATATAAATAATGATAGTGTTGTTAATTTAGTGATGTAACCAACAAGATTAGTATTAAAATTTGTAAAGATGGTAACGGCGTCGGTTCTCTTGTTCACAAACTAAACAAATTTTAAGTTAACTGCATCTTTTTCTTTCTATTTCATTAAGAAAAGGACAAAAGATAACAAATTAATCCTGTCAAATTAAGATACTCCATTGACAGTTTACATGCGATTATAAACATGGCGACTGTGAGAGCAGTGGTTATGAAATGATTTATACAATGTAAAGCGCCTGATATGGTTCGAACCTATGACATACGACTTGTGAAACGTAGCCGAAACCACTGTACTAGTGACCATTCTCCATCATCTCAAATGAAGACCAAAATTAAAACTAGCCCGCTTTGCCATCAATAGGGTATTTGACTAAAAAAACTAATTAGTCCGTCAGTCAGATTTCCAAAAAATATTAGACACGTATTTTTTCTTTTTTCATATAAACAAAAAATGAAGACGACGGCGTTGAAACTGCACGCTACACTTTTTAGCGACCAGTGACGTCACCAGCCTTCACTCCTGATCAATTTTTATTGTTTTGGTAAAACAAAAAATACGTGTCTTGTATTTTTTGGAAATCTGTCTGACGGACTAATTAGTTTTTTTTTAGTCAAATACCCTATTGCATCACTGCTTACCATCAGGTGGGATTGCGGTCAAATACTAGTTTATAATCTTAAAAAAAAACAAAAACGTGAATTCTCCGTAACCAATAATATTTTTATCTGTTAACTCCGTCGTAAAGCCATAGCTAGCGGTTCGTAGAGTTACAACAATTAGCGCGTCGGCCAAAGTTTGTTGCACCTTTTATCATTTAGTGGCTAGTTTTAGGGTTCCGTACGTGGATTTAGAATTGAAAAATCAATAGGACTTTTGAGGTTTTGTACATCGATGTTCATACCATTCGATTTACCGCTAATTAATTCGATATAGTTCCATTTATAATGCCTTGTTAATGAATTGGAAAGCCATTCAAGCAAGCTATTTACTTTATATTATTCGGCATCGGCTGCCGGCAGAAGTTACCACCCACCACACAAAGTCTTGGCGCCAAGCGATTCGTCGTGTTCTGGCATGATGTCTGGGGAAGCCGTACGGAGGACGGGTGTGAGTAGTTGTGTTGCGATGTGTGCCGGGTATGATGCGCCAAATGTTGTGTCAGGAGTTCGTTCGTGGAGGGTCTCCAGATCAAACTCCCTCTGGCGCGGCATCGTTGGTCGTGTTGTTAGGTTTAACATTGCATTACATTGCTCAACTCAACTGTTGTTTTTTTTTTATTAATTATAAACTAGCGCTTGACCGTATTCCCGCCTGATGGTAAGCAGTGATGCGACCGTTGATGGTAAAGCGCGCTAGTTTATTAAGCCTATACACTTAAAAAAACTTAGTAATATAAATATAATAGGAAGGAAGACGGCAGTTGAGGTGATGAAATGTTAAACCCAACAATACAACCAACGATGCTGCGCCAGAGGCAGATTAATCTGGAGACACTCCACGACTAAACTCCCGACACAACAACATTTGGCGCCTCGTACCCAGCACGCATCGCAACACAACTGCTCAGACCCGTTCTCCGTACGGCTTCACCAGACATCATGCCGAACACGACGAATCGCTTGGTGTCAAGTGTACTTTGTCTGGTGGGTGGTAACTTCTGCCTGCAGCCGATGTCATGGCCTACCACCGAGAACTGTTATTTTATTTATTATTTAACCACGGGCTCCTCTAGCAGAGAATCTTCAAAGTCCTGATAAATATAATACTATCCTAAATTCTGTTGTATGTCTTACCGAAAATGAACTTAACTTATGTATGTTACATCAACTTATGGGTTTATACATTTTTTTTTACGTTTTACGCTCTCAAAAGATCTATTAGTAAGAAATCGTGATTCACGTGCCGTAGTACATCCACGTGGACAGTGATTCACTGTTTCATACTATTACTAACTGATATTATATGTATCCTCTTATGACAATGACATGATTCAAAAAGGCAAATGCCTATTGTTTAAGTATCATGTACTTTTCATTCTTAAACTTTTTTGTAGGGATCTCTAATCACTCGAAAAAAAAAACACACTTTACCGGTTTTTTTTCGTAACCGTACAGAATCAATATTTGCTTTCGATTGTCGACTCTTCAATTTTGTAGGAACGGAAGTATAAAAAAACCGGTAAAAAACTGTAATTTTCTATGTTCACACGTGTGTTTGAACGGATAGCGTGCGCTTGCGCTGGCGCTCGTTGATGTCTTTTGTATGAAAGATTTGTGATTTTGGCAAATATTGATATTTAAGATTTTTACAGCCACATTTTTCTATGTCGAAGTGTTGTACTTAGATAGGAGCCTTTTGGCCTCATGTAAGACTTTCTGAGTTTTTGATATATTTTTTTTTTTAATAAATAATTAGTTTTTATTTTTAATTGTGTTTAGTTTTAGATCTTCCTGTACGAGTGGCAATAAATACTTTTGCTTTTCTTTCTGTTTGTAAGATAAGATTTTCAACTTTATCTCTAAAGCATTAAGGCTCAAGGTTAATGGGGAACATTTCACAGTTACGGCTAGCTTAACCTGCTGTCGTTCCTACCTAGCATACATTATTTTTTTAAATAAATACGAAGTCTATCCTGTGTTTTTTTAGTTTTTGGAGTTCAAAGTCCAGGATTCTTAAAAAAAATAAACAAGTTTTATTATGACTCCGACTTGTCAATATGCTTACATAAAATTGTTTCTCCTTTCATTTATTCTTCATACTATTATTTCCTTACAAGAAGTTATTGCAAGTATTTTAATTACGTAGCTATTACATATCTTTGTTATTAGCCAGGTGGCTAGCTAGAATGTTATTTTACCTTCGCCTAGTAAGTTTTGATGTTATTATGATAACCTCAGCGTAATTGAAAGTGGAGATAATTTGTATAGATATTGTGTAATTGTTTAATGAGGATTTTATGATGTTTATATGTAAAAGACTGGGTTAGTCGATGTGGTGAACATTTTTTTTTGTTGGGATCAGAAATCATCAAATGATTTCTCCCTCGCTCTAAGCGGAGCTGAAGGGCGTGTCAGACTTTTACTGACTAAAACCACTTGCCTGTGCGACGGCCAGGGCCACGGTTTCTTTTTTAACCGACTCGCAACCCTGATGTGGCGAACCTTGGGGAGCCTATATCCAGCTAAGAACGTGTTTCAGCAGAGATAATGATGTCACACGTAGTCACATTTGTGTTGATGCTCATAACACTAGCTCGATAACCCTAAATTTTCAGGGATTATGAGCCATATTCCCAGATCCAAGTAGAGGAATATATCGTGTTGGAAAGATTTTAAACCTCTGAATCTAGTTCCCAGTAACATTATCTTTAAAATAAAACATCTTATTTCAAACTATCTTATAATTAAAACAGAAAAGAATATCCTTTATTATGTACACCACAGAAGAGTTATATTTTGGAGAGAAGTTATACTTTGGAGCATAGGCGTAGGCTAACCAGCCTTTTGGTATTTTGTAGGACGCATTTTGGAGAGTTTACGCGGGAATTACATGACTATTCCAATATGGACGAAGCGTTTCTCCTCGTATTTTATACTGCGTACATCGAAGGACTGGAATAATTTGTTTGCGGCCGTTTTTCCGTTTGATTACAATTATTGTAAATTAAACTTAAATTAAAAATAAAGCTCACTAGTTTATTAAGACTTTTCTTGATAAACTAGGGCGATTTACCATAAACGATTGCATCAATGCTTATCGTCAGGTCCGCGGTCAAGCCCTAATTTATTAATTAGCGCTTGAAAATTATGTTCTGTCATTTATATAGTTTTTACTTTAACAGTAAGGTAAAAGAAAAAACTATATAAATGACAGAACATAATTTTTTTCGAAGATGTTATAAATGATGATACAATGGACTGTATAATCGCTAAGAGCACTCTTTTAAATGCTCTGTAACTCTAACAAAAGACTAGCCTCCACGTCGAGATCGAGCCTAATCAATACTCTATAGTTCTGTTCAAGCCACCCACGCTGCGTGTGCGCACTTGACTCGAAGGTTGCTGTAACAAGGCCGTGTATCGCACCCATATGTTGAGACTGCTAGTATTATGGGATCATTAACATTTTTTTGTTGATACTGCCCACTCATGGGCAAATATCTTCGCCCAAACCCTTCTAGTCCTCATAATGTGGTCTTTGTATGAACATAACGTAAAATTTGTGCTATTCAGTGAGATAAAAAATAAAAATTGCTTGACAACAATCCCGCCTGATGGTAAGCAGTGATGCGATTGTTGATGGTAAAACGCACTAGTTTATTAAGAACTTATTCACTCAGATTGAGCGAATAGCAAGGAAGACGCCAATTGAGTGAGGTGATGCAATGTTAAACCCAACAACACGACCAACGATGTTGCGCCAAAGGGAGATTGATCTGAAGACCCTCCACGACCAAACTTCCAACACAATAACATTTGGCGCAACGTACCCGGCACACATCGCAACACAACTGCTCAGATCGGTCCTCCGTACGGCTTCACCAGACATTATGCCGGAACACGACAAATCGCTTGGCGGCAAGGCTTTGTCTGGTGGGTGGTAACTTTTGCCGGCGGCCGATGTTATGGCCTACCACCGAGAATTCAGCCTATAGAGGTCCACTGCTAAACAAAGGCCTTCAAGGCTTTCTACGATGACCGGTCTTGTGCTGCCCGCATCCATCGGCTTCCCGCGACCTTGACCAGGTCATCGGTCCACGTTGTTGGAGGACCTATTTGGTTTACCATTAAATTATGAAGCCTTTGAAAAATGTCTGAAATAATAGACTGGTATTGTAGTTTAAACAGGCGACAGCTTATTGTTCTTTATACCACCCACTGACATTAGAAGGTTATAACAAGGTCACGCACATGTCATGCGCACGAGTTGATTTCATTGTAATCAAATGCATTATTGGAATGTAATTAATTTATAGCGGTGGAATAATTGTGTTGTAATTATTACCGCTGTTATTTCTTTTGTGTTGTTAATTGTAAATTGTCTTATGTCATGTTGTAATTAAATTTTGTGGCAATTTCATACTAATTACTTTAATTTTTTTTGCTTAGTTTTTTTTTTGTTGAACAGTCATTTTACTTCTTAGACTTGTTCTCATAGTACTTTTCAGTACTTTATTTGAAGTTTTTAATATTTTGTGTATATAAAAAGTACAGCAGTATACTAAATGCCTGTGAAAGTACATATGGTACTTATGACAAAAAAGAGATTTCTGTCATTCTGTTCGCTCCTAACCTCCAAAACGGCTAGAAATGTATGCACAGTCATTGCATCTGCCCTTTCTTTGTCGTGTATTAAGATTCATACATCATACATAATTCAGATTTCTGCACCCTCATTCCGACATGTTTCTATAGTACTAGATTAGTTAATTTATTACTTATAGTAAAAATAATAAAGTCTAAAATCGTCAGAGTTTCGCCTTTAGTGTTTCCTTGTGTTTTTTCTAAAACAAAAGGTCTGCAGCTATGTCATCACATCATCATTAAGTCATACATGGCTTTAAATAACACTTCCAACATTAAATAACAGTACGTAGGTACTTATATGCTAATGTACTGTAGGTAAATGCTGTTACTACGAAGTCACTTCGTCCATTACACGGTTACTCCAACCATTACGAAGCATAATTAAATCCACTGACTGCAGGGTAATAGGAATGTATCCAAGGTACGAAAATCAACAAAATAATTAGTCCGTCTTATAGATAATAAAAAAAATTAAGACCCGTATTTTTTATGTTGTCGAAATTACCAAAAACTACTGAGATATAGCGCATTAAAGTTACGGAGTGGGGGCTAATTACGTTACGCCGTGGTATATTATATACCATGGCGTGACGTCATGCGACATTTTTTTTTAATATAAAATTATAAACCAGCGCTTGACCGCAATCCCGCCTGATGGTAAGCAGTGACGCAGTCGTTGATGGTAAAACGCACTAGTTTATTAAGAGCCTATTCATTCTAGCCTTGAAGACACTCAAATTGTAGTCCGACGGAAACACCGCCGCTGGCAAACTGTTCCAGTCCCTCGATGTACGCGGTATAAAGGAGGAGGCGAAACGCTTCGTCCGGATCGTAATGGTGTTAACAACGTAAGGGTGAAAACTCGCCGTACGAAGGGTCGTCCGATGGTGGAACGGAGATGGGGGAATTAAATCATGCAATTCCTTCGGACACTCCCCAAAATGCATCCTATAGAAGACCGAAAGGCTGGCTACTCTACGCCTGTGCTCTAGGCTTTGGAGACCGTCTCGAGTTAAGTCCAATCAGCCTCTTCGCACGCCTCTCCACCGAATCCAAAGTGGCCAGGTGACACTTACCAGCACCAGCCCAAATGCCCATTTCAAATCAATATATCTATCTTTCGAAGTATTTGAAAGAAAGAAAAAATAAAAATTACGTGTTCAATATCTTTTATAAATCTATCTGATGGACATTAAACTATTTTTCAGGATACAACCCAATTGGGTAACACATCAGTAGCAATGGGTTTCATATTGACGGTTCAACAACTTTCATTGCGTGATTTACCTTGTTCAGCAAACACATTTTTCGAACATATAGAGCAAGGTATTAGCAATAAGCTTCAAAATGATTGCTATTGAAAGTACGTTACGCAATTACCCTACCGGTCTTGGAAGTAGTTCGCGTAACAGAATCACAATTAAGCCATCTTGCCGTCATCATATTCGTACAATAATATCATATTATTATCTATGTCCATCCATAGACTATAATTAAGCCCCATTATAACATTTTTACACTTGAAATTCCCACAAACAATTTTCTTAAAATATATCTACATAAGTATTCATTCTCTGACGTCACCAATGACTCAGTTTCCGGAGGATGTGTGTTTGCTTGCACGGTCCGTGGGTTCCAGTCTGACCTTGGTATTGTGGATTTTAATATTAATCTTTATTTACGTTTGCCTTGTAGAGGTTTGAGTTAACTATAGGAAAATATTGTCTGAGGAGCTGCAGTTTAAAAATATTGAAATTTACATACGTGGTTCATAGAGTTGTAATACATTCGCAGGTAGCATTATTTACGATAGTTTTCGGTAGCATTATTTGAGGGTACTTTTCCATAATATCATCATCATCAACCTTTTTATCGTTCCACTGTTGGGCACAGGTCTCCTCTCATACAGAGAAGGATTGAGCGTAATCACCACGCTTGCTCAATGCGGGTTGGCGATAAATAATATATTGTATCCCAAATACAATTTTATTATTCAGGATTTATTTTATTTAGTTTAATTTAATTTAAATGTTTATTACAGGGTTGGATTTATAATTATTTTATTAATGATGTTTTGTGCTGTATTGAATTTTGTTTTGATCATTGTTCTGAATTTGTTTTTATTAATTTTGACTGTATTATTATACCTATATTTTTTTTTTAATTTAACGCACGTGTACGTGTCTTTGACGGCAAGACATGGTGTTCATTTTATGTTGACATCACATGTGTATTTTACCTTTTACATTCGTCTAGCTTAAATATATGGCACGCGAAGGCATTGTTACCGGTCAGACTGGAAGCCGACAATGGCGCCGATTCTGTTGTTCACAAACTAAACTAATTTTAAGTTATGTGCATCTTTTTCTTTTCATTTCGTTAAGAAAAGGACAGAAGATAAAATGTCAGTATAGACCTGTCAAATTAGTGCGTTCCTGACGTAAACTGGCGTATTTTTAGTCGCCATCTTTATAATCGCGTCTAAACTGTCTATGGAGTTTCTTAATTTGACAGGATTAAATTAAAATGTTATCTTCTATCTTTTTTATAATGAAATAGAATGAAAAAGATGCACATAACTTAAAATTAGTTTAGTTTGTGAACAACAGAATCGGCGCCAATGACTAGTTTGGTAATGGTTAGGTGAATTTTGTTAATTCGACTAAAAAACAGTACAATACTATCTTTAATAGTACTGTTGGCAACTTTAATTGTTTGCAAAAGTTTATAAATAACGATAAAAGTCAGTGTATACTAAAAACCCAAGCTGTGAAGATGGTTAAATTTCTCGAAAGATTGCTACTTTTTGGTTCTTCAAGTCTTTCTTCTGTTATGGTTATTTAAACATCTAACAACAACAATTTGCCAACAACGGTATTTCTGTCTGACTACAACTTAAGTGTCTTCAATGCTAGAGTGAATAGGCTCTTAATAAACTAGCGCGCTTTACCATCAACGATTGCATTACCCCTTACTATCAGGCGGGATTGCGGTCATACACTAGTTTATAATGCTTAAAAAAATTTAAACCACCTTTTCAACAAGGCTTTCAATGGCCGTAAACGCTAAAAAGAGCCTTATTTTGTATGCATTATGTATACACAAACTTGGCGCTTCTTGTTTACTCGGCCGAGCGATCGAGGGGATCCGTGTTGCGCATGGCAAGTAGTGTGGATATAAACTGCGTTGACGCAGCTTTGCGTGTGTCAGGATATTGAATAAAAATAAACAGCGTTGGTAGGATTCTATGTCTTATTTGGAGAGAACAGTATGGAATTCGACAGCCTCTGTGGCGTAGCGGTAGCGAACGCGGCCTTACGCAAGTAGGCGCGGCTTCGATCCCCGCGCAGGTTAAATATTTGTGTGCATGAATATGAATATTTGTACCGGTCTGATCGTGCCTCGGAAAGTACGTTAAGCCGTAGGTTCTGGTTGCCATACTAACATCGAATGGCAGTCGTTACAGGTTGTTGGAGCCCTCAAAATTACAGCAATTGGTCTAACTGCAATGCTTCGATATCGCCTTCGGGTTGTGGAGGTCAGACGGCAGTCGCTTCATGAAAAATATCGAAGTTTAGTCAAAATCAGCAGTTGGATTGGTAAAGCGGATCCCAGACTCCGAAAGCTAAAAAGCTTCGAATGCGACTGGGATTAACGCTGAGGTGATGATGAGTATGGAATTTTGCACAGGTCTATGGGATTGAAATGAAACGAAATGAAATCGTTTATTAAGCAAGCAGGATCACTGATCACTTTTACACGTCATATTTTTTTTTTTATTTTTTTTTTTATTAAAATATAAACCAGCGCTTGACCGCAATCCCGCCTGATGGTAAGCAGTGACGCAATCGTTGATGGTAAAGCGCACTAGTTTATTAAGAGCCTATTCGCTCTAGCCTTGAAGACACTCAAATTGTAGTCCGACGGAAACACCGCCGCCGGCAGATTGTTCCAGTCCCTCGATGTACGCGGTATAAAGGAGGAGGCGAAACGCTTCGTCCGGATCGTAGAGGTGTTAACAACATAAGGGTGGAAACTCGCCGTACGACGGGTCGTCCGATGGTGGAACGGAGATGGGGGAATTAAATCGTGCAATTCCCTCGCACACTCCCCAGAATGTATCCTATAGAACACCGAAAGGCTGTTTTTAACTATATGGAGCCGGCATTTCCTAACTAACTACCTCTGAGAAGAAATAACCGAAACAAACTCAGGGATCATCGTCTTTTTTCAAGTCCAGACATTAAAAATGAAAAGGTTTACAATCATTTAAGTGACATAGAACAGTATTTAAAATGTCATAATTACGGATATTGCTTAATAACAACGCTTAACAGAGCGAGCAGCTCAGTCCCAAGCTTTATTGTCTTCTAAATAATCTGTGATTTTATAATCCCCTTTTTGCAAAGTTTGGCTTTTATATAGTTTTCACATCGTTTAATGGGTAAGTTTCGAATGTCCATGGGAAGCTTGTTGTAAAAGTGTATACATTGACCCATGAATGAGTTGCCTAGTCTGTGGAGACGAGTGTGATGTACAGCAAGATTGTCTTTGTTCCTGGTATTTCTTATAAGGATGACCGTTGTAGTGGACGTGTTCTTGAGTGGAGGTCACGAATCGGTAAAAGTAAGGTGGGACGCCCTCAGGCTAGTTGCAGCGACGATCTTCGCAGGATGACTGGTAGTAACTGGATGAGTGTTGCCGAGAGTCGAGTTTAATGACGTGAAATAGAAGAGCCCTATGTCCAGCAGTCCCTTTCAGACAGGGAACCGCAATATAAGCCAAATATAAATTTATACCTATTCATCACCATCACCATCATTTCAGGCGAAAGACGTCCACTGCTGGACATAGGCCTCCACCAAGGTTCTCCACGACGACCGGTCCTGCGCCTCCCTCATCCAGCAGTTTCCCAGGTCGTCGGTCCACCTTGTCGGGGGCCTACCCACGCTACATCTTCCAGTGCGTGGTCGCCACTCGAGAACCCGTCGGCCCCATCGGGCATCGGTCTTACGGACAAATTTATATTGTTGTACAGATAATTTAGAAAAACAATAAGTTTCCCTCATTCTTAGTTTAACCTATCATGGGCTACTCAAAAACGTTTTTGAACAGCCATTTGCTTGATTCATTTAGTCGATATTTTATAACAAGTTAAACTTGTCTTCGTAATATTTTTTCTATAAAACTTAGAAATATCAAGTTGTTTTAATGTCATCCAAACTTAGGATGTCTAAGGTCAAACACTATTTTATTAGGTAAATTAACAATTGCCACTATTATTAATACTCCCATCAAAAATCTTTGACCTTAGCTAATTTGACGTTGATTATGACGTTATATTAAAAAATAAACGATATATTTGACATTTTGCAAAAGAATCCAAGTAGGTAGATATGTATATTCCATCGATATGTATTTTAGATAGGAAACGAAATGTAAACAAAAAAAATACGTGACATAGTCAACAGACTAGGCAGCCTCCGTGGTGTAGCGGTAGCGTGGTTTTTACTGGTCTGGTGGTAGTGCCTCGGAAAGCACGATAAGCCCTTGGTCCCGGTTGCCATACGAACATCTAATGGCAGTCTTTACGGGTTGTTGGAGCCCTCAAAAGAAAGTTTAGTCAAAATCAGCAGCTAGACTGGTAAAGCGGACCCCAGACTCCAAAGCTGAAAAAGCTTCGGATGCGAGTGGGATTAAAGCTGAGATGATGATGATGACATAGTCAATCGACCAAACGTCATATTTTAGTTAGCTGTCATACTTCGTCACTGTTCAACAACCGTGTTCTTTAGTAGAAGATTTAGGCTTCTTTTGGTTTTGCACCAGGGGAACAATTCTTTTAATTTTAAGAAAGTTTACAGTCTGAAGTCCAACTTCTTTCAAGTCTAAATGTCCAAAATATAGTTGCAATTTCATATCAGCACCCATCAAATGTAGGGATTTCAGAGGTATTTTCGACGCATTGGCATGGAAGTCAGACTTCTGAATCTAATTTCCCAAATGAAAATTTTTTCACACGTTGATTGCCACTGCGATCAGATTTTAATTTTCAGATTTTAATTTTCAGCTTTCGGTTTTTGGATTTTCACGATGCGATAAAAGGCTTAATCTGGTCATGCGAAGAAGCTAATTGGCAACTCAATTTTAGTTCAAAACGGTTTCCAAAGCCTGGAGCACAAGCGAAGTGTAGTTTGATTATCGCGGTATTCTATAGGATGCATTTTGTAGTGAAGCCGTACGGAGGACGGGACGACAAAGGGACACAGTATCCGTCTTATATTCCCATTATTATTCATTCTGCCAATGCGCCTGTCAACATTCTAAACAGGAGCCACTCATACAAATGTCATTCACCAATAATTCCTAAAACTTCCAACTGTACAACAAAGCCTGCATATTACTGCGTGCCATCACGCGTCATGCGCAAGCGCACAGTTCCGAGAAACATGCGCGCGCGGCGACAAGCCACCAGTTCCTCAAATTGCGTTACGTCGTATCACTAATAGATTATGAGACGGCTGTGTACCGATGTGGGAATCTAAGTTGCTGTGGTCGATAGTATGGCCGTGTACATAATGGTTTGTGGTTGTTTGATTGTTAAGGCCATCGAGTGGTGTTTGATGTTTGACTTTTGGCGATTGAGGTTTACTTTTGACGTATGTCAAAATAGTAGCAGTATACCAACAGTGTGTAATAGAGCCATTCGTTTATCTAAACACTAATTCTCGTAATTTATAACGTCGAAATCTAGTCGAAGTCTCCAGATCAATCTCCCTCTGGCGCAGCATCGTTGGTCGTGTTGTTGGGTTTAGCATTGCACCACCTTGCTCAACTGCCGTCTTCCATCCTATTCACTACGTTTCTTAAGTGAATGGGTTTAATAAACTAGCGCGCTTTACCATCAACGATTGCATCACTGCTTACCATCAGCCGGGACTGCAGTCAAGCGCTAGTTTATAATTATTAAAAAAAAGTCTGATCTCGACGACAATCCCTTCCCAAAAAAGTATAAAATTTATTTAAATCACAGTTTTTTTGAGACTAAGGTCTGATCATTTGGGAGAGTGGGCGAAGGAATTGCATGATTTGATTCCCCCATCTTCGTTCCATCATCGGACGACCTGTCTCGGCGACGGCGACTTCACCACCCTTACTCTGTTGTCACCACAACGATCAAAACGAAGCGTTTATAATTTATGAAAAAAGACTGACATTTTAAAGTACCAAAAACCTGACGACAATCCTGTTGAGATCGCAGCGTTGTAACCGGTCTAGACCATCTTGTTTGTGTTTTGCAGAATAATAATGTAATATAATAATACAATAATAATATAATAGAATTAACCAGGGTTATTTAAAGATTTATCACTGTTCCAATGGGTGGTTAAGATGGCAGCTGATGTTTGGTGTAAAATGTCCATCTCCCATGGGAATGGTAGCCACACAAAATCGGTTGTTTTGTGATATTTTCCAATAATTTATAGACCTATATTGCTTAAAATTAAGTCTCTTGTATCTTTACCAAAAGTTCTCATAGCTTTGTATTGTAGACACTCCAATGCGGAAGCAAACATTAAAGGGGAAATTAGTTTACGAATCTACTTGGCATTTTTTTTTTTAATAATTATAAACTAGCGCTCGACGTCAATCCCACCTGATGGTAAGCAGTGGTGCGATCGTTGATGGTAAAGCGCGCTAGTTTATTAATTAAGAGGACAGTTTAAAATGCTATCAATGGAAAGCAAAACGGTTAGTTTTTAATGTTTATGGGATCCAAGCATTCGAGATTACGTAATTAAATATCAAAATCCTTGACATATCGACCATTTAAGATTTATCACAAGTGGCAACTGAGTGAATATGTCAAAACCAGTTTCAAAACAATGACGACATCTAAGGCTCATAATGAATTAGTATTAATTACTGTAGTTTCCAGTTCCTTACCCTTCCTTTTAAGCCTCATTGTCGACTCCACAAACAATTAACAAAAACCTTTTAACAAAAGTTGTATAATTAAAAGCTTTTCGTAGTTAACACATTCTTGTAATAATGGCAAGAAAAAATACAAAATGGATGCCTTAGGCTGTGCGCTGGAGAGAACTGTCTATTGATTTATGATGAACAATAGTGGGGGAACCGAAAACCGTCTTGATGATAATAATGTTATATCAATGATGTACAAATTAGCTTGTATTAAGCCAGCATATCAAGCTAATCGAAATTGACAAATTTCCTCAATTAAGATTGAAAATCTATGACAAGAAATTTAACAGATTGTAGGAGTTTACTAGCCTATATTTTTGTTGTCGTGTAGTGTAGTGACAACGGCAATAAGTGTCCATTGTAGTTAAAAACTACACAGGTGGTCTTTAAAGATAATCAGCTATGTTCGTTAAGACCACTTCGACGTATAGTGTTTACGATCATATTCTCTATATCTATGGACGAGCGTGTTCATGAATTTAGATGTACCCGACAGAGCATTTTGAATTTGTAATTAGAAGCCGTTTTTGTTTTTTTTTTGTCACTTTGCCCAGTTGTTGTTGGAGATTGTGTTTAAAAAGATTTTCGAGAAAAGGTTTTACGTTTTTGGTTACGTTTCTGTTGTCAGTGGTTTAATTTGGACAGCAGTTTCTGGTAATTATAAGTTTGAAAGGTACAGCCAACATTCCTGATAAAAATCATAAACAATCAAGGGATGGGTTTATGTTAACGATTTGTTTTTCTTTTGGGATCGCTTGAATATTTTACTAATCATTATTCCCCATCTTTATGGTTCCCGTAAATAAGACCGCCTTTTTTTATGTAACACTTTTTTGGATCGCACGGCTTTTTTTATTTCACTATGTGTAAGCTAAATTATCTTTTAAGAACTACTGATTTAACTCGAGTTGGTCTCCAAAGCCTAGAGCACAGGCATAGAGTAGCCAGCCTTTCGGTGTTCTATAGGATACATTTTGGGGAGTGTGCGAGGGAATTGCACGTGTTAATTCCCCCATCTCCGTTCCACCATCGGACGACCCGTCGTACGGCGAGTTTCCACCCTTATGTTGTTAACACCTCTATGATCCGGACGAAGCGTTTCGCCTCCTCCTTTATACCGCGTACATCGAGGGACTGGAACAATCTGCCGGCGGCGGTGTTTCCGTCGGACTACAATTTGAGTGTCTTCAAGGCTAGAGTGAATAGGCTCTTAATAAACTAGTGCGCTTTACCTTCAACGATTGCGTCACTGCTTACCATCAGGCGGGATTGCGGCCAAGCCCTGGTTTATAAATTAATTTAAAAAAAAAACTACTGTTTTTTTATTGTTTCGATTTCCAATGCGTGTCCCAAATAAAATATTTTTCTTTCTTACTTTCCTACATTTTACAAATAAACCACACCCTTAATGCTACAGCCACAAACTTAATGCTACAACAACCGTTCAAAAACTCGTTATAGTTAAGTAGCGTTTTGCTAAAACTTGACAACAGTTTGTTATTTCCCAAGAATTTAACTGTACTGCATTCGTAATAGTGGTTCACATAATAAATTACAGCAAAACGACATGTTGTACTCATGAATTTAATTTTATTGAACCTGTTATGATGTTCTGGATTGATAGTCTAGAGAATTTTGCGCTTGGAAGAGTTCTATGTTTGCCTTGGATGGTGTTGTTATGTATCCTATGGTTTGTGTTATCTTTTTTTCGTATCATATTCTATTATCATCGGATTTGGTACAAAATGTGAATATGACGACGTCAGCGACGGCGGACTGGTAGGGTCGTCACCACCTTGGTGTGGTGGTCCATTTCGTCGGTGCAGTTTTGAATTAAAGCACAACGTATAGGCAATAGGCAAACCTATAGTTTTGCTTCGGAGAAGTACCTACTCTGGTCCGCGTCTCAATGCGAAGTCACCGTTCGACAATCCCTACTTTCCAAAACGACCCTATCCACGTGCCGCCATTACAAAATAACGTTATAGCGTTTGTCCCACTACTACATAATCAAATGGGTAGTCACAGTATCCAGCAGCATCACCTGTTGGAACAATTTCAAGTTTATACTATGTTATTAGGATACGCAACGACCGTAAATAAGTAACTCCTCTTATGGATAGTACTGTGGGTAATGATAACACATAAATGATTTATTTTAACAATTAAAACTGCGCCTAAGCCAGTAAGTGTCTTTATTGTTTTTAGATTTAAATAGAAACCGCATGTTCTACAAGCTTTCAAATACTTGTTTAGATATTAGTATTAGATAAGCAATAATATGCTGCATATGGCATAGTTGTAAATTAGTTATATTGACTGGGGCAAGGCTCTATAGAGTTTCTGCCGTAGTCCTTTAATTTATTAAGGGTGAAATTCAATTATATGTATATATTTGCATCTGTAACCTACTAACACCAGAAGTTATGTAAAATTGTTACTAACTTACTTGGCTCATGTCGGAAATTAAAGTTTTTTTTTTTATAAGTGAAAATGTTTATGGGAGTGAGAATTGAAAATATATGCCTTATACGGTTTCTATCGTTTTGCGATTTAAATGGTAGATACATTGATTGACAACGCAAAACAGGCAAATTAATAAAATCATGGAATCTCAACAACTCTCGCAATTGATTAATACAAATTAATCTTATAACAAGTGTTGATGACTAAGCTCTTGAGGCATATTGTCTGAACACATCACATATAATATATGGAATAGTAATGACACCAGCGCGTGAGTCAGAGTGACGCAAAAGAATGTTGCGTTTGCGCAGATTTGACCGATAGGTACTGGGTGTGGAGTCACTGTATAATCAATACTGTCCATGACGTTGAATAACTTGAAAAAGATCTTTAGAAAGAGATGAATACATACATTGTCATTGAATTTCGTTGAATTAGATAATTACAGGAGATCGCATATCAGTGGTAACTTACTAAATCAGTGTAGCATATGCAGCCTATAATGTTTCTGCTGCTACTGGGATATAATAATAATAAATACATAAAATAATATAAAGAGAATAATAATATCTTTATTCAAGTAACATAGACTCACATTGTTAGTAAAATCTATGTATGTTAGTCACTATAATATATTTAAATAGATTTTATCCCTTGCGAGAAGGCCTTCTCTTGGTGAAAAGGAGTGGGCTGTAATCTACCACCCGGTTTCAGTGCAGGCTGGTAGATATTACAGTCATAACTTCGGATTTTAGGTATGCACAAGGGCAGGAGGATAGATGGGCAATGCAGTGATAACTCCTAGGTCATTACTCAGTAAAGTAAACGATCTAAGGATGTCTATGACCTTTAAATCACAAAGGATATCAATAACAACAATAAACAAAAAAAAAAAAAACTAATGTCACGACTTTGACAGTTGCATAGAATTCCCGTCATCTTTTTTTCTATCAACCTGCCAGTGATGCTTCGACTTTTTATTCATCTGACAACCCGTAACTAATGCCGTTACATAAAAAAAGAAACAATCGTAATTCTCAATCGGTTAATCCACATTTTTCTAGCAAACGGTTAGCAAAAAATTCAACCGTTATCAAAACAATACTCGAGCTGTCAGTGTGCTCTTATTGCCCCCGTTACAACCAACTAACCCTTTGTATGCAGATGTGATGACAGGGGTACAATGGTTCCGATTAAACGATTCTTTTTTCAAACGCCTACTGGTGTTTTAGAGAATGTTGAACAACTTTTTTCGGAAAGTAAAAAGTTTGACATGTGTTTGTGAAGTTTTTTATTTCTGCTGTGGGGCGTTTTATTGTGTCATTGATACTGGCATGAAATATTGAAATGTGGGCTGCAGTGTTTAGTCTGACAAAATAAAAACAAGAGTGAATCACGTTCTAGCATGAATTAACTCAATAAATTGACAGAAATAGTTCGGTTATTGTTTCTCTATAACTGTTTTTAGTGTGATTGAAATAAAATAAATAACGGCAGTAGAAGATTAGAACCCGTACTGTATTAATTCTGAAATCTATTCTTTTATGTGTTTTTTGAATCAAACAGGATTTTTGCTTTTATGTAACTATATGGTTTTCAGTTTACGTATCCCAAGACTGTATGAATAAGAAGAACGTATTTCTTTATTACAGTAACAAGCCGACAATGTGACGGGTGACGGCAATTTCCCGCCGAAACGTGAACGTGCACCATCTTGATTTTATCATAGACAAGTGTTGCCAGGTGAGAGAATAAAACATTACCATTTATTTAGAATTTATAAAGGTATTTTATATTGTAATACTAAGATGTTTGCTTCTTCTTATTAATTAATTAGAAATATTCAATGAATTTAAACTGGGAGCAAAATAGAATTGATGTTTTCTATGAACTTACGACTCATTATGTATTTGCTTTCAATTAAACGAGTACAAGAATAAACAGTTTCTCGAAACTAAAAAAAAAATAATTCAAACATTATCCTAAGTTCGTAAAAGGCAGATAATCGTTGAGTATCTCGCTAATGTTGCCATTTCCTTTAATTACGAACATAATGCGGTCATACTGCATCTACGTGAGGATTCGCAGCTTCTACAAATTGCATGAATCGGTCGCCTATTAGATTTATTGGACGGATACCGCTAAGTTTTTATAGCCTAAGAGCTTAGGAAATGACCGTATTCAATGCAATAAGAGGTACAGAAAATCTATTAAATGTTTTTGTACAGTAAAACGCAGATTCCTCTGGAGAGATTTAAATTATATTCTAAAGAATAGTCTTTACCTGTTTAGTTTTATTGATCGTTAAAAATAAGGTCATCTTTTTATCTGAAGGGTAATTGCGCATAACATACTAACAGTGGCAATGCTTTTCATTTTAACAGTTCAACTACATTCTTTCCTTTATTTACGTTATTATGGAGACGTAAATTTAGAACGTTTGAAGCAATGTATATGGATAGTAATATCATTCAAAATCATCCAGATCGCGATTGATCATATGTTACGCAATAGGGAGTCGAGGATTGTTTTAAAAAAAAGGTTCCATTTCTCTATTGTACCGACTCCTTATTTCTTCCAACTCTTAAAACAAAACTTCACGTTGAAATGGCAACACAATTTTTTTTCGTACCTACCGTCCCATTACTTAGTACCTACTACCAACCTAACAGAAAGAAGTCGTGTGCAATTCAAAATATATGTCCTCGGTCCTAGGATTTATTGTGACAACAGAACAAGCAACAATGCAGAGTCTTCCTCAAGCTTTTATTTAGCTTGGTACACGGTAAGCTAGACATAACCAGTATAAGTTGACTTTTGATTGCACCAAAAACTGATACAATGCGTGGTCAGCTATAATTGGAAATTTACAGCTATCATGTGTACCCGTGTGTACAGCTACTATTATTGTACGAGGAAATAATGAATGGACAATGTGCATAGAAATTGCGAATGTATAAATTTAAATTTTCCACAATATTTACGGTTGGACTGTGGTTTCCGGTAAAGGCAAAGTTTAGGAATGAAAGGGGCTCTTTAAAAGATTGTGAGGACTTGAATCCTTGGAAGAATTTAAGTATATAGCAGAGATATAATAAAAGTATATATATATAAAAAATAACAGAAACCAAAGGGCAATGAAAGGGCCTTTTATGTGGACGGGAAAGCATCAAATGACCTCTCCCGCTCTGGGCGTGTCAGACTTTTACTGACAAAAACCCTCCTTCTTCCTATACTTGCCTATGCGCCAGGGATCAAAACGCGGCCCTGACAGATGTCAAAAAGGTCTCAACTCAGCATAGCTTAGGCACCCTTAATGCTTAAAGTCCAATCAGGGTTCCACTTAACACGATTTCTAAAGAAGTCTCGGTGAACATCTTCTGCCGGCAGAAGTTACTACCCACCAGACAAAGTCCTGCCGCCAAGCGATTTGTCGTGTTCCGGCATGATGTCTGGTAAAGCCGTACGGAGGACGGGTCTGAGCAGTTATATTGTGATGTGTGCCGGGTACGATGCACCAAATGTTGTTGTGTCAATCTCCCTCTGGCGCAGCATCGTTGGTCGTGTTGTTGAGCTTAAAATTGCATCACCTCGCTCAACTGCCGTCTTCCTTCCTATTCACTCAGTTTCTTGAGTGAATAGGCTTAATAAACTAGCTCTACCATCAACGATTGGATCTCTGCTTACCATCAGGTGGGATTGCAGGCAAGCACTAGTTTATCAATATTAAAAAAAAAAAACTTAATTCAGATGATAAAACAAAGGTATAATTCCTATTCTTTGTACATGCGTCAATCGCCCTTTAATAGACACGTTGATGGGTATCGAGCAGAATTTTAACAAGCTGTCGCACCAGACTGGCGGTACATCGTCCAGCTAAGTAAAGAAGTTTAACAATGGCGCCGATTCTGTTGTTCACAAACTAAATTTATTTTAAGTTTTGTGCATCTTTTTCTTCCCATTTCGTTAAGAAAAGAACAGAAGATAAAATGTCAGTTTAGACCTATCAAATTAGTGCGCTCCTGACGTAAACTGGCGTATTTTTAGTCGCCATGTTTTTAATCTCGTCTAAACTGTCTTCCATAGACAGTTTAAAAAGTGTAAATATTTTCATTACCACTGCTCTCTAAACGGCGAAGGGAATCATCGTGAAACCGGCATGTCGTAGAACCGAAGACATCTTTTTTTTTAAATTAATTAATAACCCAGCGCTTGACCACAATCCCGCCTGATGGTAAGCAGTGACGCAATCGTTGATGGTAAAGCGCACTAGTTTATTAAGAGCCTATTCACTCTAGCCTTGAAGACACTCAAATTGTAGTCCGACGGAACACCGCTGCCGGCAGATTGTTCCAGTCCCTCGATGTACGCGGTATAAAGGAGGAGGCGAAACGCTTCGTCCGGATCGTAGAGGTGTTAACAAAATAAGGGTGGAAACTCGCCGTACGACGGGTCGTCCGATGGTGGAACGGTGATGGGGGAATTAAATCGTGCAATTCCCTCGCACACTCCCCAAAATGTATCCTATAGAACACCGAAAGGCTGGCTACTCTACGCCTGTGCTCTAGGCTTTGGAGACCAACTCGAGTTAAATCAGAGTCACCAATCAGCCTCTTCGCACGCCTCTCCACTGAATCCAAAGTGGCCAGGTGACACTTAGCAGCACCAGCCCAAATGTGACTGCAGTACGCCACACACGAACGGACCTGTGCTTTGTACAACATTAGAAGCTGCCCTGGTGTGAAGTACTGCCGGACCTTTGCGATAACGCCAAGTTTTCTGGCAGCCACCTTGGCCTTGGACTCAATGAACCGCCAAAGTTTAGGTTCGAGGAAATCTCAACACCCAAAAGCTGAAGGCAGTCGGTACACTCCAAGGATACATTCCGAAAAGTAGGAGCCAAGGTGAACGGGCTCCTTTTGGCGGTAAAAAGACACGCCTGCGTTTTGGCGGCATTGAATGCTACAAGATTGGCATTGCCCCATTCGGAGACTGCCTGAAGTGCAACACTCGTTCGCTCTACTATGGCCTCTCTTTCGGACCGGATTGATTCCCTACTAGCCCGACATGTGACATCTACCAATCCGCACTAGTCCTGCGGTGGCCCGCTTTGATTATAGCTATCACACAGCGGATGCCTGTACCCACGCGGTGGAAACAGACTATCAATCACTTCGTATCACTTTGTACCACATCTTCTTTCTGGTTTTCCTTTAATCTATTCCGAACGCACAATTTCTGCGTCCCTTTAACACATTTTGGCGGTGGTAGGCCATAACATCGGCCGCCGGCAGAAGTTACCACCCACCAGACAAAGCCTTTCCGCCAAGCGATTTGACGTGTTCCGGCATGATGTCTGGTGAAGCCGTTCGGAGGACGGGTCCTGGCAGTTGTGTTGCGATGTGTGCTGGGTACGATGCGCCTAATATTGTTGTGTTGGGAGTTTGGTCGTGGAGGGTCTTCAGATCAATCTCCCTTTGGCGCAGCATCGTTGGTCGTGTTGTTGGGTTTTACATTGCATCACTTCGCTCAACTGCCGTCTTCCTTCCTATTCGCTTAGTTTTTCTGAGTGAATAGGCTCTTAATAAACTAGCGCGCTTTACCATCAACGATCGCATCACTGCTTACCATCAGGCGGGATTGCGGTCAAGTGCTAGTTTATAATTATTAAAAAAAAAAATTGTTTTCTACGTATTGTTCTTCGTACCTCTCTTGGATTGTGTTAGATATCTGAAATCTGCTCGTTAGCTGCGACACCTCAATAGGCGAGCCTTGAAGATGTGCGGAAGATTGTCGAAGCCTATACATATATTTGGATCACTGTATAAGGTACGCCCTTTCTGGGTAAACAAAGTGCCTAGCTGCCTGTATCGGAGATAGTATTGTTTGTATTGTGGGGAAGGTGCCTTATTGGTGGGTTTACCTCATTATTTTACGTTGGAAGTTTTAGAGGAGCACACAGACAGAGCGAGACGTAATTGGAAATACTTACTTTTTATGCGCAAAAGTAATAAAGTTTATTAGCAACATGAAAGAACAAATACATACAATTCCTAAGAATCAAACTGATTTTTGGGAAACTTCTAATGAATGAGAAACAAACAGATTTTTGACAAACTTCTAATGAATGAAAATCAAACTGATTCTTGGGAATTCATTATCATCATTTCAGCCGAAAGACGTCCACTGCTGGACATAGGCCTCCTCCAAGAATCTCTACGACGCGCGGTTTTGCGCCTCCCGCATCCAGCGGTTTTCCGCGACCTTCACCAGGTCATCGGACCACCTTGTCGGGGGCCTACCGACGCTGCATCTTCCGGTGCGTGGTCGCCACTCGAGAACCCGGGAATTGATTGAAGTGATTTGCGTCTACTAATACAAATATAATTACATTCGTAGTTATATAAATACTTGTGTACGTGATACAGTTCTTTGAACGTAAATTCAATCTGACCTCCATGCTCCTGAAAACTGTATCATGCCAGCTTAGTTTTCCTCATTCACAAACACGCACACTTTCAGACAAAAATCCGATTTTGAAACAGCATTTGACTGCAAAATGTGAGCATGATTTTAAGAATATAGACAATTAGCTGTTGCCCGCGACTCCGTCTGCGTGTTAATATAAAATAATTGGAGCAATATATACGATTGTACGCCCGCGTTTCTCCCCGTTTTCGCAACATTTTTTTGTTACTGCTCTGCTCCTATTAGACATAGCGGGATGTTATATAGCCTATGTCCTTTCTCAGGCTCTAGACTATCTGTGTACCAATTTAATTACAATCGGTTCAGTAGTTTTGGCGTGAAAGCCGGACGGACAGACAGACAGACAGACAGAGATACTTTCGCATTTATAATATTAGTATGGTTTAACAGGTATTATTATTGAATATTTTTATGAGAAGTACGAGGGTAGATAAAATCTTAAAATATATATTAGATACTGCAGTCTGAGGCAGACCTTATATTGTGATTTAATATTCGAAGCACGCCTCGTAACGTTAAGGCTGGCTTGTTGAATTCAATCGGCAAAACTTTGTAGGACAAATTCTTAATTAAAGCCTAATTTGGGAACAGGGAAATGACAATTTACAAGTAATTGGTAGTACTGGAAAGGAGATTTTCTTTTTAAATTATAAACTAGCGCTTGACCGCAATCCCGCCTGATGGTAAGCAGTGACGCAATCGTTGATGGTAAAGCGCACTAGTTTACTTAGAGCCTATCCACTCTAGCCTTGAAGACACTCAAATTGGGTTGTATCCTAAAAAATAATTTAATGTCCATGAGATAGATTAATAAAAAATATTGAATACGTATTTTTTATTTTTTCTTTCATTCAAATACTTTGCAAGATATATTGATTTCAAATGTCGCGTGACGTCACGCCGTGGTACAAAATATACCACGGCGGAACGTAATTAGCCCCCACTCCGTAACTTTAATACGCTATATCTCAGTAGTTTTTGATATTTTCAACAAAATAAAAAATACGGGTCTTAATTTTTTTTATTATCTATAAAACGGACTAATTATTTTTTTGATTTTCATACCTTGGATACATCCCTATTGTAGTCCGACGGAAACACCGCCGAAACACTGCCACTGGCAAATTGTTCCAGTCCCTCGATGTATGCGGTATAAAGGAGGAGGCGAAACGCTTCGTCCGATTCGTAGTGGTGTTAACAACATAAGGGTGGAACCTCGCCGTACGACTGGTCGTTCGATTCTGGAACGGAGGTGGGGGAATTAAATCATGCAATTCCCTCGCACACTCCCCAAAATACATCCTATAGAACACCGAAACGCTAGCTGTGCTCTAGGCTTTGGAGACCGTCTCGACTTAAATCAGGGTCACCAATCACCCTCTTCGCCCGCCTCTCCACTGAATCCAAAGTGGCCAGGTGACAAAAATCTAGTTACTTCTTTTATAATCCATGGGAGAATCATAACTAATCTGTCACCGTGAAAACTGAGCTAGTTTCAACACAATTGCTCAGACCCGGTCCTCCGCCGTACATCTTCACCAGACATCATGCCGGAACATGACGAATCGCTTGCCGGCAAGGCTCTGTCTGGTAGGTGGTAACTTCTGCCGGTAGCCGATGTTATGGTCTACCACCGAAATGACCTCAAGGATTTTGTTGATAAATTCCGAATCTTGGCAATTTCCGTTCTGTAAGCTTCCTCTCTCTCCACTTTTATACCCTGATTTTGTCTAGACAGAAAAAGATGTCGATATGATTTTTGCCTGTGGATTTTTTAGTGAGTAGATAAATCATTAGTGTTATAATTATCAATAAATAAATGTGTTTTCTGGCATATAACTAATACTTGGAATCTTTCCCTTTCCTTTGACATCATTTGACATCATTATTTTGTATACCTACTTTCTGTGCAAATAAATATAATTGAATTGAATTTGAATGTCTCCTTAACTGAGAGATAGATAACATTATCTGAATTCTACTTATAAGGCGTAAGACACAATAAAATCATTTTAAGACCTCGCAAAAATTATACATGTTTTAAAACCACGCCTCAAGTGGGCCTCAAAAATCTCTGCTTTTGTCGAGCCGGACAGATTCAGATTCAAAAAGCAAAAGCAGGAACATGATTTATTGTTTAGCGCTTGTTCTTATACTATAATTGATTTCGGGCTCGAAAACGATGCAATATGCAACATAAATAACGCCTTTATTTTGCATCGAGGCGGTGTGGGAGGTTTAAAGCTGGTTTGCACGTTTTCGTTGAGTTGCATAGGAAATTCATCGTTCAAAATGTTACAGAATACAAAAATCGACGATTTGTATAGTTATTTTCTTAATACCTTGTTCCACACACATAGGTAATTCTCCTGTGTCCATGGTTCGTTCACAAACATTAAACTCACGTATAAAAGAAGCTCTTTTTTTAAATGTCGATAGAGTCAAGCTGAGTGTCACGCTCGTTTTTCATTGGACTTTTAAAATTATTTATAGTGTTGTTTACTAAATAAAAGTGCGTGATTTATGTAGTAAAAAGTGCATTTAGTAAATAGTTAATAAATAATAGTGAAATATCGCAGCATAGTGGCCACATCATAACTTTGTCCCAAACCTCACTCGTAAGACGGGTCACGCGGCCATCTTTTTCGACATGAATAATTCATAATTACGTGACATTGGCTAAATGCACAAACCGCCAGACCCGGAACAACTACTTGTAGGTCATACAAATATTTGTTTCGTATGAGAATCGAGCTTGCACACACAACGCAGTAGCCATTCACAGAATTACTTTAAATACATATATAACAGTACTAAAATGAAATAAATTTAATAAATATTTGTGTACCTTCATAAATTGCATTTCAAGAAAACGTAAGTGTCAACAACTCCTTATAAGTACTGAGAGGTAGCAAAGCGGAGGACATACTTCTGGCATACAAATTATATTCATATGAGATGGGAAATTGATATTCATCATTATATAATAACTATCATTATTGAAACAAGAATCACTTATCTGATTGACTGATTTATGGCATGTAATGATTTAACAACTTAATGGATTACATTTACTGCTAAAAATGGCCATTTTTGTTCTGTATGGGAAATCAATTAATGACTTCTCCCGCTTTGGGCGAAGAGGACGGGCGTGTCAGACTTTTACTGACTAAAACCCACCTGTGTTCTTTCACTCGCCTGTGCGCCAGGGCCATGGTTTTTTATGACCTTAAACCATAGTTATACGAGATGTAACTGGCAAAACCTTTTACAAAACATTAGTTATATTTTCAAGAACGTGGACAGCCTGCACCCTAATTTTGTAACACACTATTTTCAACAATTTTTAAGCATATTGCTAAACCATTGCTTCATATGTTCGAAAAATGTTTCTGCTCAACAACGAAAATGACGCAATGAATGTTGTTGAACTGTCAAAATGAAACTAGCCACTGATAGTGTGTTAAGCAATAACCCTGCTGATCTCATTCTCAATCTGTCATTAATACCTCTGATTTCCCTACATTTTTGACAACTTTTAGACATTGATTGTCACTGAGATATAGACTTTGAACGTTTATAATATCAGGATCTTCAGAGTTCTTAAAAAGAGCCGTTTCAGCTCAGAACCATTGCATTATTTTAGCAATGACGTCATTCCTAAAAACAAGTACGAATTGAGTGCACAAAGACGGTAAAAGTAAATTTCTTTGATACTATATCGCCCTCAAAACCAGTACTTACACTTATGGATTCCTTTCTTTTTGCTGCGCCCAGTCGTCCAAATTGGGTCCCACTAATGAAGTGGAAAAACTCGACAGGACGAGACAACTGCTGACCTTGGGGCCAAATATAGGTATGATACAAAACGAGGGAGCTTTTTATTACAGTTTGATTTATTTTAAAATGTCATTTGATTTTTATCCCATTTTTGTATGTTTATTTTAGGTAATAAAATCGTGTTTTTAGTGTGTAATTAAAACATACTTAGATAACATCTTTTTATTTTACTAAATTTTTTTTTTTTAATTATTCTTCGAATTTGTGGCCTTATCAGTAAACCAGCCAGGTTGTAATGTAGCATTATAATGTTGTTGTGTCGGGAGTTTGGTCGTGGAGGGTCTCCAGATCAATCTCCCTCCAGCGCAGCATCGTTGGTCGTGTTGTTGGGTTTAACATTGCATCACCTCGCTCAACTGCCGTCTTCCATCCTATTCACTAAGTTTTTTAAGTGAATAGGCTTAATAAACTAGCGCGCTTTACCATTGACGATTGCATCACTGCTTACCATCAGGCGGGATTGCAGCCAAGCACTAGAAAAAAATATAGTGACGATTAATTCTCGTGTTACCTGGTAACTAAGATCTGGATGTCAAATAGACAGTCAATATTATGTAAAATAGTAGTAGGCAGTCTGATTGGAAGCAGACATCTAAAATAATCTTGAGAAAAGGTGTGGCCAAATTATGACAAAGATGATAGCTCTGTAATACAATGTTTTAATTGTCTATCATTACTTGTCCACCAGGAGCTCTAGTCTGCTTAGATTACGAACTTTTAAGCACAATGACAATGGAATCGTGTTGGAATGACAAATTTATAAAAATAGTAGACTAGGGCCCCAGTTCACATGTTATTGCCCTTTTTTTTATAGTGTGGCACTAGTTATGACTTTGTGCCAATTTCAAGTAAAATAAAAAATTTCGAAAGTTCTTCTTTCCTTCTTTTTTGGCTTAGCATGGTTTGTGACGGCCGCATGAACCGTCTTACGAGGGAGGTATGAGGCAAAGTCATGATGTGGCCTAAGTCCAATAGAAAATGAGCGTGACACTCAGCTTGACTTTCCCGCCAAAACTCCAAATATTTCTTCTTTACTTGCGCTAATTGAAACACATGACAGAAAACTAAAAGACAGAAGCACAATCGGCACCACTCAACATGTAACAAGGCCACCATTTTTTTTTGGTATCGCTCATACGTCATTATGAATGTTGCCAGCTGATAAAATCAGACGTAAGCTAGTATTACTGGCCATCGACATAACTTGACTCTCACTTATCAAGCTTTATTCGTATCAATGTAATAATGTGTGCGTCTATAATTATGCAATAAGTTCAATACTGTTCGAGGTAGCTTGTTACTCGTTATCTCCTCCATCTTGGCGTGTATTAACAAATCTATATCTTTGAAATTACGACCGATGTCGAAATGTAAGGCCTTGCGAATGCAGCTATTAATGTTGCCAATTAATAAAGTACAGATGGGAAGATACAGGGTGTTGCTTTTAGACTTCCGGACACGATTTTTTTCACGGTTTTTGGAAGTCATGTTAAGGTTGATCGTTGATATAATTTGCCTGTTTTTTGAGTATTCTTGTTTGCTCTTTTCTGGTGTTTTAGCGTAACTTAATCCGGCCAATTATCTATACAATTGCCCTTTTACTTAAGGTTCTGGGTTCTTAAAGAAAGATCTACATATGACCCTGAAATATGTCGGCTAGTAATTTCCATTTTTATTATTAAGCTGCACCGACAGACAATGGTCTAGATTCTCTGGTAAACTAAACTAAATTAAATTGAAGTTCAGTTCATCTTTTACTTTTATTTCATTAAGAAAAGGACAGAAGACAAAATGTTAGTTTAGACCTATCAAATGATTCCGCTCCTGACGTAGATAAATTGAAGTATTTATGGTCGCCTTGTTTATAATCTCGTCTAAACTGTCTATGTAGTATCTTATTTTTTTTTTATAATTTATAAACCAGCGCTTGACCGCAATCCCGCCAGATGGTAAGCAGTGACGCAATCGTTGATGGTAAAGCGCACTAGTTTATTAAGAGCCTATTCAGTCTAGCCTTGAAGACACTCAAATTGTAGTCCGACGGAAACACCGCCGCCGGCAGATTGTTCCAGTCCCTCGATGTACGCGGTATAAAGGAGGAGGCGAAACGCTTCGTCCGGATCGTAGAGGTGTTAACAACATAAGGGTGGAAACTCGCCGTACGACGGGTCGTCCGATGGTGGAACGGAGATGGGGGAATTAAATCGTGCAATTCCCTTGGACACTCCCTTAATTTAATTTGACAGGATTAAACTAAAATGTTATCTTCTATCCTTTTCTTAATGAGATAGAAAGAAATAGAAGCAATTAACTTAAATTTTAGATTGTGGACAAGAGGATCGGCGCCATTGTATTGTTCTCAATTCCCACACAGATAAATCTGTACTTTCAATGATTTGAAAACGCCGTAGAAAGGAAGAGGGTAAAGTATGCGCCGTTGGTGGACCGGTACCACTTTGTATCTATTGCCGTGTAGACCTTGGGAAGTTGGGGTACTGAGGCCAAGAAGCTCATTAGTGAGATGGGGTATAGATTCTGTGACAAAACGGGTGACTTCCGCTCCGGCTCGTTCTTGGTGCAAAGGTTAGTCATCGCCATCCAGCGTGGCAATGCGGCAAGCGTTGCGGGCACCTTTGCACAGGGAACCGTTAGGGACGGTTTGTATAATTTGGCAGGACTTCACTGACATCAATTTTTGGATTTTATATTTTCAATTAATTTGACTGAAGGTATGGAATTTGGAAGCAAATGTCAGTCATCACAATTTTCTTGTTTAACTTATATTACTTGACATTGTTATTTTTTTTATTAGATATTATTTAATTTTGATACGATTTTGATTGAATTTAACTGTAGTGTATTTTGATATTATGTTTTGTATGTGTCTAATAAATTAATACAAACTTTTAATGGTATTAAATTTTGAAAATTTTCAGAAATAACTTTTCCAATTTAAACTCTCAAAACTCATTTCGTATTATTGTAACTATGATGATAGTATATTACGCAATTAGGGAGCAGTATTGTTAACCTAATATCGAAATAGTAAGAAATAATCTTTAGTATTTTGAAGTTCAACCAATTTTTTAATTGATCTGTTGGAAATACGAAACCGAGAGTAAAAATATGACCTTATTGTATATTTTATTTAGCCAATTAATTTAATAAATAGATAACACAATTGACAAGCAGAAAAATGGTTATAAAATTAACATTGAGTGGCGTACGAATGTGGGATGTTACGCCAGCGCAAGGACAACGCGAGTTTGCGTAGACGATCGACTAAGTTCGACATTGTTCGTGTAACTTCGGTTTTTATTACGTACACTTTGTGTACACAATTGTGTAAATGACATGAAAATAGTTCAGTGGACTATTAATGTCAAAATATTTAGTCTGTATTTATTTTAACATTCTTTAGCGCGCAGATGTTTTAAAGCGCAACAATTGTTTAGTTTCTAGGTTAGTGTTCTATTTTAATTTTTAAAACAATGTTATATATCTATTCGAATAATCACACTAACATTATAAAGGCGAAAGTTTGTGTGCGAGTGTGTGTATGTGTGTTTGTATATTTGTTACTCAATCACGATCAAACAGCTGCACGGATTTGGATGTAATTTGCCACAGAGATAGTTTTTTTTTATAAATTTTAAACTAGTGTCTGACCGCAATCCCACCTGATGGTAAGCAGTGAAACAATCGTTGATGGTAAAGCGCGCTATTTTATTAAGAGCCTATTTTTGAAAATTTTGGAACTTCGGGACTCGCGAGTGAAACCGCGAGATGCAACTAGTATAATATAATAACAATAGTAGCTTCAAGCAAGCACTTTAATTAACAAAACGTATTTCTTTTGAGTATATAATTGTATACAGAAGACACTGGTAAAGGATGTAATATCTTACGGAATCCGATGGCAGCAAGCCAATGGAATTACAATATTTATAGCTGCAATACAGATAACACTTTAGCTTACAATTTGCATACAGAATTCAATAGATAGTTACATTGTAAATGTCTTAATTATATAAATACTTGTAGAATATACATAAAGGGTGTATCTGACATCGACGCACAAACGAGTACCATGGATCCAGTACATGATTCTGTACCCCCAGTGGTGGAACTTTTCGTCGGCTTTTTCATGATTTAAAAAAATATATATGTAGTTTTTTTCACTTTAGACCGTTCATAATTGCTATACTCTTGTAACCCAATAAAATTTTAAAGTAAAAATTAATTAATTCGCTAATTACATAAAAAGCGCTATGAAAACAAAACTCGAAAAAACTATCTTATCAGCTTATTTAATAGAGTTCACACCAGGGATCAACGTCATACCTACAAACCCGCACGGCGGCACGCTTGCAACGTTCAAAGGCTGAGTCGACACTTTTTTTTAAACACTGTGAATTCTGTAACCTTTCATTAACGACATAAATTACTATCATAATTTTATTAGTGGCACGCGGTCTAGCCTTTTCGCGAAGTTTGCGTTACGATGTCAGATACACACTGTATATTTATAATCAGGATTTAAAAATTAAAACGTACAGTTTAATCGGCTTACCTACGGGGTGGCTGCACACTATCATTACCTTCATTTTGACAATTAAACAACATACATTGCATTATCTACGTTGTTGAGAAGAAATATTTTTCGGACATATACCGCAATAGACTAGCGATATTCTTCAAAATGTGACCTTTAACTACGTAGGTATTAAAATAATTAATATTTATTACCTATTGGTAATTTCCAAAACTCCCCGATTTTCCTCCCAGCGCTTCAGCCATATAGTTTTCGTTAGCGAGAAACTCAACAGTACAAAATAGTAACTTACTCCAGCTGCAGACCACACTAACACAGGCACAAGTTACATTTGTAATTGTAAGTTACCTTGACATGCTACTAAGAATTATCTATGATGCATACCAGTTATGTATGTTAGTATTAGTAATCTGTCCTACTTTTAGGGTTGCCAGCTCCAATTTTAAGTTTTAGAAGATTTGGTAAAATGAAATAAAGGATACACGCTAGGTCGTAGTGGCCTAGTGGTTAAACCTCCAAGCTAGCCTCTCAATTATGGGTGTTCGGGTTCGATTCCAGGTCACGCAAGTACCATTGTAACTTTTCTAAGTTATATGTAACTTTATAAGTATATCTTGGACACCAATGACTGATTAAAAGGTGAAGGAAAACATCTTGAGGAAACTTGGACTTTAAGTCTGAAATCGCCAACCCGCATTGAGCAAGCGTGGTAATTACGCTCAATCCTTCTCTGTATGAGAGGAGACTTGTGTCCAGCAGTGGGACGGTAAAAAGGTTGATGATGATGATGTTACACGCTGTAGATAAATGAAACAATTTTTTTCAAAGAAATATAGACTTGCTTATAATAGTAAGTCGATATTTATTAATAAAATTACTAGACTGACTAGTGACTTTTAATATCTAATTAATTATTAGTCTTCATATTAATTGTACTTGGTATTACTTGTTGAAGCTTTAAGGGCTTCTTTTTTATTTAATTTAATTTAAATTATAAATTAGTGCTTGACCGCAATCCCGCCTGATGGTAAGCAGTGATGTAATCGTTGATGGTCGCAAACAGAATACAAGTAACTTTTGGGCTTTAAGATCTTCCTTTGTTGAACAATGTATTTTCTGGTATAAGTATTTTGATTTGGTTTGATTTGATTTGACCCGTCCTCCGTACAGTTTCACCAGTAGGCCTAGTATAAGTTTTCAATACGAAACTCGTTTGATCGTATCGATCGCGTTTGGCGCTCTCATTGGTTGAGAGTTCTTACGACCTTGAAGCGGGCCAATCGCTGAGTCAAACGCGCTCGATACGATCGAACGAGTTTCGTAATGAAAACTCATACTAGGCCTACAGGCATCATGCCGGAACACGACGAATCGTTAGGTGGCAAGGCTTTGTCTGGTGGGTGGTAGCTTTTGCCGGCAGCAGATTTTATGGCCTACCATTTCGTTTTCTACAATCAACTGATAAAATGGTTTACATAGCAGGTTGAAGCTTGGTAAATTCAGAAAATAAAGAACATAACTGTTGAACATTTTAAATTATAAAACAAGATCAATGTTTGGGTTTGAAAAAGAGGATGTCCTTTAAAATAAAGGACGTCTGGCCACTCTACCTGCTCTGTACTCTTGCGTGGTATGTAATATGATCTAAGTCTCAACGAGATCTGACTAAAATTGAAGATCTATTTTTTCTTATTTGATAAATACTTGAGTTATGAAAAACAAAAAATAAGCATATTTGAAAAAATGAATAAATGTATTAGGGCCAAAGATGGGGGCTAAAGAGGAATAGAATACGGGGCGAATATGGGATGAAACTTGTGGGGCGAATGTGGAATAAATCTGTATTTTAATCTTTTACTGTAATTAATACGTCTTAAATGATTTTCGTTTTTCTTTAAATTGGGTGATGTAATTTCGTCTTTGTTTTTCTCGTTATTTGTTTTTGATCGAATGATACTACATTCGGGAGCAGCGGTGGCCTGAGAGCCGTCGCACAGACAGGTGAAGGAGCACGGGTGGGTTTTAGTCAGTATAAGTCTGAAACTAGGTGGTAGGCCATAATATCGGCTGCCAGCAGAAGTTACCACCCAACCCACCAGACAAAGTCTTGTCGCCAAGCGTCAAGACTTTGTCTGGTCGTCGTCGTGTTCCGGCATGATGTCTGGAGAAGCTGTACGGAGGACGGGTCAGAGCAGTTGTGTTGCGATGTGTGCCGGGTACGATGCGCCAAATTTTGTTGTGTTGGGAGTTTAGTCGTGGAGGGTCTTCAGATCAATCTCCCTTTGGCGCAGCATCGCTGGTCGTGTTGTTGGGTTTAACATTGCATCACCTCGCTCAACTGCCGTCTTCCTTCCTATTCGCTCAGTTTTTCTGAGTGAATAGACTCATAATAAACTAGCGCGCTTTACCATCAACGATCGCATCACCGCTTACCATCAGGCGGGATTGCGGTCAAGCGCTAGTTTTTGGTTTACTTCATTCATTATCAACTTTTTTTAACGTGCCATTGCTGGGCACAGGTCTCCTCTCATACAGAGAAGAATTATTATTATTTACTTCATTATCTGACTTTAAATATCGAGTTATTAAACTCTGTTTTTAACGTCCCATTGCTGGGCACAGGTCTCCTCTCATACAGAGAAGAATTATTATTATTTACTTCATTATCTGACTTTAAATATCGAGTTATTAAACTCTGTTTTTAACGTCCCACTGCTGGACACAGGTCTCCTCTCATACAGATAAGAATTATTATTATTTACTTCATTATCTGACTTTAAATATCGAGTTATTAAACTCTGTTTTTAACGTCCCACTGCTGGACACAGGTCTCCTCTCATACAGATAAGAATTATTATTATTTACTTCATTATCTGACTTTAAATATCGAGTTATTAAACTCTGTTTTTAACGTCCCACTGCTGGGCACAGGTCTCCTCTCATACAGAGAAGAATTATTATTATTTACTTCATAGTCTATTTATTTTTCAGTATTATGATTATGATACATTGAAGTCTCATAATAGGGTATTTGACTAAAAAAAACTAATTAGTCCGTCAGTCAGATTTCCAAAAAATACTAAGCACGTATTTTTTCTTTTTTCATATAAACAAAAAATGCAGACGACACAGTGCGTTGAAAACTCGAGTGACGTCACAACACTGTACACTTTTTACTGGCCAGTGACGTCACCAGCCACCACTCCTGATCTTTGATGCCTTTTATATTTGTAAATGTTTATTGTTTTGATAAAACAAAAAATACGTGTCTAGTATTTTTTGGAAATCTGACTGACGGACTAATTAGTTTTTTTTAGTCAAATACCCTATTATGAATACTTGAAATACTAGGTTACTTATCTAATTCCTATCAAAGACTATAGAGTCCAACACAAAATCAACACGCATTATCCATACATTTGGCAACAAAATTCTACCTCCAGCTCAATCATTACATAAACATATATAAACAAACACACAAGGCAAAAAGTGAAAGTTGTTGCAGCCAAAAAAGAATCGCAGAGGCCTTTCATTAGCACCATCCCAAAATACACCTTATTGCCTAGTATTAGGGATGCTTTCCGGCTGGTGAGCCGTGACATTTTACCAGTAATGTTAAGTTAGGTGTTTTGTAAGGCACTTGTCGTGAACTTATCCGTATGTCAACCAGTTTTGTATAGTCTGAAGGCTTTAAATTATCGATGACGTATAAAGGAAGGTGGGGTCATAATATAGAAACACGGAGAGCTCAGCAGTCTTAGTCCTTTTTAGTCTTCACCATTTTAAGTGCGTAATTTGATTGTCTTTCCATTCCTTGCCGATGTAATCGGGTAATTAGAACAAAAAAACATAGTTGTCTGGAAAATCGGCTGTGACAGGAAAATAGATCAGAATAAATTATAAAAAAGTGGGATTTCAATCTGCCATAAAAGTTGTTGCCTCTATATCGTAATAAGAAAGGCAACAAAGTATATCTATCACCATGGCAACCTAGTCAACAAATTGATGAAACGTATACAAGGGGTCGTACATTACAAAAAATCGGATTTTTATTGACCAGATAAATAATTATTGATTTTGAATCTAGCTGTTATGAAAATGCAGGTCTTTAAACAAAAATGACAGCTAAGTTCGGTTCTAAGTTGTAACTTTTGTATTAGAACTTAGGAATACAAATACTGGAGCCGATTCTTTTTCTTTAATAAAAGGGTAGAAGATAACATTTTAGTTTTAACCTGTCAAATTAAGATACTCCATAGATGGTTTAGTCGCGCTTATAAAAATGACGACGAAAAATACGCCAATTTATGTCAGGAGCGGATTAATTTGACAGGTCTAAACTAACATTTTATCTGCTGTCCTTTTCTTAATGAAATAGACAGAAAAACATGCACTAACTGAAATTTAATTTAGTTTGTGAACAAGGGATTCGGGGCCCCTGACTCAAAGGTTAGAAGGCTAGAAGTAAAGTTAGATTTATTTTTATAATAAGACGTATAGAGTTTCTTAGAGTAGTCAACCATGACGGTAAAGTTAACACACTGTCCACTTTTTATTAATATTGTCAGCGACACAGACCACAACAAACACCAATAAAAACATTTTACGACTAGTTTTTATAACCTCAAAAAAGTTAAGTCATCGACGTCTGCCCTGCATTCAAATTTCAACATCTTCCTTAGCAAAACAGAGTACAATTTCCTTTGTAATAGTACAGTCATCATCAGCTACTGACACATTGAAATTCCAACTTCAACCTTTACAAATTAGAGAACAGTTTCGTTCGTTAGATCAAAATTAATAACTTACAATGACATAAGTTATATACAAATTCAAATCCGGTTTCTGTTAATATTATTTCCTTGAGATTTATTTGTGATTTAGTTCCACGTATTAGGAGAGTTCATTTCTCGAAGCTTTGAATTTAAATTGAAATTCTATTCGAGTTTTAATTGCTTTCCATCGCTTGGTTAGTTATATATGAGAATTAATTTTTGATGGAGCTATTGCGTTGGAAGGTTGGTATTTGTGTTGGTGGGTTTAGTATATTATATAATAGATCATCAACATTTTCAACCTTTTTATTGTCCCACTGCTGGGCAGAAGTCTCCTCTCATATAGAGAAGGATTGAGCGCAATCACCACGCTTACTCAATGCGGGTTGGCGATTTCAAACTTAAAGTCCAGGTTTCCTCAAGATGTTTTCCTTCACCTTATAATCAGTCATTGGTTAGTGTTCAAGATATACTTATAAAGTACATATAACTTAGAAAAGTTACAATGGTACTTGTCTGACCTGGAATCGAACCCGCACACTCATACTTGAGAGGCTGGTGTTTAACCACTAGGTCACCACGACTTATACCACCACGATTATACAATATGTAAAGAAAACCCTGTCCGATCCGTGAAGGTATTGTTAGGTATCGATAACTGATTCTACTAATGCCTATAAAGCCGGGCTAAAGTTAAAAATAAATCCCCTAAAAAAATAAATATTATTTCGCAAAAGGAGGTAACTTAATACATGTGCGGTAGGCAATACATGCGCGAGCGAAGGCTGCACTCATAATAATACAGTCGAAAATGGTGTTACCACTTTTTTAAAACTACCAAATTTAAGGGAAGTTGGAAGTAACTCGCAGAAAAAAAATATTTCAAAATTCATCACTATTGTTACTATTGTAGTATTTCATATTTTATTTGGTCATGTGTTTACCTAACCTTTATTATCCTTATGGGTCGGACGGGGTTTTCTTTACATATTGTATAATAGATACATGTATATAACACGTACGTTTCTTACTTCTTCATCAATCATCGATACTACTACAATCGTATGTTTTGAAGAGTATTCGGGATGAGCAGACGCGGTGGCCTGATGGTATTGGCCGCGACTTAAAAGTGGTAGCTCGTGGTGTCGAAGCCCATCAGGCGCCTTACTTTGTGTACAATATTTCATCGCCACTGCTCTCTAAACGGTTAAGGAAAACATCGTAAGAAAACCGACATGTCATAGAGTAAAAAAAAAAAAAACATCGGAGACATGTGACATCTATCAACGCGCACTGGGCCTGCGTGATAGATTATGGCCTGTGTCAGAGGAACATTATCATAGGCTGATTATGTCATGTTATGTTTCAATATATCCCAAACATACACACAATTTTTCCATTACAACACTTTGAACTTATCTCAGACCTCTTGAGTGTCACATTAACCCCATAGGTACATAAAAAAAATGGCCAGGATTGTCAACCGTACCTCATAGGTACACAACTACTGTCATGGCTACGGTCCCCATTGGACGATGGTATTTGAGGGTTTACTTGCACTTGCAACGGTCTGACTGTATCATTCGAATAATCGATTCATACTTGACCGATTTTAGTAACATTTTAAAGGAAACACCACGAAACCAAGCGAAAACATCTATACAACGAGATTTTTCGATGTATAGATAAATCGTTATAATGGTGTATTTATTGTTTCAAAGTGGAATAAAAGTATGTAATCATTGCCTGCACATATTGTGTTATCATAATAAAGTATTTTTTTTTTTGATGAATCTGTGAGTTAATTCGATTTCTTTGTGATAAAGTTAAAAGTTAAATGAGTGAAAATTATAAAAATGAAAACATATCTCATCACTGTGAGATGAGGTCAGTTTTATTTGCTTATTAAATGATATGACTAGTTAGGTAAACTCATGACGAAGCCAGGAAGGTATCATTTATATCGTGTTAATGGCTGTATAGTGACGAATTCTCCGTTTTTCTGAAGGCCTACCCAAAAATGAAAAGTACTTGAGATAACGCCGACATTTCGAAAATTTTGCATTAGAATCATATCCTTCTAGATAAGATTAATTTTCCTTATAGATGAAATCCTACTAACTCAAATCCTTGTCAAAAAAAAACCTGGTACCATGAAGAATTTAAGCACAACATTTATCTTAGTCTGACTTATTTCTGAGAACCTGATAAAGTTTTATACATAATAAGAACTGCCAAAATGACGACTATTAATCAAAATGCTTAAGTTTTTCTGTGAATCAAAGAACCAAACTAATGTTGAGACAGAAATAACGCTTTTGTAGTTACTTTAGTCTCATACTAGGCTTTAAAATGTATATTAATGGCCAGTAATTATAAAAAAGGAAACTAAAAAAGATATATGTGGCAGAAATGATGCATTAAAAGAACACAAACACAAAAAAGTGGGAACAAACGTGCGTCATATTCGCTCAAAACGGCCGTCGTTCAGCATAATGCTAAGGTCCTATATAGAGGCGCATGTCTTCGGTGACAGCCTCTATTGACGTGTGTACGTCTAGGAAGGTAATGACCAAGGAATTTATTGATAGGTTGTGATAGAAAGATTGGCTTGAAAGGAGGTGAAGACTGAGCTGTGAGTGAAAAGAAAAAAATAAATTGGGACAAAAACAGGATGATTAAAAAAAAAAAATAGATGTACACTTCCTTTAAATCTATAAATGATCTTAAGCAATAACTATTTTTTTTTATATAATAATATACTGGTGCTTGACCACAATTCCGGCTGATGGTAAGCCGTGATGAAATCGTTGATGGTAAAGCGCGCTAGTTTATTAAGAGCCTATTCACTCAAAAAACTGAGTGAATAGGAAGGAAGACGGCAGTTGAACGAGGTGATGCAATGTTAAACCCAAACAACCAACGATGCTGTGCCAGAGGGAGATTGATCTGGAGACCCTCCACGATCAAACTCCCGATACAACAACATTTGGCGCATCGTACCCGGCACACATCGGAACACTACTGCATAGACCCGTCCTCCGTACAGCTTCACTAGACATCATGCCGGAACACGACGAATCGCTTGGCGGCAAGATTTTGTCTGGTGGGTGGTAACTTCTGCCGGTAGCCGATGTAATGACCTACCACCGAGAAAAGCTTTAGGTTTTGTACCCATTACTGAAATTCCACTGTCTGTTTGGCACCGGATAGTATATTTATGATTATTCAATTATCACGCACTGAACAGTTGAAATATTCATAGGTGATATATGTATTTCTGTTGAAGCTATAACTAATAAAAATCAGATTAAAATGAATAATTAACGGGAAACAACAGATGTGATTTTTATAGATAATGGTACGAAACCCTTTGTGTGCGATTCCGACTTGGACTTTATAGTTATCTTACTAGACTAGATGTATACTTACTACCCTACATTTTGGGTCCTTTTAACTCAACCTGTTCATTAAGTAACGGCATCAATCGGTTCTAGAAAACTATCAAACATTCATATTAGGTACAAGATATAGTCTTCCCTATCCCCCAGAAACAGAAAAACGGGACTCCATTGCAAAGCAAACGCCGGACTAGAGTCCTATAGTCATACATATTAAAACCGTCGACAGTACCGCAAGCTGCGCATGAGTGCCTCCGTGGGAGATTACAAGGCCTAATGGTCTAGGGCTATACATTTGCTAATTGTATCATTCATTCATTTGTTCAATTGAATGAAAACTCCAATTATGTGCGGACTGGTACGGAATTAGCAGGGTTTGGCGAAAAATGGAGGTGCATTCAATATTCTTGTATTTCTGTATTGGTAGAGGATATCAAGAATAAAATATATAGAATGGAATTTGCTTTGAGATGTTGGACAAAGGCCCCCCCCTAGGCTTTCATTGTATATTTCGGGGGGTTTGCCATAATTCCCACATTTGGAGGCGGGTTATGGATCGCAGTGATTTGATATTCCACAGTAGAAGCGCCGTTGCCCGCTTCCCTGGTGAGAGTTCCCTTTTGAGTTCTCTTACGACACCCACGGGAAAATATGCGTAAAGAGAACTACTCAATCTAACTATAAATCTTTGTGCAACTTTTTAGTATTAGGTACTATGTACGGTCGACAGTAAGTCAAGCACCCGAAAATGTCAAATATTCCCAATCAACATTGAGCCTTAATGCTTCAGAGATAAAATTGAATATCTAAGAAAGAAATCTGACAGATTGTAGTCATTTGATGTGCTGTCATCTGTGCAATAAACATTAATCTTTCCCATATCTTACTGCAATAGTTCCAGGAATCCTAATAGAACGGGCCATAAAGACATGCTCTTCCCATGGTAAGCAATCCAGAGATCTGGGGGCGGGAGGATATCATCATCATCATTTCAGTCGAAAGACGTCCACAGCTGAACATAAGCCTCCCCCAAGGTTCTCCACGACGACCGGCCCTGCGCCTCCCGCATCTAGGGGTTTCCCCCGACCTTCACCAGGTCTTCGGTCCACCTTGTCGGGGGCCTACCCACGCTACGTCTTCCGGTGCGTGGTCGCCACTCGAGAACCCGTTGGCCCCATCAGGCATCGCTCCTACGGGCAATGTGTCCAGCCTACTGCCACTTTAGTATATGGAGCTATGGATATGGAGGGTGGATATGGGTTGCTATTATTCTAAGCCCTGTACCAGAAGGCGGCTGTTGTCACAAAGCCAAAAGTCAAAAACAACTTCAGACATCTTTGATTATTTATTTATTTTATTATTTATGTACACACAATAAAATACATATAGATACAACAAAATGAAGATCTGAGTACAAAGGTACTGCTTATTTCTTAAGAAATTTCTTCCAGCAGACCTGCGAAAGGAGAAGTAAAACAGAAATGTAGACAATAGTGTGTAAGAACAAGGAGGAAATAAAATATGAATATGATAACTATTAAAGTAATAATATTAAATATACCTAAACATATAAACCTAAAATAATTATATAAGCCAAACCAATAAAACCAAAAATAAGTATACTACTTAAATAAATACATAATACTAAAATATATAAATATGTATAAATAATAAACAAATTCTCACAATATAGAGGAAAGGTAATGCTCTTTTAATCGACGCTTAAAATTAGAAATAGTGTTTAAATCACGAATGTTAGGCGGGAGTGAGTTCCACAATCTTACAGCATGTACGAATAGTAAATCGCAATATTTTAATGCAATAAAAAAAATAAATAACACACATGATTTGTGCTTCGTAAAAACGTTGAAATAAACATGTTTGAAGTATAATTCTGTAGAAACCAGTCTGACTCGCTTCGGGCGCAAAATCTGTGTTTTATTCCTTCATAAATTCGGCACTTAATGTATTTGTGAAATGATATTTGGCGAGAGGATTCGTGATGTGAACGATATCAGCGTAAAGGAGAGGGCTGAGAAGCACTGAGCGGTTTTTGAAAACCACTGATAAGCTTGAGCGAACGTTTGAGAGGGAGAGAAAAGGCTGATCGGTCTTTGATTCTAAAAGATCGAATATGGTTAACTTAGGAGTTACCCAAAATAATTATTATGTGATATACTTAATTATTATAATTAGGTTTATTTTGATACTAATAATAACAGGAAACAAAAACATTGGTACATACAAAAAAAATTGTAAAGTATGTATAATGCCTTCCGTTTGACCCAAAAAGCAGTATAATTTATTTATCAATGTAACTGTTTCAATTAAGATATACATCTTGGCGTCCTAAATCACCGGTAACAATCTACACCTATAAAGAAAAACTTTGTTAACATAAGGAAATATATAACTTTTATAACGTTTTATACATAATACAGTTCTTTTAATACAGTTGAAGCGCAGTAATTTTTATTCTTGTCACAGTAATTGCAGTTAGTGTGCTGATGTCACTGCTGTTAGAAGCCGTAACGGAAACGGATCTTACGAACGACAGCAGGACTAGTATGAGTTTTCATTACGAAACTCGATCGTCGATATCGAGCGCGTTTGATTCAGCGATAGGCCCGCTTCAAGGTCGTAAGAACTCTCAACCAATGAGAGCGCCAAAAGCGCTCAATATCGACGATCGAGTTTCGTATTGAAAACTCGTACTAGGCCTACTGGTCAAGCTACCCGAAACTGTCGAATATTCCCAATCAATCTTGAGCCTTAATGCCTTAAAGATAAAGTTGAAAATGTAATAAAGAACTCTTTCTCGGTGGTAAGCCACATCGGCTGCCGGCAGAAGTTACCACCAACCAGACAAAGTCTTGCCGTCAAGCGGTTCGTCGTGTTCCGGCATGATGTCTGGTGAAGCCGTACGGAGGACGGGTCTGAGCAGTTTTGTTGCAATGTGTACCGGGTACGATGCGCCAAATGTTGTTGTGGCGGGAGTTTGGTCGTGGATAATCTCCAGATCATTCTCCCTTTGGCGCAGCATCGTTAGTCGAGTTGTTGGGTTAAACATTGCATCACCTCTCTCATCTGCCGTCTTTATTCCTATTCACTCAGTTTTTTTTTTTGACTGAATAGGCTCTTCATAAACTAGCGCGCTTTACCATCAATGATCACATCACTGCTTACCATCAGGTGGGATTGCAGTCAAGCGCTAGTTTAAAATTGTTAAAAAAAAAAAATCCCATCCACACCAATAAAAAAGGTCAAACGACTTGACCACAATCTCGCCTAATGATAAGCTCCGGCCTAGCCCGAGTTGAAACATTTATTTTGGTGCATATGTCGCAGTTAACAGCTTTGTTTGGGCATTTAATTAACTGCCTAGGCTTTTAACTAAACGGCGGCCGACCAACAAACGGCCTGAATGATATTCATAAAGTATAGTTTAAAAGAAATTTCTACACTAAAATCACTTCTCCCGCTCACTCACTTTAGTCTTACCTTTACAACAAAAATGCTACTCAATAATGACGGAGTTAAATCCAAAGCCCTATATTTGGAGGCGGGGGGCGTCAAAGCGATACGCAATTGCATTAAGTTTGCTCAGAAAATATTAGTCCGTTCGTAACACGCGAGTTTTTGAGAATTAAATGTTTTATGATGATTTCATCTTGTGAGAAGATTGGTAGTCGGTTTTTTTGGGTTTTGTATCTGTAACCAAATCGGAAACTGTTTGAAGTTCACCATAACTCGCTGGTCTCTTCTACAGGTTGTTAAATTCATATATTTCTTGCATTTATTCCTATTTATTTTGAGGTCTGTGACAACACATCAGAGTCTTCCATATTTCTTTCCACATTAGTCGACATCTCATTAATCACCCCATGGGCGCACCCAACTTCTGGCCTAGGGAGTGGGGGGAGGGGGGTCAGGTCGACCTAGGGGGGCAAGTCATATTTTACAGTGGGTACCTAATCTTTGTGCAATTTTTTGGCAATTACACCGTAGGTTTTGTTATTGTCTACTGCTTGGTTTATTTAATAGTAAGAGATAAGTCATCGTTTATAATTTGTTAAGTAATTAGGGGACTTTATACATTTTCAGCGAGTTTTCCGGGGGGGGTGGGGGGCAGGGCTAATTTCGGAAGTCGGTGTCTTTGGTTTTTGTATATTAGTTTTTGACACAGACTCCCGATATTAGTTATTTTTTATTTTGTAGTGTTTTTTGGAAGTCGGTTGTTTTTTTTTGTAAAGTTTTTATTTTACATTTTTTAGTTGTGAAAAGTACTGTTCAGCTGCATCCGGTTGGACTGGATGCTGACGCTAAAATACGTAATGAAAAAACTTACAAACACACTGGTTGCCCCTACAATTTTTGAAAGTTCCCCTTGATTTCTCTGGTCTTCCACCATCAAACCCTGATGTCCTTGTCATGGGACAACCTTGGGAATGTCTTATTTCCAACAGAAATATTAAGTAGAAGAATTATCAAAATCGGTTCATAAACGACGAAGTTATCTGCGAACAAACATAAAAAAAGTATATATACCGGTCGAATTGAGTAATCTCCTCCTTTTTGCAGTCCGTCCCGCACTTAGAATTACTCCTATATCGTGGGTGCATTTAAAAACATTTAAACCCACATAGACAAACAGTTATATTGTTTATTTTATAGATTAGCATCACACTAAAGTGACTGAAAAAACGTTAGGTTGGTTCTTAGGTTGTCTGGCATGTGTTAAGACAACAAATCTATAGAAAAAAATTTAACGTTTTTAATTAATAGACATTTGGCTATTTTGGCTATAACTAAGCTATCATTATGGCTTCTTTTAATATGTGCAAAACTTTCCTAGGTTCTCACTAAACTAATAGAGGTAGGGATGACAGCAGGTCAAGCTATCTGATACTGTTAAATATTCCCAATCAACCTTGAGCCTTAATGCTTTAACGATAAAGTTGAAAATATAATAAAGTAATTTGACAGATTGTAGTAGGTTGATGTTCTTTTGTCTATACAATATTTCATAGTACGAGTTCATTTGTGTGACAAGGATAGACAGATGGTTCTTATTTTAAATAATTGTAAACTAGTGCTTGACCACAATCCCGCCTGATGGTAAGCAGTGACGCAATCGTTGATGGTAAAGCGCGCTAGTTCATTAAGAGCCTATTCACTCAAAAAACTGAGTGAATAGGAAAAAAGACCGCCGTAGAGCGAGGTGATGCAATGTTAAACCATACGAGCAACAATGCTCCGCCAGAGGGGGATTGATCTGAAGCCCCTCCACGACCAAACTCCCGACACAACAACATTTGGCGCGTCGTTGCCCGGCACATATCGCAGAATAGGAAATCAAATCTAAATTCTTAGGTAAGGTGCGTTGGGGTAAGATCGCCGCTGGAAATGTAGCTAGCATTAAAAAATAAAGCCAAGTAAATGGGATAATTGATTTGTACGTTCTTACCCCAGCGCCGATCTTACCCCAACGCATCTTATTGTGTCTAAATAAAGAATCATTCGTGAATTCGTCACTCTTCCGTTCGTGAAGTCCTTAGGTTCTGATTAGAGCCAAGCAGATAGCAAACTATTTTATGAAACATATGACATAACCACACATATACCAATACTAAGCGACTGCGATAAAAGATACAAGTTGTCATAAGACCTTGTTCGGTGAAAGGTTATGCGCCCGCGCAGCCGGAAAATATCCTTGTTCGGATTGTCAGACACTAAATATTTTAATGGCATCTTAATGCCAACATGTTCTTTATTTTATTTCTTTGTGACTTATTATGGTATTAAGGATGGTACATGAGGTTTTGTGTGTATTTAGAGGTAGTTAGCGGTACTTTTGATAATGCTAAATTTAGACTGATTACCGATGATTTTAATATTTAAGTAATAGAAAATGAAGGGGTCGGACAAACCCATGACCATGACTAACGTGAACAGACGTCCCGTTTTGAACGGGACTGTACCTTTTTATAATTAAGAGTCCCGGTGTCTCCAAAAAACTCTGGCACGCAATATTGTCCCGTTTTCAGAAACCGGGCGAAAATTTGAGTAGAAGACTGCCATTCAGTTTTAGTTCTAACGACGATGTTGATAAAACAAGGTGAAAATAAAAAAAAAACGAGCCAAATGTTTTTTTTTCCATTGAAGTCATCACCTATATTAAAACAGTTGTGTTTTTCTGAAAATTATAACTAAGTACCGAAATTTTTCGGGTACCTATATTTTTTACTTTTACTTTTGTATCAAAAGGCTGTTGTCTACCGGATTTTCCTTTTTTCATAATTTGAATTCATGGTTACAGTTTGGTTTAGTTTTTTCCCCAACTGTACAGTCAGTTTTCCACCTTCCTACAATAAACATACGGTTGAGTTTATTCTTTCAGCTATAAGTTGACACTTAAAACTACTTTCCATCCTATGTTGTCATAGTATTGAAAATGTAACAAAACCACAATCTAATTACATGTATGTAATCGAGAAAAGAAGAAAATTGCTTTCTTAAAGTGAAAACAGTACGGTATGTAGTTACTCTATAGAAAACTTGGTACAAAAACTGCCGGGGTGAAATGCTCCGAGCAACATGAGATGGTAAACTACTTTCTTCGGTTTAGATTAATAGTTATCGATTTATGGAATACTACATGCATGCTGCGGATTTACCTGCGTAGGTTTCGATTCCGTGGGTTTTTTTTTTAATAATTATAAACTAGCGCTTGACCGCAATCCCGCTTGATGGTAAGCAGTGATGCGATCGTTGATGGTAAAGCGCGCTAGTTTATTAAGAGCCTATTCACTCAGAAAAACTGAGCGAATAGGAAGGAAGACGGCAGTTGAGCGAGGTGATGCAATGTTAAACCCAACAACACGACCAACGATGCTGCGCCAAAGGGAGATTGAGCTGGAGACCCTCCATGACCGACCAAATTCCCGGCACAACAACATTTGGCGCGTCGTTGCCCGGCACACATCGACACAACTGCTCAGACCCGTCCTCCGTACGGCTTCACCAGACATCATGCCGGAACACGACAAATCGCTTGGCGGCAAGGCTTTGTCTGGTGGGTGGTAACTTCTGCCGGCGGCCGATGTTATAGCCTACCACCGAGATAATACTTAATATCCATCAAACAGACTTTGACCATTTAACCGCCCATGAATTTACATATTATTTAAATAGCTGATAGCAAAATCAAACTCTCCGTTCTTATTACTGTTTCATAATAACGTTACTATATTATGGAGATGTGAGGTCCAGAGTGAAATGTTCACTCATCCTCCATAGAAAAGGGAGGATCCCTTACATAAATCATGAATACTAAATACATCTATGAAACTAATATTATCTTTCTTTTCCAGTCAAGAGATGGCGCTGTTATGGTGTGTGATGGCGTGCGCGCTGGCAGCAGCGCAAGCGCAGTCGAATTATGACTCACAAGCGAACAATATCGAATACCAGGGAGAGGGACTCCCTGAACAAACAGTGTTGGACGGGAAGGTCAGTACCATTAAATTAGTAAACAGCAAACCTGATCCTAACAGGACCTGTCGATGTGGAGACGCGTGCAGGAGGCCTGTGTCCATAAGTGCAGTTTTTATGGCTGAAAATAATGATGATTGGATTGGCCGCGAAAAGGAATCAGACCGAAGGAGATTTATGACTACCCAAATCTGTGTACACTGTTGGTCTGCTAGTAACAATATTTGGTCTACCATAGATAGAGTGTTAGACTCTGGTCTCTTCAATAGTTGACAAAACTTCTGCCACTTGCAACGACCTTTCAAACGAGCTTCTGCTAGGGCTTGATTTGGTGCAAGCTGGTTGGCTCATATCAATAGTTTTTTTTTTAAATTCGTCAGTAAATGGCGCGGTGCATATAGCAGTTTCTTGATCGATATAGAAGTCTGTAAAATGATACCATGAAAAGTTAGGCGGAGTGAGCTTAGTGAGTTTTTTTTTGTGTGGCTGAGAAATCATCAAATGCCCTCTTCCGTTTTGGGCGGAGCGGAAGAGCGTGTCAGACTATTACTGACTAAAACCTACCCATGTTCCTTCACTTGCCTGTGCGCCAGAGACACGGTTTCTCTTTTGACCAACCCGCAGCCCTGACCCAAGTATTGGTCTTCGTCGACGCCGTCACGATGTGCTGACATTTTTTGACATTCTTACCGCAAGCCCGCGCCTACGGTAGCTGGGAGTTTGATGCTTTGCCAACATCACTACTTCGCAGAAGGAGGTGATGGCCTGTCACTCACTCTCGCTACCAACCATGGCCGGGAAAAAGGCCGTACGCTAGAGATCGCCGCCGCCACAAGGACAATAGTATCATCCATCCCTGATATTCGTTAATAGTATAATAGCTCACTCTACCCTCCCTGTATCCAAGTTTTCACAACGAGATGGTAATAAAATCGCAGTGCCGTTGTACGGATAAACGTACATTGATTTTACATACATAATTAATAGGATAGTGGACTAAAAAAAAAACTAATTAGTCCGTCAGTCAGATTTCCAAAAAATACTATATAGACAAGTATTTTTTCTTTTCTTATATTTTTTTTCATACAAGCAAAAACCAGCCAAGTGCGTGTCGGACTCACGCACAAAAGGTTTCGTACTTAAAGTTATTTGTATGAAAGATTACGCGGTAATAAGTGGTTTACTATTTACGAGGTATTAAAATTCTACTTTGGAAGCGTCTGTCACGCAAACTATTCGGTTTAGAAAAACAATATTTTAGAAACCTCGATATCATTTTTGAAGACCTATCCACCCTACACGTACGTGTTAAAAGAACAAAAAAATAGAGTTTCAGTTCTAAGTATGGGGAGATGCCAATATTTATTATTATTATTTTATTTTTGCATCAAAATCTTAATGCGGTTCACACAATACATCTACTTACCAAGTTTCAACAGTATAGCTCTTATAGTTTCGGAAAAAAATGGCTGTGACATACGGACGGACAGACGGACAGACAGACATGACGAATCTATAAGGGTTCCGTTTTTAGCCATTTGGCTACGGATCCCTAAAAATGAAGACGACACAGTGTGTTGAAAACTCGTGTGACGTCACTGCACGCTACACTTTTTAGCAAGGAGTGACGTCACCAGCCACCACTCTTGATCTTTGATGCGTTTTATATTTGTCAATTTGTATTGATTTGATAAAACAAAATACCTATACGTATCCAATATTTTTCTATAATCTGAATGACGGACTAAATAGAATCATTTTTTTTTACCCAGGAAAAATCCCTATTTTGAGGACATTGCATGTTCATGTGCGATCTACATTTAATATTTCATCATTTCATGTAAAATGTGTATTATCAGTGAATTAAACACATTCTCTAGTAAAGGTCGTTTTATCTTGACCACATCCACCACCTCCGAGCTGATATCATTTTATCTCAACATTGACATTTCGTGTATCGTGGTCAGACAACCGTCGATCGTTCATATTGTTTGTTTGTTTGTTTTTTAAAAACGTTGCCCCACACTAGGAATTTCTCCTGTATCCTGTTGGCAGAGCTGGAACAACTACTTGTAGGTCATATAAATATTTGTTCCGTGCAGGAATCGAACCCCTGACACGCAGCGCAGCTGTCAATAGCTTAACCACTGCGCTAACCGTGCATATTAGGCACCATTTTAAATTAGCTGATTGTGCAACGTAAATTATCCTAATTAAGGAAATTTAGTTCGGTCTTTTGAAAGTCAGTATGTAGATCACATCTCATTTCCACGACATTCGAATCAAAATCTCTCCATTCTACCGAATCTCGTCGAGAAAAATTCACTTTTTCATAATCACATAGCGGTCACCAACAATGGTTACAAGCGTACTTATGTGGTTATTGTTACCCACAATACAAAGTGGGTCTAACCGCAGTGTACCGGTGGAAGAGCGAGTCTGTCGTTAGTCATCTCCTAGGAACATCGCACGCGCATCCAAATGTAACAGGATAGTTGTGATACAATGTTGCACGTGTTAGCTTGTTTACAAATGTGTTGCGTAATAGTGTTGGAATTATATTGGCTATAAACCGCCCCATCTCTTATTTAATAGCTAAATGTAGATGCAATTTAAATAAACTTGTATAGGTAGAAGTTTTATATCTATCTATGGGTGGCCCTGTGTAAAGATTATTGCACGTGTCATTACGTTGTAAGTGAGCATAGTATACGCCAACCAGTTTAAGGCAAGTGTAAGCTTCTCTTGTAAGGATATTTATTTTTTTACCTTATTTGTGTATTTATGTGACATATTTTAGTCTGGAAAACTTTAAGGCGCCCTATATCGGCGCGGCCACGTGTTCGGGGTCACCGTACAAAAGACATAAATGATAAATCATTGATAAATTATTTATTCCCATAAGTAGGTTTGTGCAAACATTTTTATAAGTCAATCATATTTTTCTTAACTAGATGAGTTCGGCTCTGAATACTCTGAGAAGAAAGGCCTGTTGTGGCAATACTGAGTGCTGGTATCTCAAAAGCTTTTAATAATAGGGATTAAAGTATGAAATTGCCTCGTGGCTCGTTCTCCAAGTCGAAGTTTCCATCAAGAAAGCGTTTAAACCAAAATCGGACGGTGCTTTCATTAGTAGACCCCTTTCCAAACGCAACATTGATATTGTGGGCTGTTTCTGCCGCGTTACTTCCGCGTCGGAACTCGTTTTCAAAAATCACTCGATCCATCTTTCTTGTCTAAGTTGAATAACAAAAACAATTGAAAGTCGATATTCAAAAGTTTCACATTTTTTAAAAGAAGAACATCATAGAAACCATGTGAAAAAGTTTCATTCGAAAACCTCAAACCATGAAGATTCTAAGTCAATTCAAAGAACCTATTGCAACTAAACGGCAATTTCTTACTTTAATCCCTAATACAATAAATAATGCACTCAGATGGGATCAGCCATTTTAGGAGAAAAATGGCATCACGACATGAAACGTAGGTACCCAAGTACTTCTCTGGTGATTAAAATGCCACATCATTACGTCTCGTACAAAAAATTATTAATTTACATTTACTGTGGTATAATTTTGGAAATGACCTCTAAGATAATTTACATTTAATCGCGCCGTGATGTCACAGATGTATTCAAATATTTTGACATTGAAATCTCTGAAACGGTGCATTATGGCGATGCCCAAGTAGAGGCCAAGAGAGATCATAGTTAAAAAGAAGTACTTAATGTTGATTATATTAATGAGAGTTTCATTAGAAGTCTCCTTCATCATCAACCTTTTCATTGTCCCACTGCTGGGCACAGGTGCACTAAAATAGCATTGACTTCACGAGCATCCAATTCGTCCATCCATTCACCAAATGAAACTTTTAACGTTATTTCATCTGATATAGTTTCTGGTAGCAATGTTATCCAGTTGAAAGGGTCTATCTTTGACTTTGGATTATAATAAGGACCTAATTCCTCTGCCATATACAATGATTTCCTAATATAACCACCACATTTGCTCATAGTGTATGCTCATAGAAGTCCCCAAATAACTATAAAAATTTGAAATAGTTCAAATAATTATTTCAAATTGGCACACAAAATGCACTTTTGAACGTTAAAAAAAATATAGAAAGAAAGAAAAATTGTTTATTCCGCACAAACAAAACGCAAATTATTATAATAATAAACAATTAATAATAATAAAAAAGACAAAAAATATAATACACTCAAAAGCCTCGTACTCAAACATGAAGAAATTAAAAACAATGTTTTCCCTATGTCATAACCGTAGACATATGCTAATGGATAGGCCGTACGCGTATAATCTGCAGTAATTTGCTTTTGGTCTAACACTCTCTCTTCCTCATAGCTGATTGATGATTTTGAGAGAGATAAGGATAGACGAAACTTCATTTCCTCTCTTTCTTTCGAAGTGCCACAATTCTCATCTCTAAGGCATATCCATTAGTATACGTCGATGGTCAAAGACAACACACATTATTTGACAATTGGACATTGACAATTTATAAAATATTCGTCTGTCATCCGTGATGCGCCCGCGACACCGGCAAGTGGCAACAATGGTAATTTTCTTATGAAGAAGAAACTTCATCGATGTTCTTTTAATGTTGAGGATTAATTAGGAATTATTTATGAGGATAAATATGGCATTCATGAGCAGCGATCGGAATAGGTAGATTGATTTTTGGTACTAGTATCATAAATGTTCACAGAAAGAATAACGTGGATAAGCCATTTTCCCGGAATGTAATTTCGAATCCAAGTAAATATTGTTAATGTTGGTAGTTACATTATTTATTACTACTCAATTCATTTAAAGAAAGGTAACAAAACTGAACTAATTTATTATTTACTAGTTGAAAAAATAAAAACATTCAAATGAGAAATGTCAATGAGGAATGTCCATATTAATCTATACGTTTCCGATAAATGATCCCAATTCACTCTACCAATTCCGATCACTGTTCATGAGGTTTAGCCATAGTAGTGGTTAGCGACTGTTTGACCTTACATTTTTGCATATAAATATAGATAAAAGGGTACATAAAATATGAATAAAATCATTATACGTTTTGATCAAGCAGTGAACCCCAAGCATAGCCCTCTCAATCCATTGCCCTTTGAGTGACCTTGAGCTTCCTTATAAGGCCCATTGTTAGCGACCAAGTTTCAGTTCCATAATTATGTCATCACTGGCAACACACACTGCTTGAAGACTTTTTTTTGTTTTGAAACACTCGGTTCTCGAGTGGCGACCACGCACCGGAAGACCCAGCGTGGGTAGGCCCCCGACACGGTGGACCGACGACCAGTATGCCTAGTATGAGTGATCGTCGATATCGAGCGCGTTTGGCGTTGAGAGTACTTACAACCTAGAAGCGGGCCAATCGATGAGGCAAACGCGCTCGATATCGACGATCGAGTTTCGTAATGAAAACTCATACTGGTGACGGTTGCGGGAAACCGCTAGATGCCGCAGTCGCAGGACCAGTCGTTGTGGAGAACCTTGGGGGAGGCCTATGTCCAGCAGTGGACGTTTTTCGGCTGAAATGATGGCGATGACACGTTTTTAATAATGTTCGCTACCATTTCGTTAAACTCTTTTTCACAACTCAGAACAGATGTTTTTCCACTTTGCCAGGTCGGAGTAACCTTGACTCAGATACCATATTTTGTATGCGCTCAATGATTGCCCTGCTTTTGTGCCGGAGATGTACGGATGTCAGCAGGTCAAGCTACTCGAAACTGCCAAATATTCCCAATCAACTTTGAGCCTTAATGCTTTAGAGATAAAGTTGAAAATGTAATAAAGAAATCTGGCAGATTGCAGCAGCTTGATGTGCTGTCCTCTGTACAAGAGAGCTGCGGTCAACGGTTTTGTTATTTCGAAAAGTTTGCGTTACTCAGTAACTTGAATTTGGGTAGAATAATTTAATCCAAGTAGAATAAATATTTAAGGAGAGGAGAGTGCAGATGTTGGTATCCAATTCGATTTACTGGTTCTGACATCACGCCAGTCCTTACTAATAATATACATTTGAAAGTGAGTGTGTTTGCTCCGCTTTTACGTCTAAACGACTGAACGGATTTGGATAAAATTTGGCATACAGATGGCTTATAACTAGGAATAACACAACACATAAGATGCTTTTTATCCCGATATTCCTACGGCATCAAAATTAAGTGGGAGTTTGGTCGTGGAGAGTGTCCAGATCAATCTCCCTCTGGCGCAGCATCGCTGGTCTTGTTGTTGGGTTTAACAATGCATCACCTCGCTCAACTGCCGTCTTCCTTCCTATTCACTCAGTTTCTATTTTTAAGTGAATAGGCTCCACCACTATCATCAGGCGGGATTTCGATCAAGAAGAAAGCAGTTATTATTCTTTTTATGTATAGGTCTGACAACTTATACATACGACCTAATGCTTCTATGGTCGAGAATATAAAAGAAGAAATAAAGATTCCCACTTTCGATTCCAAACGGCGATCGTGTGTGAACTGACCTTCAAAATAAACTGTGCCAGTCATTATCTGCGTTTGATAGACTTATTATATTTTATGATTTTATTCGATCGAACCGTTCGAGGCGGAAATCGATTTTTTAATCTATATCGATTTTGTGGACGTATTATTCTGACTTTTTTGTTGGTTTGCAATTTATCGGTCCTAATCGGGTATAAAATCTGTTAAGGCTTCTGCATGATGTGTTAAGAAACTGTGACATAAAAGCAAATCAGTTTTCCGGTTATCCGGATCCGGAGATCCGGCTTATTATGGCCTATCCGTTACATGTTGTATATTTAACATAACATAACCTCGATTCTCCTAAAGGTGAGGTGTACCATATAGAACACGCATATATTGCCAGTCTCATTTAACAGGAGGAGAACCTATTTCATCAAAAGACTCTGCCCTGCTACTGAGAATTTCTAGTTCAAAAAACTCAATAAAACTTGCCTGTTCTTTTATAATTGAACTTAATTGCCTGTGCCTCACTGGATTGTGATTAATTAATCATGGAAAAAAATGGCAGTGAGATAAGTACCCCAATCCAACTTCGTTCACAGTTATAATAGTTTAAGTCTTAAAATAAGCATAAAGTTTCTAAGGGCAGATTCAAACGCTACACAAGACAAAATATTGTTATAGGGTGACTACAGATAGCCGGCGCAGCCGCCTGACCATCGTTGCCATTGTAGTCAATAGCTACAGTGTCAACATAGCTTAACAGCCGTCTGAGAAACGAGATATTGTTATTGAGGCGAGAACGGAAACATACTTTGTAGATAGGCACGCTTGTCTGTTGTAGTGATAGCATGAATGCTGGGTGTGTGTCCATTGTGTGTGTTACGACAAATTATGTTGAAACTTTGGATTTTGGCGAATGTTTTGTAGTGGGTTCTTTCAAGATTGAACTAGGCTATCATCATCACCACCATCATCAACCTTTTATCGTCCCACTGCTGGGCACAGGTCTCCTCTCATAAGAGAAGGATTGAGCGTAAGCACCACGCTTGCGCTTGCTTCAATGCGGGTTGGCGATTTCAGTCTTATAGTTCAGGTTTCCTCGAGATGTTTTCCTTCACCTTGTAATAGTCATTGGCTTCCAAGTAGGGTTGCCAACCGTACTCTAAAATAGAGTATTGTCCTCTATATCTTGTAGGCGTACTCTATAATCTATAACACTAATAAAGTACGCTAAAATACTCTATTTTACAAAATGTTTACTAAAACTACAGCACGTTTGTAATAATATTCAAAAATCCTTAATCAGAATAAAAAAGTCCACTATTTACTGTTAATATGTTGGTATCGCCGATTCCCCAATCCATGTTTGAAAAAAAAAAAAAAAATAGGTATATACTCTCTGTTCCCGCCACTTCAGCATTTATTGAAAGAGTCTTTTCGGTCATGAATGTGAAGTGGCATGAAGAGAGAAACAGAGCTTCATTGAATTTAATCAAAAATGAGCTCCTGATTTTTTTTTTTTATTATTAATTATAAACTAGCGCTTGACGGCAATCCCGCGGCGGGATTGCCGTCAAGCGATGTTAAGAGTCAACGATCGCATCACTGCTTAACATCAGGCGGGATTCTCGCCTGATGTTAAGCAGTGATGCGATCGTTGATGGTAAAGCGCGCTAGTTTACTAAGAGCCTATTCACTCTGAAAAACTGAGCAAATAGGAAGGAAGACGGCAGTTGAGCGAGGTGATGCAATGTTAAACCCATCAACACGACCAACGATGCTGCACCAAAGGGAGATTGATCTGAAGACCCTCCACGACCAAACTTCCAACACAACAACATTTGGCGCATCGTACCCGGCATACATCGCAACACAACTGCTCAGACCCGTCCTCCGTACGGCTTCACCAGACATCATGCCGAAATGTTGAAGAGTTGGAATGTTTGGACTCATACAATTCCTTTAAAAACAATGAAAAATTGTTATGTGCCGCAAAAAGTACAAAAAAATACCGTTTAAAAGTAAAAAATAAATGATACTCTTTTTTTGTAAGTCCGTACTCTTTATTTACCTCCTTTAAAATCAGATATACTTTATTTCTGCTGTAAAAAGTTGGCAACCCTACTTCCAAGACACTTAGAAAGTACGGACAACAGCAGGTCATCCTACCCGAAACTGTCAAAAAATCCCAATTAACCTTGACCTTAATGCTTAAGCGATAAAGTTGCAAATCTATTAAAGAAATCTGACAGATTGTAGTAGCTTGATGTGCTGTCGTCTGTACATATACCCCCTTATTCATAAACGCTGTTTAAAGTTAACTAGTGATTAGCGATTGTTTAAACATACATTTTAGACGTACGTTTGCACATCACTTACCTTCAATCATCGTTTATGAATAAACCCCTTAAATTCCGTGGTGTTTATTCATAAAGGATAATTAAAGTTAAGGGACGTCAAAAGGTCAAAAATGTATGGTTAAAGAATCGCTAATCACTAGTTAACTTTAAACAGCGTTAATAAATAAGGGGGTTAACTTAGAATAGTTACTATGGTACTTGCCTTACCTGGAATCGAACCCGCACAGTCATACCTGAGAGGCTGGTGTTTTAACCACTAGGCCACTACGACTACAATCTTTTTATATCCTCAGCTATATTTACGAGTACGTCTAGTAGGTTACTACAGTTTTATATTTCCTCACGATATTTCTCGTATCGTGTCGGAATCCACAATGGAAACCAACCCCGATAGTAACTGCCCGAAGGTAATAATTAGTAGTAGAGATTTATAGCAGTGTTTGGCGTGCAACTAACTAAATATAGAATTGTTGTTGCAACCATCAACTGGTTACTGGAGGCTGAACCCTTGCGCTTTGTTCAGCATTCAGAACTTTGATGTACTGCCTTTGGGCAGATACTAGGTTTTCGCTTTTAAGTACTTCGATATTTTTAAGAATGAACATATGTTTCTGGCTATAACGTCGTGGTGGCCTAGTGCTTAAAACACCAGCCGCTCAAGTATGAGTGTGCGGGTTCGATTAAACGCCAGGCAAGTACGAATGTAACTTTTCTAAAGTTATTTGTACTTTCTAAGTATAGATTGGATACCAATAACTGATTACAAGGTGAAAGAAAACATCTTGAGAAAACCAGGACTTTAAGTCTGAAATCGCCAACCCGCATTGAGCAAGCGTGGTGATTACGCTCAATCCTTCTCTGTATGAGAGGAGACCTGTGCCCAGCAGTGGGTCGATAAAAAGGTTGAAAAGATGATGATCTATTATATAATATATTATATGTATTATATAAAACCCTCCAACGCAAACACCAACCTTCCAACGCAATAGCTCCATCAAAAATTAATTCTCATACATAACTAACCAAGCGATGGAAAGCAATTAAAACTCGAACAGAATTTCAATTTATTATTTTTAACTTTTTAGTTTGATATTCTTTAAAAGCATATTTTTTTAGTTTTTAAAACTACTTTAATTATCGTTTATTAAATCCCTTAAACACTATGGTGTTTATTCATAACCGATGATTAAAGATAAGTGACGTGCAAACGTCAAAACTGTAGGACTAAACAATCGCTAATCATAATCACTAGTTAACTTTAAGCAACGTTTATGAATAAGGGGGATTATGTCATACAAAATGCTTCCGCATGGGAACTTGGTTCCTCGTGTTTTGTGGCATTTCACTTTTTTGTATACGTTAGTGAATTTGTATGCGGGACGTGGCATTGTCGTAAACTACACGCATCCGGAAGGAAAAATGCGTATCTAATTAATTATTGACTAGCTATGGCTCGCGGTTTCACTCAAGTAAGTTTCGATTCAGTGGGAATATCATGATAAAAAGCGCAAAGCAAATTAGCTTAAGTTACTCCTTAATACATCAGCTACCTACCACTAATAGTCCCGTCAAAATTGGTCCAGCCGTTTCAGAGATTAGCTGGAACAAACAGACGGATAGAAAAATAATTAATAAAATTATTTTTGGTGTGTGTACTGTATATATGTATACAGAGTGGTGCTGAAAATACGACAATAAATGAAAACACGAACAATATTGGTTCATAGGAATAATCCTAAACCATAGAAAAAAACCCAGCATCAAAAACAAGAAAAATGAAAATTTCAAACAGACTAAATCGCATAAAATTGTAAACGAACTAAAACATCCTTTATAAAATATTAGTTCATTGACCTCCGATCGAAGACAGCGCGATGCTATATCGAGTTACTTTTTTCGCGCTATTATTATTAACGTTTTTTGTACCGCTGGATGCGGCGGTCATCAACCTGTAAGCGCTTCCTTATCAACATGTACATCGTGTAGAAAATGTGAATAATGAAAAATAATTTCCTGTGACTAAACTAATGGACATATTTATATGATGTTTTATGTGTAGACTGAGAATGTATTGAGGTACACGATGTTTAATTTATTGTCGTATTGTCGTCACCACTTTGTGTATTCATATGCATGTAGTAAAAAACGGCTATTTCAATATTACAAACAGACACTCTAATTTTATTTATGTATAAATGAAAAAAACACTAGCCTATGTGCTATTTCTGGTTGTAAATCATTTGTGTGACAAACAAACTCACTTTCACATTTATATACTAACATATAAAGCTGAAGAGTTTGTTTGTTTGATTGAACGCGCTGATCTCAGGAACTACTGCTCCAATTTGAATAATTCTTTTTGCGTTGGATAGCCCATTAATCCTGGAAGGCTTTAGGCTATATAATACCACGCTGCGACCAATAGGAGCGGAGCTTAACTAACGCCACGCGAACGAAGTCGCTGGCGGCCGCTATGAATTCTAAGACCACAAGGGGTAAATGACATGTTGCGGGTTGGTCAAAAGAGAAACCGTGTCGCACAGGCAAATGAAGGAACCTGGGGGGGGGGGGGGGATTAGTCAGTGAAAGTCTAACACGCCCTTCGCTCCGCCTAGAGCGGGAGAAGCCATTTGATGATATCCCATCCACACCAATAGAAAAAGGTAAACGACATCACTTGACCACAATCTCGCCTATGATAATGATAAGTTCCGGCCTAGCCCGAGTTGAAACATTTATTTTTGGTGCATATGTCGCAGTCAACAACTTTGTTTAGGCATTTAACTAAAAAAAAAAAAAAAACGAGTGTGCGAGTGTGAAACTTCTTTCGCTCCATCTGTATGTATATATATATATATATATATGTGTGTGTACAATACATGTATACACATACACATATATTAATTTTCTATAAATATTTAAATTTATTTCATGGTTTCATTGGTAAATTATTATTTTTGCATAGATCTTCTATTTTTATTTAAAAAAAAAAAACGGGCGCCTCTGTGCTTATATCTCCCACTTAACTTCCGTTCGCCTTGCCCGATCACTTTTCGTAACGCTTACGTCACGCGTTCGCCAGCTTACTCCCCAAGTCAAGCGTGCGTAAAGAAGTTTCACTTCAAAAAAATTAACTGCCTAGCCTTTTAACTATACGGCGGCCGGCCTGAACGATATTCATAAGTTATACTTTATGTAATTATGTTGGAACTGTGAGAGGATTAAAGTAATAAGTATCTTCTGCCATTTTCTTAATAAAATAAAAATAACAAGATTTTATTTTTTAAATAATACCTACAACATTTTATAGAATAGAATACCTACTCTTTATTATGTACACCACATAGATTACAGAAACATAAATATAAAGATTTTACAAAGGGTGACACAATGGGCGGTCTTATCGCTAAGAGCGATCTTTTACAGACAACCTTTGGATGGAATTCTAAGGGGAAAGAGAGAGAAATAATGTAGGTAGTCTACAGTGCACTAATTACATAGATTATACAATAAACCCTTCTCTGTATGAGAGGAGATCTGTGCCCAGCAGTGGGACGACAAAAAGGTCGATGATGATGATAAAAAAATATGTACTTACGTTAAGTGTATCATACTATTATTTGTTTATTAAAATAAATAATAAAATGTTGGCCCATACTAGGAATATCTGTATCGTAGGTGCGTTTAAAAACATTAAAACTCACATAAACGAAAATCCAGATACCGATCAACTACTTGTCGGCCTATTAAATATATTTGTGTCGTACGGGAAACGAACCCGCGGCACGCAGTGCCGTCAAAAGGTTTAAGATAAATACCATTACAAATGGTCTAATTCTAGATTCTTATGTGAAGAGATGGGCCGTTTCTATCCGGAACGGAACCGTTTAAATAGATTTGGTTTCGTCTCTGTCTTTCTCTTATTGGTGTTGAGAGGTTTAGTAGACTATACTTAAGTGTGTGTGAAATGTGAGAACCGGCTGCCCCTAAAGGGGCAAGGTCATTTATTCATTAACAAAAGAGAAAATTAAGTCTTCACATTACATTAAAAATATCAAATATTACAATTGTATACATAAGAATTTTGTTATAGATCGTCAACAGCATACAGACACTTATTCAACAGGAAATGTTTGAGTTGACTTTTGAATGAACTTGAGTAGATAGCGCTTTTTAAATCTAGAGGCAACTAATTAAACGATATAACCGACTGATATCTAGGACTGTGCTTTACAATATTCAAAGAAGGATGTACCTTGTAATGCATAATGTCTTGTCTACGTGTGCGTTCTAAGCAAAGCTTTATCTTTCTTCGGCAGTCTCATATTCGTGTATGTATTTCGCCATGTTACAAAGAAGTACAAATACATAAATGCTTGGCTCTGTAAGTATATTTAGCCGCTTAAAATGTTCACGGCAACTCTTTCTTTGCGGCATACGGACTAACATACGAATGGCACGTTTTTGTAAAACAAAAGCTCTTTTGATATTATGGTCATAACTTTTTCCCCAAAACATTTTAGTTTTTTTGTATAGGAATATTTGTGATGTACGAACGACAGTAGCATCCTAATTGCGTAACACTATTACTAAATTAAAATCAAAAGTCATTCATTCAAATTAGTCTGAGAATCAGCACTTTTTGAACGTCAATATTACATAAGACAGTCCCCCAAAACGCCCACTCTTCGACACTTCCTAGTGCTTTCGTTGGAAAGAAGAAGTGGCGGAACAAACTCCCCAGCAGCACAGCTGTCTGTTCATTTAAAAAAACACATGACTTTATATAATACTATGTATAGTGATGAACACAAGAAAATACTATTGGAATAATTTTGAAGCATATTGCTAATCCATTGCTCGATAATTATGTTCGAAATGTGTCTGTTGAACAACGTAAATACAGCAATGAATTTTGTTGAACTGTCAAAATTATACCCATTGATAGTGTGTTAGGGAATTACCCTGCTGGTCAAGCTACCGGAAACTATCAAATATCCCTAATCAACTTAGAGATAAAGTTAAAAATGCAATAAAGAAATTTGACAGATTTTAGTAGCTTGATGTGCTGTCGTCTGTAATATATAAACTATACAACATACATATAATGGAAGGGTATATAATTATCTATATCATCATCATCGTCTCAGCGTTAATCCGAGTCGCATCTGAAGCTTTTCAGCTTAGAGGTCCACTTTAATAGTCTAACTCCTGATTTTGGCTAAACTTCGTTATTTTCCGTGAAGCGACTGCCGTCTGACCTCCACAACCCGAAGGCGATATCGAAGCATTGCAGTTAGACCTATTGCTGGACTTTTGAGGTCTCCAACAATCCGTAACGACTGCCATAGTTGTTCGTATGGCAACCGGGACCAACGGCTTAACGTGCTTTCCGAGTCACGTCCAGACCAATGCATGCAAATATTCATATTCATGCATACAAATATTTGGACTGCGCGGGGATCGAACCCGCGCCTCCTTACGCAGCGGCCGCGATCGCTACCACCACGCCACGGAAGCTGTCAGCTGTATACAGTATGTTAAGAAAACCCTGTCCGACCCATATGGATAATGAAGGGTTAGGTAAACACACGACCAAATATAATATAAAATTTTACGTAATCATCATAGTACTAATACAAATGAATTTTGAAGTAATCTTCTTTTCCCGCGAATTAATTCCAACTTCCCCGAAATTTGGTAATTTTTAAAAAGTGACAACACCGTTATTATTATGAGCGAATAGCGATGCGATCACGTGCCGCCTGCCCTGCCGCGCGCCGCCCGCGGAAGGGTGCATAACGCACATTTATTAAGTTACCTCTTTTTGCGAAATAATATTTATTTTTTTAGGGTTTTTTTTTTTAAGTTTAGCCCGGTTTTGTATCCATTAGTAGAATCAGTTATCGATACCTAACAACACCTTCACGGGTCGGACAGGGTTTTCTTAACATACTGTATACCCTTACATTATACATATATTGTACTAGCGGCTCGGTATGTGATTCGCTATGTATAAACTGAAATAATACTAATAAAAAAATTGGAATATAAAATTCATTTACTCGAACAAAAAATATTTTATTAATTGCTAGCTGGTTTGAAAGTAAATCAAAACACGTGGATAAAGAATATTTTTTTATTTTCCATTTTAAGCAATATTTGATTGATGTACAATAATAATAATAAAGAAGATGTACCTATAAAGTTACATATATAAGTGCTAAAATGACACTTTTTCTCAATCAAACATGATTCCAGTAATTCTGAAAAATACAGGGTGGCGCAATAGAACGTGCATATTGCATCATCTTTTTTTGCGGGGTAGAAGGGGCGTGGGCGAGGGGAGACCGATATCGTTGGGTAGCGCGGTTCATGAAGTTTTAGTCACTATGAGTCACTTCGACGGGAAGCGTCGCGCATTTTGCGTGCGCGCATTTTACGAAAACTCTCGTTCGTACGTAGTTGTCAGGCGACTATTTTGTTCTGAGTATGGTGTACGGCAAATTAGGGAGGCTCCGAGTGCTAATTTAATTAAAATCTGGATAAAGCGGTTTGAAGAGACTGGATCGACGTTTAAACACACGCAAAAGGTCGTCCACGCACATCTAGGACCGAAGACAATATTGAGAGTGTTAAGCAGTCGGTACGAGAAGATCCACAAATGTCTATTCGCAAGAGATCGTCTGTCCTAAACATATCGCGACGAAGTTTGCAACGAATTTTAAACTTGGATCTTAAATTGCATCCATACAAGCTGCAATTAACTCAAGAATTGAAAGACTCTGACTTCATAGCATGGCTCACATTTGCTAATGAAATGCTCAATCGGTTTTCAAATTTTGAAAACATCCTTTTCTCTGATGAGGCACATTTTCATATGAATGGGTTCGTAAACCGCCAAAATTGTCGTTATTGGAATAGTGAGAATCCCAGACTCAAACATCAAAACCGTTACATAGCCCTAAAGTGACAGTTTGGGCCGCAATCTCTGCCAAAGGAATAATTGGTCCTTATTTTTTTGAAAACGCACGGGGGCAAAACATCACTGTTAATACCGAACGCTATGTTGCGATGTTGGAAGGTTTTTTGGTCCCAGAACTTGAAAATTCAAGAATAAAGGACTCTAGGACTTGGTTCCAACAAGACGGAGCTACCAGTCACACATCAAATGACTCCATGGCGGTTGTGAAGCAGATGTTCCCTGACAAACTGATTTCGAAAAGAGGTGATATCCCATGGCCTCCGCGCCGTCCAGACTTGACGCCTCCTGACTTTTTTTTGTGGGGATACCTCAAACACAAAGTCTACACCAATAATCCGAGAAACATCAGTCAGCTCAAGGAGAATATTCGTGGTGAAATGGCAGCAATCACACCAGCACTACTTAAGAAAGTTTTCGGTAATTTCCGTTTGCGGTTAGCGGAGTGCCAACGTAGAGAGGGTCATCATTTAGATGATGTTATTTTTAAAAAATAAACTTCAGTTATCACTTAATAATTGCTTAGTTTATTATTAGTTATTTATTTTAACTATACCTTTTGTATTTATTTTTTAATAATTATTTTAAAAATGCACGTTCTATTGCGCCACCCTGTATTTGCAAAAACATATTCAATAAATTCATCTATCGAATTAGTACTACATTTTTATATCGATTTAATAATAGAATATAATATATTTTTTATCGATTTAATTACTTAATTTCTTCGCATGGGTCACTTAGTAGGGTTTATAAAATAAAAAATTCTTCTAATTTCGTTTGATATTATCTAAAAAGCCTTGATATGCACATATATACATTTCCGTTACACGTCTTAATACTGAGTGATAGCCGTCTTGCGTGATACAATATATTCTCATTTGAATTCCTTTTCGGCTTTTTGAAACTGTTATTTTTTATTTAATGCGTATTTTTATTTGCTTCTCATGTTTTATTCTTATTTTATTATTTCCCTCTCTCCACCCTTCTAATTTTTCTTTCTTCACCTTATTTTTTAATCTCTGGATAAAAATATTATACTTTTTTAGTTATAATTTTTATTTTATATTCTGTATAGGTACTAACTTAGTTTATAAGTATATTTGTGCTACTAACAATAATATTGATGTGTGAGAGTCAGAAATAAAATAAATAATATCATTATTATATTGTTTTTATTAATTGTTGCAGGTCACAAAGCTGGATGACTTAAGTCCAGTCATATTCTTGAACAGAACGAAAGCTGCCCTCAACTGTGCCGCTGGTTCTATGCAGGTGTGTATTTGTTGGAACTAACTCAGATATTAAATAATGTTAAATAAAATAATCTTTTTCTAACAATATAAACTAGTGCTTCTGCTCCTGCAAGATGGCAAGCAGTGGTGCAATCGTTGATGGTAAAGCGCGCTAGTTTATTAAGAGTCCATTCACTCTAGCTTTAAAGACACTTAAATTGTGTTCAGACGAAAAGACCGCCGCTGACAATTTACTCCGATCCTTCGATGTACACGGTGTAAAAGACGAGGAGAAACGCTTCGCCCGGATCGATCTTCTAGATTTGTTTCCGCATGACAACGCTGGGACGAGTACTTTAACGGCTAAGTTTTAGTATCTACTGTAAATAGTTGTGTTAAATATTGCAAATGCCATTGTTACTCAAAAGTCGTAAATGCCGAGAATGACCATGATTGTTGTGTAGATGAGACATTCTTAATGCTGCTCCACTACTTTTGGATTGATTTACAACTGCTGTTTTGTGGGACATCCAGCTCCTTGAAAACTCAAAAGCTAAACTAACTTCAGACTATGGTACTAATGCACCAGCCACACCAACTACCGAAAAATGGGTTTGAATTTAATTCTGTCGTAATTTCTTTCGTAACAACTTAGGTCTATGTTACGAGTACAATTAATTAAGCATTGATTTAATTAACAATGTTTATTGAAAGTTAACTAAGCGACAAAGACCAGTATAAAGATTAATTTAAAATAAACCAAATGAAAAAAATTAATTTTCTAAACGGTTACATTGATGCTTGTAGAGTAATAATAAAATTTTATTACACTCTCATTAGCAATGGGTTTCATTTTAACAGTTCAACTACATTAATTGCATTATTTATCTTGTTGAACATATGGAGCAATAGATTGAATATGCCTCAACTTACTAACTACAGGCCGATCAAGCTCTTGAGTCACGTTTTTAAGCTGTTTTCGAGGGTGATCGCGAATCGTCTTGCAAACAAGCTCGATGCCTTCCAGCCTCCCGAACAAGTCGTGTTCCGTAAAGGCACCATAGACCATATACGAGGGTGGTCCGATAAGTAATTAGCCTACTAAAGAAAAACGACGAATTTTGAATTTTTTTTTTTTATTTTTCTACACACTTAGTCCAGCGATGCTCCAACTTTTTTATCCCGTCTAAAAAATATTTTTTCTCGAGGTCTGCAAAATAGGCCTCCGTAGCGGCGATGACCTCCTCAGTTGACTGAAATTTTTGCCCGGCGAGTGATTTTTTCAAATTGGGAAACAAGAAAAAGTCGCAGGGAGCCAAATCTGGCGAATACGGTGGATGGGGCAGCAGTTCGTAGCGCAATTCGACCAACTTAGCCGCTGCGACGGCGGCGGTGTGAGCGGGGGCGTTGTCGTGGTGAAAGAGCACTTTTTTCTTCGTCAAATGCGGCCGTTTTTTCCTTAATTCGATATCGAATCGATCCAATAATTCAGCATAATATATCCCTGTTATCGTTTTGCCCTTCTCCAGATAGTCAATGTGGATTATACCTTGAGAATCCCAGAAAACGGTGGCCATCACTTTTCCGGCCGACGGCACAGTCTTCGCCTTCTTCGGAGCAGGTTCGTTGCGTGCAGTCCACTGTTTCGACTGTTCTTTTGTCTCTGGTGTGTACCAATGGATCCATGTTTCGTCCACAGTCACGAAACGCTGCAAAAACTCCTTCGGATTGCGCTGAAACAGCGCCAAACACTGCTCTGAACTGGTTTCACGATTTCGCTTGTTTTCCGGAGTGAGCAAACGCGGCACCCATCGCGCCGACAGCTTTCTCATACCCAAAATTTCATGCAGGATATTCCCTACGCGGTCTTTTGATATGCCTACTATATCAGCTATCTCGCGTACCTTCAATCTGCGATCTGCCAATACGAGATCGTGGATTTTTTTGACGTTTTCCTCCGTGGTAGCCGTTTTCGGGGCACCTGGGCGTGGGTCATCAAAAACCGACGTACGTCCACGTTGAAATTCGTTAAACCAATTTTTAACGGTGGCTATCGAAGGAGAAGAGTCACCATATACAGCATCTAAACGCTCTTTAATTTCACTACGCGTTTTCCCTTCCAAAAACAGGAATCGTATCACCGAACGATATTGCTCTTTTTCCATTTTCTTAAAATTCGGGGACACGACCGCTTCAAAACGCTGTTAAAAAAAAACAATGCGTCCGATTAGGCTGAAGTTTTGACTGTAGCCGTCTGCTAAAATGTACTACACGATGTTATGATTTTTTAGCGATAGCAGCGCCATCGGACGGAGAGGCTAAGTACTTATCGGACCACCCGGGTACATACCCTGCCGCCTGCGGCAGATTATGCAGAAGATCAATGAGTATAATCGGCCACTATGCTTAGCGTTTGTGGACTATGAGAAGGCCTTTGATTGCGTCGATACTTGGGCTGTGCTTCAGTCTCTCCAGCGATGCCGCATTGTCCGTTGGTCTATCGAAGTCTTGAAGTGCTTATACAGCAACGTCACTATGACAGTCCGAGTACAGGAGCAGAGTACGAAGGCTATTGCACTACAAAGAGGGGTGAGGCAGAGAGACGTCATATCTCCGAAACTGCTTACCGCTGCACTGAAAGAAGCCATGAAGCTTCTGGGATGGAAAGGGCTGGGCATCAATATCAATGGCGAGTATATCACTCACCTTTGATTTGCCGACGGTGTTGTCATTATGGAAGATTAGCTCTTTGAAGTGGCAGTGGGCGGGCCACATAGCACGTAGAGCCGATGGTCGATGGGGCAGAAAGGCTCTAGAATGGCGACCACGTGCCGGCAAGCGCAGCGGCGGACACCCATCAACTAGGTGCCAAAATCGCAGGGAAGCGCTGGGTGCAGGCCGCGTCCAACAGTTCTTGTTGGAAATACTTGGAGGTGGCCTATATCCAGCAGTGGACATAGGGCTGAGATGATGATGATGCTTTAAATTGATAGTAACAGTGTCTTACATAATCAGGGTGGTAAAGCTAGGCCTATTTATTTAACTTGGATAATTTTGCCTTTGAAGCATTGATATAATTGAGTTTTTTTTTTTTAATAATTATAAACTAGCGCTTGACTGCAATCCCGCCTGATGGTAAGCAGTGAAGCGATCGTTGATGGTAAAGCGCGCTAGTTTATTAAGAGCCTATTCACTCAGAAAAACTGAGCGAATAGGAAGGAAGAAGGCAGTTGAGCGAGGTGATGCAATGTTAAACCCAACAACACGACCAACGATGCTGCGCCAAAGGGAGATTGATCTGAAGAACCTCCACGACCAAACTCCCAATACAAAAACATTAGGCGCATCTTACCCGGCACACATCGCAACACAATTGCTCAGACCCGTCCTCGGTACGGCTTCACCAGACATCATGCCGGAACACGACAAATCGCTTGGCGGCAAGGCTTTGTCTGGTAGGTGGTAACTTTTGCCGGCGGCCGATGTTATGGCCTACCACCGAGAATAAATGAAGGAAATTTATTGATCAAAAAACATACGTAAAATTTAATGCAGTTAACCCGTACCACCAATAGATCTAATAAATTTGTCAACAGAACAAGTACTAACGGTCCGTTTAACTATCGATAACCGTTGGGTGCCGAGTGCCGTCCGCCATGTCTACGATAACAGCTCGTTGAGATTTGTGTCGGAGATACGTGAAATTCCTTATATAGTGGGTTCTTGTCAGCGGGCGGTTAACTTAGCATCGATTACATTCGATTCTTTATGGTGTACTTGGATTCAGAGCAATGTACTGTGCACTTACTTTACTATGTATTTTAGGCATTTAATTTTTGGCGTGGCTAGTTGGCATATGGAAAATAATTTCATTTAATGCTCTGTGTTTTCTTCTGTTACTATACATACATAGTATTGTATAAAGTCAGGAGTTTTTTAAATGAACAGACAGCTGTGCTGCTGGGAACTTTGTTCCGCCACTTCTTCCCAGCGAAATCATAAGGAACACTTTTACTGTCTTATGTAATATTGACGTCCAGCCTTTAGGGCACTATTCCTGTTGACAGCAATGCGGACAAATATATTGGTGCCACAAAACAGATAACAACTTTTACTTCTCTATTCCGTAATTGATGCCCTATGATTCTTTTGCTACTTTTTATATAGATATTACAAGTTTTTGTTTTTAATAAAACTTTTCCCGGCACTAGGAATTGCTGCTCTAACACATACACAAACAGCCCCACCCGGAACAACTAGCTGTAGGCCATACAAATATTTGTTCCGTGCGGGAATTGAATCCGCGACTCGCAACGCAGCAGTCGATCGCTCAGCCACTTCACCAACCGTGTCGTCAAATTTGTTACTAAATATTATCCTAATGTTTTTCAGATCGAGTTGAAATTCAACGAGAAGTTCTATGGCATAGCGTACGCGGATTTCGACCGTCATTCAGCGTGCCAGGTGGTGGGAAAAGGAGCTCTGTCTTATAAGCTGGAGTTGCCTCTCAAAGGATGTGGTACAAAGCAGGTAAGCACAAATTCTTGACCTTAGAGACCTCATGTAAGGTCGAGCTGACTGATTTAAAGGCGAAGGAAAACATCTTGAGAAAACATTAATTCTGAAACCGCAAACCCGCATTTAGCAAGCGTGGTGATTAGGCTCAATCCTTCTCTGTATGAGAGGAGACCTGTCCCCAGCAGTGGGACGATAAAAGGTTGATGATGATGATGAAGGTCGACCTATACATGCGAAATGCCTCTAAGGTCGAGCTATACATACGACCTAATGCCTCTTAGGTCGAGCTATACATACTACGTAATGCCTCTAAGGTCGAGCTATACATACGACCTAATGCCTCTAAGGTCGAGCTATACATACGACGTAATGACTCTAAGGTCGAGCTATACATACGACGTAATATCTCTAAGGTCGAGCTATACATACGACCTAATGCCTCTAAGGTCGAGCTATACATGCGACGTAATGCCTCTAAGGCCGAGCTATACATACGACGTAATGCCTCTAAGGTCGAGCTATACATACGACCTAATGCCTCTAAGGTCGAGCTATACATACGACGTAATGCCTCTAAGGCCGAGCTATACATACGACGTAATGCCTCTATGGTCGAGCTATACATACGACCTAATGCCTCTAAGATCGAGCTATAGATACGACCTGATGCATCTATGGTCGAGCTATACATACGACCTAATGCCTCTAAGGTCGAAAAATATTTAGTGAATAGAATTTTTGAAGGCGCCCATTAATTTCCGTTATCTATACTTGATTCGTGACAGGATTAGACAGAAGTTAAAAAAAGGTTGAATTTATAGTACACTTTGTAATAACAGTGCAATACTTATGTGTATATTGTGCTTTGATACAGTTAAGATTTTAGCTGCGTTTATTATTGTCAATACTCCCGTGGGTGTAAAAGTAAGTACTAAGTAAGAGACGACTAAGGGTGACGTTTATGAAAAAGGGGATTGATTTAAAAAAAATATTCTATTTATTTATTAATTCTTTCTTTCTTTCCGCCAGGAGCCTCTACGAGTCTTCACAAACAACATAGTGGTCCGGTTCCACCCAGGACTGGAGATGGACGGAGACGAGGTCATCACCATCGTGTGCCGGTACCCGCCGCCCATCGTGCCGAAGCCAGTTTTCAACCCTCTCGTTTTCACGTGAGTGTTCATAGACCGCTGACATGCACAAATATTTTTTGGTCATATTTGTGGGATGAACCTTATTGTCCAAAAATCCTTAAATCAAGATCCCGAAAGGTTTTCGCTTCTCGGAATTCTGTTTTTCTGCAAACTATTTGTTCTCTAAAAGTACTTAATAAACTAGTACGCATTTACCATAAATGATTACATCCCTGCGTGCCATCAGGCGGAATTGCAGTGAGGCACTAGTTTATAACATTATAAATAGTTCTAGAATAATGGTTATTATAAATTCAACAGTCATAAACAGTCCATAAGTTGTGAATTAGTAACAGATCTACAAAATAGTTCCAAATGAAACTGCAGCTGACGATCCACCGATGACGTAAAATTTACTAATATACTTAAACAACAACAATTTAAGTATTTGACCCACCGACAACCTTAAGGACGGTGTTGATATCGAGAGGGAACGTAGGGTGCTGTATGTCCGATGCAACGTGTTGGCCCGCAGGTTTTCACGGTGCACGGGGAATGTCAAAGTTGCGCTCTTTAAAGTGTACTGTCAGTCCTTTTAAACCTGCTGTCTGTGGGTTAACTATACGTAGCGCACATACAGCGATCTGCGCATTTAATATAGTAATACGTTCCGGGTGCTAATGGGGCTGCCGCGCTACTACAGTGCATCAGCAATGTTTTCTACGGCTGGTACGGACGGCTTTGCGGCTATCATGCGCAAACGGTGCGCTTCTATCTTACGTCGTACGCGCGACAGTCCCAATACCATCCTGCGCGCGCTGGTGGACCTATGGGACTCTACGATGCTGGCTCGCAGCCTCATCGCGATTTTTCACCATCATCGGGGACTGCACTTGACCCGCCACGTATTGGTCTTATCTTTGTCACATTTTATGCTTTACTAACACTAATTTATAAACTCTTAAAGGTTTGATCTGAAATAAATGAATTATTATTATTCCGTTTACTTTTCTATATTGTTATTATTATTATTATTAGAACCGTGCGTATTTGCCATATACTTAAACAAATTTACTCTGAACAGCCCTGAAGCCGGTTCCCTGCCAGCAAAGGCTCCGCTCGCAGGCACTCACATCCTGATGATAATCTGCGCGATCCTGTTCCTCACGCTGCTACTTCTGGGCCTGGGAGTGTCCTACCTGTGTCTCAGGAGACGCGCGCTACCCCCTCCGAGGAGATTCATCGATGACTCTTCTGCGTCTATTGTTAGCAGGGAGAGCATCCAAGGTAAGGAGTTTGGTTGGATTAAAATTTTATTACTAGAACTCATCTACCAAACAACACCCGGCTAGACCAGTAGGCGAAAAACCTATAAGAAAAAAAAAAACTTACCGATCACAAGTACGGTTAGCATGGGAACTTGGTAAACATGACCGGTTTCTGAAAGGCAATTTGCGTTTGTTAAGCTCATATTATGTTGCGATGACGTGTTAGAACCGCAAGTTTTTTTTAAATTTTTTTTTTTATTAATAATTATAAACTAGCGCTTGACCGCAATCCCGCCTGATGGTAAGCAGTGATGCCATCATTGATGGTAAAGCGCGCTAGTTTATTAAGAGACTATTCACTCAGAAAAACTGAACGAATAGGAAGGAAAACGACAGTTGAGCGAGGTGATGCAATGTTAAACCCAACACCACGACCAACGATGCTACGCTAAAGGGAGATTGATCTGAAGACCCTCCATCAACAACATTTGGCGCATCGTACCCGGCACACATCGCAACACAACTGCTTAGACCCGGCCTCCGTACGGCTTCACTAGACATCATGCCGGAACACGACAAATCGCTTGGCGGCAAGACTTTGTCTGGTGGGTGGTAACTTCTGCCGGCGGCCGATATTATGGCCTACCACCGAGAAAAGAATTAGAAGTTAAAGATTTTGACATATTAAGTTTGACAAACTCTCAGCGTATTATGGTTAATAGTCCTTCAGCAACCGAATTTTCGAAACGGTACTTGTTCTATTTATATGTAGGTACCTTTAAGATCGAAAACAAAAAAGGTACCTTTAAGGTACCTACCAATAACCAGTATTTTAGTTTAATAAAATCGAACTAATTTAGAATCTCTGTCCTTTACACAGAAGTCAAAATCCCACGAGCTCACCCAGTGTACCCTGCTGCCGCCGAAGTGGCCAGCGTGGCTTCCGACACTATTCCTTCTGACTACCCATCGGAGACGCCGAGTGAAACTGAACAGGCGCACAGCAATGCCGCCTTTATGATGGACGAATCTTATCATAGTGAGGGTAGGTTGAAATATAATTTTAAAGAGTGCTAATGGCGCCCAATTGGGACTGAACTGCTTCCCAAAAACAATGCAATGTCGTAAATTGCACTGACGCATTAACATATAATTGTTACTAATGGCTATTGAAGTCGTGGTGGCCTAGTGGTTAAAACACTAGCCTCTCAAGTATGAGTCTGCGGATTCTATTCCCGTTCAAGCAATTACCAATGTAACTTTTCTAAGTTATATATACTTTCTAAGTGTATATTGGACACAAATTACTGATTATAAGGTGAAGGAAAACTTCTTGAGGAAACTTCGACTTTTCTGTCTGTAATCGCCAACCCGCATTGAGCAAGCGTGGTGATTACGCTCAATCCTTCTCTGTATGAGAGGAGCCCTGTGCCCAGCAGTGGGACGATAAAAAGGTTGATGATAATGATGGCTATTTAGTTATGAAAGATCTAAGTTTACCTTAATAACTTATTTCCCTCAACCAGGCTACGGCTCCACTCGTGAAGCCATAACCAGTAACGCTCGCCTCGTGTCGGGCGCGGCGCCCGCCTTCGACGTGCGCGTGCGTGTACAGCGTCCCGTGGCGCCGCCCTCGCCGCCCTCCACCGTCACCCTTACCGAGACCGACGCCGGTAGTATTAGGTAAGAATCTTTTACTCTTCGTGCAATTTTATGACGTTCGAACTAGGCTAATAAAAGCCCAGTTAGGCGCCAATATTAGTTGCTAATGGCGCCCAATTGGGTCTTGAGTTAGCTCAATTGGAACCAGGAAACTTGCCTTAACAAGTCATTTGTTTCTGCATTAATGGTGGATAATGGTGAAACACCCAGCAGCGATAGTGTCTCATGTGCACTTGCTGTGGCAAAGTGTCGAAGATGCCTTTTATACAGAGTGGTGTTGATAATACGACAATAAATGAAAACACGGACAATGTTGGTTCATAGGAATAATCCTAAACCATAGAAAAAAAACCTAGTATCAGAAATAAAAAAATAAAATTTCAAACAAACTAAATCGTATAAAATTCAAACGGAATTGAACGTGCTTTAAAATATTGGTTCACTGACCTCCGATCGGCGACAGCGCGGTCCTGTATCGACTTGCTTTTTTCGCGCCATTATTATTAAAGTTTAGTACTTAGTTACTTACCACTGGATGCGGCGATCAACAACCTGTAAGCGCTTCCTTATCAACATGTAAATTATGTAGAAAATGTGAAAAATGAAAAATAATTTCCTGTGACTAAACTAATGGATATATTTACATGATTTTTTATATATAGACTGAGAATGTGTTGAGCTACACGATATTTAATTTATTGTCGTATTGTCATCACCACTTTGTATATTGTAGTTGAAATATCTTGATGTCAATCAAATTATTTTAATTATTTCCAAGATAATCTCTTTAAATAGACATATCACCCTCCACAGACAAACGATGCTCTCGGAAGAACACGAGCGCCAAGAATCAGTTCGCACAGTATCTCCTGTGGCCCTTCCCCTCCCCGCACGCGCTTCGCAGTTGCCGCCACCGGAGAGACCTCCGCGACCACCTGCGGTATACTCGCAAGTGTCCAGAGATAAACAGGTGAGAAGGATGTGGTACTGGCGAAGTTGGTGTAGAAATTCATTGATTTTGTTAATCTTATGATAAAATGCAATAATGAAAAGGCAGATAGCCAATGTTCAATGATTGGCGTTGGCTTTGGAGTGCACTTATTTTTTTACAGTTAACATTTCATTTGATTTTACTTGTAATGTAACCAATCACTTTCACCTCACATTTTGCACAAAAATACTATGAAAATAATAAAGGAATTTCTCTCGTCAACTAAACCAAAAATTATAAAAGGCACGTATAATTTCGCCATCAACAAGAAGCAATAAAAAGTGTTGCACTTGGAAACTGCCGAGGTAAAGCTAATGCATAGCTTTTTTTATCAATTTATGCAATTAATTAGTCGTGCGCTCGTACTCAATCGTGGACGCGGGCAAAAAGCACGCTATTTCACCTAGCATCGTGTCTAAAAGAGATAGAATGAGTTATGAGCTGTTAGCAGCTAGTCTATTCGCACACAAACACCGTGCCGAAGTCTGCCAAACTGAAACGATGTTACACGATGCACGGCTTTCAAACGCCGCACCGTGTTAGGTTTTATTTTTGTTACGGAATTTCTAGATTCGGTCGCTGCGCTCTAAGCCCGCGATAAAAGCTATGCAATAGGTTAAAAATAAACTATTTTATATTAAACACACTATACTTTTATATGCACACACACATATTCATTGCAATGATAATAAATTCATCATCACCATCCGTGTCACTAACCAGGAGTGGTCGAGACGTCCAAGGTCAATCGTCTCCCTCAACACGGAGATGACTGACACACACTCTGTCACTGAAGTTACCGACAGATCGCACGCGAGGATGTTCCACATCAAGGTACTAATGGCTCATTTTACTAATATTAATATGTCTTACTCTTAATCCTTACTTAATATTATAAATCGAAAAGTGAATTTGTTTGTTTGTTCCGCTTTCACGCCGTAACTACTGAACCGATTGCTTTGAAATTTTGCAGACGTAAAGTTAGAAGTCCGGATTAAATAATAGGATACTTTTTTATGCAGAAAAAATTTTGATATTCCCGAGGGAAAACAAAAATGTTCAAGCTTCATAAAACAAGGTAATATATTTCAAAAGGTTATGCACATGTAAACTTAGAAGCTAAATGATACGATAATTAATCTCCGAAATTGAGGAATCTAAAAAGCACGATATAACCGAATTACATGCGGGCGAAGCCGCGAGCGGAAATCTAGTCTAACATAAGGTAAGAAACTGATGTTAAGTTTCACATAAAACTTTTATAACTAGATGTTGCCTGCGACTTCAGATTAGGGATGTAACGGAGGTTATATCGGAACCGAAACCGGAGTGGGAGTTTTTAAATTTCATTTATCGGAGTCAGAACCGGAGGTGGAGGCAGGGCCAGAACTAGTGGTAGGAGAGAGATTTTTTATTTAAACACAAAAAACATTTTTCAGTCAATGTTTTTTATTTATTTTTTTTATTATAAAATTAAAAACAAACAGAAAAAGAAAATTGGCATGTTTCAAAATGAACGAGAAATTAAATGAAGTTAATTAAAATCCAAAGTATTAGTAAGCATATTGTGTTACATTAAATAAGCAAAAGCTTTGAAACAATTAAGTCAGATGAGTTGACTCCAAAAGTAGCGAAAAATCAAAACAAATATCTATAACCTATGAACGTGTTGTTTAATCTGTGCGTAAAAAACTACCAACAAGTAAAAATAATAATAATTGACGATAGCAGGAGTCAGGTAATTCCCCGCGACATGTATAAATAAACCTAGCAGGGTAATTGTGTAATACACTATCAGCAGCATTGGGTTTCATTTTGACAGTTCAACCACATTCATTGCGTTATTTACGTTGTTGAACAGACACGTTTTCAAACATATGGAGCAATGGATTAGCATTATGCTCCGAAATAATTCTAACTGATAGTAATAGCATGTAACGCAATTAGGGAGCTGTCCATAACAGTCGACAAGCCGCCGCCGCTTGTTAGGTATGCTTTAATAACCTCCGATTTAAAAGTATCGGAACCGAAGTTATGATAATAATCGGAAGTTCCTTTTGTCGTGTTCCGGCATGATGTCTGGTGAAGCCGTACAGAGGACGGGTCTGAGCAGTTGTGTTGCGATGTGTGCCAGGTACGAAGCGCCTAATGTTGTTGTGTTGGGAGTTTGGTCGTGGAGGGTCTTCAGATCAATCTCCCTTTGGTGCAGCATCGTTGATCGTGTTGTTGGGTTTAACATTGCATCACCTCGCTCAACTGCCGTCTTCCTTACTATTTGCTCAGTTTTTCTGAGTGGATAGGCTCTTAATAAACTAGCGCGCTTTACCATCAACGATCGCATCACTGCTTACCACTAGGAGGGATTGCGGTCAAGCGCTAGTTTATAATTAATAATAATAAAAAAAACGGCTTGTCGGAGTCGAAGCTCCGTAACATCTCTCCTTCAGATAGGTAAATTTCTGTTATTGTGATCGCGATTAAAATGTTTTATTACACACGTTTTGGGTAACTGGAACAGTTGTCGCAGCGCACACAAAGGAAACCTTCTTTTTCGTGTGGACGGGAAATCATCCAATGGCTTCTCTCGCTCTGGGCGGAGTGGTAGGACGCGTCTGACTGTGCGCCAGGGCATGATTTATCTTTTGACCAACTGAAAAAAGAATAATTTTCCTCTTTTTTCCCCTGAATCTTCGCTTCTATTGGTGGCAGCGTGATGCCTAAAGCCTTCTCCGATACCGATGGACTATCCAACAGAAAAGTAACTTTTCAATTCGAACCAGTATTATTTCCTGAGATTAGTGCGTTCAAACAAACAAACTCTTCAAGTCTATAATATTAGTCTGATAAAGCGATAATTTTTGTTAATTATTTCATCGTTTCTGAACAATGATGATGAAGTAATTTACTCAAAGAATTCTCGATCCTTGAAACATCGTGACGAAAACGGCTTGTCCTAGAACCAGAATACTAATCAATTCAGTTGTCATGTCCACGTTACATTACCAATAATAACGTTGCTAAATTGAAAAGTACAACTATGACGTATAATGACAACTGAAGTGACCGGTATTACGATTAGTCGGTTAATCAAGTCACATGGTTTTTTATCTCTAGTCAACTACTTAAACCGATAAAATAAAATACTATTTTTATACAGAAACCTCCTCCGCCACCTCCTGTGATGAGGGAGCGTCTGGAGACGGAAGAACAGGAGATGCTGATGGAGAGTCTTGAACCTATCCCTGAGACACCCATCATGCCAGCCAGGTGAGTTACATTTATTATAATTTAATTATACAAGGAGACGTGTGTGTCGTGGTGGCCTACTGGTTAAAACACCAGCCTCTCAAGTATGAGTGTCTGAATTCGATTCCAGGTCAGGCAAGTACCAATGCAACTTTTCTAAAGTTATATGTACTTTCTAAGTATATCCTAGACACTAATGACTCAAGGACTCAGGCCAATCAGGAAAAGATCGTTTTCAGGGACATATCGTCAACTAGCAATCAGATCTCAATAGGATAGTAGTAGGTACAGTTGCGCGCTAAACAACAGAAACCTCAAGACACCGACTTCTAGAGCCATGACAAGAGTAAAATTATTTTTTCCTTTTAAGTGTTTCTTGAAGTCGCTTTCTATTTTTTTTTGTAAAAAGTTATATTTCATGCTTTTCAGTGTCTAAGTCGAAATTCGAAAATTACATTTTTCACCTCATAACAATGGTGGCAGCCATAACCTATGTTAGAATAAGTTCTCATCAATACGAAAAAAATCATTATCTCAGAAACTACTGAACCGATTTTGACGAAACTTATAGTATTCCTTATGTTGAACAATACATAGTACAACAAAAAAAAAAATTACTTAAATCGGACTTGTAGTTCCGGAAATATGCTCGCACAAACATAAAAACATATATACATACACTTGAAAATTGGCTTACATACATTCGGGTCAAATTTATAACCTCCTTTTGTTTGAAGTCGGTTAATAAATATATACGGACAAATCACACAGATTGAGCTAGCCCCAAAGTAAGTTCTAAAAGACTTGTGTTATGGGATACTAACTCGAAAAGATTGTTTTCCATCATGACCTGGCCGGGGGTGGAATTCGGGGCCTCCTCGTCGCAGGCGGGAACTTCAAAAAAAGGAGGAGGTTTTCAATTCGTCGGAATCTTTTTTTTTATTATCCATTACCCCCCTTTCATACCTAGTCCAAATTTTCGCTATCTACCTACATCTTTAACATTTACACCTTTTACCACCAGGAAACCCGAGATCACCTCCCACGTAGTAGACGACGTGTTCCTCCGCACGATTACGGAGAAGAAGACCATCGAAGACATCGAGCGTCATAAGCGCCTGGTGACGGAGTACAAGCAGGTGCCTCCTCCTCCGCCGCAATTCGATGTCACCATCCGCAACCACACGGTGCCCGAGGCGCAGTGGGAGAACTTCTCCGACATCAGTTCCGCGTCAGGGATGACGTTGACGCCTAAGATGGAAAGGGTTCCATTGTCTTTGCCGCCGCAGAAGTATATTGGTAAGGGTGTTTTACGTTTGATAGTGGACCATGTAAAGACTATTGATGAGAATGAATGGGCTGAATAAGGTCCTATCATATTGCGATGATTCATTTTATGATATCATACAGAATAGGAAATCAAATCTCTCCACCACCTTCAAATGACTACTGGGGGTCAAAATGATACGGTTTCATGGGTATTACCAAGGTAGGGGCAGGAAACCCACCTGTGGAAATCTTAAATAAACCATACGTGGTTTATTTATTTTTGTCAGTGTTTGCCCCCCCGAGGCCAGAAGCTGGGTACGCCTATGACGGGTTTCACAGTGATTTTAAAATTCACTATAATATTACTGAGTAGATACTTAGTTCAAAATCAATTATTTCCATTAATTTATCCGTGGCGTAGTGGTAGCAAACGCGGCCGCTGCGAAAGGAGGCGCAGGTTCGATCCCCGCGCAGTGCAAATATTTGTATGCATGAATATAAATATTTGCACTGGTCTCGTCGTGCCTCGGAAAGCACGTTAAGCCGTTGGTCCCGGTTGCCATACGAACATCTAATGGCAGGCGTTACTGGTTGTTGGAGCCCTCAAAAGTCCAACAGTTGGTCTAAATGCAATGCTTCGATATCGCCTTCGGGTTGTGGAGGTCAGACGGCAGTCGCTTCACGGAAAATATCGAAGTTTAGCCAAAATCAGCAGTAAGATTGATAAAGGGGACCCCAGACTCCAAAGCTGTAAAAGCTTCGACTGCGACTGGTATTAACGCTGAGATGATAATGAATTTTGTGCAAAAGTCATTTAATTTTATTTAAGACCTTATTTATTAATTTATTATGTTTACCTTTAAATTAAAAAAAGACTTATGGACTTATTACTTTACCCCAGGTAAAGGCGGCCCCGATCTGTTCTCCCCGGAACTGATCAAGCAAACTGGCCAGGTCTACCAGTCTCCGTCATCAGACCTGCCACTACTCCCAGAACTGCCACCAGCCCGCAACCCTCTATTCAGGGACGAGGATGATGAAGATGTACCGGAACCGATACCAGCACCACCTGTGCCGGTGAACTGGAGTGTTCTTACCAGAGTTCTGAAGACCGAGGCACAGGATGAGGTAAGATTTTTGAGCGGAATAAGTTGGTTTTAAATCATTCTGTTAGGTAATTAATCCAATACGTCGTTCCTCAGAATTTAGATTTTAAGTCTTTTAACAGTCACACTGTCAGGACAGTTTAATTAAAACTCAATTGATCCCTTTCTTGTCCTTCTGATTCCTGATTAAACTTTCTCTATTCTTGATAAATTTGTCGCTTGTTAAAAAGGATTCAGTCTATTGCTTCTAACGGCCTTGGAATCGACTATACAATCGCTTGGAATGCCGTAACCATAACTATAACTCGCGCGAGTTAACTGTGGATTGTAACCCCTCTCCCGCTTCCCCGTGCAGTGCCCCGCATCCGCCGTAAGCGTTGAGTAGCGATAGCATCTTTGTTACATACAGTTTAAATCCCCTGTTGTTATTACTGTTTCTGTGGAGGTTTTGCTTTCATAAGTTTCTTTTTTATTAAGTTTGTTTTTGTTTTTTTTTTTTTACGTTATCAACGCGTTAGTGAAGCCTGTTGGTTGCACCAACATTATATTTCAGTACATATGTATAAATTTAATTGCAAAACGTCATCAGTAAAATGATCTAGTATCATGACGCTTTATCATCAAAACGACCTTTTATTATTAAAAAAAATGATATCTTTTTTAACATAATTGTTATTTTTTACAAACGGCACCGTCCGAATGACGTCATAGAGCGAGGTGCACAGTTAACTCGCGCGAGTTTTAATAGAATAGACACCAGTAGGTCTAGTATGAGTTTTCATTACGAAACTCGATCGTCGATATCGAGCGCGTTTGACTCAGCGATTGGCCCGCTTCAAGGTCGTAAGAACTCTCAACCAATGATAATCGACCAATTGAAAGTGAAAACTCATACTAGGCCTACAGTTCTTATGGTGGTACTTCTTTTTCTTCTAACCCTTAGTTATAATTATCCTTTGTTACGCCACCACTAGCGGTAATTTTACAAATTCTTGTAAAACTAAATCCTTGTTCTAAAACTAAATCCTTTCAATTTCACATAAGTCTTTATGTTCATCCGCAGGTCCTAGCCGAGACTGAGCGCTCACACCGCCTGACACGAGAGGAGCGTCTCCGCTGGCGCGAGCTCATCACACATGAGAGCACGCTGCGACGTGAACTGGCACACTCCAGTACTCGCGAGGAGTTCAGCAGGGTGGCGCATGATCATCGGTTCGCGCCATTGTACACTCCTCCTAAGTGGGAGGTCATTATTCGCATACTGGCTCCACCTCCGGATAAACCCAAGGTAAGCTCAGTTGCTGATGAATAGAGAAGGTTCCTCTTCGGCTCTGGAATATAAAAAAAAAGTCTAAAGGAATTTATTTTGTTTGGCGATTCATCATCATCATCATCTCAGCGTTAATTCCAGTCGCAGCCGAAGCTTTTCAGCTTTGGAGTCTGGGGTCCGCTTTACCAATCTAACTACTGATTTTGGCTAAACTTCGATATTTTCCGTGAAGCGACTGCCGTCTGACCTCCATAACCCGAAGGCGATATTAAAGCATTGCAGTTAGACCAATTGTTAGACTTTTGAGGGCTCCAACAACCCATAACGACTGCCATTAGATGTTCGTATGATAACCGGGACCAACAGCTTAACGTGCTTTCCGAAGCACGACCAAACCAGTGCAAATAATATTCATAATTATACATACAAATATTTGCACTGCGCGGGGATTGAACCCGCGCCTCCTTGCGCAGCGGCCGCGTTCTTTATCGCTCCGCCACGGAGGCTGTCAAAAATTCACTCCTAATATTGACGGCGAAGACCTTCTTGGTGTTTTTAAAGTTATGTTCACCACATTTTGTTGAAATTGACTTGACATTTGAAAATCATATTCTTTTTTCTTAGAATCGTTACCGCAAGAAAACAGAGTGGGACTCGCGATCCCGCCGCAGCTCTTTACCGACCCTTTACGAGTACGACAGCGACGCTACCTCGCTGAGGGACCCGCAGAGATCCCGGCGGTCTTCCTACCGCAGTGACCATGTTGATATGAGGTGAGTAGTTCATGCCAAACAATAACAAATTATGTCGTGGCAATGTTAGTGAGAGATGGCTCCTTCACATCATCTGAAGTACGAACCCTCCAAGCGTTTCGAGAGTGGCGTGAATAGCTCGGTTCAGACGTTGTATTTGACTAAAAAAAAACTAATTAGTCCGTCAGTCAGATTTCCAAAAAATACTAGACACGTATTTTTTGTTTTATCATAACAATAAAAATTGACAAATATAAAAGGCATCAAAGATCAGGAGTGGTGGCTGGTGACGTCACTGCTCGCTAAAAGTGAGTTTTTTTAGTTTTCGACGAGTTTTCAACACACTGTGTCGTTTTTTCACTGTCTGACTGACGGACTAATTAGTTTTTTTTTTAGTTAAATACCCTATTGAAACAGGACTTCTTCCTAATTTTTTTTTGAAGTGAAACTTCTTTACGCACGCTTGACTTGGGGAGTAAGCTGGCGAACACGTGACGCAGGGCACGCGGCACGTGGTCGCATCGCTATTCGCTCATCATAATACCGGTGTTGTCAGTTTTTAAAAATTACCAAATTTCGGGGAAGTTGGAATTAATTCGCGGGAAAAAAAGATTATTTCAAAATTCATTTGTATTGGTACTATGATGATTACGTAACATTTTATAGTATATTAGGTCATCTGTTTACCTAACCTTTATTATTTGATGGAATAAGGTTTTAAAGCACAATATTCGGGCATTTTCTTTTCAACTTATACTTTACATTTTTGCTGTCCCAAAGCTCTTGTCCGGGTGAAAGCAGATTTGGTTTGTGTCTTATAAGGAGGTATAAAAGTAATTATTATCCTTTACAACGTTTTTTTTTGTATATGAGAAACCCGAAGCACGTGTCCAGTATATTTATGTAAAAAGTTTATGTACAAAATTTCAAAAAGATAAAAAAAAATGAAAAGAGAAAAATCATGTTACCTGGTTCTCCGGCTCCCTACAAAAATATGGACAACGTGCCGCTCGCCCGCTCGCACTTACAGAGGCGCGTCGTAGCGGGGGCCTACGACACTATAATCCGCTGTGAACTGTGTCGCTCGCTCAGTAACCACACTGCATCATTTTTTAAACATATTTGGGAAAAAATATAACATGGTGTAAAAATTATTGGAATCGATTTAATTATAACCTAACCTAACATTATATGGATATTTATGTTTTATTTAATCCGAAATAAAATTTTTGAATTTGAATTTGAATTTAATTGGTTATTATATGTTTTAATTTGTATGTAATGTTCAACACGATGTAAATTGTTATGAGTATAAGAAATGATGGTGGGCGCTTATTCCGTTGTATGATTACATCTGGTAGCTCTTTTTATGAAGGAGTCAGCGTGTCACCATAAAATACAAGATATGAAACCTACAAAACCCTTAGTAATCCTATTTTTCTCATCCAGATCAATGTCAGAGATGATGGTGGACTACGCACGTGAACAAGCGGACACACACTCCGAGGTGTCGGGCGGTACGCAGCTCGGCCGGTACTATGACGACGACAGTGATTCTGAACATCCCTTCCATCAGAACCAGTGAGTAAATCTTCGATTCTCGGGTCTTCTACCGGATTTTTCTAATTAAATTTCTCTTCTGGGATTTTATATTCATGATCATAGGTCGGAATAGGTAGAGTGATTTTTGGTACTAGTATCATAAATGTTCACAGAAAGAATAACGTGGATAAGCCATTTTCCCGGAATCTAATTCCGGATCCATGTAAATCATTCATCGTCATCATCATTAACAACCTTTTTATCGTCTCACTGCTGGGCACAGGTCTCCTCTCATATAGAGAAAGATTGAGCTTAATCACCACGCTTGCTCAATGCGGGTTGGCGATTTCAGACTTAAAGTCAAAGTGACATTATTACTACTCAATTCATTTAAAGGAAGGTAACAAAACTAAACTTATTTGTTATTAACTTGTTGAAAAATAAAAACAATCAAATTTCGATCGAAGCATTAATACAATTCAATTTTTTTTAGCCTCTTATGAAGGGTATGGCCAAATAAAACGGTTTTAAGACTTAATATAATTTATACATATATTTTTTTTTAATAATCAACTAATTCCGTAAATCCGGAGGAATGTCCATATTAATATATACGTTTCCGTTCGATTACCCCAATTCACTCTACCTATTCCGACCTATGTTCATGATGGCACAGTTTCTGCTGTCTTGAATTTCCTTTGGAAGTCTTTTTCGTAGATTTTGCTTGCCTATCTTGGATTTTATTATAGGGGTGGGGTACCAAGAAGCGGTTGAAGACTTTGACCGTGGCATAATCACATGACCTTTTATAAAATGATTAAATGATTTTTCTCGGTGGTAGGCCATAACATCTGCTGCCGGCAGAAGTTACCACCCACCAGACAAAGTCTTGCCGCCAAGCGATTCGTCGTGTTCTGGCATGATGTCTGGTGAAGCCGTACGGAGGACGGGTCTGAGCGGTTGTGTTGCGATGTGTGCCGGGTACGATGCGACAAATATGATTGTGACGGGAGTTTGATCGTGGAGGGTCTCCAGATCAATCTCCCTCTGGCGCAGCATCGTTGGTAGTGTTGTTAGGTTTAACATTGCATCACCTCGGTCAACTGCCGTCTTCCTTCCTACTCACTAAGATTTTTAACTGAGTAGGCTTAATAAACTTGCGCGCTTTACCATCAACGATTGCATCACTGCTTACCATCAGGCGGGATTGCAGTCAAGCACTAGTTTATAATTATTAAAAAAAATGACATCTGTTATTTATATGAAGAGTTATATTCTATTCTTAAAACTAGAAGATTTACCTATAATTTAAAAGAAGTCCATCAGAACAGAATCTTCTAACTTTAATGGACTGGTATTGGAGGCGTATTCATATGTCAGCCCACAATGTTCCCACTATTGGGCCACAGGCCTCGGTAAGACGGAGTGGGCCGTAATCTACCACGCTAGCCCAGTGCGGGTTGGAAGCGTATAAAATTTCAAAAACTCACTTTTGTGTCTTTAAAAAGTTCTAAATTTACATTTTCCTCGTCTCTTCAGGTCATGGTCTCGTCACTCGCTAAACCGCTCAGTGAGTCAGCCGTCCCTGGCACGTTCAGCTACCGAGGTGGTGGAACAGTGGACAGCTCCGGAGGGTGACGTCACGCCCACGCCTGGACGCAGGATTAGAGGTAAGGTTATAATTTAGGTGTGCAAGCTTATATATGCTTTGAAGGGAGAAGTAGGAAACTTGGAGTGAGGAAAAGCTTCAAGTTCGTCGTCCTCCGTGGCGCAGCGGTCAACACGCCTGCCTGCGACGTGGAGGCCCTGGGTTCGATTCCTGGCCAGGTTCTGATGGAAAGCAATCTTTTCCTTATTTTCCTGGGTCTTGGATGTTTATCTATATAATTATGTATCTATTATAAAATATAGTATCGTTGAGTTAGTATCCCATAACACAAGTCTTGAACTTTGGGGCTAGCTCAATCTGTGGGATTTGTCCGTATATATTTATTTCTTTATTTAGTTTTCTTAAGTTATTTTCTACTTCAAATCCACGAAATATGCATTATTAAACTTTTGTTAGAAGAGCTCATTTATTTATTTATTTACACTTCTTCTGTAAAGAATTGTTTAATGATTTGTATTAATTTACCGATCGTATCAATATAAGATATATTTTCTGTCTATAGCATTGGGTTAGCAACGACTAAATCATGAATTCCTATCTTTTTCAGGTCCACAAGGTTTATCGACCTTCTCATCATCTGAAGTACGAACCTTCCAAGCGTCTCGAGAGTGGCGCGAATAGAAAATTATAATAGCGCGATTCAGAAATTGTAAGTCAAGGAATAAGTAATAGATGGCGCTGTATGCAATTTTGTAAATCGAAAGAATCTCAGGAATTGATTGTAATTAGCCATAACAGAATATTGCAGGTTTTGTATTATGCTCAAATAACTCAAGTGATAATTTTCACTGCCTTTTTTATTGATTTTTTTTAACATTCCTTGATGTATTAGTGTAATGCGATTCAGAATTTATTTTATATAAAAATTAATAGTTTGACATTATTTTTATAAGATAAATAGTACATTGTATAATTATACAAGTGTATATATTTCAAGTGGTTTTTTATATATATTGGCTGTATTTTGTTTCAAGTTAGTTCTATTAGTACTTAGTACCTTCTTAATAGTCCTAGCAAGAAGTGTGTCTGTCCGTGGGTACAGTCACGAGCATAAATATATTATCTTCTAGGAACAGATTGACAATAATATCTGATTTTTTGATTCTTTTATTAATATGTCTAAAGATATCAGCAGACATATGTGATCACATGTGCTTGTAGATCCGATGTGGCATCCTATATTCTTCATAAAGCTTTGGCATTACTTCGGCTGCCATATCTATATGCCATCCACAAATCACATTTATTTGGAATCATTCATGGATGAATCATTAAATCAGATATTATTGCTGAGCTTTCCCTAATAATATATTTACGCGTGACTACTCTGTATACAAAATATACCATTATTTTAAATAAATTGCTTTTAGAAATAGCCGAATAGTTTATCATAAGTCTTATTACAATAAAATTTATAAAATACCTATAATTTAACTAACATTGTGCCAAAATGAATTAATAACGCTTTCTAACAATCAGTGAATATTGATATTTGATAATTAATATTCTTTTTAAATGTCTATACCTAGTTTTATGTACATTTTGAATATAATGTTTTGTTTTTAAATAGTAACATTTTGCTTTTAAATTTTAAAATAATCTCGGTAAAAGTTATTGAAGTTGTCTTGCTTTTTTAACATTTTTTTTTCTGCCATCACTAATATTAGGTGTAAATAGGTAAATATAAGTCAATGAAGAGTTTATACCTAGCAGTCGAGGCAAGACGGGCTATTTTGTGCTGCTTTTAATTGCAAATTTGCTTTAGATTTTAGCATTTTTATTTTTTTGGAAATTCACTACTAAAATATAATACAAATGCTAAAATGTAATAAATGCATTCTCATAAAACGGATTTCTGTTGTTATGAGAGTATTTCTTGCCTCAATTGCTATGTGAGTGTGGGATTCTAAGGGCAATGGGATAGTGCAAATTGTGCTCAATTAGAGGTTGTAACGTTTACGTTATCTGGAAACGTGTTTTTTTTATTTCCGTTTGTTGAAATTTAGGTATCATATCTACCTAGCAACAAGTAAATTGTGTTTTGGAAAAATGCAACTTTCATATGAATGCAATTTATTTTGTTACAAAATCAATTAATGGAAACAAAACTAGGTTTCAACTTAATGCTGCCAGCTGAGAAAACAAAAAAAAACTGTAAGAAATCATGTGGTGCTAAGACATTAAAAATATCTAATATTTTTTTGTATCAATTGAATATTTTTAAATGTAAATTTTGTATTTACATTGTGAATTGATGTATTTTAATATTAAATATACGTACCTTAACATTTTTATCTTGATGTTTTTATTTACTCCAGCCTCCCTTATTTATTCTCTACTATCAGAAAAATAATTAAGGTTGTATGATAACTTATAATAATGCATGTTGACATACATCATTCAGACGCGACTTCAAAAAAGGCGCTTTTACACCTGACAAGTGGGCTGACCTTACGTGTCAGTGCTGCCATCTAGTGAACGATATTTTAGAAAACCGTAATTAGCGGCTAAAAGACCTGCACCCTATTGCATAATATACTTCTTTTTTATATGTATAAACTAGTGCTTGACCACAAACCCGCCTGATGGTAAGCACTGATGCAATCGTTGATGGTAAAGCGCACTAGTTCATTAAGAGCATATTTACTCAAAAAAACTGAGTGAATAGGAAGGAAGACGGCAGTTGAGCAAGGTGATACAATGTTAAACACGACCAACGATGCTGCGCCAGAGAGAGAGATTGATCTGGAGACCATCCACGATCAAACTCCCGCCACAACAACATTTGGCGCATCGTACCCGGCACACATCGCAACACAACTGCTAAGACCCGTCTTCCGTACGACTTCACCAGACATCATGCCGGAACACGACGAATCGCTTGGCGGCAAGACTGTCTAGTGGGACTAGACAGTCTCTTGCTCCATAATGTTCTAAATATGTCTCTGTTGAACAATGTAAATAACGCAATTAATGTTGTTGAGCTGTCAAAATTAAACCCATTGGTACTGATAGTGTGTTGCATAATTACCCTGCTGGTCTCTTACGGTATCTGTAAAAAAATTGCTATAAATTCTATTCAACTCGTAAATAGAGCCTCATACGAAGGCTCAGGGTCACACAAAGGGCAATGGAAAGAGCTATGCTTGGAGTTTCTCTCCGTGATCGAATCAGAAATGAGGAGATCCGCAGAAGAACCAAAGTCACCGACATAGCTCTGCGAGTCGCTAAACTTAAGTGGCAGTGGACAGGGCACTTTGCTCGTAGAACCGATGGCCGATGGGGCAGTAAGGTTCTGGAGTGGCGGCCACGTACTGGAAGACGCAGCGTAGGGAGGCCCCCAACAAGGTGGACCGATGACCTAGTGAATGTCGCGGGAAACCGATGGATGCGGGCAGCACAAGACCGGTCAGCGTGGAAAGCCTTGGGGGAGGCCATCCATAGGCTGAAGAAGAGGAGAAAAATAAAAACAAAATAACGCGAACCATATCGTAGCGCAGCCGCCAAAATTTCCTTGGAATTTGAAAATTGATTTACTGTGTAGAACCTACAAACGCCACAAATGAAGAACGCGTTATACTGATGTTACACGAATTCCAACAACAACCGTTAGGCAAGTGCCCTTCAGATATAACACCCGTCTGGTGGAGGATCCTCCATGTGAAAGATGAGTGAACTTTACTCCCTGTTCCTCATATCTGCGTAGCTGGTTTACGTGAACAACCGAAAGTACCATTTTTAAGGATATTTGTTTTTTGCTTTTACTTTATGTATTGTATAAATCTAATTGTTGTACGACAGCATATTAAGCTACTTCAATTTGTCAGATTTCTTTATTAGATTTTCAACTTTATCTCTAAAGCGTTAAGGCTCAACAGGATATAAGGATATTGATGTTCAAAAAGTGCTGATTCTCAGCCTAATTTGAATAAATGACTTTTGATTTTGCTCTAGGTTGATTGGGAAAATCTGACAGTTTGAAATAGCTTGCTTGATCTGCTTGTAGTTTAAATCAATCTATACACGCTCACCTTTCAAAAGCTGAAATTAATGAAGCAGGCGAGATTCGGCGTCGCCTTATTTTTGGTTGAATTTTCCTCATATTTGCTTGATTTCTTATATTTTGGAACACATAATAAAAATTTAGTAAAAAACAAAGAATCAAGAAGCCTTTATTCGGCAGCATCTGGGGATATTAGAGTAAGTATACAAATCCAACCAATCACGTGCTTCACAAATCTGCTACATCGGTATTAACATTTTCAAAAACACCACAACGAAATAACACTGTCAAAAAATTGAATTCATCATTTTATTTTGATCCATCGATAAAAAGAAAAGAATACAAATGAAAATATTTCAAAACACTAAACATTTCATTAGTTTAAAATTAATAAATTCGACGATAATGACATTGTTATCTACAAAGATGAATATTTAAATTCATAATAGTATTAATTTTAAAATTCCCCTAAATAATTCGTCGTTTAGGAACTGAATCAAGCTACGTTTTTTTGCATAAATTTCCTAATAATCTATATTATCTAGTAATAATTATTTTTCATATCTACAAATGTGGCACTTTAGTGCAAAAGTTTTTGATAAGTTTATAAAAGTAAACGTTAATTGTGGAGAGTTTGTTACAAAAGACATTCCTACAGGTTCAACAAATATTGGTTCACAAAATATTCAGTTAATTCGACAGTCTGGTGGAAATTTTTTGTCCGTTTTCTCTCACTAACAATAAACATCATCTAAATAAAAAAAACGGACATAGCAGTACTACCCATCCAACAAAACACAAGGTCTTTATTTTTATTGACCATGAACTAACATCCTTACCTGTATCATATAGGGGATAAAACATTAAAACTGGTACAAGTATGTTTGACGAAAATACTGAGCCACTATTCGTATTATAACGTGTATGAGTATGGAAACCACACAGAAATTCATCTAAAATTGTGCGACATAACAAATCAAGCATTACACATCTCAAAGGAGAATTCGACATAGAATACAATGACGAGAAAATATATCTTACAATAGTTACGAAAACAACAATGTACATGTAGGTTTTAGATGTTACAGTTAACAATACAGTTAAAACAGTTGGTAACCTATCACATATTTTACATCCTCTATCAAGCTCAGTTACGAATAATTCTAATAGTACAACTATGAGAAATAAACAGCTCTTTTATTTACAGTCAACAATTAGGCCATAGATATTAATATTTCAGTGTTATTTACTATAAACAATGATTCTAAGATATGAAGTATTGACAGGTCCCTTTCGTCAGTATTTGGCATATATCTGTTAACGTTTGGCAATCCTTTGACTTCAACATTCTTTTATCTTAACACTTTTATCACTCCGTAGTTTTAATTTAATTTCTGGTCCAAATCATGACCGTCTAGTGTTATAGTCTCTAATTCTGAATCATCTACTTCTATATTGTGAAGTTATACCCGTGAACACTTTATATCATTGTCCTTGTTTTATTAACCAGGTTTAGATTTGACTGATCGATCCGAGAGATTGACGTCTTCTGGTCACTTGTTTCCAGAATCTTTTCTCGAAATGTTTCTCCTGTAAGAAAGCGCTACTTTTGTATTTGTTATTAGCTTTACATTTACTTATATTAAAATATACAGGGTTATTATGTTTCATTAATGAAGTACCTTTTAGTTAAATTAACGCTATTCACATAAATATTAAATAAGCCTGTAGATATTATATTGCTACTTTAAATTTCTTAGTGGGAACTAGAGGACAAAATTTGCGTGAAATGTCTCTTTACAAATTTAAAAATATAAAGACATCGTAACACTTAGGCCGGCCATATACGGACTGCTTGAAGCAGTCGATCCTGACTGCTTAGAATAGTAAACTACTGATGTCTACGTATGTTCATACACGAATAACTCGAGCAGTTGCAACTGCTTTGGGCGATTGGCGGCACGGTGAAATTTCATAGTGCGATAAAGCTGTCACCAGGCATACACTGACTGCTCGAGCTGTCGACTGCTATCGCGCAGTTACCTCGACACGCGCTCTTGATTCCACATCGCGCATGCTTACCGTCCGCACGCTTCGTTTGTTTTTGAGAACAAGTGCTCGAGCAGTTAAGGTAAAGTTATCAATGGCAGCTTCAAGTTGTTAAGTATGACTGCAAGAGCGGTCTGTGTATGTTGATCACTGAATAACTGCTCGAGCGGTCCGTGTATGGCCGTTCTAAGAATATGCAAACAATATTAGCAAAAACGAAGAAGTGGACGGCTTCATTAGCGCTAAACAAAATGAAGGTTTGTGTAAAATAAAGGAAGGGTCAGCTAAGCTGCAGGATGAAGAATGAAAAGCCTAATGATATTTATTAAAAATATATTTTCGAGAACACTCGTTCCAATCAAAATGGACAGATCAGTTCAACAGACAACAAAAAAACAATTTAGCATATCTGAAAGCTGGATTTAAACTTTAATTGTAAGTGTTAAGCAGAGATAAAATTGACATGACCTTAGTGCCAAGACAATCACAATCGTAACAATATACCAAATGCTAATCTTAAGACATAGGTAAAGGTCTAAAACATGGAATATTTTCACTAAAAAAGGTTTTAGTACTAATTTAACAATATAATTTAGGTATTTTAAATATTTTTGAAAAGAAAGGCAATTTTATTGGCCAATTTTTACTGAAATTTAATTAACATTATCAATCACTACTGTTTTGTATAATAATAAAGTTATTTTAATGTTTTTAATTACATTCACGAACCCTATGATTTCCAAATATTAAATGACCTTTAACATTTTATAAAACACGATTATTTAATCGTTTTGAACAGCATTAATTACTTTTCCCGTTACATCTACCTTACATGTCTTTATTTAGTTGCTCTAAATTAATTACTAGGACGAAATTTTTTAAACATTAATTTTGGATCTAAAATTAAGGCAGGTTATTAAATTGTCCCATTGACACTTCTCAACATACTTACTTATTAATATTAAACCCCGCAATATTCAATTGAAGTTTACACATCTTTATGTTCATACGTGTAAGTCTAATAAGGAAGTTTCTTCATTACTAATATTATGCTATACGATACTCTTACGAAATACTTGTTGTTTAATAAAATAGTATCAACCCGCTTTAAAATAGAGCTCAAACACCATCCAGCACAAACTAGAAATATAGAGGCACAGGCAACAACAAATGCCGAATGTAAGGATATAGGAAACAATGAAAAAACTTCCCGCAAATGTTTAAATCCAGCTGATTGGCACAGATAAGCTTGTGCGTGCGCTGTGCTCACACATAGCCATTGACAAAGCATATCTTGTAATAGCCGTTGTTGCTCACGGATGTGCGGCGCGGAGAGAACGGCCGCGCCGGCGCACTCGCCACCAGGAACGGCTCGCGGCGGGGGCTATCGGATGATGCGCGACGACGCAGGAAACCCATTCTGGAAACAGAAGATATCAAAGATCTTAATGCCACGACAAGATCACTAATTCAATGTCTTATAAGCAAGTTTCCAACATTGGTGGACCTAGTATGGACCGTTGTAGCATCCTGCACACAACTTTTACATTCTAGGCAATCATAAAGTTCAAAATAAGAGGACATGTAGCACTTTAAGCACGAAAGAAATCTTATGTATGGTTATGGTGTAATATGGCCTAGATTCTTTCCCAAAGAGGAGATTGCTATAAAGGAAGCTGTAAGATTACTAACATCTTCCCGTTCTGGCACAGAGAGCGCGTCCGCGAACGCATCGTCTGAACTTCCGCTCGTGCCAGTTGCTCCATCTCCATAGGTTTCTCGCTTTCTGGAACTGAAACACGTCATAAAATTATCTTCATATATCATGGCACAAATCAGAAATGAGGAGATCTGCAGAAGAACGAGAGTAACCGACACAGCCCGAAGAATTGCAACACTTAAGTGGCAGTAGGCCGGGCAAATTGCCCGTAGGACCGATGCCCGATGGGGCTGACGGGATCTCGAGTGGCGACCATGCCCTAAAGACGCAACGCGGGTAGGCCAGCGACAAGGTGGACCGACGACCTAGTGAAGGTCGCGGGATACCACTGGATGTGGGAGGCGCACGAGTGGTTGTCGTGGAGATCCTTGGGGGAGGCCTATGTCCAGCAGTGGACGTCTTTCGGCTGAAATGATGATGATGATGATCATAGTTCACAAACTAAATAAAATTTAACCTACGTGCATTTTTTTTTTCTATTTCATTAGGAAAAAGACAAAGATGATATTAATTTGCTCCTATCATATAGACACTTTACAGATACATTACAAGCGTTTAAAATCATAGCTATTAAAAATAAGTCAATTTAAATCACGCTCTGAATAATACGGCAACATCAAATTAATATTTATCTTCTGTCCTTTTCTTAATGAAATGGAAAGAAAAAGATGCACTGAAATTAAGTTAAAGGAGATGTTTCATTTTGGGCCACCACTATGTACTTAGGTACGCTATATAGATAAAAAGAAAAAAATAATAGATTTTCATAACAATACTACTAAATTAATTTGAATAAAATACAAGTATATATAATTAATTAATTGAAACGTTTTTAGTGAGATAACCCTTTATTAAGGTAGCCATGACAGTGGTTATGACGTTTGATTGACAACTTTGACAGTTCTATTCTCCCGGTGTGTTCGTGGCGAGTGTTGATTTCAGTTGATTGTGTATCGAAGCTTTTAGTGAATGTTTTTGTTTTGTTTGGAATTAATGTTTTGTTTGTTTTACAGTCATCTGGTAGATAATATAGATACGATAGCCTTAGATACATGACACGTCATTCCAATGTCACTGTCAAAATCTTATTTCACTTATTGCTGACCACCATGTTTATTAGTAGTTGTGTTGCACTTCTTGGCCGAGTTGAATTGAATTTGTAGAAGAACTAAGCCAAAGTATATAAAATTAACATGAAACAGTTAACTATAATGTATAATAATATTTACTTTAAGTGTACCTAGTGCTGGCCCAGGCTCCAAACATTTCTGAAATGACTCCTTTGTGAAAAAGGGACACTAGAATTGAATCACACTCGTTCCTTTTCTGAATGGTAGTGGCTTTTCTCCAACAGCATTAGTACCATCCTACTGTCCTTATTCCAATTTATTTGGCGTTCGCACAGCGTGTTTTCATATATCAAATATCTCTATTTTTATAAATAGTTTTGGTTTTGAACGTACCTTTCCAAGCATATACAGAATTGCGCGAAGTAGTATGCGGGGCGGTGCGACGCGGGTGCGCGCGGCACAGCGTCACTGCGTCGGCGCTCGCCACGCGCCGCAGCAGCGAGCGTTGGCACGCCGCGCGAAACGACCAGGGGTCGGACCCGCCAGCCTGCTCAGGAGTTACCACCAATGTTTAAAATACAAATTGAACTTAATTCGAATTTCAAAAATTCGCATTTGGTAACCCTATGTATTGTTTTTTTTTTTTCTTTGGCTTCGCACGGTTTGTGCATTAAGCCAATGTCACGTGTTGGGATTGTTAGGAACTAAGTATTTATTGATTTCTTTCTTTTTTGGCTTCGCATGGTTTGTGCATTTAGCCAATGTCACGAAATGAATTTTCATTCATTTCGAAAAAGACGGCTGTGTGAACCGTCTACGAAGCAGGTTTGAGGCAAAGTCATGATCAATCCACTATGCTGCGATATCTCAATACTCTTTATGAATTATTTACTGAATGCACTTTTTACTACATAAATCACGCACTTTTATTTAGTAAAAACCACTATAAACAATTTAAAAGTCCAATAAAAAATGAGCGTGACACTCAGCTTAACTAAAAAAACTCCAATTCGCATTTGGTGACCCTATTTCATTGTTCGTAGCATCGACATATATGTACTAATGGACATGCCTTAGAGATGAGAATTGTGCCACTCCGAAAGAAAGAGAGGAAACGAAGTTTCGACTATCTTTATCTCTCTCAAAATCATCAATCATCTATGAGGAAAGAGATAGTGCTAGACCGAACGCCTTACCAGCCAGCCTGCTAGGCCTTCTCTCTTACTCTTTTTAAACCAACAATTTACTGCAGATTATACGCGTACGGCATGTCCATTAGTATAGGTCGTAGGGATGGCGTCAGAATGTTTTTTGAAGTGAATACTTCTGTCGCATCGTTGTGATTTGAAAGACGATGAAACGAAAAAGTGAAACTAAAAAGAGACAGACTTACAAATTCATAAGATTTTACGGCAGAGAAAATGAGACGTGACGAATGTAAGAAAAATACAGACGACAGCAGGGCAAGCTATCCGAAACTGTCATATATTCCCAATCAACCTTGAACCTTAATGCTTTAGTGATAAAGTTGAAAATCTAATGAAGAAATATGACAGATTGTAGTAGCTTGATGTGCTGTCGTCTGTACATACATTCGTCTGATTTATAAGTTGAAAACTCAGTTTTTGATATAAAACCCAAAAATCAAAGAGATAATTGATAGGGGTTGATGAGTCAAAGAGCAATTTGATGTTAAACAAAAACTGTCGCAAATGGTGTTTCATATTATTGAACTATCGGTGTAGGTTGATAGTTTATTTACATATTTTTATTTAAAAAAAAAACATATATAAATAACATATAAAAATAGTACACTGTAGACTACCTACACTATTTCTTTATCCTACCCCTTAGTATTCCATCCAAAGGTTGTCTGTAAAAGATCGCTCTTAGCGATAAGACCGCCCATTGTGTCATCGATTGTAAAATATTTTAATTTATGTTCTGTAATCTATATGGTGTACATAATAAAGAGCATTCTATTCTATTCTAACATATAAACTCACATCCACAAACAGCCAGACCTGGAACAATTACTTGTAGGTCATACAAATATTTGTTCGGTGCGGGAATCGAACCTCCGACACGCAGCGCAGCAGTCAATAGGTTAACCACTGCGCTAATAGTGTAGTGTGAGTGTTCGTGTGACTATAACTTCTTAAGTACACTATTTGAGAAGGGGACAAGCTAAAATATTAGTTACTTGAATCAGAATGATGTCAAGATTATCTTTGGGTGTCTACTTCTGTAGTTAAATATTTATAGTTAAGATTTACGGTTTTCTTTCATGATACGTACCCAGGACGCTTCCTGATCTGCCAGCATATCCTTCCCCTGGTCCAATGCCAATCTCATCTCCGCTCGAGGACTGAGTCGCTCCGGCGTCGGTGGTCTCTGTTCCTCCGGTTGTGAGGTAGCCTCCAGTGCTGGTGCTGGCTCCAAGGCTGAAACGGCTGGCAAGATTTTTGTTCAGTTTCTTTTTCTGATTAACTAGCTGCGTCCACGGTTTCACTCGGGTAGGTATCGATATTATTATTTATTTATTTATATAGCCTAAAGCCTTATTGAACTAATGGGCTATCCAACGCAAAACGAATTTTTCAAATCGGACCAGTAGTTCCTGAGACTAGCGCGTTCAAACAAACAAACAAACCCTTCATCTTTATATATTAGTATAGATGTAAAGAAAACCCCGAAATGAAATTAAATGAAAAGTCGTGGTGGCCTAGTGGTTAAAACACCAGCCTCTCAAGTATGAGTGCGCGGGTTCGATTCCAGGTCAGGCAAGTACTAATGTAACTTTTCTAAAGTTATATGTATTTTCTAAGTATAACTTGGACACCAATGACTGAAGGTGAAGGAAAACATCTTGAGGAAACCTGGACTTTAAGTCTGAAATCGCCAACCCGCATTGAGCAAGCGTGGTGATTACGCTCAATCCTTCTCTGAATGAGAGGAGATTTGTGCCCAGCAGTGGGACGATAAAAACGTTGATAATGATGATGATGAAATGAAAATGAAATTTCCCCGTCCGACCAATAAGGATAATACTCGTAAAGGTTAGGTAAACATATGACCGAATAAAATATGAAATTTTACATAATCATCACAGTAACAATACTAATGCATTTTGAAATAATCCTTTTTTCCGTGAATTAATTCCAACTTCACCAAAATTTGGTATTTTTTAAAAAAGTGCCAACACCACTGCCCCCCTTCACCCGCGCATATATATATGCCTACTGTGTAGCCTACCGTACATGTATTAAGTTACCTCGCTTTTTCGAAATAGCTTTCTAGGAATTAGTAAAATCAGGTACCTAACAATAGCTTCACGGATCGGACAGTTTTTGTCGGTTTTCTTTACATATTGTATACTCCGTCCTACTCCCGGACGATACGGCGTTCTAAGACGCATAAAATTTAAGCGTCATCTTTTTCACAGGACAGTGGTCTTCTGTATTTTGAATTCAAATTTAAATAAACAATTTTTATAAATGAAATTAATTGAAAATTTTCACTGATCCTTTAATTTTACCGCCCCCGACATCGTATTAATATAATAAAAAAAACATTTCTTTAAATTTGATTTCAAAGTAGGTACAGAAGAACAATGTCCTGTGAAAAATACACACATCAAAAGTGTCTAGGGATCAAGCATTTTTATGCGGATTTCTTGAGATTGAGATGTGGCTTTGTAATAAATTTATGATTTTATAAATTTATATGGATCCTTTTTGGTGCATTTCATAATTTGAATCAGGAACTGTGAATCAAATTCGAGTAAAAGATGAAAATCAGCTGTCAATATTTTCCCTATAAAAACATACAACGCATTGAAGACATTATTAGTGCTACTGTTTCCCTACTACTGATTAAAACCAACGTTATTATGGAGCGGCGACGTCATTTAAGCAGGGAAGAAATGCTCAGAGCCGTGGGAATGATAGAAGCTGGTTCCCGGCAACGTACTGTGGCTTTAGCTCTGAATACAAGTCAGATTGTTATCAGTCGACTTTGGACACGTTACCGAAGCACTGGTACCGTGGCTGAGCGCCATGGAGGACGGTATCGCTGCACCACACGGAGACAAGACCGATACATTCAAATCTTAACTCGAAAAGCTCCAACAATAACCGCCATGATGTTAGCCGTGAGGCTTCATCACTCTTCAGGGAACTTAATTAGCGACCAAACAGTCAGAAACCGCTTGCATGAAGTGAACCTTCATTCCCGAAGACCGCTACGGGTACCACCTATAGCAATGCACAATCGTAGGATTCGATATCAATGGGCTCTTGAACACAGAAATTGGGCAGAAGAACAATGGCGTTTCGTGTGCTTTTCTGATGAGTCTCGTTTTGGTATGAGACCGGATACAAGACGTATACGACACTGGAGAACCCCTGGACGCCAACAGCGATTAAAATCCTGCCAGGAAGTCCATCCTTATAGTGGTGGAACCATCATGGTATGGGCGGGTATTTGGATCGGCGGAAGAACTGAGTTGATTTGGATCAGAGGCAACCTCAACGCTCAAATTTATGCTGAGACGATTGTATCAGACGTCATCGTTCCTCTACAAGTGCAAATCGGTCCCTTATTTCAGTTAATGCATGATAATGCACGACCGCACACCGCAAGAGTTGTAAGACAGACTCTCGCCGCAGCTAACATCAATGTCCTGCCCTGGCCTGCTCAGTCGCCAGACTTGAACCCGATTGAGCATGCATGGGATATGCTACAGAGAAGAGCTCTGCCGAATATGGAGGGTATCCAGTCGCAAGAAGACCTTTTTTTGTTGTTGCAACGAACATGGGCGGCCATTCCACAGCGTGATTTGGATGAACTCATTTTGAGTATGCCAAACCGATGTTCTTGTGTTGTTAGTGTTCGCGGTAGAAACACGGATTATTAATTGTTTAAGTTACCCAATAAAATTTTAGAGAAAACTGTTGTTTCAGTCTTTTTTTCGAACTTTTGTGTTAGTGGTTCAAATGTCAAATATCCCTTTATTAGGAAAATGGCAAATTTCTTTATTAATGCAAAGGTGACTTGGTTTATCGTTACTGTGACAAACGAAAACACTTTATTTGATTAATCCTTAAAGAAAATTTTAATTAATATCAATCAGGAGAAAAGTTATTGCAAAAATATATGTTGATCCCTAGACACTTTTGATGTGTGTATGACGCTTAAATATTTTTTTATTGGACGTACTTTAATGTAGGTACATATTACCAAAACTTGCTGCGCAAGGAGGCGCGGGTTCTTTTTTTATTAATTATAATATTACTTCACTGCTTACCGTCAGGTGGGATGCAGTCAAGCACTAGTTTATAATTCGTCGGTCGCCTACGCTGGTATGGTCATGTCTTACGAAAACCGTAAAAGAAAACCGTAAAACCGGCTGGTATGTTACGTGGGTAACAAATATCTTGCCATGGCGCCTCCGCCAGGCCAGAACAAGCGTGGTAGACCAAAGAAGTGCTGGTTTGACGTTGTAAGAGATGACATGCGTGCCAGCAATCTCACACCACAGGATGCTATAGATCGCACGAAATGGAGGAAATTGAGCAAGAAAGCGGACCTGGGGCTCCAACGCGAAAGCAGTGGATGCAACAGGAACTAAACGTGGAGATGATGTTTTTATTATAGCTAACGTGATAAAATCTATTCTAATATACAGGGTGTATCTGACATCGTAACGCAAACTTCGTGAAAAGGCTAGACCGCATGCCACTAGTAAAATTATGATAGTCATTTATGTCGTTAATGAACAGTTACAGAAATAACAGTGTTTAAAAAAAGTGTCGGCTCTGCCCTTGAACGTTGCAAGCGTGCCTCCGTGCGGGTTTGTAGGTATGCCGTTGATTCCTGTTCTGAATTCTATTATATCGGCTGATAAGATAAATAAAATAAATAAATAAATATATACGGGCAAATCACACAGATTGAGCTAGCCCCAAAGTAAGCTCGAGACTTGTGTTATGGGATACTAAATCAACGATACTATATTTTATAATAGATACATATATAGATAAACATCCAAGACCCAGGCCAATCAGGAAAAGATCGTTTTCCACCACGACCTGGCCGGGGATCGAACCCGGGGCCTCCACGTCGCAGGCAGGCGTGTTGACCGCTGCGCCACGGAGACCGACATATAGATAGTTTTTCGAGTTTTGTTTTCATTGTGCTTTTATGTGTAGTTAGCGAATTAATTAATTTTTACTTTAAAATCTTATTGAGTTATAAAAGTATAGCAATTATGAACGGCCTAAAGTGAAAAAAGTACGTATATATATATTTTTTAATCATGAAAAAGCCGACACAAAATTCCACCACTGGGGGGTTTAGCATCATATACTGGATCCATGCTACTCGTTTGTGCGTCGATGTCAGATACACCATTTATAAAGCTGAAGAGTTAGTTTGTTTGAACGCGCTAATATCAGGAACCACTGGTCCGATTTGAAAAATTCTTTTTGCATTTGATAGCCCATTAACCCAGGAAGGCTGTAGGCTATATAACATCACGCTGCGACCAATAAGAGCGGAGCATAATAACTAACTACACGCAAACGAAGTCGCTGGAGGCCTCTAGTTAATAATAAGATTGTTGAGGGCCTAGTTTACCTTGTGCGGGTGGGCTGAGTGTCGCAGGGTTGTATATAGTGGTGCGTTCGAGTGTGGAGGGGGTGCTGTCCGAGCTGGCTGAGCCCCGACGACCAGCTCCAGCAATGGCACGCACCTCCGCAAACTCTCTTGAAACTGTAGCAATATAAATAAAATTACATTAAGTTAATTATAATTTGACCTTTTAACGCCACTTAACTTTAATCATCGTTTGATTAAAGTTAAGTGACGTGCAAATGCCTAAAATGTATGGATAAACAATCGCTAATCACAAGTTAACTTTAAGCAACGTTTATGAAACATAAACCCCCTTAAACAAGGGGGTTTATGTTTACATGTACATTAGATATAACAGAATCACAAGGCTTTGTGCAGACAAAAGCGATTTAAGATTTTGTAATCAAAATAAAATTATTTGACTGTCTGTCTGTGTGAGTGGTTGCTTAGTTGTTGACGAAGATTTGATTTGGTAATGAAATCCCTCAAATAATGAAGAAGTTGCTGGATGTAACTAAATCATAGCTGACACTAAATCCAAGGCAAATCTAACAACTTTCTAGAATTAAATCCGCAACTCAGTTTAAGAAACTATCAACACTTTTTTTTATTAATGATTGCACATACAATATGTAAAGAAAACCCTGTCCGACCTGTGAAGGTGTTGTTAGGTTAGGTTAGTCAATAACTGATTCTACTAATGGATACAAAACCGGGCTAAACTTTAAAAAAAATCCCCCTAAAAAAATATTATTTCGCAAAAAGAGATAACTTAATAAATGTGCGTTAAGTACCCTTCCGCGGTCGGCGGGCGGCAGGGCACGCGGCACGTGGTCGCATCGCTATTCGCTCATAATAATACTGGTGTTGTCACTTTTTTAAAAATTACCAAATTTGGGGGAAGTTCGAATTAATTCGCGGGAAAAAAAGAGTATTTCAAAATTAATTTGTATTGGTACTATGATGATTACGTAAAATTTTATATTATATTTGGTCATGTGTTTACCTAATCTTTATTATCCTTATGGGTCGGACAGGGTTTTCTTAACATACTGTATAAGTAGATGTGTACAACGTAATTTTTAGTTTATGTGAAAACTGAATACAGTTTGTTCAGAAAAAGCAACTGAATCGATTCCAATAATTTTTACACCATGTTATGTTTTTTCCCAAATACATTTAGAAATTGTTGCAGTGTGGATACCGAGCGCGCGCACGCAGCTTATGATAGATTACAGTACTTCGCACGCGCAACAGCTGACGCCAGAGGTCAACTCAGTCGCTCGAGCTTTGACCATATTTTTGTTGGGATAACCAAGTAGAATATCAAGCTTTACATAGATTTTTACATAGATTCCTTACTTAAAAATACTGGACACGTGTTTCGGGTTTCGCAAAGAAACAAAAAAAAAATGTTTAATGACAGCATTATGTTAAAATTCCAACCAGATAGTAAGGGCGTCGAGGGCGCCTCGTTGGTGGGAGTTTTCTCGGGGCTCAGCTCGCACCCGGCGCCACCATCTCCCGCCCCTCCAACATCCTGGTCGACGTGCACACACCCGTCCTCTGCTTCTGCAATTTCATCATCTTCAGACCCTCAGGAATCCAAACCAAAAGCGTGAGCAGTCGATAACAGTTCAGTGTCTCTTGTATGTGGTTCGTATAGAAAACATGTATCCGATAAATTGTTATTGTAAATATATTATCAATAAGTGGAGTGCTATAGCTACATATTAATACCGTGCTATTGTAGGGGTACATTAACAACGTTACCTAATTACCAGAAATTAATATTTAACTTTAAGCCTGAGTGTGAAACTATAAATAAGCTAAGCTTAAACTGAAACAGTTATTAATTCTGGTAAATTGTGTACTAATAACGGTTGATATTTGTAATATTCATGCATCGTGCTGACTTTATTAATAAAATGTCGGCATTCTAATTGTTTGTGTAGATTTGCGACGAGACCATTGTCATCTTCTCACCTTTCATCATTTGTCAAGCTGTCCATTTCTCTGTCAAAATGTATTTTCTCTGTTAGTAATGTTTATGCGTTCTTTACGTCGTGTCGTGTGCAAATGTTTAAATTAATGCCGTTGATTTTTACCAATCTTTTCATTCTAAACTCATGCATTCATCACTTCTAAGCAGTCAGATTTTCTGTACACTAAATATAGTACATGTATAGAAAAATTAAAGCAGTTTGGTATGAATAAATATACAATCTCCAGAAAATAAGTCAGCGAAGATCGCTTCGACCAGCAAAAAGTTAGATGTAAATTTACAAGCTGTACAATAAGTAATGAACTCTCTCAGCGGCGCCAGTTAACTTCTACTAACGTTAACAAAACATACTCGCACATGATCCTCTACACACTTACCGATTCATAATGTCATCCAGATTTGCGAACTCACCTTGATCTGAAGCAGAGGGCTGCAGGTGCGGCACGTCGGAACAGTCGTCAGCATCGAGGCCACGCTCGCTGTCCTGCGCCAAGCGCCGCACCAGCGGACCAGTCACAATGTGAGATTTAACCTAGCTACGGGACTTTACTTCCATTTGCCAATACTCCGGATCTAAGTCCAGGTGGATAAATTTCGAAATAACTTTTCAAAGCTTTAAATTTTGCAACTTGAATGAATTTGTATTTAATCCATTCGTGATTTTAAATGTTTTCAAAGTGGTTTTCTAAAATATATTCAACATTTACGATACTCTGGTTTTACTCAAATATTTCATGCAACAAGCATGCTTTTATCCAATAACATAATTTTGTATAGTTATTGGCATGCTATGGATTACAACGATACTCCTACAAAACTATTATAACAATATTCACTATCTGTCAAATTTGACTTGACTTTTCAGGACAAGGAACTATCGGTCACTATATCTTAAGATACTAAACAAAATACATGTTGAAGCATTTCAAATTTTTACCATCAATTTTGACAGACTAATCATTTATTACACATATTACATTCGAAGTAAACAAATATTTATGGGTAACATATACGGGTCATAAATTACATAAAACATAAGTATGTATTAATATTACATGACGATAATAATACAGATTTAATTTAGTTACAAGGTAAGGAGTTTGCACCAAACTTCGACTCTGGACAATAATTGTATGAAATCGTTACAGGATACCTAAGTGTGCTTATTGTAAGTTTTGATTGCTTCAAAGTTTATCGTGAAGGAGAACGATTTTAATTACTTTGGATTTAGGAACTTTGGTGCAACTATATATAAATTTTCTTTTGTAATAATTAGTGTTAATATTCACCTGGTCGTCAGAGTTGGTAGGGGTGGGTTTATTGTCTTCGCTGCCGCTATCAGAGCATTCTTCTTCCATTAGAGGTTCTAATCTTCTTCTGAAAACATCCCTACATTCAAGGTTATCATTAGTCATGTGTCTCTTTTTAATTTTTGTGACTATGCCGAATTGTTTTGTAATTTCACTAATAAAGAGTAATTAACTCCTGTTAATATCAATGGATCGTTGTAGTAGAAAATTGATAAATATAGTGTTAGTAAAGAATTTGAGAAATAAATAACAAAGTAATTCTGCACAAGTTATAAAAGCTGCACTACAATTGTGTTTAAGCATTGTTTTTACCTATAATTGAAGCATTAGTTAGAGATAGACTATATACTCGTGGTGTTAAAATATATAACAGCATTAATAAAGAACGGGCATGCAATGGGTAGCACATAGTAGGTAGAAAAATTCACCTTGGAAGAAGCGGCCTTAGCGTCGTCGGTCCGGTAATAGTGGGAGCCATAAGGAGCTCGTCCATCATCAGCTCAGTATCGTCATCACCAGCATATGATGATGATGACTTTGTGGGTGACTGAAATTGTGAAGGAGTTTCCATTCAAAGGGCATAAAAAAGCTATTGAAATTTCTACAATATTTGAAGTTAAATGGATGTTTATATGTTGTTTCTGGACAAAATTTTAGAACTATCCGTATCTTCTGCAATCTTCTTTTTATCTTCTTCTTCAATTTTCTCCACCCTTGTTACTATGTAAAAAAATGTTGGCAGTTTGCAATGTCGAATGGATCATTATGCAAGCTTATTGACGGGGGGGCTTTTTCTTCGACATGGCTTATATGCCACGCGTACCGTAAAAAACTACTATTTAATGGAATTGTGTTTTAGAATCTTTACCGATAGCGTTCCATGTTCAGAATCAGGGAGGTTATCTGACAGGTCTCCAGAGGATGGGGTGCCCCAAGCTTCTTCTCCACTTGCCCCACTCCCCTCCCCTGTTTCTCCTGTACCCTCTTCTGTGCCGATTGTTGACTTCCAATCACTTACACCAAGGCATCTGATAAAATTGGAACTTTAGATGTTGGAAAATTAAAGCTGGCGATTAAGAGAGAAAACCAAATAAAAATATGACTGTCTAATTTACAATAGTCAACTACGACTAAAAAAATCTAATTAGTCCGTTAGTCGTATTTCCAAAAAATACTAGACACGTATTTTTTCTTTTTTCATATAAACAAAAAATGAAGACGATACAGTGCGTTGAAAACTCGTGTGACGTCACTGCACGCTACACTTTTTAGCCAGCAGTGATGTCACCAGCCACCACTCCTGATCTTTGATGCATTCTATATTTGTCATTTTTTAATGATTTGATAAAACAAAATATACGTATCTAATATTTTTCTATAATATGAATGACGGACTAAATAGAATCAATTTTTTGTACCCAGGAAACATCCCATTGTACCAAATATATTAAGTTTATATCACCTACAAAAAATATGAGTGTCTAATTTAAATTATTGTACCAAATATATTAAGTTTATATCACTAAACAAGTATTTACAATTATATAATTTTGAACAAATCTAGAGAGCTCTATTGATGAATACGTCTAGTACTTATTTTTCTTATATAAAATATAAAAGTTTAAAATTCACACAAAAAGAAAATACATTTACGTTATACAATAAAATTCTACAAGTTTAATATTGTTAAAATCTAATATTGTATCTTACTTATAATATTCGTTTTGTCAGATCTAGCAGTTTTATTACAAAAAACTGTATTATTGTAGTAAAAGCTAGCTCGTAAATACTACTCGTAAAACTTATTTTTTCTAGCCAAAAATCTAATATACACACATCAAAAGTGTCTAGGGATCAAGCATTTTTATGCGGATTTCTTGAGATTGAGATGTGGCTTTGTAATAAATTTATGATTTTATAAATTTATATGGATCCTTTTTGGTGCATTTCATAATTTGAATCAGGAACTGTGAATCAAATTCGAGTAAAAGATGAAAATCAGCTGTCAATATTTTTCCTATAAAAACATACAACGCATTGAAGACATTATTAGTGCTACTGTTTCCCTACTACTGATTAAAACCAACGTTATTATGGAGCGGCGACGTCATTTAAGCAGGGAAGAAATGCTCAGAGCCGTGGTAATGATAGAAGCTGGTTCCCGGCAACGTACTGTGGCTTTAGCTCTGAATACAAGTCAGAGTGTTATCAGTCGACTTTGGACACGTTACCGAAGCACTGGTACCGTGGCTGAGCGCCATGGAGGACGGTATCGCTGCACCACACGGAGACAAGACCGATACATTCAAATCTTAACTCGAAGAGCTCCAACAATAACCGCCATGATGTTAGCCGTGAGGCTTCATCACTCTTCAGGGAACTTAATTAGCGACCAAACACTCAGAAACCGCTTGCATGAAGTGAACCTTCATTCCCGAAGACCGCTACGGGTACCACCTATAGCAATGCACAATCGTAGGATTCGATATCAATGGGCTCTTGAACACAGAAATTGTGCAGAAGAACAATGGCGTTTCGTGTGCTTTTCTGATGAGTCTCGTTTTGGTATGAGACCGGATACAAGACGTATACGACACTGGAGAACCCCTGGACGCCAACAGCGACTAAAATCCTGCCAGGAAGTCCATCCTTATAGTGGTGGAACCATCATGGTATGGGCGGGTATTTGGATCGGCGGAAGAACTGAGTTGATTTGGATCAGGGGCAACCTCAACGCTCAAATTTATGCTGAGAATCAGCAGAATCAGCAGCAGACGTCATCGTTCCTCTACAAGTGCAAATCGGTCCCTTATTTCAGTTAATGCATGATAATGCACGACCGCACACCGCAAGAGTTGTAAGACAGACTCTCGCCGCAGCTAACATCAATGTCCTGCCCTGGCCTGCTCAGTCGCCAGACTTGAACCCGATTGAGCATGCATGGGATATGCTACAGAGAAGAGCTCTGCCGAATGTGGAGGGTATCCAGTCGCAAGAAGACCTTTTTTTGTTGTTGCAACGAACATGGGCGGCCATTCCACAGCGTGATTTGGATGAACTCATTTTGAGTATGCCAAACCGATGTTCTTGTGTTGTTAGTGTTCGCGGTAGAAACACGGATTATTAATTGTTTAAGTTACCCAATAAAATTTTAGAGAAAACTGTTATTTCAGTCTTTTTTTCGAACTTTTGTGTTAGTGGTTCAAATGTCAAATATCCCTTTATTAGGAAAATGGCAAATTTCTTTATTAATGCAAAGGTGACTTGGTTTATCGTTACTGTGACAAACGAAAACACTTTATTTGATGAATCCTTAAAGAAAATTTTAATTAATATCAATCAGGAGAAAAGTTATTGCAAAAATATATGTTGATCCCTAGACATTTTTGATGTGTGTATATTTCTAAAATAAAAATTTTACAAAGTTACCGAAAAAGTGTATTTACTGTTAGACTAATTCTATTTTCAATAGTTTTAGTTATAATTTAGCTCCTCCATTACAATTTTAATCAAAAATATTAATGCACTACAGTTTCCACCCACACATACTCATCGTTCCTTCATTACTCTCCGTCGACTTGTGTTCCACCTAAGTTGGAAAAATATGATTATACACAGGATTCTTAGACACAACATATAAAAAAGAATATTAAATAAATCTTGGATGCGACAACAATCAATATTTTCTTTCCTCATAATCTGTCTAGTCTTTTCCCATCTTTATTGGGCATTATAATTAAAAGTTATCATTTCAAATTAGGCTGATAATGACAGTCAGACATCCCTGCCACAGTGTAACTGGATGGACCCAAGTACAATTCCCGGCACGTAACTTGGTGAGAGTCGTTAGACGCACAGAAATCGTTTTTTTAGATCTGTTTGGTGGTCAAGCGGGACGCGGGGTATGAGGTAGCGCCGATCCGAGCGCGCGATTGGTGCGTCAGTCTAGGAGTAATTGTGTTCTGTGGTCAGTCGCGACCTTTGCCTCCCGCACCGCGTCTACGTCGCGTTCGCTCCCGATTACACTTACGTTCAATCGTTTTAAAGTGTACAATTCGCGAATTTACCCCCACTACGTCAAAATCTTGCCAACATACGTGCTGCCCCTGTATCAGTATTTTACTTGGAGCGACTTCCTATTTGACCTTTAGAATCCAGTAACTGTATCGTAACACGATAGCCCGTGGTAATACTTGTCTTGCACAACACAACTTCGGGTTTCTGACCACTCGTAACGACTCTCAAAGACTTTATCGAAAAAGCCTTACGGCTCAAGGTTGAATGGGAATATTTGACAGTTTCGAGTAGCTTGACCTGCTGTCGTCTGTACATTTAATATTTAATCTGCCACTTCGGTACTCAATGCCAGAGCAATATCCATTGTTTAAAACCATGAGATTATAAAAAATACCAAACAAATGCTTATTTAAGATAGTACGATTTTTAATCCTTTCATTTCAAGTATATCTTTTCACAAACTTGTATAAAACATAATCAGCCTATAATATTCCCACTGTTGGGACACAGGCCTCCCCTCGATGAAAGGGGGTGGGCCGTAAGTAGTAGTACCTATTAACACGTAAATACCTTTCCAAGAACGAGGGTTGTTTGTGAGCTATCGATGTGTTGGGTACACTCTCTGTATAACTGAAAATATTCATCTTCTCCACGACGAAAGAGCCAGCTCTCGCTGCATAGCCCATAATGCCACCAGCAGCGCCGCTTACTAGAGAAAAAAATACATCGGGGTATACTCCGGGAGTACCGTCACAAGTGAAAACTTGAACATTAACATTGCGCATTGTTTAGGGAATAATTTCACGCAAATTGTTTTATTTATAAATATAAAAAGTACTATTCGTACACAAGCACGGTAATATTTTCGTATATGGTTTTTCTTCCACATTTACAACACAAGTAAAATGTCATCCGATGTAGAATTTACTCCAGATTACAAATTATTCGTACAACGTATTACCTGGATTATTATAAGCCTTCGAAGTCTCCGGCTCTTGTGCAGTCAGTCTTACGTTGCCATCGTCAGTCTCATCGGACGGTAATCTCTCCAGGCTTGACATTGTGCCATATCTTAAACAACATTAGTAGTCTTTACAACAAAACTAACTAGTTTAAAAACCATCCTATAAATTTTATTAACACACCTTTTGAGCGTCACATAAGGCAAGTCATCTGGAACATCTGGGGAATCTGGGGACTCATCTACAAGGTCATCCTGCAACATACGAGTCAAGTCACAATCATCAAAATTTATGAGCAACTAACTAACACCTCAAAAGTGAACTCACAGTCTTATTAGTAGAATTAAAGTCAGGCGTTGGTGGTACAACAGCTATGTTAGGAACAGGAGACTCGGACTTGATCGAGCCAAGGCTACCTGGCCTAGAACAAGGGTTGTTCAAACTTGACGCCGAACCTCTCTTAAAAGGCTCTACTCTCATCAAATGCGCTGCGGGATTGATGGCCGAAAGACCCATTAACATTAGAGGTCCTAATTCTAAATCTTCGTCAGAACCTGCGTCTGTATTATTTGCATTAACATCTTCCATTCTTTCAGTCTTCTTATTTATATCTCCGTTCATTTTACTGACTGCCGAAATACCCATTCTGGGTGACCGTCTTAGACCTCTTTCTATTTTAAAGTCATGGTCATCATCGTGTATCGAATCATCTTCTAGAAATACTGATGATGTCTTCAAACAAGAACCAATGTGTTCCCTCTTAGTTACTATATTCATGCCTAAGACTTTGTTTAGTACATTTTCTGCCTTTTGTCTAGTTATTTGTTCTTTTCTTGCCGATGCTGGAGATGGGTAGTTAGTCGTGGCAGTTTTAGTTTTAGTTAAAGTTATGCTTTCGACGCACTTAACCTCGTTCAGGTATTTCTCTTGAGCAATGACGCATTGGACCTGATTGGCGATGTTGGAATTGGACATTCTTAAGTCGTTAGAACTAGAATTAAAGACCATAGAACTACAGGTTGTGTGACTAGTTGACAGTGGACTGTTTCGACTACTAGATGAAGGGCTTGGCGATCTTATAGAGTTATCTTTTCTTAATTCTAACTGGCTCTTCGTATGAACCGAGTGAACACTTCTGCTTAAAATTGGTGAATCAGTTTTTAGTTCATAGGACGTTGATTTGAGCATTCTCTGGCTTTGTTCTATCGAATCTATAACCTTCTTTGCTGCCCTGGGTCCGTCTTCTGGACGTAGCTTGATAGCATTTTTACGTTCTAAATGTGAGAAGTTTCTGGGCTTACGATTTCCACAGTGCGCACTACACGGGCTAGTGGAACTTTTATTGGAGTTCGAGTTTTGGGGCGACGCTTCGGGTTTGGGTTTGGCGGGTATCACTGGTGGTTCCTTCTGGGACACAAGAGGACTATTTGGTTTGGACAAACACTTTTTATGGCACTGCCTGCAGACGGGTATCGTGTCTACCACCACCGGGCTTGTCCTTACCGTTATCTGAAATATAACATGTTTTTAATGAAGTGAATTTTTGATAACTTAAAGAGTTTTCTGTAATACATACTTGACTTCCTGAATTGCTGCTTTTTGAAGGGCTTCGATCGTTTTCTTTTTTTTCAGCGGGTGAAGTTCCTTTGGCTTCATGATTTGAAACAAGATCAGCTACCTCTAGAAGGTTAAGCTCTTTGGATCGTTTTCTTAATTCTTCTACGCTCCACATCTAGAAGAAACCCAATGACGTTTTTGAAGGGGGCATAAAACAAAATTGCCAACGAATTGCAACTGCCTAATTCGTAAGAATCTTAAAAAAGTTTAAGAAGAGATCTTTTTTCATATACCCCATGATATTAATACATTTTTCTTATATCTTTTACCTCCATATCAGGTTCTGGTGGATCCAACTCCTCAGCCTCAGGCAGTTCCGTCATCCATTTTTGAAGATGGAGGGTGGATCCTCTGCTGCGAGTGCTTCTGGCCCCCTCTGTGTTACTCCCCCCACCTGTCCGTGTTTCCACTGAACTGCGTCGCGTCTAGAATATTCGAAAGTATCCTAGTGCATTTGCGATATCTATTTCAAATCATTTTGCGATATTTTTGAAGGGCATCGCAAGAAAATTTCAGAGGATACAGGACAGGCAACGTGGATATTTGGCGATAGTCAACATAATCTTCATACTTATCACTATGGCAAAAAAGTCTTTCCGAGTTTTTTCGTACTTTAATCTGATGAAGAATGATAGCCAATTCTAGCTTAGATTTATTCTCTTAACTAGTATTGTTGGTCATATTTGTTTTTCTTTTTAAATAAATATTTATTATTTTCATTGCTAAAGGATATTTTTGTGTTTCCCTGGGTTAATACTTGGCCTTGTGTATTTTTCTTTTAATCAAGTAAATTAAGTTCGACAGGGTGCCTGGGACATTGTAGTAATTACCAACTTTGACTATGAATTCGGCGCATTATTTTAGACTTTTCTGCTGTTATAAAAAAAATATTTTCACCTATGGTCAAAATGTGTATCATTATCATCATCAACCTTTTTATCGTCCCACTGCTGGGCACAGGCCTCCTCTCATACAGAGAAGGATTGAGCGTAATCACCACGCTTGCTCAATACGGGTTGGCGATTCTAGACTTAAAGTCCAGGTTTCCTGAAGAAGTCTTCCTTCACCTTTTAATCAGTCATTGGTGTCCAAGATATACTTAGAAAGTACATATAACTTAGAAAAGTTACATTTGTACTGGTTGGTGTTTTTGGCACTATGTCACCACGACTTAAACGATAAATGTGTATATGTAATCAAAATGGAACCTATATCATTGTTTTAACTGATTCAGAATCACGTACTGCAGCCAGTTTGCTTGTCGATGTATTATGCCATTATTCCAATTGGATGAAGACGTGCTTATACATCGGTACGCAAATTATAAGTGGGGCATCAGACTTATAAATTATTTCTCTAATATAATCAAAATATCGAGATTTCTTTAATACTGCTAATGTTCGAAAATTTGTCTCTCAAAATTTTGTTACCACAACCTTAATCTCGACTATAAACGATTTATATAACAATCCAACAGACTCGCCCGGCTACGAGGTGAAAGCTTTCGACTCCCTCTCCTAAATACTGGCTAGACATGACTACTAGAACACACCGTGAAGGCTTCTATTCAAGGAACCTTATCTCCTATTGTTACGATTCCGGGGATAGCAGGAGTCTGTTAACTTCGAATCGGACCCCGCGGATCAAAGTTCCAGATAGGCCGGAGGAGTCAGCCGCTCTGGTAGTGCCATTCGCTGCTATAAAGGATCATCACAGTGAGAGGGTTTATCAGTGTTCTTAATACGGTTTGTTATACTTTTTCTACAATCCGCCTATATTTTTGCGATTGGTCTTAAACCGTCTTAATTAAATATATAAATATACGACGTCATTTATTCTTTATACGAAACCTGAATATACACACATCAAAAGTGTCTAGGGATCAAGCATTTTTATGCGGATTTCTTGAGATTGAGATGTGGGTTTGTAATAAATTTATGATTTTATAAATTTATATGGATCCTTTTTGGTGCATTTCATAATTTGAATCAGGAACTGTGAATCAAATTCGAGTAAAAGATGAAAATCAGCTGTCAATATTTTCCCTATAAAAACATACAACGCATTGAAGACATTATTAGTGCTAATGTTTCCCTACTACTGATTAAAACCAACGTTATTATGGAGCGGCGACGTCATTTAAGCAGGGAAGAAATGCTCAGAGCCGTGGGAATGATAGAAGCTGGTTCCCGGGAACGTACTGTGGCTTTAGCTCTGAATACAAGTCAGAGTGTTATCAGTCGACTTTGGACACGTTACCGAAGCACTGGTACCGTGGCTGAGCGCCATGGAGGACGGTATCGCTGCACCACACGGAGATAAGACCGATAGATTCAAATCTTAACTCGAAGAGCTCCAACAATAACCGCCATGATGTTAGCCGTGAGGCTTCATCACTCTTCAGGGAACTTAATTAGCGACCAAACAGTCAGAAACCGCTTGCATGAAGTGAACCTTCATTCCCGAAGACCGCTACGGGTACCACCTATAGCAATGCACAATCGTAGGATTCGATATCAATGGGCTCTTGAACACAGAAATTGGGCAGAAGAACAATGGCGTTTCGTGTGCTTTTCTGATGAGTCTCGTTTTGGTATGAGACCGGATACAAGACGTATACGACACTGGAGAACCCCTGGACGCCAACAGCGATTAAAATCCTGCCAGGAAGTCCATCCTTATAGTGGTGGAACCATCATGGTATGGGCGGGTATTTGGATCGGCGGAAGAACTGAGTTGATTTGGATCAGAGGCAACCTCAACGCTCAAATTTATGCTGAGACGATTGTATCAGACGTCATCGTTCCTCTACAAGTGCAAATCGGTTCCTTTTTTCAGTTAATGCATGATAATGCACGACCGCACACCGCAAGAGTTGTAAGACAGACTCTCGCCGCAGCTAACATCAATGTCCTGCCCTGGCCTGCTCAGTCGCCAGACTTGAACCCGATTGAGCATGCATGGGATATGCTACAGAGAAGAGCTCTGCCGAATATGGAGGGTAAAGAGGCAAGAAGACCTTTTTTTTGTTGTTGCAACGAACATGGGCGGCCATTCCACAGCGTGATTTGGATGAACTCATTTTGAGTATGCCAAACCGATGTTCTTGTGTTGTTAGTGTTCGCGGTAGAAACACGGATTATTAATTGTTTAAGTTACCCAATAAAATTTTAGAGAAAACTGTTATTTCAGTCTTTTTTTCGAACTTTTGTGTTAGTGGTTCAAATGTCAAATATCCCTTTATTAGGAAAATGGCAAATTTCTTTATTAATGCAAAGGTGACTTGGTTTATCGTTACTGTGACAAACGAAAACACTTTATTTGATGAATCCTTAAAGAAAATTTTAATTAATATCAATCAGGAGAAAAGTTATTGCAAAAATATATGTTGATCCCTAGACACTTTTGATGTGTGTAGTTTGTTCAGAATAAGCAACTGAATCAATTCCAATAATTTTATACCTTGTTATATTTTTCCCCAAATTGATTTACAAATTGTTGCAGTGTGTGCAACACAGTTCACGGGAGATCGTAGTACTAGGCGCGTGCGCACAGTTATACAGGGCCCCCTTGCCTCGTCGTTCAGGGGTGCAATACATCTAATATATAAAATTCTCGTGTCACGGTGTTCGACATTAAACTCCTCCGAAACGGCTCGACCGATTTTGATGAAATTTTTTGTGCTTATCCGGTATCTATGAGAATCGGCCAACATCTATTTTTCCCTAAATTTTTTTTTTATTTTTTAGACAACATTTTTAATTTCTATTTTTTTATGATACAACATACAAAAATACATACAATCCCCAATTTTCACCCTTCTACGATCAACCCTTATTTTTTAATAGCCATTTTAGTAATTTAATCTATTATTTATATGGCAAAACAACGTTTGCCGGTCAGCTAGTTTTATATATAAATTCTTTACTTAAAAATACTGGACATGTGCATATACAAAAAAAAAACCTATTAATTCATCCTATCGGAAAATTTTATGTTTGCTACTCTAATACCTAGTAATCGTCAAATATTTATTGCCACCTAAATATTTAAGTAAATATTTGATTTTAGGAAAAACGTTAGTTTGTAGGCACATTAACAAGTTACAGAGAAAAATGGTAGGTCAGTCTGATGAAATGAAACAATATTAAAATATTCGATAGCTTCGCAAAATTTAGGGCCCTTTCAAAATAAAAAGAGTTTTATTTCGCCATTAACAAAATCACTTTATTTACGGATAATTAGAAATATTCTGCTCCGATCTAAACATAAACATCCAAATTTTATATTATTTAATCCATTAATATGTCATGAAGAAACTGTACTACAATAAAATGCTTTCTCAAAATTATAATTTTTTTCTTCGTACTATCATTAGACTATATTAAAAATTTACACACAGCCAAAGACATCGAAAATTATTGGATTCTAACTACGTAGATTTGTAAAAAAAATCATTTATACACTTACAATTTTTTCCCGGGAAACGTTTAGGTTATGTGAACATTTTGCGATGCTAGCGACACAAGTAAACGATCTTCTAAATTTCATTATCATTCTAAAGAAACATCTGCTGTTACATGAATAAATACTCTATGAGTTCATTTATTACACTAATAAATAAAAAAGCATCAAATAAATCAGTCACATTTAACATCGACTACCATTTTTCTTTGTAAATATATTTATATCTAATGGCGATGAATATTTTAACATAACAAGCATTGTTCAAATCAAAATGCTCTAAGTGTGCATTGATGGCAACTACATGATTGATTTCGCGAAGCAGATCGCCAAATATCCACATGACCTGTACAATTAACTCTATGTACAGATTTACAATGTTCAGTGTCCGTACATGTACAACATCAACGTTTATTAGCTAATTGTTCACACTGTTGGAGGAATCAAAGAGTAGAGTGCGCCGTTGAAATTAGTACCAAATGAAGTGAAGCTTTTTGAATTTCTTAAGAAAAGGACGGAAGACTTAAGCAAACTTGGTATCCAAAAAAGTGTAATGTATTGTACACGAATCATCACTATTGGTACCCTATAGATATATTTGACACTGATTTTCTATCTGGTAAATATTGGCATACACATTTTCGACCATACTAAAACGATTTGTAAAATACCCAATCGTGAATTCAGTTCTGTGATAAGTAAATTTTTATTAATACCCGGTCGCATTATAAGTGGGGCATCAGACTTACAAATTATTTCTCTAATATAATCAAAATATCGAGATTTCTTTAATACTGCTAATGTTCGAAAATATGTCTCTCAAAATTTTGTTACCACAACCTTAATCTCGACTATAAGCGATTTATATAACAATCCAACAGACTCGCCCGGCTACGAGGTGAAAGCTTTCGACTCCCTCTCCTAAACACTGGCTAAACATGACTACTAGAACACACCGTGAAGGCTTCTATTCAAGGAACCTTATCTCCAATTGTTACGATTCCGGGGATAGCAGGAGTCTGTTAACTCCGGATCGGACTCCGCGGATCAAAGTTCCAGATAGGCCGGAGGAGTCGGCCGCTCTGGTAGTGCCATTCGCTGCAATAAGGGATCATCAGGCAAGAAGATGTGCTCCTCAACAGCGTGCTTATACGAGGGGTCTACATCCAAGTCTGCGAGAGCTAAATCAGCTTCGAATGACTCCCATCTGCAGGGTGAACTTTCTGAATAATCCTCGCCACCTTCTGGCGTTAGTTGGGCACTAGGTGTAGTGTGAGGTTCATCATTCTTCTCAATGCTCGACGACGAGACAAAATGAGAGGAGAACGTTTGTGAGTCTGCCGGAGAGAGATTAGCGGAGGGAGTCTCAGGAGTGGGGGCTGTTCTCCAAACTGTGCTTAGAGGCCCTCTGACTGGTTGAGGAGTGGGAGACTCTGAGCTCGTTCTGAAGTCGAAACTGACTCTAACTTCTTTCTCCGGGCGTTCTTCGACGAGCATGTTGAGATGTGATCGATAGGAGCTGGCCGGCAAGAGGGCCAGACTCGAGTGTCGTTGGATGCTGGATGCGGATACCTGGCGTTGTTGCGAGTCCAGCGTGGCGAGGGAGAACGTCAGCTGAGGGTCCGGAGAGTCCAGTGGAGAGCCGAGCGGCGTGCCTGACATCGTGTGAGCGCGGTAACTGGAAAAGTAGAAGTAGTTTTAAAAAACAAATAATTCTATTGAACAAACATGGACGTCTGGTGAAGCTGTTTGTAGGACGGGTCTGAGCAGTTGAGTTTAGATGTGTGCCGGGTACGACGCACCAAATGGAGTTTGGTCGAGGGTCCCAGATCAATCTCCCTCTGGCATAGCATCGTTGGTCTTGTTGTTGAGTTTAACATTGCATCACCTTGCTCAACTGCTGCCTTCCTTTTTATTCACTAAGTTTTTTAAGTGAATGGGCTTAATAAAATAGCGCACTTTATCATCAACGATTGCGACACTGCTTATCATAAGGCGGGATTGCAGTCAAGCACAAGTTTATGATAGGGTATTTGACTAAAAAAAACTAATTAGTCCGTCAGTCAGATTTCCAAAAAATACTAGACACGTATTTTTTCTTTTTTCATATAAACAAAAAATGAAGACGACACAGTGCGTTGAAAACTCGTGTGACGTCACTGCACGGTGCACTTTTTAGCGAGCAGTGACGTGGTGACGTCACCCCTCCTGATCTTTGATGCCTTTTATATTTCTAAATTTATATTGATTTGATAAAACAAAATATACGTATCCAATATTTTACTATAATCTGAACGACGGACTAAATAGAATATTTTTTTTTACCCAGAAAACATCCCTATTACCAACAGTTGAAAGGACAAACAGCTGAATTTAAATGTCTCTTAATAGTAGGTTTGCCGACGTAGGATTCATGTAAATTTAGTATAGCTGACATCTAATTAACTTATTGTAATCATAAACTTAGAAATATATTTTAAAATTTATTCTGATTAATAATAATATAGTACCTAGTCTATTAGTTAATTGTTTATTGCATTGTTAATTTATTTGACATTGAATTTAATTTTATTTGACATTTTCTACCATAGATTTATTTGATTTTTTTATGATTTATGTATTTAGTGCGATGTCAACTATCACATCATGACTTTACCTAAACCTCCTTCGTAAGATGGTTCACGCGGCCGTCTTTTCCGACATGAATAATTCATTACGTGACATTGGCTAAATGCACAAACCGTGCGAAGCCAAAAAAGAAAGAAAGAAGATGTCAACTATAATTTTTTGTTTAATTAGAATGATTTAATGAAAGTTTCTAGAATAGTTTTTATGTGAAATTATGGAATATACCTGAAATAAATTATTGTTATTATTATATCGGTATGAAAAAATATCCTATATGTTATTCCTGCATTGTTATTAAGTTTCTGCAGTGTTACAGTGCATCTGTGTCAAATGTCATCCCAATCCTTTCAGTAGTTTTTGCGTGAATGAGTCACAAATATCTATCCATACACGCATACATAATATTAATAGGACTTTTTAGCATTTTGTCGCCTCATGTGCAACGTTATTTTTTGTTTATACGAAACCTGAATATAGTTTGTTCAGAATAAGCAACTGAATCGATTCCAATCATTTTTAGCACCATGTTATATTTTTTCCCAAATACGTTTAGAAATTGTTGCAGCGTGGTTACCGAGCGCTCAATTCAGTTTACGGTATATCATAGTAGGTACTTGGCGTGCAACAGCTGACGCCAGAGGTCAACTCACCGGTCGCCCGTCCGAGCGGTGCGTGAACCATATTTTAGTTGGGATAGCCAAGTAGGATAACAAGCTCATAACTTTGTGCTTTTTCATGATATCTTTTTGAAATTTTGTTCATAGCAAATACGCTCTCAATCTTCCATCCACAATTCCATCGCGGTATTGCTTGAATCGATATACCAAACAGTAAAAAAAATTACTCACATTTGCCTCTGTAATAAGCTCTGCCAAACTGCCTTGAGGTCTATAGATGGAGCACGTAGCACAATAGTTCTCGTTCGAGCAGGAGTGCGCGGCGAACAAGATACTAATGGGGACTCGCCTCCCGCGCGGCCCAGGATCAGGCGGAATTCTGTCGCTGGAAAAATAAAAACACATTTGGTACAATCATAGACTACTAATGGACATGCCGTACGCGTATAATCTGCTGTAATTTTTTTGGTTTGAAAAGGGTGAGAGAGATGGCCTATGCTTTCGGCTGTATAAGTTGATGAGTACAATACTTCGCGAATATTCAAGTACAAAAAAAGTCTAGAATAGTTTCGGTCTCCTTTATTTGATTCGTGACATCGTTCGCGTGGAGTTCGTTATACTCCGCTCCTATTGGTCGCAGCGTGATGTTCTAGCCTAAAGCCTTCCTGGATTAATGGGCTATCCAACGCAAAAATAATTTTTGAAATCGGACCAGTAGTTCCTGAGATTAGCGCGTTTAAACAAACAAACTCTTCAGCTTTATATATTAGTATAGTTTAAAGTTAAACTCAATTTAAAACAACCTTGTTTTTTTTCAAAGTCGGTTCTTTTCTGATAGAATAATTTTGTGTCTCAATGCCGGTAAGAAATAGCAGATAGAGCTGGACCCATCATAAAGCCGAAGTGAACAGCGTATCTATCTTGTGATACTTTGACAAACACCTCTAAACACAAATTTCCAGAACATAAAATCTAAAAGAAACACAATTAAGAAAAAAAAATCAAAAAATTAAATTAAACGCAAAAAAAGGCATAAAAAAGTAACAAAAAGAAAAATATGTCAGGAAATCTTACAGGAGGGCAAAAGGCATCTATCTCAGCATGATGTTTCGACATTTCAAAAATAAATGTCGGAGGGCTGGTATTGGTTTCTGATAAGTCCTGCCTATTATATTGTTATATTCTTTGGGGCCCACGTTGATGGCAGTTACAGTAATAAATAAATAATAAACTAGATAACCACTTGAACGTCCCGATGTGAGAGCTGGAAATGCGTTGTACGTCCGAGCGCGCGATCGGTATCAAGCCGCGCCGAGCGCTCGTAAAATCCTCGTTATGTTCTTTTTATTTTTAGCAAAAGTCTATTTAATGACTAAATATGAACTATTTTTCCATATTTCCTGAAGGGAATATTTTGTCATATTTTAAGTATTATATCAATCAAAAACTTGACGAAAATCCGGCACACAATGAGCAATGAGCAACCATTTCATCGTCCACTTTAACACTCGTAAAGACAACTTATCAGATATTGGATACAAAGTATTTATACAAATTGAGAAAGAATAAATCTCGACAATTATTTTTGTATGTAATGCACTAATAAGAGTCCGATATTAAAAAAAAAAAATAATTACTCTCATTTTAATCGCAGAATTCACTTACACTGTACAAAACTGCACTCACCGTTTATAAACAAACTCTTTTTTCGATATTATGTGTCACTATAATATGTATAAAACAGAGCCCCACCACTGTTTTATACATCCAAGAATCGTTGTTTAATACCATCTAGTGAGAAGTTCATGAAGCTCTTTGATACATATCATAAATAAAAACTCGTTTAAAGTGTACATGTCGGCGACGCTTAACGCCAAAAATTTTTAGGCAACTTCGTTGGCCCGGACGCTTGAGTGACTATAACATATACATATATAATCAAAATCAAAATTGTTAATTTCAAATTAACCATCAGTTGGAGCTTTTGAATAGTCAATGTCGGTCAGTCCAAGAAAAGTGAAGCTAAATTGCACGTTCTAAAGCGTAGATCTCTATGGAGAAGAACGTGCAAGAAACTCCATGGACACTCAACCTATAATGTCCCAACTACTGGCACATAGGCCTCCTCTCGGTTAAAGGGAGTGGGCCGTAATCTACCACGCTAGCCTAGTGCGTGTTGGTAGATGTCACATGACTTCGAAGTTTTAGCCTCTACGACATGCCGGTTTCCTCACGATGTTTTCCTTCACCGTTTTGAGAGTAGCGGTAAGAAATAATTAACACAAAGTAAAGCGCCTGACGGGATTCGAACCTACCACTTACAACTTGAAAGCTGCGGCCGATACTACTGGGCCACGCTGCTTAAATTATATATTAATTTTAACTAAATATAAAATTAATAATAAGTAATACAGTATGTTAAGAAAACCCTCTCCGACCCATAAGGACAATAAAGGTTAGGTAAACACTTGACCAAATATAATATAAAATTTTACGTAATCATCATAGTACCAATACAAATGAATTTTGAAATAATCTTTTTTTCCCGCGAATTAATTCCAACTTCCCCGAAATTTGGTAATTTTTAAAAAGTGACAACACCGTTATTATTATGAGCGAATAGCGATGCGACCACGTGCTGCGTGCCCTGCCGCCCGGCCCCCGCGGTAGTGTGCATAACGCACGTTTATTAAGTTACCTCTTTTTGCGAAATAATATTTATTTTTTTAGGGGGATTTTTTTTTTAAGTTTAGCCCGGATTTGTATGCATTAATAGAATCAGTTATCGATACCTAACAACACCTTCACGGGTCGGACAGGGTTTTCTTAACATACTGTATATGTAGATAAAATTACAATAGAAAAAACCTCCTGAGTCGTAGCCTCATTCATCTGGCTATGCCTTGAGTGTCAGAAGCACTTTGTGCCAAAACATCTACTAACCTTTTTTTCTAACATTAAACTGTGCTTCCGACACGGTGCCTAGTGCCACTGGCTCCTCCGTGACAAATAGCACGCGGTCGCGTGATACGGTAGCGAACAGTAGCAGGTCGCTGAACAGAAGCGCCCAGTACGGCCGCACCGCGCGCCCCTCCACGCGTGACAGCTCGCCGCCGAAGATCCATTGACGACCGGCCGTGCTTAGTACAAATGGCTGGAAGTAATTAGCTCATTAGTCACCATCATCATCATCAACAATTTTTTTATCGCTCCACTGCTGGGCACAGGTCTCCTCTCATACAGAGAAGGATTGAGCGTAATCACCACGCTTGCTCAATGTGGGTTGGCGATTTCAGACTTAAAATCCAGGTTTCCTCAAGATGTTTGCCTTCACCTTTTAATCAGTCACTGGCGTCTAAAATATACTCAGAAAGGACATATAACTCAGAAAAATTAGCTCACGAATTTAAGAAGTTCAGCTCATTGTCTGTATGATACTATTTTTTAAGATTATGATTGATATTTGCCTTTCTGTTTCTTTTTTTAAATATAAAATAGTGCTTGACCGCAATCCCGCCAGCTGGTAAGCAGTGATGCAATCCTTGATGGTAAAGCACGCTAGTTTATTAAGAGCCTATGCACTGTAGCCTTGAAGACACTTAAATTCTAGTCAGACGGAAACACCGCCGCTGGCAAAATTTTCTAGTCCCTCGATGTAAGCTTTATAAAAGACGAAGCGAAACGGTTCGTCAGAATAATAGAGGTGTCAATAACGTAAGGGTGGATACTCGCCATACGACGGGCCGTCTGATGATGGAACGGAGGTGGGGAATTAGCTCATGTGATTCCCTCGCACACTCTCCAAAATGCATCCTATAGAGCACCGACAGGCTGGCTACTCTTCGCCTGTGCTCCAGGCTTTGGAGACCGTTTTGAACCAAATCATCAAAAGCAAAGGTGAGTTCAATAAGTTCTAAGTGGCACATGTGGCACGTGAAGTAACTGCCGTCTGACCTCCACAATCCGAAGGCGATGTCGAAACATTGCAGTTAGACCAATTGTTGGACTTTTGAGGGCTGCATAGTGGCATATGCATCATATGCATTCATGGTTTTGTGTTCTAGTTTCTTTTTTATTTTCTTTATTATTTTCATGTCATTGTCAGTCTCCACTGAGTATTATAACATCATAAATATAATATACTACTATAATAAAAAGTAGTAAATATTATAGAGAACAAGGCAGAAAGAATATGACTGTTTACGTCAATGAAATACCCAAAAAGTTCTCTCATCTCTAGCAATATTTTCATGTCTCAATTCTGTTACTTTATGTGGAAAAACGGTTCATTTCACCAACAGAAATAGATCCATTGATTTCCTTTGATATTTACCTTACACCTAGTGAACACGAGTCGACTCTCCAAGTCTGCAACTGACAGCAGTGGTTTGCCATCACCAGCGAGACCCATGAGTCCTGAACCAGCTGTTACGTCTTGGTAACCACCCTGAAAAACATGTACTTGTTTAAAATAAGTGCTTTAGGCACTGAAGTTGTTAACATTTAATACGGATTATTATAGTGATTGTTGCAGTGCCTGACTCCGTTATTTAATACTTATTAAACAATTGCTCTCTTTATATGGGGCCATTTATCTATTCTTCTTCATCTCAGCTTTAATCCCAGTCGTATCCGAAGCTTTTTCAGCTTTGGAGTCCGCTTTACCAGTTTAACTGCTAATTTTGGCTACACTTCGATATTTTCCGTGAAGCGACTGCCGTCTGACCTCCACAACCAGAAGGCGATATCGAAGTATTGCTGCTAGAACAATTGTTGGACTTTTGAGGGCTCCAACAACCCGTAACGACTGCCATTAGATGTTCATATGGCATCCGCGACCAACGGCTTAACATACTTTCCGAGGCACGACTAGACCAGTCCAAATATTCATATTCATGAATACAATTTTTTGCACTGCGCGGGGATTGAATCCGCACCTCCTTGCGCAGCGGTCGCGTTCGCTACCGCTACGCCAGGCTGTCCGTTTATCTATTGTAAGCTGAATAGTGCAATGAATATACTACCACCTACGACTAGAAATAAATGCAAATATTTTGTCACACAATTTCTGGCAAGAATGGACTATGAAAGCACGGAGAAGTTCCTTAATACATGAACGTAACACACACATTCATCACATAAATACATAAAGGTCGATTTGAACCCATCGAACTAGTACTTTCTGTCCCACTTTGTCAGATCTCCACAATTCAAACGTTGTGGGAGAGTTCTTCTGCTGAACTATATCACAGAAATGATATGGCACGGGGAGTACTATGACTCGGACTTCGATTGATCTAAACCAAGGTGGGTTTAGATCAATCATTCATTACACATCCACACAATACATCAGACAAGTTTAAAACTTACAAAATACACACATAAATAAGTTAATACACATATTTAGAAAATTTATTTGTTTGGAAGAACAACCCAATATTGTCGTCTCAAAAATCATACCGACCGATGCTATGTATGAACCTACCATCGTACTTACCTAATAATCTTGTTGGACGAAGGAGACTAGTCTCCACGAGACAGTGAGTCCTAGTGTGGAGGCTAGTCATGCTAATGTAATGTTTTAATGTAATGTTTAACAAATATTGTAATGTTTTTTTTTTTTGGAAACAATAAACTTTTTATTATTTTATTTTATTATTAAATAACTGCCTGCTGTCCAGGACTAAATTTCTTGCTACGTAACGTCCACATGGCACTACATCGCTTGCCCTTGTTACTACAATAATAAATACGTCTTCGCTTGGCGTTCTTTCTACCTATTTTCTTTTTTGGTCGGCTCCTGAAAAACCTAGCGCGATGTTAAGTAGTCCACAGACTCCCTCATAAATTGGTCTATAAAAGCTTATTATTTTTTTTAGGCCCCAGCAACACCGGCAGTTTTAGCGTTCAAACAAACTCTTATTAGTGGTATAAAATATGCGTAGATAAGTTCTGAGTGGCGAAGTCAGGGACCGCTGACACTAGCTTTACTTTGCTGTTGTCATCCAACTAATCAGTCAGTAGTTAAGTACTGCAAATGACTACTCACAGTCAGGCGGACGTATATTACCAGTCGTGGAGTCCAGTATTATAAAAAACAATACAGTAACTACAAATGTCCACTAGTTATTTAATAAACACTTCTTTGTGACAGAAGTGACAGACAAACTTCTTTTTTTTCTTTCTTTGCAGTGTCAGCAAATATGCTGTGCAGGGCCTACATGGAGGCCGATGACCCATAAGTCCGGTGCTCGCCACGTACAGGGCAAAGTACTTCGGTATACCAGGTGCCCTCCGTGAGACGGTCAATAACACCAATGGGTTGCCGGCCATCTTTGAAAATCAAGGGATTGTTTATCTCTCCCAAACAAATAATATGTGCATTGACGTAGAGCTGCGGACACCAGCCCGTATTAACAGTCTAAATTTAGAAGCATTTAGTTAGATAAGGTAAAGTAAATACACACATCAAAAATGTCTAGGGATCAAGCATTTTTATGCGGATTTCTTGAGATTGATATGTGGCTTTGTAATAAATTTATGATTTTATAAATTTATAAGGATCCTTTTTGGTGCATTTCATAATTTGAATCAGGAACTGTGAATCAAATTCGAGTAAAAGATGAAAATCAGCTGTCAATATTTTCCCTATAAAAACATACAACGCATTGAAGACATTATTAGTGCTACTGTTTCCCTACTACTGATTAAAACCAACGTTATTATGGAGCGGCGACGTCATTTAAGCAGGGAAGAAATGCTCAGAGCCGTGGGAATGATAGAAGCTGGTTCCCGGCAACGTACTGTGGCTTTAGCTCTGAATACAAGTCAGAGTGTTATCAGTCGACTTTGGACACGTTACCGAAGCACTGGTACCGTGGCTGAGCGCCATGGAGGACGGTATCGCTGCACCACACGGAGACAAGACCGATACATTCAAATCTTAACTCGAAGAGCTCCAACAATAACCGCCATGATGTTAGCCGTGAGGCTTCATCACTTTTCAGGGAACTTAATTAGCGACCAAACAGTCAGAAACCGCTTGCATGAAGTGAACCTTCATTCCCGAAGACCGCTACGGGTACCACCTATAGCAATGCACAATCGTAGGATTCGATATCAATGGGCTCTTGAACACAGAAATTGGGCAGAAGAACAATGGCGTTTCGTGTGCTTTTCTGATGAGTCTCGTTTTGGTATGAGACCAGATACAAGACGTATACGACACTGGAGAACCCCTGGACGCCAACAGCGATTAAAATCCTGCCAGGAAGTCCATCCTTATAGTGGTGGAACCATCATGGTATCGGCGGGTATTTGGATCGGCGGAAGAACTGAGTTGATTTGGATCAGAGGCAACCTCAACGCTCAAATTTATGCTGAGACGATTGTATCAGACGTCATCGTTCCTCTACAAGTGCAAATCGGTCCCTTATTTCAGTTAATGCATGATAATGCACGACCGCACACCGCAAGAGTTGTAAGACAGACTCTCGCCGCAGCTAACATCAATGTCCTGCCCTGGCCTGCTCAGTCGCCAGACTTGAACCCGATTGAGCATGCATGGGATATGCTACAGAGAAGAGCTCTGCCGAATATGGAGGGTATCCAGTCGCAAGAAGACCTTTTTTTGTTGTTGCATCGAACATGGGCGGCCATTCCACAGCGTGATTTGGATGAACTCATTTTGAGTATGCCAAACCGATGTTCTTGTGTTGTTAGTGTTCGCGGTAGAAACACGGATTATTAATTGTTTAAGTTACCCAATAAAATTTTAGAGAAAACTGTTATTTCAGTCTTTTTTTCGAACTTTTGTGTTAGTGGTTCAAATGTCAAATATCCCTTTATTAGGAAAATGGCAAATTTCTTTATTAATGCAAAGGTGACTTGGTTTATCGTTACTGTGACAAACGAAAACACTTTATTTGATGAATCCTTAAAGAAAATTTTAATTAAAATCAATCAGGAGAAAAGTTATTGCAAAAATATATGTTGATCCCTAGACACTTTTGATGTGTGTAGTAGGCGTTTCTATACAATTGCTATTTAGAATTTCACAGGCTGGTCTGTGAAATTATTAATCTATATAATTATATATGTATATGAAATGATGAATGGTGGTGGGTTATCCACCACTAACGATTTCTCTTTGAATAATTGATTATAAATTACCTGTAACTGCTCCACAATAATTTGAAGTTGCTTCTTCTCAAGCTGGTCATATGGCCCAGCTCCGTTAGCCGCCGAAGCTGCCCTCATCAGTCGTAGCAGTTCTCGGAACTGCTCCAGGGGTTTGTGGATCAGCGATGTAATGTCCGGTCTTCTCCGGGGTATTGGTGGACTTGTGCAGAATCGGGAGAATGCCCCGCTAGGGTCTTTTGATTTTTTTACCTGGTTAAGGAAGAGAGACAAAATTGTGAATTCTAAAATACTGAAGTTCTCATGTGTATATTTTCGAAAAATTTATAGAAAGAAATGTAATTCGTTTATTCTTCAACTAAGGAAATGAGACTGATTTCAATGAACTCTGGGACCCAATTTAACTTTTGTTTAGGGTGCACAATATCGTACGTTTCATAATCTTCTTGTATGGTATAGTCGTGGTGGCCTAGTGGTTAAAACACCAGCCTCTCAAGCATGAGTGTGCGGGTTCGATTTCAGGTCAGGCAAGTACAAATCTAACTTTTCTAAAGTTATATGTACTTTCTAAGTATCTTGGACACCAATGATTGATTACAAGGTGGAGGAAAACATCTTAAGGAAACTTGGACTTTAAGTCTGAAATCGCAATCCGCATTGAGCAAGCGTAGTGATTACGCTCAATCCTTCTCTGTATGAGAGGAGCCACCTGTGCCCAGCAGTGGGACGATAAAAAGGTTAATGATGGTAGTATAGCATAATGAGCCTATAATATTCCAATTCTATTAGACACAGGCTCCTGTATACAACGTGTAACATAAAGGGTATATACATACTAAGGGCATGGCATCTTTACATGATATCAATCGATATTGGAAGGGTTTTTTAATCCTATCTCTTTATGTTAGGAAGTTACGAGAAAAAACACCGCCTGTGATAGGCTACTACCATACTAGGCGCACAGAATTTTTGAAGACATTTATCGTGATTTTGCCAAGTAATGTGACGTGTAACGAGTAGTTATTAACGTATGTGTGTACGTACGTAGTGTGGTGCACGTTTGTTATGATTTGAATTTAAAAAACACACGCAACCGAAAATTTAGTATAAATTTTTTGAGTATTTTATTTTGAGTTGAAAACCTTCCGATATCATTTGATATCATGTAAAGATGCCATGCCCTTGATATGTACAGTATGTTAAGAAAACCCTGTCCGACCCATAAGAATAGTAAAGGTTAGGTAAACACATGACCAAATATAATATAAAATTTTACGTAATCATCATAGTACCAATACAAATGAATTTTGAAATAATCTTTTTTCCCGCGAATTAATTCCAACTTCCCCGAAATTTGGTAATTTTTAAAAAAGGGATAACACCGGTATTATTATGAGCGAATAGCGATGCGACCACGTGCCGCGTGCCCTGCCGCCCGCAGCCCGCGGAAGGGTGCTTAACGCACATTTATTAAGTTACCTCTTTTTGCGAAATAATATTTTGGTTTATTATATATTTGGTTGGTCTCCGTGGCGCAGCGGTTAACACGCCTGCCTGCGACGTGGAGGCCCTGGGTTCGATCCCCGGCCAGGTCGTGATGGAAAACGATCTTTTCCTGATTGGCCTGGATCTTGGATGTTTATATATATATGTATCTATTATAAAATAAAGTATCGTTGAGTTAGTATCCCATAACACAAGTCTTGAACTTACTTTGGGGCTAGCTCAATCTGTGTGATTTGTCCGCATGTCCGCATATATTTAATATTTATTTTTTTAGGGGGATTTTTTTTAAGTTTAGCCCGGTTTTGTATCCATTAGTAGAATCAGTTATCAATACCTAACAACACCTTCACGGGTCGGCAGGGTTTTCTTAACATACTGTATAAGAGGGAGTGGACTGGCATCCAAAACGTAAGCTCATTACTAGCTGGTAAATATCATATGTCTTCGAATTTATAGACGAAGCGTAAGTTCTAAGACATGGTGTCAGCACAATGTTTTCTTTTTCTCCTTTTTGAGAATAGTGGTGGTGAAATTATTTACACGACGTAAAGTGGAGAATACTAGTAAGTCGAGGCTATTACCAATGTGTCACCACTGCTCTTCGTGTTCGTGTTTTCCTAGGTAAGTAGTTCTTTGGTGAACTATGTAGAACTTGTAACTACTTTAGCATGATTAATGTGCTAAGCTATGGGTTTCGTCTAAATTGGTCTACGTGTTTGTAGCATAAGGTTTGATCGTGAATAGAATCCCTGACATTCATTTGGGAGGCGTTAACTTCATCATTTTTAGGGTTCCGTAGCTATTTGCAAATAACGGAACCCTTATAGATTCGTCATGTCTGTCTGTCCGTCTGTCCGTCCGTAAGTCACAGCCATTTTTTTTCCGAAACTATAAGAGCTATACTGTTGAAACTTGGTAGGCAGATGTATTCTGTGTACCGCATTAAGATTTTGATGTAAAAATAAAAAAAAATAATAATAAATATTGGGGTCTCCCCATACTTAGAACTAAAACTCAAATTTTTTTTTTTCATCAAACACATACGTGTGGGGTATCTATGGATAGGTCTTCAAAAATGATATCGAGGTTTTTAAAATATTTTTTTTCTAAACCGAATAGTTTGCGAGACAGATGCTTTCAAAGTGGAAAAAAGTTGCCACCCCCCCCCCCCCCCTTCAAACTTCTAAAATAAGAAAATGAAAAATCTATAAAAAACATATGATGTACATTACTATAAAAACTACCAACGAAAATTGTTTTGAACGAGATCTAGTAAGTAGTTTTTTTAAAACCTCGTAAATCGCAAACCGCTTATTACCGCGTAATCTTTCATACAAACAACTTAAATCCTTTATTTCATAAATCAATGGTACGGAACCCTTTGTGCGTGAGTCCGACACGCACTTGGCCGGTTTTTTTTAGTTTATTTCTGTATATGAATATTACTGCAATGATCAATGAATTTACCAATACACAATCGGCTCTCTTAAGTCCTAGGCAGTACTTCTTATAAAGGCTAAGGAACACAGGGGTCTTCTGCAGGTAAATCGCCACCACCGTCGAAGTCTGGATCTCTCCGTCGTCCTGCATCACTTGATCCAGGATGTCTTCTGATAGTCTGAAGATCTGAAAGATGATGTTTAGTTACTACAGCTCTCTCGTCTGATTTACCTTTAGGGTTATTGCCATCTTTATCCGCATCCATAAAGTAGTATGAATGAAGAACCAAACTTAGGTGACAGTTGGCACGCAAAACAGATGCTTCAGGAGTGGCGAAGACGTAAAAGAAGATGTGGCGTTGGAAATCCTCCCATAATGAGGACTGCTAAAGTGGGGAACGATTCGTAAGTTTTTATGGCAGATGTCGAAAATCGGTTCATCCGGCTCGAAGGACTACTTTTTATGTGTGACAGAGAGGTTGGAGTGGGAGGATGTGAGTCCACGAAAACCACAGATTTCACGATTATTTTGTTAAGAATCAACTAGATGCGAGAAGCACAAAACCGTTAAAAGTGGAGGAGCTTGGGGGAGACATATGTATGTCCAGTGTACATATTTCGATTGAAATGGTAACGTATCCATATTGATAGTATTCATTATTCATAGTATTATTTTATCGGGGTTCGCAAATTATATTGATCTTATAGGTTAAGTAACGCTTGCTGAGGACGATCCATGAATGTGTGATCATCCATTTCATACCGACATCCTACAGTACTTCGGAAAACATTCCTAGGTCATAGATAGTTGTTACTGTACTTGTATATATTATTCTATCAACTTACCTCTTCAATATTTTGAAACAATAGCTGGTGATCATTGGGGGCTATTAGGTCAGCTCTCTCCGCCAGAGGTGATACAAATCTGACGAGGCCAAACTGAAGGCACGTGCCATAATGCTGTTCTCTTGCAACCACGGCTAGGAGTGCGCGCTTTCTGCCGTCAGTTGCCAGCCCTGGCGTCTGGTGGTGATCAAGGATTTTTTCAAATTCAAAATCAAATTCATTTATTAAAACTTAGTAACATAGTTCACCAACATGCAAGTATTAGCATGCAGTTGTAAACAATAGAAATTTTAGATTGAATTAACAGCGGGTCCCAAATCAAGCACAGCTTGTATCTTGGTGACTATACATAGTTACTAACTTAATGAACACCCTAATTGCGTATAACACAATTACTATCAGTTGGAATAATTTCGAAGCATATTGCTAATGTAATAACGCAGTGAATGTTTTTAAACTGTCAAAATGAAAATCATTGGTCCTGATGGTGTATTAGGCAATTCGTTTGCTATTCTGTTAGCGCATTGATTGTTATTGATTCTTTCACTTTTGGGCAATGCCTTTGGGTAAGTATAGCAGTCCTAATGTTGGCTATGTTCTTGCCTCATGCCTATCATACATTACTAAGAGTTCTAAGCTGTCCTTTATTCTTTATATCTTTGTATCAGGCTTCAATTGTTCATCTTTATCTTTGTGTTCTTGGGTGTGTTTTAAGACCTACTTTGTCTCGTCTGCGCTACGTCAAGTTAGTATTTTTTTTTCCGAAATCACTTGCCGGTAAAAAATTATGGTCTCCTAGCAATATGCGAATATTACTTACGTAATTATCAAAAGGTTGGAGTTTTTTTCGTTTCTACGGTATAGGTATGCCATTTAAAGTGGATTTGTTTTTGATTAAAAAACATGAGAGAAAAGAATTCTTTATTATTCATTGGTATAATGATTTATTTTAGTTCAAGGAGATTTATTACAGCTATTTTTTGAAAATGACATCGCGCAAATATCCACCTTTGGCCTCGACGGCCTAATAATAGTTATTTTCGGCATTTTTCCTCGTTTTGGCCAGTGATTTCAAGCCGTATGTTGACTTTCAATTGAGCTGAAGTCTTTGACTTTTTTCGTATACCTTGGACTTCGTAAAACTCCATAAATAAAAATCTGATGCCGCTAAATCTAGTGATCTGAGTAGACAATCACAATCACATTTTATATATGAGTCGCCCTGGGTAAAATGCTCGCAATATTTTAGTAATTTGTCGAATTGTGTGGCATGTAGCGCTAGCCTGCTGAAACCAGTGGTCACCTATGCCATTTCACGAACAATTAGCATTACGAAATCTGTTATCATAGCTCGATAACATTCGCCATTGTCGGCTATGGTAGCTAGATAACCGTCTTCGGATATATACGGCGCGATAGTCAGGTCCATATTAAGTTACTCTCAATGACGTTTATGATGTGGTAAGGTTTAGTCCATTAAGTCAAGGTTGTCTGTAAAAGATCGCTTTTAGCGATAAGACGGCCAATTGTGTCACCCTTTGTAAAACCTTCATATTTATGTTCTGTAATTTCTATAAGAGTATTCTACTCTATTCCATCTGACAGCGCTGTTGATAGTTACAGCATTGCCAGTTGCTTCCACTTTAAATGGCCTACCCTGTATATTCTCTATTCGAATCGGAGTCGATTTAAACTTATACAATATGTAAAGAAAACCCCGTCTGACCCAAAAGGATAATAAAGGTAACGTATGTACACATTACTAAATAAAATATAAAATTTTACATAATCATCATAGTAACAATACTAATGAATTTTGATAGAATCTTTTTTTTTGCGAATTAATTTCAACTTCTCCAAAATGTGGTAAATTTCTAAAAAGTGACAATACCATTTTCTACGGTATTATTAAGAGCGATGCGCGTGCCACGTGCTCTGCTCCCCGTGGCCCGCGCATGTATTGCCATGTAAGTTACCTCCAAATTTTTTTGGGGGTTTTTTTTTTAAGTTTATATCGACTTTGTAGGCATTAGTAGAATCAGTTATACCGATACATAACAATACCATCACGGATGGGACAGGGTTTTCTTTACAAATTCTATGAAGAATATTTTTACTTTCCAAAAGCGAAGCTCAATTATGTGTTTATCAATTGACCTATAAAAATGTGCACTTATTTAGGATAAATATCATAAGTCTGGTTTTGTACCTGGTTAATGGCATTAGCCTCTTCCCTGTTACATGGGACTAAAGTCTGAAACACATATGCAAGTAACTTGCACAAAAGTATGCAATTAGATTGCATGCCATGTGAAATTACAACTTCCGATTGGTCGATACCATGTGGCATGCAAGTTACTTGCATACTTTTGTGCAAGTTACAAGCATGTGTATTCTGGACTTTAAATATAACTAGTGAATTGTTGATGTCCTAAAGGTAGGCACATATCTAGTCCTTACCTTTGGGAGAATAGAGACTTGATGTTAAATGTAAGCAATAAGCCCCTTTTTTATTTTTTTTTTATTTTAACGATACATTAGTATCGCACTAGTAATTGACATGTGTGTGTGTTTGTGTGTGTATATGTGCACGTGTGTATGTGTGTGCAGTGTATAAGATACGAATATGTACTAGATGATAATGGGATGAAAAAAAAAGCAAACAAAAATAAATTAAAAGCAATAAATTTATTTGCACTTAAAATTATAGAACATAAATTCAAAACGAAATAAAAACAACAGGAACCAAATTTTTTGCATTCAAGACACAATTAAAAAAAAGAAAGAATACAAACTCATAAAGACACTAAAATGAAATGATACTAAAACACGACTACCATACTATGAAGATACAACACGCACGAACTAAGACAAAGAAAATAAATAAGACAAAGAAAAAAAACATTAACAAAATAAATATTAACAAAAACAGATAAGCTTAAACGTAACGATTCCCCATTCAATGATTTTCATATAAAAACTAAGATTAAAAGACATACAAACTAAGACCGTGTAAACTGCAGATTTTTAAGGAATATATAAAATTTTGTCATAAAGATATTTACGTTACCATCTAAATAAATAATGTGATCAGATATTCCTAAAAACCGGCAGTGCACTAGCTTCTTAATTAAATTATAAAATTCTAGTGCTTAGTAATTAAAATAATGGAATGTTTCATGAAGTATTTACAAAAAAAAAAAGAGAAGAAAAATAATATTAGTAACAAAATGTGATAAGTACACGTTACTATACATCCTGCAGATTTAACTCCACACGTCAAAGATAATACAAGAACTAAACTAGCACCAAATTCGTTAAATTTTTGCCTCTCAATACCAAAATAATAAATTCGAATAATGTTTCTAATGACCAACCCGCGAAATGTAAACTTGTTGCAAAAATATGATTAACCTTTACATAACCTCAAAAACCAATTTTCGAAATTTGAAATTTGTATTTTATTGAAACTGGAACGTGCTGAGATTGATACAAATCTATCATATTTTCTTCGGTTCACTCTAATCGAATTGAACCATATTTGGCCATTTATTAAGTAACGACAACGTCTAATGGAAAGCTAAACTATTTTACAATCTAAAGCATCCCTTTTCGAGTATACGCCATCAATTAACCTGTCAGGGTCCCGGGTAGCTCGGATGAGATACCGTTACGGGCGCACAGGCAAATGAAGAAACACTAGTGGGTTTTCACTTCACCCAGAGCGAGAGGTTCCCCATCCACAAAAAAGAACCATCAAAGAAGGAAGCATCAAGTTTACATCAAACGTACTGGTCAGAAAGATGACTAGTTTTCAAAACTATTCCGATGAGCTGTCAAACGATAATTCCATTACCGACCTCTTTAGAGAAAGTCACTTGTGGCAAGTGGAGCTTGCGGCGGTCCAAAGACTGGCTGGTTGAAGAACAGGCAGTAGGTGGCCGGGCTGCAGTGGCCGGGGACGCTAAGGCAGCAGCTCTTGGAGACCTTGGTGGTGGAGGTGGCGTAGATTCCGCTGTAGGTATGGTCACTTGGGTCAGTCTAGGTCGGATTCCGACACCATTTGGCGGTACCCTTCTGAATGTTTCTATGTTCAGCATTTGACCTGCGGATCTGGAAATAGAAAAGGTAATTTATTGTTGAACTAATGGTACTGATATTCAACTACTACTAATTCTTAATTATTATGCACAATAATGAGGAGACGAACAATCGTTTGTGTATTTTTGGTTCCATGCTTTGGAATCAGTCAAATGAGATGGACAAAACACCATGGAGTATACAGATAGGTACATATAATGCAATTAATTTGAATAAAAACAAAAATAAAGACTCTTGAATGATTGTTTATGTCCTTATAGAAGCAAATATTATATTTTAAAAAAATCTGTTTGATTTTTTTGCTCTGGCAAATGGCAACGAGAAAAATAGTAACATTCAAAGGTATTTTATCATTGAATGTTGCCATTTGAAAACATATTTTGTATGTATGTTATGTTAGATAGTCGAATCATTTAAGATTTTATGATTGCAATAGATATTGCTACAGTTACCGGTAGAATTATTTCACTCCATACTAACAACAACAGAAATGTAAATTTTCAGTACACATTCTCTTTTTAGCGTTTATGCTAGTTTCCTTTCGGTACTGATTTGAAAATGACATCTGCCAAACCGTATTAGACCCTCGTATTTTTTTATTATTCTTTCTCAGAAAGAAAGGTATCACCATTCGGAACATTCTAAGCCACAAGGTAATTGCGTAACATAGGTAGAGAATGGAGTTTCATTTTGACAGTTCAACAATATTCATTGCATGATTTACGTTGTTGAGCAAACACATTTCTTGTACATATGGAACAATGGATTAGCAATGTTTCAAAATGGTTCCAATTGTAAAGTAATAGTGTGTTACAATTAGGGTGCTGTTATGTAGGTATATATTATTTTAGAAATTAAAATAAATATCATTATTTTAAATTTTCTACTAGAAAATGTGTCTCCAGATCAATCTCCCTCTGGCGCAGCATCGTTGGTCGTGTTGTTGAGTTTTTGCATCACCTCGCTCAACTGCCGTGTTCATTCATAATCACTAAGTTTTTTAAATGGACGGGCTCTTAATAAACTAGCGCGCTTTACCATCAACGATTACTTCACTGCTTACCATCAGCGGGATTGCGGTCAAGCATTAGTTTATAGTGATTAAAAAAATAAAACATTAATAAAATAATAGTAAAATGATATTTATCTCACTTGACAAGACTCCGGACTTCCTCCTCGCTGGACGTCACCACGTTCTTGTTGCCCACAAACACGAGGTAGTCTCCTGCCCTAAGACCGGCCCGCTCGGCTGATCCTCCTGCCGCCACTCTCTCGACCCTGGGCGGTCTGGTCCACACCACTGTGAAGCCAAAACCACCGGCAGTACCACGGATAAGTCTGAAAGAAAGGAAGGTTTATTTAATTGGTTGTCTTTGTTAGATGAACCACCCGACTTCCTCCGCGAGAAATTTCTTGTACCCTCGACTAAACTCGAATCATCGCCTGCAAACACTATTAACTCGTTTTGCTCGGCTCCTTGGACTTCTAGCGTGATGTTAAGTAACGTATAACCTTCCTCGAGAATTGGGGTTTCAAATACAAAATATTTTTTCTAATAGGACTGGTCCATAGACATATTCGGCTTTTAATATTAGTTAAATAATATAAGTACCTTCTCGAACATATTATAAGTCAGGAACTAAATACACGACATTTTGCTACTTCGGCGAAAATGCGAAAATAGTGATTAAGAGAAACAGATGTTTTTTGAATGGTTGAAAGGGGATTTTAAAAGACACTTTTCATATACAGTTGTAATAAAAATACAAACATGACATATTTCAAACGCACTTAACAGGATACTCATTCATGGTACCGGACATCAAAGAGAGAATTTAATTTGTTTAGGTAAATTCTATGGAAATGTTGATACTCCGCTTGTTTTTAAAGACTTGAATATTATTTTGCCGAATACGAGTGGGTTCTTTTGAATCGTACATTTTCTTCTTAAGCGTGAGGCACAACGGAATGTATATGACAATAAGCATTATTTTAAACATGGTTAGCGTAATATAATAGATTTTCTAAAGTATAAATAGATTAAAGACCGTACTCACTTCCTTGTGGTCGTGAAAGGCGTGCGTCCGTTCCTTGGCGCTCTCTTGGGAGCGTTGGGATCCTCAGGCGGGTCCAGCTCCAAGTATCGGAGGAACAAGTGCTCATCAGCTTCTCGCTGGAGAGCTGCGGCCACCGCTTGTGCCTGGCTCGCTGTGGTTGCTGCTGGGCCGTTTGCTGACGCCCCTGTGGATTGAAATAGTATCGTGAGTGATGCAAGAGAACGAGAAAATATATACACTAAGATTTTTGGGTTAATTCTGGCCAACATTATAATGATTTTGGAGAAAAGGATAAGCTTTGATAAAACCGTAATAATACTGATGTTAATAGCGCAGTCAGCTATTTGAGGTAGGACCTAGAATGGCCCGAATTCATACGTTTCAGTTCCAATAGAACAAATAATATTAAATGAGCAAAAACTTCAAAGGAGAAAAATTAACAAAAAAAAAGACGTCTATTTCCAACTTGTAAATATTTAGAAAATTTTACTCAACATACCTTTTTCGTTATGGTTTTCTTTAGTGCCATCATTAGTGCTAGTTTCAATATTATCAGTAGCCATTTTACGTGGATCCCCTTCAGTCACGCGGTCCTCTCTAGCGAATCTGTCATTTGCAGGCGCTTGCGCCGCGTTCTGGCCGCGTCCAGAGCCTTGTTGCAGAAAGTACGTTCCGGATATGTCGCAGTTAATTGCATCTTTTAGTGGGAACGAGACACATCCTAAAAACTCGCTCCGCCTGTAACAATGCAAATGGAATTAATAATAGACTATACAGTGTAAAGATTTATTGCGTAGGTCCAAACACAGGATTGTTATTCAAAACAGAACTCTATAATTGGGCACACAAGGTGTATGATCCACGCGTGCTCCATTTCGCTCGTTAAAGGTCAATTGATCGTCTGCGAGATGGAAATTATATGTAAATAAAAATATATTTTACTTCACTGCGCGATCGAATCAGGAATGAGGAGATCCGCAGAAGAACGAGAGTAACCGACATAGCCCGAAGAATTGCAACACTGAAGTGGCAATGGGCTGGACACATTGCCCGTAGGACCGATGCCCGATGGGGCCGACGGGTTCTCGAGTGGCGACCACGCACCGGAAGACGTAGCGTGGGTAGGCCCCCGACAAGGTGGACCGACGACCTGGTGAAGGTCGCGGGAAACCGCTGGATGCGGGAGGCGCAGGACCGGTCGTCGTGGAGAACCTTGGGGGAGGCCTATGTCCAGCAGTGGACGTCTTTCGGCTGAAATGATGATGATGATGATGATGAAAAATATATACGCAATGGGGTGATGTTGTTATGTATAATAATAGTAAGTCCGCGTCGGATCCATTACGACAAAAGGATCCGCAGAGGAAATTTATTCAAAAAGAACACATAGAATCTGGCATAACGAAAGTTTATGTCAACTGGATAAGATTAGACCTTCCGATAGCGATACACTTAAAAGGTTATTAATAACAATAATTACGCACGAGGAAATCACAACATCTTTCAGGAACAATACGATGACAATAAAATTATACAAGTGTTAAGGAATTACATAAATATTCACACAAAAAGGAAACATCAGATTTAAAGCGGGGTTTACAAAATAAAAAAACATTCGCTGCTTTAACGAATATTACAGTGTTTATTAACAAAATATTAAAAGCTAAAGTGAGGCCTTTAATCATGAGTCATAGTAAACCGCCCTTGATGCAGTGTGCCTGGGGGGCTCACGACTCATGACCTACATATGTATATACATAATGCGCGTAAGGATTCATCGACATGACTTGCCTATTACGCATAGTTATGGGAGGAAGGCTTTTATTTGCTTTTCTGTTTTTCTGGTTTCTTTCTCTTCCAACTTGATTATATTTCTAAATGGTTTCGTTTTAGTACCGCCCACTTTTTCTTGTACAGTTTTTTTCTTCTCAACTTTGACATTGAGATCATCTCCTTCAAGTTCATTATTATCGTAATTGATCTTTACGCCACTGTGTTCATTGCTTCAATTATTTCCAACTCTATAACAATCTCGTACAATTATTTCACTTTTTTCGCAACTATTTTCAGTGGTAATCAACTCAAGCACGAATGTTGTTTTTCTATAGGTATTGCAGTTTGATCTGTGCTTATAAACAGCTGTGCAGTGGCATGCACTCTAACAGAAATAGCTTCGCGTGCTTTATTAGCATGCACGTGAGGGGAAAGTTCGCTCGACCTTGCAGGTTCATCTGATAAATCGTTCTTACTTAGTCTGGCTTATAATGGCGTGAAGGTTTCTTTAGCTAAAATGAAAGTAAGCTCGGAAACGTCTGGTTTGTTTTCGGAGTGATAACATAGTTTAACAGCAGATATGTAGATCGAATTTGAATGAAATAATAATGGAAATGAAATGAGTTGAAAACAATTAAAAGATTTTTGGCATTCAGTAGCAACAGTTCGCCGAAAACGACCTACTCCATAATTGTCATTTTAACTGTTTATATTTGTTGTTTAACTAACATATGTATATTTATAAAAGTTATGTAATAATCAGATACTGTTTCTGATTTATTCTTTGGACATATGTAGGAGACATCAATCACCTATATGGCAATATTGCCTTTCATAATCAAATCACATGTTAGAGTTAAATTACAAAATCGCTCCAAGAGTCCACTTAGTTTTGTTTCGGTCTAATCATGGGCTGGTCCTACTGCCATATATGTATGTTCGAGATACTTCAACGTCAACAGCTGGTTAGATCACATCATTATGCCTAATAAGGTCTAAATGCTCGTATGTCAGTAACGAGCCGGTAGAAAATTAGGACAATGTACTAAGTATCCAGGTTTGTAACATTTAAGTATAGAATCTATCATGGTAGTTAACCTTCCCTCTCAGTTAATACAATTTGGAAATAAAATATTTCTAATACTAATAACTTATCTGATCCATCTTCATCAGCATTAATATTGAACAGATAATTATGAGGTCTCAGAAAGGTATTTGTTTAATTATGAAAATACAAAAGTAACATTAATTTACCCAACAGTACCGGGAAAAGGATAACTTTATTTAGACTATGGGATGATCATGATATGTGCATATATCATAAAACAAGCCGAAGCCAAAAGCATTGAATTTCCTGAATAGAATCTATTGGAGTTCAATTACGCTGGTCCTTGATTGGACCAATTTCAACTTGAGATTTGAACACCACCGGTTCAGCTGGCAGGGTAACTGGAAGTATAAATTGATTACGAATATTAATTGGAGTACCAAAAGCTCTTGAAATTTTGCACCGAATTTTGGCTGTAGAAAATTTTCATATTTTTGTGCACGTATATCGGAAATATTAAGCTTAATCTCGATTAACGGTAGTCGTGAGAATTCAAAAAAGAGATTGTGGTAAATTAACGATATATTTTGTTTCTCTGTTAATTATAGTAAAAATGTGTTTATAAGTCTTTTGGATATCATTTAGTATTTCTTTTCTCTTGGGTTCAATAACATTGCTTATCAACGTGACGCTATCGATCGCATATATGTATGTATTATGTCTAGACAAAGGAATTGTTGAATTTTTTATTTACTAAAGGCAAATTACGTCCACTCCCTTGTATTATACTGTTAGTCGTGTCATTGCCTTTCCATCATTACCATACGTCTTTAATATAAAGCAATCTTCCAAAACAATTTGTGTGTAATAGTTGTTATATGAATGTATCGTAAGGTTCATATTTGTTCGTACATTAATATCAAATACAATCACTCGTCAATTAAGAGGCAATACATTTATATTGTCTTCTCTCTCTTGCTCATCTACACTCATTTCTTCTTTGCATTCTTGTTTCGTTATCATATCTTCGCTTACAACATTTACGCACAACATATATCTATGGGGTTCGTGCAGGGTCTTCCCCTAATCACATAAGCCTCTAAGCATGCAAGGGGCTGTTCCAAAGCCTTTCCTCCCATCCTGTGCATTACATTGGAGTGCATCCATGCGTACTATAGAGTGACGGGGACACCAAACTTACGGGGATAGCTGTCACTCTTCTGATATAGTGCTGATGGTGGATTCCGTCATTCTGTCCAAGAGATCTGCTGGTAGGCTGTTCTTTCTGGTTCTTTGTTCTGGGGGGTCCCATTCTGGGAGGCTGTTCTTTCTGCTGAGCTGCATTTGGCGATGTGCGTGCTGGTGCGAGCAGTGCTGCCGTGGTGGTGGGTCCTCGCGTGACCGGGTTTGACTCAGCCCAGCAACCGTTTGGGATACGAACGACATCTTTTTTGAGAATTTACTGTAAAATATATGCTTTTATAGTGTGGGGCAGTGGGGAGGGAGGAGAAAGCTGTGTTCACGTGTGTTTATTCAGGGTTTAAAAAGCGTGCTTAAAATAAACGATTGGATTAAATATTCTCTTTAATCACAAATCGAAGACACCTCAAGTAATGTTTGAGACATATATGTATATATTATACTGCTATATACGAGGAACAGCTAATGATTAGTAAAACATCCAATTAGTTATATCTACCGTAATTCTGGCTAATCTCACCCAAGCTAATTGATTTATTGAAACGTTATAATTACATACGTTGCTATGACATATAAGCCTATTATATACCTAGATTTTGGTTCGCAAAATTATAAATGGAAATCATGTTCGATTTAAAATTGCTTGAAATCGAAAGTTTATAATAAAACGAAAGCAGAAAACAGTCACGCGATCTAGATTTTCAACCTTGTACAGCCATTATCCTATTTGGCGTATTTTTTTAAATAAAGTATTATTTAGACGTACGTATTTTAGAACTAACAGCCTAAAGTTTGCTACCCTTAAATTCGTCATATTGCTTAAACATTTTTTTCCCAGGAACGACAAAAAGTATATAGTAATGCCTTTTTAGGCTTTCGTAGCCAAATGGCAAAATACGGAACCCTTATAGATTCGCCATGTCTGTCTGTCCGTCTGTCCGTCTGTCCGTCCGTATGTCACAGCCATTTTTTTTTTCGAAACTATAAGAGCTATACTGTTGAAACTTGGTAGGTAGATGTATTCTTTGAACCGCATTAAGATTTTGATGCAAAAATAAAATAATAATAAATATTAGGGGCTTCACATACTTAGAACTTTTTTTTTAACTCAACTTTTTTTTTTCATCAAACACATAGGTACGTGTGGCGTATCTATGGATATGTCTTCAAAAATGATATCAAGGTTTCTAATTTTTTTTTTTAAACCGAATATTACGTGACAGACGCTTCCAAAGTGGAAAAAAGTCGGTCCCCCCCTCTAACTTCTAAAATAAGAAAATGAAAAATCTAAAAAAAAACATATGATGTAATATAAAAACTACGAGTACTAACGAAAATTAATTTGAAAGAGATCTCGTAAGTAGTTTTTTTTAATACTTCGTAAATCGTAAACCGCTTATTACCTCTTAATCTTTAAAATAGTAACCCTTAAAATCTAGTGTTAGTAGACAGAATACTTCGTTGATATTCCAAGTGTAGATGTCTGCATGAAAGGGACACTAGGTGGCGGTCGTTAAAGTATTGAATAATATCAAATTAAATTTGTGAAAAAGACGCATAACATCAAAATATTAATAAACCAAGGAAATCGGTTTATAAGGACGGGAACTTAACTACAAATATTTTAATGTTTGCTTTAACTATTTTAGACCGCAATTTACCTACATAAAATTTACCAGACCTTTTTCCAACACGAGGTTTTAGTCAAAATTATAGGCCTGTGGGTTCTCCTGAAAAGGTTATTCCATCGGGAGCTCGACCACAGATAAATAACTACTTCAATTCCCTTTTTATTTAGTCTGAAACTGCCCTTTGTCTACACTGAAGGTCGGAAAAGAGAACCGTACAAATCGCCGCTCATCACGCGACGAATGAACACCCTGCCTAATGAATTAGCAATTTATACAAATTACTCTATTTTACTGTGTTTTTCGTTGATGTGTAGAATTGGGGAACATGGGATTCTAAAAGCAATTTGGAGCGTGTTTTATGGGTTACATGTTTTGTACCCGGTCATTATTAATAATTGTAAAACTATGTATTATGACATAATGCCAGTGATGACATATGGAACTGAGACGTGATCGCTAACAATGGGCCTTATAAGAAAGCTCATGGTCACGCAAAAGACAATAGAGAGGGCTATGCTTCGGATTTCACTGCGTGACCAAATGAGAAATGAGGAGATCCGCAGAAGAACGAGAGTAACCGACATAGCCCGAAGAATTGCAACACTTCCTTTTTTTTTTCTTTCTTTCTTTTATGGCTTCGGACGGTTTGTGCATTTAGCCAATGTCACGTAATGAATTGTTCATGTCGAAAAAGACGGCCGCGTGACCTGTCTTACGATGGAGGTTTAAGACAAAGTCATGATGTGGCCACCATGCTGCAATATTTCACTATTCTTTATGAATTATTTACTGAATGCACTTTTACTACATAAATCACGCACTTTTTAGTAAACAACTCTATAAATAATTTTAAAAGTCCAATGAAAAATGAGCGTGATACTCAGCTTGACTTTCCCGCCAAAACTCCAATTGCAACACTTAAGTGGCAGTGAGCCGGGCACACTGCCCCTAGGACCGGAAGACGCAGCGTGGGTTGCGGTTGACCGCTGGATGCGGGAGGCGCAGGGCCGGTGGTCGTGGAGAACCTTGGGGGAGCCTGGAGGCGCTCCGGTTCCACGGTGTGCCCCTCTACTTGCGGGGCCTCCTGGCCAGCTACTTAGAGGACCGTACCGCCCTCCTCGTGGACGGGGCTGGCCAAGTCCGGCGGTATGGCGTGGAAACCGGCGTTCCACAGGGGTCCGTTCTAGGGCCTCTTCTGTGGAACGTCGGTTATGACTGGCTCCTGCGGGGAACCCTCCTACGAGGCACGAGTGTGAGCCTGGAGCCTTTGGATGTCCAGCAGTGGACGTTTTTTAGCTGAAATGATGATGATATAACCACAATGTAGGTGCACCGCAACTGTTTATTCAGTTAGACAGCTTGGTTCTATGCAATAGTAGGTAAGTCATCATCATTATCACCTTAACGTTTATCCCGGTTGCATCCGCGGCTTGCGCGTTGGAGCCCGGGGTTCGCTTTCCTGCACATTCTCCTCCATTTTGCGCAATCTTTAGCATCCTGTGGTGTGAGATTGTTGGCACGCATGTCTTCTCTTACAACGTCAAACCAGCACTTCTTAGGTCTACCTCGCTTGTTCCAGCCCGGCGGAGGTGCCATGGCAAGACATTTGTTACCCACGTAACACAACCCACAACACGTTTTCGTAAGACGTGGCCGTAGCAGTGTAGGTGACCCTCCTGCAGTTTGTCTGCTATGTCACGCACATGAAGACCGCCACGGATGTGCGAGTTCCTGATGCGGTTTTTCCGCGTAACTCCACACATCCACTGCGGCATATTCATCTCCGTGACATGCAGCTCCTGCCTGTGTCGCTCAAGCACAGGCCAGAAAAAGAATACCGGTTAAGCTTTAGACATGTCCCTAAAGCTTAACCGGTATTTTGGGGTCAAATGACTCCTGTCACTTCAAGCCACTTTGCCCAAGCTGCGGAAATACGTGCCCTGACGTCGCAATCAATGTCAATCAAACAAGTTAGGTAGTAGGTAGGTATGCAAAGTAATTAATATTACCAGTCTTATAGTATACTTATCTTTATGTCATATTAGCAGTGCCACGCGGATTTCATCCGTATTGTCATTAATAGGATCCTATATATGTGAATTTAGGTTATACACCATCTGTGTGTCAAACTTAATATAGATCCGTTTAGAGGTTTTTGCGTAAAAAGGTAATAAACACACATTTTCAGAAAAAAAAACGCATTTATAAATTGGATTATAAGCTTTCATTCAGGTAAGTGAAGCCATGAATTCCCATAAATATTTAACATAACCCACTTTATATAAGAACCAGACAGTTGGTCTACTTCCCTCAAATAAATATCTCTAATGGCGCCGTGACATAGGAAAAATAAGGTTTCCAACATAACAAAGGACTTAGATATTTACAGTTGTTTACTACTACTACTACAAGACTACAACTGCATATCTACTGTTTAATGGGGTTTTCGTTTACAATGTTTGGAGTGTTTTAATAAAGTTTTTCTATACATATTTCTATTGTGTAGATATTCCTAAGTGCGCGTGTCCGACCCGCATTAGGCCGGTTTTCTGGCGTCATGTTTGCCGCAATAAACGTATTTTTATTTAACGGATAAAGGAAAAGAGAAAAATTATTTATTTTGCATTTTTTATGAAAGCATTTGTCTAATTAGACTGTTGATAGTAGAGTGTTTAGTCAGTATAGTGATACGGAGCCCTAGGCATCAGAATCGAATTCTGTTACTAACAAATGGATAGCCTCGAGCATATAGAGCATAATTAGAGTTCGCGTTTAAGTTTCAGAACATGTAAACATCTATAAGTTATTGGAAATGTTACTTTAATTCCTTCACGATAAAGTTTTTGGTTATTACTGTATTGATTTCTGCTGAAATAATAGTACTATTTGCTTAACTTGAAATAACATCTAACAGAAATTATGATTGGTTTGAGTCTACCGTTGGTACTTACATAACTCACAAAAACAACTATTTCATAAAAATAAATAACTAGAATGTAAAATCCACATTTCGTACAGCTTCGGAGCGATACAAACTATACGAGTATACATCAACTTATTTACTTATGTGCCAGAGGGGTGAGTGCTTGGTTATAAGGCTGTTGGTTTGGCAGCCTGCCAGGGCTTGTTTGGACTTCAGCTACCCTGGATTATGGTGATATTTGAGCTTAGTTTTGAATGGGGTGAGTAGAAGAGACGGATTTGTTGAAGTGGATGTTTTAGTAGGGGATTTTGAATTAAAGGCCTAATTAGACCGAAATGCGGTAGCTTGATGGTACGTAGAAACTCGTCTAATATATCTTAATAAAACATCAATTACAAATAGATTTTTATCTACAGAAAATCAAATTCTTTTCAAAAATTGTTGCGGAATTGGCTACAAATTTCCACAGTTCCATTCACATCTTGTTTATCTGTGATGTCTGTTTCGCGGGCAGAACTACTGTATTTTGTATTCATGATTTAGAGGTTATAGGTATATACTAGTTTGAATCTTAAGAGCTATGAGAGTAATTCTGGCACTTTTATGAACAGTCACAGCCTGAAGACCAATTCTTGTATTTTTAAGAATGTTTTCGACCTAATTTCACTCTTAACCTGTCGAAAATACCTCGAATAACTTTACATTATTGATACCGTTTTGATATTGATGATTGCTGAAATGATAAAGGAACTAGATTTTGAGTATTATTAATTACAAGAATCAGCCTTGAGATAAAACTTGAAGCCGTAGGAGACGCCCTGGTCGGGAGACGAACTCCCAGCCACTGTAGGCGTATGCCTGCGGGCGGTGAGCAGTGGGACCGCTCGCCGCCGGGTAAGGACCAGGCCCGAGTCGACGGCGCATTGTGATTCACGCGCGCCTCAAAGAGATTTCAGCATATCGTGACGGGGTCCGATGTCTCTTGGGTCAGGCTTGCGGGTTGGTTAAAAAAGAAACTGTGGCCTTGGCCATCGCACAGGCAAGTGAAGAAACACGGGTGGGTTTTAGTTAGTAAAAGTCTGACACGCCCTTCCGCTCCGCCCGGAGCGGGTGAAGTCATTTGATGATTTTCCATCCCAACAAAAGCTAAAACTTCAACGATCAATATTAGGGACCACGCACAATTTTCCACTGGAAGAACTAAGTGCCGAAACCAAACCAAAGCAAGTATTTTGAACTATAAATTCCAGACAGTAGGTACTCAACGTTATTCAATGTTCACTATTTAATACCAAACACTAACAATATTCCCTACCCTTTTCCACTAATAACGAGCGGTTATTAAGTATTTGACGAGCGACATTAACCTTTAGCACACGAACAGTAAACAGGACTGTATCCGGTAGGGCGACGCCTTGCCAAATGTCGTTGCGGACGGTAGTTTATAGGTACGAAGTATGGCTGTAGGAGGGAGGGAAATATAGGCTCTGTAAGTAGGTACGGCAGGAAAGTTTCACATAATTGGTATAGGAAAGTTTGGGATGGGTACTGATGTTCTGTCTGGCAGGTTCAGGGTTGTGATTTGCCTATTTTTAAGCTGGTTGGTACAGGCTGTGGTTCATTCTTTAGAATTATTACAACGCATACACACTTATGTGATTGTTTTTCCATTGTGTGGCGCTCGTGGGTTACAGCTGAAAATCAGCGTCTGGTACCAATTTTTTGTTGTCTTCTGACACTATTTTAACAGTCTTTTTGGCATTATGATCTTTGTTTATTTATATACTAGCTTTCCGCCCGCGGCTTCGCCCGCGTGGAGTTCGGTTATATCGCGTTTCCAAGAGAACTCTTCAATCTAAAGGTTGTGAAATTTGAAGTCAATTTGGATGATAGCATATGGTTATTGAGGTTGTCTGATCACAACTAATGAATCAGGTTTATTGCAGGTACTGCTTAGAGATTCTTTTAAAGCAAATTCTTTCAATTTTAAGAATTCAATGTGGGAAAAATTGAAAGCCACATCTCCTGTGTAAATATATGAAGCCTTCAAGAATATTTAATTTTTAGAAGCCTTAAATCGTACTACTAGACTTGACAAATTTAGTTTGACCTCGTTTATTTGCAATAAATGCTAGATAGTGCATTTCTACAGATAAACGAATTGAACATATGCTATTACCAAGCCGTCCGTCAATTAGTCGTCCTCCGTGGCACAGCGGTCAACACGCCTGCCTGCGACGTGGAGGCCCCGGGTTCGATTCCCAGCCAGGTCATGATGGAAAACGATCTTTCCCTGATTGACCTGGGTCTTGGATGTTTATCTATAGGTATATGTATCTATTATAAATATAGTATCGTTGAGTTAGTATCCCATAACACAAGTCTCGAACTTACTTTGGGGCTAGCTCATGATGTGTGATTTGTCCGTATATATTTATTTTATTTATTTATTACCACTTAGTTCCAAATAAATGCTATTTATTGTACATATAGTATTGGCAACTTGCATTTAGCGACTAAAAAGGTTAGACAAAAAGGTTTAGAATGCTTTTTATTTGCTCTTAAACTCCCACATAATCTCGCATCTAAATCCAAAATCCCTTTGAGGGAATCCAATCAAACAAGGGCTGTGTTAGCTTGGTGGCAAACAACCATAAAAATAATTTGCTCGTGGCAAAGCCATTGCGCAAACAGACAGGAATGTCAGCTCTGCCCTTGTTTGCCATGAACGAAATGAGGTTAGGGTTGTCGATAAAAGATAGCATGAATTTTGGCGAGAAATAAATATTTCTGACAGTATTTATTTAGTTACACTTATTATATAAAAGTCGTGGTGGCCTAGTAGTTAAAATACCTGTCTCTCAAGTATGAGTGTGCGTGTTGGATTCCAGATCAAGCAAGTAACTTTAAAGTATATCTTAGACACCAATGACTGGTTAAACGGCGAAGGAAAACATCTCGAGGAAACCTGGACTTTAAGTATAGATTCGCCAACCCGCATTGAGCAAGCGTGGTGATTACGCTCAATCCTTCTCTGTGTGAGAGGAGACCTGTGCCCTGCAGTGGAACGATTTAAAGGTTAATGATGATTATATAAAAACAGGTTATCAGCTAAATACCTATATAATATATTCATTTTATACAAGTATACAATAAATAATTAAGAAAATAGGTAGGCGTCAGAATTGTTGTCAATGGGTAAGTGCCCAAGAAGCTGCATTACTACGAGGCTGATGGCAATGTTGATGAGATGCTTACACTAGAAGTTTTACGGACGCCAAGCCCACCAAAACGTATGGGTAGCTTGAAGCCATGCGCGGCCGTCTAAAGCCATGTTTAAAATGGATGTAAGAGTACTGTGAATAGCAGGATCGATTTTGTCCAAAAGGTGTGGCTGCTTCCATAAAGGGGAAGATCATAGAAAATACATCAACAACAATATCTGATTACGATGAATATAGAATGTAATTCAATTTTAGAAAGTCTATACTAAATATTCTTAAAATATCAAATGTTTTCCACCGACGAATGGTGAAAACCTGTCTTCTAAAATTGGAGAACCTAGAAGATGAAATGAACATTCATGTTGAAGGTAATAAATAAAATTTTTCTTGTCAGTAAGGTACTTTGTTTTTATCTATGGTTTTTGAAGTCTCGATTATCTGTGGTATAAAATGACAGTGAATAATGGTTTGTGGAAATGTAAAAAAATAATCTTACAGTGGCAAAAATACGAATAGGAAAAATACCTCTAATGATGGAATAAAATCCTGGAATTTTCCGCTTAGCGAGCCTTTTGAATTAGTATCGATTTTCGCATGAATAAAGTCGCCTTCGGTTGCGTAAACGGTTATTTAAGTAAACAAGAGGGAATAACAACAAGAGTGTTGTATCATACATCACTACTCTGTAGTCGAGTAACTAATACCATCTCTATGTATTAGTGTCTATGAATATTGTCTATAGTCTTGTCATTGTAACTTAGGATCTGACCTGAAGATGTCGAATATTATGTAATTATTTTACAAGTGTAATAAACCAGTCTAATTATCTAGAGTCTTTAATATTGACCAACACAAGAATAATACATGGTGTCAGAAGTAGAACAATACATGGTGTCAGAAGTGAAAACGAAGAAAGAAAATTCATAAAATGCAAAAGTCGGATGGCGTCGCTGGCGGCCATGATGCCGGAAGCCATTGTTCATTGCACAGTGGCTTGAAGGCGCTTAAAATATCGTCAGATGCAGCAAACAACAATTGCGAAGCCTGGAAGCGCTGGTGGCAACAGTTCGAATTATACTTGTTGGCAACAGGTTTGGACAAGTCCGGTGAGAAACGCAAGATCGCCATTTTATTACATCACATTGGTGAAAAATGCTTAAATATTTTCAACACATTCAACATAAATATTGGAGAAAGCACATTACATGACGTCAAAGCCAAATTCGACGAATTTTTTCAACCCAGAAAAAATATTACCATGTGTCGTTACATGTTTTTTACAACACGTCAACAGAAATCGGAAAGCATCGAGGATTTCTTAACCGATCTCGAAAATAAGAGCCAAGATTGCGAATTTGGAACGCTCAGAGAATCTCTTATCAGAGATATTTTTATCGCCAACTTGAGTTTGGACTTAGCACATGTACGTCAGAGACTGCTGCAGGAACCTGATCTGACATATCAGAGGATGCGAGAGCTAGCTAGGACACTCATCGTCGCACAGCAGGATGCAGACCAAATTGTCAAGAGGTCCACTAGTCAAGAGTCTGAAAAAGTCATGCATCTGCGTCGGAGGAGCCGTGGTCGAGCGGAGCGTCAGCGACGGCGAGCTTCACCAGTCAGTCAGCAGGGATCCAGCGCAGGGAGGTCAAAGTCAAGTCCCAGTCCTGAGAAGCGCTCGAAGACGTGTAGCCGCTGTGGACAACACCACCGCTACAAATGTCCAGCGCAGGGAGCTAAATGCAGGTCATGTAACTCTTATGGTCATTTTGCAAAATTTTGTTACTCCAATAATGGAAAAGTCAGTCATTTAGAGTCGTTTAGTTCAACTGGTAGTCAAGATAATTTTGTTGGAATTTTAAATTGTCATAATTTCAGTCATAGTCATAAGTCTAGTCAATATAATTGTCATTTAGAGTCACAAAGTCATCACAAACGAAATCATTACAGAAATAGCAGGTTGTCATACACACAGTCACAGTCACATCCCAAGTTACAATCAACGGTCAGGTCGCACATAGGCCAGTCGCAGTCAATGTCTAAGAGATCTCATGTGGACTCATCTTATCATAAAAAATATCCTGTGTCATATTTCTGTGATGAAAGTGGTGATGATGTCATATCTCAGTGATGAAAACACTGAACAGTCTGAGAGATTCAGAGTCAAGTCAAAAAAGTCAAAAAGTCTTAGTCGAGATTCATATCTTAATGATGAGTACAGACACAAGTCTGAGGAATCTCACACAACAAACACTTGTAGAATTATTACAGCAAGGTCAACACATAGTAAACAGGTCAATACAGTCGAGTCAAAACAAAACAAATACTATTCTAAACAGTCATGGAACATAAACATTTTAGTTGGTCATACACAAATTAATTGCATTATTGACTCGGGAGCTGATATCAATATTATGTCAAAGAGAACTTTTCAATTTTTGAAATGTCAAAGTCAAATGTCACTTGAGAAATGTCAAATAAACGTTAGTGGGTTTGGTGGTATATCAATACCTATTATGGGCAAAGTCAATGTAAAATGTAGTTTATCTTTAAATAATAGCACTATTAGTGTAAATATAGTGTTTATAGTCGCAGATTTAGTTTGTCCGAATGTTTTAGGTCTACCAACTTGTGAAAAATTAGGTATAGTTCAAAGAGTTTTCTCTGTGTCTCAGCAAAATTTTAGTGAGCGAATTCTTACACAATACAATGATGTATTTCAGGGTCTTGGATGTCTACCTCAAGTCTGTCGCCTGAAACTCAAACCTGAAGCAGTGCCATGCGTGGATGCTCCGAGAAGAGTACCCTTCGCTTTACTGAACAAACTGCAATTGTCAATATGCCCACACCAAAAAATGTCAAAGAATTGCAAAGAATATTAGGTATGATCAATTATTTAGGTCCCTTTATTAGCAATTTGCCTCAAAAAACTCAAATTTTAAGAAATCTTTTGAAGAAAGATTCAGTCTGGACTTGGGATGAAAATCATAGTCAATGTCTTAAGAGTTTAATCGATGAAATTACAAATTCACCAGTTTTAGCTCATTATAATCCCAATGTACCATTAGTCTTGTCAGTCGATTCGTCAAAGTCAGCATTAGGAGCAGTCATTATGCAAAATAATAAAAATAAGTCTAAATATTGTAATAGAAATACAAAGTCATTGTCATTATTGTATCCCAATGATCATGTATAAAGTATACATAAGTGTAAAAGAAAGCCTGAAAGCGATTGGGAACAAGCCATTGTCAAGCTAAGGTTGGCTAATAATAGGTCATATGTCGTTGAGGATGTCAATGGAGTTAGGTATAGGAGGAATAGGGTTCATTTAAGACACAAATATTCTCCTATGCTATCCAATTCGTCGCAGGGGAGAGAGGAAGGTAACAGGCAGGAGTCTAGACCTCAAGAGCTCTCATCTCAATCCTCAGTCAGTCAACATGTAACTCGTTCTGGAAGAGTTGTAAAGCCAACCAGAAGGCTAATTGATGAAATAGATTAAGTAGAACATTGTATCCTAGATTAAGACCTAACCATAGTCTTAAGTCATTGTCTAAATTATAACTAAGTCAGGTCTCTATAATATTGTTTGTCAAGGGTTAATTTAAACTTAAACAGGGGGGATGTTGTATCATACATCACTACTCTGTAGTCGAGTAACTAATACCATCTCTATGTATTAGTGTCTATGAATATTGTCTATAGTCTTGTCATTGTAACTTAGGATCTGACCTGAAGATGTCGAATATTATGTAATTATTTTACAAGTGTAATAAACCAGTCTAATTATCTAGAGTCTTTAATATTGACCAACACAAGAATAATACATGGTGTCAGAAGTGTAACAATACAAAGAGAAATGTTAATAACGATGGTAAAATAAATAAAAGTCAACAAATTACTTTGTATTATTGTTTCAATTTCTTTCGGAGTTTCCCTTTTAGGAAAGGTCACCACCGAACCGAGATTTTTTTGGTTTGCTGTGTAAAGTAATTCATATAAAATAATGAGAGTGAGCCTCTGCCCATTTGACATGTTTTTATGGCTAAAATAAGTAGCTTGTTTTGGAGTAATGAATTCGATGAGGTTTATTTATTTATTTATTTAAAGCACAGCCACATCACATACATTAAACTTAGGCTAGAGTAATCTTAATAACTAAAGGACTAATGTAAATGACAATTACGGCGTACATAGCATTGATTTATATATTTTACTGCCTCGAAAAATACATTACGCTACACTAAGACTAATACAAACAAGACAGACTATAGTGAATCAGGCTGTGACAAATATTTAGAACAAAATTAAGAACATATAAAATACAAAAATTTTAATTAAAAATAATAATGTATAAAACAAACTATATTGAAGAAAAAAAAAATTAAAACTAAGTTGGCAAGGATAGTGTGATTTTTTTTTAATACTGCCCGCTTGTCGCTGAATAAATAAAAAAATAATTCTGGGTTTAAATATATTGGCACGCTTTTAGTAAATACGGCCCTTTTTAATGTGCACGTATTTCTATACCATTCTTATAAATATAATTTCAACGTTTTTGATTTAACTAATATTTATAACCGGTATTTTGAACAGTTCTTCTCCATATGTACTTATTAGGCTTTAAAATAGACGTTTAGCTTCTATTCTTTTGTCTTTATGAATGACCAACCCCTTGACAATTGTTGACGCACCTTGTAATTGTTTTAGGTATTTGAAATAAATACTTTGAGTTTGAGGCAAGACCCGGTTCGTTGTTTTGTTTTTGGTCTTGAATTTATAACGCAGATTAGAAAAGAAGACTTAGAAAGAAAAAGAAAACACGTTCTTTTAGTAGCAGCTAACATGTATTTACTTTGTTCTAAAAAAATAATTATCAATTGTTTTAAGCAGTTCGGTGGAAAACGAAACAAACTGTGTCTCTAATTTTTTTTTTTTTTTTTTTATGAGAATATAAACCAGCGCTTGACCGCAATCCTGCCCGATGGTAAGCAGTGACGCAATCGTTGATGGTAAAGCGCACTAGTTTATTAAGAGCCTATTCACTCTAGCCTTGAAGACACTCAAATTGTAGTCCGACGGAAACACCGCCGCCGGCAGATTGTTCCAGTCCCTCGATGTACGCGGTATAAAGGAGGAGGCGAAACGCTTCGTCCGGATCGTAGAGGTGTTAACAACATAAGGGTGGAAACTCGCCGTACGACGGGTCGTCCGATGGTGGAACGGAGATGGGGGAATTAAATCGTGCAATTCCCTCGCACACTCCCCAGAATGTATCCTATAGAACACCGAAAGGCTGGCTACTCTACGCCTGTGCTCTAGGCTTTGGAGACCAACTCGAGTTAAATCAGGGTCACCAATCAGCCTCTTCGCACGCCTCTCCACTGAATCCAAAGTGGCCAGGTGACACTTAGCAGCACCAGCCCAAATGTGGCTGCAGTACTCCACACACGAACGGACCTGTGCTTTGCACAACATTAGAAGCTGCCCTGGTGTGAAGTACTGCCGGACCTTTGCGATTACACCAAGTTTTCTGGCAGCCACCTTGGCCTTGGACTCAATGAACCGCCCAAAGTTTAGGTTCGAGGAAATCTCAATACCCAAAAGCTGAAGGCGGTCGGTACACTCCAAGGATACATTCCGAAAAGTAGGAGCCAAGGTGAACGGGCTCCTTTTGGCGGTGAAAAGACACGCCTGCGTTTTGGCGGCATTGAATGCTACAAGATTGACATTGCTCCATTCGGAGACTGCCTGAAGTGCAACACTCGTCCGCTCTACCATGGCCTCTCTTTCGGACCGGATTGATTCCCTACTAGCCCGAATTGTCTCTAATCCACACCAAAAGATACATTAATCAATGTATAGTGTTAATAAAACTATATCTCCATGCCACCCCTACTATGTTAACACAAAAGGGGTTCAACTAAGCATTAGTAGAAATTTGGCTGCTCAATAACTTTCCTAATGGCATGGTACGCTCTATGTTTATGCTTTTCCGGGTTTTACCGTGAAATTGGGGACGAAGGAAGTCGGTTTTTGATTATATTAATGACTTGATATGTGGATCAAAATGTACACTTTTCAAGCAAAAAGATTACAGTCCAATGGGAGCGGTGGTGGTTCAGTGAAAGTGAAATGCTTTCTTTGTACAAATTACTTTCATCGCTGTTACCAAAATGGTGAAGAAAAACATCGTAACAAATTCAAGCCTAGACTAGAGCTAAAAGTTTGAAAACATGTAACATCTACCAAACCGTATTTGGCCCACGTGATACGAGTAGATTACGGACCACTAATTCACACTGAGAGAGTGCTGGTATATCAGTAGTGCGAATATCATAGATTATAATTTTAGGAACGTATTTTTTAAAAATTTTAAACTAGGGATTTTTAAGTAGCGATGCAATCGCTGTTGGTAAAGCGCGCTAAATTTATTAAGTCAATTCACTTAAAAAACTTACTGAATAAGAAGGAAGACGGCAGTTGAGCGGGGTGATGCAATGTTAAACCCAACAATATAACCAACGATGCTGCCCCAGAGGGAGATGGATCTGGAAACCCTCCACGACACAACAACATTTGGCGCATTACCCGGTACAGATCGCTACACAACTGCTAAAACCTGTCCTCCGTACGGCTGCACTAGACATCATGCCGGAACACGACGAATTGCTTGGCGACTATCATATATAGAAATTTGGTTAAACTTTTCGTTTGTGTTTTAAGCACAATAAAATTGGAATCAAGCCATAAAAAATAAGGTCTTAAAAATTCTGAGAAATAAGTGCCCAAATATTATAAACGTTCCAATTTATTTAACTCCGTGCTTGTGTTAGGCACCAAAGGCAAAAGGAGGGCCGTCCTACGTGACATTGCTTTGCCTTTGACAGCAAGAGATGAAGTTAAAAATTACCCGTTTCGTTCAAACGCTTACAGACACAGCAATGCTTTTTACTTCAAAACTAGGTCATTACACTAATTACTAAGCACAATTTCAGCACAGAGGGGCTCGTGGTTAAGTAACTACAGACAGAAGGGTCGATCACAGGCCAAGCTAAGCTTGCTACGAATGGGTGACCGTACATAAAAAAAGCAAATGAGGTCGTTGCTCCAAACTGTTATTTGTAGGTCTCAAGATAAGTTTAACCAGTGGGTTTCGTAATAGCCAGTATCTGGGTTGTAAGCTAAGGAAGTAAGTCACAAAGAGATGTCAGCACATCGTGACGGGATCCACAAAGACCGATGCCTGCCAGGACTGCAGGTTGGTTGAAAGAGAAACCGTGACCCTAGCGCACAGGCAAGTCAAGGAACACGGGCGTGTTTTAGTCAGTAAAAATCTGATACGCCCTTCCGCTCTGCCCAGAGCGGGAGAAGTCATTTGATGAATTTCCCAACCATACAAAAAAGAAGTGAGTCAGATAATCAACTGTCCATGCATAACAGTGGTATTAAGGCGTATCTGATTAAAAAATAATCTTCATCTTCTAATGACTCTGTATGATTTATTATCACATTATTATTAAAAAAATTTCTCCACTCCAGTGTAAAAAACCCACAGAGCAATTACGTGGCTGGTGGCTTAAATAAACAGCACATTACTGCCCGGGAGCTAATCCAAGATTTCCTGAGCGATCTTTTACGACGGTCCGGAGTGTTTATGAGCTCAAACATCGTATAACGCCCCCGTGAGATCGACTTGTTACTTATTGATAATATTATGTGTTCTACGGTTTCTTGTAACATTCTGTTGCGGTTTTAAAGGGTGCTAGTAGAATGAAGGTTGGTGGTTAGTATCGGTAGTAGAAACTAGCCGAAAGTCCTATAAAGAATGATTCGTTTTTTTCATAATTATAAACTAGTGCTTGACCGCAATCTCGCCTGATGGTAAGCAGTGATGCAATCGTTGATGGTAAAGCGCGCTACTTTATTAAGAGTCTATTCACTCTAGCCTTTAAGACACTTAAATTGTAGTTAGACGGAAATACCGCCGCTAGCAGTCCGGATTGTAGTGGTGTCAACAATATAAAGGTGGGTACTCGCCGTACGACGCGTCGTCCGATGATGGAACTAAGATGGGGGATCATGCATGGGGAGGAAGTCATGCGATTCCCTCGCACACTCTCCAAATGCATCCTATAGAACGCCGACAGGCTGGTTACTCTTAGCCTGTGCTCTAGCCTTTAGAGACCGTTTTGAACCAAATCTGTTTGCGCGCCTCTTCACCAAATCCAAATTTTCCAGATGTCATTTTGTAGCATCAGCCCAAATATGATAATAATCATGTTCATATAATAATGATCAATATGTTTACCCTACTTGTAAATGGCTTAGATTTTACTTGAGAGTTTCGGCTCTAAGAGTCTGGTTACCATGATTTATAATAAAAATCTTGATATATAGTACGGAAACTTGGGATTAGTTTGATTGCTGGGGTTGCGTGATTCGCGACAGTTGTTAGTCCGAAACTTGACCAAAAAGGACAAAGAATTGAAATTAATATCTAGATTCCTCCTTCAAATAATTTACACAAAAATAGGTGAGAGCCACAATCGCGACAGGACGTACGCTCAATTCGTTTTCAAAACATTCAGGGTGAGATTGTAACAATATGGCGGCCCAAGTAGGGGGGTGATCGTCAGAAAAAACGAGAACAGTTCCCAGTTTGAGAGTGTTCCGAGTATCCGAGCACTTTTCAATAAAACGTAGAACAAAGGTGTTCCGGCTGCCATTGAAAACAATACATAATCGCCAGGTCTAAAGATCAAGTGATAGAAAAAAAAATGGAAAAAGACCGAACACAAATACAGAAAAGGTATTGTGAAACTGTGTATTTCTATTTGTAACTGTTTGTATAGACGGTAACGCTGTCGCTGAAACGAGCGCTGGGCTCTGTTTTGCATAGGGTTGCAGCATAACGCTGAGCGACAGCCTTTTTGCGTGGATGTGACGCATGATCCCTCAATCATTTCTTATTTTTAAAATTTTTTGCGTTAAATTTCTTTCTAAGTATGCAGGTATCATCGAAAATTTCTCTTTGTACAGAGCACAGGCAAGATATCTTGATATCCCAAGTCCCTGGTGGGTTATATACATGGGTACACCATTACCTGTGTTAGGACAGCGGATGCTTTATATCTCGGTGGTAGGTTCCCATGGATAACTTCTGACATCATTGTAGGGTTGTATGAAAAATTAAAGGAGAATCCAGTACGATGTCAAAAGTCTTTTCTCTTAGCATGATGTTGCGAAAGTAAAAAATAAAAAGTAATTTACATATATTCTTCTCCAGATCCCAGGCAACCTATTTTTTTTGTTTTGGCATGGAGAGGTAAGACGCAAATACGCGAATGGACAGAGTTACATTCGATATTATAATAATAATATATTGGGATGGCGCCCAACATGACATAGAAAATAACTTTATTAGTGGCGCCCAACGTGGGATTAGGATTACAATATTCAGGATGAAAAATAGCCAATAGTTTTCACCAGGTTTCAATCTATCTATTTTATTAGGCGACAAGTCGTGACAGGCAAACAAATAGTGTTTCTTTCTTATTTACAATCTAATTAGTATTAGTATAGCTTGGCGCCCAACATGGCGTAGCGAAAACTTAGTTCCAAAGATAACCGCTTACAAACAAACTAACACTTCAGCTTAATTATTAGTAGGAGATATAGAAGTTATATACGTGATTGCGAAGGTAGTATTCAGCGATGCATATCCTCAGTCTGGCTATATATAAGTACAAGTTACATCCATCCATAAGTTTTTTAGCTTTCTCATTTCACCCTTTGAAACTTCGTGATAGGTCAGTCTCTGCATGAAATACTTTTTTTTTACCTTGGCCTTTATTAACGACCCTAATCAACGTTTAATCTATGAATAAGGTTTCTGTTACTTAGTAAATAAGTTATTATTAATTTTACTAAGGGACTAAGTCGATGTAACATTAGTGTTATTTAGATTTATGTGGCATACCACACCCACCATATATGAGCAGGCCATGCCCTTGAAACTAGGTAATTTTGTATTTTGAAGGACAGGACTGCTTGAAGGGCTCAGCGCCCAAAGGAAAGCCTCTGCTATCCATCATTTTTTTTTTAATAATTATAAACTAGCGCTTGACTGCAATCACGCCTCATGGTAAGCAGTGATGCAATCGTTGATGGTAAAGCGCGCTAGTTTATTAAACCCATTCACTTAAAAAACTTAGTGAATAGGAAGAAAGACGGCAGTTGAGCGAGGTGATGCAAATTTATAAACCCAACAACACGGCCAATGGGAAATTGATCTGGATGGACCATGATCAAACTCCCGACACAACATCATTTGGCGCATCGTACCCGGCAAGCTTCACAACACAACTGCTCAGACCTGTCCTCCGTACGGCTTCACCAGACATCACGCCGGAACACGACGAATCGCTTGGCGGCAAGACTTTGTCTGGTGGGTGGTAACTTCTGCTGGCAGCCGATCTTATGGCTGCCGAGTCACCGAGCCACCGAGTCGATTCTATCCATCTGGCTGTCAGTAGGTGCCATCAACCGCATTTTGTAGACAGATCAAATTTTCACAGAGTTTATATGTATTCCTATTGTCTCTATAATGACGACTGACTTTGGTAGCTGTTAAGCCAAATTTCAGCCAAAAGTAGACCACTGCTCTATTTCTTGATCCCAAATGGAGACCTCTCTACTACTTGGACCGGTTTTGTGTTTCTCCCCTCCAACGGATTCCATTAGCCTTCACAAGCCCTCAGTCTTGTGGCAGGCCTTCCAACCCTACGTCTTCCGGCACTCATTCACCAAACCAGAATTTTTAGGCCCTATCTGTATTTTTTTCAACATGTAATGTACCCTTCCCACTGTCACTTGAGTGTGCCAATTCATCAGACTATATCGGATACTTCAGTTGTCCTACGGAAATATTTTTGATTCTACTATGGGCCACTACTGCGTTTCAGTGCATTACTACCTCTTTAAAAAACAGTCGCTATGCTCCTTTAACAATTCTGTTCGATTGACTGCTGTGCTGCGTGTCGCAGATTCGATTCCCGAACGGAACAAATATTTGTATGACCTGCAAGTAGTTGTTCCGGGTCTGGTTGTTTGTACTCACGACACAGGAGAAAATCCCAGTGCAGGGCAACGTTAAAAAATGATAATAATACAAACACGAAAGCCATGTTTTTTTTTCCAAAAGACATAGTATTAAATATTTTACTGTGTTAAGGTACATCATGTGAGTCCGGATCACACTTGGCCGTTTATTTCGTCGTGTGGAGTGAGTAATAAACGTTCGAACGGCGTAAAGTCCATTATTTACTAGTAGGTACGTTTGTATCGTCGGGTGCTAATAGCTGTTTTGTTCTTGTAATTTTCTGTATTGACTTATATTATTTTGTATGCCGTAATATACCGCATTGTAGTAAGGTTATAATCCTATTTTCTTGTAAATACATTTGACTACTTCTAACGACTAACTCTGCACTATATTTTATCATTAAAATACTTTTGAACGATAGTTATAAATATTGACAAAGCAGGATATTACAATACATTCAGTTGCCATAAAGAAAATTCATTTTAAAGTTTATTACAAATTTATACGTTGACGGTGTTGCCACCTCGAATATTATAATTAGTTTTTTTTTTATTAAATCAGTATGATTTCGAATCACGAAAAACTGCATAATAAGACTTTGTCAGTGTCGATAACCATGATTAATGAATCTATTGATAAGTAATACATATTAGGAAAATTGATGTTATTCCAGTGTCTAATTTAAACAGATCATTCATATTACAAATTGTTTATAACCTAAATATTTGTTATGTTCTAGTGAACTAATATAAAGCATATGAGATAAACATACAGAAGACAAATGAAGGAAGAAAATAAGGAAAAGAAAACAACAAAATTATCTCTCTACCCTATTATCCCAAGCGATGCAAGGATACCAACATTCTATGCATACAAAATTTCACATCCTGGAAGTTGGTATTATACTGTTTAGTCTTAAATAACTTACCATGAAGGCAAAGTGGTTTAAGTAAACCTTTTTGATTTAAAATTACCACAGTAATTGAAATTCACAGCTAAATTATGTCAAATCCGGATACGTTATTGCCACAGAAATCGTAATAACAATTACGATTTCTGTGGTTATTACCGAACAGAGGTGTTAAAGGAGCCTAGCGACTGTTTTTTAAAGAGGTAGTAATGCACTAAAATACACATATGGGTACACAGGGCCTTGGAACGCGTAACGAGAATGGAGAAAGATTCATAGAGTTTTGTCTCAACAATGACCTGACCATCGGCGGAACTTTATTTATACACAGAGACATACATAAGTACACATGGACATCACCCGATGGCACAACTAAAAACCAAATTGACCACCTTGCCATTAGTTCCAAATGGCGAACGTCTTTGCTCGATGTACGAAACCGAAGAGGAGCTGATATTGACAGCGATCATCACTTGGTTGTTGCCGAAATGCGACTCAAGGTTGCGGTAGCACGACCTGCTGGGGGACCTGGAAAGATTGGGAAAAGGTTCAACGTCACTAACCTTAGAGACCCTGACACCAACAACAAGTTCAGACTCGAACTCCGTAACCGCTTCTCCGGACTCAAAATCAACGACGCTTCAATAGACGAAGAGTGGAATCATATAAAAGTGGCATACACAGAAACCAGCTCTATTGTCTTAGGGCACACCACACATGAGCGTGAAGACTGGATGTCACAAACTACATGGGACCTTATCAACGACCGGAGGGAACTGCATTTAAAACTGCTAGGAACCAGCGATGACTCACTACAAGCCGAACTCAGACAGCAGTACCGTCAGATCCGCAAGAAGATCTATCGTAGTACGCGGAAAGATAGAAGGATGTGGGCTGATGGTATTGCTGACAACGCCCAACTCGCTGCTAACTCCGGCAATCTGAGAGAGCTATATAAAGCAACTAAAACCTTGGCAGGCAAGAGCAGTACACGCAAGAAGCCTCTTAAGTCGAAAGACGGACAGCTTATTGTGACATCGGAAGGGCAACTTCAACGCTGGCGTGAACACTTTGAAGAGGTATTCCGCTCCACAGCATCGACCACGTCGGAGACACCGCAAGACACATCTATACCACCTAGGCTCTTAGATATCAATGTCGATCCACCTACACACGACGAGGTAGCGAAGGCAGTACTATCTTTAAAATCTGGCAAAGCTCCGGGCCTCGACCTGATAACTGCGGAAATGCTGAAAGCCGACCTCCCCTCCGCCGTCGAGGTTCTGACACCTTTAATTGAGAGAGTCTGGACGAAGGAGGAACTTCCAGATGACTGGAACAAAGGGCTTCTTATAACCGTGCCCAAGAAAGGTGACTTAAGCCAATGTAGCAACTGGAGAGGCATTACATTGCTCTCGATACCGTCTAAGGTCTTCTGTAAGATTTTACTAGACAGACTATCGCGGGCCGTCGAACCTCTTCTACGCAAGGAACAGGCTGGCTTTCGCCCGAACCGCTCGTGTACCGACCAAATAAATACCCTGCGCATCATCCTTGAACAGGCATCAGAATGGCAAAGGGAAGTCTATCTTACCTTTGTAGACTTTGAAAAAGCCTTCGATACGCTGAGGTGGTCAAGCATATGGACTCGATTGCACGACATTGGCGTCCCACCGAAGATAGTAAACCTACTAAAAGCCATATACAGAAAATATTCTTGTAGAGTTACCCATGATGGCCTGATCTCGGAAGATATTGATGTACACGCGGGCGTTCGACAAGGCTGTTTGCTCTCGCCTCTCCTGTTCCTGGTTGTTCTCGACGGGATTATGCATCGCGCACAGCACAACAAGCGACGCGGGATAGAGTGGGGGATAACCAATGTTCTAGAGGACTTGGATTATGCTGACGATCTATGCCTGCTGAGTCATACGCACCGTGACATGCAGTCCAAGTTGGATGACCTAAGCAGGGAGGCTAGTACTACAGGTCTAAAAATCAACACTCGGAAGACCCAAGAGATGCGATCTGGAGTGGAGATTCGCACACCACTACGGATTGGTGCAGAGGAAGTGGAGCGCGTCCACAAATTCACTTACCTCGGTAGTGTCGTGTCAGAGACTGGAGGTACCGAAGAGGACATCACTTCACGTGTTGCCAAGGCCAGAGCAACCTTCGCACAGCTGCGGCCTGTGTGGCAGTCACGGAAATTGACGCGTCGAATCAAAATCAAAATATTCGGGTCCAACGTTAAATCCGTACTGCTATATGGGTGTGAAACGTGGAAGGTTACCAAAGTCATCTCGCACCAGCTCCAAGTCTTCGTCAACCGCTGTCTCCGCCGAATCCTCGGCATTTACTGGCCCGATAAAATCTCCAATGAACAACTCATGAAGCGCTGCCGCGAATCCCCGATCGACCAGCAGATCAAACGACGCAAATGGAACTGGATTGGACACACCCTTCGAAGAGATTCCGATCATATCCCGAAGCAGGCGCTCGATTGGAATCCTCAAGGAAAACGCAAGCGTGGTCGGCCAAAACAGACCTGGCGTCGTACAGTTGCAGACGAGGCGAAGAAAATCGGAAAGACTTGGAGCGAGATAAAACGCGAAGCTCAGGACCGAACGGGATGGAGACTCACTGTGGACGCCCTCTGCCCCATCCAGGGGACATAGGATCTTAAGTCAAGTAAGTCAATGCACTAAAATGTAGTCGCTCATAATGGGCCATAGTGGCTTATGATTGGAGTTACACTCCGCGATCGAATCAGAAATATTTCTGTAGGAGAACTGAAGCATCCGATATAGCCCGAAGAATTGGCACACTTAAGTGACAAAGGAAAGGGTACATTGCTTGTAGAAAAAATTACAGATGGGGCCTAAAGATTCTGGTTTGGCGAAAGAGTGGCGGAAGACGTAGGGCTGGAAGGCCTGCCAGAAGCTAGACTGAGGGCTTGTGGAAGCCCATGGAATTCGTTGGAGGGGAGAAACTCAAAACCGGTTGAAGTAGAGACTCCTCGTCTCTTGAGGTCAAGAAATGGAGAAGTGGTCTACTTTCGGCTGAAATATGAAGTTATCTTTTGTACCCTCTTTACTGCAAATAAACTAAATGACAAAACTACCCACAATCATTCAAAGTTATAACCTACGTTGGCACTACTATTAAGCCACATGTAAAATTGTATAATTGGCATTTTGTGAAGATTTTACATTCTGGCTGTTTAGCAGATTTCTGTATTTTTAACCACAGTAAAAGAAAGAAGTTTGGTTTAAACGCCTCCCGCGTTTGTACAGCAGTAGGACAGCTTAGCAAAACGTTTAATTCTACATGTTGCCAGTACCGTATAGCCACATGTACCTATAACTTCCCTACGGAGTGGTTTTAAGGTCGCATTAGTGACAGGTCATCGAGCAGAGCTCGGGTCTAACCTAATTCACTACACTTTCACTGGAGGTAAGCAGATTACGCGGTGCCCGTTGAAACGTTAAAGATTTTAAAAGCGAGAGTGAATATTTTATATAACGTATGTAGATATAAAAACAGGAGAGATATATTATGGTTTGATGCAGGATAAGGCAGTTCTGAAACACAAAAAGGCTTTTTTATTTCCTGTAGTGAGTAGATTCTTATTACAAGGAAAATAAGTAGATGTTACTAACGAATAATAAGAGTAATTTTGTTTGAAATTAGCTGCACTGGGCATGCGTGGCTCTCACAGGTACCCCCGAACAACCTAGCAAAGTTTCATCACAGCGGTTCCTAACCCTTTCAATGTCACTGTCCCTGTGAAAAAGTATAGGAATTGATTTTACCCCTAGCTAATTTAAGATAATGAAAACCACACAAATTCGAACTAAAATATGTTTATTATGTAAAAAACCTAAACGTGCAACGTTTAGGTAACTAGTAAAGTAATATATAAATCTCGCAGTTAACTAATGTGAAGGTTGAAATTGCTTTGCATTCGCAAGTTTGACAATATTTGGTTCGGTTTCACTCAACGCGCATCTCATAATTAATCTGTTTATTTTTGTTTATTGCTATTTCAATAATACTTCGTACCATCCCATGTTACTCCCCTAGAATCTTCGTTTTACCCCTGCGGGGGTAATTACCCCTGGTTAGGACCACTGGCATAAAGGATAAAAGTACAAACTTTGATTTCTATTTATACACTATGTAACCCCTATTATTCCTGTTAGGGACTTATAGATCTGACACTATAAAATCTGATCAAAAAGTTCTTTTTGTGAATATTATAAACTAGTGCTTGACCACAATTCCACCTGATAGTAAGCATTGATGCAATCGTTGATGGTAAAGCGTACTAGTTTATTAACAGCCTATGCACTCTAGCCTTGAAGACACTTAAATTGTAGTCACACGGCAGCTGGCAAATAGTTCAAAATGTTAGTAAACTAATTTTTACTCACAGAACTCTCTTTTTAACACATTTTCCCTTTCGACATGGGCAGAACTCCAAGTTAATCAGTGAGTGGGTCACCACTTCGTACACTTGCATAAGTTTAGGAGTGAGCTTGTGATCCATCATTAACTTCTTCTGGCTTCACGCCAGAATGGACTGTGGTCATTTTAAAAGTTTTTTATTAAGAGGTTTTATAAGCTACGAAAATCGTGTAGGAACTATTGGTAGTTCCCTACACGATTTGAGAGAGAGAGATTTAGAGATTGTTCTCTCTCTGGCTGTTTGTGTATGTGAATGAAAAAAATGTAAAGGCACCCACTATACAGAAGAAATTCTCCATTTTACAGAAGAACTGGTGTAGCGCAACGATAGTTTTTAAAAAAAAGAGAAAACAACTGTTTTAAAACAGCCTTATTCAAATGGCTTATAGACAACGCCTTATTTGGTTTTGTTTAGATCAGGTTTAAACCACCTAAATGGTCATTGAATTACGAACCTAACCATTATAGAAATACAGTTCTTTACATTAAAATGACAGCTTAGTTCGGTACCTACTAAGTTGTCACTTTTGTATTAAGAACTTTGAGTTAACCTCAATAAAGTTCGAAATACAAATACGGACTAAAAGGTTAAGTCTGGGACTAAAATTAGATTTCGTTTTGTAATAAGGGGGTAAAGGTGTAGGTACTAAACTCTTAAATTTAATAACTATGATTATATATTTTTGAGTTATTTGATTTATTTGTCAATAATTTTGGATACTAGTTTTAGGGAATTGTTTTAAGAAACAGTTCAAAAAATACCCGGCCATCTGTAATATATGACAATTCCTGAGTATATTTATTTCAAATAAATTTCAGTTCTTTTTATCGAAGGCTTGTGTAGCTATGCTATGATATACAATATGTAAAGAAAACCCTGTCCGACCCATAAGGATAATAAAGGTTAAGTAAACAGTAAACACATAACCAAATATAAAATAAAATTTTATGTAATCATCATAGTAACAATACTAATGAATTTTGAAATAATCTTTTTTTCCCGCGAATTAAATCCAACTTCCCCGAAATCAGGTCATTTTTAAAAAGTGACAACACCATTTTGACGGTATTATTATAAGCGATGCGACCGGGTGCCACGTGCCCGGCCCCTCATCGCCCGCGGAAGGGTTACCTACCGCACATGTATTAAGTTACCTCTTTTTGCGAAATAATATTTATTTTTTTAGGGGATTATTTTTAAAGTTTAGCCTGGCTTTGTATCCATTAGTAGAATCAGTTATCGATACCTAACAATACCTTCACGGATCGGACAGGCTTTTCTTTACATATTGTATATGTAATATATACATCGTTTTTTTTTTTTTTTTTATGTGGAACCTGAATACATTTTGCTCAGAATAAGCAACTGAATCCATTCCAATCATTTTACACCGTGTTATATTTTTTACCAAATACATTTAGAAGCAGTACCGAGCGGTTACGATAGATCATAGTTCTTGCGGGCACGCTACAGCTGACGCCGGAGGTCAACGCCTCGTGCTCGCCCGCCCGGTCGGAGCTTAGACCATATTTTTGTTGGGACCACCAAGTAGAATTTAAAATTTTGTTTGATTCTTTACTCAAAAATACTGGACACGTTTTTCGGGTTTCGTATAAACAAAAATAATGTTGTATACTTTTGACTTAAAGTTATCGAAATAAGAATATAGATGACCTTTAAGCCTAACTTTTCAAAGAAAATAAGTGTTGTATTAAATTATGACGATGAATTTGGACCTTAAAAGAGAATTTCACGTATTTGCCTTTCCTATCTACCCCACAACGAACAACCCCCATGAACGAGGTCGAGGTAAAAAAGAACAGAAAATAAACTACTTCCCCCAGCACCAGAGAAATGAAAAATAGTCACTAATGGCCCACACACGGTACGTGACTACCCCTTCGCAAACTAAAATATTAATTTTTATTACAGCCTCTACTTTACCAGATAGAACTAAAATACCTATACGAGTGTCCCATAAATCCACCCTTTAAAACATAAAGCAGCATAACTTAACGCCTTTTTTCAGTGAAGGATTATGTAGAAATGTTCTCATAGTACTCTCTTATTCCACAATATCAGTTGTACTTAATATAAACTGTTCCGTTTAATATAAACTAGTGCTTGACCGCAATCCCGCCTGATGGTAAGCAGTGATGCAATCGTTGATGGTAAAGCGTGCTAGTTTATTAACCTATTAACTCAAAAAAAAAAAAAAAATAGCGAATACGAAGGAAGACGGCAGTTGACCGAGGTGATGCAATGTTAAACCCAATAACACGACCAACGATGTTGCGCCGGAGGGAGATCGATCTGGAGACCTTCGCGACCAAATTCCAGTTACAACATTATTTGGCACATCGCACCCGGCACACATCGCAACACAACTGCTAAGACCCGTCCTCCGTGCGGCTTCACCAACATCATGCCGGAACACGACAAATTGGTTGGTGGCAAGACTTTTTCTGGTAACCTAATACTAATCCTAAGCTGCTACAGAGAAATTTCAAAAGGAAATTTTCAATATCACTTTGCCGAGTAAAATATTGTATTATATCACAATCAACTGATTTAATAAGCCCTTTAGTATGTTAGTCTTTTAGGAAAACGGCAATCATTCAAGACATGTCCTGAACGATATTCAATAAATGATAGTTTAGGTTACATCTGCAAACAATTATTGCGAGCCGGATTGGTTGCAGTAGCTAAGGCAGGGCAACCGAATAAAATGTGTTAGGTCAGAGTGAAGCGAGTTGCTTAAAGTCACATTAAGGGCGACGGATAGAGCTATGCTCGAAATTTCTCTGCGCGATCGAATCAGAAACGAGGAGATCTGCAGAAGAACCAAAATCACAGACATAGCTCTTCGAGTCGCTAAAATTAAGTGGCACTGGTCGGGGCACAAAACTCGTAGAACCGATGGCCGATGGGGCAGTAAGGTTCTGGAGTGGCGGCCGCGTACTGAGGCCGCGTAGGGAGGCCCAATACAAAGTAGACCGATGCCCTGATGAAAGCGATGGATACGGGCAGCACAAGACCGGTCATCGTGGAAAGTTTTGGGGGAGGCCTTTGTCCAGCAGTGGACATCTATAGGCTGAAGAAGAAGAAGAAGAAAGGCCAGCACCCTAATAATGTAACACACTATTACTATCAATTTGAATCATTTTGAAGCATATTGCTTAACCATTGCTCTGTACGTTCGGAACATTTGTCTGTTCAACAACGTAAAGAACGCAATGAATGTTGTTGAACTGTCAAAATGAGACCCGTTGATACTGATAGTGTGTTACGTAATTACCCTGATGTTTAATCGATGACCAATTTACAAATATATTGTACTCAGAGATATTTTTTTGTACTTTGAGAGTGGATTAAATGTATTTATTGATTATATATACAGAGAAGTGCTGACAATACGACAGTAAATTAAACATCGTGTACCTCAAAACATTCTCCGTCTACCCATAAAAAATCATATAAATATATCCATTAGTTTAGTTGCAGGAAATTATTTTTCATTTTTCACATTTTCCACATGATGTACATGTTGATAAGAAAGCGCTTACAGATTAATGACCGCCGCATCCTGCGGTACTAAACTTTAATAATAATGGCGCGAAAAAAGAAAGTCGATACAGGATCGCGTTGACACCAATTGGAGGTCACTGAACCAATATTTTTAAAGGATGTTCTATTCCGTTTGCAATTTTATGCGATTTAGTTTGTTTGAAATTTTGTTTTTTTATTTTTGATGCTAGGTTTTTTTCTATGGTTTAGGATTATTCTTATGAACCAGCATTGTTCGTGTTTTCATTTATTGTCGTATTGTCAGTACCACTCTGTATATTTAATATTCAATAGGTACATTTATTAACATACGATTTGATTAAATTACAATAAAGCAGTATTAACAAACTTTTATCTTCAATATAGATTGATGTCAATTATCATATGTATAAATGACCTTTATGTAGTACCTACATAGAAAATGAACGTTAGATCAAGAATCGATAGATGGGTTGTAGTTTGACCTTTGCTGCGAGTAATGAAATTGGTTTATTTATAATGATGACATACAGTATGTTAAGAAAACCCTGTCCGACCCGTGAAGGTGTTGTTAGGTATCGATAACTGATTCTACTAATGGATACAAAACCGGGCTATACTTAAAAAAAATCCCCCTAAAAAAATACATATTATTTCGCAAAAAGAGGTAACTTAATAAATGTGCGATAAGCACCCTTCCGCGGGCGGCGGGAGGCAGGACACGTGGTACGTGGTCGCATCGCTATTCGTTCATAATAATACCGGTGTTGTCACTTATTTTTAAATTACCAGATTTCGGGGAAGTTGGAATTAATTTGCGGGAAAAAAAGATTATTTCAAAATTCATTTGTATTGGTACTATGATGATTACGTAAAATTTTAAATTATATTTGGTCATGTGTTTACCTAACCTTTATTATCCTTATGGGTCGGACAGGGTTTTCTTAACATACTGTGTATGTATAATGATAAACCTTACTGAAATATCAAACATTATATATATGTACGGACGACAGCGGGTCAAACTACCTGAAATTGCTAGATATTCCTAATCAAACCTGAGCCTCAATGCTTTATAGATAAAGTTGAAAATCTAATAAGGAAATCTGACAGATTGTAGTAGTTTAATGTGCTGTGTCTGTACATATTTGTTTCTTTCACAAAATAATGAAATAAAATAAGCGCTGGATATATTTTCGGAAGTATAATGATAAATGACTTTCTTTTTTATCGAAGTTTTGTACAAATATTTTTAACCGTCAACCATATTTAATGAACGTGTTCATTAATAATACATACGACAAAATCTTTGTTAGAAATCAATAGTTTTATCCAAATAGGATATAATATACAAAGCTATTTTGTCTTTATACAAAACCTGAATATAGTTTGTCCAGAATGAGCAACTGAATCGATTCCAACATTTTCTACAACATATTATATTTTTCCGAAATACATTTAGAAATAGAGATGTTTCCTGGGTAAAAAAAATGATTCTATTTAGTCTGTCATTCAGATTATAGAAGAATATTAGATAAGTATATTTTGTTTTATTAAATCAATAAAATTTTACAAATATAAAAGGCATCAAAGATCAGGAGCGGTGACTGGTGACGTCACTGCTCGCTAAAAAGTGTAGCGTGCAGTGACGTCACACAAGTTTACATACAACGCACTATGTCGTCTTCATTTTTTGTTTATATGAAAAAAGAAAAAATACGTGTCTAGTATTTTTTGGAAATCCGACTGACGGACTAATTAGTTTTATTTAGTCAACTACCCTATTGTCGCAGTGTGATTACCGAGCGCGCAACACAGCTGACGGTAGATCATACTAATACCGCGCAAGAGCTGACGCCACAGGTCAACACACTACCCGCCCGCCGGAGCGGAGCGTTGACCATATTTTTGTTGGGACAGCCAAGTAGGATAACAAACTCGTAACTTTGTGGTTTTCATGATATCTTTATGAAATTTTGTACATAGATTCTTTACTTAAAAATATTGGACACGTGTTTCGGGTTTCGCATGAACAAACATTAATGTTGAATAAATAATATTGCAGATTGCGGTCAAGCGCAAAAAAAAAAGACTAAGAAATAAAATGAATCAAGTGTAAATTACCTACAGCACGAAAATTTGTCAAATTCAAATTTAGAAGTATTAGGATCAGGTTATTAATAAAGATGATTATGATATATTTTACATCTAAACTTGGCATTGGATTGGATTTCAAGCCTTTTTAGGCGAATAATTACCCGATAGGAACTAAGCTCACTTTTAAATAGGTATGTTTGTGTTCGGATACATTCTATCTCAATATTTCCACGAAAACATTTATGCGTTTCATATAATATTAGACATTAAGAGAATATTAGACAAATGAAGGTAGGTTAGAATAATTGTACCAAATTTATGGAAACCGCTAGAAGGCAACATACTTGTTCCAACCTTTTCCTTCCTATTATTTTTTGCAGATTATCCCCCTTATTCATAAACCCTGTTTATAGTTAACTAGTTATTAGCAATTATTTAACCTTTTTATTTTGACCTTTTAACGTCATTGAAGTTTAATCGTCGTTAATAAATAAACACCGACAGTGTTTAAGGGATTCATAAAATATGATTAAAGTTAAATGTCGTGTTAACAGTCGTGGTGGCCTAGTGGTTAAAACACCAGCCTCTCAAGTATGTGTGTGCGGCTTTGATTCCAAGTCAAGCAAGTACTAATGTAACTTTTCTAAGTTATATGTACTTTATAAGTATATCTTGGACACCAATGACTGATTATAAGGTGAAGGAAAACATCTTGAGGAAACCCGGACGTTAAGTCTGAAATCGCCAAGCCGCATTGATCAAGCGTGGTGATTACGCTCAATCCTTCTCTGTATGAGAGGAGACCTGTGCCCAGCAGTGAGACAATAAAAAGGTTGACGATGGTGATGATGATGATAGTTAGGTGTCGGGCAAACGTTTAAAATGTATGGTTAAACAATCGCTATAAGGGGGTTTATGTTTGATTCCTTTTTAGTTGTTTCTTGTATAAAGTTGTTTTATTAATGTATACCAACGGCTTTGAATCCAGCTTAAAAAAAAAACAATCTATGGTTTTCTATAAAAGCGGTACCGTCATATTACAAACGACGTTATGATAATCCGTCATCTTCACTAGAGTATGACATTAAGGTGTCAGAGTACTTTCTATATTTGGTAGACCGTTATTATGAGACCATGTATCGCTTTCTTAATAATTTTTAGCTGCTATTTTACAGTAGAAATACTTCTAAGGATACTTGGGTCTTTTCCTTTAACATATGTTTACTTGGAATTATAAAATATAAGTTTCAGACCTAGAACGACCTACGAAGCACATTTGTTGCCGATCGATGTATGGGCGACAGCAGGTCAAGTCACCCGAAACTGTCAGATCTTTCTAATCAACCTTGAGCCTTAATGCTTTAGGGATAGAGTTGAAAATCTAATAAAGAAATCTGACAGATTGTAGTAGCTTGATGTGCTGTCGTCTGTACAACCTATACTTTACAATATTTATACAAGTAGGTTGGAACATTGACGAACAAATTGTTACCATGGATTCAGTAAGTACCTACACGATACTGAACACCTCACGTTGAAATGTTTCGTGCCTTATTAATTATGAAGTTAGCTTATTCTTACACATTGTAGTTTACTATGAAACAGCTGATGAATTTCTGCGCTTATTTAGAATCATGAACTATGTTCGTGGTTAATTGTTCATTGTCCATGCCATCATGCAGATCGATTTTTTTAAAATCTCAGTCGTGAAAAGTTCGATGAAGCGAGGTCAGAGTAAGTTGTCAATAATGTCAAATCTTTACATTAGTTGCAGTGACATGAGGCGGTATGGTCTATGATCTTAGCCTGCCCAAAGAGGGCGAAGGAAAAAAAAAGTTGAAGTGACAGCTCTCTTCGCGCTCATTTCATCTATGTAAGTGACCACGGTGATATGGTTGCAGAATTGTACTGCAGTATACTGACTAGTGCTCCGCCCATGCTCCTAATGGTTGTACAATTTGACATAACGTTCAATTCCACGTAATCCTTTTCCTCGGTGGTAGGTCATAACATCGGCTGCCGGCAAAAGTTATCACCCACCAGACAAAGTCTTGCCGCCAAGCAGCTCGTCGTCTTCCGGCATGATGTCTGTTTGTGTATTGCTACTGTCTGTCTGTACCTGTGCTTATGAATTTTGAATGTTTTTTTGATGTGTTTGTGCCCTAGCTAGCTGCTACCACACTAAATAATGTGAGCTACCGGTGTGGTCAATACCCATAATACAGTGCATATATATACATACATATAATTAGACTATAATCTGTCCCGGTTGCCATACGAACATCTAATAGCAGTCGTTACGGGTTGTGGCAGCCCTCAAAAGTCCAAAAATTGGTCTAACTGCAATGCTTCGATATAGCCTTCGGTTTCTGGCAGTCAGACGGCAGTCGCTTCACGGAAAATATCTAAGTTTAGCCAAATCAGTAGTTAGACTAAAAGCTAACTGCTGATTTGGCTAAATTTCGATGCTTGGCTTTGGGTAAGCAGTTAGCTAAAACTTTGGATGCGACTGGGATTAAGGCTGAGATGATGATGATGAATTAGTCTATAATGATCCCACTGTTGGGACACAGGCCTCCTTTCGGTGAGAGGGAGTGGGCCTTAATCTACCACGCTGGCCCAGAAAAACATTCATCATCATTAACCTTTTTATCGTCCCACTGCTGGGCACAGGTCTCCTCTCATACAGAGAAGGATTGAGCGTAATCACCACGCTTGCTCAGTGCGGGTTGGCGATTTCAGACTTATGTATAAAGTCCAGGTTTCCTCAAGATGTTTTCCTTCACCTTCAGTCATTGGTGTCCAAGATATACTTAGAAAGTACATATAACTTTAGAAAAGTTACATTGGTACTTGCCTGACCTGGAATCGAACCCGCGCACTCATACTTGAGAGGCTGGTGTTTTAACCACTTGGCCACCACGACTACGAAAAACATTGCTACCATTCATTTGCATCATTTGAAATCATCAGGTAATTGCGTAACGCATTATCAGTAGCAATGGGTTTCATTTTGACAGTTCAACAACATTCATTGCGTTATTTACGTTGTTGAACAGACACATCTTTCAACATAGGAAGCAATAGAATATCAATAAGCTTCAAAATGATTCTAATTATTTAGTGTGCAGGTATAGGAAATCAAAGTTAGATGAAATTTTTTTATAACCGCCACCTGTGACCAATTTTCAAGGAGGATTTGATGCATAAATTCTTTAAACGCAAAATCTCCTGGTGGAGAATTTTCTTCATATTGCCTGCTGTAATCTTCGCCCATGATGCGTAACGTATGCATAATTCAAGAGCTTCCGCGTGCTCATATCCTTGGATAAAGAAAAAAAAACTGTTATTGGAGCATTAGGTTCATGTTCAAAAATATTCAAGAAAAGTGGCGTATTTATAACTAAATTGCATGTAACCAAAACTGAAAACTGTGTTTGTACGGAGGACAGCAGATCGAACTACCCAAAACTATCAAATATAACCTCCAACCTTGAGCCTTAACGCTTTAGAGATATAGTTGAAAATCTAATAAAGAAATCTGACAGATTGTACTAGCTTAATTGAATTTAAATTAACTTTTGATCCCCTGGAAATATAGGGGTAAAAAGTATTCTAACGTATTCCCCTGGAACTTTATTCAAATCCGTTTAGTAGTATCTGTTTGGAAAGAGTGACCAACATCTATCCACAAACTTTATACATAGTCATCATCATCAACCTTTTTATCATCCCACTGCTGGGCACAGGTCTCCTCTCATACAGAGAAGGATTGAGCGTATCACCACGCTTGCTCAATGCGGATTGGCGATTTCAGACCTAAAGTCCAGGTTTCCTCAAGATGTTTTCCTTCACCTTCAGTCATTGATGTCCAAGATATACTTACAAGTCCAAGTTACACATAGTATTAGTGGAATATTAGGATTGAATTATATGATATTTTCCTGAAGCTAGAAAAGTAGGTAACTAATTGAAATCTATATTAATATAAAATAAAGCTGAAGAGTTTGTTTGAACGCGCTAATTTCAGGAACCACTGGTCCGATTTGAAAAATTCTTTTTGCGTTTGATAGCCCATTAACTCAAGAAGGCTTTAGGCTATATAACACCACGCTGCACCAATAGGAGCCGAGCATAATAACTAACTACACGCGAATGAAGTCGCTGCCGGCCGCTAGGTACGTATAATCTCCCATCTAACATTGCTATAGGCATTAATTGTAATTTTCTTTAATACCATTAGGTAGCAAGAATTACAGTTTTAAATAAATTGTTAGTAATAATAGCTTACAGTTGTGTGCTTAAGCTCAATAAATGAGCTTTTAAGCTGATAAGCTGGAAGTGGGTCATGAGGTACAAGAAGTAGGTGTTCACGAAAGGGTGGTTCTAGGGTTCAGTTCTGTGGTCTATTATCTAGCTTTTTATACAGGGTAGGCAGAGTTCGAAGGCACAGCCTTGGTTATTAAAAAATATTTAAAGTGTTGATTATAATTTAAGAATTTTCGTCAAAAAAAGATAGCAGGAAATATTCCATATGTGTGGGGAAACTAAGCAATAGTCAAGTAAATGGACAGTAGAATAACTATAGATTTAAAAAGACCAAAAAATAATAATTAATTTGTTTGGATCAGTATTGAACAGGCCATCTTTTTCATTCTGTTTCACTAAGAAAAGGACAGCAGATAAATATTAGTTTTGCCTTGTCAAATTAGTCCGCGTCTGACGTAAATCGACGTATTTTAAGTAGCCATGTTATTGTATTTGTTATTTGAAACCACGTCCCTGACGCACAGGCAAGTGAAGGAACACGGGTGAGTTTTAGTCAGTAAAAATCTGACACGCCCTTCCGCTCAGCCCAGAGCGGGAGAGGTCATTTAATGATTTCCCATATTTCCCATAAACAACAAAAAAAAAAACAGTAACTTATTTGACAGGACTAAACTAATATTTATCGTCTGTCCCTTTCTTAATGAAAGAGAAAGAAAAAGATTGACTGAAATTAAATTTAGTTCAGTTTCTGAACAGTGTATTCGGCGCCATCATTAATCCATCTGTCAAGATTGGTGGTTGGAACCATTTCACCGGTTTAGTTCAGTAAGTTTGTGTTAATATAATAGACTAGTTTTGTTTTTTATAAGTTATAAACTTGACCGGAATCCCGCCTGATGGTAAGCAGTGGTGCGATCGTTGATGGTAAAGCGCGCTAGTTTATTAAGAGCCTATTCACTCTAGCCTTGAAGACATTCAAATTGTAGTGTGACGGAAACACCGCCGCTGGAAAATTGTTCCAGTCCCTCGATGTAGAGTTTTCTGTACAAAAGTTTTTAACCCCTGTAACAGAATTAGGCAAAGCCGGCAATCAGCGAAAATCCCTCAGGTTCTATAAAGTAGTCTTTTACCCTAATCTTTAGAAAATAATTAGAGTAGTGTTACTTCAGACATGAATTATACCAGTTTAATTACGACGTAGGTCCAAAAACCTTTCCCCTGTAGTGTAAAGTAAAATAATAACTAATAGAAATTCAAGCTGTAGTAGCTTGAATTTCTATTAGATTGTAAGAGAAGTATCTATTGTCCCTACATAAGGCACAAACAATCTTTATATATACAAATATTATACCACCAAAGGTGTAATTAAGAGGTCAACGAGTTCATATTCTATCCATTGAACGAAGTATAGTCATAAAACCACTCCCACTTGAGGTAAACTACAGTAGTAGGTACCTAAGTGAAATTAGGTTAGCTGGGCGGTAAGGAATTTTAAAATGGTTCCTGTGGCCGGTGTAGGAATTTCGAAAAAAAAAAACAAATGGTTTCGATGATTTTTAAATATGGAATTAAATCGCAAAAGAGGTTGGATTAAGCTCCGTTCCAAAGACGAAATGTACTTCAAAATTGTTACCACTATCAGGCCGCGTAAGGAAGTATCATCCCCATATAACTACGTAAAAGGGATGCCACTGCAGTGAGGGGATGAATATAATAATAATAATAATCAGCTTTTTAATATCTAATGATGTCACGAAAGGACTTACGTAAATATGAGTAGTAGTAAATTTAATGTTGGATTTGATATTTCGAGAATTGTAACAAAGGAAATTGTTGCGCGTTTTTGAGTAAATTGTTCTACTAAGGACCAAAAGGACCAAATTAAATCATTTAGAGCTATTTCATCAAATGTTGAATAGTTTATCGTAATTTATTGTTCTGATTTAATACCTACAGCTACCATGTTAAATTCGCTACATAAAGTACCAAAAATAAGCAGGATGGGCTCGATAAAAAAAAAACAAATTTAAAATATGGGTATGTAGGTTCAGTGACAAATCAGTCTGATAACGACTAGAAAGATTACTTAAAAAACAAAAAAAAAAAAACCTTACCCTTCGAAAAATTCAATCCACTTTAAAAAAAAATAAAATCACCACAAACACTTCACTGCACAACACTTAAAAAAATCTATGCGTATTTAAAAAGGGGTAGACGCGGCAAAAACGGGACCGCTGTCCGTCTAGAGTCGGCAACGCAACTGCCCGGGTCTGCGTCGTTGGGCAATCGATCGTTGTGCGCAGGTCCAGTCGAGCCAGCGTCACTTCAACTCCCAATATCTTATGTATGAAAGTGCTACACAGGAGGAAAAAGTGAATAAAGCACTCCTATTTTAAAATGCGCTGTGCAATTTTTTTTTTTTTAAATATTATCTTCTTATTTTAAAATAGGAAAATGGCGGTTCAACATAGAGAAATAGGACTCGAAATTCGAACGTCGACCTTCGAAATTCATTTATTCATGTCACGCGTCGAGTCGACTTGACAAAGTGTTCGCTTTTCAGCTATTTTTTTCGTAACAATCGCATTGATATTGGTTCTTGCTTTTGTATGGGTTTGGGTGAAGCGAAAAATATTCTTGACTATGGTTAAAAATACATATATGACAAAGAAAATGATTTTACGTTTAAAAAACATCTAGGTAAGATCTCTCCTGAATTAATTTTAATTAGCGGTTAAGTTGTATCCTCTTATAGCCCCAACTAACTTAAAATACAGCCTCTAATGAATAATTTATAATGACCTGTTTCATGACTTTAAAGTTATAATTTTAACTAAGTTACTCAGTAACAATAAGTTGGTTACTATTCAATATGTGAAGAAAACCCTGTCCGATCCGTAAAGGTATTGTGAAGTATCTATAACTGATTCTACTAATGCCTACAAAGCCGGGCTAAACTTTAAAAAAAAATCCCCCTAAAAAATTAATATTATTTTAAATCCAGGTAATTTAATACATGTGCGGTAGGTAATACATGCGCGGGCGAAGGGGGACAGGGCACGCGGTCGCATCGCTCATAATAATACCGTCAATAATGATGTTGTATTTTTTTTTAAATTACCAAATTTTGGGGAAGTTGGAATTAATTTGCGGAATAAAAAGATTATTTCAAAATTCAGTACTATAGTTACTATGATGATTATGTAAAATTTCATATTTTATTTGGTCATGTGTTTACCTAGACACTATTATTCTTATGGGTCGGACGGGGTTTTTTTACATATTGTACTTTGATTAAAACTGTGAGCACTTTTAAAAGCCTTATACAAAGAATCTCCTCGGGGGATACAGTCATAATGCCTAACTACACCAGAAATGTAGATCGCTGAACAAAACGTTATGATGCTCATCTTCAATAAAATTCTGAAGTACATAACTGCTATTATCATTTTACTAAAATATATTTACATAGCGCTCTCAAATCTTATGCAATTTAGGTCTACCCTCGCTTGGCCCATCTTGTTGCTACCAGACTCACACCACTGAGATCGTCGCCCCACCTATCCTGAAGGCATGTTATCCTACGGTAGCCGATTTGCAGCTTACTTCAAGGGTCATAAACTATCAGATTTGGCCCATTACCACTTCAGTTTGTTTATTTGTAGGAGTAGAATATATCAACAATGAGAGTTTTTGTACTGAATTTAGGAATATGTAATTGCTGCTAAATATATCCTGTTGTCCTGTGTCTCTGTGCTTCATGCTTTCGTTTGCATGTATTATGTAAGTTCTCAGTTTTAATAAAAATATCCAGGATTTATGGTAACACATGTCCTTCTTCAGGACCTAAGCTACATATCTGTTAAATTTCATAATAATCGGTTTTGTGAGTTCATGCTGAGATAGGAGTGCCTTGTGTTTTTTCTTGTTGTTGCTTTTTATATCTTTTTCTGTTTTATTTTTTGTCATGACTGTATTTAGTTTAGTTTGATTTTGACGTTATTTTTTGTTTATGCGAAACCTAATATGTAGTTTATTCGGAATAATTGCTACTGAATTGATTCCAATCATTTTTACACCATGGTATATTTTTTTCCCAAATACATTTAGAAATTGTTGCAGTGTGGTTACCAAGCACGTCTACGTAACAGCTGACGCCAGATGTCAATGCACCGCTCGCCCGCCCGAGCGGAGCGTGGGCCATATTTTTGTTGGGACAGCCAATTAGGGTAACAAGCTTGTAACTTTGTGGTTTTCATGATATCTTTTTGAAATTTCGTACATAGATTCTATATTTAAAAATATTGGACATGTATTTCGGGTTTCGTATAAACAAAAAATGATGTTTTACACATTTTTTTTCTGATTCGGTTTGAAAAGGTAACAAATAGACAGATAAGTACTTTCATGCTCTAAATTTATTTTATAATACTTTGAAACACAGGTTTCAAACATTTTTTTTTTATTTCAAATTAGTGCTCCTTTTAAATTTCGAACTGTATAGATAATGGATGAGACAGCCAATAATCCCTTTAAAATAACGCGAGCCATTGCGTAATCACAAAACAAGTTTATACCCAGCTACAAGGTATAACTAATCTCATATTCGATGAATTAAATATTACTTCGTGCATGCGAATGAATTACAGACTAGCTCTATACAAAATTCAGGCGCGGCGGCGTTTATCCATAATGAAATGCGATAAATTTGAAGGATATTGTTACATATTAATGGAATATTTTCAGGTGGCTTCACAAAAAATTGGGTAGTGGCTGAATTTTGGGAGTATATGTTATTGAGTGAATCAATTTACTAGGTGTAGAGGTCTTATCATCGGCGATGAAAGAGGAGAGTGTTGTACAGATGACAGCACACCAAGCTACTACAATCTGCCATATTTCTTTATTAGATTTTCAACTTTATTGCTAAAGCATTAAGGCTCAAGGTTGATTGAGAATATTTGCCAGTTTGGGATAGCTTGACCTGCTGTCGTCCGTGCTAGCAACTACGGGACGGTTGTGGATATATTTCTCTACATGTGTTTGTTCCTTATTCTTTATCTTTGTTTTATAATCATGAACTAGTGCTTGACCGCAATCCTGCCTGAGTGTATGGTTTTTATGTATACTCGTAAGTTACGTCTCAATAAAGTCTAGTATATGATTCTGAACCTGCCAGTGGTGGAATTATTCGTCGGCTTTTCGTGATTTAAAAAAAATATATATGTAATTTTTTTCACTTTAGACCGTTCATAATTGCTATACTTTTATAACCCAATAAGATTTTAAAGTAAAAATTAATTATTTCGCTAATTACACAAGTAAGCGCAATGAAAACAAAATTCGTAAAACTATATATATTATCAGCTGATTTAATAGAGTTCACATCAGGGATCAACGTCATACATACAAACCCGCACGGCGGTACGCTTGCAACGTTCAAAGGTTGAACTGACACTTTTTTTTAAACACTGTTATTTCTGTAACCGCTCATTAACGACAGAGTATAAAAAGTTTCGTTTACCCGAGTCTTGTACAAATATTGATTGTTAATAATGAAATTTGAATTTATTTCGTAGGTACCTTTCCTATCAAAATTGTCTGTAATTTTTAAAGGCTTCCTTATTTTTCAATTATAATAAAGTCCAGGTTTCCTCAAGATGTTTTCCTTCCTTTTAATCAGTTCTTGGTGTCCAAGATCCAAGACCCGCATTGAGCAAGCGTGGTGATAACGCTCAATCTTTCTCTGTACGAGAGAAGATTTGTGCCCAGCAGACGATAAAAGGTTGAAGATGATGATAAAGAAAATATCTGTAAGGGCTTATATCAAGATAATATAAATTTGCAGTGGATTTATTCTAGCTAAACAGGGATAGGGATACAAGGTTGCTTAAAATATTAAGGTTCGTTTATTTAATTATAGGTAAAACTATAAATTCGTCCTAGTCCCGCCATAAGCCTTAGCTTTAAGAAGGATTATTTGCTGCCAATATATTGGAAGGCTCGATTAAATTAATTACACTTTCATTAAAACATTTTAACGTTAAGTTTTACGGCTGACATTTGTGGATTTTTGGCAGTCAATATGGCCTGTCTGGAAGTCTAATTACTTTTTTACCTAGGGTGGTATTACCCGCTAACTGTGGAGTTCAGTTATGTAGCTGCTCCGTGTATAAATATTCAGCCACATCCTTTTAAACTAGAAGCCTAACCCAATGTATGTAGTTCGATAAAGGTTAGGTTAGTTATGCAGACAAAGGTGTTTAAATTCAACATATTCTAAGAATCACTGCCTTCTGTGAGTGATCTGAGCCTGTAATATGTGATTGCCAAACGATTAAACACAGTTAATAACACCTAATAAACACAGTCGCTTAATGTGACTTGAAAAAATAAAATCATGATGTGATACATACTTACCCCATTTTCCTCTTTCCTTACTGCCAGTACTTAATTTTGAATCTTGTTCCAAACATAAAAAAAATATCTTACCTTTTTAGTTCGCCTAAGATAAAGCTTATTTTTTTCGTAGACGACCTACTTACTAACAAGACCAGATTCTTCCAACGCTGGATAATTTAATCGATGGAATAATTTTGAATTTTTGACAGTTTAAAAACTGTCACACGTAATTATATATATAATTGACGTCTGACGTCTCTGTCGACTGAAAATCAGCCTTAAACCCGATATTAGTATTTTATGGATTAAATTTATGAACATGTATTATCCAATTGGTTTTATAAACTCTCATAATGACCATGAAAAAATTTCTGTCCCGATGTATTTTTTTTATAACCCTCTGCATGCTATCGACCCTGCATGCAAAATATTCGGAATGACGTGGCGCTGCGGACACCAACTAGTATTACTTGAGCAGCCGAACGCGGATCCACGCGAGACACAATGACTTTTATAATTATTTCTGTAATTACGGCATCCGACTTATGCTCCTTCTGAATAGCGAATTATCATAATATAGTTGGAGATACTGCATAGGGTATACTCGGATCCAGTCGTGTTTTAGCTTTTGTTCACAAATTAAATTAATTTTAAGTTAAGTGCATGTTTTTCTTTCTATTTCATTAACAAAAGGATCGAAGATAACATATTAGTTTAATCCTGTCAAATTAAGATTTTCCATAGACAGTTTTAGACGCGATTATAAATATGGCGACCAAAAATATATCAACTTACGTCAGGCGTGGACTAATTAGACAGGTCTAAACTAACATTTTAAGTTCTGTCCTTTCCTTAATGATATAGAAAGAAAAAGATGGACTAACCTTAAATTTAGCTTAGTTATTGAACAAGGTAATCGAGACCATTCTTTAAGTATTTTAGTGTATTCAAACTCTTTTGTAAAGGACTTACCTGTATTTCTTATCTCTATGCCACACGGAGATGTGTAGCACTTGATGATCGTAGATGGCTGTTGGCAGAGGCAGCTTCAGGTGTCTCTGGAACTCAGGCGCCCGTTTGCCATACAGCACTGACGTCCTTTGGAAGATCGACCTTTGGGATGGAAGGGTCTGGCTCTCTGTCACACCGCTGATTACGACCTAAAGGGAAGTTCCATAAATAAATTGAGGTGGACCTATGGGAATTCAATTGTTTAGCTTCCCACTTGTGTGAACACATGTGCACATTGGTGGTAGATTTTATTATAATTAGAGCCGTGCCGCGACCTGGTGAAGGTCGCGGGAAACCGCTGGATGCGGGAGGCGCAGGACCGGTCGTCGTGGAGAACCTTGGGGGAGGCCTATGTCCAGCAGTGGACGTCTTTCGGCTGAAATGAATGAATGAATGAAAAAAAATAGTCGTTGATATTCATATTCTCAGGTAATCTACATTCCATCGTCACTTACTCAACAATCTACTTTCTTTAAATGTATTCTAAGTTGATTTTTGAGTGACTATTAAAAACAAAAAGTTTTTTTTTTCTGCAATTGAATTTGAACTTTATTTAGTGTTGTATTAGGTTTGTAGTTCCGTGACTTGAAAATATTTCAAATTCTCAATTCAGTTGTGATCCTGTTAAAGGGTCATTGTGGACCCAAAGGCACAGCGGAGTGAGACAGAGAGAGAGGAAGAGAGTTTTAATATAACGAATTATTATTTGTAAATGTTTGTTGAAGTGAAAACTTCACTAGAGGAAAAGCATTGAATTCGCGTAAGCCTGACCGACCTGACACCGTGCTAGTTTTTTTTTTTAACTTTTTGTGTATTCTGTGTTTTTTTAATTATTTTAGTGTTCAATATTGTCAGTCAGTCCCACGATTTATATTTTTTTTCTTAATTATTTCCTCTATCATTTTATGAGCCAATCGGTTATGAATACTAATAATCTCCAAATATAGCACCTGACAATCGTCAGGACGTAATCCGTGGTGCTACTCTGTAATCACAGCGACAAGGAAGGTAAAAGGAATCTATCATTTCACTAGATGCTTGAGAATGACAGTAAAAACTTTGAAGAAGCTTGTCACCTCCTGTAGGATTTTTACAGAATAGCAGTACAGGGTTTTCATTTCTCCAGAAAAAATAACCAACATTTTTTTTTACGAAAATGTTTCTTTTTCCCTCGAAATAAAATAATTTACTACAAACCTTAGCATACGCATTAATATCATCCGTTTTCCCTGTGGACCTCAGAAGATCTCGGCATCGTATAACTGCAAAGATAAAAAGGGACATTAGGACTCCACCCAAATAGAACACAGCCATAACAATAGAGTTAAAATGAATGTCGATAGTCACCACTCACCGTGCACGTCTATGACATCATTCCTTGTCACTATTTCTAAATCTATTGTCCCTTTTAAGGCCTGGAATTGTTCACTAGAACGCTCTAGTTTATTACTTGCAACGCTTCGTCTTTTCTCCTCACTACTACTTATGCTGTTTTCTTCGGGAGAGTAAGTTAAACATCTCCGTATAGATTTATGCTCAATCACAGGAGTGTAGGTACCAGTCGGGAGGAAATCCTCATCCAATTTACTCGTCTTGTGTGCTCTTTCTTCGCTTAACACTTTGCCAGGGCGCTTAAGATTTGGCACGGGAGTAATAGGACTTGGAATACCATGTTCTAAGGTAAGTCCAAAGAGTTCCCGTGATCTTTTGTTGCGAGAATTGTTCAAAGTATCGTAAGGCATTAGGCTACTATGTGAAACAGTGGATTTTATTGATATATTCTGGTAATCATCAGTGACAATTGGATTAGATAAAGGGGGACTTAAAGGTTCACAAAGCGACGTATTAGGAAGTTCGGTTGCTGGACTTGGTATTCCAATTTCTAGGGTGAGGATTGAAGTTTTTAGATCCTTATTTTTCCATTGACTTTCGTTGCTTGCTGTAGACTTCTTTCTTCGTATACATTTCTGACGTTTTAGTCGAAGGCTTGCTCGTTCTTCTGCCGCTGAATATAAATCAGGAGTTGACTCTGACGACATGGATTCAAGATTCTTTCTTTCATAATAAACATTCATAGACTGAGATCTGTTTAAAGTTGTTAAACGTTTCTTTGGACTTGCCTTGCGTTTAACGTCTACAGCATTGTCTGGTGTTCTGACTTCTCTTTCATTGTAACCATCTCCGTCATCTAAGATGAAGCAGCCAATTGGAAGGTTCTTCAGCAATTTGTCATTCACCCTATGAACAGGCATTTTCTTAGTTGGAGTAGTTTTAGGTGATATAGAGTTTTCGCGTGATAGGTTTACATATTTAGCTTCTTTTATTAAATTAGCTTTGTTCTCTGCCTGAGGATTGACAAATAAATCCTTCACTGTTTCTAGTGGAGGGATTTCTTCTAAACTCTCTACTTCTGGAGCTTTATTCAATATCCTTCTTTTGGATTTGATAATTTTAGTACTCTTTATTATATCCTCAATCATTCTTTCAAGTGTTACATCACCCATTTGTGTGGTTGACAACGTTGAATCAGTATTATTAGTTGTCGAATCCTTACCCAGAATGAATTTATTTTCCATTTCTGTAGTTGATTCTTCGTCCCTTAAGGGGATAGTAAAAGGATTCTCTACTTTAGGAAAGTATTCTGTAATATCATTGGTAAAAGCGACTCTTTGTGATTTGCTGTGAACACTCATAGTGCTAAATCTTAAGGCTGCTAGTTTTGTAGACAAAGGTGTAATAGAGACAGGTGAACATCCTTCTCTTACTAGTGTATGAACATCTTTTTTGTCAACAGAAGGCGATTTGAAGGAGCTTTCAAAGTCATTAGATTTCTTTCTCGTTCGTTTCAAAGGCCTTATGTTTGTGAGACCAATATCATTGTTATTGAAATATAATGGATTATCCATAAATATATGATGTCCAAATATAGGCAATGTGGTTTTTTCAATAGTGCTCTTGTTGATAGTCAAAGGCTTTTCTATACAATTAAGCACTAGATCCTGTTCATATTCTATTTCAACTAATCCTTCGTTTACAGTTTTTGTTGTACAAACTGGAACATTATTATGTTTTCCCAATGCAAAAGAGTTTCTACTGCTCGCAGTTGTAGCACTCAATCTATCAGAAAGATCACTTAATGACGGCTCAGATGACGTATGACTTAATTTAGGACTCAACGAGTTTCTATCAATAGGCTTTATTCTTCTTTCAGATTTATATACACAGCTATCACGTCTAAATATTTCATTAGCACTCGCCATTTCTAGTTTCCTTTTCTTAGCTTCTCTAACTCTTCTGCTGTAAGTAGGTGGTGTTGGTGGTAAATCTGGTAGACTGTCATCTCTGGAACCATTTAGATAGTATTTTCTCCTGTCAAAGTTTTTGACTGGAGTACCTGTTGGCGTAATATTGCTAACATCTTTTAGGGCTATGCTATCTGGTTTTTTGATAAAACCTTCTCTGTAATAATTTGGTGTATTTCCTATGTAGTTCATGTTTTCTTTATCTACCGCTTTTAAGTTTTTTCTAACTGCATTAGACCCTAAGGATCTTCGCTGGTATCTGCTAGGCTTCTTGCTCTTTTTAATTGTTTGTGCGTCAAGTGATCTTCTGATTTTGTTGTTGTTGTAAGGTTCGTCGGTATACTGTTCGCAGTCTGCATTTTCAAGGTCAGTGGACACCCTTATCTCCTGGTTCTTTTTACCGTAGACTGCCCACTTCAACATTTTGGATCTGGAACGAGAAAATTTGTAATTTCAAAATTCAGTTAATGTCATATTACATTATGCATGGTATAAAATGAAGTTAAATGTACTCATGTCCATTTAATTTCATTTTCATAAAAAAAGTGTTCTGTATCGAGATTGATAAACTAGATTCCAATGTAATCATTGTAGCAAATGAAATATTAAAAGTAACAGACAAGATCATAATAACTATGTATCTAATAAATTATGACCCAGAAATACTAAACCATCACATTGAGATTAATAATCTAAATACACCTATCTACCAATGAGAGCAATTAATGATTCAAAGCAATTACCACTAATATTTGTCATCTCAGACAGATGTCGATGTTCGCTATTCACATGGATATGAGCGATTATGTATTCACATGTATAATGTATGGGACAAACATTGACTGATTGAAGACTGCATAGTTTGTCTTCGCTATAGACTATAGAGGTAGAGATGCCCAGCCTTTTGAATTTAGATTTAAATATAAGACGTTATCCAAAACATTACGAAACGTCTTATTATTATTAAATATTGCAATCATTGCAGCGTCAAATCCTGCTTAGTTTAGATATTTCTGGTAAACACATGTCGCTGAGACTTGATATAATTGTAATGGAACCGCCATTGTTAGCATTGCTAGCTCGCTTTTTTGTGTGACTTCGAAGACAAGCCTAACGATTTAGTTCTATGGTTTAAATTAACAAATACGTCATAAAGCTCTTTTTAAAATAGGTGAGCCTTATAACAATTTAGACACAGTTTCTACAAACAATCTTTACAATATAGGGCATAATCACCCCTTTTTACAAAACGAAATCTAATTTTAGTTCGAGATTTAACCTTTGAGTCAATATTGAGGTAAGTCAAATTTCTTAATACAAAAGTGACAACTTAGTACTGAACGAAGCTGTTCTTTTTATATAAAGAACTGTATTTATATAATGGTTAGGTGCATAATTCAATGTTCATTTTGATGGTTTAAACCTTATCTAAATCAAATCCATGTTTTGTTTTAAGAGTTTTTATAATAATACGTCTTTATATAAAAGCATCTTGAGTTAAAAATACTCGCCTTGGCCCTCAATGTCCAGATACCCCTTTAAGATTGATATCGCCCCCGAAAAGGATGGGGCATGAACAAAAAATAAGACTACAACAAACTTCTTTCCCATTATCTTACTTAATATTAACTATATACTTAATAATCATGACAGTATTTAATGAAATAAAATCATAACTCATCAAGAGCCTGCCATAATTGATTCATCACCACTACGCTTACCTACACGATCCAGTTTCCACATTTAAAGTTATCGTTAAGACACGTTACAGTAACGTTAACACCATTAAGACTATATCACGGTTATTCTAAACTCATAACATGGTCATTATCTATGTGTGATGCTGATTCACAAGTGGTTCGGACATCAAGGATTGCGTGCATCGTAAATATCATTCTACACATTCTTCCCCTCGTGAAGCAAAACCTATTGATGCTTCGCGACTGTATGAAATGTGCGTAACGATTTTCTTATGGATATGGGAGTTTTGTGGGGTTAGACTGGTCAGGGCTTTGATATTAATGTAGTAGGTATTCAAGAGCTTAAGTCTAGGGTGTCTGTGTGAGTTGCATGATTGTTCATTTTATGGTTTTATTTTACGTTTCTTCTTCTTTTCTAATCAACGGTACTTTGTCTTTTTTCATAATTAACGAGATCACTAGCGTTTGTTATATCCTCAAAAGTGCAGTTGTCTATAGTCATTCCAAGTAATAACCAAAAGCACTGTTCTAAAATTGGGTGAATTACATCATTAGGCTAATTATGACCTTTGGCTGTCCACAGCCACATCAATTTTTAAAGTAATTATACTAGACTATCGAGTCATGCAATTTCATATGTGACCCTATTTTCTTTTTACATGAGCACCATCGAGCGTGTGGTTCGTTGAATTTAATATAACCGCATAATGATAACGCATATAATATGACCATAAGTGACCATATTGCTTCCAATACGGTATAGTTCTACATATACCGTTATCAACAATTTGTGGCATCACGCGTTTCACAGCGTATGCAATTTGGAATGTGGCACTGACAACATTAGCTATGCCGCCACAAAGATCTGTTGCACGCGTTTGATTTTAATATTCTTTTTTTAAATAATTGTGTTGTTATCGTTTAATGTGTTGGAAAAACAGTGAAAGCGATGGCTAGTCCGAATAGATTTTTGTCTCTGGAATATTTTAATCAAAATCGTAATAATAATTGTTACTTCATCTAGTTTGGTTAGTAATTAATTAGATTGCTACAATAGAAAGAATTTGATGAAAAACGAAAAATTATGGAAAATGGGAAAATGGGATTTTATGATGGAAAACGATCTTTTCCTGATTGGCCTGGGTCTTGGATGTTTATCTATACATATACATGTATTTATTATAAACATAGTATCGTTGACTTAGTATCCCATAACACAAGTCTCGAACTTACTTTGGGCCTCGCTCAATCTGTGTGATTTGTCCGTAAAAAAATATCTTTAAAGTCGTTGGTAAACTAGAATTGGCGGTTACATGTCAGTTGAAATACTAATTTAAAACACTTGAAACCTGAATCTTAAACAGAAATTGTTTGTCTCTAATAGGATAAGTTATTTGGCTTCCAGTGGCATAATTTGCAAAACAAACAAATATTAATTTAAAAAAAAGGAACGCCCTTGAAAGCTCTGTTATTATGGGCTAATCACCAACTAATCGTTTAAAAATACAAAATACAATCCAATGTGCACATTATTATGCTAAGTTGTTCACAAAAATTTTCAATCTATTGTCACACGGGCGATTTCATCTCGGTTATGGGTCCGGGCAATAACTCATGTTTCCCGCTTTACTTACCAAATTGACTGTGTAATTAGAAACTCGGTCTCTCCATTCATATTCACGGCACTGACTGACTCATGCTGGGCAAGAAACCAGTGTATACACAAAGCGACTCGAGAAATTCGCGTACTAAATACAACACCGCAAAAACAGCGCGTACTTACATTATCCTCTCCCTACCTATTCAACACCAAATTACTATTGAATTTAAAGACTTTTCTGAAGCATTTTTTAATATCGAATGCACGTCTCGACTCGCGAAACGTGGGGTCGTCAAACAAAAAAGTTTCTTACTCAATGCACAAACTCCTGTTACTGGCCGATATAGTTTTTAAATGACAAACCCACCTAGAAATAAGGTTTAGATTGAAGAAATGAATACTTTTTGGAACGTATGGTACGTGCTAAATGTCAAAGCTGCTGGCTGAATAGAATGGAACACGTTTTAGCGGATTCAGAATTTGAATCTTTCGAATTTGCCGAGCGGTTACAGGGTTGTGCGAAGTTAGTCGATCTGTCTTTCTTAACGATGTTGATCTTTATTCCAATTGCGATACGACTTATTACGGATACATATCAAGAAGATAACATTGTAGGTCACATGAACAATTGAAATTGAAAGCTTATGCACTTGAGATAAGAACTCTATAGATGGCATGATCGTAAGATAAAATGGTAAGCCATCCATCAGCTTCGTATTGTACTCCGCCAAGATGGCCGGATGTTTTTGTCGTCTAAAATTGAACATTACGAATTGTTACCGCTCTAACTTTATTATTAGTTGGGAATATTAACCATGGATTTGCAAATTGAGAGAGGTGTAACGCAAAAGCAAATATAATCTTTTGGTGTGCAATGAAGATGTAACATAGCATTTTCTTATACGTAACATGGATTTCTGTTTCATTAATGTCCACTAAAATGCTCCACGGGGTTTCTTATATTGCCCATTCACTTGTGAAGCGAGCGTTTCATTACAACCGCTATATCAGGACGTCTGAAAATCAATTGATTCATGTTCAAGGAAATGTGGAATGAGTACACTTCTATATCTGTCTATAAACATACCTTTATTAAAGTAATTTTTCGTGTATTTCGATATGGCCGCGTCGTTCTTTTAGTAAATAAGGTCTTCGCGATCATTTGCAGAATGTATTCTGAAATATTTGTCTATAATTGTACATAAGTATCATTTATAGGATTAATGTTAAATTAACATTAAAATATTTAATACTAAAACAATCTAGATGTTTTTTTCTACTATATAAAAAGGGGTTATTTTTAAAGGATGAAGTGACGCTCAAACGTCAAAAATGTATGGTTAAATAGTCGCGTCTTTATTGTACACCAAAAACATACATTGAACAAAATACATTAAACACAACAAAACATAATTATAATGGGCGGCCTTATCACTAATGCGATTTCTTCCAGGCAACCAAAGAATGGACAGATTCTCTCGAACCACAAATGGAACTGTCGTTGGTGCAAATATTATTAACTTTATGTTTAAATTATGTTTAAAAATAAAGAGTAAAACCCCTTGAAGACAGAGAGTGTAGAGAAACAGTTTTACAATATATATTTTTTTTGTAATATGAATACATGTAACATATTAGCCGTAGAACAGAATGACCGTTGGAGAAGACATTTTCTTGAGTGGAGTCAACGAATCGGTAAACGTAAGCTGGAGCGACGATCTTCGCAGGATGACTGGTAGTAACTGTTGATAGAGTTGCCGAGAGTCGAGTTGAATGACGTGAAATAGGAGAGACCTATGACTGCTAGAGGCTGATGATGATAAAAATGAATATTGATGGACTGGTTAAAACAACGGTACCTACCTAGTAACGAGACCATCAAAGACCTACAAAAGCTTCTACGACACAAACGATCAAATATTTATTAATACTATTTATGGTAACAAACATTAGTTTGTCGGTTGGCCGGCAGGTGGCGTTGTCATGAATAATTCAGAACGCACCCGTTCCACTGAACCCAGGGTTTTATGGTTCAATAATGGAATTCAAATGCTGTCATGTTTTGGGGACATTTCTGAATATTTTTATTATTGGTTCCGGTGTCGTGACGTCATTTGTTATGGTGACGTGTTTCGTTGGTGGGGTGAGCAGAGTTTTAAGTGGTGATAAGTTATGCAATGTAGGTATTGACACTTGTAAGTTTTCCTCACACAGAATATTAAAACCTATTAATTTGTGTGCTTAAAGTATTAAACGTGCCCTAGCTCTCATCTGAACACATGAGAACCTAATGGCTGCGTCAGCAGATAATTAACATATTGCCAAATTCAGGATAATAGGCCGGGAAGAAAAATCACCTATATTTATTTTTTCGTCCTGTTTTTGCCATCGTCAGTGAACAACAGTTTTAAATAAATATTGTTTTATTTTTTTTTAAATAATTATAAACTAGTGCTTGACCGTAATCCTGCCCGATGGTAAGCAGTGATGCAATCGTTGATGGTAAAGCGCGCCAGTTTATTAAGTGCCTATTCACTCAATAAACAGAGTGAATAGGAAGGAAGACGGTAGTTGAGCGAGGTGATGAAATGTGAAACCCAAAAACAAGGCCAACAATGTTGCGCCAGTGGGAGTTTGATTTGGAGACCCTCTGTTTGTTTGTCTCATTCACCTGTAGGATTAGATTGCTAAATATACACATGCTGGATCAACAGATGCATCGCTGAGTACATTTTACTAGAAAAGCCCCTACAGCCCCTACTTTTTTACAAAAAGTATTGTAATATCACTATCAGTTGAAATAATTTAGAAGCAGATTGCTAATCCATTGCTTCATATGTTCGAAAAATGGGTCGGCTCAACAATGTAAATAACGGAATGAATGTTGCACAATTAATTAGGCATCAGATGGCGAATTCTTGAAAATAAAATGTACTAAATCGGTCTCCGTGGCGCAGCGGTCAACACGCCTGACTGCGACGTGGAGGCCCCGGGTTCGATCCCCGGCCAGGTCATGATGGGAAACGATCTTTTCCTGATTGGCCTGGGTCTTGGATGTTTATCTATATATGTATCTATTATAAAAATATAGTATCGTTGAGTTAGTATCCCATAACACAAGTCTCGAACTTACTTTGGGGCTAGCTCAATCTGTGTGATTTGTCCGTATATATTTATATTTATTTAATTATTTATATAAAATGTAGTCGAAATCTTATCTCAGCGATACTTACAGAAAGAAGCAAACCAAAAGATGAAAGAAAATACTTTAGAAAATTAAGTTTTACAAATATCTTTAAGTATACTAAGTTCTCAAAGAGTTTACATAACATTATTTTCATCCTTAGTTACTCTAAGAACTGATTTCTGCAACGCCAGATAATTTTATAACAGGAATAAATTTGAATTTGATTTTGACAATTCTTCGACAGGTACTAAACGTCAAACGTCAACTTTATACCATAATTATAGATAGCTGGCGATGCGAAAATCACCCTAAAATAAAATGAGCTTTATACATCATCATCTGTCTACCTTGTCCCAGCTATCGGTGTCAGCTTCTAGTCTTACTCGGCAGCTATATATATCCCATTATTTCACGCTGTACGATCTGACCTCCACAAGCCTACAAGGTATTCGGTAATACGAAAAAAAAATTATACCTTTTCATATGAAAAATCCAAAGTTATCATCACCTTGTGATTAACCCTACTGCACTACTAAAAACTAAACTTAATTAATAAACCTCACCTGCAATAACTATGGACGACAGCAGGTCAAGCTACCCAAAACTGTCAAATATTCCCAACCAACCTTGACCCGTAATGCTTTAGAGATAAAGTTGAAAATCTAATAAAGAAATCTGTCAGATTGTAGTGACAAATGCACTACCCTCATTACCATCACAACTATTGACTTTTGCCCTAAGTATTAACTTCCTATGCTAAGTGCGGCGCGCGCGCAGCTGTTGCCACCCCCACTCGATGCTTGTGCGCAGGCGCCTCGATAAGTGCTGACAATTACAGCGTAATTACGTAATTAGAAGTTATTTTTAGTTTATTTTCACTGTTAGGTCTTATAAGGTATAATGATTGAAGTTATACTACGAGAAAAGTGTGCAGAAGTATACCATATAATGAATTATTGTCGTAGGTTACAATTTGAATAGCATGGTTTGTAATTTTTTTTTAAGTTTTTATTTTTATAAATTATAAACTAGCGCTTGACCGCAATCCCGCCTGATGGTAAGCAGTGATGCGATCGTTGATGGTAAAGCGCGCTAGTTTATGTACCTAAGCATTCTGTGCAAAATGTTGTTGGTTACACATTTGCTCGTATCTTATTGTATTTTATCTCTATAAAATGAAATGTGTCACTGTTTGTTTTCCCAGATAAATAAAATATAAAAACAGCATCTAAAAATCTCACCGCTTGGCGGTATTTTTTTTTTTTAACTTTACATATAAACTAGAGCTTGATCGCGATTCCTCCTGGTGGTAAGCAGTGATGCAATCGTTGATGGTAAAGCGCGCTACGTAGTTTATTAAGAGGCTATTCACTCTATTTAAAGACACCTAAATTGTTGTCAATAATAATGTACCATGGGCCTGTTGCTTGTAATAATTGTAAGTAATCTAAAGCTTATAATTGTGTAATGTACATATTTCCAGGACATGCCAGGTTTCCTTGCGATGTTTTCCTTCACCGTTTTGAGAGCAGCGATGGTGAAGAAGGTGAATAGTCTTGGTTATAAATTTGATATAATTGTTATGTCATATTTATTTTATATCTTACTAGCTGCGCCAAGCGGGTTCACCCGCGTTTTTTTTTTTATATGCCCCGCTGTTATTGGTCGCAGCGTGATGTTACATAGCCTAAAGCCTTCCTGGATTAATGGGCTATCCAACACAAAAAGATTTTTTCAAATTTGACCAGTAGTTCCTGAGATTAGCGCGTACAAACAAACTCTGCAGCTTTATACAGTATGTTACGAAAACCCTGTCCGACCCGTGAAGGTGTTGTTAGGTATCGATAACTGATTCTACTAATGCATACAAAACCGGGCTTTACTTAAAAAAAAAATCCCCCTAAAAAAAATAAATATTATTTCGCAAAAGGAGGTAACTTATTAAATGTGCGTTGACCACCCTTCGCCTGCCGACCGCGGGGGGCGGGCGGCAGGAGACGCGGCACGTGGTCGCATCGCTATTCGCTCATAATAATACCGGTGTTGTCACTTTTTAAAAATTACCAAATTTCGGGGAAATTGGAATTAATTCGTTGGAAAAAAAGATTATTTCAAAATTCATTTGTATTGGTACTATGATGAATACGTAAAATTTTATATTATATTTGGTCATGTGTTTACCTAACCTCTATTATCCTTATGGGTCGGACAGGGTTTTCGTAACATACTGTATAAGTATTAAGTATAGAAGTACGAGTATAGATTAGTATATATATATATATATATTTACTAGCTCTCCGCCTGCGGCTTCGCCCGCGTGGAGTTCGGTTATATCGCGTTTCCAAGAGAACTCTTCAAAAGTCCGGAATCAAAATTATCCTATGTTATTTCTCAAGGTCATCTCTATCTCTGTACCAAATTTCAATAAATCAGTTAGGTGGTTTAGACGTGAAAGCGTAACAGACAAACAGAGTTACTTTCGCATTTATAATATTAGTAGGGATTTTATCCAATAAGTATCGTAATGTTGGAATTTGAAAATCTCCACCAGCATCATAATTTCGTAATGTACTGTTAATCACAATCTGAATTAATTTAAAGAATACTGCTAGTGCATTGTTTCGTTTGTTCGAAAAATTAGCCCACACAACAACATAAAAACGCAGTGAATATTGCTGAACTGTCAAAATGACAGCTACTGTTACAGTTAGCGTTTATTACCCGCTGTTCTCTGACAACGATTGATGCCTGCAAGTAGCTTTACTAGTTAAACTTAAATCCCATCTCCAGAATTACTTGTGGCACTGTTGTTGTTTATCCGCCAAAATAATATAAAATTATAATTTGTTTGCTCAAATATTTTACGTTTGGATATAGTATATGTATGTGTATTTTCTGTTCTAACAATTATTATAATAACATATAGCGATAACATGTATTTCTATTTTTTTTTGTTTATTTTATTCCTCCAATAAAGTCACAAGATATAAAAAGATCCAATGTAGCATCGCAATTTTTTGTTTTTATTATTATAGAATACTCTTTATTATGTACACCATATAGATTACAAAAACATAAATTTAAAGATTTTACAAAGGGTGACACAATGGGCGGTCTCATCGTTAAGAGCGATCTTTTACAGACAACCTTTGGATGAAAGAGAAGGGGAAGGAGAGAGAAATAGTGTAGGTAGTCTACAGTGTACTATTTACATAGTTTATATAATAAATATGCAAATTAAGTGTATCATACTAGTCTAATAAATATATACATCTAATTAATAAATATCATAGAAAAGAAAATAAAAAAAAATGATGACAAACTGTTTAGGAGGTTAAATGTTTAAAGAAAGAGGAAATGCTTTTTTACCATGGTTTTAAAAGTGGACAGAGTTTGAGCACGTCTTACAAACACGGGCAAGTCATTCCATAGCCGAACTGCTTGTACAGTAAAGGATTTATGGTAAAAACTAGTGGAATGCTTCGGCATGTCTAATATTAGGTTTTCCGATGACCTCAGATATCTATTATGTGTGTCATGAGGAACTTGAAACGTTCTTTAAGATAAGAGGGGGTTTTAGGATTAAATAAAGTGCTGTAGAGCTGAAATAGGATATGAGAATTTCGGTGAAGACGTATGGGAAGCCACTTAAGCTTTGTACGAAATTTAGATATATAATCATATTTGCGCAGGCCAAATATAAATCTTATGCAGACGTTTTGAAGTCGCTCATGTTTATCAAGCTGTACCTCAGTAAGATCTGGATAACTGACATCTGCGTAGTCAAGGTTATTATTACTGTTTAAGTACACTCTTGCTTCTCCAATCCACTTTTGTCATTGGCAGAATAGTCGACATTGGCTTCACTTGCCATAAATCAAATTAGAAATAGTTCATATATGGTATAGAGTAACAATTAAAGCGATTTTTTAAAATCGAAACTCTTTTTTAACACCACAGTGTCAAGTTTTGTTAGATATTTTTGGCACTACGAAAACTATTCGAAAGTTTTGAGAGTGTTAAGAAAATATCACTTACATTTAAAGTATCATTCCGAGAAAGTCGAGTTTAAGGCCACATCATTCCACTTATTCCATATTACAAAATATGGTTCGGTAAGGTCAAAAAACTGTATCTATTTAACGTCATGCGGTCATTACGACATTTTATCTATCAATCTTCGACCATATGGTGGCGCATACGCAAGCCATGGGGTTGTGTGCCTATGAATCAAAATATTTCAAAGTTATTTTGTAACGAGTTTTTAAAGAAATGTTCATATGTTATGGTTTGAAGGAGACACGAGGCTTTTAAGCTCTAAAATCCCAAAAAAATTTGATAAAATCTTGAACACAATAAGAAAATTAAAAAAAAAAAACGAATCATGTGTATTTAATTTGGAGAACGGTTAAAACTAAAAATTAGCAACAAACAAGATTGGTAGTTTTATAATTCTCGGAATAAAATCGGTAGAAAAACTATCCATTGACTGACACTATTACTATGTAACAAAAACCCTGTTGTTCCTTTCAGGGACATATAATTTTACCTACAAGTACATCATTAATGAAGTCATAATTAGAAAACAATAATCATTGTCTAGTCGAGGGGTCACAATCAAATACCTATTAAAACCGACAAATTGGATTTTTTTTAGAATATCTGATTTTATAAGTTAAAAAAAATTGGCGGGAACGTTCTACTTATGTCTAGTTTCTTCATGCAGAATTGCAGAGCTAAGAAATCAGTTACAGATTATAAATATTAATAATTAAACATTTGTTTTAATTATTTTTGTTGAACAATTTTTATAAATTACTTGCTTTCCGTATGTCGATTCTTAAAACGTAGGTTGAAGGAACAACAGGGTTTTTGTTACATATTGTATATTTTTTAAACAGGAAATTGATGTAGCTCATCATGACTGCTGTTTATGTTTCATTAGCAGAATATTATGTGTATCCCCGTCCTTACAAACGTTTATGAGTGATCCAGCTAGCTAATTTCGTAACACACTATCAGTAGCAACGGATTTCATTTTGACAGTTCAACAACATTCATTGCGTTATTTACGTTGTGGAGTAGACACATTTTTCGAACATATGGAGCAATATACATCAAAATGTGTCTTCAAGGTTTGAGTGAATTGGCTCCTAATAATCCAGCGTGCGTTACCATCAACGATTACATCACTGTTTACCATCAGGCGGGATTGTGGTCCAGTATTCGTTTATAATATTAAAAAAAAAAATTGGTTGTCTGTAGAACTCCGTCTACTGCCGATATTTGAACGTGACAACGTCTATTCGCTCTAGGGGTGGGGGTAAAGTAGGCGTGGACTCCGTGTGGCGTCAGATTCGGCCGTTACGGTGTTTTCGAGAATGACTCCACGCCGTACCAATTTAATAGACGTTGTCACGTCAAAAAAAACATCAACCTTCCGGAATAAATTTTCTACGTTATTCTGAAATCCGTTGCATAGTTTAGAAAACCAACGCGTTGACTCAGATAGCCACGAAAAAGCTACTTAATGTATATTATGTATAGAATATGAAATACGATTCAGAAGCTATTGACCCCTTAGGAGACATTGGGTTAGATTTTAGAAGTAAGAGTTCCTATTCAAGAGTGAATGTAGGAATTAATGAATGAAATACACCGATCCGGGCGTGGTTTAATCAGACTCGATAAATCGAATGAACTCCAAGATTCGCACAAGCCGCTGTATGCTCGTGTCTCATGGTGTTGCATAGGCCATTGCATATCAAGAGTTGCTATGCAAGATAAATTAAATTAGCAACTCCAGATAAGACCAATTCCAGATATGGTTTATTTATTAGCAACTCAAAATGATGCCAACAGTGTGGTTTTCGTCAAAAAACTGCAAAAACTTTTATATAAAGAATCCAATCCTACAATCAAAATAGAAATACAATGTATGTAGGTACTAACATAAAACCGTGTAACCCGGACATCCTAAGAAGCAAACAACCAGTGAGTCGAAAAAATAATAACTCTAATTAAAGTTACCCCCAAATATTTAGAAACAAAATCGTAACCCGTAAAATTATAACTCCAAAACTTGGCAACACTGATACTTTTAATTATAAAGGTAAACATTTCATTGACCATGGGAAAGAATTTCAATGGCTTTCGTACTGTAGCCGCCATATTGAAGTGTCAATAGAGATGTTACCCGCTGGGTAATAGCCGGCTTTGGCTGTAAATTTCTGAAATCAATTGTTGTGATGATTGCGTATCTGTTTCTGATTTTCATTATTGCGAATACGTGTTTTGATTGCGTGGTCACGTTCGAACTGGTCTAGCGTAGTACGTAGTTAATAGAATAAGAGGTCAGCATATAATGATTGAAGATTGAAACACTAATGTGTTCATCGTACCAAAACAGCTTTTTTAGACAGCTTCCTTCGATTCGATCTTGGAAAATTTTTCTTGGTGAATTTCCTCCCATAATTAATATATTCTAGAATACAATATAATATATATATATTTTTAAACTGTTGTTTAAAGCCTCGTTTGCGTCGTCAAAGTAAATGCATTATATTATTTTGTGGTTGTACATACCTACATGTTTATAAATTAATTCGCCAGCATACCGAAATCCAGGTTCGAAAGACGCTCTAAAAATTATTATTCCAGAAAAATAAAAAGAAGATATAAAAAAAATACCAGCAGATGTCGTTATGTCAAAGGTAGCAAGCCCTTACCTTTACCAAATTGAAACTATTGTTAACACAACAATCGGTCGCCTTCGAAGTTCCGAAGAAATTGGAGTAATAATATTTATTGTTATACAATCTGGAGTAACTTCATCCTTTTGTTAACCTGCTCTGCTCTCCACGTTATTGTTTGAGGAAGTGTGCGAAACTCGAAGATGCGTTCCTGTCCGAAACTTTCGCAGTTTTGAAACGCAGCTGCACAAACAAATTCCAACCTTAATTGTTATAAATTAAAGTACAATTTTCGGGCGCAACCTCAAACGCATTTGTTAAGGAGCGGTTTTGTTACGTCGGTTCCGATCTAGTTTTTTTTTTTTTAATAACCAAGGAGTACATGTAAATGTCATGATTTATTTTGTGACAAGGAATACGGCAGTCGTTGTGGGAAATTTACGAGGATATTAAAGGGTGGGCTCGTATTGAATCTTTAATTATATATTGTGAACTCATCTATGGAGCAGATGACTTTGTAGAAATAATGTTTTGGACAGGTGAGGTAGCAAAACTTTTTAATCTATGTTTATTATATACTTATAGTCGAACGTAACGGTTACTGTTTATCATTGTGCTAGATACCGAATAGGTTAATTGTAAGCTACATAATGTAAATGGGAACAGTAGATACTGGAAGACGGCTATTATTTATCATTTAGTTTGTCTATTCGTAATAGAATAACATAAATATGGCTTCAAAGTAAGGAAACTATTTAAGATAAGGCGGGGCCTAGGTCGACTAATATACTAAACGTCAGGCAATAATTACAGCTGCACAGAGAGAAGTCTACAAAACATATAAAATTGAATACGCTACAAAACTTTCGAATGTTCGCGTCAAGCCTCAATGAGAAATGAAACTCGCTCCCTTAATCTTGACACTAACAAATGAAAACCCAAATCACTTACAAAGGTTATTTAAATCCTCGTATAAAGTCTGCTAACTTTATTACATTACACAATAAAAATAGTCGTAAACCGTCTTCATAACCGATTAAAATCGAGAACGTAATCTCAACTCTATAATAGAGACGTTAAATTTTTATAACCTATTTCTAACAATACAGTAGAACGATAAAGCATCGCTATTTTTTAACAAGGCGTTCTGAAGAATACTCCCCTTATTGTTAACCTGGCTGTAAGTTTTAGCCCCTGTGCCTAAGTTCGCGAAAAAAAAATAAGCTCGAAGCTATTGTCGACTTTTTGAAATGAGAACACGTTTTAATTTTTCAAAATGGCGTTTTCGACAAGGCAATACCGGCTTGATTTTCAACGGTTTGTGGTGTGAAGTTTTATTGATGTGTCCATGTCATGTTAGCAGTAAGTTTTGGTTCAACGTTTATTGGGCAAATAAAGAGAACACCTCTGATAGATTTGATATAGATGGAAACAAACTTTTTGATTGCGAAAATAATAATAATCGTTTTTGTGTTAGTGGTTCCAATGTCGAAAATACACTAAGCATTAATTTAAATGCCAAGTAATATTTTTTATGTGCAATGTAATTTCAACATTAGAAAATTTCTTTAGCAATCGATTGCCATTATAAATCTTTTTATCTATGCGATTTTATATATTCATTTTCAGAAGTTGAAATAAACGATCGCAAAACAGTAATTACCTAATGGGGACACGTCGTTATAATAACAGTTTCTACAAATCGATAATCAATAACTATAGAGCTAAGTTATAAAATAAAAAAGAACGTGTGTGTAGACATCTACTTATTCTCCTAAAACCATTTTAACTCGAAGACCAAGTAAAAGACAAATCTTTAGCTAATCTTGAAAGCCCGTAGAAAGTTTTAGCACAGAGTAAGCAACCGTACGTCTGCCGGATCACAATTCAAAATACTTGCAAAGGAGTTCGAAATTTGAAACCTTTTCTGAAGTTTCGACGTACTACTGACTGACGATTTGTATTCCAGCCAGATACTACAAGGACTCGGTGGATTGAGTTTTAGGTTATATGAAATATGTCTCAAAGCTTTGGTGACAGCTAAACAGGAAACCATGTTTTTGAAAATGGAAAAGTAGGCTGAGGTGTTATACTACAGAATTTGAAAAAATAGGCTATTATTATGGAGGCTTTATACAAATGATGCTTGATCTATTATATCTGTACATAAATAAATATTATTTACTAAAGTCGCTTATGGCGTTTGTCTCTGTGACAGCATTGCTGCTCTATACAATGGAATTTGCAACGGTTTTCAATCACCATTTTCAAAATTTATTCCAGAAGGTTTATGTCTATATTATATTATTATTTATGTATGATAGAACATATACATCTCGATGTTTTGTTATGTCGCCTGCAAACGCGTGCCAAGCACGAGCAGGTGCAAGTTATAAATCAAAATATTCATTAAACTGCGTCTGCGGTCTAACTGCAATGCCTCGCCTTAGGGTTGTTGACGTCAGACGGTAGTCGCTCCAAAAGTTGGAAAATATCGAAGTTTAGCCAAAATCAGCAGTTAGACTGGTAAAAGCGGACCCCAGACTCTAAAGCTGAAAAAGCTTCGAATGCGACTGAGATTACGCTCAGATGTAAAATATTCTTAGTCGTGGTGGCCAAGTGGTTAAAACACCAGCCTCTCAAGTATGAGTGCGCATGTTCGATTCCAGGCAAGGCAAGTACCAATGCAACTTTTCTAAAGTTATATGTACTTTCTAAGTATATCTTGGACACCAATGACTGCTAGTTAAGAAACACATCTTGAGGAAACCTGGACTTTTAAGTCTGAAATCGCCAACCCGCATTGAGCAAGCGTGGTGATTACGCTCAATCCTTCTTTTTATACTTTATTTAACTCTACATAACCTACTCGCGACCTTCAAGTGGAAACTAGACCCTAGACCTAGTAACTCTTGACCTGGTTCGTAGCAATAGGTGGTAAAAAGTTATTTATTAAACCTAATCAGTTGATCAGCACTGCTATGACTGTTATAAAGTAAAAGGTGATTACAATGAAACTTGTTACTTGCGGGAAAGGTGTGACTTATTTACGGTTCATTGCATTGTTTACATTGTTGAGTTGCGGATTTATTCAAACCTATGGAGCAATGTATTAGATTTTTTTCCAAACTCTTGGGTTGTTAAGTGTTAATTAACACCTATATCGTTTTGATTGCGTAACATACGATTACTCCTATCCATTGCTTCATGTATTCGAAAAATGTGTCTGCTGAACAAGGTATTTAACACAATAAATCCATACTACTTAATATATAAAGCTGAAGAGTTTGTTTGTTTGAACGCGCTAATCTCAGGAACTACTGTTCCGATTTGAAAAATTCTTTTTTCGTTGGATAGCCCATTAATCCAGAAAGGCTTAAGGCTATATAACATCACGCTGCAACCAATAGGAGCCGAGCAGAACTAAACCACGCAAACGAAGTCGCTGGCGGTCGCTAGTAATAAAATAAAATAATAAAAAGTTTATTGTTCAGAAAAAAAAAAACATAACTGTATAACTGTCAAAATAAAACACATTACAATATAGTGTATTATAGAATTCATACATACATATGTTCCAACTCCTGGGACACTGGCCTCCTCTCGGTAAGAGGCAGTGGGCCGTAATCTACCACGCGGGCCCATTGCGGGTTTATAGATGTCACATGTCTTCGAAGTTTTCCTTCTATGACATGTCGGTTTCCTCACGATGTTTTCCTTCACCGTTTTGAGAGCCGTGGTGAAGAAATAATTTACACAAAGTAAAGATCCAACTTGTTAGTCGAGGCCGATTCCACTGGGACACCGCTGCTCTATAGAATATTAGATTTAGAGCATTCACTATTTATAGGAAAATATAATAATCATTGTCATAAATATTTTGCATGCATGTTTAGTCTGCATTTCAATGAAATAGACAAATTTTACTAAAATACCTACATATTAAATAGTAATGATGCAAATTTATTTTTAGAATAACAACATATTTTTGTTACAACCTCATATTTTCTTAACTAAGGACTTGCAAAACATCCAGCGCGAAGCAATTAATTTTAATAATATCACCACACAGCTCAATTAAATAAGTTTTTAATTAAACCTTGTAACACTAACACTTGTTTATTAGCCAACAAAATTGTAACTAGCAGTCTCACTCCTATTGCCAATGGCGACGATGTAAGCCAGTTTTTAAATCCAATACTGACCCAATTGCGAATTTATTTTTCGAACGAAGTTAAGGTCGAACGTTTTCCGATAACAGAATATCCGGTGCATATTGTTTGTCTATGGATTGCATTTGCAGCGAAACTTTTTACAGACATAGATAGCTAATTAAAGGTTTTGTATAATCTGTTCATGAAATTTATCTTCTAAATTCAAAATGTGATTATTCACGTGACGAAATAATTATTATTCTATCGCTTTCTATTAGGCATTCTCGAGGTTAAGATCAGGCCCGTTGCAAATACTAAAAGATTTACATATGTGTGCGATTCACACGTGTAGAAGTGAAAACTTAAAAAAATATGTTTTCAAGATAATAAGTTGAATGTAAAATTTTACTATCGCTTTTTCGTTTCATCAACTTTCAATTCACAACAATCAACTCGCAGAAAGGAGTTTTTGTAGTACAAAAAATTCTAAGTATGGTTTACATAAATTGAATATGGAATTCATTTTTGACAGTTAGGTACCGTATTCCGCGCTTCATTGGATTGCACGATTTTCTGATCGTTTTTTTTTTATATCAATACTACCGTTTCAAATACATATTGGCAGTTAAGAATTTACTCGAGTTCCAAAGAGTTCTACGATATTTTTTTAGAGTAACGGCAAATGTCGTTTCTTCAAAGGCTCCAGGTAAACCAGGTGGCAGGTTTGGAAATATAAATCAGCCCTATTTGCTCCCTGACCTTTGGACACCCAGGATTAGGGGATAAGTTCCCAGCAGTTACGGGTTGACACCTACTTATGGCTTGTAGGGTAGTTTTAATTCATATCATCTTCACCCTTCGATTAGACTATATTAAAGGGGTTTGGCGAAAGAAAATAAAGAAAAAGATGGAGTCGTTAAATTGTTTGTTGATGCCAAAACCTATATCTGACTACTTTCAAAACAAAATCCAGTGCATCCGTAAAAACACAATAGAATATCATTTTTAGGTCGACAAATAATATACGCTGCAAGCAAAAATAGTCCTCATGGAGGTCAGATATAGATTTTCTCTATAGTACATAGTTGTTATTATATAAAAAGTAATGTTATTAAATCTTTGTTAAAGACGAAATTCGATGCTTCATTGTCAAAAACATACAACCCCCTTTCTCTGGGAGATTGAAAATATTTCTTAGGTTCAGTTTCAATGTGTATGGAGCTAACCATTTCTTGCTACCAAAAACACAGGAATTTAGACTGTGAGTTTTTTGTCAGTGAATGAATGAAGGAATGATATTAAGATATTCATACAATAGTTCATAGATCAGTACAAATATTTTTGAATAAAAAGAGTAAAACTAATATTAAAGCTTCTTTCTTAAGTTGTACTTTAAATTGATAAGAGTAAGAATTACCAAAGTCTTCATCAATGGACATGGGACTGTTTTAGTGCCTCTTGAAGTGAGTTTATGATTATTTAGAAATGGCTTGCGAAGGGTTCACATTGGATACACTTCAACTGCGGTTGCTCTGTTTGCGGACCCCTTTAACATTGAAGTACCAATGTCTGTAGATAGGTACTTGGTAATGTATATTGTATTCTCAGGAGTGTCCTTTGGGTGCTATTCAATGACTGTATTATCTAAGTAGGTACATACACTTCCATGTAAGTTAAAATCAAACCCAAGGCGTTAATTTCGATTCAATCTAATACAGGCACTTTTAGATTGTCAAGGAGTCGATCTGTCAGAACATATGAATGAACATAATAAGTAAATAGATTAAGAAGAAAATAGTATATTCAAAGGCCATTGTATTTTTCTTACCATATAGGTAATGTAAGCTTACACTTTTAGCTCAGCCTTTCGCTTTGTAAGTACTCTTAGAATTATTTAAATTTAGAATTTTTACTTTTTTTTTTGCTTGGGTAGCCGACCTTTTTTCATTCCGTGAGAACTGTCAATGTATTTTTTTTTCAGCAAAAAATAAGGCAGTCCCACACAAGATCGCTAATGGGTTAACTTTTCGTGGCTCGATAGCTTTACCTGTGAATAAGTTTGAAAAAGTCAAAGATACCGGTTTGTTCTTATTTTTTTTTCTATAGGTTTTTTTGCCGTAACTTTACATTATTAATGTTGAATAGCAGAACAGAATAGATGACGAGAGGAGAAGAGTGATAGAAAAAACTATAAAATCATTTATAAAAACTTTTTATCTTAAAATATGCAAAGGTATATTTTTTTAAGCTAACTAACAGAAAAAGTTTTTAAATGTTTGAAAACAATAACTGGTTAATACGACTTTCCAGTACCTACGCATAAAACGTTAAATTTCACTATCTTTTTTTTTATGTCAATTAGTTCTGAAGTCAGGTTTTTGACAATTTAAAGAATTACAAACAATATGTTTCCTCAACAAAAAATCGAAACCGGTACACATCAATCTACGATATTTTTTCTAATGTCTTAGAAGAGTCCAACCCCTTGAATCGTTTAATTAAATGCGCACTCCACAGTTATAGTCAAACAAATAAATTATAATGATAATAAAACATTTTACGGTTTGGGTGACACTTTAAAGGAGCTAGTGATTCCGTGTGTGCAACTAGTCTTTTGTTTCATAATCTATGATTTGTGTTTTTTTTTTTGGAAGAGACTGTTTATAAAGAGGTTGTGATCTTTTTTTATTTGGGTGAATAAGCATGGGGAATGAAGTAATCCGTTTATTTTGATTAAGTTTCATTTCCGAGGCGTCGTATTTTGCTAAAATTATGCGCAAGCATAAATGTTTGCTTGTCATGACGATTTTTAAACTTTAATAAATTATATCGTTCATAAAATTGCAAAGTTTCCAACTGTTAGTGAACAAACCATTTAATACCACTTGTCGAGGCACGAAATAACAAATTCAATTAATTCTTAAAAAAAAAAATACCTTTCCCATAGAATGATAGCGTGATGGTTATCCATTACTGAACGAAAGCACTAGACTGTAAAAGCCGAGTTCTCACAGACTTCAAGAATAAAAAAAAAAACGCCAAAGAGGTTTGAACTCGTGCAAAAAATCCGCGCGTACGCACGCTCTGTTGGATCCCAAGGGTGCTTTATTATAATCTACTTACTCTTCCCATTCTTTCCAACAGGGGAGTAAGTTATATTTCCGTCTCTCTCTTGTTGTAATTAAGGGCATAACTGACCCTGCAAAGCGCTTGAGAAGTGCTTGTTATAATCTTTTGTTTTATTATGTTGTGCTGAAGTATGTGATAGCCCTTATAGTTTGGTATTTTGACTTTTTGAACTTGGAATTGCAATTTGTGGTATTGATACGGTCAGACGAAAGGTTTTATGAAAATGTGTTTTAGTTTGAATATTAAGTATGATCATACGTATTAATGTAGGTAAATATCCTTAGGGTAGGTAGAGCGACGAACTTCGCAGGATGGGTGGTAGTATGTATCTGAGCGTTGGCGAAAATCGAATTGAATTGACACGTGATTAAATTCAATTTTCGCCGCGGTATTAACTGTTGGACATAGGTCTACCAGTGGCTGTTGTAGGAATATGATGATTAACGTAGAAGAAGCAAAAGGAGTATACAAGGATCGTAGTAGAGGAGTAAGTTTCGTGATTTTGACAAAGTTCACAGTTTGATCTCAGGACTCAATCTGTCAAAAAATTCTCGAACTTACCTACATTTACACCTACATTTTAACCTACATTTGACATTTGTTTGTCAATTATCACCGAGATGAGACTGCGGCTGCATCTACACTAATTCTTCATGACTTATTGTTGATTTCAATCAGAAAGCAACATAATTTGGATCTAGTTTTGAAAATCTATTGCGTCGAATCCTATAAAGTAAGTAGTAGATTTTTTGAAGTGAAAGAAAATTTGTGAGTAGAATACAATAAAACAAGTATTGTGGAACATCGCTTAGATCAACTGTAACATTTCACATTCAAAACGTTCTGTGTCTTTATTTCTTCTTTCTTTAGATTATTTTTTGGGTTTTCTTTGCGAAAAACAGACTTCATTTGCTAAGCCTAAATATCAGTAACATTTGAATACAAAATCCACTTTTGAATTCATTTTCCTTGAGTAGATTTGAAAATTCTTAAATCTTCGCAATATTTTGCTTCTTCCTCTACATTATTCCAAGTTCATGCTGACCGTACAAAAAAAAAAAACTTCAAAAAAGGAATCATTCAACTGTACCAGGGGTTTTGGCGGGAAAGTCAAGCTGAGTGTCACGCTCGTTTTTCATTGGACTTTTAAAATTATTTATAGTGTTGTTTACTAAATAAAAGTGCGTGATTTATGTAGTAAAAAGTGCATTTAGTAAATAGTTTATAAAGAACAGTGAAATATCGCAGCATAGTGGCCACATCATGACTTTGCCCTAAACCTCACACGTAAGACTGATCATGCTGCAGTCTTTTTCTACATGAATAATTCATAATTACTTGACATTGGCTAAATGCACAAACCGTGCGAAGCCAAAAACTAAAGAAAGAAAGAAGAACTGTGACCAGTCAATAACTACATAAAAAATATCGTTCAATATAAAACGATTCAGTTCATTTTATAACACTTTTATGCACATAAACTTTACATAAAAGTTTTTGCTTTATCAATATTTATGTCATGGAGATTATTGAGGGGCTAGGGATAGTGAAAAATTAATTATCGTGGATAACTGGTGTACATGATTTGTAATATTCTCGTTGGTTACTTGTATAAATATAATATTCGTCTCTTCATCTGCAGTACTTTTAGGGTTCCGTAGCCAAATGGCAAAAAACGGAACCCATATAGATTCGTCATGTCTGTCTGTCCGTCTGACCATCCGTATGTCACAGCCATTTTTTTTCAAAACCATAAGAGCTATGCTGTTGAAACTTGGTAAGTAGATGTATTCTGTGAACCGCATTAAGATTTTCATGAAAAAAAAAAGAAATATTGGGGGCTTCCCAGACTTAGAACTGAAACTCAAAATATTTTTTTTCATCAAACACATACGTGTGAGGTATCTATGGATAGGTCTTCAAAAATGATATCGAGGTTTCTAAAATTTTTTTTTTGTAAACCGAATAGTTTGCGTGACAGACGCTTCCAAAGTGGAAAAAAGTTGCCCCTGCCCCCCGGCAGGGGCAGCTTTTACCCCCCCCCCCCTCTAACTTCTAAAATAAGAAAATGTAAAAGGTGAGGGAAAACATCTTGAGATCGCCATCCCGCATTGAGCAAGCGTGGTGATTACGCACAATCCTTCTCTGTATTAGAGGAGACTTGTGCCCAGCAGTGGGACGATAAAAAGGTTGATCATGATGAAATTTGTATATTACATTAAAGAGGTGTTCCCATACAATTTAGCCAAGCCAATTCAGCCCAGGTTTAGCTTAAAACTGTCTCCAGAGCCTGGAGCATAGGCGAAGAGTAGCCAGCCTTTGCATGACTTAATTCCCCCATGTTCCGTTCCATCACCGGACGACCCGTTGAACAGCGAGTTTTCACCCTTACGTTGTTGACACCACAATAATCCGAACGAAGCGTTCCGCTTCTTCTTTTATACCGTGTACAACAATTTTCCAGCGGCGGTGTTTCCGTCAGACTACAATTTAAGTGTCTTAAGGCTACAGTGAACAGGCTCTTAATAAACTAGCGCGCTTTACCATCAACGATTGCAGCACTGCTTACCAGCAGGCGGGATTGCGGTCTAGCATTAGTTTATAATTTATAAAAAAAAAAAAACAATTACCTACAACGTAACTTTTACGCTATTTTTCGTAGTATGAACTAACTACGGACTTTGTTGTTTTTTTTTCAGTAGTGTGACGTCATTGCATGAAAGATGTAGATGCCAATTCGGCAAACCATACAAAATCTACTCCATCCCCCTAGATCTTGATATAAAGCATAAATTATAATAATTTATGACATTCGGGGCATCGACTATACAGACGGCGACAAGGAATGAAGAGATAGGAACTGATAAAATCTGTAAGTATTGCTTACACAAGACGAACCGGATGCATTAATGCGCATACGCAAGTCTTGCAAAATCTTCCGTCGGGCGTAAGTAATGACTATTATTAATACGTCATTTGGAGTAATTCTTAATATGTTTTATCTGAGTTAAGGCCAGAAATAGTTAAAATGTCAACTATAAGTCAAAAGTTGTTCAGTTCGGGACAGACTAAAAGACAATGCTTATTGCTTATTTTAATTGTCGAAATATGGAAGACACTTGCGTCTTGGAAAAATTTAGTACTTTTTAAAGGAATCAATGAAGCCATAGACAGTTTTAATATTGAAGTTTGTATGGGAAGAAGCAAAATCTACATGGACAGAGCCGTGGGATACACTTGTTCATAATTCATATTTTTTCTATGTTAGACGTATTGTTAATCTACAAAATGACGTGTTGTTTTAAGTTGCTAAAAAGACCTATGTTTCACTTTACAAAGTTTGAGGTTAATTTGAAAGTTTTGGCGGGCGATGTTCTTGAATGTGTCTGTTAATCAATAACTTCTGTATAGAAGTATATGAAGTACATATTAGTAACTGGTACCTGTATTGCAAGGTCTTAAATGTAAAAAAATATACATTTTCATTCATAAAATCCAATTTTAAATAAAAATACTTAATTAAAAAAAAATTAAAAAATGAGTTTGTCCGAGTAAATGGTACAAAAATTTCATACAATTATATATTTATATATAAAGTATCACATAGAGGTAACAGTTGCAACATGAATGTCTTATTGAATAGGAACCCGACTCACCGTATCGTCAGCTCCGATACAAAAAAGTAATCCCTATTGCACAATAAGATGGTCCGCGAACAAAAAAACAACCAACTGTCATTTCACAAAATCACTAGAAACTCCTTAAAACACACAGTTCTAATCCATTTAAAAATATAAAATTAAAAAATAATAACACTCCATAAATGATTCCATTTTCGAATAAAACCGCCGAAAATTTTTAAAATGGAAAAGCTCTCGCGCATCCGTGCGTTCGCGCGCAAAGCTCGCGTTCGAATAAATGGAATTCAAACGTTACCTGGGGTTCGGTGTGACATTCATGTGACGTGTGTTTCTCTTTCTTTCCAATATCTTCTGGTTATGTGTAAGCGAATAAGATATATTTTATTGAAGGTGGAACGGTCGGGAAGATGTTTAAAGTTTTTTCTTCGACCGGTGCATTGTTTTCCCGGGTTATCTTTGACGGTGTGTCTTCGATAAGAGTCATTGATAAAAGTCAACTCATTAGGTACTTAAAACTTTTTGAATGGTGTCCCTTTTTTGGCAAGAATTTCGATAATGGCGATTAATAAATGTTCAATAGTTTCTAGTGATAAATGCTATTTTAGACGTAGTTGGACAGTTGAAAAATAGTCGTTAAAATTTTTAGGAAAATTTATTGGCACGCTAATCAGTATGGTGCCACCATGGCACCATACTGATTAGCGTAATCACCACGCTTGGTGCTCTACATAATGTATTTCTTTATTGTATATAACACACTTTTCTAAGTTATATGTACTTTCTAAGTATATTTTGGACACTAATGACTAATTAAAAAAGGTGAAGGAAAACATCTTGAGGAAACCTGGACTTTAAGTCTGAAATCGCTAACCCGCATTGAGTAAGCGTGGTGATTACGCACAATCCTTCTCTGTATGAGAGGAGACTTGTGCCCAGCAGTGGGACGATGAAAATGTTGATGATGGTGATGTAACACAGTTATCTAGATGTTTAGTCATCAACATAATACAAAACGAAACACTTCTAGAGGGCCTAACTCGGCTTTATTAGTAATTAAGGTTATATTATATATTTTACACTGGCTTGGCCCGCGTGGTCGTGGCATCTACTTACCGAGAAAAGAAGTAACCTTTACCTTGTATCCAGGTAATACATAATCTCTACAATATGTAAAGAAAACCCTGTCCGAGCCGTGAAGGTATTGTTAGGTATCGATAACTGATTCTACTAATGGACACAAAGCCGGGCTAAACTAAAAAAAAATACATCTAAAAAAAATAAATATTATTTCGCAAAAAGAGTTAACTTAATACATGTGCGGTAGGCAACCATTCCGCGGGCGGCGGAAGGCAGGGCACGCGGCACGTGGTCGCATCGCTTATAATAATACAGTTAAAATGGTATTGTCACTTTTAAAAAATTACCGAATTTCGGGGAAGTTGGAATTAATTCGCGTGAAAAAAAGATTATTTCAAAATTCATTAATATTGTTTCTATGTTGATTACGTAAAATTTTATATTATATTTGGTCATGTGTTTATCTAACCTTTATTATCCTTACGGGTCGGACAGGGTTTTCTTTACATATTGTATATCCATTGAGACGTTTTTACGTGACTTTGTAACACACATTGAAATATATGTAATTATAAACTTTCATATTTATAAAATTACTAGCTTTCCGCCCGCGACTTTGCCCGCCTGGAATTCTGTTATGTCGCGCTTTTTAGATTCCTCATTTTCGGGGATTAATTATCGTATCATTTGTTTGATATTAGCTTCTAAGTTTAAATGTGCATAACCGTTTGCAATATATTACCTTGTTTTAAACGACACACAGCGCCATCTATCACCGAACTGGTATGAAGCTAACAATATTTTTGTTTTGCTCGGGAATATCAAAATTTCCGGAATAAAAAGTACCCTATTATTTAATTCGGACTTCTAACATTACGTCTGCAAATTTTCAAAGCAATCGGTTCTGTAGTTACGGCGTGAATGCGGAACAGACAAACAAACAAACTCATTTTTAAATTTATAATATTAGTAAGAATTACGATCTAAGCGTGAGCTAAAATTAGCAAATATAATGGATTAAATCAAATCATAATTGTAATTTAATAATAATAATTATTATTTGACATACTTAGTACTTTTTCATATAAATATTTAAAAATGTAAATTAACATGTGAAATAATTATGTTTTATTTGACACAGAACATAATGTGTCTGAACATCTAGTTCTAGTTCTTCCCCACAGTCATCTGTGAGACTCTCAAACAAGGCTGAGAATCATAACTTCGAAGACATATTGTGACATCCACTCATACTGGGCCTGCGTTGTGGATTAGCCCAGTTCTTCTTACACAGGTGAGATCAGTGTTCCAGTAGTGGGATAATGGTAAGCTGATTAGCAACATGAGTATCAGCTTTCGATCCTTAGCATAGTCCACAGACCGCATGTTTTAACGTTGAATTTATACAAGACAGTTCCCCAAACGGCCGCCCTTCACTAGTTTTTAGTACCTTAGTTGGGAAGAAGAAGTGGCTTTACAAACTCTCCAGCAGTTCTCCAATAAGACCCGAAGACTTTTTTATTTCTTTATTCTTTAGAAACGTAAAGTACGGTGAGAGAAATGGAATCGAAGTAAAACATTACTAAAAATGTAAGTGAAGTGCTAAAATTACACACTCATTACCATAGATCGGAATAGGTACCTACAATGATTTTTGGTATCATAAATGTTCACAGAAAGAACAACGTGGATAAGCCATTTTCCCGGAATGTAATTCCGGATCCAAGTAAATATTGTTTATTTATTTATTTAAAAGTACTGCCACATCACAAACATTAAATATTGAAAATAATTAGAACTATTCAATTTATGGCCTGATGCATGCAACAATAATGGCGTACATAGCATTGGCAGTTCATCGGCTCGAAGATATAATACAATAGAGACAAAATAATATAATACCTAATAAAAATACACTTTAGAATTTAACAAATAATACAGTAATAATTGTTGAAATATTAATAAGAATGTCTAATAAATAATATGTCATATAAAAAAATTGTTAATGTTGGTAGTGACATTATTACTACTAAATTCATTTAAAGAAAGGTAACAAAACTAAACTAATTTATTATTTACTTGTTGAAAAATAAAAATAATCAAATTCCGATCGAAGTATTAAAACATTTCAATATTTTATTTTTAGCCTCTAATGAAGGGTATGGCCAAATCAAACGGTTTTACGACTTAATATAATTTATACAATTTTTTTTTTAATAATCACCCAATTTCGTAAATCTGGAGGAATGTCCATATGAATATATACGTTTCCGATCAATGACCCCAATTCACTCTACCTATTCCGACCTATGCTCATTACACTTAGCCAAAGGAAATAGCAGTCAACAAAAATGACCAAGTCACTGCAACTCGTTAGGTTGTGTGCATAGCGGTGTAGCGGTAGTTAAGTCGGTCAGTGGGTTGGTTCCCGTTTGATGCAATTAAAAGATTTGCTGTGCAGTCATGAATTTCGCGTTTATATGACATTTACTCGTTATTTTTTGTGTTTGCGAGTTCGGTTTTGATAAGTCATGTTTTTATGGAGCGGTTTGGCACAGTTTAAATATGGTCAGCAGATACGATGTATGGAAGTCTTAAGAACAATTCACGATATTAAAATCATTCAAAATTTAGTCACAAACAGCGACGATCAATGTCAAAATAAAAATTGGCACGCCTGTCGATGATCTATGGGATGCATTTTATAGAGTGTGCGTGGGAATTGCAAGACTTAATTCCTCCATCTCCGTTCCATCATCGGACGACCCGTCATACGGCGAGTAACTACCCTTATGTGATGACACCACTACGATCCAGACGAAGCGTTTCGCTTCTTCTTTTATACCGCGTACATCGAGGGACTGGAACAATTCGCCGGAGGCGGTGTTTCCGTCACACTACAATTTGAGTGTCTTCATGGCTAGAGTGAATAGGCTTTAATAACCGATGATGGAACGGAGATGGGGGAATTAAATCATGCAATTCCCTTGCACACTCGCCAGAATGCATCCTATAGAAGACCGAAAGCTTGGCTACTCTACGCCTGTGCTTCAGGCTTCGGAGACCGTTTCCAGTTAAATCTGGGTCGCCAATCAGCCTCTTCGCACCCCTCTCCACTGAATCCAAAGTAGCCAGGTGACATTTCGCAGCACCGGCCCAAATGTGGCTGCAGTACTCCACACAGGAGCGAGAATTGCCTCTATGATCAGGATATAGAAGAAGACATCCTCCGTGTCTCGGAAAGCAAAGTTAAGAAGTTGAATCCGGCTGTAATTCTCAGATCATAGTCATTACCTACGGGTAGGTAAAAGTCTGAAATTCTGATCACCAGTCTTGCCAAGCGTTATTGTATTAGTCTGCCTTGTTATGCATAGTAAATGGGCTGGAAAGATTCTAAACTAATCAGCTGCAATCGGCTAGACTGGAAGCTGACCCCAACGTACTTAGAAAGAAAGAAAAAAACTTTATATAGTGGTAAACATGACGCAAAAAAATTAAAACACAAAAAATAATAAGAAATGGCTGGGGGAACATGCTTCACATTCACGCAAAACTATATATTTATTTTATTTATTATATATATTTATTATCGTTATACTCCGACCTTATCTAAAACGGAGTCCAGCGCTGGTTTTGGCAGCGATGAACACGAGATGAGTCTAGCAGCATACTAATACTTCGACTCCAAAGAGAACCATCAAGAACGAACTTTCATAATAAATAAGCTCCTAAGTCCAGTTAATTTGCTTTAGTCGAATATAACCTATTTATTTTCTTAGAACCTAGCCTATAGGTTAGATATACATAGGTAGGCAAGCCTATACATCAAGATATAAATAACCAGTATATGTAATATGAATTTTGATTGTACTAAAACCCGAAAATGTAAAGCCTATGTGCTTGCCTGTATATACATAATACAGACGTTATCAAGATCTGTCAAAATGTCTTTAATAGATTTTGGACTTTATCAGTGAAGCATTCGGTTGGAACTTGATTGGCATTTGTACTTGTGAGATTAAATTACCATATAACTGAAAATAACATACTACATCAGAAGTCGTTTTTTCACTTTTTCCTTTTTAACGTTTTCTCGGTTCAAACAAGAAACTTTTTACGCACAATATAAAACGTTTTTTATGAGCAAACTTATGCTTCTCGTTTTTGTTTTGTCAGAGGAAAAGTATTTTTTTTTATGAAAGTCGATACACAAATAAATAAGTTTGAAAAGTCTTATGTATTGGGCGCAGTTATGAAAAACAATAAGAGCTCCATCTTAGGCTTGGTTTACAGAACATTATAATAAAGAAAGGTACGTAAGAATCCAATCATTGTCTATGATAAACTCTCTCTCTGGTGGTCAGCATTGGGGCAGCATTTCGAATGGATTATCTATCTCCATCGGTTTTGACCCATCGCGTCTCTCACCACTGCGTAGAATTTAGAAGACGATGTGTCTTTGACTTGATCGGTCCATCTGGTTGGTGAACGACCGCGCGATCGTTTGCCTTCGGTGTTTCCAACGACAATCAATTTTTCTAGACTTTCATCGCCTCTGCGCATTGTGTGACCGAAATAGGATAAAATACTAAACTTATGATAAACTCTACGGAGTTTCAAATTAGTCTATGGAAACCATAAGCTAAAACACTTAATAACATAACCTAACATCATCCCTGTATTTCTCGAAGGATTAAACAGAGGTGTATGGCATATAGACACTGGAATGAATTCCTACATTACAATGCTAGTATTTACAATTGGAGATTGAAGAAATCAATAGCGCACTACGCTTGACCTAGGATTCGAATCCAAGACCCATGCTCGACAATTTCGCTTACTATATCAACGAGGCAATCAATTAGTAGTAGATTCAAAAATTCCTGTCAAAAAAGTTAAAATGGCGATCCTACGACGGCGGTTGGTAAAAAAGGGAATTCGAATTTCAAACCAACTACATATTATCCAATTTATCAATAATACACCATGTATGGAGAGGCAAAGTAAGTATCCTAAAATAACAAGAAATATTACTGAAAAAATACAACATAAATTATGTGAAAATGACAATAGAACTGGAACGAATCGATTTACTTGGATCTACCGTGATGCGATTTTAAAAAAAGTCAAAGTTTACTGTAAAAACTGTCTATAAATAAAGTAAAATACTTACTGTTTTTGTACGGTTACATTTTTTAAGGATATAAAGAATGTTGATATATTTATTGTTAAGCCGTAGGATATTGACAAAAGAATTGAATGAACGTGACAAAGGAATCTTTTAGAGATCCTTGTGTAGCGATATCTACAACGCTACATGCGAAGAACGCGTCATACTGACGTCAGGGGAATCCTGCATCTTGCAAGCGGAGTTTTCTGTGCAACTAGCACGCATACAAGTTCGCAACATCAACCGACGGGCAAAGTGACCCGCCAAACAATCTCAGTCTGGTCGAAGAATGATGAGTGAGCTTTACACGCTGCTCCTCATACCTTCACACCTGTAAATACTTTATTTATTTCTTTTATTTTATAGGATAACTGAGATTCACTGTGTTAGTAACAATAATCTTAACCTATGTTAGTACGTAATTAATACAGACCTAGATATAATAAACACACTCCACGCCTGCTCAGTATGCTCATCGGTCTCGCAACAGATAGAGTTCAGTGAACCTATTGAGGAGAACGGTTCTGTCGCCAATCATCCTCAGAACGCTATTCGGGTTGCCCCGACGCAACTTTTTAACTTTAAAAGGTGACACCTTGACTTGATAATGCGTGGATTAATGCATGTAGACCGATGCTTGCCAGGACCGCTCGCTCGTTCGAAATAGATACCGTAGCCCTGGCGCACAGGCCAGTGAAGGAACAGGGTTGGGTACAAGTTTGACATGCCCATCCGCCCCGCCCAGAGCGGGAGAAGTCATGATTACCCACCCGAAAAAAGGACTAACGCATCTGGACTTTCATTTTTTTTTTTTTTTTTTTTAATAATTATAAACTAACGCTTGACCACAATCCCGCCTGATGGTAAGCAGTGATGCGATCGTTGATGGTAAAGCGCGCTAGTTTATTAAGAGCCTATTCACTCAGAAAAATGGAGCAAATAGGAAGGAAGACGGCAGTTGAGCGAGGTGATGCAATGTTAAACCCAACAACACTACCAACGATGCTGCGCCAGAGGGAGATTGATCTGGAGACCCTCCACGACCAAACTCCCAACACAACAACATTTGGTGCATCGTACCCGGCACACATCGCAACACAACTGCTCAGACCCGTCCTCCGTACGGCTTCACCAGACATCATGCCGGAACATGACAAATCGCTTGGCGGCAAGACTTTGTCTGGTGGGTGGTAACTTCTGCCGGCGGCGGATGTTATGGCCTACTACCGAAAACTTTCTAGCTCATTTTAAGTCAACTTTCTTTACCGTAAAGCTTAATGTCTGCAGGGCTGGAAAAGCTTGACAGCCAAGCCATACAGCATAACATAATCAGTCTGTCATATTCTCGCTCCTAGAACTCAGTCCTCCTCTTGGTGAGAGGGATTGGGCTGTAATCTACCACGCGGGATTTTTGAAGTCGTGGTGGCCTAGTGGTTAAAACACCAGCCTCTCAAGTATGAGAGTGCGGGTTCAATTCCAGGTTCGGCAAGTACCAATGCAACTTTTCTAAAGTTATATGTAGGTACTTTCTAAGTATATCTTGGACACCAATGTCTGATTACAAGGTGAAGGAAAACATCTTGAGGAAACTTGGTCTTTAAGTCTGAAATCGCCATCCCACATTGAGCAAGCGTGGTGATTACGCTGAATCATTCTCGGAATGAGAGGAGACCTGTGCCTAACAGTGGGGCGATAGAAGGTTGATGATGATGATGATGAAAGCGCCTGACAGGGTTCGAATCTAAGACTTACAACTTCTAATCCATAAAGTATTTCTGTATGCTGTATTCTCCATCATAGTTATTCAACTTGGTACTATAAGCTCCTCGTTTCTTAACGAAGTAACAGGTTGATTCAAATCATTAATCATGAACACCATTGATATTAAACCCTTCAGTGTTATTGATTTCTCTTCTTTTGAAGTATTTTTTGATAAAGGAATTATGATTATTGATTTCTTTTGAACCACAAGTCACCGTAGAAAATAGCTACAATAGTGAAAAAAAAAAAAAGCTTTGAATGAACAACTTTTCGAAACAAAAACAAATGTATTATTTCCTACGGCTGTCATGAATGGTAAAATAAAACAGTTTGTCAGTGAAACAAATTAGTGCAAGAACGTTAAAGTATTTATAACGTCAAGAAATCGACTCGTGCGCAGGTTACGCACCTGCTATCCAATAACAACGAGGTTCTCAAAGTGTAGGGGTTTCCTTTTTAATATATTTTATTCAAAGTTGGGTTTGAATGCATTATTACATAGATAAAGAAGACCACGATTTAGAAACAAAAAACGGACTATTTTCTTAGAGACTTGATAGAACAGAGATTAGCGATTTGAATTTTAGTATTTTTTATCTACGTTGCTTGCAGCTGAAGCATAGTGAAGTGGCAGGGCTTGGCCATATTTGTCAAAGGATTGATGACCATTAGAGTAGACGTGTTCTGTCGATCAGTTCTGTAATTATCTCACCTTTTTATTTTTCTGTTTTGGGGCCTCGAGAGTCCGGGGCTACTTAACCGGACTATCCCGTGGCTACCTTTAAGGAATATAAAGCCTCCAGCCGGAGGAATTTAAAAACTAAGCGACAATACGCTAACGGCACCCGCTGGAGAGAACAGCAAGGGTCTGCTGGATCCAAATTTTTGTTAGTTCGGTTTGATAACCGCGGCGTTTCCTAGTACTAGCTCTGAGAATAAACGACCGAAACAAGCTCAGAGAGACCGAAAGAACTCTGGAATTTATACTTACTGACTCAGCTGCGGCGCGAGCTGACCTTCATCGGATAAGAAAAATCTCACCATAAAAGTTTTTTGACATGAGCTGTCAATAGTGTCATTCTCGAATGAAAGCTCACTCCATGATCACTTTTCCTAAGTTTTCGCGGTGAATTGGCAATTGGCTGCGTAGTATGGGATTCTGCCAGCTAGAGGGACCGACAACCTCAAAAAGATGGCTGGGATAGACTGGATATAGGAAGCGGAGGACAGGGTCTTGTGGCCCAGCTTAGGAGAGACTTATATCCACCAGTAGACCGCGATAGGCTGAGTTAGTTGAAGATTTTTTGATTTCCTCTTATATAAAGTAATAGTTTTTATATAAAGTAAACCTTTAACCACTTCCTGTTAAAGGTGGGTGTTTCGAGCCGGATACGATGCGCCAAATGTTGTTGTGTCGGGAGTTTGGTCGTGGAGGGTCTTTAGATCAATCTCCCTTTGGCATCGTTGGTCGTGTTGTTGGGTTTAACATTGCATCACCTCGGTCAACTGTCGTCTTCCTTCCTATTCGGTCAGTTTTTCTGAGTGAATAGGCTCTTAATAAACTAGCGCGCTTTACCATCAACGATCGCATCACTGCTTACCATCAGGCGGGATTGCGGTCAAGCGCTAGTTTATAATTATTAAAAAAAAAAACAATAACCTTTGAGAGCCACTCCTTCACACTTATTGACTAATATTTATACCGTGAGTCCATATATTTTACGTACTTCTAATTATACACCCGCAGACAGGTGTAAAGGGTCCTTAATGTCTCCTACATTTTGTTGTAGTGTTTCCGACATTCTCTAGTATTATAACGCGTGGCCTTGTTAAATTATAATTGACAATTATTATTAATAAGTAAAGCTTTTTGTTTTGTCGAATGTATGTATTTCTATTAACTCAGGATTTCTATTGTTTATGTTGTTGTCAAAGTCCAAATTAGCCAATAGACCTCCCAGATGAGGGTAATTGCATAATATACACATTAACATTAGAAATGGCTTTTAATTTGACAGTTCAACAACATTACGTACGTTGTTGAGCTGATATATTCTTAGAACTCATAAGCAATATCCATCAAAATTATTCAAATTGTGATCGATAGGAGTTTTGGCGGGAAAACTAAGATTCGAGTGCCACGCTCATTTTTAATTGGACTTTTAAATTATTTATAGTGTCGTTTACTAAATAAAAACGCTCATATATGTAGTAAAAAGTGCATTCAGTGAATAAATTCATAATGAACATTGAAATATTGTAGCATAGTGGCCACATCATGACTTTGTCCCAAACCTTCCTCCTGGTCGGTTCACGTGGGAAACGAAAGAAGATAGGTTTAGGTTAGGTTAAGTTAGAATCCATGAAGTTTCTGGGATTGGTTCCCAACAAGGGGGCCCCAGCATCGCCTGTAGGCGGTTGTACTTAGGAATCGTGCGGTCCATGGCCCTGTATGGGGGCCCTGTGTGAGCGATGGACCTGACGGCCGGAACACTCGCCATTCTGCGCAAGCTGCAGAGGGTGATAGCCGTCAGGGTCGTCCGCGGGTATCGTACGATTTCCTACGAGGCGGCTTGCGTCTGTTCGGATCCCCACCCTGGGACTTAGAAAAGTACTCGCGTCATTGTACCGATGGCGCGAGGAAGAGCGGACACGGGGCTCCAGTCCGGTGCAGCAGCAGATCGATCGTCAGGTCTTGGTGGCTGACTAGCAGCAGAGGCTTATACGCCCTACCTAATGAAGTAGGAGGGGACCTGACGCTGCCGGCAGTAGTGCGGAGGATGGTCGGTAGCGCGGAGTCGTGGGATGCGGTGGTATCCTTCTGCGAGGACGTGATGTCGCAGAAGGAAGCTGCGGAAAAGGAGAGGGAGAGCTCAACTCCCTTCCCAGGCCGCAGAAGACGCACCGAGCGCCGAGGAAGGGCAGACAATGCCCTCTTCCGGCCCCCATTAATGGGTCCAGGGGCAAGGGACATGGGGAAGTCCCCGCCCCTTATTCGATGGACCCCGATGAGAAGGCGCGCGCGAGTGTAGTCGCGCGCTTCTGAGGCGATGCACGGGGTAGTTTAACACCCCACTATCCCGTGCAGGAGAAGAGGCCCGGATAGACCGGGCCAGCACTAGGGTGTGGGGCCGTGGAAGAATTTAGACTCGCTTATAACAGAAGAGACACCGGGGTGGTTTCTAGTCAGTAGAAGTCTGACAGACCCCGTCGCCCATCCCAGGGCGGCGGACATGCATGAGCATTTTCCATACCGGAACAAAAAAAAAGGTTAAGTTAGATTAGTTAGAATCAGGATGACGCAGGTACTGTCGGGGCACGGCTGCTTCGGCAAGTACCTGCGTCGCTTAGGCAGGGAGCCGGACGCTCGGTGCCACCACTGCGTCCAATGCGAGGAGGACACGGCGCAGCACACGCTCTCCGAGTGTGTAGCTTGGGAAGAGCAGCGCCGTGTCCTCAAAAATGAAGTAGGAGGCGACCTGACGCTGCCGGCAGTAGTGCGGAGGATGGTCGGTTGCGTAGAGTCGTGGGACGCGGTGGTGTGCGACATCACGTCCTCGCAGAAAGAAGCTGCGGAACGGGAGAGGGAGATCTCAACTCCCTTCCCGGGCCGCAGAAGACGCACCGGGCGCCGAGGAAGGGCGGATAACGCCCTCTTCCACCCCCCATGAATGGGTCCAGGGGCGAGGGACACGTGGAAGTCCCCGCCCCCTATTGATGGACCCCGAGGCGGAGGCGCGCGCGAGTGTCGGCGCGCGCCTCTGAGGTGATGCACGGGGTAGTTAACACCCCACTACCCCGTACAGGAGACGTGGCCCGGACAGACCGGGCCAGCACGAGGGTGTGGGGCCGTGGAAGAATTTAGACTACCGTGGCCCCACGCGCGCTTGTGATAGAAGAGACATGGGGGTGGTTTTAGTCAGTAAAAGTCTGACAGACCCCGTCGCCCACCCCAGGGTGGCGGACATCCTATGAGGATATCCACCCCGGGAGAGAAGAAAAAAGAGAGATTAGTTAGAATAGGTTAGGAAAGAAAACATGATTACAACGAAAAAATGGCTCAAATGTCTTAGCAACCAAGCCAAAAACTGAAAAAAAAATGTGATTCATAGATACTGGCGCCGCGCGAAGGCGCCGGCTTTCTAGTTCTGAATCTAATTTCGTCAGTGCATATATGTCATTAAGGAAACGTTACAACATTAATGTTACTTTAGACCTGTCAAATAAATTACCACTTTATGTAATTGGACGATGTTTACTATCCTCATAAACGTTGCTTAAAGTTAACTAGTGATTAGTGACTGTTTAACCATACATTCTTGACGTTTTAACGTCACTTTATTTTAATCAGCGTTTGTAAAGAAACTTCTTAAACACTATGGTGATTCAAAAACGATGATTAAAGTTAAGTGACGTTAAAACGTCAAAAATATATAAGTAAACAATAGCGAATCACTAGTTAACTTTTATGATTAAGTGGGAACTGTCTAAGTAATTGCATTGACAGGACTAATTTGTTCTTTTCTAAATACCTATAAAAGAAAGAAAAAGATGCGCTGTTGGTGGTACAAGGAAATCGCAGTTTCTTTTTAATAAATTATAAACCAGCGCTTGACCGCAATCCCGCCTGATGGTAAGCTGGAAAGCAGTGACGCAATCCTTGATGGTAAAGCGCACTAGTTTATTAAGAGCCTATTCACTCTAGCCTTGAAGACACTCAAATTGTAGTCCGACGGAAACACCGCCGCCGGCAGATTATTCCAGTCCCTCGATGTATAAAGGAGGAGGCGAAACGCTTCATCCGGATCGTAGTGGTGTTAACAACGTAAGGGTGGAAATTCGCCGTACGACGGGTCGTCCGATGGTGGAACGGAGATGGGGAAAAGAAATCATGCAATTCCCTTGCACACTCCCCAAAATGCATCCTATAGAACACCGAAAGGCTGGCTGCTCTACGCCTGTGCTCTAGGCTTTGGAGACCCTCTCGAGTTAAATCAGGGTCACAAATCAGCCTCTTCGCACGCCTCTCCACTGAATCCAAAGTTCACAAAGTTCATGTGTTTTGCATTTAGAGTGCCCGTTATAGAACTTCCTCAAGCATTCCTTTTCATATCCAGTCAATTTATACGACCCTCATCAGGAAGGACATCGGGATTTTTTAGATATCAAAATCATCATCATTGTTCAACTGAACAACGTCCACTTCTAGACGTAGGCTTATCCCAAGCATCGTACGGAGCACGGGTCTGAGCAATTGTGTTGGGAGTTTGGTCCTGGAGGGTCTTCAGATCAATCTCCCTTTAGCGCAGCATTGTTGGTCATGTTGTTGGGTTTAACATTGCATCACCTCGCTCAACTGCCGTCTTCCTTCCTACTCAGTAAGTTTTTTGAGTGAATGGGCTTAATAAACTACCGCGCTTTACTATCAACGATTGCATCTCTGCTTACCATCAGGCAGGATTGCGGTCAAGCACTAGCTTATAATCTTTAAAAAGAAAAAAAAGAAAATCGTCATATTGAGCACAGTATTAGCCAATGTATAAATGCAAGAGCATTCTGCAGATTTCTGCCTCCTTCACCAAATCGTCGGTTCATTCATCAAGGTAATTAACTGTATTAAATCAATTTGTCAGGTTTCTTTATCTCAACATCTCAATTGAACTTGGTAGTATTAAATCAATATATATCATGGAGCAACTGATATCATAAGATCTGTATGACATTCTCAAGACCTAGATAAAGTAATCACAGCTTAGCTGTTGTCTGTTTTAGAAAATGTTAGGTGTTAGTAAAATTTGCTATTAATTAGGAGATATTTACCTCACCTTATTTGACTCTGTAAAGAGACCGTAACAGATTTTCCTAAGGGTTCATGCTATAGAAAAGAGTCTTACACTCACATTATGTCGAAAGTAGATCTTATAGTAATAGAACTTTATTCTTCGCATGTCGTTATCAATTTTAATGGACTCAGCCTAGAATTTTGAATACATTTCTGGCGCCATCACCCGCGCTATTTGGTTCCTGTAACATGCAACAGACAGGACACCCAGAATACCTTGTTAAGTGTCCCAACGATTGTGGATCAGTGCCAAATTTACTCTAAAAGGTGGAGTTTTTTGTGAATCTCCGCTTGTGCTGGTGTTTCTTGCTTCGACCAACCTGGGTCCGGAGTATGATTAAAGACTTCTCGCTTACTTACCGTAACTGGTGCTTTGGTGAGAGGTCTTTAGCCAGTCGAATAAATGATTTGGGTAAGGTAGCACTGTCTCATAACAGCTTCAGTCTTTGTTGTGATCTTTCGCCAAAACTGAGAAGATGAAGTGGTAGCAGAATTAATGTTTTAACAGAAAGAGAAGCAGAACTTTCTTTGAATCTTACATCAGGTCTTCTTTGAAACAGTAGATATTGACAGTAAATAGGCAATCTTTAAAATCCACCTAAAAAGCCCTCAATTTCGTTTTTTTTTCGCTTATTGGTCATGCCGTTAAAACAATAATCCACCATAGGCCTTCAATCTCCCTGATTTGACCAGAGAACCCCTCGAAATTAGTTCCCGTTCTCATTTAACAGGTCCCTCCATATCGTGATCTACCCGTTGTAAATAAATTAAATTAAGAGATTATTATCTCGTTTGATTTACGTGCTGACACCTGTCGCCAATATGGCGCCCGTTACTGTTGTAGTAACAGACACAGATAGAATTGTGGGAGATATTTTATTTATAATGGTAAACTAAGATATAGTCTACTGAATCAACTTACAGACGGAAGTTTGATAGACATGATTTAGCCTACACATAGCGAGCAATGAAGGCCCAATGTAGGTTCTGTCTGAATGGTTGTTCGTAAGAGATATCGTATCAATTTTTTTTGGTGCCGGGGGAAACCTTCAAAAGGCACCTGATCTCTGGGGACCGAGGTCGGGAAGTGTGGGATTTTTACCTCACTAAAACCACCCCGGTGATCAGCATCTGCACATAGGGGTTGTCCAGGTTCTCTAAAATACCAATTCCGGAACCGCTCCTGCGCAACGCCTGTAAAGGCACATCTCTGGGGAGATTTTAACCCCCCCCCCCCAGGCCTCGCTGTGCACGTGACTACTGTGCCACCGTCTTCCCTGGGGTCGCTTTTTGGGTGCACAGAGTCCCCACTTTATGACCCTGGCAAGGGCAGCAAGTGAAGGGACACGGGTGGTTTTAGTCAGTAAAGGTCTGACACGCCCTTCCTCTCCGCCCAGAGCGGAAAGATGTCATTTGATGATTTCCCATCCGGAAAAAGAGGCCCAGTAGGTTCTGGGTTGAAACCCGAATAAGCTTTACTTAGTGTAAAATATTCCATCGCCACTGCTTTCAAAGCGGTGATGGAAAACATTGAGAGGAAACCTACATGTCCTAGAACTAAGAATTCAAAGACATTTGACTTCTAGCATTCCGTTTGGTAGAATACTGCTCACTATCGAAGAAAGGAGGTATGAGACCTAATAGTGGTAATTTTCTAAGCTGACCGTATTGATCTTTATCATCATTTCAGCCGAAAGATGTCCACTGTTGGACTTAGGCTTCCCCAAGGACCTCCACGACAACCGGTCCTATGCCTCCCCCATCCAGCGGTTTTCCGCGACCTTCACCAGGTCGTCGATCCACCTTGTCGGGGGCCTACCCACGCTGCATCTTCGGCGCGTGGTCGCCACTCGAGAACCCGTCGGCCCCATCAGCCATCGGTCCTACGGGCAATGTTCCCGGCATTTATTGTTCGATATTAATAACGGCAACAGATCGACGATAATATATTGTCTAATGTTGCATTGACGGTACGAAATCTATCGAGCGTGAGAACGACTCGCGCCTCGAACTTGGTCGGTTTGTTTTTTGCAACTGTATGGCAAGTCTTCTTGCCATCCCCTTCGTTACCTGACGTTTATCCGTCAGATGTTTCAGAATACATAATTCCGATGCAGTTACAGTGACATGTTCACATGACCGTATCGCATTATTTTTCTCTTTTTGTTATAAACTAACTTAATGTTATATACTAGTGTTTGGCTGCGATCCCGTCTGATGGTGAGACGCAAGCGTTGATGGTACAGCGCGTTAGTTTATTAAGAGCCTCTAGCTCCTCCAATCTAGCCTTGAAAACACCGCCGCTGACAAATTGTTGCAATCAAGTCAATAAGAGAGGAGGCAAAATGCTTCGGCCGGATCGTAGTGGTGTTAACAACGTAAGGCGCTGTCTTAATTGGCAAAGATAAACACACAGTTTTCAAAAGAGTGTCTATGTTGCACATGCTTAGTAACGATCGTACGCTCGTGCGATCTTTGCCAATGAAGGCGACGCCTAAGGGTAGACACTCGTCGTACGACGGGTTGTCCGATGGTGGATCGGAGATGGGGGAATTAAATCATGCAATTCCCTTGCACACTCACCAAAATGCATCCTATAGAACACCAAAAGGCTGGCTACTCTACGCCTGTGCTCTAGGCTTTGGAGACAGTTTGGAATTAAATCTGGGTCACCAATCAGCGTCTTCGCACATAGAAATAAACATGCTACACATGCAGGTATGCGAGTGTGTGAGTGAGTGTGAGTGATATATATTTGTCAGAATAATAATTTTTTAACATCCGATTGTACTAATTTAATATGTACCTATTATCGCCCCTTAACACATTACATTAGAACAATAATTCCGGTAAAGTGCAGCAAATTGGTTATTTTCTCACGTTGTCACGTTAATTAGGAGACACCTGTGCCCGCGCAGCCGTGACGTCATTGCTTAGGACACGTTGAGTGGCACACTGATAGTGGGTGTAGTTATTTGTGTTACGAGGGTCGGCAGACTTAGATGGGTGTCAGTAGAATGGTATGTACATTTTTTTTTAAATAATTATAAACTAGCGCTTGACCGCAATCCCGCCTGATGGTAAGCAGTGATGCGATCGTTGATGGTAAAGCGGGGTAGTTTATTAAGAGCCTATTCACTCAGAACAACTGAGCGAATCTTAGGAAGATATATTGACTTGAAATGTCGCATGACGTCACGCCGTGGTACAAAATATACCACGGCGTGCCGTAATTAGCCCCCACTCCGTAACTTTAATACGCTATATCTCAGTAGTTTTTGGTAATTTCGACAAAATCAAAAATACGAGCCTTAATTTTTTTTATTATCTATAAGACGGACTATATATTTTTTTTGATTTTCATACCTTGGATACATCCCTATTTCTAAATGTATTTGGGAAAAAATATAACATGGTGTAAAAATTATTGGAATCGATTCAGTTGCTTATTCTGAACAAACTATATTCAGATTTTGCATAAACAAACAATAAATAAGGTTATATTTTAACTAGTGGCCGCCAGCGACTTCGTTCGCGTGATTTAGTTATGCTCCGCTCCTATTGGTTGCAACGTGATGTTATATAGCCTAAAGCCTTCCTGGATAAATGGGCTATCCAACGCAAAAAGATTTTTCAAATCGGACGAGTAGTTCCTGAGATTAGCGCGTTCAAACAAACAAACAAAGAAACAAACTCTTCAGCTGTATACAACGTGTAACATAAAGGGTATATACATACCAAGGGCATGGCATCTTTACATGATATCAATCGATATTGGAAGGATTTTTTAATCCTATCTCTTTATGTTAGGAAGTTACGAGAAAAAACACCGCCTGTGATAGACTACTACCATACTAGGCGCACAGAATTTTTGAAGACATTTATCGTGATTTTGCCAAATAATGTGACGTGTAACGAGTAGTTATTAAGTATGTAGTGTGCTGCACGTTTGTTATGATTTGAATTTAAGAAACACACGGAACAGAAAATTTTGTATAAATTTTTTGAGTATTTTATTTTGAGTTGAAAACCTTCCGATACCATTTGATATCATGTAAAGATGCCATGCCCTTGGTATGTATATACCCTTTATGTTACATGTTGTATATTAGTATAGATTAATGCGCATATTCTCCGCAAATCATTGTGACTGCAAAGTTTCCAAAAACTGAACCAAGTGGACTAGCCTAAACATACTACAGCTAACTGGTTTAATTAGCCGTTTAATTAACCGTCTATTCTCCTAACTAAACGGCAGCCATTTAATCATCATCATCATCAACCTTTTCATTGTCCCACTGCTGGGCACAGGTCTCCTCTCATACAGAGAAGGATTGAGCGTAATCACCACGCTTGCTCAATGCGGGTTGGCGATTTCAGACTTAAAGTCCAAGTCTCCTCAAAATGTTTTCCTTCACCTTGTAATCAGTCATTGGTGTCCAAAATTTATTTAGAAAGTACATGTAACTTTAGAAAAGATAGATTGGTTCTTGCCTGACCTGGAATCGAACTCGCACACTCATACTCGAGAGTCTGGTGTTTTATCTACTAGGCCACCAGGACGTTTAATAAATGACCTAAATTATATCCAATAAGTTGTAGGTTTCTTTTGTTGTTTAGCTTAACCGCTTCGTCAACGGTGTCGTCGTGAGTTTAGATTGGAACTGTAACCAATTTCGTGCCAGTAACTAAACCAGCCAAGACCAAATGGGTTAGGTTAGAACTGACAAGATGAAGTAGAGACTGACTAGAAACTTAGAACTGACTGGCATGATGTCTGCTGAAATCATATGGAGGACGGGTCTAAGCAGTTGTGCTGCGATGTGTGCCGGGTACGATGCGATACATCACCAGCAGTAGTCGTATAAAAAGTCAAACTTTGCATTTTCGCACCTTATATAGAACATTGCAGCAACACAATCTCACACTTTAAAATACACTCACCTAAACACCAAACACTAACACTCACACAGTTCTACATACACACATTACACCCTCACATACATATCCTCTCATTCTAACATCTACATTCTCAATCTTACACCTCCAACGAGTCGTTTATTATAACTATTAACTATTAGTAACTTCCTTCCTTATCTGTTGTTAGTTTTTAATTGTCATTCCTTAACAAACTGAGATACCTTTTTGGTAACCTGTAAGGTAGTACATGACTATTTTTGTAATGTCAGAAGAACACAACACAAGGTTTTTGGTATGACAGTGTCAGCAGAACACTGACTCCTAAGTCACAGGATCACCTAGTTTAGGAGTCAGGGTTGCATTATTTGTACGACCTTTAACTAAGCTATGTATCCTAGTCTTAAGCAAAGTCAAAGGTTTCTGTATCAATAAAGAATTTCCATTTATTATTATTATTATTTTAGCGACTCGAAGAGCTATGTCAGTAACTTTGGTTCTTCTGCGGATCTCCTCTCCATACCTAAAAACACAAATCCATCTATCAGTTTACAGGTTGTGTATGTAAAGGAGACGGGCGAAATTGGGCCTGACCTGTACACAAATGAATTATTTGTCAATAATTTTCATTTATTTTTTTGTTTTCAATCATTTATTACTAATTCTGATATCGCCGGAATATAAAAGATATTATTTAACGTAAATAATACTGACTTTTTTTTTTTTTTTTTTTTTTTTTTTTTTTTTTTTAATTTGGCTCGCACGGTTTGTGCATTTGCCACTACAAGTATAAAGGTAGGGAAACCAAATAAATTCATTGAAATGCGTAGGAACGGATTACGGAATTTTGGAACAAAGGATAATAGGATCAGGTTTGGTGGTAATATAATAAATAAATAATGATATACCAAACATATATATTAAATAGAAATTAAAATTGGGAGTTGGGAAATAAAAAAACTTATACTTTAATATTATTAATAGTTATAAAGGTAGATATTAAATTATAAATATCAAAATTTAAGGAGCTTAACAATGTAGGGATTGATGTAGGAAGAGGGACAGAGAGTTCAATAAGGGAGTTAATGAATGAAGAAGAGTCACGGTTGGGGCATGCAAAAAATATATGATTCAAATCTTCCTCACAACCACAACAACATAAATTATTGTGAATAATCTCAAGTCTAGCAAGGTGAGAGGCTGTGCAAACATGACCCAAGCGCATTCGTATCAAACTGGAGGTTGCAAGCTTGGAAAGTTTTAATTTGGAAAACCATACTTTGAGAGGTATTCTTTGTTGTATACGTTTATAATATTGACCTTTACGACTACTTGAAATATTCCATAAATTTTCCCAGGCATCATACAGATGATCTTTAGGAAGACAGTGAAGGTCAGATACAACATTATTATATGGAAACTTATCACCATCATCTACAGCGTCTTTAGCAAATTTGTCTGCTATCTCATTGCCGCGAATATTGTGATGGCCAGGTATCCACACCAAAAAAACATCAAGATTTTTAAATTTGCAATTTAGTAGGAGCTGTCTGGCCTCTATAACATAGGGATGATTTGAACCTGACCAAGGAAACTTTTGCAGTGCTTGTAAAGCACACTTCGAGTCAGTGAAAATAATAGACTTGCTGAGTTTCGCAAGAAGTACGTATTCTAGGGACTTTAAAATTCCAAAACATTCTCCAGAAAAAACTGATGTTTCAGAAGGTAATTTTATTTTTTGATGAATGTTATATTGTTCATGATATACAGCTACCCCAATCGTGCCTGAAACTGGGTGCTTGGAAGCATCACAGTAAATGTAATGCCTATCAGCCCAGTCTCTTTCGACTATGAAGTTTAAGTTAGAGTTAGCATAACGATCATTCTTTAGCGATATAAAGTTATAGTTTATTTGAGGGGAAAAAATAAGAGCTTCGTAACAGACAGAAAAAATTGGAAGATACTGAGAGCGGTGTGTGGGAGCTTGAAGTGAAGTAAATTTACGGAAACTTATAATAGAGCATGGAAGAGATTTATTTGACCAATAAGACGAACATTCAATTTTTTCTGAAAGATACAAAAGTTTTTGATAAAGTGGGTGGTTGGAAAATTGAAGAGTTCTGAGAATGAATTTATCACATAAGTACTGTCTACGAAGTTTTAAAGGAGGGTCCAAAGATTCCACTTGGAGTGCGTTAATTGGGCTAGACCTCATGGCACCAGTTATAATACGCAAGGCTTTTGATTGAATTGAGTCTAACTTTGTCAGACCTACAGCACTACAAGGTTCTAAGAAATATGTCCCATAGTCTAAGATACTTCTAATAATAGCGTTATACAATAATTTTAACACGAATGGATGGGAACCCCACCAAACTCCAGAAAGACAGCGCATAATATTTAATAAACGTTCACATCTAGCCAATACATAATAACAGTGTGGTAAACCTGTAAGTTTACCGTCTAGAAGGATACCCAAAAATTTTACTTCGCTATTTTCAGGTATTTGTTGATTATCATACACAACTGAATATGGAGGAGGAAAACGCATTCTAGAAAATAAAACAGCGCTACTTTTGTTAACACTAAGACACAAAGAATTATTGTCCAACCATGATTTAAGAAATTTTAGAGCGACGTTTAGAGAGGAACTTAGTTTTTCAACAGAGCGTCCTGATACATAAAGAACTAGATCGTCTGCATACTGTAAAATATTGGCTTTACCAGAAATATGGAATTCTAAATCAGAGGTATATATATTATAAAGAAGTGGGCTCAACACCGAACCCTGAGGCAGTCCTTTCCAGGTTAATCTTGTTTTCATTTCAGATTCACCTATGTCAACTTGTAATTGTCTGCCTGAGAGAAGATTAAGAATGAAATTGCAGAATATGGGAGGTACTTTTAGTTTATAAAGTTTAGTATTCAAAACATTTAAATCAACATTGTCGTATGCAGAAGAAATATCTAGGAAAACAGCAAGCATGGATTCATTATTTGAAAAAGCCAATCTCGCATCTGTAATGAAAATCCCTAGACTGTCCATGGTACTTTTTCCTTTCCTAAATCCATACTGACTCAGAGATAGTAAACCTTTACTTTCTACATACCATTCTAAACGGTTTTTAACTAAATGTTCAGCTAGTTTTGAAAACACAGTGGCAAGGGCTATCGGTCTGTAAGAGTTAGGATCTAACGGTGGTTTATTTGGTTTTAGAATGGGGATGACTTCGTATATTTTCCATGAGGAAGGGATTATACCAGAACTTATTGTGGAGTTGATTATGTTTAAAAAGTAAATTAGACTTGAGTCGCTTAAATTTGCAAGGAATGAGTAAGGAATACCATCATGACCTGGAGCAGAATCTTTTACGTAGGATAAAATACCTTTCAATTCTTTAAGGGTAAAAGGACTGTCAAGGCCCGTTACATCCTCTACAGGAGATTGGAAAGGGAGATGAGATGAAATGATGGACATTTGTGGAACAAAAGGAGGAGCTATCTTGTCTAAAAATTTATCTGCAACGGATTCATCCAGATAGTGAGGTATTGTTTCCTTAAATGCTGATCTGAATCGTCGTATATTTTGCCATATTAATGACGGAGAAACGTCAGGCGATAGCGAAGTGCAGAAACGACGCCAACCATCCCATTTCTTCCTTTTAAATAATTTACGAGTATTGTTCATAATTAATGTGAGGTTATTAAAATTTTCTAATGTTGTACACTGTTTATATTTTACTTCAGCCTCTTTTCGTTGGCGCACTGCTAAAGAACATTCATTGTCCCACCATGGGGGCGACGGAATGTTATTATTACATCGTTTAGTTGGGAATGTTTCATTAGCAGCGTCCAACAAGAGTGATGCAAAAGAATCAGCCAGAATTGTCGATGAACTTAATGCATTTTCAGGAAGGTTGGATAGTCTCTGCTCAACTCGCTCACTAAACGTTCTCCATCTGTCATTGTCAATACTGTCATTAGAAGTTTTAATTTTGTATGCTAATCTTGGTCGGCGTCTGGATAGAGATTTGATAAATTTTGTCATAGTTATTATTACGGGATAATGATCGCTATCAAAAGTCGAAGGCAGGGTATTCCAGGTCACTGTAGGCGCAAGACTAGGACTGGCTATCGTGAGGTCTGGGGCACTGATCCCTTCATTAGGTTTAGTGAGACGTGTTGCAAGACCTGTATTCAAGATACAGAGGTTATTAGAATCCAAAATGTCTAATATCCTTGACCCGTAATAACTAGAGTTGGAGCTACCCCAAGCCTGGTGCTGAGCGTTGAAGTCACCCATAATTAAAAATGGTTTAGGTAATTTTGCTACTATGGTTTCTATTTCGTTGTATAATGATGATGAAGGGTGGGGAACATAAACAGATACAAAACATATTTTATTGATAGATACAGCTATTATAGAAAAATCAACACTATGATTTGCAATGGGAATGTGGTGAAAAGGTATTGTGTCATGAATTAACAGAGCAACACCAGCATAGCCATCTGTTCTATCTTCTCTTAAACATAAATATTGGGAGACTTTAAAGTTATAACCTGGCTTCAACCAGGTTTCTTGCAATGCGACAACAACAGGTTTATACACATTAATAAGATGTAGTAAATCGCTTTTTTTAGAGTTAACACTGCGACAATTCCACTGAAGGATTGTTGACAGCTGATCCATTATTGATATTATTAAAAAGTTGACTAATACTTTGTATAGCAGCGTTGGACGGTTCAGACATATTCTTTGTTAGCAAATTAATTAAAATGATAATTAAATCTCTAGTTGACTTATTATTTATGGAATTATTACTGTCAATATTTGTGCCAATGGATGGTAAAGGAATATCATAATCTTTTGTTAGGGCAGAATGAGTATATTTGTCATATCCTGTACTATGTTTAGGAGAATTATTGGGTTTATTAAAAAATACAGTTTTTTTATATGAACTTGTTTGTTTGTTTCTAGTACCTTTGGAGGAGGATTCAAATGTTTGCCTTAAAGGTGGTGAAGGAACTGCAACAGAAGTTAAAACTTCTGAATATGCTTTGTTAACAGGAGGATGCAACTTAACTGCTTCTGCATATGAAATGCAATTGTTAGCCATAGTTTCCTTAATGGCTTTTTGGCGACTAAACTCTGGGCATTTCCTATTTGTGGCAAAGTGGGATCCGGAACAAAGAAAGCATACAGCCTCATCCTCATCTACATTGCAACTGTCCCCAGTATGGTTATTACCGCATTTAAAACACCGTGGAGCTGAGCGGCACTGTGATTTGATGTGTCCATATCGACAGCAGTTGAAACACTGGACTGTTGGGAAGATATAAAGCTCAACAGGAAGAGAGTTGTAACATAAGAATATTCTTTTGGGTAACACCTGGCCGTCAAATGTTATTACAACAGTTTCAACAGGAATGTAGTTTGGTTTACCATCCACAAGATGTTTTCTATTGATGCGTCGTACTTTTAAAATTTTTCCACATCCAATAGGCACAGATATGTTATTCAGTATATCCTCCTCAGACCAATCCTTAGGGACTCCTCTAACCACACCCATCCGGGTGACTGATGAGGAGGGTATAAAGGCCTTATAGTTGTATTGTTCCAATGTTTTATTTTCTAGAAAAGAATTTGCATCTGTGAAATTGGTAAATGAGATTAAAACCCTGTTTCTGCCTATTTTTTTCAGACTACCATTTACTATATTTTTTATGCAATTCTTTTTTAGAAAATGACCAAAAGAGACTGGGTGAATAAAAACATTATCATTTGGACTTGTTTGTATCTTTTGGATGTGGATTGTGTAAGGAGCTGCATCATTCGCCTCATATAGTTTTCTACCTACCAATGTGCTTGGGTCAGATGATTGTTTATGAGTATTGGGTTGTTGGGATGATAGTGGTTGTGAAGTGCTAGTTGATATAGGGGGTATAAATTCAGATTGAGCATTCTTAGAAGGACATTGACAGTCATTTTCACATATTGTTTCAGAAGATTTATGGCGCCTGCGTTTTTTATTACAGTGCCTGCATATTTTGCGAGAGGAGATACGTTTTCTCTTATTGTTGCTTTTGCTCTCGGAAGCATCTGTATCTAGAAGGGAACCCTCTGTATCCATTTCTGAATGTGGAACCGTGACTACAAGCGAAACCTCCGGAGGCGAACCTCCACCAGGGTCGTCTGGGTCGTCGTCCATCACGAAGAGTAAAAGAAAAAAAAAACTTACCTAAATCAGCAAATATATAAAATTACTATATTAAATATGTAAAATTAAACTTATTTATATATACAACCACCTAAATGATACTATTATTTACACTAAAAAGTTAAAGAAGCAGAAAAAACTCGCCCGCCACGTTCAAGGTTTCCCGCGCTTTTTTTTCAAATACTGACTTTTTTTTTTTTTTTTTTTTTTTTTTTTTTTTTAATTTGGCTCGCACGGTTTGTGCATTTGCCACTACAAGTATAAAGGTAGGGAAACCAAATAAATTCATTGAAATGCGTAGGAACGGATTACGGAATTTTGGAACAAAGGATAATAGGATCAGGTTTGGTGGTAATATAATAAATAAATAATGATATACCAAACATATATATTAAATAGAAATTAAAATTGGGAGTTGGGAAATAAAAAAACTTATACTTTAATATTATTAATAGTTATAAAGGTAGATATTAAATTATAAATATCAAAATTTAAGGAGCTTAACAATGTAGGGATTGATGTAGGAAGAGGGACAGAGAGTTCAATAAGGGAGTTAATGAATGAAGAAGAGTCACGGTTGGGGCATGCAAAAAATATATGATTCAAATCTTCCTCACAACCACAACAACATAAATTATTGTGAATAATCCCAAGTCTAGCAAGGTGAGAGGCTGTGCAAACATGACCCAAGCGCATTCGTATCAAACTGGAGGTTGCAAGCTTGGAAAGTTTTAATTTGGAAAACCATACTTTGAGAGGTATTCTTTGTTGTATACGTTTATAATATTGACCTTTACGACTACTTGAAATATTCCATAAATTTTCCCAGGCATCATACAGATGATCTTTAGGAAGACAGTGAAGGTCAGATACAACATTATTATATGGAAACTTATCACCATCATCTACAGCGTCTTTAGCAAATTTGTCTGCTATCTCATTGCCGCGAATATTGTGATGGCCAGGTATCCACACCAAAAAAACATCAAGATTTTTAAATTTGCAATTTAGTAGGAGCTGTCTGGCCTCTATAACATAGGGATGATTTGAACCTGACCAAGGAAACTTTTGCAGTGCTTGTAAAGCACACTTCGAGTCAGTGAAAATAATAGACTTGCTGAGTTTCGCAAGAAGTACGTATTCTAGGGACTTTAAAATTCCAAAACATTCTCCAGAAAAAACTGATGTTTCAGAAGGTAATTTTATTTTTTGATGAATGTTATATTGTTCATGATATACAGCTACCCCAATCGTGCCTGAAACTGGGTGCTTGGAAGCATCACAGTAAATGTAATGCCTATCAGCCCAGTCTCTTTCGACTATGAAGTTTAAGTTAGAGTTAGCATAACGATCATTCTTTAGCGATATAAAGTTATAGTTTATTTGAGGGGAAAAAATAAGAGCTTCGTAACAGACAGAAAAAATTGGAAGATACTGAGAGCGGTGTGTGGGAGCTTGAAGTGAAGTAAATTTACGGAAACTTATAATAGAGCATGGAAGAGATTTATTTGACCAATAAGACGAACATTCAATTTTTTCTGAAAGATACAAAAGTTTTTGATAAAGTGGGTGGTTGGAAAATTGAAGAGTTCTGAGAATGAATTTATCACATAAGTACTGTCTACGAAGTTTTAAAGGAGGGTCCAAAGATTCCACTTGGAGTGCGTTAATTGGGCTAGACCTCATGGCACCAGTTATAATACGCAAGGCTTTTGATTGAATTGAGTCTAACTTTGTCAGACCTACAGCACTACAAGGTTCTAAGAAATATGTCCCATAGTCTAAGATACTTCTAATAATAGCGTTATACAATAATTTTAACACGAATGGATGGGAACCCCACCAAACTCCAGAAAGACAGCGCATAATATTTAATAAACGTTCACATCTAGCCAATACATAATAACAGTGTGGTAAACCTGTAAGTTTACCGTCTAGAAGGATACCCAAAAATTTTACTTCGCTATTTTCAGGTATTTGTTGATTATCATACACAACTGAATATGGAGGAGGAAAACGCATTCTAGAAAATAAAACAGCGCTACTTTTGTTAACACTAAGACACAAAGAATTATTGTCCAACCATGATTTAAGAAATTTTAGAGCGACGTTTAGAGAGGAACTTAGTTTTTCAACAGAGCGTCCTGATACATAAAGAACTAGATCGTCTGCATACTGTAAAATATTGGCTTTACCAGAAATATGGAATTCTAAATCAGAGGTATATATATTATAAAGAAGTGGGCTCAACACCGAACCCTGAGGCAGTCCTTTCCAGGTTAATCTTGTTTTCATTTCAGATTCACCTATGTCAACTTGTAATTGTCTGCCTGAGAGAAGATTAAGAATGAAATTGCAGAATATGGGAGGTACTTTTAGTTTATAAAGTTTAGTATTCAAAACATTTAAATCAACATTGTCGTATGCAGAAGAAATATCTAGGAAAACAGCAAGCATGGATTCATTATTTGAAAAAGCCAATCTCGCATCTGTAATGAAAATCCCTAGACTGTCCATGGTACTTTTTCCTTTCCTAAATCCATACTGACTCAGAGATAGTAAACCTTTACTTTCTACATACCATTCTAAACGGTTTTTAACTAAATGTTCAGCTAGTTTTGAAAACACAGTGGCAAGGGCTATCGGTCTGTAAGAGTTAGGATCTAACGGTGGTTTATTTGGTTTTAGAATGGGGATGACTTCGTATATTTTCCATGAGGAAGGGATTATACCAGAACTTATTGTGGAGTTGATTATGTTTAAAAAGTAAATTAGACTTGAGTCGCTTAAATTTGCAAGGAATGAGTAAGGAATACCATCATGACCTGGAGCAGAATCTTTTACGTAGGATAAAATACCTTTCAATTCTTTAAGGGTAAAAGGACTGTCAAGGCCCGTTACATCCTCTACAGGAGATTGGAAAGGGAGATGAGATGAAATGATGGACATTTGTGGAACAAAAGGAGGAGCTATCTTGTCTAAAAATTTATCTGCAACGGATTCATCCAGATAGTGAGGTATTGTTTCCTTAAATGCTGATCTGAATCGTCGTATATTTTGCCATATTAATGACGGAGAAACGTCAGGCGATAGCGAAGTGCAGAAACGACGCCAACCATCCCATTTCTTCCTTTTAAATAATTTACGAGTATTGTTCATAATTAATGTGAGGTTATTAAAATTTTCTAATGTTGTACACTGTTTATATTTTACTTCAGCCTCTTTTCGTTGGCGCACTGCTAAAGAACATTCATTGTCCCACCATGGGGGCGACGGAATGTTATTATTACATCGTTTAGTTGGGAATGTTTCATTAGCAGCGTCCAACAAGAGTGATGCAAAAGAATCAGCCAGAATTGTCGATGAACTTAATGCATTTTCAGGAAGGTTGGATAGTCTCTGCTCAACTCGCTCACTAAACGTTCTCCATCTGTCATTGTCAATACTGTCATTAGAAGTTTTAATTTTGTATGCTAATCTTGGTCGGCGTCTGGATAGAGATTTGATAAATTTTGTCATAGTTATTATTACGGGATAATGATCGCTATCAAAAGTCGAAGGCAGGGTATTCCAGGTCACTGTAGGCGCAAGACTAGGACTGGCTATCGTGAGGTCTGGGGCACTGATCCCTTCATTAGGTTTAGTGAGACGTGTTGCAAGACCTGTATTCAAGATACAGAGGTTATTAGAATCCAAAATGTCTAATATCCTTGACCCGTAATAACTAGAGTTGGAGCTACCCCAAGCCTGGTGCTGAGCGTTGAAGTCACCCATAATTAAAAATGGTTTAGGTAATTTTGCTACTATGGTTTCTATTTCGTTGTATAATGATGATGAAGGGTGGGGAACATAAACAGATACAAAACATATTTTATTGATAGATACAGCTATTATAGAAAAATCAACACTATGATTTGCAATGGGAATGTGGTGAAAAGGTATTGTGTCATGAATTAACAGAGCAACACCAGCATAGCCATCTGTTCTATCTTCTCTTAAACATAAATATTGGGAGACTTTAAAGTTATAACCTGGCTTCAACCAGGTTTCTTGCAATGCGACAACAACAGGTTTATACACATTAATAAGATGTAGTAAATCGCTTTTTTTAGAGTTAACACTGCGACAATTCCACTGAAGGATTGTTGACAGCTGATCCATTATTGATATTATTAAAAAGTTGACTAATACTTTGTATAGCAGCGTTGGACGGTTCAGACATATTCTTTGTTAGCAAATTAATTAAAATGATAATTAAATCTCTAGTTGACTTATTATTTATGGAATTATTACTGTCAATATTTGTGCCAATGGATGGTAAAGGAATATCATAATCTTTTGTTAGGGCAGAATGAGTATATTTGTCATATCCTGTACTATGTTTAGGAGAATTATTGGGTTTATTAAAAAATACAGTTTTTTTATATGAACTTGTTTGTTTGTTTCTAGTACCTTTGGAGGAGGATTCAAATGTTTGCCTTAAAGGTGGTGAAGGAACTGCAACAGAAGTTAAAACTTCTGAATATGCTTTGTTAACAGGAGGATGCAACTTAACTGCTTCTGCATATGAAATGCAATTGTTAGCCATAGTTTCCTTAATGGCTTTTTGGCGACTAAACTCTGGGCATTTCCTATTTGTGGCAAAGTGGGATCCGGAACAAAGAAAGCATACAGCCTCATCCTCATCTACATTGCAACTGTCCCCAGTATGGTTATTACCGCATTTAAAACACCGTGGAGCTGAGCGGCACTGTGATTTGATGTGTCCATATCGACAGCAGTTGAAACACTGGACTGTTGGGAAGATATAAAGCTCAACAGGAAGAGAGTTGTAACATAAGAATATTCTTTTGGGTAACACCTGGCCGTCAAATGTTATTACAACAGTTTCAACAGGAATGTAGTTTGGTTTACCATCCACAATATGTTTTCTATTGATGCGTCGTACTTTTAAAATTTTTCCACATCCAATAGGCACAGATATGTTATTCAGTATATCCTCCTCAGACCAATCCTTAGGGACTCCTCTAACCACACCCATCCGGGTGACTGATGAGGAGGGTATAAAGGCCTTATAGTTGTATTGTTCCAATGTTTTATTTTCTAGAAAAGAATTTGCATCTGTGAAATTGGTAAATGAGATTAAAACCCTGTTTCTGCCTATTTTTTTCAGACTACCATTTACTATATTTTTTATGCAATTCTTTTTTAGAAAATGACCAAAAGAGACTGGGTGAATAAAAACATTATCATTTGGACTTGTTTGTATCTTTTGGATGTGGATTGTGTAAGGAGCTGCATCATTCGCCTCATATAGTTTTCTACCTACCAATGTGCTTGGGTCAGATGATTGTTTATGAGTATTGGGTTGTTGGGATGATAGTGGTTGTGAAGTGCTAGTTGATATAGGGGGTATAAATTCAGATTGAGCATTCTTAGAAGGACATTGACAGTCATTTTCACATATTGTTTCAGAAGATTTATGGCGCCTGCGTTTTTTATTACAGTGCCTGCATATTTTGCGAGAGGAGATACGTTTTCTCTTATTGTTGCTTTTGCTCTCGGAAGCATCTGTATCTAGAAGGGAACCCTCTGTATCCATTTCTGAATGTGGAACCGTGACTACAAGCGAAACCTCCGGAGGCGAACCTCCACCAGGGTCGTCTGGGTCGTCGTCCATCACGAAGAGTAAAAGAAAAAAAAACTTACCTAAATCAGCAAATATATAAAATTACTATATTAAATATGTAAAATTAAACTTATTTATATATACAACCACCTAAATGATACTATTATTTACACTAAAAAGTTAAAGAAGCAGAAAAAACTCGCCCGCCACGTTCAAGGTTTCCCGCGCTTTTTTCGAAGTATACTGACTTTCTTTACTTTCACTTTTCAACAATGTTACCAGATGAAATACCAATCGTTAATAAGTTATAATCGATAAAGCAAATTATTACAAAAATAAAAATAAAATTAAAAATGAATCAGTATATTTCTACCGATTCGGTTTAGAAAATCTTTTAATAAAAGGACTTAATTATATTATCTATTATTTCGTTATTAACAAAAACATCTTAAAACAAATTGATCAACGGTTCGATTTGATAATCGATTAATTATACTTTTTTATTATACAGGCAACTAAAACTCTGGTGGGCAACGTGACGACAAACGTCACATATCATTCCCTTCCGGCTTTGAATTTGCCATATTTTGTTGTATTTTCGTGTGCTATTATATTTTTTTGCAGCTTTGGCTACGCATTTAGGATTCTGACGGTTATTGTTTTGACCGACGACCCACGCATTTATTTCGATTCAACATAAAATGAGTGACCAACGTCTTCATTGCATCAACTGCGGCATACAACAGAGTAATCCTTCTATCGGATTACGACAAATAGAAGCGGAAAGCATCCTTTCAGTTATACAGCATTGGGTTGCACCTCAATTGGTAGGTATTTATTTAAAACGTATGTATTTAATTAAAACTTCATTTTGTGATAAGCAGTTTTCGAGTACAGTATAACAAGGATAACTATATATAGGTATATTATTGAAGCCAGTTTCAATAATAATATTCCTATATATATATATATATCTCATTATAATGCACTTGAGTTATTTAAATTCCAAGTAAGATTTACAGTTTATCAATTACGGAAGATAGTTCTTTTTTTATAACTTTAAGAATTCAACAATTCAATGAAACAATAGTTAAATTGAATAACCTTATATGAAAGCATTAATATAATATAATCCAAGTTTGACCACGATGTCAGTAAGAAGTAATATACACGCAATTCTGAAAGATACAGTTTTCTCGCTGTTTCTGCATCATACCTAATTCTGTAATTTTTATTTGTTGAAGCTGTAAATAACAATCTAATATTGTTGTAGGTCAATAGATCTCATCACATTTGCCAAGGATGCAGAGATTTAGCTGTGACTGCCTTGGGCACAGATGAGCAACTTCCATCTCTTATGACTGGACATCGCCAAGTGTGTGTGAACTGTGGACATTCAGTGTTGCGGGCAAGATCTCATTCATTGCACACTAACACCGAACGTGAAAGAAGAATTCATGCAGTCATTTCTGAATGGATATTGCCTCAGACTGTAAGTTTTCATTAGGTTTAGTTGTTTTGTATTTTGTACTACCACACACACACACTATCTATACTACCATTTTTTATATTTTTTTCACACTAATCTCTGAAATAGCAGTCAGCTTTAGAGAATCATTTTTGTATATTAGTGTCACATTCATGAGAAAAAATTAAATGGAAAAGGAAACTATCATATAGTTAGGCCAAAAGTTAGTGTAAAAAAAACAACTAATTATATTACTGTATTTCCAGAAGGTGTAGATTAGAAGAGATTTACTTTATTATTATTATTTATTTTCTTAATCTAGTGTACAATACATTGAGATAAAAGCACAAAACCGCAAAACCGTTTTCACGGTTTGTCTGTGAGGGACCGTAACAAACAGTGTATCTAAGTTAGTATCTAGCAAAGAAGTTACATTATTTACAAATATTAGGTCTTACAGAATTGCTTACAGACTACTGAGTCATGTATGTATTACTTCTTTTTTTAGAAAAAGACTCATGATATATTTTTTTTTTTTTTTAGATTTCAAGAGCTCGAGCTCTCATATGTCATCGTTGCTGGGTGAGAGCTGATAGAAATGCTCATCATTTAATGACTGGACCATCTGGATCTTCAGCATCAGTAGATGTATCAAGTGAACATGATGAATCAACTTCACAGTCTAATATTGATGTAGCTAACAAACGAATATATAAAAACCAAAGACATCATGATCGTGAACATATGCATTCCTTTTTGCCACCGACTTTCAAAATTCGTTTATCTCACTTTGTAGTGCTTTTTTTTTGGAAGTTGGTTGTTATGTTTGTATAAAATACCCTCTGCTTTGCTAGACTTGCCTTACAATGCATTTAAAGCGCAAATCAAATCCAAGCTTTGTTTAAAGGCATATTATTCTGTAAATGACATCTTTCTCCAGAATTTCAGTAAGCTAATTCTGGAGAAATATAAGATACATACGTGTTCATATAATTTTCTTTTTCACAATGCATAAATATGTGAGCTGTCACACCCTTTATACCTGGGGCTTATATTTAAGTAATTAGTTTTTACTTATTTACATTTCCATTTTAATGATATTTTATTTTTTATTTTTGCTTTGCTGGTATTTTGGCGTGGCTAGCTGGCATATGATAAATAATTTCATTGTTGTTGTTTTCTGGTCTTCATTACTGTACCTACATAGTATTGTATAAAGTCTTGTTTTTTTAAAATGAACAGACAGCTGTGCCGCTGGAGAGTTTGTTCCACCACTTCTTCTTCCCAGCGAAAGCACTAGGAAGTGTTGATGGGTGGGCGTTTTGGGGGACTGTCTTATGTAATAACGATGTTCAAAAAGTGCTGATTCTCAGCCTATTTTGAATAATTGATTTTTGATTTTAATTCTTTTTTTTTTTTTTTGTTCACTCCGCATACCCGCGCCTATGGTGGCCGGGAGTTCGATATTGTCTCCCGACCAGGGCGTTTTCTGCTTCGGCTAGAGGCGTGAGGACGCTGAGAGACCCGCTCCCTCACGAGCTTCGCCTCCTTTTCCAGCATTAATTGTATATTAATACGATTAATAAATCAATATAAGAGAAATGCGATTTTTATTTCCGTTTACTCTTTTCTTTAATTAGATTGTAAATGGTTTTCCTAATTCTTTTTTAACCTCCATCTTTGTAACATTTAATATGCTGTTACGCGTCGCCGGCCCTTTGGAAACCACACTCACGATGTGTTAATGTAATAAAAATACATTCTGATAAAATCTAGTCTACAAAAAAGTCTGAATAATTACTTAAATATGCCATATGAGCGCTGACAGCTTCTAAGAAAACTTATAAAAAAGCAAATGAGGTTAGTTTTTTGCAAGCTAATAATACCCTATTTCGGTTTTCTCCCATACTGCCATTATAAATAAAGTTTTATTTTTTAAATAGTAATAATATTGAAATGATTTAATGCAATAATCGTTGCTGTACATTCAGGCCCAACTTTCTATGAACTTTCGCCCGTCTCCTTTAAATGTTTGTTAAAGCACCCATATACGATATAGGAGTAAATACTAGTAAGGGACAAAGTTTATAAAAATAAAAACTCAAAGCACTTACAGACACTTGTGAATTGCCAAAATTAATATTATATAGTCTAGGGAAGTTATTCAGAAAGTTTAACCTAGCTGCCCTTTACAAAACTTACATCTCTATGAAGAAGAATGTGTAAGAAAAGAAAATCTATGATACTCTTATATATGACACTCTTATAAACCATGTTATAATGCCGCTTTGCTATAGCAAAAACGTGATAACAGTAAAATGTCACCGCGGATCTAAAGTGCCCACATACTCCATCAAACATAATGATTGGGCACTTTTTGAACACAACATCTATTTTTAATTTGGCTGTTTTATTTAAAACTCTATCACGTGAACATAAGAGAGAATTTTGTGCAGTTTATAGAGTTTTGCGATCAGTATTGATTGCAGCCTCCAGTGGATTGCAATTGACAGATGATTGTATTGAATACTTTATTAAGTGCGTATAAAATTCGACAATAATGGTGTCAAATTTCACAGTAGGCTGTCTATAGAAAATATATGTTCTCATTTGCTTTTAATATACTTTGTGTGGATAGTGGAAAGTAGCAATGATTTTGCAAACTTTGAAGTAAATAAATCTTCAAAATTAATATATTTCATTCGCATTTTCCTACGTCGTGGTGGTCTAGTGGTTAAAACATCAGCCTCTCAAGTCAGGCAAGTATCAATGTAACTTTTCTAAGTTATATGTTTATATGTACTTTCTCAGTATATTTTGGACACCAATGACTGATTAAAAGGTGAAGGAAAACATCTTGAGGAAACTTGGACTTTAAGTTTGAAATCGCCAACCCGCATTGAGCAAGCGCAGTGTTGCCGTTTTAGCGACTTTGTCGCTAGATCTGGCGGATTTTGGATGTGCTTAGCGACTTTTTTTATCATACTAGCGACTACAATAAATTTAGCGACTTCTAGTGACTTTTTGTATGCAACGTTGATTAACACCAATTCCCAGTAGTGGTAATGAAATTAGAAGAAAACATAGACATATTTTAGTTTAAATTTAACTGTGGTTACTAGCAACACTACGAATACTGCTATTGGATTTTCTGGAAATCCCCTCCCAGAATGACGTTGAATCTTTAAGTTCATCACTGTTTACTATTTCTTTCTTCTTCATTTCATTCATTCATTAACAACGTTCATAGAAAGAAGGGAATAACCAGGTTTTACTTTTTCATAGAATAAACTTGTTTGTATGTGAAAGGACGAATAGTGGCTTGTTCAATTGTCGTATCAAAATGACGCAATAAATACCGAAATTTTTTGCTTGTTTAAACCTATTGATTTGATTACTATGATTAAATACTTTATAATACAAATTTCCTTTTATTTACATCATATTTTGTAACCATGAAATATTTAGCGACTTCTAGCGGATTTTTTATTCGTCTTTTTTTCAAAATCTAGGGACTTTTGCTTCGAGGTCTAGGGACTTTTTATTTTCCTAAACGGCAACACTGAGCAAGCGTGATGATTACGCCCAATCCTTCTCTGTATGAGAGAAGGCCTGTGCCCAGCAGTGGGACCATAAAAGGTTAATGATGATGATGAAACCTACATTGACACTTGATATGTCAGAAGCTAGATTCCAAATAATCGTATCCTATGAAGAAGAGCTGGCAAAGAAGTATACGGTATTTTTTTTTAAATAATTGGGTGTGCAATATTAAGTATTACTTATCATTTATACTTAATTAAATGATTAGTAATATTAAAAATTGACAGCCTCCGGGGCGTAGCGGTAGCGAACGCGGCCGCTTAGGCCGTTGGTCCCGGTTGCCAAACGTATATCTAATGGCAATCGTTACGGGTTGGTGAAGCCCTCAAAAGTCCAACAATAGGTCTAATTGCAATGCTTCGATATCGATTTGGGTTGTACGGAAAATATCGAAGTTTACCCAAAATCAGCAGTTAGACTAGTAAAGCGGACCCGAGACTGCAAAGTTTCTGATGCGACTGGGATTTACGCTGAGATGATGAAGATTTATACTTAATTAAATGGCTACATTACTGTACAAATAAATACAAATTCAAAGGACTTTTAGGCGTCAAAATACTCGTACGTACTGCTGTCTTCCAGAAGCGTGCCCAGAAAATTGGTAGCTTTGCCACGTTAATGACCCAGCCTACTTATTTTTTATTAATTATATAGTTAATAGGTAGTGGAAGAACAGTGTAGTATTTAGTTTTCAAGTTAGGTGGATGGCAAGGTCATGTTGGTAAATGGTTTCAAGAGCAGTGTTGGATCAACATCAGATTATAGTTCATTAGATCGATGAATGAAAGTATTTTTTCTATACGCCAAGTGTGGATCACATCGTGTGTGATTCTATATTATCTTCAAATTGATTCCCGATGGGGCAGACGAGTTCTTGAGTGGCGACTACGCACCGGAAGACGCACCGTGGTAGGCCCAAGACAAGGTGGACCGACGACCTGGTGAAGGTCGCGAGAAATCGTTTGATGAGGGACGCGCAGGACCGGCCGTCGTGGAGATCTTTGGGGGAGGCCTGTGTCCAGCAGTGGACGTCTTTCGGCTGAAATGATAATGATGAAAAAACATGATGATAAAATATCGATAAATCATTAAAACTATCGAAATTTAAACCGACAAAATTACAATAACAATATTATTAGTAATAAACAACTGTTACAGTTCAAATTTAAACCTTTTTTCTATCACTTCCGCACCTAAAAGGGTCTAACATAAACTTTATTTTATTAGCTCACGAACGATTTGTACAAATTAGATTATCTTTAGAATAACAGATGTTTCGAACAGTTGTGTTTAATCTGTTACATATTTTGTGGAACTATTTAGATAATAAAATAGATATTTAAATGGAGTGTTACGATTTGAGGTTTTTGGTAAATTTTTATCATTTCAGCCGAAAGACGTCCACTGCTGGACATAGGCCTCCCCCAAGGTTCTCCACGATGACCGGTCCTGCGCCTCTCACATCCAGCGGTTTCCCGCGACCTTCACCAGATCATCGGTCCACCTTGCCGGGGGCCTACCCACGCTGCGTCTTCCGGTGCGTGGTCGCCACTCGAGAACCCGTCGGCCCCATCGAGCATCGGTCCTACGGGCAATGTGCCCAGCCCACTGCCACTTTAGTGTTGCAATTCTTCGGGCTATGTCGGATACGCTCATACTTCTGCGGATCTCATCATTCCTGATTCGATTGCGCAGTGAAACCCTAAGTATAGTCAAACAATAATCAAACAATTGCTAAATATAAATACAGTCTATAATGTTCCCACTCCTGGGATGAGATGTCAGATGTCTTCGAAGTTTTTTCTCTAAGACATGCCGTTTCTTCACGTTGTTTTCCTTCGCCGTTTAGGGAGCAGTCAGTGGTGATAAAATAATTATCACTAAGTAGAAAAGGGTTCGAACCTACGATATATTTGGTAAAATCAAAGTGTAATTTGGATAACAAATGGGATGTCATTTTTTTAAGTTAAGGCTGGTTTTCCTAATAAAACCTAAGATGATAGACGTTGTTATATTTTGTTCGCAGCTCCACGGCAAAACGTTAATTTTGCTTATGGTGGTGAAACCCCTAATGGTTGGTTTAATAGTTCCTACATTTTATGTGCTTATACAGACTGTTGCTGACAATACGACAATAAATGAAAACACGAACAATGCTGGTTCATAGGAATAATCCTAAGCCATAGAAAAAAAACTAGCATCAAAAATAAAAAATAGAAAATTCCAAACAAACTAAATCGCATAAAACTGCAAACGGAATAATAATAAATAATAAATCATTTTTATTTCAGACATAAAAATCCATAAGAGTGTTAGTAGCATACAAAGAAAACAAAAACTTATTGCCTAGTGTTAGTAATTATTAAAGTTTGAACAAATTTTTTAATTATTGGAGAGCCGAAGCTCTCAGCTACAGTTTTCAGGATGCTGTTCCGACTCTCTCTCACTCTTCTCAGCAACGACGCGGTCTTTTTGCGTATGATTGCTTGAAAACCGTCGGTACGGGCTTGCGCAAACATTTCCGACGCACTACAGTAACGAGGTAGTCTCAACAACATCCTGAAAGCATTATTATATTGGACACGCAGGACGTCCAGCGATCTTTTAGTACAGCTGACCCACAGATTGCCCGTGTACAGACTTTGACAATAAGCCTTGAATAGTGTTATTTTTACTTGGTCTGTACACTTGGCAAATCTACGGGACAACATATTACTCCGGACCGCAAGTGCCCTGCGCTCCCTTTCAATATCTGCATCGTCCTTGAGATCAGCGGTAAGAAGATGCCCTAGGTATTTAAAAGTTGTAACCCTACTAATTGATGACCCGTTCAGCAGTAACTCCGGTCCTTCTCCACGGCATTTCCCGCCGACCTCAAAGACCATGTACTCACATTTTTTTACATTATAAATTAACCCATGCGCGGCAGCGTAGGCCTCGCACGTTTTAAGCAACTCTCTGATTGCTCCCGCCGACGGACCCAGCAGCACCATGTCATCTGCATAGCTGATGTTGTTTATTGTAACCCCATCAACACTGCATCCGACACGCATTCCGCTAAGTGCAACCAGCAGGTCATCCACGTAGAGGTTGAAGAGTCTGGGAGACGTCAGACCACCCTGTCTCACCCCACACTCCAACCTGTACGGTTCAGAAAACGTATCGTCCCATTTCACATGATTAACTTGGTTACCATACCAATACTGGAGTAGCCCACATAATTCCGCCGGTATACCCCTGTCTCCCATCTTTCTCCAAAGCACATCGTACGAGACAAGATCGAACGCCTTGGAGAGATCAAGGAAACAGGCGTACACCGGCGTACCGCGATCTTTATAATATTGAACGGTGTGCTTGAGGCTCAAAATAGCACTTTCAGTTGATAGTCCGGGTCGAAACCCGAACTGTGCATCATGAAGATGTATATATTTACTTAAATAAGAATCAAGCACACCATCCAACACCTTAGCTATTACAGTCGCAAGCGAAATGGGACGATAATTACCCTTATCAGCGATGTCACCTGTTCTGTTTTTCACAATGGGAACCACGATGGTCTTCATTAGATTAGCAGGAAGGTACGCGTGACTAATGCACATTGTGAAAAACATAGACAGGACTCGCGGCAGATGGACACCTGCATGCCTCAGGTGCTCGATGCTGAGCCCATCATGTCCCGGAGACTTACCTCGTTTCATGTTGTTAATGATAGCACATATTTGCTTTGCTGAGAAACGTATCAGAGGTTTCGCGCCGGGACGGAAGAGCTCACCATCATTCACCAAAGACGAGGGACCGAGTGGGGATTGAACTTTAAAATGTTCTTTGAAAATATTCGAAATTCCCATCTTATCACTTACCCCATCCACACTCGCAGAGAGGCCAGGCTTCGCATCCAAATTACCGGTGGACTTCCAAAATTTACTAAAGTCTTTACTAGCTCGTTGTTCAGCTATCCTATCCATAACAATTTGTTCAGCGTTATTCTGACAAAACTTCAAACGACTTTTAAAGACCTTTCGCTTTTCATGCATTTCATCATAAACCGGGCCCGAAGAGGGACGATTATTTAGTAACCAGACCTGAAAACTATACCTGGCCTCGCGGTGGGCATCTCTCACATACTCATTCCATCCACACACCCGCTTACCTCGCCTCGGTCCCCCTACAGATGATCCCCTAGATTGCCTAGCCGCCGCACATAGGATTTCTACAATCTTTTCATACAAATTGTCCAGAATAACCCTATGCTCAGCCAAACCACATGATCCAACGCTACACCTTTCAAACTCATGGGGGAAATCAATGTCTCGCAATTTACTATTACATAAATTATGGTAACTTTGCGTTTCTGACTTAGTTCTTTCACCCCAAAAGACTGAATTACGGCCTACACCCCCCGTCATCAACTTCGGTCTCACAACTTCCAAGTCACACTCCAAATGTACAGGTAAATGATCCGAAACGTAAACATCCTCCGATACATCCACACCTGTGATTGTGTGCCAAGCTGATTCAGATACTACACAGTGATCTAACCATCTCCTGCTTCCGTGCGCATCACTTATAAAGGTATAAGTACCACTATCAACTCCCCGCTTCTTTACGTCAGCACACACCCAGGATTGATCCGAACAGAAACTCATCAACTCACTGTAAAACAATTCTTGGGGGTGAGCGTTGAAATCACCTAAAATAAAAACATTTTCTACCTCACAGCTTGCTATGGTAGCACTAACCTCACTTAATATATTGGTAAAAATTGGTAGGTTATCTGGGCAATTTGTAGGCATGTATACAGAAAATACAATAATAGTACGATCCCCTGACGTGGCCGTGATAGCCACCAACCGAGGACTGCTACAGTTAACAATAGAAACCTTGTCAAAAATGCCCCTCCTCCAGAGAATTGCAACCCCCCCATGAGGCCTACCCTTCAACAAGCCTTCAGCCGTATCCACAGCCGACTTACCAGTAAACTCGAAATTAGGGCTTATTGTTCCTAACATGGGAATGTCATGGGGAAGCAGCCATGTCTCCTGTAGGGCCACCAGATCAGACCACACACATAAATCTTTAATGTTATCTATGGACCGCTTGGCCGACTTACAATTAAAACTAGTTAACTTAAGATACTTATTACTATTTTTCCTATCCATAAATTATTACGTTAACTGACTATAACCTCCTGAGGATTCGTTCGGTACATGAAATGTACAAAACGCCTAAACACAATTCCATCGGGCCATAGCTCATTATTCAAAAACAAGTCCGCTTTGTGCTTAGAAACATATAGTTTGTACGCGTTATACTTTCTAAATGACTTCATATTAATCTTTTTTAAAGTAACAGTTTCCCCAGTCTTGTCTTTTATATAACGAATAATGTCATCTTCACTTGTTTCTATGCTAACGTTGGATATCAACAACGGCACTTTAATATCCGCGGCCCGAAATCTTCCATCCGGGGCAGTAATAGCCGTTCCTCTCCTACTATTCAACCGATTTTGTCCATAACGCTTTTTCTGCACTACCTTCCATTCAGATTTCATAATGTCCTCACCACCTACTATTTGTTCACTACTCACGTTACCCTTACGCAAACTCACACAACGTACCGGCGGCGGCGCCGCCGCTCTCGAACACCAAGTCTCACTCGAAACCAGTTGACGTGATTTCGTCGCGACTACAGAATAGAACATCCTTTAAAAATATTGGTTCACTGACCTCTGATCGGCGACAGCGCGATCCTGTATCGACTTGCTTTTTTCGCGCTATTATTATTAAAGTTTGGTACCGCAGGATGCGACGGTCATTGACCTGTAAGCGCTTCCTTATCAACATGTACAAAAAATAATTTCCTGTGACTATACTAATGGACATATTTATAAGATTTTTTTATATGTAGACTGAGAATATGTTGAGGTACACGATGTTTAATTTATTGTCGTATTGTCAGCACCACTCTGTATAGAAATGATCTGACTTTCACTCTACGATAGCATGTGTATTTCTTAGGAGCAGAGTTATTCATAATCCATGCTACTATCAGACAAACGCATGCTCTTCACTTACGACACTTACTCATTTTAGTGTGGGATTTAGCCAATCTAATACAGACTGTGCACTTTACACACTTTGTTTCTCGGTGGTAGGCCATAACATCGGCCGCCGGCAGAAGTTACCCCCCACCAAAGTCTTGCCGCCAAGCGATTTGTCGTGATCCGGCATGATGTCTGGTGAAGCCGTACGGAGGACGGGTCTGAACAGTTGTGTTGCGATGTGTGCCGGGTACGATGCACTAAATGTTGTTGTGTTGGGAGTTTGGTCGTGGAGGGTTTTCAGATCAATCTCCCTTTGGCGCATCATCGTTGGTCGTGTTGTTGGGTTTAACATTGCATCACCTCGCTCAACTGCCGACTTCCTTCCTATTCGCTTAGTTTTTCTGAGTGAATAGGCTCCTAATAAACAAGCGCGCTTTACCATCAACGATCGCATCACTGCTTACCATCAGGCAGGATTGGGGTCAAGCGCTAGTTTATAATTATAAAAAAAAGACTGCACTGTCAACCAATTTGACGTTGCTAGGGAAGCTGCCTGTCCAGGGAGGTGATAGACGTTGACATAATAATCGTAACATGCATTCATTAATAGCACCCTGAATAACTAACTACATTAATCTATCGTCCAAAATCACCCTTTCTATTGACGCCTCAGGCGAGAAAACAAACACAATACTACATACACGAGTCAGAAATTTAACACAAAATAACTGAATGCGTGTTCATTACACGTCGGTTGACATTGTCTGGATATGGTGTGTATTGTCCGGCTAAATCGCATGCTGGGCGCAGCGGGGCCCAGGGGCCCGGTCGCCCACACCCCGTCAGCAGACAAAGGGTTGACAGAACATGAACGAACGAATATGTGCATAGTAGATTTTATAATTGGATATTTTAATTATGAGTTCGATTGTTCGATTTTGTAGGGAATAAAATTGTTACATTGTTAATGTCTAAGGTAGAATGAATTGGTAACAAAATGTGGGTGGGTTTTGCTTGAGAGGGTTCAATGAACGGTGTAACCTAGAACATATTGTTGTCTAAGTTCGGACACGATAAATATGGTACGTTAGCCTCACATCCTTGATGTAAAGTCATGTGGTGTAAAGTCATTGGAAAACATCTTGAGGAAACCTGGACTTTAAGTCTGAAATCGCCAACCCACATTGAGCAAGCGTGGTGATTACGCTCAATCCTTCTCTGTATGAGAGGAGACCTGTGTCCAGCAGTGAGACGATAGAAAGGTTCTTGTTGATGATGATGATGATAGAGAAGACAGTCAATATATTGTGAGAAGACCTAGGCCTGTCAATAATTTAGAGAGTTTGTCTGTCAAACATCGCCTATTGTGTCACTGATTGTAAATTTTTCATTATTTACGTGCTGTAATTTATATGGTGTAGGTACATAATAAAGATTATTCGATTTTAATCATTTATTTAAATAAGGCTATTTATCATGTTAATAGATTTTTTTTAAAATAATTATACACTGGTGCTTGACTGCAATCCCGCCTGATGGTAAGCAGTGATGCAATCGTTGATGGTAAAACGCGCTAGTTTATTAAGAACCTATTCACTTAAAAGACTTACTGAATAGGAACGAAGGCGGCAGTTGAGCGAGGTGATGCAATGTTAAACCCAACAACACGACAAACGATGCTGCGGCAGAAAGAGATTGATCTGGAAACCCTCCACGACCAAACTCCCAACACAACGACATTAGACGCATCGTACCCGGCACACATCGCAACACAACTGCTCAGACTTGTCCTCCGTACGGCTTCACCAGACATCATGCCGGAACACGACGAATCGCTTGGCGGCAAGACTTTGTCTGGTGGGTGGTAACTTCTGTCGAGAACCGATGTAATGGCCTACCACCGAGAAAATAATGAACGAGAGAATGAGAGAGATTTACTATACCAAATTTTTCACCATAGTTGTCAACGTCATTAAGATAAATGCAAAGGTTTTATTATTTCATTTACTGTGGTGTGAATGGAATTGTCAAACCCCCGGAAGTCGGGGGTGTCAACAGCACGAATATGTCAGCCATAATAAAAAGGAAACAAAACTGTCATCGTCGCAGTACGCTTATATCCCGCTTACAACAAAGGGTTTAACAGTTCACAATATTTTGTAGCTTTATTCGACCTAATTGGATATTTTAATTAAATAACCAACGGATGACGGTCGTAAGACAAAGTCTTGCCGCCAAGCGATTCGTCGTGTTCCGGCATGATGTCTGGTGAAGCCGTACGGAGGACGGGTCTGAGCAGTTGTGTTGCGATGTGTGCCGGGTACGATGCGCCAAATGTTGTTGTGTCGGGAGTTTGGTCTTGGAGGGTCTCCAGATCAGTTCCCCTCTGGCGCAGCATGTTAGTGAACTTGTTGGATTTAACATTGCATCACCTCGCTCCACTGCCATCTTCCTTCCTATTCCCTCAGTTTTTTGAGTAAATAGGCTCTTAATAAACTAGCGCGCATCAAGGATTGCATCACTGCTTAACACCAGGCGGGATTGCGGCCTAGCACTAGTTTATAATTATAATAAAAAGGATTTCATACGATTCCGAATCAATAAACTAGGTATTTATCTATTAAACAGGTTACCATTTATTGACAAAATTTTTTGACATAAATATAATAATTATTCAGGAAGTTAATAATAATTGAATAATTATATATTAAATATAATAATTATTCAGGAAGTTATTCTTGAATAATTATTATATTTATGACAAAAAATTTAGTTTAAGTAATGACGCCGAGTCCCATGTTTACAAACTAAACTAAAATAAACTAGTGCGCACCTTTTTCTTTCTATTTTATTAGTAAAAAGAAAAATTAAAGCAAATACTTTATTTATGATACACTGGTAGGTATATACATATCTACAACCTACATGTGTTGTAACACCACACAACAAACATGTTGTAGCTCAAATTATACTATAAGACCTATATCTTACAATACAAAATGAGTACGTGTTGTGATCACGGCACACAAATTCGCAGAAGATTAATATTTGTTTAGTGCTGGCTATCGTAGTCCACTGCTGAACATGACCTCTCCCAGGCAGCACCACAAGACCCTGCCAACACCCTTCCATATTCAATGTATCTCTGCAAATTCTTAAGATTATACGTAGTAGGTGGCGGGCGTCCCACTACGTTAACCAATACGTGGTCTTTATACCAGGATTAATCTTGCTCCAGAGACCATCGGTCTTTCGACTTAATTTACAAACATAAAAAAAAATACAAATATTTGTTCCGTGCGGGAATTGAACCCGTGCCACGCAGGGCAATAGTCGATCGCTCACCCACTGCACCAACCGTGTCGATCTTTTTTTGTTTTTATTTTTAGTGGATGGGAAATCATCGAATGTCCTCTCCCGCACTAGGCAGAGCGAAAAGGCGTGTCAGATTTTTACTGACTAAGAATCACCCGTGGTCATTCACTTGCCTTTCCGTCTGAGTCACTGTTTCTCTTTTGACCAACCCCCGAGCCACACCCAGGCATCGTTCTTCGTCGTCCCGGTCATGATGTGCTGACATCTCTTGGTGAGGTGTGCGTGAAACTTACCGCGCTGTCGGCCCGGGTCGACAGCGCTGTAAGGACCGGGTGGCGAGCTGTCCACTGCTCGCCGCCCGCAAGACCGGGCGTATCCTACATGGGCTAGAGGCGTGAGGACGCAGAGTTCCTCGCTTCCTCACGCACTCCGCCTCCTCCCTTGCCAGCATCACTGCTTCGCAGAAGGAGGTGATGGCCTGCCATGCACTCTCGTTCCTGACCATAGCCTGGACCAGAGCCGGACGCGAGAGATCGCCGCCGATCGTATCTACGAGAACACGGCGGTGCTCTGCCCAAGCCAAGCAGATCTACACTGTACACTCCACCGTGTTCTCAGGGCGATCCCTACAGTAGTGACACCTTAGCGTTTCCTCCCGCCTCATCCGAAACAGGAACCTCCCGGAACAGCCGTGTTCGATGAGGACCTGCGTCAGGCGGAAAGTGAGGACGCCATGGGGTCTGAGTTCTGTCCGTCGTACCGCGATTTCACGCCGCAGTGGGGTTATTTTCCGGCATTTTGCCTCCTCTCGCCACTCCCACATGTGAATTATGTCGACTTAAGTCTATGTTTACCTATCTATTAACATTTGTATGATTCTTTTTATCATGATTTTCTCACTCGAAACATACCAATCGGACCGAAACTTATGCCCGTGAACCACGGGGTGCTCCATAGTTTCATACTAAAATTAATTATAGATATCACATTCATAGTTTTCTCATTAAAATGATCTACAGGATATGGCGTGTATAGTACCTGCACCTTTTAACTCCTTGACCAACTTGAATTAATTTCTTCCACAGTTCATAAATACGACCATTATTTCAAACCTGAAGTGTTGACGCAAAAACAAAGGTCACCATTGATATGTATAACGTTCGACTCTAACCTTTGCGCAGGCGCACCGTTAGCAGTGGAGTGTTAATTAAGTACAGCTGATGTTTCTATTTATAGTAGAGTTTTAAACATTATAACTGCATGAGTTACGGTATTATTTTTTAGTAGATTTTTGGCTAATTTCTCGATAGAAATTGAGCTTAAAATTTAACAGTCGCTAATCGTTACTAACGTAACGTTTATCAATACAAGGGGATATATTTTAAAACTGTTTTTTTTGTGACATATTTTATCATCACCAAGCTTTTTTAGTCGTCCCACTGCTGGTCACAGGCCTTCTCTCATACAGAGAAGGATTGAGCGTAATCACCACGCTTGCTCAATGTGGGTTGGCGATTTCAGACTTAAAATCTAGGTTTCCTCAAGATGTTTTCCTTCACCTTGTAATCAGTCATTGGTGTCCAAGATATACTTAGAAAGTACATATAACTTAGAAAAGTTACATTGGTATTTACCTGGCCTGCAATCGAACCTGTACTATCATACTTGAGAGGTTGGTGCCTATACGATACCGAATTAAAAGATCAATTTTAATTGTAGACTCAAATATCCCCTATATTGATTCTTACTCCCTCGATGTCTACGTAAACTTACTGCCTATTTTACACGTCACTGCCATTTCAACCGATCTAAATCATTCCCTAACTAGAAATAGTCGTACATCCAAAAAAAATATATACAATTTTTTTTTCTAACTGCCAAGACGTACCCACGTTTTTTATTCATGCAAGAGAGCATTTAAAAAAATAATCTCCAACCCCACATTAAAAGAGGGGTGATGATGCGATTTTTTACACAAGAAAAAAAATAATAAATTCATTTTATTATCTATATAGAGCAAAATTTCTTTTGTGCACTGATCTTAGAGAACGCCCCACCAATAAACGTTATAAAAGGAAGTCGGTATTAACCTCTCTATATATTTTTTTAATAAATTTCTTTCAAATGACTATAACCCTTCCGGTACTGAGTTAAGGCGCAAATTAAAAAACGGAGTCTGTAAAATAAAAATGGTAAAAATTTATAAAAATTCTAATGTATTCTATCGGTGCGATAAAATTTGAATTTGGCACAGTAATGTATGCATGTAATGTGATAATTGGATTAGTAAGGCATAGAGAACAAAATAGTGTTTGATGTTGTTTTGAAATCCTTCGCCGTTAATGGCTTGTCTTGGCACTTTTATTTCTTGTGAATTAGATTTATTAACTGTAAAACGATCACTGTATGTGGTCTATTAAATCCTGTAGTATTTGTGAAGTAAAATAGTCATAAATTTATACATAAATTGACAGGTAAAAATCAATCAACTTCATATCTGTAATTATCTGTTTAACTTCTTTGTTGTTGTTTTGGATTAATATGTGAACAATTTAGCAAATTATCTGAGCGGTAATCGTCGCTAAATAAAACAGTAGAAGTTCAACTCTTGTTCTTATCTAATCCAGTTAAAGTTATGGTTTGATTTCGATCACATTTCGTATCACGCTAAAGTTTTATCTTCGATTGAAGTAAAATCAATGTACGAGTGACATATTTCGTTAGATATAATAATTAAAACTAAATAAATTATAAGTAAATCTAATCGTTTAGACGTATGTTTTAAAGATGGCACAGAAAATGTTAGCTTTGTTTCAACTTCTTCATTTGACAGCGGTTACGTTCCAATTGCGATCCAGTTATGGTTAAACCATTTGTCAAAAGATTAGTGCGGTACGAAACATAACAAAAGTTATGGTTTGGTTGCGATCCAATTCTGTTTTGGTTGAATTATTTTAGCGCGATTGTCCCCCTGGCCATTTGTAGGTGTTCCTTCGTATCTTATTTTTTGATAATAGCTTCGCATAAGAATGTTAGAATAAAACATATTACTCTAGTAGGAATATACCTACCACTAAATGGAGGGGAAGTATACAATAGTATGAAGTAGGTACTCCAAATGACTTAATTATTTCCAGATAACACCGCCTGACCATGTTTGCCATAAAAAAATCTAAACCTGTAGAAATGGAAAGAAAAACATAACACCGGCCGCCGGCAGAAGTTACCACCCACCAGACAAAGCCTTGCCGCCAAGCGATTTTTTGTGTTCCGGGTGTCTGGTGAAGCCGTACGGAGGACGGGTCTGAGCAGTTGTGTTACGATGTGTGCCGGGTACGATGCGCCTAATGTTGTTGTGTTGGGAGTTTGATCGTGGAGGGTCTTCAGATCAATCTCCCTTTGGCGCAGCATCGTTGGTCGTGTTGTTGGGTTTAACATTGCATCACCTCGCTCAACTGCCGTCTTCCTTCCTATTCGCTCAATCTGAGTGAATAGGTTCTTAATAAACTAGCGCGCTTTACCATCAACGATCGCATCACTGCTTACCATCAGGCGGGATCGCGGTCAAGCGATAGTTTATAATTACCTATTAAAAAAAAAATACAAACTTGGTTAAGCCACCCAAAAAAAAAAGTCAAATTTTCCCAATCAATCCCAAACCATAATTCTTTAGCTATAAAGATTAAATTGTATTAAAGAAATTTTACAGATCGTAGTACTTGCGTTTGTACATAACAAAACACATATTAAAAGAAACCGTTGAATTTTACAGATTAAAAATGGAAAATTAAAACAATTTATCACCATTAAAAGGTTTTTATATCGACTTCAATGTCTTTGTAGTTATGTTAATAAAATTGAAATGAAAAAACTTGACATTTCTCTATATATTCTATTTTTGTTTATGGTAATGGTGCCGATGTCGGCATTTCTGCCAATGCCTATGAGAAAACGTGCGAAGGCAAAAAAAAATAAACAAAAAAATAAAAAACAATTCTAATTCAATAATAATTTTATAACACTGTGTTCAATGTGAGACTTGTGGACTAGTGTTAATAGGTACACTGAAACAAACAAAAATAAAAATACGTTAAATATATTATGGATAATTGACGTTTCTCAAAGGTTAGGCGCGTGCTACACTGCACCTGCCAACGGTTGCAATTACAGGTAAAGTGGTAATCTAGTTACTATTTATGGCCTAGTTTTATGTCTAGATGTGTGGTATGCGCGGTGGACAAGTTAATAGGCTGCTTACTGGTCGTTCATCTATCATTATATAACAATGCCCGGTCACGTTTACTTATCCTTACTCATATCATAAATGGGAAAGTGAGTTTGTATTTTTTTTAAATCATTTTGAACTAGTGCTTGAACGCAATATAAACGCAAAATTTGTCTAAAAAAAAATAATTTCCCAAAAATACTAGACACGTATTTTTTCTTATTTCATATTCTTAAACAAAAAATGAAGACACAGTGCGTTGTAGGCTCAAAATCACCAAGGTGCAGAATTGGCTTTGCTAGCAATTTTATGTCTTAAAACTTGACTTTATTGAGAAAATAAAATTAATGAAATACTACAACTAACCTGTTTTGTGTGTACATGGACAATACAATTTCTTAAAGAAGTAAGTTTTAAATAAAATCAATATTTAAATGCATAGAACGTCATTTCGGGAACGCGTCCTAATGTATGATCTTCAATAACAAGTCAAAAATACTATTGAATAATTTAAAATATTTAACACTTGTCATTACTTAATATAACGTATTTTTTTCACAAATACTGGTTTTGTAAACGATACTGAAAGTTTTCTTTTTTTTAATTATAAAAATGCGAAAACATTTTGTCCGATAGCGCGTGAGTCATTTCAGTGAACGCATCGATAATCGAACTAAAATGATTGTAAGTGAACGCAGGCATTCAGTGTCAAACGTCAATAGAGGCAGTAAACAATAACAAAGCCGGCTGTTTATGTATTTTTCGTCAAATAAATTATATTCAAGTGGTAAGTATCTTTCAATTCTTTATTCCTAAAGCGTACATCAATAGTCCGTCAATTCGTGAACGTGTCTATTACATTTAATTATTGATGAAATTCTTTTTTACGACAGGCAATAACAAAGTAACTTCAAACATTTTACTGTTGACAAAGTGAGGTTACATTTAAGATTGCCGCTGTATAATCAAAGCGCGCGCTTATTTGAAATCGTCATTTCGTGAACGGTCATTACGGAAACGTTCCCGGACATGATGACCCGTTCCCGAAATGAGTATTTTGTTCTCGGAATGAAAATCATTATTTATAAGGACGATTCACTCACAATTTTTTGTTAATTTATTTTACAAATTTGTTAGTTCTTAATTACAGCATAATGGAGACTTCTGACAAAGAAAAAACTAAAAAAATAACTCAGAAAAAACTTAAAAAGTATAGTGCTGCTTATTTATACCAAAGAGAAAAGGCAAATGCTAGGAAAAGAAAGTTTTTGTATAAGATGACAGAAGAGCAAAAAGAAATGAAACGGGCTAAGGATAGGGAATATTATAAAAAGAAAAAGGCAGAAAATAAAGGGTAGTCGTGCCGATCCTGCCAACTATCGGCCGATTTCGATCACCTCCATACTTTGCAAAATTATGGAGCGTGTATTGAACTCGCGCCTCTTGGCATACCTGGAAGGTAACGATCTCCTCAGTGACCGTCAGTACGGGTTTCGCCGCAATCGGTCAACTGGGGACCTACTAGTGTATGCCACTCACTTGTGGGGCGAGGCCCTCGAGAGAAATGGGGAAGCGATTGCTGTCTCCCTTGATGTCTCGAAGGCCTTCGACCGGGTATGGCACGCTGGCCTTTTGAGTAAGATTCCAGCGTACGGCATTTCCCCTAGCCTGACTGGCTGGGTAAAAGACTTCCTGACTGAACGGTCCCTCCGAGTTGTTGTCGACGGATGCTCATCTGAGCCCATGTCGACTAATGCCGGTGTTCTTCAGGGGTCTGTTCTCTCTGCAACTCTGTTTCTGCTGCATATTAATGATCTGCTGATGCCCGGTATCTATGGGTATGCAGATGACAGCACAGTTGTGGAGAGATACCTGCTGGATGCTCGGGCTAGTAGGGAATCAATCCGGTCCGAAAGAGAGGCCATGGTAGAGCGAACGAGTGTTGCACTTCAGGCAGTCTCCGAATGGGGCAATGCCAATTTTGTAGCATTCAATGCCGCCAAAACGCAGGCGTGTCTTTTCACCGCCAAAAGGAGCCCGTTCACCTTGGCTCCTACTTTTCGGAATGTATCCTTGGAGTGTACCGACCGCCTTCAGCTTTTGGGTGTTGAGATTTCCTCGAACCTAAACTTTGGGCGGTTCATTGAGTCCAAGGCCAAGGTGGCTGCCAGAAAACTTGGTGTAATCGCAAAGGTCCGGCAGTACTTCACACCAGGGCAGCTTCTAATGTTGTACAAAGCACAGGCCCGTTCGTGAGTGGAGTACTGCAGCCACATTTGGGCTGGTGCTGCTAAGTGTCACCTGGCCACTTTGGATTCAGTGGAGAGGCGTGCGAAGAGGCTGATTGGTGACCCTGATTTAACTCGAGTTGGTCTCCAAAGCCTAGAGCACAGGCGTAGAGTAGCCAGCCTTTCGGTGTTCTATAGGATACATTCTGGGGAGTGTGCGAGGGAATTGCACGATTTAATTCCCCCATCTCCGTTCCACCATCGGACGACCCGTCGTACGGCGAGTTTCCACCCTTATGTTGTTAACACCTCTACGATCCGGAAGCAGCGTTTCGCCTGGGACCGCCAGGGACTGGAACAATCTGCCGGCGGCGGTGTTTCCGTCGGACTACAATTTGAGTGTCTTCAAGGCTAGAGTGAATAGGCTCTTAATAAACTAGTGCGCTTTACCATCAACGATTGCGTCACTGCTTACCATCAGGCGGGATTGCGGTCAAGCACTGGTTTATATTTTAATAAAAAAAAAAAAAAAGATAGGGCGACAGCATAATCTCATGACTGCATGAATAGTTTATGTGTAAAATGCAACATTCCGAAGTTTGAATTAGGAGACAATAGAGATTCTTTGACATATTTTATGTTTTCGAAAAATAATAAGTTTTGTTCCGTATTTTAGATATTTTTTTAGTTAACTTGTCGGTCGTGACAGAATTTATTGTTGATTTTCTTATATCATATTATTGTTTCCATTATTTGTAAAAATTAAGTAGACTCTGATTTAAGGTCAAAAGACTGAAATTGTAAGAACTGATTACAACTTTAAGAAGTTATAAATTTGGTTATAGATATTCCAGTAGACTGTGTTATGAAAATGTTAAAAGTTAATTATAAGAAGAATTTATTAATAGCAAGAGTAATTTTTCTTAAGTGCAATTAATATGGCAATTTAAATAAACAAATTTATTATTGAAACCTTGTGTATAATTTAATTATTTCATTACTTTTACCCTATAATATCAACATCATCATTTTGGTAACATTTTCGTCATTCCGGGAATGGTTGATCATTTCCGGGAACACTACAATTTTCAATAAAATGTGCATAAGTTGAGCTATTTTTAGAACAAGCATAGTTTGTACAAACATTGAACTTTTATACTGTTCATGTAATGTTATTCGATTATATAAGAGTTTTAAATATTTTGAAATTTCTTCAAATTTAGGCACGATAATAGCAACTTATTTAATTTTTTGACTTATTTTACTTGTAGAAGATTTTGTATACATTTTGTTCATAATTTTTTATATATACAAAATATATCAATGTTATTAAACAATGCTTAAGTTATGTACTTTGTTTTCTTTTTGTTAATTTTATCAAACTTAGAAAAACGTTCCCGAATTGATGGTTTTCTGTGTGATATTTATTGAAAGGCAATATTGTGAAAAAAGTATAGAGTTCTGTGCGCTGCCCTGTCAAAGTTTATTAATATACAAATTTTGCAACAGTATAAACTAACAGTTATCATTATAGCTTCAATTTCTTTTTTGAATAAAACGAATTTTGAAATTTGCAACCTTCGTGATTTTGAGCCTGTAAACTCGTGTGACGTTACTGCACGCTACACTTTTTAGCGAGCAGTGACGTCACCAGCCATCACTCCTGATCTTTGATGCCTTTTATATCTTTATTGATTTGATAAAACAAAATATACGTATCCAATATTTTTCTATAATCTAAATGACGGACTAATTATTTTTTTTAGTCTAATATCCTATCCCATCTGATGGTAAGCAATGATGCAATCGTTGATGGTAAAGCGCGCTAGTTTATTAAGCCTATTTCCTTAAAAAATAAGAGTGAATAAGAAGGAAGACGGCAGTTGAGCGGGGTGATGCAATGTTAAACCCAACAACACGACCAATGATGCTACGCCAGAGGGAGATTGGTCTTGAGACCCTCCACAAGCAAACTCCCGACACAACAACATTTGGCGCATTGTACCCGGCACACATCATAACACAACTGCTCAAACCCGTCCTCCGTACGGCTTCACCAGACATCATGCTGGAACACGACGAATCGCTTGTTTGTTCCGCTATCACGCCATAACTACTAAACTGATTGCTTCTTCGGCCTGTAGAGGTCCGATCTTATGCTGCCCACATCCATCGGCTTCCCGCGACCTTCACCAGGTCATCGGTCTACCTTATTGGGACCTCCTACGCTGGGTCTTCCGGTACGTTGCCGCCACTCCAGAACCTTACTGCCCCTTTGGCCACCGGCTTATATCGGAAAGGCTGTGTAGTTATTATTTGTATAAACCAATAGTTGTAGGCACCGTTCACTAACACTTAGATGATATTGTTTTAGTTATTTGTGCGCAGAAAGAACCACAATTCAAGGTTTAATAGTTATATTAAATTTAGATGGTTCAACGTTTCTTTCTCTTAACAAGTGGTTAATTTCAGATTCCGACTCGATCCGCCTCCCGTGAAAAGTCACAATTATAGTTGAATCTTTGTAACGCACGGCATCTAAGTAGGTTGCTGCGTTCGCCAAGAAAATGTACGTTTAACAATGTGTACATTATTATTAAAAGCCAATACCCCACTGCAGAGCAAAGTTCCCTAAACTCTTTCCACTTTTCTCTCTTTAATGCTGCTAAGGTCCAGTTCTTGTTGAAGGAGTCCAGCTCAACCTGCCATTTTCGTCTTAGCTTACCGCGGTTTCTCTAAGACGAAATTTTCGTTTTTTTTTTTGTTTACAAATATGTACTCACTCGTCTGTATGACCACGTAATTATTTTTATTCACAGAACAGATTTTGATATGTTTTTCATCAACCACTTCGACAATATTACCGAAGATCTATTACATTCATATTAAACGTTCGGATACAGGTTAAGGTAGCTGAAGCTCTCAAATATTTACTGTCAACCTTGAGTCTTAATGCTTTAGCGATAAAGTTGAAAATCTATCTAAGAAATTTAACACATTGTGGTAACTTGATGTGCTGTCGTTTGTACGTGGTAATAAAGAAATTTCAATGACTTGTGAGTCGTAAGCGCCATGTCAAGCAGGCGGGCCGCTAGTAAATATAATAAATTTAAGAATGACATTAATGTCAAACAAAAAGAACTATAAACCTTTTTTATTAGATGGTTTTATGGTCCTGGCATGTTACGAGTTAAACGGCTATTAAGAAATTGCTAAGTGACATAATCTTGGTGGGCGATGTGTGCATACTAATGTCAGATTTCCATAAAACACGGACTGTTATCGGTTAAAGAATGCTTGCTGCGGTTATTCAGTGGATGGGTAACCGTCTTTCCATACCAAGACCCCTCCGGTCCTTGGATGCACGGTAAGCCGTTGCTCGCCCGATGGCCGTTGGTTGCCTGTCATTTGTGGATTTTTGACAGTCGTAACGACTCGTCAGATGCCTGAAGGGTTATTATCTGTATTCATCTGCATCCGGTTGGAATGGAAGCCGACCCGAACATTGTTAGGAAAAGGCAGAAAATGATGATGATACCACGTACATCGAAAGCCTGGAACAATTTCTCTGCGACGGCTTTTCCTTCTGACTACAATTTAAGTGTGTGGAAGGCTAGAGTGAATAGGCTCTTCATTAACTAGCGCGCTTTACGATCAACGATTGCATCACTGCTTACCATCAGGCTGAATTGAGGCCAAGCACGAGTTTATAATTATAAATTTGATTGGAAGGATTTCGAACGCCAGCTTTCTTCGTTAAAAACATGTAAAAGTGAAAATGTAATAAGCGCGCAGAGATTAGAGGGTCAGAACTCGTACTTTTAAGAATGTTCACAGTCTGATCTCGATCTGACAAAATTATGTCTAATTTCCATACATTTTGACAAGTTTTTTACATATGTTGGTCGCCGAGATAAGACCGTAACTACGTTTTGATTGTTTTAAATTTCAACTGTTGGTCTTCCTCCTTCTTCGCTGGTCTCCGTCTTTGTTAAACATGCATTATTAAAAAAAAAACTATACCTCGTCATTTTCTATTGTTACACTGTCAAAGCACAAAATAAGATTTAAATAAAAATATTTAAAAAGAAATAAACATAGGCAGATGTCACTAAAGGTGTACAATTGCATAACTCACCAAAACTGGAGCTCAAAATTGGGAAAAATTGAATCACCGTTACATCTTTGCATTTCTAAGTTAATAAGTAAGATCAGCTGCTCCTCCAACAAAGAGACTGCTCTCGTTCTAACCTATTGTCAATCCGCCATTGTACCATTGTTATCTTAAAATGCGTATTCTTCAACGGGAACTTCCGTGTGCGAAAACGGAGCGAGGACGACAATAGCTTTCGCCCTTCTATTTTTTTTTTCGGAGTCCGCCAAACTAGTTTTTTTTTTCACTTCATGTAAATGTTGATTTATTTTCGTCAACAATGCATCGTCGTTATGGGAATTTACGGGCTCGGTGCTTGAGGAGCTAGTTTGTTACTAAGGGTTAGTAATGTAACAAGAGTTCCGAGTCCCAAGTTCGCACATATGTACCGTGCCTTACTTTTAATTTGAACGTACAAAAAGGCGTACTGAAGTGAGAAATTAGCGAACCAAACTTGATTTAAGCCACTATTGTCAATGAGAAAATATTTTGCTAAAAGTTCAGGGGTCATAGGATTATTTTTATGCAGTGAATTTGAGTATATAAAGTTACGTTCATTTATAAGTAAAATAAAACGAGTTTTTTTTATTTAAAACCTATCAGTTATTAGAAGCATCGGTACCGTTTGTGCAGCAAACGTTAAAACGTTGCCCTCCTTCTGAGGCAGTCGAATAAATAAGTAGTACCTATCTTATTACTAGATAGCAATGGTAAAGGCCTCGACTTAAGAGTGGTAAGGTCGCAGTATTGAACCTAGATAGGCATTTTACCTAGTAATAATAGTGAAGAAAAACATCTTGACTTGTACATTGAAAGACTGGAAAAACATCTGAGACGGTCTTCCCGTTTGATTATAATTTAAGTGTCATCAAGGCTACAGGTATAAGCGCTTAATAAACTAATGCGCTTTATTATCAACGATTGCATCACTGCTTACCGTTAGGCGAGATTGCTATCCTATCAAGCACTAGTTTATAATGTAATATGGTCTTGCCGCGTGGTGGGTGGTAGCTTCTGCCGGCAGCCGATGTTATAGCCTTCACCTAAGCTTTCACGGAAAGATGGTTACAGACTCGCTTTGCCGTGTGCATTCAAATAAGATTATAATCTATTTATGGCAAGTGAAGCTGTTGTCGACTATTCTGCCAATGTTTAAAGTGGATTGGAGAGGCAAGAGTGTACAATAATTACATATATACAATAAATAATATAACATAATAATTATTATAATAATTGTTAGAACAGCAAATACATATACATATATACTAGGTATATCCAAACGTAAAGTATTGTTTAGTTAACATCGGCTGCCGGCAGAAGTTACCACCCACCAGATTTGTCGTGTTCCGGCATGATGGCTGCTGAAGCCGTACGGAGGACGGATCTGAGCAGTTATGTTGCGATGTGTGCCGGTCATGATGCGCCAAATGTTGTTGTGTCGGGAGTTTGGTCGTGGAGGGTCTCCAGATCAATCTTCCTGTGGCGCAACATCGTTGGTCGTGTTGTTGAGTTTAACATTGCACCACCTCGCTCAACTGCCGTCTCTCTTCCTATTCACTAAGTTTTTTTTAGTGAATAGGCTAAATAAACTAGCGCGTTTTACCATCAACGATTGCATCACTGCTTACCATCAGGTACAAGCACTAGTTTATAATTAATAAAAAATAATAATAATTTAGATCCCTAATAAATTTGATTTGATTTGTCAATAAAGTTCAGTGTACGCTACAAATACAAACATTTTTATAACTGTTTCAATGAAATCAACTTAATAGTTAAAGATATAGAGTTGATATTTGTATAACTAGGAATAGTTGGGGGTCTTCAGCGCTGTGTAGTTTTAATACAGTTTTCTCGATGAAAATGCAGCTTTAGTTCTTGAAATCCCAAGCGAACGGAGTGGTTGTTTCCCAGACGCTTTTGCTATTAGATATTTTATGGGAAGCGTATAAAGCGAGTGAAGAAAGATATTGCAGCTATTGGAATCGAGTCAGTTACAGATGAACTGTTACATAAAGTTACTTCTAGAATTAGCTTTTGCAGTTTTATAGCAAATCTAGTAGCAGTTGTTACTTATATGTGTTTTCTTAATCTTCTTCTGGAAACATTATTTTGCTATATAAATATTTCGACGGGTCCCAAGAACAAAGTCCTATCTACAATATTGTCTTGTTGCAGTGCGAAGCAGTAAAGTTACGCGAATCTATTAAGTTGAAAAAAATAAATAAAATTAATAGAAAATTATGGTGAAAGAAAATACCCTTTACCATAATTTTCTATTAATTTTATTTATTTTGGCTGGAATATGAAATCGACCTATGTAAATTACGTATTACTTCTTATTTTTTTAATGTTATACAAAGCACAGGTCCGTTCGTGTGTGGATTACTGCAGTCACATTTGGGATGGTGCTGTGAAATGCCACCTGGCAACTTTTGATTCGGTGGAGAGGCTTGCGAAGAGGCCCTGATTTGGTTCAAAACTGTCTCAAGAGCCTCAAAGCACAGGCGAAGAGTAGCCAGCCTGTCGGTGTTTTACGGAATGCATTTTGGAGAGCGCGGGAATTGCATGATCTAATTCCCCCATCAAAATCAAATCAAACCAAATCAAAAGTCATTTATTCAAATTAGGCTGAGAATCAGCACTTTTTGAACGTCAATATTACATAACATAGTCCCCCAAAACGCCCACCCATCGACACTTCCTAGTGCTTTCGCTGTGAAGAAGAAGTGGCGGAAGAAACTCCCCAGCAGCACAGCTGTCTGTTCATTTAAAAAAACACATGACTTTATACAATAATGTGTATAGTGATGAACACAAGAAAATATAACAACAATGAAATTATTGAAAATATGCCAGCTACCACGCCAGAATACCAGCAAAGCAAAACAATATAATATATATTTAAATGAAAATGCATCTCCGTTCCATCATCGGACGACCCGTCGTACCGCGAGTATCTACCCTCACGTTATTGACACCACTAGGATCCGAAGGAAGCGTTTCGCCTCGACTTTTATACAGCGTACACCGAGAGACTGGAACAATTTGCCAGCGGCGGTGTTTCCGTCTAACTACAATTTAAGTGTCTTCAAATAATAATAATACGCTCTGAAGAAACTAGCGTGCTTTACCATAAATAATTGCATCACTGCTTACTATCAGGCGGGATTGCCGTCAAGTACTAGTTTGAAATTATAAAAAAATATACTGCTCCACACAAGCTTTACCCATTTCGATAATTTCTATATGTTCTTAAAGCTAATTGGCTTGTATCCTAAAAAATAATTTAATGTCCGTCAGATAGATTTACTTATAAAAAATATTGAACACGTATTTTTTCTTTTTTCTTTGATTCAAATACTTAGGAAGATATATTGATTTGAAATGTCGCATGACGTCACGCCGTGGTGCAAAATATAGAACGGCGTGACGTAATTAGCCCCCACTCTGTAACTTTATTACGCTATATCTCAGTAGTTTTTGGTAATTACGACAAAATAAAAAATACGGGTCTTATTTTTTTTTTTATTATCTACAAGACGGACTAATTCTTTTTTTGATTTTTATACCTTGGATACATCCCTATTGTCAACCTTCTCAATTCCCAAACGGCCCAAAAATAATTTATTACACTTCAAACCCAATAGTTTGTCTTGAAACTGGTTTTTTTAATAAGTAGTTTTTACTCAAAGTACCCTATGGTCTATGCTCACAAATAAATCAACTATGTTTTGACCCCTGACCCGCCTGGTTTAGGGGATTACTGTGCAAGTTAGTCCCACGTTAACGACTCTTCGATGACGCTATATTTTTTTTTTATGATTTTGGTTATGGTTACTTGGTTCAGTGATTTACTGAAGTTTTAGTAATCTATTGTTTTGGATAAGAATGGCGGTGGAGACATAATAATATGAGATTCGTCAGAAAACCAGAGTTGAGGATAATAGGAATGTATCCTGGGTAAAAAAAATTGATTCTATTTAGTCCGTCATTCAGATTATAGAAAAATATTTGGAACGTATAATTTGTTTTATCAAATTAATAAAAATTTACAAATATAAAAGGCATCAAAGATCAGGAGTGGTGGCTGGTGACGTCACTCCTCGCTAAAAAGTGTAGCGTGCAGTGACGTCACACGAGTTTTCAACGCATTGTGTCGTCTTAATTTTTTGTTTATATGAAAAAAGAAATTAAACGTATCTAGTCTTCTTCTTCTTCATCTCAGCGTTAATCCTAGTCGTATCCGAAACTTTCAGCTTTGGAGTCTAGGGTCCGCTTTACCAGTCTATCTGCTCATTTTGGCTAAACTTCGATATTTTCCATGAAGCGACTGCCGTCTGATCTCCACAACCCGAAGGCGATATCGAAGCATTGCAGTTAGACCAATTGTTGGACTTTTGAGGGCTCCAACGACCCATAACGACTGCCATTAGATGTTCGTATGGCAACCGGGACCAACGGCTTAACGTGCTTTCCGAGGCACGACCAGACAAGTGCAAATATTCATATTCATACATACAAATATTTGCACTGCGCGGGGATCGAATCCGCGCCTCCTTGCGCAGCGGCCGCGTTCGCTACCGCTACGCCACGGAGGCTGTCGCCTTAATTTAACGTATCTAGTATTTTTTGGAAATCTGACTGACGGACTAATTAGTTTTTTTAGTCAACTACCCTATTACTGTTATTATTTTTTTACCAAATAGTTCGATTAAAGGTCAAAGCAAAATATACGTACAAAGAAAAAAAAATTGCAAATATAAATATTGTATACAATTAAAATGTCAAAAATGCAACTTAAGTATATCTAATTGATTAATAAAATAAAATAAAAACGTTATCCTAACTTTTTACATACAAGTAAAACAAATTATAAATTATTTCCCTAAAACAGAAACAATCAACAGTCACTAAAATATATTATAACATCGAAATTTTAACGGAAACATGACGTCACAAAACAGTACAGCACACTAACTGCGTAACATACTTTTATTATCAATTTGAAGCATTTTCCTATTCCATTGCTCGTTGTCTTCGAAAAATGTATCTTCTCAACACGTAAACCACGCAATGAATGCTGTTCAACTGTCAAAATTAAACCCATTACTTCTGATAGTGTGTTACGTAAGTATCTTGCTGATTGAAAAGGCTTTTATAAGCCACCATGCTAATAAAAAGTGGGGTGTCAAAATTATAGGTGTAACAGAATTTTAATTACATTATCTCTTGTTGAAACGAGACATTTTTATTTTTTAAGTTTTTATGTTATACGCAATAACTACTGAACGTCTCTGGATAAAATTTGGCACACAGGTGGTTTATAAGCGAGAATAACATATAGGATACTTTTGTTATAAATGCCCATTAAGCTTAAGGGACAGGTGTATATATACGACCATTATTAAACCTGTTCTTCTATATGGCAGTGAGGCGTGGCCTGTGCTTGACCGACACGAGCAGGAGCTGCGTTTCAAGGAGGTGAATATACTGCGGTGGATGTGTGGAGTTACGCGGAAAGACCGCATCAGGAATTCCCGCATCCGTGGCAGTCTTCATGTCTGTGACATAGCGGACAAACTGCAAGAGGGTCGCTTCCAAACATGTTACGTGAGCAAAAAATGTCTTGCCATGGCGTCTAAGCCGGGTCAGAACAAGCGAGGTAGACCAAAGAAATGCTGGCTTGACGTTGTAAGAGAAAACATGCGTGCCAACAATCTCACAACATGGGATGCCAGAGATCGTGCGAAATGGAAAGAAAGCGGACCCCGGGCTCCAACGAGAAAGCCGCGGATGCAACCGGGATTATTCGTTCAGATGTTAATAATGAACACATAGGACACTTTTTCTCCTGACTTTCCGGTAAAGGCGCGAGAAAAAGTAACGATAAAACTTTGCCGCACTGTCGGGTAGACCTGACAGGTGTCAAAATGGTAGGCGTGACAGTTCGTGATAAAACGTATGCATGGATTGACGTTTTATATTAACATGTTGACCCTATAATGTCATGTTACGTGCAACGCTGCGCTTGCGCAGCTACGCGTGACTGATTTGGTTGTTAAAGTTTTGTGTTTTATGTTATGAATGATTTTTTTTTCTAAATTTTGAACTAGTACTTGGCTGCAATCCCGCCTGGTGGTAAGATTGATGCAATCGTTAATGGAAGGAGATTGATCTGGAGAACCTCTACGACCAAACTCCCGACACAACAAAATTTGTCGCATCGTACCCGGCACACATCGCAACACAACTGCTCAGACCTATCCTCCGTACGGCTTCACCAGACATCATGCTGGAATACGACGCATCGCTTCGGGGCAATACTTTGTCTGGTGGGTGGTAACTTCTGCCGGCAGCCGATATTATGGCCTACCGCCGAGAGGGTTTGTCTTTTTTCTTTTCTTGTTTAGTCATTTATACGGCAATGCGTATGTACTGAACACGCATTCATCACATCAAGGAAGAATTACCTACTTCAAGTCTTTTAGGTCTTGTGAGAACCTCATGACCTATATTAAGTATTAATTCGTGGCAAAATTCTGAACAGCAGTTACATAATCTCTATTTAAATATTAGATAAAACATGAACTTCCCTACAGATACGAGTTGGGACCACCTGCCGGCACCGGTGTTATGTTAAAAATATTCCTAATATTCGATGATGTCATGTTACATAACACAAAACTCAAAACGGTGAAGGAAAAGATCGTGAGGAAACTGGCATGTTCTGGAGTCACAAAAATCGAAGACATACATATGACATCTTCCAAACCACACTAGGCCAGCGTGGTAGATTACATGCTCTCACCGATTGTCCCAGAGGAGGAGAGAGTAGGCCTGTGTCCCCAACTGTGGGAACATTTATAGGCTCGTGTTCAATATTTTTAAGTAAAGAATCTATGTATAAAATCTCAAAAAGATTTCATGAAAAACTACAAAGTTTTGAGCTTGTTATCTTACCTGGTTGTCCTAACAAAAATATCGTCTTTTTTTTTTAATAATTATAAACTAGCGCTTGACCGCAATCCCGCCAATGGTAAGCAGTGATGCGTTCGTTGATGGTAAAGCGCGCTAGTTTATTAAGAACCTATTCACTCAGAAAAACTGAGCGAATAGGAAGGAAGATGGCAGTTGAGCGAGGTGATGCAATGTTAAACCCAAAAACACGACCAACGATGCTGCGCCAAAGGGAGACTGATCTGAAGACCCTCCACGACCAAACTCCCAACACAACAGCATTAGGCGCATCGTACCCGGCACACATCGCAACACAACTGCTCAGATCCGTCCTCCGTACGGCTTCACCAGACATCATGCCGGAACACGACAAATCGCTTGGCGGCAAGACTTTGTCTGGTGGGTGGTAACTTCTGCCGGCGGCCGATGTTATGTGTCGACGAAGTGGTACAACGATGAGCGCACACCAACATTGGATCTACAAATATTAGCCTAAACGTTTAAATTTCGGTCGGTTCCAATTATCTTTATCGTTTTTATTCTCAAAGGATACCGTTATCCAAATTAAACGGTTCAGACCTTGAAGGCAGGAGTTTAAATTAAAATGAAAACGGTGTAATTAATTTGATTGATTAAAATATTATGATCAGAACGAGTTTATTAATGAAACTGTTGAGAGATTAAATTATTATTTGATCTTGAATTTTAATTATAATTTTAGCGAACGCGGCCGCTGCGCAAGGAGGCGCGGGTTCGATCCCCGCACAGTGCAAATATTTGTATGCATGAATATGAATATTTGCACTGGTCTGGTCGTGCCTCGGAAAGCACGTAAAGCCGTTGGTCCCGGTTGCCATACGAACATCTAGTGGCAGTCGTTACGGGTTGTTGGAGCCCTCAAAAGTCTAACAATTGGTTTAACTGCAATGCTTAGATATCGCCTTCGGGTTGTGGAGATCAGACGGCAGTCGCTTCACGGAAAATATCGAAGTTTCGCCAAAATCAGCAGTTAGACTGGTAAAGCGGACCCCAGACTCCAAAGCTGAAAAGCTACGGATGCGACTGGCATTAACGCTGCGATGATGATGATGACTAATAATAATAATAATAAATCTTTATTGCCGCAAGGTTACAGTTCACAGGATGACTTATATATAGATACAGGTAAATGTAATGGCTATAGGTACTGATGCTGCCTCCCAAACTAAGCGAAAGCTTGTATTTTGGGTGACAGGGTTCAGTCGTCTAATGTGGCTCGGTATTTACAATTTACATTATTTGTGCGAGCGGGTGAACGTTATCGCTGGATAGTTAATAGAAAACAAAAATATAATGATTATATAACTATGTGTGAATATTACTTATGTGGACCATGGATTGTTGAGGAGATATGTGTATAAGTGAGTGAGTGTATGTGTGGGTGTTAATGTGTAGGTATGTGTGTGATTTGTAGTTGTGTTGGAAGTGAATATGGTGTTATGGAGGTAATAGTAACGTGTGTTTTTATGTGTGGGTAATTCTATGTCGTGGTGGCCTAGTGGTTAAAACACCAGCCTCTCAAGTATGAGTGCGCGGGTTCGATTCCAGGTCAGGCAAGTACCAATGTAACTTTTCTAAAGTTACATGTACTTTCTAAGTATATCTTGGACACCAATGACTGAAGGTGAAGGAAAACATCTTGAGGAAACCTGGACTTTAAGTCTGAAATCGCCAACCCGCATTGAGCAAGCGTGGCGATTACGCTCAATCCTTCTCTGTATGAGAAGAGACCTGTGCCCAGCAGTGGGACGATAAAAAGGTTGATGATGATGATGATGATGAATTCTATGTGATGTGCGTCAGTAACTCTGACTGTACAGTGTAATCAGCCTATAGAGTTCCCACTGTTGGGACACAGGCCACCTCTCGATGAGAGGAAGTGGGCCATAATCTACCACGCGGTCCCAATGCGTGTTGGTAAATGTCACATGTCTTCGAAGTTTTGACTCTAGGACACGCCGGTTTCGTCGCAATGTTTTCTTTCAACGTTTAGAGAGCAGTGGTGATGAAAATATTTACACAAAGTAAAACGCCTGACAGGTTTCGAACCTACAAGTTAAAAGTTGCGGCCGATGCCACTCGGCTAAACTGTACTACTTATACAACGTGTAACATAAATGGTATACACATACCAAGGGCATGGCATCTTTACATGATATCAAATGATATCGGAAGGTTTTCAACACAAAATAAAATACTTAAAAAATTTATGCAAAATTTTTGGTTCCGTGTGTTTCTTAAATTCAAATCATAACAAACGTGCACTACGCTAGCATACATACTTAATAACTACTCGTTACACGTCACATTACTTGGCAAAATCACGATAAATGTCTTCAAAAATTCTGTGCGCCTAGTATGGTAGTAGCCTATCACAGGCGGTGTTTTTTCTCGTAACTTCCTAACATAAAGAGATAGGATTAAAAAACCCTTCCAATATCGATTGATATCATGTAAAGATGCCATGCCCTTGGTATGTATATACCCTTTATGTCACACGTTGTATTGTGTAGAATTTAAAGTTTATTTTACACTAGCGGCCGCCAGCGACTACGTTCGCGTGGAGTTAGTTATGCTCCGCTCCTATTAATCACAGCGTGATGTTATGTAGCCTAAAGCCATGCTGGATTAATGGGCTATCCAACGGACCAGTAGTTCCTGAGATTAGCGCTTTCAAACAAACAAACTCTTCAATTTTATATATTAGTATAGATTTTATTTTATATTAGTAAACATTTTGGCGAATAAGTTGTTTTTAAGATAATTTTGTTTAGTTTGTAACAAAAACATATTTTTCGTGGTACGCAGATTTCATCACAAGTTAAAACATTTACCCTACACCGCAATGGGCAAAGATCAGCTACACAGAAATATTAATTTAATGTCTATAGTCAGCTAGCTACATTGAAGAACAGAAAACTCTTTATTATATACATGACTTTCGTCTTGTCCATGTTTATTTTAAGATCGACTCGCTGGGAGCCTCAACTGAGGTATTCGGGCATTGTACTCAGGTCCTCCGTAGTCACAGCCATGACTATAATTTCATTGGCGATTATGGGTAGGCCCGCGGCAAGGTGGATGGACCGACGACCTATTGAAGGCCGTGGGAAACGGCTGAATGCAGGAGGCGCAGGGCTGGTCGTCGCGGAGATCCTTGGAAGAGGTCTATGTCCAGCAGTGGACGTCTTTCGGCTGAAATGACAATGATGGTGTACACCACATAAAATAGAGAACAAAAACAAAAGTCTTATCAGCATGCGATTGTTCACAGTACTTACCTAAGTTACCATACTTTGACGCTTCTGACAAGCAAAGTAAGGAGACCCATTAGAGCATCGTTCCATTCAAAACCCCAGGGCAATTCTCTACAGTTAATCGAACGTCAGTCAAAATGGCGCACGCTTGACAGATACTCGATGGCCGAGCGCCATTTTAAGTCTCATGAGGTGTTGAGTTACTTTGACGTATACACAGGATTGTTGAAAACATGTAATTATCTGAGGTAGGCAGGTTATTGCTAATTCATTACTTTGTATGTTCAAATAATTAGTTTGCTCAACAACGTAAATAACGCAATGGATGTTGTTGAACTGTCACTATCAAACCGATTGCTACTGACGGTGTGTATTAGTATTAGCATTAGGATTAGTATCGGTATTATTATTAGTATTCGCATTAGTATTAGCATAGCTTATTATTATTAAAAAGGGTCCATTCATTTTGTTTTAGAAACCAACAAAAACTAAAATACTAGAAAGAGAGATGGACCCCTCTCTCTCTCTAGTATTTTATCATTATTATCTCCTTCTCACTTTACTGTAGGTATCCGAATTCAAACCTACTTACTTAATTCCTAGCTTCTGTCTGCATCTTTGTCCGTGAAATGTCTAATGCTATTTTTGTGGTATCAGACGTGTTATGGCCTTTCTTTAATATCACTACGCATTGTGGTCATATTTACGTTTTTTATGTTTTAGAGTGATGGGAATGCGTTGAACTGCTTTTTCGACCGTTTTTATGCTACATCTTCTCGTCGTCCAAGATACCACAGTGTCTCAATACTATGGTCTTTGACCAGTGTGTGTTACCAGTGATAACATACAGAACACTGCTGGATCGCCTCCCCCAAGGCTTTCCACGATGACCGGTCTTGTGCTGGCCGTATCCATCGGCTTCCTGCTACCTTTACCAAATCATCGGTCCACCTTGTTGGGGGCCTCCCTACGCTGTGTCTTCCGGTACGTGGCCGCCACTCTAGAACCTTACTGCCCCATCGGCCATCGGTTCTACGAGCAACGTGCCCCGCCCGCTGGCACTTAATTTTAGCAAATAATGATTAATAATAATAACAGTAATAATAATTGTTGAAATATTAATATGAACATGTATTAATGTATAGTCATTAATATTTCAACAATTATTATATGAACATGTATTAATGTAAAGTCATATAAAAAAAAATGTCAATATAATATCAAGTAACAACAAGTCATTAGCTTGTAAATTTCATATTTTACCTACGTTCTAAAAGAAATGCATGATAATTCCACCATCTGCGTTCCACCATCAGACGACCCGTCGCGTCGTACGGCGAGTTTACACCCTTACTTTGTTAAAACCACTACGATCCGGACGAAGTATTTCGCCTCCTCCTTTATACCGCGTACATCGAGGGACAGGAACAATTTGCCAGCGGCGGCGTTTCCGTCTCACTACAATTTGAGTGTCTGCAAGGCTAGAGTTAGAGAAGAGTAGAGGCTCTTAATAAACTAGTGCGCTTTATCATCAACGATTGCGTCACTGCTTACCATCAGGCGGGATAGCGGCCAAGCGCTAGTTTATAATTATATAAAAAATAAAGTAATATATCTATTATAATAAATTTATTTACTAGTGGCACTTCTCATAGATCTAACTCAACAAAAAGAAGTATCAGTAGGTAAGTACTATCAATATCGGTTCAAATGACATCAATACAGTATGAATACAACCCTTTTACCCACAATCGTGTGACTCAACTATAAACGATTCTATTTCCTCTACCGTTTTATCGATTACTTAGATGATAAGTCTGTATCCGATTGTAGCTCATTGTGTGTGTATCATGAAGGCCGGATGTAAGATTGTTATCTTTGAGTATCGAATTGATGTTAAGATGGTGCATCCTCGATGTCTAAAATGTTTTTTTTTAATACATTCATTGAGAGATAGGGTTGCCTACAAATTGGTTTTGAAAGTAGAAACGTAGAAAAACGTCTTACGGCGTATTTTGAAAGTAGGAACGTGGAAAAACGTCTTACGGCGTATTTTGAAAGTAGAAACGTAGAAAAACGTCAAACGGCGTATTTTGTAAGTAGAAACGTAGAAAAACGTTTTACGTCGTATTTTGAAAGTAGAAACGTAGAAAAACGTCTTACGGCGTATTTTGAAAGTAGTAACGTACAAAAACGTCTTACGGCGTATTTTGAAAGTAGAAACGTAGAAAAACGTCTTACGGCGTATTTTGAAAGTAGTAACGTACAAAAACGTCTTACGGCGTATTTTGAAAGTAGAAACGTAGAAAAACGTCTTACGGCGTATTTTGAAAGTAGAAACGTAGAAAAACGTCTTACGGCGTATTTTGAAAGTAGAAACGTAGAAAAACGTCTTACGGCGTATTTTAAAAGTAGAAATATAGAAAAATGTCTTACGGCGTACTTTGAAAGTAGAAATGTAGAAAAACGTCTTAGGCCGGACTAGCGGGCAGATCGCGCGTCACTATAGCCGTGATATTTGTTTTTATTCGTGAAAGAAAGGTCTGAATAATGGCGGCAACATCTTTTTGATTCAAATTTATTCCTAACGCTCGATTTCCGCTCGTTGCCCGCAAGATTCGAGCGCGAGAAGTACACCGCTCGCTGCCCGCCACCGCCCCGCTGCCGCGCCGCTGTTTTCGAGAACCGGTCCGTTTGATTTCACGCATAAGATCCTGCCGCTCACTCGCCGCCGTCGCCGCCGCCCCGCTGCCCGCAAGATTCGAGGCAGAGGCCTCACGGCGTATTTTGAAAGTAGAAAGGTAGAAAAACGTTTTACGGCGTATTTTGTGGACATAATCAGCCTATAATGTCCCCATTGTTGAGACACAGGCCTGCTCCCAATAAGAGGAAGTGGGCCGTAATGCTGGGCTAGTGCGGGTTGGAGATGTCACAAGTCGATCGTCGAAGTTTTGACTCTAGGATATACCGCTTTCCTCGTGATGTTTTCCTTCACCGATTTTGAGAGCTGTGGTGATGAAATCATTTATATAAAATAAAGCGCCCGATGGAGTTCGTACCTACGACCTACAAGTAACTTACAATCTATGTACAACATTATGTTTATACAAAACTCTAATCTCTAATAATCTCGGTGGTAGGCCATAACATCGGCCGCCGGCAGAAGTTACCACCCACCAGACAAAGTCTTGCCGCCAAGCGATTTGTCATGTTCCGGCATGATGTCTGGTGAAGCCGTACGGAGGACGGGTCTGAGCAGTTGTGTTGCGAGGTGTGCCGGGTACGATGCGCCTAATGTTGTTGTGTTGGGTGTTTGGTCGTGGAGGGTCTTCAGATCAATCTCCCTTTGGCGCAGCATCGTTGGTCGTGTTGTTGGGTTTAACATTGCATCACCTCCCTCAACTGCCGTCTTCCTTCCTATTCGCTCATTTTTTTTTTGAGTGTATAGGCTCTTAATAAACTAGCGCGCATTACCATCAACGATCGCATCACTGCTTACCATCAGGCGGGATTGAGGTCAAGCACTAGTTTATAATAATTAAAAAAAATATATATATATATGTCGGAGATCGTCGATATAATTTTAATAGAAGTTGCTGATTTGATTTACGTAGTAGAGGGGCGAACGCTTGTGACGTTTTTTTGTGATGGCGTCACATGGACAGAGTCGCTTTGGAAAGTGGGGTTCGTCGAACGATCACTTTGCATCGAGACGCGGACCAAGGCACATCTCCAAACCGAAACTGTCGGTTTGCCTATTCAAATTGTTATTATGAAGATTGGAGGGTATATCTACACGTCGTGCTTTAATTCAAAACTCACCTACGAAACGGAACCTGTACCACTACACCAAGATGATGTCGATCCTACCGCTCTGCTGTCCCTGTCTCCGACATCAGAAGTTGGATAAAGAACTACACTGCTCACAATCTCGTTATAAATCAAGCAACACAATAACAGTCACTTTCTGCCATTATGTGCGCTCAATTGCTGGCGCATTGATCGCTCCGCGTGATGGTCCGCTGCAAGAGTGCGCTGCAGGCGCGCGACAGTGCTGGCTGTTGCTTGGCGCGCGACAGTGCTGGCTGTTGCTTGGCGCGCGACAGTGCTGGCTGATGCTTGGCGCGCGACAGTGCTGGCTGTTGCTTAGCGCGCGACAGTGCTGGCTGATGCTTGGCGCGCGACAGTGCTGGCTGATGCTGGCGTGTGGCGCTGCTGGAGCTGCGTGTGGCGCTGCTGGAGCTGCGTGCGGCGCAGCCGGAGCTGCGTGCGTTTTTCTGAACGCCCAAGGTTTCAAGACTTGAGCCTCTACTCTGCAGGCGATGAGAAGATTTCAGAACAGCATCTACTCTGCAGGCGATGAGAAGGTTTCAAAATACCCAAAACGTTTGTGGTAACGTAATAGGGTTTTATGAGAGCTCCGAGATGTCTGGCAACTGCCAAGTGGCAGGTGTTTGCGGGAAATTGCCATAATCCGGTGAGTCGTACTATTTTTATTTTGATTCCGTGGCCGAATGTTCTCTTGTCAAGCAATCTGTAATTTCATTGGTGTATGTACACACGCGCCAATATATATACAGTGTACAAGGTCGTGCCAGTGTGTTGTGTACTGAACCATTTCTTTGCGACATGACAATAAGAGTTATTTGCAAATTTTATTTCTTGTACTACCCGTATTCTTTGTTATAATGGAACGAGAAATTTTAAATCAAGGTTTTAAAATTATGTCTGGTTTGTCTTTATTTCGAAACTAAAGTTCACTGTGGCCTATAGTTACTAGCTCACTTGAGCTTATGATAGTATGTGTGGCTAGACTATTAAATCTTCTCAAGAGAACAAGCGGTAACGATCAAAGAAATGAGTGCTATTTACGAAAAATCTAAATTTGATAGAAGTGAGCTAAAGTAATGAAATTTAATATTAGTGAGTTGTTTGATGGCGATAATGTCGATCCTTACCTATTGAAATCGTTGATTGGAAACAGAACTAAGTACCCCACGATCGCATAAGTACGAAAGATTTTTCCAAGTAATGTCTGCTGAGTTAGATTTTCATAATGTAGAAGATGGTGAGGAGGGTGCCTCCGCCAGCAAATAGAACACGTATCATGGCTATGTGGTCGCGCTGCACGCACTAGTCTGTAGTCGTAACTGCAACCCAGTGAGGGGTTGTTCAGAGCGCGATGGGCAGCTAGTGGTGTGGCGGGGACACTAGTAGGTATGGTCGCACTGCTCGCACTAGTCTGTAGTCGTAACTGCAACCCAGTGAGGGGTTGTTCAGAGCGCGATGGGCAGCTAGTGGTGTGGCGGGGAAACTAGTAGGTATGGTCGCACTGCATGCACTAGTCTGTAGTCGTAACTGCAACTCAGTGAGGAGTTGTTCAGGGGGCGATGGGCAGCTAGTGGTGTGGCGGGGACTTTGGTAGATATGGTCGCACTGCATGCACTAGTCTGTAGTCGTAACTGCAACTCAGTGAGGAGTTGTTCAGGGGGCGATGGGCAGCTAGTGATGTGGCGGGGACCTGGGTCTCAGAGGAGATTATTAGTTGTACGGTTATGTGTTGACCTGGGAGTCGTGGACTCTAGAGTTGGTCGTATCATAAGAGGTGATGATGATATGGGTGTCAATTATGAGTTGTTACTAGCTACTGTGGTAGCGAACTATGGTGTGTTTTCTTTTTGATGATTATGATTTTGAGTTGATAGTTATGAGGCTTGGAGGAACCTTTTGTGTTTTCTTTTTGAAATTTGATAATTATGAGGCTTGAAAGAAGCTTTTGTGTTTAAGTTGTTAAAATTTGTTTGTTTGGTTTTTTGATAGTATTTGTAATTAAACGTGACGTGTGACGGTCAAGTTGGCCTAGTTCTCAAAAATGCTTTTTTAATTTGTTACAGACGTGCACTAGGATGTGCAACGGGAAGTGACGAGGTTTGGCCGGAATCGGCGGTTGGCCTGGTGGACTGGATCCCGGACTCCGGAGCTGGAGGAGCTTCGGATCCGGCTGTGATTGGCGCTGGGATAATGAAGATGCACGAGGACGTGCAACTCGTCAGGCTGGCCATGTCGGAGATCGTCGATATAATTTTAATAGAAGTTGCTGATTTGATATACGTAGTAGAGGGGCGAACGCTTGTGACGTTTTTTTGTGATGGCGTCACATGGACAGAGTCGCTTTGGAAAGTGGGGTTCGTCGAACGGTGACTTTGCATCGAGACGCGGACCAAGGCACATCTCCAAACCGAAACTGTCGGTTTGCCTATTCAAATTGTTATTATGAAGATTGGAGGGTATATCTACACGTCGTGCTTTAATTCAAAACTCGCCTACGAAACGGAACCTGTACCACTACACCAAAATGATGTCGATCCTACCGCTCTGCCGTCCCTGTCTCCGACATATATATATATATATGTAAAGAAACTAGTTTCTTAATTACTGACTATCTTCGTAAACGCGACTATTGTTTATTATTCACGATCTTCTAAAATGTCAGTATTATAAAATTTAACTTGCTTCGTAAATGACACTGATGTGTCAGATCAGGTCTTATGGAAATAAACGTGATTTGCAAGAAATAATTTATTGTAAAGATTTTAAAAAGGAATTGACAATTTAAATAATAAACTTTGAATGTCGTTTCTTTGTTTTCAGGTGAGGTTAATAGTTTTAAGTTGAACAGTGAAATTACATTGTATATTAGTGCTAATTAACAAAATAAAATCTTTGTTTTCAGAGCAACACAATCTTTTAAATTGTACAATTCCCTAAAACGTCTTATAAAACGACATTTATAGTTAGAAATAAGATAAATATGGAGAAACTACGGCAGATGGAAAAACCAATGTGATCTGCATAACCTCTATCGAGACACCAGACGGCCGTGTTTACGAGATTCCAGACGAGTTAAAACCAGCAAGTAAGCACAATGTCATATTAACTACGGAATTATTTACGAAAATTAAGAATACGCTTAAAAAGAGACATCAGACACGATCCTTATGGATCCCTCTTAATACGGAACTGAGAAAAACATATCTAGATGAGGGTGAAAATGTGCAATTTGGGAACCAATATTTGGATGAGACCACAGGAGAGGCAAATGCTTCATATAAAAATTCTAGTATGTCAGAAAATAAAAACCTAGGAAAAACTGCAGAACGGTTTGTAATCGAAAAATTTTCAAACAAATCATCCAGCGCTGACCAATGGATAAATGATTTCGAGAGTGAATGTGAAAGATTCCAAATTCGACACGATGAAGACAAAATTGGGATTCTTAAACACCTCCTAGAAAAACAATGTTTGGATTGGTATGCCAGTATGTTAATAAAGATGAGTATGAATTCTGACTGGGCAAAATGGAAGAATGCCTTTTGTGAAACTTATGGTAATAAAGGTTGGTCCCAAATTAAATACGCATTTATTTTTAAATATCAGAGTGGATCTTTATTAGAATATGCTACAAAAAAGGAAAGGCTATTATTAGAGGCCAATAAGAACATTGACACGAAAACCCTGATAACTCTTATTGTCATAGGATTACCAGATTATGTAATGGACAAAATTGATAAAGAAACTATTAAAACAACGGAAAACCTTTATAATGAAATAGGGAAACATGAATCATTGATTAAAAAGAAATACAACAACAACTACAGGAAGAATACATACGAAAAGAATAATTATGAATATAAAGGAAAGATGGAGAATGAAAAAAAACCATGCAAGATATGTGAAAAATTAAATAAAGGTTCTCGATTTCATCCGGAAGAAAAATGCTGGTTCAAACAAACAGAAGAATATAATCAAAAGAGAAATAGTGGTAGAACCATAAACAATACAGTATTAGATGTGGAACTAAGTAATGAAGAAAAAAAAAACGAGTAGTAACACCATTAATTAAAATAAAACTATTATTAAATTCACAACTAGAAATATCCGGAATATATGATTCTGGTTCAAATATTTCTATAATTAACTCAAAATTAGTAAGATGGAGTGGAGAAGAAGAAGATGATTCAAAAAGAGATAGTTTAATCACGATTAATGGTGTTAAAAAGACAATTGGCTTAACAACTATTAAAATAAAAATATTTGATATAGAAGATAATGCAGATGTCTATATTATAGACGGAGAAGATTTCAAATATGATTTCCTAATTGGATTAAATCTCATACAGCAATTTCGATTGATTCAAGATGAGAATATGAAAATTACACAGAAGAAAGAGAAAATAAAAGAAGAAAAAGAATTTAGAAATGATAAAGAGGAAAATAAAGAATACCAAAACCCAGGTACGGTGAATTTCAATGAACATATAAAAGAAGAAGATTTCAAAATAAGTATGGGAAATTTGAATACACAACAAGAAGCAGAAATACATAAACTGATAGATAAATATAAATCAATCTTTGCAAAAGATAAATATGATATTGGTACAGTAGAAAAATATGAAGCACGCATTGATTTACTAATGGACAAATACTGCAGCAAAAGGCCATATAGATGTTCAGTAGAGGACAAAAAAAGAAATAGAAGAACAAGTTGCAAAACTTCTTGACAAAAAGCTAATAGAAGAATCTTATAGTCCTTTTGCAGCACCAGTAACGTTAGCTTTCAAAAAAGAAGACAATAGAAAATCAAGATTATGTATTGACTTTAGAGACCTGAATAAGATAGTCGTTCCACAAGCTCAACCATTTCCAGTCATTGATGATCTAGTAGTTAAGACAAGAAACTCATGATATTTTACGACACTTGATATCAACTCAGCATTTTGGTCAATCCCGCTAAGAATTGGAGATAGAAAGAAAACTGCGTTTGTGACACAAGAAGGTCATTTTCAATGGACGTGTTTACCTTTCGGTCTGAAGACGTCACCAGCCATATTTCAAAGGATACTTAGTAACATATTAAGGAGATATAAACTCACGGATTTTGCAGTTAATTACATCGACGATATTTTAATATTTTCAAAAACATTTTCAGAACATATTGAACATATTACACAATTATTAGATGCTATAAAAACAGAGGGATTTAGACTTAAATTTACAAAATGTACATTTGCTTCAAATTCAGTGAAATACCTCGGTCATATAATACATAACAATACAGTACGCCCAATAAGAGATAATTTAATATCAATTAGAGATTTTCCAATACCAAGATCACAAAAAAATATCAGACAATTTTTAGGAAAAGTAAACTTCTACCACGAATATATTCCAAATAGTACTATACTTTTAGAACCTCTACATAACTTACTAAGAAAAAATCAAAAATTTATTTGGTCTGCAGAGTGTCAACAATCATTTGAAAGTGTAAAAAAATTATTATGCTCACAGCCTATATTAGAAATATTTGATCAAAATTTGCCAATTGAAATATATACAGACGCATCTTTAAATGGTATTGGAGCAGTGCTAAAACAAACACAACCGAACGGAAAAAAAAAACCAGTTGCTTACTTTTCAAAAAAACTAAATGAAACACAAAAGAAAAAGAAAGCAGTTTATTTAGAATGTTTAGCAATAAAAGAAGCCATTAGATACTGGCAATATTGGCTAATAGGTAAATCGTTTACTGTATATTCAGACCATAAACCATTGGAAAATTTAAATATTAAGTCGAGGACAGATGAGGAATTAGGAGAATTAACATTTTATTTGTCACAGTATGATTTTAAAATTAAATACGCACCAGGGAAAGAAAATATAGAAGCAGATTGCTTAAGCAGGAACCCAGTTTTATATGCTAATGAGGATACAGATGAACAATTAAAAATTATAAATATGATAACGTTAAATGATATAATTACAGATCAGGGAGATAATGAATACATACAAAATAATAAAACAAAATTAGTGTTGAAAAATAATGTCTTTTACAAAAAAGGGAAAAAACAGGAAAAAATAATTTTAACAGAAAAATACAGCAAAGAATTAATAAAAAAAGTTCATGAGAATATGTGTCATCTAGGTGTAAAACAAATGCAAAACAAAATTAGTACGTCATATACAGCAAATAACTTAACAAAAAATATAACAGAATGTTGTAAAACTTGTGATATATGTATTAAAAATAAATCAAGAGGACAAAAAAATTATGGTTAAATGTCACAATTAGGTCCGGCCACAAAACCTTTTGAAATAGTCTCAATAGACACGATTGGAGGTTTTGGAGGGTCACGATCAACAAAAAAATATTTACATCTTCTTGTAGACCACTTTTCACGATATGCTTATATTGTTACGTCTAAAACTCAAAATGCTAATGATTTCATAAAATTAATTAATAGTGTACCAGGTTCAGATTCAATTATGTTTCTACTCTCTGACCAATACCCGGGAATCAATTCTAAGGAATTTAAAACTTTTTTAAATGAAAAATCAATACAAATGATCTTCACTGCAGTAAATACTCCCTTTTCTAATGGTCTAAACGAGAGACTAAATCAAACGCTTGTAAATAAGATAAGATGTAAAATAAATGAAAGAAAAAATAAATTAGCTTGGACTACTGCTGCACACATTTGTGTGGAAAATTATAACAACACGGAACATACAGTTACAGGTTTTGCACCAAAATACATTTTGGACGGTACAAATATTTCATTACTGCCAGAAGAACTAAAAAAAGATATATCTGAAGATGAATGGATTAGGGATAGGAAAATAGCATTAGAAAATTCAAAAATAAACCATACATATAATAAACAATTATTCGATAAAAATAGAATACAAATAGATTTTCACATAGGAGATATGGTATATGTTGAAAATGGAAATAAACTCAATAGAAAAAAATTAGATGAACTAAAAATTGGTCCCTTTAAAATAATCGAAAAAATATCAAATTCATTATACAAAATTGATTCAGGACATAAAAAGACAGAATCAAACCTCTTTCACATTTCAAAGATTATACCAATACCAACAAAAACTAAGTAAATAAGTATAAAATAGATACATAATATATATATAAGTAACATAGGTATTAGCTTATTAATCTTTATTGTAAATGAAAATTTTAGCAAAAATTTTCTCTGTCGTGGGGCGGAGATGTAAAGAAACTAGTTTCTTAATTACTGACTATCTTCGTAAACGCGACTATTGTTTATTATTCACGATCTTCTAAAATGTCAGTATTATAAAATTTAACTTGCTTCGTAAATGACACTGATGTGTCAGATCAGGTCTTATGGAAATAAACGGTAAAAAAAAAAAAGCGCGGGAAATTCATAAAGAGAGGGCGCCTTTTTTGAAAAATTTTTTCAATTTAGTTATTTTATTAGTTCAATAAGTTTATATTTGTATTAAATGGGTGCAAAAGGGAACCCCAAGAAAAGGAAAAAAAAAGAGGATAACTCATCTTCTCCTCCATCATTGTGCTCTGAAGACGATGGTGGGGATTCAAGTTCTTCAGACGGTTCTGTAGCCGACGAAAAACAAAACAAATATCGTGAATACAGGATACCAGATTATATTCGTTCATATCCTGAAAACGGGGGCAACTTTGAATATGTGGTATTTCTAGAGAGTATAGATGTAATCCCGATTGGTGAAAGAGACATGATGTCTCTATCAACGAACATTAAAAAATACAACAAGGGTGTCAAACAATTACTACGCATGAACCGTTACAAAATTGGTGTCATTTTCGAACGGCCTGGTTTAGCCAATGCAGCTTTAATGAACCGTAAATTTTTAGATAGTTTTAAATTAAAAGCCAGTATTCCTGCAGCTTCCACAGAAAATACAGGTGTTATTATGCATGTCCCCATTGACTTGAGCAACGAACACATTTATAAAGCGATTTCCAGCACAAAAAATATCATCTCTATTAGAAGATTCATGCGTCGCACTGTTTCAGAAGGTGGGGGGGTGTCCTTTCAGCCTACGAAGACGGTGTCCATCACATTCTCGTGTGCAGCTTTGCCCGATAGTGTTGACTTGAACAGCTGGCGATTTGAAGTACGTCCATATATTCCGCCAGTAAAACAATGCCTGAAGTGTCTAAGGTATGGCCATATAGCTAAATTTTGTAAAAACACTCAGAGATGTTCCATATGTTCTAAGGACCATAATTATAAAGAATGCCTAATACCGTCAACTGAAGCGATATGTTGCCACTGTCAAGGTAAGCATGTAGCTATTTCAGCACTGTGCCCAGTCAAGAAACAAAAAGTAGAAGAAAACAAAAATAAAATTAATAAAAAAGCATATGCAGATTTGTTTAATGAAAAGTCATTTCCACCTCTTTCAAAGTTCAGTCCTGCTAAACAATTACAGTCACTTATTGAAACGGAACCAATTTTAAATATTTTAGTACAGACAATAGTAACATTAATATCTCAAAATAAAAACAATGAGAAGAGTATTTGTACTCAAAGCATAAAAGAAGTGTTATTATCAAAACTTCAGAATAATACAAGTAAACCTTAATTTTATGGATCAGCTAAATATTGTACAGTGGAATGCTCAGAGCATCAATAGTAACAAACTTGCTTTTACTCATTTTCTATATGAGAATAACATACATGTAGCTCTATTGTGTGAGACTTGGCTCAAGCCTCACATGAGATTTAGTATTAAAGGATATAACATAGTTAGATTAGATTCAGGTAATGCACACAATGGTGTAGCCATTTTGATACATAACAGTTTACAATTTAGTAAATTAGATACTTTATTTGATGATGCCATACAAAATATAGCAATTCGTATAAAATATAGCAACAATAAAGAAATTTCATTAGTCAGTTTTTATAGTCCTGGAAATAGTTCATTTACAAAGGCTAAGTTTGATAATTTAATTCGTAGTATTCCTTCTCCTCTCTTGTTGGGTGGAGACTTCAATGCATATCATTCGGCTTGGGGATGTAACAGCATGAACATCCGAGGTCGTGAGGTGCTTGACATCATTAATGACTATAACTTGGTTTTATTAAATGATGGAGAAATGACTACTGTAGGTTCTGATAGGTGGCAGAGAAATGCGCTTGATTTAACTATAGTATCTCCTTCAATTTCACTATCTTGTAATTGGACTGTTTATGATGATCCTTTAGGTAGTTATCATTTACCTGTAATTACAAGATTACTTATTAATAACAATTACAATAATTCACATAATATAATAACTTCAAATCTACCCCAAAATTTTAATTTTAACTTGGTTGATTGGAAAATATATAAGAAGAGTGTTGATAATTTGTTAATAAATTTTGTAATTAATCTAGAGAACCCATTGCAGTCATATAGTGACTTAATAAAGCTATTAAATTTAGCTGTTAGTAAATCGCTACCATCAACTATAAAACCTGCTACATCATTTGGTACAGTATTAATAAATAATAATCGTAAAAAACGCATCCCTCTACCATGGTGGAATTTAAATTGCACTAAAGCAGTAGAAGACTCTAGGAATGCCTATATAGAATTCAAGCGCAATCCCACATTAGAAAAATATATTGAGTTTAAAAAATTACAAGCTCTTAAAAAGTTAGTGTTAAAAAGAGAAAGATATTCAAGTTGGATTTCACTATGCGAGTCATTTAATAGAACTACTCCATTATCTAGAATTTGGCAAATCTCAAAAAGATTTAATAAAACTTTTACACCTCCTAATAATAATATTTCTTGTTGGGCATTTGATTTTCTTAAAAAATACACTCCAGATACAGTAGAGGGGCCAAATCCATCAATTCCTCTTGAAGTACTTACTTCAACGCATTATGAATATTTGATTTATCCTTTTTCTCTCCAGGAATTAAAATCTGCAATATCTTCTAGGCGTGATTCAGCTTTTGGCCTTGATGGAATACCTTATAAAATGTTGAAAAATGTATCAACTGAGGCACTGTCTAACATACTAAGAGTATTTAATCTACTTTGGCACAAAATGATCATTCCTAATGAATGGAAAACAGATTGCCTCATTCCAGTACTTAAACCTAACAAAGTGAGAAACAAACCAGAATCATATAGGCCAGTAGCATTAACGTCATGCATGGGAAAAACCTTCGAACAATTAATCAAACAAAGGCTAGAATTTTATATAGAAAGTAATAGTCTATTACCATCCAATCAATTTGGCTTTCGACGTGGTTGCTCAACTCGTGATAGCATTTCTCATTTGCAATTAGATATATACAATTCTAATAAAATGAACAATTATTTTGTTGGTGTCTTCTTTGATGTAGTGGGTGCATTTAATAACATCAATCTACATGTTTTGTGTGGTGAACTTTTTGCCCTTGGTATTCCTGAAAAAGTTATAATATGGATCTTTAAATTTTTACATGGTAGGGAAGTATATGTTAAAGTAAATAAATGCTTAATAGGGCCACGTTTTTCATTTAAGGGGGTATGTCAAGGTGGCATCCTCAGTCCATTGATTTATCTACTTTATTTACATAGATTAAACATTGTATTGGGTCCAGAAGTGACAAATTTACAGTTTGCAGATGATTTGGTTATTTATGCTTCAGGATCAGATATAAATTCAGTGGAAACTATTCTAAACACAGCTTTGAAAAAGTTAAAGAACTATTTTTACTATCTTAATTTAGATATTAGTCCTGAAAAATCTAAAGTTATAGTGTTCGGAGAGTGTGAAACAGACTTGCATATTTATTACAATAATAATGTTCTTCCCATAGTGAACGAAGTAAAGTTCCTGGGTATAATTTTTACAAGCAACCTCTCATGGACTAAATACATTGATTATATGCTAGGCAGAGCTAATAGAGCATTTAATTTTATAAAGTTACTGTCAATTGCAGCTGATCCTAAAATTTTGCTAATGTTGTACAAATCTTTAGTTCGTAGTCATTTTGAATATGGATTTTTGTGCTTTGGGTCTGATCAGAGATTGGTACGCAAATTGGAGATTCTTCAGAATCACAATCTTCGATGTATAACTGGTGCAATGAAGACTACTCCAATTAATTCACTCCAAATTGAGTGTAACACTTCTCCTTTGAATATAAGATTTCAGTTTTTAAAGTCAAAATATCTTCTCAAGCTTTTATCTTTTGAAAATCATCCTTTATTAAAAAAAATATTATTTTATCATAGAGTGTACAGTCCCTCTAATTCTGTAAATGTCCCCTTTATACTTCATGACTTTTCCAATTTTATTAGTATTGATGATCAATATCAAATAGAAAAATGTAAAGGTAAATGGCCATGTTATTCTGGTAATTATATAAGCAAATTCTGGCCTATGGATATATACATTAACCGTGACATTAAGAGTAAAGAAGATGTATACGAACTGATTGCACAGTTCCCTGGGCACAGGCATATATTTACTGATGGTTCTAAGAACAGCAGATATGTTTCATTAGCTATATATCTACCTCATCTTACTGTTGGACATGGAGTTCGGTTGCCTGGAGTTATGACTATATTTACAGCAGAATCACTAGCAATTCTGTCAGCTCTGCAGTATATATGTGAAAAGAATCTTAAGCACACCAGTTGGCTCATAATATCAGACAGCATGAGTGTTCTTATGGCCTTACAAAATCCGAAACTGGACGCCAATACTAGGAATACTATTTACGAGATCCGGACTTTATATGCTGATCTTTGTTCTGGAGGATTTAATATTAGTTTAATTTGGACCCCCTCACACATAGGAGTTGCAGGAAATGAAAACGCAGACTACTTCGCCAAAGTTATTGTTGACATTGACAACGACATTGCAATACCAAAACATGTTGCCATCCCAAGTTCTGACTTACTTGGCAACCTTACTGAAAAATACACCTGTATTTGGCATGAGAACTGGCAAGAGACATTGAAAACTAAAGGAAAATGGTATTATAAAATTAATCAAACAGTCGGTTCTGCGGCTTGGTTCACGAAATCTGGTGTTACGAAGAGCAGGAAATTTTTTACCACTATAAACCGTCTTAGACTTGGTCATGGCAGATTTAATGCACATTTAGCCAGGATGAATATAATAGCATCGCCTACTTGCACCAGTTGTAACTCGGGAAGTGATGAGACCCTTGATCACATAATTTTTAATTGCCCTGCATATGCTTTGGAAAGAATTCCTCTAATTGGTGAATTACTAGAAATATATAATACGCCAGCAAGCATCCCGCGCGACACTCATGGTTTGCTGGAAAATCACAATACGTATACAGCACTCTATAAATTTATTAACAGCATTGGATGGTCCATTTAACAGTTTGGGCCGTCTTGTTACAAGGACATGATTACCCTGACATAACATTACTACACGGATTATGACGGATACATGGATATGACACCATATTCTTTTGATTTAGAATAATAATTGAATATGAATAGGTACTCAAGACGTGGCTTTGGCCTTTCAAGATGGATGTTACTGAAGACGAGGCTTCTGCCTTACTTATTTTTGGACAAGAACGAAATAACCGAAGACGTGGCTAAGGCCTTACTTATTTTTTGACAAGAAGGACGAAGACGGCTTTGGCCTTACTTTTATGCAAAAAGATTACTGATGACGAGGCGGTATGGTCTATGATCTTAGCCTGCCCAAAATGGGCGAAGGAAAAAAAAAAAAAAAAAGGAAATAAACGTGATTTGCAAGAAATAATTTATTGTAAAGATTTTAAAAAGGAATTGACAATTTAAATAATAAACTTTGAATGTCGTTTCTTTGTTTTCAGGTGAGGTTAATAGTTTTAAGTTGAACAGTGAAATTACATTGTATATTAGTGCTAATTAACAAAATAAAATCTTTGTTTTCAGAGCAACACAATCTTTTAAATTGTACAATTCCCTAAAACGTCTTATATATATATATATTTAAGTTTGTTTAGAATAAGCAACTGAATCGATTCCAACCATTTTTGTACCACGATATATTTTTCCCAATTATATTTAAAAAGGTTGCAGTATGTTTACCGAGCTCACGACACAGATTCACAGCCGATCATAATGTCATACAGTGTTGCCATTGCTACGGCAATTACCGTGTGCTACGGCTTTTAGATCAGAAAATTGCTAAATCTACGGGCTACGGCCTTCACCTGAAGGCCGTAGCAGAATTTACGGCTTTTCGCCGTTCTACAGTACTTCATTAATTAATTGTAACTTTTAGAGTAGATAACGATTTTACAAATATTTCGAGTGTATAACCGAATATTCCGAATGCCAAAATTGTAAAGTCTGTGGACGGGGATTTCCCATCATGGAACGTTTCTTAATACAATAATAAATAGAAAACAAAAAAAAAACGACTAAAATGTATAAAAAACCCAAAACACTGTTTTTAGAGTAATAATTTCTTTGACTGACTATTTTATTTATCACGTCAATATTATATTATAAGAAACTACATATCTTCCAGTTTACAAATACATTTAAAAATTGCCGGAGTCCGAAACTTTTTTTTTTCGAGTGTATGTTGGCCGAAAAATGGCTCTTATCAGCCCATCTCCTTCAATATAAAGGTAATTTTTTTTCCTCAAAAAAAATTTGGCAAATGCTACGGCCGACAGTCAATGTTTTTCCTTATGAACACGGCTTTTTTAGCATAGATACACGGCCGCCTCAAAATTTGCGTTGGCAACATTGATGTCATAGGACCCCCATCGCACCGCGCAACAGCTGGAGCGGGCGGGCGTGCGACGCGTTGACCATCGATGAAAATTTCGTAATACTACTATTAGGGCCGTATTGGCTTTATATCGATATGATGACATCGTTGTCATGTGAGCTTGAATCTAACTGTCAATATTGTATACAAACATTACAATGAATCTTCCAAGTTTTAATAAGTGTAGATTTAAATGAAAATTACTTTGAAATATGTAATAAATAGCATCCACCTGAAATGAACCCTTTATTACGCGTTATGTATCAGCCTAAAGACAAGTACGTACGACCAAAAAGGCACATTATGTACTTAACATATTGATGTTCACTTCAACTTGTTTACAGCGCGGTTGGCGTAGTGGCTAAGTGATTGACTACTGCGCTGTGTGTCAGGGGTTTGATTCTCGCACGGAACAAATGTATGACCTACAAGTAGTTGTTCCGGGTCTGGCTGTTTATTTATCTAACTGAATTTTTGTAAACGCACCCACGATACAAGAGAAATTATTAGTACGCGACAAAGTTAATTAAAAAAAAAAATGTCCATAATGTCATTTTGTGTAATTTTTTAATGCTCATTTAACACTGACATGCTGCATGCTACCATTACGCGCCCTACTCTTCAAAAAACAATGCTCTTCAAAAATTAAATTTTCAAAAAATCATTCTATTCTAACGACCAAAAATATTATAATAACACGATTAGGGTTGTCCACGATGTCACTCTATCGATATGATGACGTCATTGTCCACAATAAAATGGCGCGCTTTTTTGAAATGATATTCAAAAAGCGAACGCCGTGTCCATCCATGCGTGTGCACTTGTATAAAGAACAGGAGTTGTGTAAATGAACAAAATATTAAATTATTTATAAAGGACAAGCATGACTAAACGTGCTGTCATATTTGTTCGTAGTTATTGTACCATTTGGTTTTGTGTTTAATCGGAGGGTATTAAAATGTTTTTTTTTTTTAATGGAAAATCAAAGAAGATTATTAATAAACGTTGAATAAAGTTTTATAGTGTTTTACCATGTACTTTGAAGTTTTAACGTAATAAATGAACCCTTAAAGTATTTACCATTATAAAGTGAAAATTTCTCCAGGGGCGCAGAGTTATTTTTCGTAAGGGTAAATCTAAATGATTGGCGTTACTGACATGCTATCTATTATGGTGAGATGTCCAACAGTGAACCAGTGGTACACATTGAGCCACCATTCTTACTTTGTAAATGCTTAGTTTCCAAACCGTGCTTGGACACGAATATACTTAGTTTTTACCGCGCCGCCGCGCCTGCTGGTAAGTCGGGAACTAGCTAGCGTCAAAGATGTCCGTGTGGCGGATCACAATACGATTTTCGGCGATAAAACGCAATAAAACGTAAGTATTACCTTTTCGTATTACTTCTGTTATATGTACTTTTATTATTTGACATTTATTATGCCTAATAAAGCGTTTATTTGGCTATCGTATGCAACTAAAATCACTACAGTAATTCTTTTCATTTGTTTTTAACATCACCTTAAACTTTGATTTGTGGGTGTAGTACACACTGAACCGCGAACATAGTAATAAAATTGTTGTTGTTTCAGCATTGGGCGAATCAAAGCAGCGCCTAGGAAAATTGGAGGCCACACAAAAGAACACATGTTTTAAGCTATGTTGTTAGTAAAAGATGGACGTTTCATATTTAAAAATAAAAAACATTGTCAAAAACATTTAATTAATAAAGTTGATTACTTAGTAACAGTTACAAGGCGTCTTATTGCTTTACCTTAGTTTTGTAGCATAAATAGTCATAATTTACTGTAAAATAAATAGGAAGCTTCACTGAGTACATATCGGTTCACTGTTGACCTGGCCCCGGTTCAGAGTGTCCCACGTGGTGGACTCAGTGAGCCATTTGCCATCTTTTAAAAAAAATTATATACTATCTTATTGCGTTTGGTTCTAAAATGAATATGCAAAATTATAGCCAGATATATGGGAAGTCCTCTAGTAAAAAAAAAACGAGTGTGCTTATGACCACACGACTGAAGTGAAACTTCTTTCGCACTATCTGTATGTATATATATATATGTGTGTACAATATATACATGTATACACATATACATACATTAATTTTCTATAAATATTTAAATTTATTTCATGCTTTCATTTATAAATTAATATTTTTGCATAGACCTCCAATTTAAAAAAAAAAAAAAAAAGTGGATTCCCTCGGGGCCAAAAGGTCGGGCTCTTCCTCCTGAATCAGGGGACCCCAAACTCGGGTAGTCCACGACCTCTGGTTCCCGAGATAATCCACGGGGGGTGAGGTAACTAAAGGGGGTCGGGGAGGATAGGTTTCGTGGGGTTGCGGGGGAGGGAGGGAGGAGGAGAGGGGTGAGTGGATTCCCTCGGGGCCAAAAGGTCGGGCTCCTCCTCCTGATTCAGGGGACCCCAAACTCGGGTAGTCCACGACCTCTGGTTCCCGAGATAATCCACGGGGGGTGAGGTAACTAAAGGGGGGGGGGGGGGGTAGGTTTCGTGGGAATATTAAGGGGTGAGGGGGGGGGGGGGAGTAAGGGAGGGGGGATACAGGAGGGACTAAATCCATACTAATATTATAAATGTGAAAGTGTGTTTGTTTGTTTGTTTGTCCTTCCTTCACGCCGTAGCTAAGCAATCAATCGACCTGATTTTTGGCATAAAGTTAGTTGAAAAGAAGAAGAGTAACATAGGCTACTTTTGGTCCTAAAGAAACATCAAGTTCCCAAGGGAGATTACTGGAATATTTGTATGTGTACACCAAATATCCTAATATTATAAATCGGAAAGTAAGTTCGTTTGTTTGTTTGTTCCACTTTCACGCCGTAACTACTAAGCCGATTGTTTTGAAATTTTGCAGACGTAAAGTTAGAAGTCCGGATTAAAAAATAGGTTACTTTTTTATCCCGGAAAAAAATTATATTCACGAGGGAAATCTAAAAGCGCGATATAACGGATCTCCACGCGAGCGAAGCCGCGGGCGGAAAGCTAGTAAATAAATAAGTGTATACGTGTCTCAAAATTAAAAAAAAAAAAAAAAAAATCTGTCTCATTCTTTCCCCTGGCTTCATCCTACACATTTTTGTATTTGTGTCTCTTACCTGTCATTTTTTCGTTGCATCCGGTTTGAAATCACAACGATTCTAAAGAAGTTTCACTTCAAAATCTTCATTATCTTTAGAAATAGCTGAGCTATGAATGTGCAACTTTTTCATGGTTCACTGTTGGACACCTCACCCTATATACTTAGTTTTCAGTTTTCCCTTCTACCAGCAGTCCCAATTATTGCCTATGTTTTGTTTTTTTCGAGAATTTATTCTTATCTACGAAATTTTAAGTTTCTCAGAATATAATACAATAATATAAAAATAACTAGGTCAGGCAAGTACCAATGAAACTTTTCTAAAGTTATAAGTACTTTCTAAGTATATCTTCGACACCAATGACTGAAGGTGAAGGAAAACATCTTGAGGAAACCTGGACTTTATAAGTCTGAAATCGCCAACCCGCATTGAGCAAGCGTGGTGATTACGCTCAATCCTTCTCTGTATGAGAGGAGACCTGTGCCCAGCAGTGGGACGATAAAAGGTTGATAATGATGATGAACTAGCTGTGCCCCGCATTTTCCCCTGCGTAAGTTGTACTAATATTAAAAAATCATAAATACCTATTCTCTGTCCTAACGAATGTATGTAAGAAATTTTATAGCTGTTTTGGAGAAGTTCGAGGACAAACACTGTGACAGGAGAATTTTATATAATAGACAATTAAAATATAATACAAAGAATTACAGACACCATGACCAGATTAGAAAAATATCGACCCAAAATCGAAAAGATATTTTTTTTTTTGTTTTAAAAGTCGTTGCCCCACTCTAGGAATTTCTCCTGTATCGTGGGTGCTTTTACAAACATATAAACACTCATACACAGACAGCCAGACCCAGAACTACTACCTGTAGGCCATACAAATATTTGTCCCGTGCGGGAATCGAACCCGCGACACGCAGCTCAGCAGTCAATAGCTTAACCACTGCTCTAATATTCTGTACTAAATAAACACTTGTCTTATTAGATATGTTGTTCAGAAACAACCAGGGAGCCAGGTAAGGCAAGACATTAATCCGCCCGACACTTCCATCTCCTGCATCCTGTTATTCAATCTGACGTGATTACGTCACCGACAATCGGATTAGGAGGAGCAATCTGTATGCTCACAATATCTGGCTGGGTTAGTCCGGAATCTGGATTACTGTAGCATGCATTTGCCTGTACTCTGCGTTTTACTCTAGCCAGAATGTCAGTTTATAAACATGATATTAAAAAAAAAGACCAGTAAAATGTTAATAAAAAAAAGCAATCTTGTGAATACCTAGAGGTTGAGATGCTGTTTGGTATCGATTAAAGTAATGTATCTATTTAATAAAGGCGTCGGAAATTAGCAAAAACATTTTTGCAATTAGAACTTTTTTGTTGATTCTGTGTTCATAACTTTCTTGTACTTGTAAGGGGTTAATGGGTATGATAATAGGAAATGAAAACGTATAGAATCATTCAATAGGCGCATGCTACTTAATCGTATTTTGGAACAGGCTCGTGCCACACAATAAACGACATTTTTAATTAACCGTCTCTATGGTTCAATTATTGCCACACAAAAAAATATCCCTTTAAATCTCTAGTAACACCACTAATTAAATGTCAGAATTAGCTGTCAAAGTTGGATAAACTTCAACCCACTTCCTATATTTTTTTAAAGACATTTACACTATTTTTAATTTCACAATGCGGTACCGCAATACATACCCCTTCTAGTAATAAGACCTCTTTTGCTGGAGTCAAGTAATTTGAGTACTAATTCTTGAACGCGTGGACTATTTTTTTGGGCGGCAACATTATTTTACCGTCTAAAAATTTCATGTTCAACCTTATCCTATAAGAAACAAGGGTACTTTTTGTATGTGTTCTAGAAGTGGAAGAGGGGTGGTGTTGGTATTTCTATTACAAAAAACGAAATCAGCTGTCGAGACCCTTCTTTTGTTTGAAACGGAATAAATATTATCTTGAATGAGTTTTGTGCAAAGGTATTTGCAAGACGAAATGCGGTTGAATGCTTGTTAGAGGCTGTAGGGTTGGGAACTTTATCGATACTTGGGTACAAAATACATCGAGTAAAAATTTGCATAATGAATTAAGATGTTGCTTTCGATTCCAAAAAGATTTTTTTTTCCAGAATTTCATAAACACGTTGCTGTCAACGTTATTTTATGAAATTTACAGAAGACAATATGTGATCATGATCAATTGTCCGAGCTTGGGGAAGGACGGGGAGAGCAGGGGGCAGCGTGCTACCCGGTAATGACCAAGCACAGGCCAACGGTACGTTTTGTTCCACGTGCGTTTCTAAGAGATGTCAGCAAATCGTGACGGGTTCCACGAAGGCCGATGCCGGCCAGGGCCGCGGATTATTTGAAAGAGACACTGTAGCCCTGACACACAAGTAAGCGCAACTTGCTTGTTTTATTCAGTAAAAGTCTGACATGCTCTTCAGCTCCGCTCAGAGCAGAAGATCCCATCCACGCAAAAAAATCATGATCTATTCATAACCACCCATCGTCTTCCAAAACAATAACGTTATTTTGTGCCTTATCGAACTTGAACAGCAGTTCGATTTTTGAAAATGAAAATTCTACACTTTAACCACACGCTACGCAAATGCGTCTTCTATATTTAAACAGGATTCCTTCCACCCAGACGGACGAACAACATAATTAAATATTTATCGAACAAATTGCATGCAAGCTACGTCACTAGGCCAGGTGAAGCGCGTGGTCGTCTGCTCTTTGACAGGCCCCGACGCAGAATTAATAAGATATTATATCAAGTAAAATATTTCACAGACACGCAGTGTTTATTTTTATTTTAGATTTAGATTTAATGCAGAGAAGAATATTGGTCCACATATCGAAAATCTGGAAAATTTACTTAATAACTCGATATTTATTCTATCAAAACCTAGTTATTCGATGTATTTAAACCACATTTTAAAAAAGCTATTGATTGCGGAATCTTTATAAAATATTTAAGTAATTTGAGTTCATAATATCTTTCCAAAATCAAGGTTCAAATGTGACTTAATACATAGTTTTTATACAGTTGGTCCGTCTTTTCATTTCTTATTTATCGCCATACAAATTGGACAATAAAATTGTTCCTCAATGATTTCTTACACACTTTTGTAATGCAATAAATCTGCAGTTACTGTCAACTGACATTTTGTGAAATTGTACCTAAATCTTAGAATACCGGACATAATGTTACGGTGAATTAGCACAAAACAAATTTATATTTTCAGTTCAATAGTATCTTCTTTCAACGAACAAGAGTTCAAAATTGAATCAAACAGTCTAAACTCAATTTCGGGCTATACTTTTTGAAAGGTCTATGAAATGTCAATTCAAGTCCAGCAATTTTAAATTTGGAATTGGAAATATGGCGTTCCAGAATGATTCGGTCGCCATTTTGAATGCCGTGAAGGCAAAGGTAACTTTGTATTCGGATGTAAGAAAATAAATAATTATAAATTCGGGTCGAAACTTCTTATTTCTGATGCGAGGGTGTGTGACAAAGGGAATTGGAGCAAAATTCCTTCAATGGCACGTGGGCCAGCTGCGATGGTTTTTCTATTGGCAGAATAATGAACAATTTGTGCAATCAGTGAAAAAATACAATTGAACTTAGGATTAAGGAAACTCTCTTTGATGCTTATAGAAGCGTGTTTTATTTGGGAAGGAAACGAATTGTGAGTTACTAACGTTAATCTGTAGTGACAATTGTCAATCGGGAGCGAACTTACTATGAGAAACAACTGACGTCGATATTTCATTGTCAGATTGGCCTTTCTTGTTCTTTTTATCAGTTCATCAGAATCAAAAATTGCTTTTAAAAATATGTTTTTTACCGACTTCAAAAAAAACTTACTTACTTTTTATTTTACACCTTTTAGTTGTGAAAAGTAGATATGTATTCAGTTGCATCCGCTCAGACTGGAAGCTGACGCAAATATAGTTGGGAATTGACGTAATTTTGTTTACTTTAATTTTTAACCGCAATTTTGAAGAATTCCCTCGACTGCCTATGGTCTCCTTCATCAGATTTACTGCTAACCATTATTATAACCCAATGGGTGCAAAGTTCTCATCAATATAAATGAATCTAGTCCAAACACAAAGTAGCTCTCTACTGTAAACCGTTGAGAAGTACAGTCACAACCCATCTAAGTCTAAAGTTCTTATCAATACAAATTAATCAACCCCAAACACAAGGTAGCTACTGTGAATTGTTGGGGAGTTCCTTCGACTGTCTCCCGGCTCCATCATCAGATCTACTCCAGACCTTTAAGTTCTAGCGCTTTAAAATACTTAATGAAAATACTAAGAAATGCACTAGTCGCTCCTACGATTTTTGAAAGTTCCCCTTGATTTCCCTGGTCTTCCATCATCAGATCCTGATGTCCTTATCATGGGACTACCTTGGAAATATCTTATTTCCAACAAAAAAAGAATTATGAAAATCGGTTCATAAACGACGAAGTTATCCGCCAACAACATATAAAAAGCATAAGTATGCGGTCGAATTGAGTAACCTCCTCCTTTTTGAAGTCGGTTAAAAATCGTCGGAATCTCTTTTTATTTTTATGTATGTTCACCGATTACTCAAAGACACCTGGACCGATTTCCAAAATTCGTTTTTTATTTGATACTAGAAAAACTTCACAGATGGACCCTCCATCAGCTCAGGATTTGATGAGGGGATCTCTTAAGAAACTGCAAAAATCCTTAAAATTTTGTAGGCAATTTAACGTTTCTCGTGTACTTTGCAGAACTAAGAAAATCAACTGACTTCGAGAGTTTTTAAATAAAAATATTAAAATCGTTACGTTGACTTGTTGATGCTGGTTTTGACCTAAATTGATGCAGGCTAAGAGTAACCATTAATAAGTACACAGGCAACCCAAGAAAATTATATTTTTATCTTGTTTAATTCAAATTCTTCGGTTAAGTTTCCATCAACCGATATGTTTTCTTAACTTAACTTCCTATTTATTATGCTGTTTTAACCGTGAAATAAAGTAACGTGTTTTTTTATATTCCATGACATTATGACATAATTTACTTACACCTTACCAAAACCAAAAAAAAAGCGTGAATGTAGTACATCCCTTTTATATCGATAATAAAACAAAACTGTTACTATCTTTCGATCTTGTAACTTATCATCACTAGTGAAGTTTACCAAATTATATTTACTACCACGACAGTAAAAAATAGACTTTCTTTCACAGGCATTAGAGGTCATATTTGGTGCAAACGTAGACTTGCCCAATGCTGATAGGTTTTGACTAAGTAAACATCTGCTAAGAATACAGGTAGTTTCATACATAGATTCTTATTAGAAGGCTGTAAGCTTGAATTTCCCGTAACAAAAGTTGATAAATTTATTGTTAGTTTTTGTTTTAATTACGAATCGGATGTAAAAATTTAATTCAGGATTATAAGTAGTTGATAGATCAAGATATTAAAGGAAGATAAAAAAGAAATTAAACCTTGATATCACTCGGTCTGTTAATAGTGTTTCTAATGATAAAAATAAATTTATTTGTTCAAACACTTTTTGGTGGTAGGCCATAACATCGGCCGCCGGCAGAAGTTACCACCAACCAGACAAAGCCTTGCCGCCAAGCGATTTGTCGTGTTCCGGCCGGCATGATGTCTGGTGAAGCCGTACGGAGGACGGGTCTGAGCAGTTGTGTTGCGATGTGTGCCGGGTACGATGCGCCTAATGTAGTTGTGTTGGGAGTTTGGTCGTGGAGAGTCTTAAATCAATCTCCCTCTGGCGCAGCATCGTTGGTCGTGTTATTGGGTTTATCATTGCATCACCTCGCTCAACTGCTGTCTTCCTTCCTATTCGCTCAGTTTTTCTGAGTGAATAGGCTCTTAATAAACTAGTGCGCTTTACGATCAACGATCGCATTACTGCTTACTATCAGGCGGGATTGCGGTCAAGTGCTAGTTTATAATTATTAAAAAAAAAACATGTAGAAGAACCTACATACAAGAATATAAATGCATGCAGGATAACTTAAAAAAGAAAATAAGATCAGACATGTTTGCAAGCTAGTTTTCATCTCAGCGTTAATCCCAGTCGTATCCGAAGCTTTTCAGCATCCGAGTCTTGGGTCCACTTTGCCAGTCTAACTGCTCATTTTGGCTAAACTTCGATATTTTCCATGAAGCGACTGCCGTCTGACCGTGGAGGTCAGACGGCAGTCGTCTGACCTCCACAACGCGGAGGCGATATCGAAGCATTGCAGTTAGACCAATTGTAGGACTTTTGAGGGCTCCAACAACCCGTAACGACTGCCACTAGATGTTCGTATGGCAACCGGGACCAACGGCTTAACGTACTTTCCCAGGCACGACCAGACCAGTGCAAATATTCATATTCATGCATAGAAATATATGAATCCGCGCCTCCTTGCGCAGCGGCCGCGTTCGCTGACGCTACGCCACGGACCCTGTCATGTTTGCAACCTAGTACTATGGCGTGGAAATATGAGGAACAATAATGACTAATTATAAATTTCATGTCAAAACGATGTAAATAAAATAGAATTAGAAAACAAAACTAAATGTCAGCATGAGAAAAAATAAGTAACAATGCATCAAAATCTATGTCAATATAAATAGTTCTGTCAGAAATTCATTAATATTACAATAATAGTTAATGATTACAGAAGGTTGACATTTTTTTTTTAAATAAATTCTTGAAGAAGGTAATTCCAGTCTTAGGTATCGTATTACCCAGTAACTGGGTTGTGGAAGGCAGATAGGCTGTAGCTCCCTGTAAAAACTGGAATTCAGCTGAATCCGGTTAGACTGGAAAGCGACTCCAACAAAAAAGGCTGGGCAGGTGATGAGATTATTAAGAAAGGTCAAATTTTCAATATACATAATATACAACATCATTTTTTGTTTAAGCGAACCCTGAAACACAAATCTATGTTCAAGATTTCAAAAAGATATCTTGTAATACCACAAAGTTAAGAGCTCGTTATATTACTTGGTTGTCCCAACAAAATTATGGTCAATGCACCGTTCGCCCGCCAGCGCCTGTAAGTAGGCCTGTCTCACTGTGCTAGTACTATGTTCTACCGCCAGCTGTGTCGTGCGCTCGATAACCACACTACAACAATTTCTAAATGTATTTAGGAAAAAATATTACATGGTGTAAAAATTATTGGAATCGATTCAGTTGCTTATTCTGAACAAACTATATTCAGGTTTGAAAGAAAAAGAAAGAAAGAAAAATACGTTTATTTGCGGTAAACATGACGTAAAAGTGTACAAAAACAATTGAGTAATAATAGTTGACATGCGTCACATCCACGCAAAACGGCTATCGCTCAGCATTATTCTGCGACCCTATGCAAAGCAGAATCCAGCGCTGGTTTTCAGCGACAGCCAGTGCCGACGTAAAGACGTCACCCGGTACAGCAAAAAATCACAACTAATAATGACAAAAAACTGAAATAAAAATCTAAATCTACATAGTAAAAGAACAGTTTAATCAAACACAAACAGGAATATAAAAAACAAAAACAAGATATAAACCTGAAGCTCATTGCTGAGAGGTTGGACTCGGACTGTATTTTTATGGAGCACTGGACAAGGGCGTATATTGTGTTCTCTTGACTGGTGGGCTCCGTCTAGCTTATGCCTACCTAGTTTGAATTTCACATTTTATTTATAATTTTGACATTTTATTTTATTTTTTAAATTTGACATTTTATTTTATTTTTGATTTTGGCATTTTATTTTATTTTTAAATATTCTAGTCAGTCTAATTTAATTTTAGTTTGGAATGTTATATGTTTATTTATAATAGTTCATAAATAATTTAATTGTATTTTGTGTTTGTGTATGTGTTTTTATGAAAACTATGGACAATTGTCTGATGTAAATAAATATTATTATTATAAAAACTACGAGAATACGAAACTATACAGTAAAAATAATGTTGTGTATTACCTATTTCTATCTACGACATTCATTACGAGTACTAACATAACATTGCTCTGAATTTTAAACTATGAGGGAGAGCCAATCTTTGGGCTCCGCTCCTGGTCGCTAATATCTGTCATTGATAAAAACAATCATAAACTCAAGATTAATTCTCCTGGGCTCAGGTTACTGATGTGCTACGTATGGCCTGTCTTCATGTACGGCTGCGAAGCATAGACTCTGAAAGAGGACACTACACGACGCTTACAGGCTTTTGAAATGTGGTGTTACCGTCGTATGCTGCGCGTCCTTCAGCGCGGTCAAATGCCTCGAAAGTTGTTGCCCACCATAAAACAACGCAAAATGGAATATCTCGGTCACGTGTACCGACACGATAGATATACGCTACTCCAACTGATTATGATAGGCAAGGTAGAAGGGAAGAAGCGCGCTGGACGAAAGAGAAAAACGTGGCTGCGAAACATCAGAGAGTGGACCGGCATTACTGCCGTCGAAAAACTGTTCCGACTCGCGGTTGACAAGACCGAGTACAAGAAGCTGACGGCCAACCTTCAGGATTGAAGAGGCACTGAAAGACGAAGACAAGAAAACGGTTAATTTAAAAAGTCATTGAATATCCAAATGTCTGTTGCAATCCTCAAATTCGCAGCCTCTTAAAAGGATTAAGCCAGACGCGCGTCGCCGTATCCCCACCCTAATATTGATCTATGCTCAGCTGAGTAAATAATGATGATAATTGTATCGACATGGATAAAATGCCAACTCACCTGCTTGCTCCAAATATAGTTTGGGTCGATGGTAAAGAAGTCGGATACGAGTTTGAATATTTAAACGTTTAAAGTCACCTTGGACCGTGAACTTACAAGTAACAAAACATACTGGAAGGTTAAAGAATAACTGAAAATAAATAGGTATGAACATTATTTAGGGATATAGTCGTGGTGGCCTAGTAGTTAAAACACCAGCCTCTCAAATACTTGAGAAACTTAGAAAAGACTTACTTGCCTGTCGGGCAAGTAACAACGGCAGAAGTTACCACCCATCAGACAAAGTCTTGCCGCCAAGCGATTCATCGTGTTCCGGCATGATGTCTGGTGAAGCCGTACGGAGGACGGATCTGAGCGATTGAGTTACGATGTGTGCCGGGTACGATGCACCAAATATTGTTCTGTGGAGGAGTTTGGTCGTGGAGGGTCTCCAGATCAATCTCCCTCTCGCGCAGCATCGTTCGTCGTGCTATTGGGTTTAACATTGCACCACCTCGCTCAACTGCCGTCTTCCTTCCTATTCACTAAGTTTTTTTAAGTGAATAGGTTTAATAAACTACCCCGCTTTACCATCAACGATTGCATTACTGCTTACCATCAGGCGGGATTGCAGTCAAGCACTAGTTTATAATGATTAAAAAAAGATGTACTTTCTAAGTTTAGCTAAGACACCAATGACTGATTAAAAGGTGAAGGAAAACATCTTGATGGACTTTAAGTCTGAAATTGTCAACCCGCATTGAGCAAGCGTGGTGATTACGCTCAATCCTTCTCTGTATGAGAGGAGACCTGTTCCCAGCAGTGGAATAATAAAAAGGTTACTGACGATGATAATTATGTAGGGGAATACAGATTTTTTAGTCCCAACAGAGCAATGAAATGGCCACAACCTTATACCATCCTTAGTAGTCATTCCACCCTCGTTTTTGCAAATTTTAAATCTCCAATGTCCTCTCTCGTTCTAGGTGGCGCGGAAGGGCGTGTCAGACTTTTACTGACTAAAACCCACCCGTGTTCCTTCACTTGTGTATACGTTCATGGGTCAATGTATACACTTTTACAACAAGCTTCCCATGGGCATTCGAAACTTACCCATTAAACGATATAAAAGCTATATAAAGGCCAAACTTTGCAAAAAGGGGTATTATAAAATCTCAGATTATTTAGAAGACAAAAAAGCTTGGGACTGAGCTGCTCGCTCTGTTAAGCATTTTTATTAAGCAATATGCGTAATTATAACGTAAATTATTGTAAACATTTTCATTTTTAATGTCTGGACTTGAAAAAAGACGATGATCCCTGAGTTTGTTTTGGCTATTTCTTCTCAGAGGTGGTCAGTTAGGAAATGCCGGCTTCATCTAGTTAAAAAAAAACATATGACGTGTAAAAGTGATCAGTAATCCTACTTGCTTAATAATAAACGATTTCATTTCATTTCATTTCTTACGCCAGGGACCGTGGTATCTCTTTCGTACAACCCGAGGTTCTGGAAGGCAACGGTCCTTGAGGACCCCGTCACGATGTGCTGACATCTCTTTGAGGTGCCCGTGGAACACAACGCGTCGTCGGCATTTAAAATCATCTTGTACTTGAACTTACATTAAGGTGGAACAACTTGAGTGTTGTTTTTAATAATATTCTCGGTGGTAGGCCATAACACCGGCCACCGGCAGAAGTTGCCACCCACCAGACAAAGCCTTGCCGCCAAGCGATTTGTCGTGTTCCGGCATGATGTCTGGTGAAGCCGTACGGAGGACGGGTCTGAGCAGTTGTGTTGCGATGTGTGCCGGTTATGATGCTCCAAATGTTGTTATATCGGGAGTTTGGTCGTGGAGGGTCTCCATCAATCTCCTTGTGGCGCAGAATCGTTGGTCGTGTTGTTAGGTTTAACATTGCATCACGTCTCTCAACTGCCGTCTCCCTTCCTAGGCACTGAGTTTTTTTTTTTTTTTTGTGAATAGGTTCTTAATAAACTAGCGCGCTTTACCATCAACGATTGCATCACTGCTTACCATCAGGCGGGATTGCGATCAAGCGCTAGTTTATAAATATTAAACAATAAACTGAAAAAGAATATTGCTGTAGCTGCCTCCCCCTGCCCCCACTGGGTACGCCCATGCGTTGGATAGCCCATTTGTGGCTCGTAGGTACAAACCACTGCTCTCAAAACGGTGAAGGAAAACATCGTGAGCAGACCGGCATTTCCTAGAGCCAAAAACTTCGAAGACATGTGACATCACACGGGCAGATATTTATTTGGCTAATTTAATCAATTTACTGCGACATATAGATTAACATAAGTTGCTTATATTGTTCCCATTGTTGGGACACAGGCCTCCTCTCGTGAGAGGGAGTGCATATAGGTTGGATTTTTTTCAAATATTCTGCCATATCTATATCTATACTATACTATTATTAAGTTTGTTTGTTTGTTTGAACGCTCTAATCTCAGGAACTACAGGTCCAGTTTGAAAAATTATTTTTGCCTTGGATAGCCCTTTAATTTAGAAAGGCTTTGGGCTATACAACATCACACTGCAACCAATAGGAGTGGAGCATAACTGACTCCACGCGAACGAAGTCGCTGGCGGCTACTTGCATAAGCAACAAAATGGTAACAAAACACCACTACAAAATAATGTATTTACTTTTGTTTATGTTGCACATCTGCCGCCCGTATTACAACATAACATAATTATGTGCGACACATCAACGTCCAACATTACGCTAGTTTATTAGCACCAACATAGGGGTGCGCTTTGTACAGGGTTGTCAACTTTTTTCTGGCAAATATTGTACTTCCGAAGCCATTGCTTGTCGAAACGTAAGAGATGGTGAAAAAAAAAGTTTTATGTAAAATAAAAAAAGAAAGAACAAGTATTTATTGTGACTCGTACTGAAAATCATAAAACTAAACTTACCTACCTATTTAAAAAAAAAAAACATTATTTATATAAAAGTTTGAATAATGGCCACGATTCACTTGTTCATAAACTAAGTTAAATTTGAGTTTGGTACATCTTTTTCTTTCTATTTCATTAAGAAAAGGACAAGAGATGAAATGTCAGTTTAGACCTGTCAAATTAGTGCGCTCCTGACGTAAACTGACGTATTTTTAGTCGCCATGTTTATAATCGCGTCTAAACTGTCTATGGAGTATCATAATTTGACAGGATTAAACTAAAATGTATCTTCTATCCTTTTCGTAACGAAATGGAAAGATAAATATGCGCTTAACTTAATAATTAGTTTAGATTTTGAACGACAGAATCGGTGCCAACGTGTGTGCTGGATGTTGGAGGCACAGGACCGTGGTCGCGGAGATCCTTGGGGAATCCAGCCTAAAGACATCCATTGTTGGACATAGACAGCAATGGACGTCTTTCGACATCATAGCTTTTATCAACAGGTTTGAAGAGTATCGGTATTAAATTCGTTTCGTGTGACACTTATTTTATTTTTTACTTTTTTTATTACTGTGGCCTGTAATACATGAGGATACTGTTATATACAGTTATTAAACCAGCTAGCTTGTTTAATGACTCAAAACAACAATATCAAGAGTTGTAATAAAGCTAGCTAAACTCCGCACAAACGAGAAATAAAGATAAAACTGCAATAACTAAAGTCGACAAAACATTCAAAATATTTTTTGTTCTAATCATGAAGAGTACGTACTTATCGCATTTGCGGTGTTTAGCTAGCTAATCTATATTTCTATAGTCATATATAAAGATGAAGAGTTTGTTTGTTTGTTTGAATGCGCTAATCTCAGTAACTACTGCTCTGATTTAAAAAAATCTTTTGCGCTGGGTAGCCCACTAATCCAGGAAGGCTTTAGGCTGTCTATAACAATAAGTTGCGACCAATAGGAGCAGAGCATAAAAAATAATTAAAATGTATGCTATATATTTTTTCGTGGCCGCATTTATGACAAACTAGCTGCGCCGCGCGGATTCACCTGCGTAGGCTTCAATATGTTTTTTTTATATCCTCCGCCGCTATATAACCTAAAGCCATCCTGCAAACGCAAAAATAATTTTTCAAATTGGACCAGTAGTTCCTGAGATTAGCGCGTTCAAACAAACAATCAAACAAACATTATAATATAGAGTTGACAACCCTAGGTTTATAGGTGCCTACCTACATGTTGCAATGAAAACATGCACATGTTTCGTTTTGTTTTGATAAATCGTTAAATATTCATTGTTCGAGAAAAGTATTGATAGCATTAGGGAAGCTTCTGATTTTGGAAAAATAAAGGATCGTTATTAAATTGTGTAGTGTATTATTGTTATAGATACCTACCGGTGTATTATTGACCAGTAATCGCGTTTTGATTTATTGTAGAAAATCGTAATGTTTTTTGTTCGACAGCTGAAATACAGGCCTTGTCTAGTTCAGCTGCAGATTTTTAACTATTCTGTACTCAAAACTAGCCTATTATTATTTGTAAAAGTCAGGGTAAATGCGTCACACACTGTCAGTAGCAATGCGTATCATTTTGACAGTTGAACAGCTTTCATTGCTTTATTTGCATTGTTGATCAATCAATTTTTTTTTTATAATCTATAAACTAGCGCTTGACCGTAATCCCGCCTGATGGTAAGCAGTGATGCGATCGTAGATGGTAAAGCGCACTAGTTTATTAAGAACCTTTCACAGCATTGAAGACACTCAAATTGTAATGTGACGGAAACACCGACGCCGGCAAATTGTTCCAGTCCCTCGATGTACGCGGTATAAAGGAGGAGGCGAAACGCTTCGTCCGGATCGTACACCGATAGGCTGGGTACTCTACGCCTGTGCACCAGGCTTTGGAGACCGTTTCGACTTAAATCTGAGTCGCCAATCGGCCAGGGACATTTCGCAGCACCAGCCCAAATGTGGTTGCAATACTCCACACACGAGCGGACACAAACATATTTTTTGAACATATGGAGCAATGGGTTAGCAATACGTTTCAAAATAATCCCTATTGATAGTAACAGTGTCTTACGCAATTAAGGTGCATGTTTATGTTCATTTTCCAAATACTTAAATAAATATTGTTATTAAATTGCATTCTTCATCTTCTTCTTCAGCCTATAGATGTCCACTGCTGGACAAAGGCCTCCCCCAAGGCTTTCCACGCTGACCGGTCCTGTGTTGCCCGCATCCATCGGCTTCCCGCAACCTTCACCTGGTCATCGGTCCACCTTATTGGGGGCCCCATTACGCTGCGTCTTCCAGTACGTGGCCGCCACTCCAGAGCCTTACTGCCACATCGGCCATCGGTTCTACGAGCAATGTGCCAAATTGCATTATCAGATGCAATTTGTTGGGCCAAAGAGTTTCAAATCATCCATGTAGAGGAGGTGATAACCCAAACCTGAATCCTCCAACAGTGTGCTTAGAGGATTCAGGGCCAAGTAGAACTAAGGTGGACTCGACTGTCACTCTGGACTATTCTCCGTTTAATCGATTCAGGTTCATCATTATTGGATAGCGAAGGACCGTCTTCCATTGCCTCATACATGACTTAGGGAAAGTGCGTAGAATTGCATTTATCTTGTATAACTCCGGCACCCTCATAAGCCATGTTTCTGGCACCGGATTGTAGGCCTTCTTATAATCTATCCAGCATGTTGGCAGATCCTTGCGGGATCGACGCACCTTTTGGCTGATTATTTTATTTTTACATTTTTAGGAACCTTACAGCTAGCATGTACAGAGTGGTGCTAACAATACGTAAATAAATGAAAACACGAAGAATGCAGGTTCATAGGAATAATCCTAAACTATAAAAAAAAACCTAGCATCAAAAATAAAAAAATAAATAAAAATTTCAAACAAACTAAATCGGATAAAATTGCAAAAAGAATAGAACATTCTTTAAAAATATTGGTTCACTGACCTCCGATCGGCGACAGCGCGATCCTGTAACGACTTGCTTTTTTGCGCCATTATTATTAAAGTTTGGTACCGCACGATGCGGCGGTCATTGACCTGTAAGCGCTTCTTTATCAACATGTAGAAAATGTGTGAATTGGCAGCGTGAACTAAATTTTATTTTATAGAAATTAAAGTTATTTTCCATTAATTAATTTATTAAAAAATAACACTCATATTTGTTTAGTCTTTTTTAATAAAAAAAAGTTGACCCACACTAGGAATTGGTGAGTTTACAAACATATAAACTCACATACACAATCATCCAGACCCGGAACAACTAATTGTAGGTCATACAAATATTTGTTCCGTGCGGGGATCGAACACTATTTTTTTAATATTATATACGAGTATGTTTATGTTTGGCTAGAGAGAAGGATTGGCTAATATGTCGCAATGTTATTGACTGGAACAGTTTGCCAGCGGCGGTGTTTCCGTCTGACTACAATTCAATTTAAATGTGTTCAAAGCTACACTGAATAGGCTCTTAATAAACTAGCGCGTTATTCCAAAAAAAAGACATGCAACAAAACCAATTAATCAACAAAACATTTTCACAAACCACAGTCTAAACAACATTCCACCCATTACACAGATTGTCTAGTTCAATCAGCATGCATTCCCTCCAGCTGTGACAACGATATTGTTCACATATCTCTAATCTGGCACGTGCAGTGTGCAAACGTTGAGTTGTTCAAATTATTTTATGCTGTGTCCCCATCGGTTGCTGTGGTAACTTGATTGCAAATATCATTGGAATCAATTAATTTTAATTGTGTTCTTTTTTTGTGTTTTTTTTTTTTGTTTTATTTATAGTTTTTAGAGCTTGCTCAATGGTTATATGCTAAGCTGCGTTCTGTTTCATATAAGTATTTTTAGATTTTTTATTTTCTTATTTTAGAAATTAGGAGGGGGGGGCAACTTTTTTCCACTTTGGAAGCGTCTGTCACGCAAAAAAATGAGAAATAAAATTGATTTAAATTAACATAGCGTCACACTGACGTCACAGGAATTCTACATCGCGCAAGCATAGTTTACCGTGCAACTAGCATACATACAACTTCCCAAAAACAACCGTTAGACAAGTGCCCGCCAGACATAACACCAGTCTGGTCGTAGGATCCTCCCTTTTCTAAGGAGGATGAGTGAACTTTACTCCCTGTTCCTCATGCCTCCACAGATTGATGAACGATCTAAATAGCGAAGAATTCCACACAAGACACTCGATTTAAACAGAGTTGATGATACGGAAATGATGCATTATTAAAATAATAGATCAATTGTACAGACGACAGCACATTAAACTACTACAATCTGTCAGATTTCCTTATTAGATTTTCAAATTTATCTCTAAAGCATTAAGGCTCAAGGTTGATTGGGAATATCTGACAGTTTGGGGTGAATTGACCTGCTGTCATCCGTATGTTGAACTAAAAAAAAAAACAAATATCATAAAACAAAACAAAAAACATCACTACGCAAATTATAAAAACACGATAAAAACAATGACAAAATACAATATAATAATTGTAATCTTTCAATGCGCAAGATAATTTGTTTCTGAATTTAATTTAACATTAAATTAGACAGCTGTCATACGACACGATCCGACTATCGAATGAAATTAAATAATTACATCGTGTGTATGCATTTAAAAGTCCATCAGTGGTCCATCAAAGTGCATCGGCTATTATTGTCATTAAAAAATGTCCACATGTCGTTGGCGTGCGCTATCGTTTTTGGGGGTAAGATACAATGTGAGCGGAAGCGGAATACTTTTTAAAGTTGAAAAAAGGATGATTTTTGTAGAAAATTAGGGTCTCAATAGCGTAAACAATACTGTTTCAAAAATATGATTAATATTTTATGATTATATTGTATATAGGGGTTTTGGAGAAATAATACGACTTCCTTGAATGCAGTATATGGTCGACTGGCGAACCGTTTATTAAGAGGACAGCGATCGATACGCACATAATGTTGAGGGTACAATGTTGAAACATTTTGTAACACTACCTACTTACAACATACATTACACCCTACCACTTATTCTAAACTGCTCTTATACAACTAATTTACAATTAAGTACATTATTCATGGTTGGTACCTTATGACCGGTTTCCTTACACGTTTACTTCGGGTCTCGGATGCTGTTGCTGGTGGTGGTGGTGGTGTCAGTGAACTTACTCCACTATCAGGTTCGCCAACGTCAGTTGGGAGTGGACAAGTTAACATAGACCGTGGAGACTTTCTCCAAATTTGATCTATATGTCTTTTTAAAGGTGGACCATTTTCCCTACTAACTAAGTAATAACGAGATCCTAAGTTCCCGTCAATTTTACCTCTAATCCACTTATCCTCCCTTCCAAAACCTCGAGCCCACACGTCATCCCCTATCTCTAAGGTACGCGTTATACCACCCGCACTTTTGACCTGTTTCTGTTGAGCCTCTTCCACTCTTTGTTTAACGCCTTGAACCTTATTGCCCATATTCAACAGATCTAGGCGAGACCTTAACGTTCTATGCTGCAGTAACCTCGCCGGTGACTCTCCCGTCGTGCTATGCACGGTATTCCTATACATAAATAGGTACGACTTCAATGCCGTATCAACCTCTATACCGTCCCTAAAAGCCTTTTTTAACGCATTTTTACAAATTTTAACGGCATTCTCTGCAGCTCCATTCGATGCAGGGTGATAAACTGGCGTAAAAATATGTTTAATACCGTTAACACGCATAAATTCTGCTATTTCAACACCTGTAAAAGGAGGTCCGTTGTCCGATACTATCTCTTTTGGTAACCCAAACCGAGCTAAAACATCCCTTAATACCTTAAGAACTTCCTTTCCGGTCGTTCTTTTCATTTCAAAAGCTTCGATCCATTTAGACGACGAATCCACTATGACAAAAAACGTCTTACCCTGAAAAGGGCCTAGGAAATCAACATGTAACCTACTCCACGGCTCTGAGATATAGGGCCAGGGTTGAGGGGGTGCTTTCGGTGGAGCTGGAGCTTCCAACCGACATGTATTGCATTCCTGGCAAACGCGTTCAATGTCTGCATCGATACCAGGCCACCAAACGTAACTACGAGCCATTGATTTCATTTTAACAATGCCCATGTGACTGATATGCAACTCTTTTAAAATAATACTTCGCAATTCCGTTGGTATCACAACTCTATAGCCCCACATTACACATCCCGACTCGACATACAACTCATTCCTTCTAACAAAATAAGCTTGTAGCTCCGCATCGGGACATGAAGGAGGCCAACCTGACCTTATATATATCATGACTTTTCTCAAAACACTATCCATATTCCCCAGTTTACTGACATCTTGACTGGTTATCGGTAAAAAATCCTGTACGAAATTTATATATGTGATTTCGTTCTGTTCTTTGTTCCTTGTACCCACTGGCAACCTAGACAACGCATCTGCACCATTCTTATCGGTAGGTACGTATTGAATTCGATACTGATAACCAGAGAGGACTACCGCCCACCTTTGTAGCCTACTTGCTGCCATCGTTGGAATGCCCGTTTTATCCCCAAAAATAGAAACTAGTGGTTTGTGGTCCGTTTTGAGAACAAACTCTCGCCCGTATAAGTACTGATGGAACTTCCTTACTCCAAAAATAATAGCTAGCGCCTCCCTTTGAATCTGCGAGTAATTTGCTTCCGATGCGTTTAAAACCCGCGACGCGTAAGCGATCGGACGCTCGGTTCCATCGGGCCACACATGAGCTATGACCGCTCCCACCCCCTGCGCACTCGCATCCGTCGTCAGTGTTACCGGCATACGCGGATCATAATGCGCGAGTACCTCACTAGAAGACAACAGATTTTTAATGCTGTTGAAAACTTCCGTACAATCTTTTGTCCAAACAAACTTATTATCCTTCCTTAGTAACTCGTAAAGGGGGGTTAGCCTCATACTAATATTCCTAACAAACTTGGCATAGTACATAACCATACCCAAGAACGATCTAAGTTCGGATACATTGGACGGTATAGGTACCTTTTTTATAGCTTCTACTTTACTTGGGCATGTCTTTACTCCATCTTTACTAATTATGAACCCTAAATAAGATACCTCATCCGCAAAAAACGTACATTTCTCTTTCTTGACCTTTAACCCGTACCGCTGTAATCTATCGAAAACTTTAAATAAAGTATCCATATGTTCTGCCTCGTCCCGGCCTGTCAAAATGACATCATCAAGAAAAACTCCTACCCTAGGCATACCTTCAAAAATTTGTTCAATTTTTCTTTGAAATATCCCTGGACTTGATGACAAACCATATATCAAACGATTGTATTTATATAACCCCCGGTGTGTATTGATTACAGTATATAATTTCGATGGTTCATCCAGACAAAATTGTGCGTATGCTTGAGATAAATCAATCTTTGTAAATTTATGCCCCGAATGTAATTTACTTAATAAATCATCTATTCTAGGTAGGGGAAAACGGTCAACCTCTAAACACTTATTTAAGGTAAGTTTATAGTCACCGCACAATCGTAGCGAGCCGTCTTTCTTAATGACTGGTACGACCGGGGTCGCCCAGTCTGACGTCTCGACAGGTGTGATGATACCGTCCCTCTCCAGCTGATCCAGCGCTTGCTCCACACGCTCCCGCAGCGCGTATGCTAGTGGTCGCGCTCGCAAATATATCGGTCTCGCATCGGGTCGTACACGCAAACTCACTTCACCACCAGTAAAACAGCCGAGACCGTCAGAAAACACCTCAGAGTATCTGTAACGCAATTCATTAATATTAAAAACTTTAGTACTAGTCATATTATTTATACATTGTTGATTGAGTTTATCAATAACTTCTAACTTAATTTTCAATTCGTATAACCATTCTCGACCCAATAACGGCTCTTTACCGTGGTCTATTACAAATAAATCTAACTCTTTGCAAGTATTACCAAACCGTACATAGGGTTTAATTCTGCCCCGTGGATACACCTTTTCGCCAGTATAATAGTTAAGTACTAAATTGCATGTTATTAAAGGCAGGGTACTTAATTTTTTTTTATAAAACTCGTAACTTACACACGAAATTCTACTACCTGTATCTACCTCCATACAAACATTTTTTTTATCTATTGAGACGCCAATATAATAAGGTTTATATTTCACCGAGTTATCTAATTGAAGTACATTTAAATTTACCTGTTCTAGGTTATCGAAAAAATCATTATTACTGGCTGACTCCTCCCCTTCGTCCCTCACTTGTGTCCACATAAGATCTCTGTCCTTTTTCAGTCTAGGACACATCTTCTTTAAATGACCTTCCAGATTACATACACGGCACGTATATCTTCTAAAACGGCACATACTCTTCTCGTGGTATGCTCCGCAAGCGGCACACGGACTTGCCGCTAGTTGCGTTTGCCTCGACTCGGCCGGCGCCGCTCGTGCACCGCGGCCCCCACGCTGACTCACCGCTGGCGCGCACTTTGTGTCTTGCTGCGGGTTATGTTCCGCTGACCGACGGCCGCGAGCCCCCGACCGCCCGCTGCCTCGCCCGGCCGCGCCAACATAGTGCGTCGCTGCCCCTTGCGCCGCGTCTCTGACGTCACTGCACTGACCGCGGTCCCGAGCCCGAGGTTCTACCATCGCCGCGTCAGACTCCGCCGCCTCCATCGCCACTGCCAACTGGAGCGCCTTACTGAACGTCGGTACCTCTCCCTCGAACAAGCGTTGCCGAATGACGTCATTTTCAATACCGCAAACAAATTGATCCCTGAGATTATTATCCAGAGCTTCCCCAAAATCACAGAACTTCGTCAACTTTTTCAGTTCAGCTACATAAGTTGCGATATTCTCCCCTTTCAACTGTTTCCTTTGTCTGAATTTAAATCTCTCGGCCAGTACATTTGGTTTCGGTTGAAGATGACTTTGCAGTATCGTAACAATCTCATCAAATTTTAATGTAGAAGGCTTCTTCGGCGTACATAATGTGACTAATAATTCGTAACACGCACTTCCCATGACCGTTATCAATGTTGGTACTTTTAAATTCACTTTCACATCATTCACTAAAAAGTACTGCTCCAACCGCTCAATGTACAAAGTCCAATTATCAGTTTCGACGTCAAAAACTTCCAATTTTCCCAAAGACATCTTGTATTAACCGCAGTATAACACGCTATGGTCCAACTCGTCGCCAAATATTGTATATAGGGGTTTTGGAGAAATAATACGACTTCCTTGAATGCAGTATATGGTCGACTGGCGAACCGTTTATTAAGAGGACAGCGATCGATACGCACATAATGTTGAGGGTACAATGTTGAAACATTTTGTAACACTACCTACTTACAACATACATTACAGATTAAAGTCTCTTTTTCGTTAAATTTCGATAATACCTGGTCAGGCATATAAGTATTCTCACTTGAGTGATTTCGGTACAAGACGGGGTAAGCAAGATAGCACATCAAGTTACTCCAATCTGCCAAATTTCTTTATTATATTTTCAACTTTATGGGTAAAGCATTAAGGCTCCAGGTTATTTGGGGAGTTTTGACAGTATAGAGTAGCTTGACCTGCTGTCTTCCTGTCTTTTGAGTCCAAAAGGGCAAAAATACAAAAACTTATTAGAGATAAGGCAAAACTTCGGTGCAAATTCGGCTACGTTCTGTACCATTGTTGTCAATAAACTTCGCAACCCTTAACCTATGTTAATAACACCCCTAACCCGTAACAATATTGAGAATGATAGTAACCTAGATTCTTCTCCAGATCTCAGGACATTTGTCAAAATTCATAATGATCGGTTAAATGGTTTCAGACAGAAAGAGTTACTTGCACATGTTTTACATTCACATGGATCAGATCAGTAGGGTAATTGCTTAAAACACTGTCAGTAGCAATGAGTTTCAGTTTGACAGTTTAACAAAATTCTTTGCTTTTTTTACTTTGTTCAAATATAGCAATGGATTAGCAATTTGCTCCAAAATGTTTCCAATTGATAGCAATAGTGGCCACATCATAACTTTGTCCCAAACCTTCCTCCTAATCGGTACACGCGGGAAACAAAAGGAGATAGGTTTAGTTTAGTTTAAGTTAGATTAGTTAGCCTATCCTAACTATCCTAAAAGAAAACAAGATTAGAACGAAGAAATGGCTCAAATGTCTCAAAAAAAATATATAGCTATAGTGCATTACGCAATTAGGGTGCAGTTCTTATAAAACGCCACCCGCTCATGTTACAACCATTTACACTATACTCTCTACCTAACCCCACATTTTATTAACGACAAAGGTAGCATGCACTTGTCTGCTATGGCCACATAAATTGGTTCTTTTATTGGTCTGCAAACCATAAATACAGAATGTTTTTAATTTACTTATTTACTATTGACGATTTTCTTGACGATAATTTACTTGTTTGATTAACGTACTGTTTACACTTTTTGACATAGTTATAGTGTTGATTTTTTAAATAGATTTCTGTTTGGAATTATTAAAATTCTTACTAATGTGACCATGTTTGACCTCTTTTTAATACAAATGTAAATAATTATCCTTGTAATTCCAAAGGTCTGTAGCTTAAATTTTGAATTGTGAACATGTGCCGGTAAAATATGGAGAACTATTTGTAAAAAAAAAATCTCCTATGTGCTAAAATATGTTTGCAAAGAAATAAATACTTAATACTTTAATACTCGGTGGTAGGTCATAACATCGGCTGCCGGTTGAAGTTACCACCCACTAGATAAAGTCTTGCCGCCAAGCGATTCGTCGTGTTCCGGCATGATGTCTGGTGAAGCCGTACGGAAGACGGGTCTGAGCAGTTGTGTTGCGATGTGTGCTGGGTACGATGCGCCAAGTGTTGTTGTGTCGTGAGTTTGGTCGTGAAGGGTCTCCAGATCAATCTCCCTCTGGCGCGGCATCTTTGGTGGTGTTGTTTGGTTTGGCATTGCATCACCTCGCTCATTTGTCGTCTTCCTTCTTATTCACTCGGTTTTTGAGTGAATAGGCTATTAATAAACTAGCGCGCTTTACCATCAACGATTGCATCACTGCTTACCATCAGGCGGGATTGCGGTCAAGCACTTCTTCTTCTTCTTCAGCCTATGGAGGTCGATTGCTGGTCAAAGGCCTCCCCCAAGGCTTTCCATGATAACCGGTTTTGTGCTGTCCGCATCCATGGGCTTCCCGCGACTTTCACCAGGTCATCGGTCCACCTTGATGGGAGCCTCCCTACGCTGCATCTTCCGGTACGTGGCCGCCACTACACAACCTTACTGCCCCATCGGCCATCGGTTCTACGAGCAATTTGCCCTGCCCACTACCGCTTAATTTTAGCGACTCGAAGAGCTATGTCGCTGACTTTGGTTCTTCTGTGGATCTCCTCATTTCTGATTCGATCGCGGAGAGAAACTCCGACCTTTGTGTGACTTTGAGCTTTCGTATAAAGGCCAATGAATGGAGCTGAATGGCGGGAAACTGCAGAGGTTTGGCTCCAGCAGTAGACTGCATTGGCATGGTGATGATAATCACTGCTTATTATAAAACAAAGTCACTTTCTCTTTCCCTGTGTCCCTTTGTATGATTAAATTTTTAAAACTACGCAACGGATTTTGATGCGGTTTTTTTAATAGATATACAGTATGTTAAGAAAACCCTATCCGACTCGTAAAGGTGTTGATAGGTATCGATAACTGATGCATACAAAACCGGGCTAAACTTAAAAAAAATCCCCCTAAAAAAATAAATATTATTTCGCAAAAAGAGGTAACTTAATAAATGTGCGTTAAGCATGCTTCCGCGGGCGGCAGGGCACGCAGCACGTGGTCGCATCGCTATTCGCTCATAAAAATACCGGTGTTGTCACTTTTTTAAAAATTACCAAATTTCGGGGAAGTTGGAATTAATTCGCGGGAAAACAAGATTATTTCAAAATTCATTTGTATTGGTACTATGATGATTACGTAAAATTTTATATTATATTTGGTCATGTGTTTACCTAAGCTTTATTATCCTTATGGGTCGGACAGGGTTTTCTTAACATACTGTAGTGATTAGAGAGAAAGGTTTATATGTATATTATAACATCCACTAAAACTAAATAGTGGAGAAATACTATTATTTTTGGGGTTTCTACGAACCCTACGAGATTTATCAAAATAATGTAAGTACTAAATATTGTACGCATTGAAAAGGTCTACAAAAAAGTCCCCGGCCGTATATGTCTATCTCTAATGGATATCCCACATTAGGATTATTTTTTCATTTACTTTTTACGACAAATTCCGGCTAATTTTCGAAGCGATTTTAACCAATACACAATTAATCCTTATCCAATTAAATACATTGTTGATTTAATATAGATCTATATCGCCCTTTAGAGCATATGATTTAAATGAATATTTTCGAAGATATTACAGATTTAAAAATTACGGGGTATCGCGTTTCGCGGCGTTCGTGGCGGTTTTTTATACAACGTTCACAGTTTTTTCTGTAGTGTATTTATGAAGCATCAGCATTGGACCTGTGCGAAGCTAGGATGGGTTGCTAGTTTATGATAAACCAATCCCTTGATTCCCTTTTGTTAGCCGTATTTGAATGAGGTTTGGGATCGATGTCAAGGAAATTGATTTATGTCCGAAAGTAATATGATTTATTCAAAAACTAGTCATCTATAGTTACAGACTACCACTATCTCAACAGTTTGTGTACCTAGTATGTGATACTAAAACTTCCTCAATATAATATATACATAGTTTCATACTACGTATACAGAGTGATGCTGACAATACGACAATAAATTAAACATCGTGTACCTCAACACATTCTCAGTCTACCTATAAAAAATCATATAAATATGTCCATTAGTGTAGTCACAGGAAATTATTTTTCATTTTTCACATTTTCTACTTGGTTGGTACCAAACTTTAATAACAATAAAAAAGCAAGTCGATACAGGATCGCGCTGTCGCCGATCAGAGGTCAGTGAACCAATATTTTTAAAGGATGTTCTATTCCGTTTGCAGTTTTATGCGCTTTAGTTTGTTAGAAATTTTCATTTTTTTTTTTAATGCTAGGTTTTTTTCTATGGTTTAGGATTATTCATATGAACCAGCATTGTTCAGCACTCTGTATATTATATTGAGGAAGTTTAGTTAAGAGAAAAAAATACTCTAAGTTGAGTAGAAGTCTCTATATAATACATATGTACACGAAGCCATATAAAAACTTACATAATTCGACTATAATTTTTATTTCCATACTTTCGGCGTAGGTACGCAAACTTCAACAATTCTGGTTCATACATTCGAGAGTAAAAGATGACGTGCCCTAGATAAATACGAATATTTCAGCTTTATTGGAGACCTGAACATCCATACATCCTTACCAATATTATAACAGTGTTTCCGTCGGACTACAATTTAAGTATTTTCAAGGCTATAAACTGGCGCGCTTTACCATCAATGATTGCATCACTGCTAATGCATAATGGTAAATAAAACAAAAATTACAACAGGAATAAACACCTGTTGTTACTACCTAACTTTCGGCAAAGAGTATTTTTCAGTGTCGGAGGTGTAGGCTACTCCGTGAGAAATAATGATGGGTCGTAGTGTATAAACTTTGACACAGATTTTGATAAATGGAGAGTGTGTCGGCAATCGATTGATTTTCCTGACACATATTAACTTGGGGCAGGCTTGTGGTATGTGTAGCGCGTTTTCATTTCCATTTTGCTTCCTGTGTTGCCACAGAGAATCTGCTGTTTTACAAAACGCCAATTTTTTTTACAAACAGCTGCATTATCTAAAACATCTGATCAATGTTCAGTAGGCCTAGTATGAGTTTTCATTACGAAACTCGTTCGACGATATCGAGCGCGTTTGGTACAGCGATTGGCCCGCTTCAAGGTCGTATGAACTCTCAACCATTGAGAGCGCCAAACGCGCTCGATACCAACGATCGAGTTTCGTATTGAAAACTCATACTAGGCCCACAGCTTTAAGATTTAGACGTAATGCAAAATGGCTTCTTTGCGGTCAAAATGATAATTCATGAAATTCTAATAAGTTTCAATAAAAATTGTTTTAGAGGTATGAGGAAGTGGATGTAAAGTTCACTCATCCTGCATATAAAAAGGAGGAACCTCCGTCCAGACGAATAATGTCTGTCGGGCACTTGCCCACTGATAGATGTCATGTAGTTGTACCTATGCGTGATAGTTGCCCGGTAAACTCTGCTTGCGAAATGTAATCTGCGTGACGTCAACAAGAGGAGCTGTTTACAAACATGGCGTTGTAGGTATAACTTGTCTATAAAGTCGTGAAAATGGATGTTTGTGAAACTAAACATTTTAAAAGTAGGGCAACACTAATTCTTAGGAAATAGGTACAAGAACATGGAATGTCTTCGGCAGTCATCGATTTGTTTTGTGACTTGTTATTTATTGAAATATGTATTAATTTTCAATTCTATTTAAACAAAACATCGAAGAAATGTGTTAAATATGAGAAAAATAAACCGGAGTGGAGCTCGGGAAATTATTTTTAAAGTTTATCATCAATATACTAACAAATATTGTGTACACCAAGCTGAACAATTTTTATCAAATATGGATTGTATTTATGCTTGAATAGTTGCTAAAATAGGTATGTAATCATGTTACTGTTTGTTTTTATCTAGTAGAAGTTTCAAAGTTACTAAGTAAACGATTTGAAGACTAAAATGAGGATTGTTTACATTGCGCATTTATAGGTTAGATTACAAAAATAAGTAGACCATAGTGTAGCAGTTTTGATAATTTAAGTAATTTAATTTACCGCTGATTTTAAAATGAATTATATCATGCCCGGAATTAAAATTAGTGCTATCCATCTTCTGATAAAAATTACATATTATTATTTTTAATTTTTCAGGAAAATGTGAGAGTAAACCCTTTATCAAGATATGTATGAATTAGTTATTTGTTTAGTGAAGATAGCAGGCTGATGACGGCAGTAGCGGAGACGTTGTTAGTGACGCAGCTGACAATGAAAATACTTTATAACGAAGAATATTTGGAATCCGATGATAATAGCAATTATTACGTTTTGGAATACTTTTCATTAGTAACAACACGTTAAAACATGCAATAATAAATATGTATTATTATTTTTTTGTTTTACTCATTTTATTTAATCGCCAGACAAAGACAAAGACAAAGACAATTTATTTTGCAAATATGGGTACAATAATGTTGTTACATAAATAATTGTAATATGATCAGCCATATTTTACCAATCGGCATGCAATATAATATAATTGAGCGTTACATAAAAATTGTTCAGTTTAAAAGTAAGATTAAGGATAAGAATAAGGAATTACATTTTATTAGGAATATGCATTGTGGTTCTTCCCTTTGTATGTAGTTAGAACATTAAAATCTTTCTCGTTAAGGAAATCTAAAATATTATAATACACTTTACGAATAAGAAAGTTCAGCAGTATTTTTTTAAAAAGTGGCAATTGCAGTTCTCTCCAGCTTTTTGGCAGTTTATTGAATATGATCGGAGCCATACAGAACACTTTTGCGCATAAGGGCTGTTCCCGCAACCCGAAGGCATATCCTTCCATTGTCTCGTCTGTTTCGTGGAATTAGTTCATTTAATAATTTGAAACGATGAGGATTACTTTTAACAAAGATCGCTATTTCTAAGATGTAAAGACATGGTAACGTAATGATTTTATATTTTTCAAAGCAGGGAACGCAACTATCGGTAGGTTTTATTTTAAACATAGAACGTATGCATCTCTTTTGAGCCTTGAACACCGTTTCCCTTTCTGTTGAGTTGCCCCAGAAAATAAAAGAGACCATAGATATGTGTTATCATTAAAACGTTGTGCTTCTACTACAAAATAATGTGCTAGTATCAAAATGATTTCAATCAAGTCAACAGGGTTGCTATATGCACGACCGCAGCGCCCTTATTTATTTTCATGACTTTATAGACATACTATACCGCTATATTGGCGCCGATTCTGTTGTTCACAAACTAAACTAATTTTAAGTTATGTGCATCCTTTTCTTTCCATTTCGTTAAGAAAAGGATAGATGATAACATTTTAATTTAATCCTGTCAAAATACGATATTCCATAGACAGTTTAGACGCGATTATAAACATGACGACTAAAAATACGCCAGTTTACATCAGGAGCACACTAATTTGACAGGTCTAAACTGACATTTTATCTTCTGTCCTTTTCTAATAGAAATGGAAAGAAAAAGATGCACTTAACTTAAAATTAGTTTAGTTTGTGAACAACAGAATCGGCGCCAATGTCATTCAAATCGCCGTTATCGATTAATAGAATATTTTTACTCGTCATACGAGTAAAATCCTGTTAGCTTACGTTTTCCATTCTACGTCTGTTTCGGACGTAATTTTTATTGCTGCACAAAAACATGACCGAAAAATTGAGAAAAAAAATCTGATGTTTCAATACACGCTGTTTTACAAAAACTGTAAACATTTTCCCCCTTATTCATAAACGTTGCTTAAAGTTAACTAGTGATTAGTGATTGTTTTGCTATACATTTTAGAAGTTTGCATGTCACTTTAACTTTAATCATCGTTTATGAATAAACCCCTTAAATACTGTGGTGTTTATTCATAAACGATGATTAAAGATAAGTGACGTTAAAAGGTCAAAAATGTTTGATTAAAGAATAGCTAATCACTAGTTAACTTTAAGCTACGTTTATGGATAAGGAGGTTAATGAACATTCTTGAACATTGTAGATAAAAAAAAACATGATGTGGTCTGTCTATTTTCCAAATACAAACAATATATTATTATATTTCGTTCCCATTTCTACGTATCATTTGGGAATTTCCCCGCCACAATACAAAATGAAGTTCCATAACTTTTTAATAAAAAAAAAAAACACTACGGCGTACGATTACACAACCAACAATAGGTTTAAACGTATGTCCATCAAGTCCTATTATAAAATAGAATATTTTCTATTGTCATTGTGGAATATATATATCTGATTTCCATTCGATTGTAATGCCCAGACGACAGCACAACAAGCTACTACAATGTATCAGATTACTTTATTTGATTTTCAACTTTATCTTTAAGGCATTAAGGTTCAAGATTAATTGGGAATATTTAACAGTTTCGGCTAGCTTGACCTGCCATCGTCTGTGCCAATGGTACGGTTTTGAACTTTGCCATAACTGGTTTAGAAACCCCTACAATTAAACAATTTGCTTTACTTTGGGACAATGGAATATTTTATTTTGTTTAGTGTCTGGTGTCCAGTTCAACATATTTTTTTAAGCAAATGTAAAAGAAATAGTTTAAATTGGGTAGGTAACAAAAAGCGTGGTAGGAAAACATCTGATGCCAAATAAAGTGGAGTATCCATTGTCAACAGAAGTCTCTCCCATTGCACTTCATTCAACTCAACATCATCACCTCAGCGTTAATCCAAGTCGCATCCGAAGCTTTACAGCTTTGGAGTCTAGGGTCCGCTTTATCAGTCTAACTGCTGATTTTGGCTAAACTTCGATATTTCCCGTGAAGCGACTGCCGTCCTTCCTCCACAATCAGAAGGCGATATCGAAGCATTGCAGTTAGACCAATTGTTGGACTTTTGAGGGCTCCAACAACCCGTAACGACTGCCATTAGATGTTCATATGGCAACCGAGACCAACGGCTTAACGTGCTTTCCGAGGCACGACCAGACCAGGGCAAATATTCATATTTATGCATACAAATATTGGCAACGCGCCTCCTTACGCAGCGGCTGCGTTCGCTAGCGCTACGCCGACGGAGGCTGTCACGAAATTCCAGCCATCATGTGAAGATCGTTGTTCCACCTAGCGGGCGTCCTGCCTAACATTTATCGATTCGCGGTCTCCACTTCAGAGCACGTCTTTTTTTTTTATAAATTATAAACTAGCGCTTGACCGCAATCCCGCCTGATGGTAAGCAGTGACGCAATCGTTGATGGTAAAGGGTACTAGTTTTTTAAGAGCCTATTCACTCTAGCATTAAAGACACTCAAATTGTCGTCCGACGGACACACTGCCGCTGGCTAATTGTTCTAGTCCCTCGATGTACGCTGTATAAAGGAGGAGGCGAAACGCTTCGTCCGGATCGATCGAATTAGATCATGCAATTCCCTCGCAAACTCCCCAAAATGTATCCTAAAGAACACCGAAAGGCTGGCTACTCTACGCCTGTGCTCTAGGCTGCACGTTGGCAAGCTTCCAGGACTTGGGCACTATACCAGTCCTAAATGAGAGGCGATACAGGCGCGTCAATACAGGAGACAACTCGGGCGCATATGTTCTACGCACAGAGATATTAATGTCTGATATCTATAGTTCTCAGTGCCTAATACCAACAGTCTTTAACCAATGTGTGTTACCAGTGATGACTTATGGATGAGAAACGTGGTCCCTCACTATGGGCCTCATAAGAAAGCTCATGCTAGTACAGAGAGCTATGGAGAGGGCCATGCTGGGTGTTTCTGTATATGATCGAATCAGGAATGAGGAGATTCGTAGAAACTAAAGTCTCCGATACAGCCCAGCGGATTAGCTCTTTGAAGTGACAGTGGGAGCAGAAGGCTCTTGAATGGCGATCACGTACCGGCAAGCTCAACGTTGGACATCCACCGACTAGGTGGTCTGATGACCTGACCAAAATCGCAGGGAAGCGCTGGATGCAGGCCGCCTCCGACCGTTATTTTTGGAAAGCCTTGTGGAAGCCTATGTCCAGCAGTGGACCTCATGTGGCTGAGATGATAATGATGATCTTTGGTTCTACGGCTAATATGGCCGGTCCATAGCTATTTCAGTGTACTTAATCTGTGAGCTATATCGACATCTGTGTTTGTCTGCCGAATTACCTCATTTCGGATTCGATGCCTTTAGAGAAACTCTAAGCATAGCCCGCTCGATAGCTAGCTGACCGAACTGGAATGTATCCATCAGACATACCGCAACACAATATCGCATAATAAAAACACTAGCAGGCTAAGGCCAAGGTAGGTTCAGGTACGGAGCGAGTGTGTATGCCAGTCAACGCCTTCTGCGGAGCAATTATGTTCGCAAATAAGGAGGTGGAGCGCGTGTTATTGGTTTGTCTTTAATAAAAAGGTGTCTGTGTGCCTATTGTGTCTTATTCAATCATCATTATCATCATCATCAACATTTTTATCGTCCCACTGCTGGGTATAGGTCTCCTCTCATACAGAGAAGGATTGAGCGTAATCACCACGCTTACTCAATGCGGGTTGGCGATTTCAGACTTAAAGTCCAAGTCTCCTCAAAATGTTTTCCTTCACCTTGTAATCAGTCATTGGTGTACAAGATTTATTTAGAAAGTACATATAACTTTAGAAAAGGCGATTGGCGGTTGGCGATTTCAGACAGAGCCCTAACAGTAATGGATAGTTTATTCTGATCTACAGGAATACATGTAAATTTGAGTATGTACATAAATAACATTAAAGCAAACGAAATGTACAATATAATTTTTTAGTTTTTAGTTTTCTGCCAAAAAAAAAAAGTTTTCGGTTGGACTCTATGAATACGAATCTAAAAGACAAATATTGCATTCGATATACCTATAGGCAAACAAACTATTGTATTCGAAAAAACACATTTTTTATCAAACCACTTTCTAGTTACCACAAAAGCTGTAGAGGCCCGTTAATAGTGAAATAAAGTGCATCTGCCGCCCGCATCGCACTTCAAGTTAACACATTACACATAGGGACAAAGTTATCAACCGCGCGTAATGAACACTCGATACGCCCAATAAATAGAAAGTAATGAATAGATACGCACCCTTACTACGCCACTGAGTAACGTATTATTCCGGGAAAAAGCCGAACATTGCGATGTGTTTATTCTATTTATAAGTATCTAACTTTAAAGATACTCAGACTGACATTTTACGATTATAATTTGAAAAATCCATGACGATCAATTTAATTCTATACATAATTTTGCATTCCAAATTTACCGGAATGTTTTGGATATAAAATAAACTACAATTGCATAAACCGGCAGAGGTTCCCACCCACCAGACAAAGTCTTGCCGCCAAGCGAGTTGTTGTGTTCCGGCATGATCTCTGGTATAGTCGTACGGAGGAAGGGTCTGAGCAGTTGTGTTGTGGTGTGTGCCGGGTACGATGCGCCAAATGTTTTGTGTTAGGAGTTTGGTTGTGGAGGGTCCCCAGATCAATGTCCCTCTAGCGGAGCATCGTTGGTCGTGTTGTTCGGTATAACATTGCATCACCTCGCTCAACTGCCGTCTTCGTTCCTATTCATTCGGTTTTATTTTTAGTGAATAGGCTCTTAATAAACTAGAGCGCTTTGCCACAACGATTGCATCACTGCTTGCTATTTTTTTTTTGTAGTATGGGAAATCATCAAATGAATTCTCCCGCTCTGAGCGGAGCGGAAGGGCGTGTCAGACTTTTACTGACTAAAACCCACCCGTGTTTCTTCACTTGCCTGTGCGACGGCCAGGGCCACGGTTTCTTTTTTAACCAACCCGCACCCCTGACCCAGGAGGCATCGGCCTTCGTGGACCCCGTCAAGATGTGCTGACATCTCTTTGAGGCGCGCGTGAAACACACCGCGCCGTCGACTGGGGCCTGGTCCTTACCGGGCGAACTGCCCACTGCTCACAGCCCGCAGACCCGCGCCTACGGTGGCTGGGAGTTCGATGTCGTCTCCCGACGGACGTTTCTTGCGGCGGCTAGTGACGTGAGAGCGCTCGGATTCCCGCTGCCTCACGCACTCCGCCTCCTCCTTTACCAGCATCACTGCTTCGCAGAAGGACTGCTTACCATCAGGCGGGATTGCGATCAAGCAGTAGTTTATAATAATTATATAAAAAAGAAATTTCCTTTTTACTCCAATATGTTCCCTTTATTATCGTGGGAATGACGACGCCCTGTCTAATTGACCGAACTGTCTCAAAACGTCGACCCAAGGACGCTTGTCTTTGAGTTTACTTCTCAGGGCTGTCGAAATAGTAGTTTATGAAACTGTTACATAATGAGGGATATTATACACGAGTGTGAGTTTTAAAAACGAGCGAAACGAGTTTTTTAATTGTATCACACGAGTGTGTAATACAGTTACAGTTTCATACACTACTTTATCTAATCTCATACATTTGAAGAAACAATAATAATCAATTATGTGTCCAGCGAAACACGACAACGACTCCCAATGCAAAGAAACGTATTTGGCGCCAAAATTCTGCACCCTGCATCAAAGCGCACGCGCCAAAGCGCGCGCAGCCACAGATAAAAAAAAATTAAATAGTGCTATCTATAGTTTGTAATCTGTACGGTAATGAAAAAAAATTTTATTATAACATTATTTTGTTAGAGAAATAATGTAATAATTTAATTTTTTAATTTCCTTTCGATATACTATTGGTAAAGTACGTCAATATAAACTCCTTTTTAGTTTTATATTTTTAATTTTTTGATATGAGAGTTGATAAATAGTTATATGTGACTTTTTAGTTTATATTCGAGTGACTTCAAATACACAATCATCTTATAATCGTTCCACTCTTGGGGCACAGGCTTCCTCTCGGCGAGACGGAGTGGGCCGTAATCAACCACGAGTGCGCAGTGCGGGTTGGTAGATGTAACACGTCTTCGAAGTTTTGCTGTTTCCGTACAATGTTTTCCTTCGCCGTTTTGGGGCAGTTTTGTTTTGGAATACCAAGAGGAAGGAGAGTGAAATAATGTCAGCAGAACTGTTTATAACTATAACTGGTTAAGTTCACAGCCTGCTAAATAATATAGACTAATACCAAGCCCCACAAAACCGTAGTACCTAAATGATAAATGCTATTTCTAAGAAAAAACACGATACAATATGAAATAAAAATGTAAAGCGGATAATAGTTCATATCAATGCCCTCAAACCCACATCAGGATTCCCTGCGTCGTGGGGGTTAATCACTTTCCAAATAAGGCAATGAAAAATAATCTAAGTTCTTTTTTTTAATATAAAAACAAATCATTCCTTCTATTGACCTAATTTCTAATTCCGGACAGCCCTGTGATCGTCCTCCGTGACCCAGATCTAAGCCACTATTATTTCTTGTTATCAGACCTGTAATTTACATTAGTTTTAAGTGTTTAGAACTGTTGGAGTCAAACGACGAACTTATAATTATGTGAGTTTCATTATTAAGTGGTAAGTTTGTGGTATTTTTAGGAGTTGGGGGTATATATTTTGTCCTTGGTATTTGTTTATAAGGTCATTTTTAATGATTCAATGTATTTTAGTTATGTTCAGTTCCTGTTGACTAATATTAGGAATTTACGTTTTTTTTCTCACATTGGATTTTCGACTTCACCGCTAGGCAAATCGCCGCGTCATGTTTACATGTATTCATATAATCATGAATCTGCTTACTTTCGGTTCATAGCATCAGTGGTAGGCCATAACATCGGCTGCCGGCAGAAGCTACCAGCCACCAGACAAAGTCTTGCCGCCAAGCGATCTAGAATTGAGTACAAGTATTTACATGGAGTGACTGACACAACCCTAAAACAGGGAAATACGACACCCCTTGATGAGACTGTGAGTGTGACTGTGAGAGACTGTGAGTATGTGTGAGTGGCGATTCGTCGTATTCCGGCATGATGTCTGCTGAAGCCCTACGGAGGCCGGGTCTGAGCAGTTGTGTTGTGCTTGCGATGTGTGCCGGGTACGATGCGCCAAATGTTGTTGTATCGGGTGTTTGGTCCTGGAGGGCCTACATATCAATCTCTCTCTGGTGCAGCATCTTTAGTCATGTTGCTGGGTTAAACATTGCATCACCTCGCTTAACTGCCATCTTCTTTCTACCTATTCAGTCAGTTTTTTTTTGAGTGAATAGGTTCTTAATAAACTGGCGCGCTTTATCATCAACGATTGCATCACTGCTATAATAAAAAACAAGAAAAAAAAATACTATGTGTTTAAAATTGGTCTCCTCGATTCAAAACAATTAAACTTACTTAAAAATAAAAGCTTCGTTCATTCCATTAACTTTTACAAGTCTAATAAATCAGAATTGATTTTATTCAAACTCCATTAATAGGCTCTTACTAAATGCACCCCAAATCTCAGCCTAATCCAGCCTTTTACGCGACATTATTTATATCCCAATAAACAACAAGATTTTCATAATTACTGTATTGAGTGTATAGTCTACGGCAGTGCACAACTGCGGTCAAGAGCGTTGGAACACTGTTCACCCTTATGTCCATTGTAATAACGTTCAAAAGTGGTCTATCACCAATCGCCGAAACGGCACCGCGGCAGATGCGACAACCCTCAAACGCGGCCGGGGCACTTTTATCCCAATCAGATATTTTTTAAGCACGCGTCTTTTGTTACTTCTATAAATTATTTACATTATAATAATAGCCGATTGTTGTAGATGACTGACCGTTTAAATATTTAGTGCAACCTAATTATTTAGTTAAAATAATGACCCACCCATATTTGGCCACAATAGAAAACATGGTTTAGAAATTTGTGGTCTAATTATGGGCAGTGGTCTTTATGTGGTATTGATACAACAATGGATTGTTGAAGAGCTACTATTTTGCATGTTGTGCGCTTCAGTTATACGCGTTAATAGGATTTTTGAAGGGAAAATTTCTCACTCACATATTCACTTTTGTTGGATGCGGAAAAAGGATTATAGAATTCGCGTGAGCGTCACCGACCTGACACCGGGATCGTTTTTTGTTTTTTTAACTTTTTGTGTATTCTGTGTTTATTAATGAATTCAGTTTTCACTTCTGTCAGTGAGTACCAAAACCGTTTTTTTTATTATTTGTTTGATCATATTTTAATACAGAGCTGTTTTGTTTTTTTTAAAAAAGTTCTTCTTTATGTAACATTGAAGTTGAAACGTTGCGTCAATACATAAAATATGGCATTCTAGGATTTATAATAAAATACCAAAGCCTATAAAATAACAACGCGAATTAAAAGATTAAATAAAGAAAAATAGTTTATAAAAACACGCTTTGATAGCAATTGAAGAATTTTTTGTGTTTATTTTTTAGTATTTTGTTGTCATTGCTCCTTTTGTGTTTTGATTGTGCAAATTTTCAAGTTAATCATATTCGTAGAAGTAAATGATAATAAAGTTATATGAGTTCATATAATTGTCGTTTTTATATAAATATGGTAGTTGTCACGCCCTTTATATCTGGGGCTTTTATTTAGGTACCTAATAAGTTTTTACTTATTTACATTATTTGTGTTTTTTTTTTTTTGCTTTGATGGTATTTTGGCGTGGTTCATTGTTGTTGTGTTTTCTTGTGTTCATTACTCTACATAGTACTGTATAAAGTAATGTGTGTTTTTTTTTAAGATATTTCAATAATTTCAATGCTCAAAAGGCATATTATTCCATTAATAAATACTTATTAAACTGTGGTTATGTTTGACATTTGAAAATTCAAATCCAATAGTCATAGGTATAGCAATGCTATTTGCAATAAATAATACCATGGAGGATGAGTACCTTTACTCACAGGGATAAAAAAAAATTATTTAATGAAATAAAATCATTTATTAAGCAAGTAGGATCACTGACTTTTACACATCAAATTTTTATTTAAACTAGATGGAGCCGGCATTTCCTAACTGACTACCTCAAATAAGAAAAAGATCATCGTCTTTTTTCAAGTCCAGATATTGAAACAATAAAATCATGTAAGTACCGATGTGATGTCCGGTCTTCTCCGGGGTAGGTATTGGTGGACTTTATCGTAGTTTTGGGAGGACCTGGTACTCTGGAAAGACAGATGACGAACGTATAGGTGGTGTTTGAGCCGGTAACATTTCGGCACACCTGTCTGCGTCCCCTAGCAGTATCGTCCATGAGGATTTTTCCACCTTCGGAAAAAAAAGGTTTTGGTGGACTTGAGCAGAACCGGCAGAATGCCCCGTTAGGGTCTTTTAATTTTTTTATCTAATTAACGACGAGAGATTAAATTGTGAATTTTATAATACACAAGCTCTCGTGTGTATACTTTCGTTTTTAAGTAAGTAGAAAAATAAAAATCTCAACTAAGAAATCGAGAGTGTTTTCAATGAGCTCTATCATCGAATATATTGCTTGCACTATTTGGAGGTAAAGTCGTGGTGGCCTAGTGGTCAAAACACCAGCCTCTTAAGTATGCGGGTTCGATTCCAGGTCAGGCAAGTACCAATGTAACTTTTCTAAAGTATATGTACTTTCTAAGTATGTTTTGGACACCAATTACTAATTATAAGGTGAAAGAAACCATCTTGAGGAAACCTGAACTTTAAGTCTGAAATCGCCAACCCGCATTGAGCAAGCGCGGTGATTACGCTCAATCCTTCTCTTTTTAAAGGAGGCCTGTGCCCAGCAGTGGGATGATAAAAAAAAGGTTTATGATGATATGGAGGTATGCGGGTAAATTCTTAACCCTCGGTAAGACTTTCGGGCTCCTGACTACCCATAACGATTTTTTTTTTTGGGACAAAGCCCGCCACACTTTTCCCACCCACTGAAACTCCTGAAAGCTAGAATCAAATGAAGCTCGACGAGTCCCGGAGAAACGATTCAACTGTCATGGGCCCCGCAACGAAATTAATCAGAAATAGCGGAGGAGTAAAAAAAAAAAGATATTTTTCCACTTCCCTCCATGACCTGTGTGACCCATAACGATTGTCAAAAATCTACTACTTACAGCTGGGACCAGTGGCTTAACGTGCCTTTAACGATGGTCATCCATCCACAGACCTACCGCGGTAACCGTACCTTAACCTGATCGACCGACCTGTGCTGTTATTGTTTAGCCAAAAGCTACCTTATCAAAATAAGGTCGAAATAACCCCTTGTCAATAGCACAGTAGTTGCCTATCAATTAACTGTCTAAATGCTACCAATAACAAGTTAGCTCCCAATAAAAATACCCCAAAAGTACACATAAAATCAATCGACCGTTTCCTATAAAACTAGGGAACGGTACTTCGGGTACGTTACGTAGTTACGCACAACAAAACATACGAACAGACAGCACGTACTAAACGATAATTTTGTATGCAAATATTTAATATCTTAAGTGGGATCGAAATACCCAACGCGCGGGTCAGGGTTATGTATAATGAAGGACAAAAGTGTTGAATAAAAAATTTAGTTAAGGAATTCAGTTTTTTTTTGACGTTGCTCCAGACTAGGATATTTTTCTGAATCGTGGGCGCGTTTATCAACTCACATTCACAAACAGCCAGACCCGGAACAACTACTTGTAGATCATATGAATATATGTTTCGTACGGGAATCAAACCTGTGACACGCAGCGCAGTAGTCAAGAGCTTAACCATTATGAATCACTACATATTATAAAACAAAGTCACTTTCACTTTCCCTATGTCCACTTGTCTAATAATAAATTGAATCTAATAATAATTATAATTCCATCTTTTTCTTCTTCTTCAGCCAAAGCTGAGACAAAGGTCTCCCCCAAGGCTTTCCATGATGACCGGTCTTGTGCTGCCCGCATCCTTCACCAGGTCATCGGTCCATCTTGTTGGTGGCCTTCCTACGCTGCGTCTTTCGGTATGTGACCGCCACTCCAGAACCTTACTGCCGTATCGGCCATCGGTTTTACGAGCAATATGTCCCGCCCACTGCCACATAATTTTAGCGACTCGAAGAGCTAGGGGAAGGCCGGGTAAAGTGAATACCCCGGGTAAAGCGAATACTGCCTACGACTCCTAAATTATAAGTTTTTCATTCAACATGCCACTACTATTGCGTTTGACCATCTTGGTTTAATATGCGGTAAACATCGAAGGAGGGCTGCGCCGCGTCCCGTCCGCAGAGTGAAGATTTGTGTTTTCGTAAATAAAATAGTGATTTTACGCGGTAAGTACATTGATCATTTCTTTATTTTTTAAGAATCTCTTAATTCGCTAGCGAATCAAAGTAGGTTGCTATAGTATATTTAATAGAAAATCAGAATTATTAGTTTTTGCATGAAATGTGTTAAGCACAAAACTTACCTAGACGGGCAAAGTGAATAGGGCAAACACAAAAAAAAAATACGAGTGTGCTTATGACCACACGACTGAAGTGAAACTTCTTTCGCTCCATCTATATGTACAATATATACATGTATACACATATATATATATTAATTTTCTATAAATATTTAAATTTATTTCATGGTTTTATTGGTAAATTAATATTTTTGCATAGATCTTCTATTTTTATTGAAAAAAAAAAAAACTCGTTGGAGACCTTGTAGTACCAAGCTCGCGCCACGGGCGCCTCTGTGCTTATATCCCCCACTTAACTTCCGTTCGCCTTGCCCGATCACTTTTCGTCGTGCGTAAAGAAGTTTCACTTAAAAAAAACTGCTAAAAAGGTTCAACAGCCAGAGAAAATGTAAGAATTTAAGGATATTTTATGCGTTTCTTGCGGTGAAATGTATATTGAAGAAAACAGTAAACAAGCTGAAAATTCAATGTGACATTTGTCAACAATGGTGTCACAAAGATTAGTCTGATTTTGATGGCACTCAAGAATATACCTGAGACAAATGACAATCTTCATCAATTTTTTTTTAATTTATCAAAGTTATTTCTCTGTTTACAGAGATTGAATACGGGTAACCACTTTGCCCAAGTACCGTATCCGCTTTACCCGAGGTACCAGGCAAAGCGAATACTTTCTTACTTTTTAAAATTTTACTTGTAGTTGATTATTGTTTAAATATTAATGGTAACTGAATTTCGTATTTGTAAGAGCAATGAATAAAGACTGATTTGTGATCATTATTTTGTTTTTGTATTGTATACCTTTTCTGCTATGACCTTAAATACCTTAAGGTATCCACTTTGCTCGGCCTTCCCCTATATCGGTGACTTTGGATCCTCTGCGGATCTCCTCATTTCAAATTCGATCGCGCAGAGAAACTCCGATAATTCTATAGCTACAAATATTTATAAGTTTCCAGGTTCCGTTTCAAGTAGTTTTATTACATTGCACTAATCTGCATGGTAACAAAACTGCATGAATTTTAGTTTAGTTCAAGTATTTGTTGGATTTCAGTAACAGTCCATTCTATGTACATATTTAATCGAAAAGGAATCAAATATTCTTGTTCATAAGTTAGTACAGATGTCCACAGCACGAGCTATCTGAAACCTTAAGCTTTTAGTAAAAAAGTTAAAAATCTATTAGTGGAATTCGACAGATTGTAGTAACTTGTTGCTGACGGACCAGGATAATGAAGGTACTCAATATATTTTTAATATCTTGATTTAAAAGAGTATCTTTGATGTTACTTACGCGTTCTACTCCATAATGATCGATATTTAAAAGGTTTAATTAAAATAGTAGTTTCAGTTTAAAGGCCATATCTGTTATAAAAATTTTCGAAGAGACTTTTAATACTCTTCTTTTTTTATCGCAGTATAATGCTGAGCGATAGCCGTTTTGCGTGGATCTGACTATGTATTTTATAGTATTTGTATTTTTTTTTGCGACACATTTACCGCAAATCTTTCTTTCAATATTATTTCTAACAGTCCAAATACTTAAACACCTCTCTACGTGATAGTACCAACGAAGAACAGATGTATGTGGTGTACCGGCTAATTTGGTATGCAGTAAGGGTTAGCGCATGCGCAGAGGTGGCGTGCGCAGGAGTAGCGTTACGTGTTCCCAAACTTCTAATATATTATGTAACTAGCTAACTACAATTTAATATTAGTATATATATATGTATATGTATGAAGATATAGTCATATTTACAGTATTGTTTTTTGTATATATTATGCGAAGCCCGAAACAGGTGTCCAATATTTTTAAGTAAAGAATCTATGTACAAAATTTCAAAAAGATATCATGAAAAACCACAAAGTTATGGGCTTGTTATCTTATCTGGTTGTCCCAACAAAAATATGGTCAACGCACCACTCGTCCAGCCGAGCGAGCAGGGGGGTGGGGGCTTGTCTCACAAACTTAATGGATTTTTTTCAAATGAAGTGTCATATTACCCAGTAACTGGGTTGTGAAGGTGGTGAAGCCGTACGGAAGACGAGTCTGAGCAGTTGTGTTGCGATGTGTGAATAAGCTCTAAATAAACGAGCGTGCTTTACCATCAACTATTGCATCACTGTTTACCATCAGGCGGGATTGCAGTCAAGCACTAATTTACAATTTATAAAAAAAAGACGAAAACTCTCCCGCTGGCAAATTGTTCCAGTCCCTCGGTGTACACGGGGCAAATGAGGGCCCGGGGAGTCCCACATACCCCTCCCGTTCCCCGACGGGTGGGGATGCGTAACTGTCATTTTCCCCAGCGCAAAAAAAAAAATGCAATGTTAAACCCAACACACGACCAACGATGCTGCGTCAAAGGGAAATTGATCTGAAGACCCTCCACGACCAAACTCCCAACACAAAACATTTGGCGCATCGTACCCGGCACACATCACAACACAACTGCTCAAACCCGTCCTCCGTACGGCTTCACCAGACATCATGCCGGAACACGACAAATCGCTTGGCGGCAAGACTTTGTCTGGTGGGTAGTAACTTCTGTTATGGCCTACCACCGAGAAAAACCAACGTAAGCAATACAAATATTCATTCTTATTACAAAACAAGGATTTTGTTTAGACCAGCAGAGTTATTATTTACGTACGTAACACCCTATCATAGCAATGGTATTCATGTTGACAGTTCAACAATATTCACTGCGTTACGTTGTTGCGACATATTTTCGGACGCATGGAGCAATGCATCAGTAATTTGCTTTAGAATGATTCCAATTGACAGTGTGTTAAACATCTTTTTTCTTTTCTTTAGAGTGAATACTACTTCAACTCTTCAATGGCCTCTGTGGTTAGATACCACAATTTTGCCAATAACACGTGTAACAAATTATAGAAATTCTATAATAAAATTATTTCACAATAATGGCCGATATCGCCAATGGCAGTTGAAAAACTTGCCGCGTGAGCCGCCTACTAGGAGATTTGATGCAAAGCCATCATGTGGCCACTATGCTGCGATATTTCAATGTTCTTTATGAATTATTCACTGAATGCACTTTTTACTACATAAATCACGCGTTTTTATTTAGTAAACGACCCTATGAATAATTTTAAAAGTCCAATGAAAAATGCGCGTGACACTCATCTTCAAAAAAAAAAAAAAGAACGTGTGTAACACAATTAGGATACAGGTTTAAACCACCTAAATAGTTATTGAATTATGACCCTAAATGTTATATGAAATGAAGTTCTTTATACAAAAATTACAGCTTATTTAGTTCGGTACTAAGTTGTCACTTTCGTATGTAGAACTTTGTCTAAAAAGTTCGAAATATAAATACTGACTCAAAAGGTTTATGCTAGAATTAACTAGTTAGATTTCGTTTTGTAATAATAGGGCACAAGTTAAAACAAAAGACACCCATTGTTTCAATTCTATTATAATGTAAATGGACATGTTTTCATTCCATTCAGTGCCACACAATGTTTTTCTCTGACAGCCGTTGTGAACTGTCTACTGTTTTAACATGCTGACAGTGTTAGGCGGTTAACACACGGCACCGCGTACCGCCGCGGAGGGCGGCGGCGGTAAAACGGATTTCGTAGCGGTGCTCCGCGTGTTAAGGCGGTTTACACGCATGTCCGCGCGGATGGATTTAACACGGATTTGATCAGTTTGTTCACAGACACTGGCAAGAATCTTTTGATTTTCGTCCTGCACCCACGATAATCCGCGCGGTTAGGCGACGCCCCGTGTGTGAAGCGCCACTCCACCACGCGGATAGCAGCGCGGAGGGGCGGTGGCGGCAAGAGCACCGCTCGACCGCGCGGTTGGGCAGTGTATGTGTGTTAGGCATCTACGGATTTAGTAGAGGTCAAAATCCGATTCATCGCCTACCGCGGCGGTGCGCGGTCAGCGGTGCCATGAGTTAACCGTCACAAACTCGGCAGCAAGGGCTATAAAGCTGTTATTTTATTATGCAGCTGTGGTTTCCCGTAAGCTGATTGCTCTAATTAAAATTTTTTAAATCTAGTATTTAACTCATCTGAGTGATATTCAGTATCAGAAATTTGTTAAAAATGTAGAGAAATTAAAGGAATTTTTCGTTTGAATTATTGCATCATCACTGCTCTCAAAAGGGTGAAAGAAAAAATCTTGAGGAAACCGGTATCTCCAAAAGGCAAAACTTCCATGACATGTGTCATCTACCAACACGAGACTCTCACCGAGACGAGACCTGTGTCCCAAAATTGAGAATATAATAGGCTGGCGATTTGCTGATTTACGGCCTCTTTTTTGTTGGAAAAACTATATTTTGTTTTTTTTTTATTAATTATAAATTAGCGCTTGACCGCAATCCCGGCTGATGGTAAGCAGTGATGCGATCGTTGATGGTAAAGCGCGCTAGTTTATTAAGAGCCTATTCACTCAGAAAAACTGACAGCAGTTGAGCGAGGTGATGTAATGTTAAACCCAACAACACGACCAACGATGATTGATGATTGATCTGAAGACCCTTCACGACCAAACTCCCAACACAACAACATTTGGCGCATCGTACCCGGCACACATCGCAGCTGCTCAGACCCGTCCTCTGTACGGCTTCACCAGACATCATGCCGGAACACGACAAATCGAAATTGAAATAAATATATATTGAAATTGACATATGCCAAAATTATAGTTTTTATGTCCAAGATATGCATATTGCATGCATTTTGCCCGAATGTAAGTGAGTATGTAATTCCGCGGTTTTCTCACAAACTTACTGATCCTATTTGAATGAGGTTTTCGTTATTTAAACGATTATTTTTTACTTAAGAGATTATCCAAAATTTGATTACAGGCAAGGAATATTGGCAGGGTTCTCCTAAATCAAATCAAAGCTAAACAAGACACCATTAAATCCCGGTAATTCTCGGTGGTAGGCTATAACATCGGCCGCCGGCAGAATTGTTACCACCCACCAGACAAAGTCTTGCCGCCAAGCGATTTATCGTGTTCCGGCATAATGTCTGATGAAGCCGTACGGAGGACGGGTCTGAGCAGTTGTGTTGTGATATGTGTCGGGTACGATGCGCCAAATGTTTTTGTGTTGGGTTAGGTTATAATAAAGTAGCGTAATAAGTAGTTATAATAGGCTCTTAATAAAGTAGCGCGCTTTACCATCAACGATTGCATCACTGCTTACCATCAGGCGGGATTACGGTCAAGTGCTAGTTTATAATTATTAAAAAAAAAATGTATAACTAATCCCAATGAAAACCCGTAGCCTGCAATTCAGATCTATTTGCTTGATTGCCCAGACAAGTACTTACGTATATGCGACCCCCAGCAATTTCACACAATTGAAACGCATTCCTCTCCTGTCCGTAGCCATCGCAAAACAACAACCAGCTCTGGCTCTCAAAGCTCATTGGAGCATCCAGCGCAAATATGACACCTCATTAATATGTATTCGGACGAGGTCGGACAAGTTCGTGTATCCTCGCAAAGACTCGTTAATATTCGAGGATCGCCCTCAGTCATGCATCATTTCATATGGACATTGTACATCTGTTTTTGCCGTTTGATTTATAAACATTCTGCACAGTTAATTGTTTGTAGATCTATATACATGTTTAAGTTTCAATGGACACTTGATGTTAGACAAAATAGTTTTAGATTTCATCATTATCATGAGCATAATAGCAATATAATAGGGCAGTTGACTAAAAAAACTAATTAGTCCGTCAGTCAGATTTCCAAAAAATACTAGACACGTATTTTTTCTTTTTTCATATAAACAAAAAATGAAGACGACACAGTGCGTTGAAAACTCGTGTGACGTCACTGCACGCTACACTTTTTAGCGAGCAGTGACTTCACCAGCCACTACTCCTGATCTTTGATGCCTTTTATATTTGTAATTTTTTATTGATTTGATAAAACAAAATATACGTATCCAATATTTTTCTATAATCTGAATGACGGACTAAATAGATTTTTTTTTTTACCCAGAAAACATCCCTATTGCACGCCATTCAAATCTATTTTCGGCAACTATTACACAAATGCTACCAGGCATCTTGGAAGGTCGCTTAGTGAAGCGACCTTCCAAGATGCCTGATATATCATAAGGCTATGTGGAGTGCCACATAGCCTTATGATATATCAGGGTACTAGTATAGACGCTAATAAATATTAGGTTATGCAATAAACTCAGACATTTTTTTCAGATATGCCAATGAGTTAGTAGGACACCCCATCAAACGCTTTCATCACCATCATTATCATTATCAACCTTTTTTTATCGTCCCACTGCTGGGCACAAGTCTCCTCTCATTCGGAGAAGGACTGAGCGTAATCAGACGCTTTAATTTATGTAAATTATTTCTTCACCATTGCTTTCAAAACGGTGAAGGAAAACATCGTAAGGAAACCGGCATGTCCCAGGGCTAAAAAAAGCAATTTGTACTTTGTGTCCAATTATCGTATTGTGACGATATCTTCTTCTATACTTTCAATTATAACAGAAATGTTCAGCAAAAATATATAAAACAATATAAAAGCCAGAACAGAACGAAATTTATAAATTATTTGTGCTCTTTTTCAAATCAATTGTTAACAAATCTTAAAAAGATCCAAAAAATATATATTGCCTTCGGCGAGATGCGAACTCACAACTTCATACTCGACATGTCATGAAATATTTACATGAGCCAACTCCTTGGTTGTAGTACAGAAAAATAGGACTATACTTTGCTTCCGTTCGCCTTGCCCGATCATTTTTCGTAACATTTTTCGTAACGCTTTCGCCAGTTTACTCCCCAAGTCAAGCGTGCCTAAAGAAGTTTCACTTCAAAAAGATCCATCTTGGTAGATGTCACATGTCTTAGATCTTTTTTTCGGGTTGGTACCCGCACTGGGCCATCGTGGTTGATTAAGCCCACTGCCTCTAACCGAGAGGGCTGTGTCCCAACAGTGGGATTCTTATAGGCTGATTATAATGATTACTATGTGAGCGATTTTCCGGTAAAGCGGACCCTAGACTCCAAAGCTGAAAAGCTTCGGATACGACTGGGATTAACGCTGAGATGAAGAAGACTATAATAATAATAATATTATTTATTTACATCAGACAATAGTCCATAGTTTTCATAAAAAGACATACACAAAATACATTTAAATTATTTATGAACTATTATAAATAAACATATAACATTCCAAACTAAAATTATATTAGACTGATATTTAAAAATAAAATAAAATGTCAAATTCAAAAATAAAATAAAATGCCAAAATCAAAAATAAAATAAAATGTCAAATTCAAAAATACAATAAAATAAAATGCCAAAATCAAAAATAAAATAAAATGTCAAATTCATAAATACAATAATATAAAATGCCAAAATCAAAAATAAAATAAAATGTCAAATTCAAAAATACAATAAAATAAAATGCCAAAATAAAAAATAAAATAAAGTAAAATAAAATTTCAAATTTAAAAAATAAAATAAAATGTAAAAATTATGAATAAAATGTGAAATTCAAACTAGGTAGGCAAAAGCTAGACGGAGCCCACCAGTCAAGAGAACACAATATACGCTCTTGTCGATTTTATTATGAATGAAGACAATAACAACCACCTTTGTTTGTTTTGGATGGGGATTGGGCAGATTTAACTAGAAACGGTCTCCAAAGCCTGGAGCAACGGCGTAGACTAGCCAGCCTTTCGGTCTTCTATAGGATGCATTCTGGTGAGTATACGAGGGAATTACCTGATTTCATTCCCCCATCTCCGTTCCACCATCGGATGACCCGTCGTACGGCGAGTTTCAACCCTTACGTTGTTAACACCATTACGATCCGGACGAAGCGATTCGCTTCCTCTTTTATTCCGCGTACATCGAGGGACTGGAACAGTTTACCAGCGGCGGTGTTTCCGTCACACTACAATTTGAGTGTCTTCAAGGCTCTTAATAAACTACCGCGCTTTACCATCAGCGATTGCATCACTGCTTCCCATCAGGCGGTATTGCAGTCAAGCGCTAGTTTATAACTAAAACAAAAAAAAAAAAAGAATCATCAAATGACCTCTCGCGCTCTGGGCGGAGGGGAAGGGCGCATTTGATACTTTCATTATATGAGTTCATATGATTGTATATTTTTTACAATGCATAAATATATGTGCTGTCACGCGCCTTATACCTGGAGGCATTTTTAGGCCTGTCATACTTTTACTAACTATAAACCACCCGTGTTTCTGAGGTTTCTTCACTTGCCTGTGCACCTGGGCTATGGTTTCTCTATTAACCAACCTGCAACCCTGACCAGGAGGTATTGGTCTTCGTGGACCCCGTCACGATATGAGGCATCTCTCTGAGGCGCGCGTGAGACCCAACGCACCGTCGACTCGGGCCTGTAGGCCTAGTATGAGTTTTCAGTACGAAACTCTATCGTCGATATCGAGCGCGTTCGGCGCTCTCATTGGTTGAGAGTTCTTGCGACCTTGAAGCGGGCCAATCGCAGAGTCAAACGCGCTCGATATCGACGATCGAGTTTCGTAATGAAAACTCATACTAGGCGTACTGGTCCTTACCGGACGGTGAGCTGCCCTCTTTCTACGCCCGCCAGCCCAATATCAACCACCTTGGTTCCCTGTATAAGGTAATAGACTTATAAATTGTTATTAAACTAAAATGGCTACATTTAAACCGATTACGTAAGCAACCAGATGCGTGTCCCTCAAGCTTGAAGAACAAAACTAATTTATCATGTTCACTGTCTGTGGCATACCCTAAAACGCAATTAAAGGGTATCGTCGATTACTTTATCTTATCAAGGGGATATCAAGACAATTAATAATTACTTACGGAACCGTTCGGAGCACACGTGTGAACCCTAGCGTGGAGTAGGCCGGGACTGGATAAGAAAAATAATGATAGAAGTTATTGTACGGCTGGTAGAAAATGTGGAGACAATAATAGGATACTAAATGGTCACACTGCAAATACTAAAGCGTAAGAGTACTTTGAGTTTTGTTTTTTTATAGGTTTACGTTTATTTACAGGCTAAATCTATACTAATATATAAAGCTGAAGAGTTTGTTTGTTTGAACGAGCTAATCTCAGGAACTACTGGTCCGATTTGAAAAAATCTTTTTGCATTGGATAGCCCATTAATCCAGGAAGGCTTTAGGATACATAACATCACGCTGCGGCCAATAGATGCGGAGCATATAAAAGAGTTCAAATCTACGTGGGTGAAACCACGGCGCGCAGGTAGTCAAATAAATAACGTTAATTTTTCTTTATACGAATGACCGGTCCTGCGCCTCCTGCATCCGGCGGTCCCGCGACCTTCACCTGGTCGTCGGGTGCCTATCCACGCTGCGTTTTCCGAAGACGCAAGGCGTAGCGTTAGTAGGCCCCCGACAAAGTGGACCGACGATCTGGTGAAACCGCTGCATGTGGGAGGCGCAGGACCGGCCGACGTGGAGATCCTTGGGGGAGGCCTATGTCCAGCAGTGGACTTCTATAGGTTGAAGAAGAAGAGAATGTCGAAACTTGTAATTGGCTTTCATAATTCTCTTGCCATTATTGAAGTTATTTGTGGTCTACGCAACATGTCTTTTTCTTCCACACTTTTCTATCAGACATTTTATTTTATTTTATTTTTACGTTTTAAGGAAACTTACAGCTAGCATATATACAGATAGAAGACAATTAGTGAAAGAAGGCCAATTAAAAGTTTCCACAGATAACATTAGGTTAGCAAAAGAGACAGTAATAGGTACAGCACAGGACAGGAAAGTGAAATTAAGAACAAGTAAGCACTCTGAAAGTATTTAGTAATGATTGAAAATCTTTTAATTCAAATTCAAATTCTTTATTTCAGGCAAGGCCTATATATTGTTAGTTAAAAAAAAACTTATCCTATGTTAGTAAAAAGAGAAACAGGGTTCAACATCAGTTGGCGACATGAAAGTATGCGCGCACATGTCTGTCCGCCCAGAGCCTAATAAAAGGTCCGTCGACCTTGTCCGCCAGTGTAGCTAGGATATTGTTTGGGCTGCCCCGAAATCGCCGCAACATCGAAGCACACGGTTTGCGTATGATGGCATAAAAGTCATCAATTCGCGCTTCCGCGAACATGCCTGATGCACTGCAAAATCGAGGCAGCCCAACAAAATCCTCAGCGCATTATTGTACTGGACGCGCAGAGCGTTGTAAGCCTTCTGCGTATACCTAACCCACAAGCTGCACGAGTAAAACGACTGGCAGTAAGCTCTAAAGAGCGTCAGTTTTACCTGCTCAGTACACCGCGCAAACCTGCGAGCAAGCATATTGCAACGGGCTGCCAACGCCCTGCGCTCCCTATCTATATCTTGGTCACCTTTATCACAAAGTATTTTTTTTTAGTTTAGGAACACTGGTGGAGAACAAATCGAGATCATTAACCCTCCGACACAACAAATTATATGCTCTGCTAGCTCTTATAAAATAAGAGTTTTGTCGGTATACGCATCGCACATCGTCTCCTTATTCTCCCCTTCTTAACTATGTCATCATTCACACATTCCAATCATCGTTCCTTTGCTCTTCTCCTACTTTTATAGCCATCGAATTTCATACTCAAAACTCTCCTCACAATATTTTCCTCATTTCTCCTTAACACATGCCTATACCATGACAACCGATTTCCACTCAACGTTTCAGTTACCGATGTCTCTTTCAGACTCCTTCTTATGTATGTACACGGCACCGCGCACCGCTGCGGTAAGCGGTGAAGTGGATCTCATGTCGCGTTGACCTCTACTAAATCCGTAGATGCCCAAGACACATGCACCGCTTGAATGGTCACAACACGGGGCGCCACATAACCGTGCGGGTTATCGTGAGTGCAGGACGAAAATCAGAAGACTCTTGCCAGTGTCTGTGAAAAACTGGTCACAACCGTGTTAAATCGATCCGCACGGACAGGCGCGTAAACCGCCTAACTTAGCTACTTAGGGTTTTTTTTTAAACTATTACTACTGTATCTATGAATCTATAAATCTCGGTCGTAGGCCATAACATCGGCCGCCGGCAGAAGTTACCACTCACCAGACAAAGTCTTGCCGCCAAGCGATTTGTCGTGTTCGGACATGATGTCTGGTGAAGCCGTACGGAGGACGGATCTGAGCAGTTGTGTTGCGATGTGTGCCAGGTACGACGCGCCAAATGTTATTGTGTCCGGAGTTTGGTCGTGGAGGGTCTCCAGATCAGTCTCCCTCTGGCGCAGCATCGTTGGTCATGCTGTTGGGTTTAACATTGCATCACCTCGCTCAACTGCCGCCTTCCTTCCTAATCGCTCAGTTTTTGTGAGTGAATAGGCTCTTAATAAACTGGCGCGCTTTACTATCAACGATCGCATCACTGCTTACCATCAGGCGGGATTGCGGTCAAGTGCTAGTTTATAATTATTAAAAAAAAAAACAAAAGAAATATATTCAAACTTAATAGCTAAAACCATTACCGTAGCACGAGTATTCCTTGTCCACCACTAAACTACTCTAATCCCCGGACCAGTTTCAATTAGTGTAAGCAATCACTGTAGAACATTCCTACGGTCCCCCGTCACCCTTAACTTTAAATAACTACCAAGCAACCCCTTCGTCTATGCGATGCATGGACAATGTCATAGACTGATGAACATAGTCAACTAATGTGGTTTTAAAATGATTCCGTTTTGAATATAGAATGTTGTCAGTGTAATCATAGTTATTTAGTAGCAGCTAATTTAAATAAGGAGTTTTGGCGGGAAAGTCAAGCTGAGTGTCATGCTTGTTTTTCATTGGACTTTTAAAATTATTTATAGTGTTGTTTACTAAATAAAGGTGCGTGATTTATGTAGTAAAAAGTGCATTTAGTAAATAGTTTATAAAGAACAGTGAAATATCGCAGCATAGTGGCCCCATCATGACTTAGCCCCAAACCTCACACGTAAGACTGGTCACGCTGCAGTCTTTTTCTACATGAATAATTCATAATTACTTGACATTGGCTAAATGCACAGACCGTGCGAAGCCAAAAAAGAAAGAAAGAAAGAATTTAAATAAAGAAACTCTGGGATCCTTTAAGAGAACATGGCTTAAATATGTCTTAGATAGATGTTACTACTCCATGATTGAGTTTACCACTGACAAAGATATGATAATTCCGACTTGCTAGTTAAACATTTATGATTTTACTTATTCATTAAGTTTATTTATTAAATGTAATGGTAACAACTTATTATTTTTTTTTATTTAATGACTAACTGTTGCCCGCGACTTCGTTTTACTTACTCACTCTTACTTGACTTCAGTTTATAGCGCGCGATGGGTCCCGTAAATTAAAAAGAGCTCAGTTGACATAAAATAAGCGCCTGTTAAAATAATGGGAGCAATATGTAGTAGTAGTTTGTTTTCACAACATTGTTTGTTACTGCTCTGCTCCTGTTGGTCATAGCGGTATGTATCTCTAGACTATCTGTGTACCAAATTTCATTACAACAGACAGACAGAGAGACTTTCGCATTTTAATATTAGTATCGAATATGTAAGTAACATATTTTAACTTGTTTTTTTATGTATAATACATTTTGACATGCCATCTTTATTATACTGTTTATTTTAATTTAGTAGGCCATATGAATTGGCAAAACAAAGTTTACATATCTGTATAATATAGGTGGTGTCTGTAAATTAATTATTGATTGTTAGTTTGTTCTGAAATAGGTGTATTTATGTGTTAATGGGGTTTTAGTACAAATTATGATTTCCTAGTCGACCAGCCGATTAAATGTGTAAAAATTGTCGTAAAGTCAAAGCTTAGCATCAGTCAGAGTTTACTTATTATTTATATTTTTATTTTAATGATATTTAATTTTTTGTCTTTCTTTTGGTGGAATTTTGGCGTGACTAGCTGGCATATGGTAAATAATTTCATCGTTGTTCTGGTTTCTTGTATTCATTACTGTATCTACTAGTATTATATTAAGTCATGTGTTTTTTTTAAATGAACAGACAGCTGTGTTTCTGGAGAGTTTGTTCCGAAAAGTGCTGATTCTCAGCCTAATTTGAATAAATGACTTTTGATTTGTGATTTAAACTTTGCCCTGCACTAGGAATTTCTCCTGTATCGTGGGTGAGTTAATAAACAGATAAACTCAGATATACAAACATCGAGACTCAGAATAAATACTTGTAGGTCATACAAATATTGTCAAGAGTTTCCTCTCTCTGGATCCCTAACCACCGGTAATTTGGACCTTGTTTCTAATACCGATGGACCATTTATTTTTTACAAAATGGTGGCAAACCGTGAAAATATCGGGATAAAAAGTATCCTATATGTTATTCCTGGTTATAAACCATCTGTGTGCCAAATTTCATCCCAATCTGTTTAGTAGTTTAGGCGAGAAAGCGGAAGAAAGAAACAAACTCACTTTCACATTCATAATACATATTTGTAAGTGAAAGTGAGTTTGTTTAAAGAATATATGTCCTACTAATGTAGGATATGTTATTTTTTATCAATTTGTTAAGAAAATTATTTGAAAATGTAATTTATAATTATTAAGGTACGAGTAAATGCAAAAATGGATACAATAGTGAACACTCAGTAAACAACTCAGTCAGGAAACAAAATCCATCTTTTAATTTTCTTTCACCCCAAAGAGACAATAATAACCAGGCCACAGAATCAAGCTACCTATTTGGTGTTACAATTACATATAGCAAACTCAACGTACTTTCGGACCAGGCTAAAACTAAGTTGATTGATTATCCCATACACTGTCAGAGCTTGGCGGCTTATCCCATATCAAAAACCATGACCAGCAAACCCCTACACATAATAAAGGTTTTTCCATAATGTTTCGTTGCCCAAAATCTCAATTGTCACATTTCTAATGACAATGGAATATATGCCCGCAGGGTTTGCTAAGCCCCTGTCCAAAGAGTATGAAATTCGTATAGAAGCGACCATAGATATAATATGACAAAAGGATTTATTGCTTTGCGTGTCTCTTTTTCTTCTTCAGCCTATAGATGTCCACTGCTGGACAAAGACCTCCCCTAAGGCTTTCCATGATGACCGGTCTTATGCTGCCACCTGCACCTTATTGGGGGCCTCCCTACGCCGCGTCTTCCAGTACGTAGCCGCCACTCCAGAACCTTACTGCCCCATCGGCCATCGGTTCTACGAGCAATGTGCCCTGCCCACTGCTACTTAAGTTTAGCGACTCGAAGAGCTATGTCGGTGACTTTGGTTCTTCTGCGGATCTCCTCATTTCTGATTCGATCACGCAGAGAAACTCCGAGCATCGCTCTTTCCATTGCCCTTTGTGTGACTCTAAGCCTTCGTATGAGGCCCATTGTAAGCCCATTGTGCATGTCTCAATGCCGCCTAAGCAGCAGGCAGCTCGCCGGTAAGGATCAAGCCCGGTTCGATGGCGCTTTGTGTTTCACGCGCGCCTCAATGAGATGTCAGATGCCCGTTCACCTTGGCTCCTACTTTTCGGAATGTATCCTTGGAGTGTACCGACCGCCTTCAGCTTTTGGGTGTTGAGATTTCTTCGAACCTAAACTTTGGGCGGTTCGTTGAGTCCAAGGCCAAGGTGGCTGCCAGAAAACTTGGTGTACTCGCAAAGGTCCGGCAGTACTTCACACCAGGGCAGCTTCTAATGTTGTACAAAGCACAGGTCCGTTCGTGTGTGGAGTACTGCAGCCACATTTGGGCTGGAGCTGCTAAGTGTCACCTGGCCACTTTGGATTCAGTGGAGAGGCGTGCGAAGAGGCTGATTGGTGACCCTGATTTAACTCGAGTTGGTCTCCAAAGCCTAGAACACAGGCGTAGAGTAGCCAGCCTTTCGGTGTTCTATAGGATACATTTTGGGGAGTGTGCGAGGGAATTGCACGATTTAATTCCCCCATCTCCGTTCCACCATCGGACGACCCGTCGTACGGCGAGTTTCCACCCTTATGTTGTTAACACCTCTACGATCCGGACGAAGCGTTTCGCCTCGTCCTTTATACCTCGTACATCGAGGGACTGGAACAATCTGCCGGCGGCAGTGTTTCCGTCGGACTACAATTTGAGTGTCTTCAAGGCTAGAGTGAATAGGCTCTTAATAAACTAGTGCGCTTTACCATCAACGATTGCGTCACTGCTTACCATCAGGCGGGATTGCGGTCAAGCGCTGGTTGATATTTTAATTAAAAAAAAAAAAAAAAATGTCAGCGCATCGTGACGGGTTCCACGAGGCCCGATGCCTCCTTTGGGGGGGCTTGCGGGTTGGTTATAAAAGAAACTGTGGCCCTAGCTCACAGGCAAGTGAAAGAACACGGGTGGGTTTTAGTCAGTTAAAATCTGACACGACCTTCCGCTCCGCCCAGAACGGGAGAGGTCATCCACAACAAAAAAGTTAACATAAACGTTTCCTGTGATTCTTTTGCACCCTCGTTGCGACGCCCGGTGCGTTTCCTGCAGAAGGGGAGATGAGGCGGCTTCTCTCTCCCGCTTAGTGATCTCCTTTGCAGACATGACATCCTCGCAAAACATGGCAAACCCGTCCTACGTACTCTTACTCTCAACTATCAATTGAACGGCCATAATATCGGCCGCCGGCAGAAATTACCACCCATCACACAAAGTCTTGCCTCCAAGCGATACGTCGTGTTCCAGCATGATGTCTGGTGAAGCCGTATGGAGGACGGATCTGAGCAATTGGGTTGCGATGTGTGCCGGGTACGATGCACCAAATGTTATTGTGTCCGGAGTTTGGTCGTGGAGGGTCTCCAGATCAGTCTCCCTCTGGCGCAGCATCGTTGGTCATGCTGTTGGGTTTAACATTGCATCACCTCGCTCAACTGTTGTCTTGCTTCCTATTCACTAAGTTTTTTAAGTGAAAAGGCCTACTGCTTACCATCAGGCGGGATTGCAGTCAAGCACAAATTTATAACTATTAAAAAAAAAGTTCAGACTACAGTTCCCTTCTGCACATTCCTATTCTATGTGCGCCCCCGCGGAGGCGAGGGGTTTTGTTCCTGACAATGGAATATCATCATACTGTTTACATAAAGGGTATGGGTAGACTCATAAGCCTTGCAATAGTGATAAGTGCTTATAATGAATGTCATTGGTATTGCCAGAGGCCATGACGGATTAGTAAATTTTGCCCGTATCGGTTTAAATGTGCTGGTCAGTGAATGATTTTGATTGGTGGTTTGTTGTTGTAACGAGTTTTTGGAACAAAATCTATACTCTATAGTAATATATAAAGTTAAAGAGTTGGTTCGTTTGAACGCGCTAATCTCAGGAACTAGTGGTCCGATTTGAAAAAATTGTTTTGCGTTGGTTAGCTCATTAATCCAGGAAGCCTTTAGGCTATGTAACATCACGTTGCGACCAATAGGAGTGGAGCATGTAGTAAAAACATATCGAATCCCACGCGGTTTCATCTGCGTTTTTTTTTTATATGCTCTTGTTGGCCGCGCTTGTTGTTGTGTTGATGGATCAATGGGCTATCAAATATGAATAAATGACTTTTGATTTTGAATACCCCTAAAGACTTTCAAAGATCTACGAATGACAACCTAATAGTTAAACGTGCTTTCCGTGGCACGGAGGGGCTCGATATGTAAACCCATCTACAGACCAACCGCGGCAAGTGTTGCTTGCCCTGATCGATCGACCCGTACGGCTATTATTATTTACCCACGAGACCCTCAAAAGCAAATTCTATAGGTAAAAAGCAAACATCTTCTGTCCAGCATGGTGAATTATCTGAGGAGCCAAAATTTTGTTTCTAGATTTTTGTTTCTCTTTAACTATAAACTTGTGCTTGGGCGCAAGCCCACCTGATGGTAAGCAGTGATGTAATCGTTGATGGTAAAGCGCGGTAGTTTGTTAAGGGCCTATACACTCAAAAAAAACCTGGGTGAACAGGAAAGAAGACGGTGAGCGAGGTGATGCAATGTTAAACCCAACAACACGACCAACGATGCTGCGCCAGAGGGAGATTGATGTGGAGACCCTCCACGACCAAACTCCCGACACAACAACATTTGGCGCATCGTACCCGGCACACATCGCAACACAACTGCTCAGTTCCTCCCTGCTCACGGCTTCACTAGACATTATGCCGGAACACGACGAATAGCTTGGCGGCAAGACTTTGTATCTATAAATAATAGTTAGCTTTGTTAATTGAAGCGAACTATTGACGATTTATATTAGGATTATTTAGTATCTATTCAAACGAATGAAAAGTGAAAGTATCTCAATGAATAGATCGCTCTGCTTACCCAATTTTATCTATAAGCCGCCATGGCTTACCGTTACAAATAACCACCCATCCGTGATCTGTATTCATGTACCATAAACAAGACAATACGGATTAACTAACGTAGTTATACATTATGTATACATATATTCTTACTAAGGGTTCCGTTTTTTACATTTTAATTAGGTGCAAAATTCTTCTGGTGACACAAAAACTGTTGTCTCAAAGGTTCTCAAGAAAACAGCTCATTAAAATGGTCAGTGAATAACAATAGAATGCTTAAATGGGCTTTCTTCGAAGATCAAGAAGTGCCTATACCTCGAATACAGAGCAATATTTATATTAGTTACTTTACATAATGTACATACTATTGTATAAAGTCATGTGACATATGACAGCTGTCTGTTCATTCATAAACATAAATGAACAGACAGCTGTGCTGCTGGTGGGGAGTTTATTCCACCACGTCTTCCCAGCGAAAGCACTAGGAAGCGAAGGGTGGGCGTTTTGGGGGATTCTCCTATGTCATATTGACGTTCCGAACGGGCTGATTCTCAGCCTAATTTGAGTATTGACTTAAAATTTTAATTTTAAATGGGTGCATTTGCTCAGTCTCCCCCTGTCTGGGGTTCGATCAAACTGAGTTTGAAGCTCTAAGTTAGACATACAACACAATTTATAAAACTATATTAATCATAGGGGACCTTTCTTAAGGTTACACATAAAAGGTTAAAAGGCTTAATTAAAAAGGCTTGAGAAATCCTTATCTCATCATCATCTCAGCTACATGAATTCCACTGCTGAACATAGGCCTCCCCCAAGAATTTCCAAAAAGAACAGTTGGACGCGGCCTGCATCCAGCGCTTCCCTGCAATTAGTTCCCTGGTCAGTATGCCTATTATGAGTTTTCATTACAAGACTCGGTCGTCGATATCGAGCGCGTTTCGCGCTCTCATTGGTTGAGAGTTCTTACAACCTTGAAGCGGGCCAATCGTTGAGTCATACGCGCTCGATTTCGACGATCGAGTTTCGTAATGAAAACTCATACTAAGTCTACAGATCATCTGACCACCTAGTCGGTGGGCAACCGACGCTGCGCTTGCCGGTACGTGGTCGCAAAATCCTACTCTGGGAGTAACATCTGCCCACTTTTTTTTGAAGTTCTGGGTGAGAAATCATCAAATAACCTCTCCCGCTCTTGGCGGAACAGATCCCTTCTGTTCAGACTGTTACTAATTAAAACCCATCCATGTGCCTTCACTTGCCTGGACCAAGGTTTCTCTTTTGACCAACCCGCAACTCTGACTCAGGTAACAGTTGGCCCCCTTAAGCTAAACTAGATCCGAGTGCACAGGGTACCTGGCTACGTCCCTAATCTTACTATGAGATTGTTTACTTTTGAGCTGAATCTATACCTACAAAACTATACGTGAAATAGCAAAATTTGTTTTACCATATACATTATTTCAAGGAAATGTTTTATTATAATCGCTATTAAAAACAGGGGTGAATCGTAAAAGGGTTAAAATTTTAGGGATTTTAATGCTGCATTATAAAAACAAATGTTGTCCATGAAAATTAAATATTAGGGTGGACTACCCTTATCAGTTAAGGTTATGAAAAATAGATAGTAGCCGATTCTCAGACCAACTGATTATGCATATAAAATTTGGATAAGCCGTTTCGGAGGAATATGGTACTTAGCTAACATTGTGGCATGAGAATACTATACAAAGTTTTTTTTTCTTTTTATGAATCCTGAATATAGTTTATTCAGAACAAGCAACTAAATAAATATATACGGAGAAATCACACAGATTAAGCTAGCCCCAAAATAAGTTCGAGACTTGTGTTATGGGATACTAACTCAACGATACTATATTTTATAATAATAATAATAATAATATGGTTTATTTCTCTCACCAAGGAACATTTTTACAATAAATAGTGCGTAAATACAATTTTGCCGTATTCTCGAACCTTTGTGAGAGCTGGAGTCTGAACTAGGTTCGGAACCTGTGATACAGATCTCCAGGCTCACACCCCTTGAAACATTAATCATTTGAAACGGCATCGAGAATAATTTTTTACATGTATCACTATCAGTTTGAAAAACATTTTCAGCAGAGAGGTAAATCTAAAGATAAAGGGTGCACTTGAGAAGTGTAATGTAAGGTGATGTAATTGTAAGAAAGTGTATAGTGTGTGAAGGTGTAAGGGTGTTATGTGTAAATGCATGTGGAGTCAGTGTGAGAAATTGTGATTAATATTGAGTGGTTTGGATAATGCTTTCTGTACTTTCATAGTCAATGTCCAGTAGCCAGTTCCTTACAGTAGTTTTGCATTTATGCTTAACCATAGAGTACAAATTTAAGATTTCATTAAGTTTGTTGTACACGTAAGGACCAAGGAAGTAAAAAGATCGCTGAGCTAGCTTTGAATGGACAGGGATGGATGAACATACTGTATGTTTCCGCCTCAAGGATTGGAACTTTTCGGGATTATAGGAATTGCGGGAGTGGGTAGCGAGAATTAAATCTAGAATAAACAATTTCCGGATAGAGAGGACCTTACAGGTATTATAAAGTTCTGTGGTAGGGAACCGATAAGGAAGGGACCAACCCACTTTAAGGATTGCTCTTTGGGCTCGTTCCAATTTCAACAAATGCGTTTTTGCTGCTCCGCCCCAGACAACTATACAGTACTGTGCAATTGATTGACACAGAGCTAGATAAACTTGTCTAAGTACTTGAGTGTCAGCCACATGGCGGAGATTCTTAAAAATAAATATCAGCTTGCGCAGTCTAGAGGTAAGTACGTCTATATGGTTATAGAATGATAAAGAGTCATCTATTTGAACCCCCAAATATTTCACAACATCGGTACGACCCAGGAGAGGACAGCCACATGCTGTTTGAGGAGATTTATTACAAGAATGTGCAATTAATGAAAACTGGGATGTTGTAGGTTTTCCAACTTTTGACAGAGAAAAGGCAAGATACTTTGATTTATCCACATTAAGAGTAAGTAGGTTGTGAGACAACCACTCCGTAACAATGTTGAGTCCAAGCTGTGCACATGTAAATGTCGAATTCCAGGAACAACCGTGGAATATCAAAGCGGTATCGTCTGCGTAGGTAAAGATGGAACCATTACAAAGTACGTGACGACAGAGGTCATTAATATAGATGAGAAACAGGGTCGGTCCAATGATACTACCCTGTGGCACACCGTAAGTTATAGGGAGTTCATCACTTAACCAGTCTCCTATCTTAACACACTGACGTCTACCCGTAAGATAACTCGCGAAGAGTGAGAGCTGAACACCTCTGATACCAGTCTTCTCAAGCTTAGCAATGAGAGCGGGAATTGAGATCGTATCAAAGGCCTTTGCCAGATCTAGGAAGATACCGATAACACACTGTTTATTATCGAGATGAGATGTAATGTTAGTTGTGAGATCTAAAACCGCATTACTGGTAGACACCCCCGAACGAAAACCATATTGGCTAGAGGACAAAAAATTACCCTGCTCAAGGTATTTGATGAGCCTATTGTTCATGAGCCTTTCTAGCAGTTTGGATAATGTAGGTAGGATTGAAATGGGTCTGTAGTTATTAGGTTTATCTCTGTCACCGCTCTTATGCACAGGATGAACGATTGCTAGCTTGAATGCATCAGGAAAGACTCCTGTGGTAAAAGCCAAGTTGAACAAATATGTGAGGTGGGGAATTAGTAACTGTTTTACTTTTTTGAGCAGCGTACCAGACACGTTATCGGAGCCTACTGCACAATCGGTTTTAAGCGCGTTAATTAATTGTTCCAATTCAGTATCGTCAGTATGTAGGAGGACAAAGGTTTTATGATTCTGGATGTCATCCCGTCGCAAGGGTGTATCTGGAACGAGTATGTTTTCAGCAAGTGTGCGTCCAATATTCGCGAAATATGTATTGACTTCATTAACAGAACACTTGGGATCAGATGATGACAAAAGATCAGTTGCAAGTGTTTTTTGTTTAGCCGTGTTAGTAATTGTTTTTATAGCTTCCCATAATTTTTTACTATTGTTTTGTGAGTTATTAATAAGTTTTTTATCAAAGTTTCGTTTAGCACTTTTAAGCAGCATGGAACAGTAATTCCTGTATCTTTTAAATGTAATTTTAAGAATCTCGTTATCTGGAGATTTGTGTATTTTTTGATGCAACTTGTCACGGTTTCGAAGACATCTTAAGAGCCCTGGGGTCATCCACGGCTTTCTCAGCCGTTTCCGACATGGCACAACTTTGTGAATTGTTTTTTGTAGCATAATTACATTTAGTGTATTGATAAAGTAGTTAGTTGCTTCATTAACATTATCTATACCATATAGAGGACTAAAATCAAATTCGTTAAGCATAAGTTCAATGGTATCGTAGTCGAGCACTTTTGTCGTTTTAGTTTTTAATGGAAGGACTTTGGAAGATTTAGCATATTGAACGAACAAGAGAACAGTATCATGGTCAGTGATTGCAGTGCAAGCGACATACGAGAAAGCTGGAACTTTTGATTTCAGCATTACATGATCAAGGCACGAGCGATTGTAACGAGTGGGAAGCGTATGGGCCGGCAACAAACCGTGAAATGCGAACATAGTGAGATACTCAGTAGCACGAGAGTCGGTACTACTGTTAGAAATGTCAATATTCATGTCACCCGTGACAATAATATTACTATAAGAGGAGATGGATGTAATAAGCTCGTTCAAAGATTGGATGAATGGTGAGACATTTCGGTAAGAAGGAGGGCGATATATAGCTACAATTACTGTGTCTTTGTTAAATTTCATCACGAGACAGTTTGCATCCTGAAGAATGTGTTCCGTGACAGAGACGGGGTGGTGGTTCCTAAAATAAACCACCACACCCTCATTTTGTGTGCTATGTTTGCTAGTAGCCGCGGAAGTATAGTCATCTAGTATAGGCAATGGGGGGGAATTATATAGCCAGCATTCAGTGAGTATTATTATGTCAAAAGATGTTCCACTTCTTTCAAGTAAGGCTGTAAGTTCAATAAAGTTCTTATTTACACTTCTTATGTTTTGACATAGAAGCTTTAGTGCATTGCTATGTGACCTAGCAATTTTGATGCACTCTTCTATATCACATGTTGCAGATTCGGCCACTGATACTTTATCCAGCTCATCTTGAATATTAGTTAGATTATCGAACAGTTACGGAAGGTACAACATTGGATCGAACTAAGGTAGTGCGTACGGATTTTCATAAACATGGAATGCAAAACATATAAAAAGGACAAGACAATGGTGTGGTTTAAACAATCATGAAAGCGGTTTTGTGTGCAATGTAAGGTGTAAATTATTAGTTTATTTGTGGCTGTAAGGTGTATGTATGTGTATATTTGTGTTAGGTGATTAGTGATTTTCAGTAAGTGTAAATGTGTAATCATAAGGTAAAACAAGTAAAAAAGTAAAAACATCAAAATGCATAAAAGTATAACTAACAAAGCAGAAAAAGAAGATCATATCAATGGTGAAATTACAAATTACATAATAAGGGTCTACATAGCGTTTTAGGGAAGACATATATCGTACATCTAGTCATTTTTCAGCAATTTTAGATAAATCTCCTTCCGAGCTAATGCAAAACCGTTTCGATCCGTCTTCCTTGCGAATGTACACCTTACCATGGGCTGTCCAACAGTGTTTGAATTGGTGAAGGGTAGAAAATTCTCTAGCCAAGAAGAACAGTTTCCTAGTTTTCGTAGGCAGATTATCTGAGATGTATACCGGGAGTTTTGGACCATCAATCTGCAGGGTGGCGGTGTTTAGTTTATTATTCCGGTTCTCCTTATTGTACGTCCTGGCAGCTTGCATTATAATGTCTTTTTTTATAACTGTTGTGAGGTCTAACATGATGGTGTTATTCAAGGATGTGGACGAATGGATCCTAAATACATCCTTAATTTCGTTTTCTGCTATCTGAGGTCCAAGGGTTGTACTGATATTTTTAATGACATTTACAAGATCCAGTTTAGATTCGTTCAGTTTTTTTGGGATGTTTTTAATTTCAAGGCACGTGTTTTTTGTTTGCTTTTCCAGTTGATCGACGCGTTCTTCGAGCCTCTTAATGTACAACCTACTTTCCTTTCTTTCAGCCTCATATTGTGACATTTTATTTATTACCTCGTCATATTTCTTAGCAGTGAAATCTACAGATTGTTGCAGTTTGCTGTACTGAGATTTAATTTCTTGAAGTGAGGTTTGCATAGAAGACAAAAATGATGTTTGCTCTCTTCTAAGATCTTTTATCATAATAGTTATTTCATGTTGAAAATCTTCTACGTGGCCTAGGTTTCCCTGATCCGGGCGTTTCCTCTTAAAGCGACAGGTGATATTAGAAGGCGGGCAATCCTCAAAAAAATCCTTTGGGGAATTTAAATTCGGCTCAGAACGATGGCGAACAGGTGAGGTTTCATTTAAAATAGCTGGCGACACTGGTGGTGTTCGTTTAAGTGGTTTTATAATAGATACATGTATAGATAAACATCCAAGACCCAGGCCAATCAGGAAAAGATCGTTTTCCATCATGACCTTTTTGAAATTTTGTACATAAATTCTTTACATATTAATAATAATAATAGGTTTAATAAACTAGTGCGCTTCACCATCAATGATTGCATCTCTGTTTACCACCAGGCGGGATAGCGGTCAAGCACTAGTTTAGAATTATTAAAATAAAAAATATACATGAAACTACTGATTACAGCAACACTCAATACATTCATTGTTACACGCAAGGTTTTAGAACGTATTTATATCCATTTATTTCACACATCAAGACACATACATATAAACATATACAATCATCATTTCATCATTTCCGCCAAAAGACGTCCACTGCTGGACATAGGCCTCCCCCAAGGTTCTCCACGACGACCGGTTCTGCGCCTCCCGCATCCAGCGGTTTCCCGCGACCTTCACCAGGTCGTCGGTCCACCTTGTCGGGGGCCTACCCACGCTACGTCTTCCGGTGCGTGGTCGCCACTCGAGAACCCGTCGGCCCCATCGGGCATCGGTCCTACGGGCAATGTGTCCAGCCCACTGCCACTTTAGTGTTTCAATTCTTCGGGCTATGTCGGTTACTCTCGTTCTTCTGCGGATCTCCTCATTCCTGATTCGATCGCGCAGTGAAACCCCAAGCATAGCCCTCTCCATTGCCCTTTGAGTGACTTTGAGCCTTCTCATAAGGCCCATTGTTAGCGACCACGTCTCAATTCCATATGTCATCACTGGCAACACACACTGGTCGAAGACTTTTGTCTTGAGACACTGCGGTATTTGGGACGAGAAGATTCTTCGTAGCTTCCCGAAAGCAGCCCAGCCGAGTTGGATTCGACGATTGACCTCTTTCTCGAAGTTGGACCTTCCTAACTGGATAGTTTGTCCCAGGTACACGTAACTGTCAACAACTTCGAGAACAGAGTCACCAATCTTTATAGGAGTCGGTACAACATGGGCATTAGACATGACTTTCGTCTTGCCCATGTTCATTTTAAGACCGACTCGCTCGGAGGCTCTGCTGAGGTCTTCGAGCATTGTACTCAGGTCCTCCGCGGTCTCAGCCATGACTACGATATCATCAGCAAACCGAAGGTGTGTCATGTACTCGCCATTGATGTTGATGCCCAGTCCTTTCCAGTCCAGAACCTTGAAGACATCCTCCAATGCAGCGGTGAACAATTTCGGGGAGATAACATCTCCCTGTCTGACACCACGCTGGAGAGGTATTGGTTTCGAGGTCTGGTCCTGTATTCGGACTGACATGGTGGCGTTATCGTACAAACCCTTCAGCGCTTCGATATACCGATAGTCTACTTGGCACCGCTGGAGAGACTGCAGTACAGCCCAGGTCTCGATCGAATCAAAGGCTTTTTCGTAGTCCACAAACGCCAAGCAAAGGGGTAGGTTATACTCCTCGGTCTTCTGTATAACCTGCCGTAGCGTATGTATGTGGTCTACTGTGCTGAAGCCCTTTCGGAAACCGGCTTGTTCGGGTGGCTGGAAGTCGTCAAACCTGCAGGCGAGACGATTCGTGAGGACTCTCGGAAACAACTTATAGACATGACTCAGAAGTGAGATGGGTCTGTAGTTTTTCAAAAGGGTGTTGTCACCCTTTTTGAAAAAGAGTACCACCACACTTCTGTGCCATGCCTGTGGCGTTTTTCCCTCGACTATGACGGAATTAAATAACTTCTGAAGGGCCCTAAGGATCGGTTCACCACCCGCCTTCAGTAACTCTGCCGTTATTCCGTCATCGCCCGGCGCCTTGTTGTTTTTAAGCTGTTCCAGAGCCAATCGAATCTCCTGCAGGCTGACGTCCGGGATATCTTCGGTGTAGTGTCGGGTTAATCTTGCTCTTGGGTCTTCAGCAAGATTTAATGCGGGTTTTGTCGTCGAAGTGTAGAGCTGTCCATAAAAATTCTCGACTTCCCTCAAAAGCTCGGGCCCGGACGTTATGATCCTGCCGTCGTCAGTCTTCAGCTTGCTTAGCCGGCTATGCCCAATAGTCAGATCCCTAGCGAAAACTTTAGAGCCTCTGTTTCGCTCTATGGCCTCCGTTATACGCTCGGTATTATACCGACGTAGGTCGCGCTTCAGAGACTTTGAGATCTGCTTATTGAGCTGCCGGTATCTGCAAGCATCACTTGACGAACGCAAAACCATCTCACGTCTATCCTCCATGAGCTCGAGAGTGTAGTCCGAGAGCTTTTTAGTTCTATTTGTACGGCGGGCCTTAAAATACTTGGTCCCGACCGTACGGACAGCTTCTACAAACCCGTCATTGTATTCGTCCACGTCGCCACTTAGGCATTCGAAGCGATTTTGGAGCTCGAGCTGGAAACCTTCGGAGTTATGGATCTGGATGGGTGCTGGCTGGAGCGTAGACTTCATCAGGTGAGATCTTTCGGACACTATATTCAGATTCAATGTGCCTCTGACCATACGGTGATCGCTGCCGCATTTGAGCGAGTTGATCACTGAGACATCATTGAATATGTGCCTTTTTGTCGTCATAATGAAGTCTATCTCATTCTTAGTGACCCCGTCGGGACTGATCCAAGTCCACTTTCGCTGTTCACGCTTCCTGAAGAAGGAGTTCATCATAAAGAGTCCCTCCTTCTCCATGAAGCCAGCTAGCATGTGGCCTCGGTAGTTCCGACGCCCAAATCCAAAATTTCCCAGTCCGAGCTCTTCACCGCTCCGCTCTCCAAGTTTAGCGTTGAAGTCCCCCATGACAACGCTGTAGTGAGATTTTGAGCTATGTATGGCTTTAGAGATGTCCTCATACATAGTCTCTACTTCATCGTCGGAGTGTGTCGAGGTCGGGGCGTATACCTGAATGACCTTCAGCGAATACCGTTTGGTTATTCTGAGTACCAGGAACGCCACCCTGGTCGACACACTCTCGATCTTCACTACATTGTCCACAAGGGACCTGTGGACGAGGAACCCGACACCACCTTGGGACTGATGGTCGCCCTCCCGGAAATAGAGCAAGTTACCGGATTTAAGGATTATCGAGTCCTCACCCTCTCTTCGGACTTCAGATAATCCCAGGACACCCCATCGTAACCTGCTCAATTCTTCCTCCAGTTCAATAACCCTCTCGTCGGTCCGCAGTGTGCGCACGTTCAGTGTTGCCAGGTCGATCCGTCGTTGTTTGTGGTAGCCGGATCTCTTCCGGAGATTCTTCGCACCCCTTGCCCCGCCGTTACCTTGGTCGCTACCACAATGACCAGGAATAGCGGAGCTGCCGGGGACTAGGGCCCTTGGCTTAGTCGTGTGCATCATTATGGGGGGGGTTGCCATAATCCCCACGCTTGGCAAGCGGGTTGGGGATCGCAGGATTTGATATTCCACAGAAGAAGCGCTGCTGCCCGCTTCCCTGGTGAGAGAGTTCCCTTAGTCGCCTCTTACGACACCCACGGGAGGATATGGGTTGGTACTATTCTAAGCCCGGTACCACACGGGCCCGGTACCAAACATATACAATAATATAAGAAAAATGTATGAAGCTGTAAATAGGATAATTATTGAATGTGATAGGGCAGTTTTTATAAGAATTTATTTTACTACGCATTTTAATAATAATAATAATATATAGTAATAGTAGTTAGGATTATACGGCCCGCATCGTGAGGAGGTTCCTGTCTCTGGAGCCCTAACCACCGGTAGCTTGGACCCCGCTCCCGCCATCAGTGGAACACTATTTTTTATATTTTTTTTTATAAATATTTAAAAATGTAAATGAATATGTAATGTAGAAAAATAAACGGAATAATAATAATAATAGTTCATTTATTTCAGATTATTCCATATTTGTTAGTACAATTTTGAGCTTATAAACTAGTGTTAGTAATGCATAAAGTATGACAAAGATACATTTTTATCAATAAGTGGCGGATCGGGTGGAGTCCCCCATGATGGTGGAAAATCGCTATAAGACTGCGTGCAGTCTTATCCAGCGAGCCAGAGCAGATCGGAGAGTCCCATCGATCCACCAATGCGCGCAGGATGGTATTGGGACTGTCGCGCGTGCGACGTAAAATAGAAGCGCACCGTTTGCGTATGATGGCCGCAAAGCCGTATGTGTTAAAAGGGTGAACCGAATGCAAATGATGGTAAGCTATATTATCCTTGAGTATTATAGAACACGTTTAACGGGTGGATACAAAAATTCTCGAAAAAAAAAAAACTATCTCAAAAGTTCGCGATTGACACCACCAGCAGAGTCTAATTCTTAGGACACGGTGGAGCATACGGTAGAGGTCTTCCCGGCTTGGGTCGAGCACCGCCGTTTCCTCGTAGCGGCGATCGGCGGCGATCTCTCGCGTCCGGCCCTGGTCCCGGCCATGGTCCGGAGCGAGAGTGTACGGCAGGCCGTCACCTCCTCCTGCGAAACAGTGATACTGGCAAAGGAGGAGGCGGAGCGCGAAGGAGGAAGCGGGAATCACCAAGGTCATTTGATGATTTCACACCAAAAAAAGGTGTCAAAGGAGTCTAATTTTTAACCACAATTTAATATCCAGCTCCATAATTTCGTAACATACTATTACTCCTTGCATATCCATTGCTCCTTAGCTTCGATAAATTAGTCTGCTCAACAAAGTAAATAACACAATAAATGATGTTTAACTGTCAAAAGTAAACAATCAATCCAAAGCAGTCATCCAGCAAGTTAAAAGTACGTAATAATAACTCACCTAGTAAATAATTCCAGCTGATATATTATGTAGTTTGCGTTCAATCATCAATCAGTAATGATGCTACATTTCTCCGTAGCGAGAAATGAATGAAATGTGCTACGCATTCGTAGCCGACCTACGAAATACGCTACGAAGTCTACCGTATTAAAAAAAAAATGTCTACCAGAAGATATAATTATTTGGAACTGTTCCAAGAATCTCGTGTCTTGGGCAAAGGTTACATTCAGCATAAATCCTCGTTCAATGGGTAATCCAATTAACTAGTTAATTATGGAGTTACATACCTGAACTAATTATTACTATATCATAAGAGCTTTACTTGATTTAACCAAGGGTTTCTTATTTTGTTATTCTCCATAGAAATTCTTTGATATTTTCACAAGCCTCACCAAATACGAAAGAAAAAACTCTTCCAACGAGAACTCTAAATATAATATATTCTAGTTTGACTAACTAACAACTACCTAACTAACTACGGATCCCTAAAAAAAGCAGATCTCTGACGTCATTGTCAAACTGATCCCCTAAAATAATCACCCCTATATGCCTAGTCACGTATTAAAAAGTAAACAACTGTCTATGATGGGTGCCTCATTATCTCTCTATAATGCTAAGCTATGGTCTATTGTCAAAAATGGCGGTAAACAAAGATTATAGAGGTAATAAAACGAGGGTAGTTATTGATATGTAAGGATTTAAATTAATCTTTTACAGTCAAGCGGTTAGCAAATATTTTTTTCAATAAGTGGTATTAAATTTTAGTTTTTATAGTCGTTTTTTAAGACCATGATTATTAGTTGGGAATTAAAGAATAAAGTAATTACTGACGTCAAATCTCTTGTTCAAAAACTACATTTTTTTTTTTTTACTTTTAATTTCTCCTGAATCGTGGGCGCGTTTAGAAACTTTTAAACTAACGTACACAAATAGACCTGGAACAAGTACCCAGTCCAATAGGCCATACAAATATTTGTTCCGTGCGGGAATCGAACCCGCGAAATTGAGGGCTGCAGTCGATCGGTCAGTCACTGCACTAAGCGTATGTAAATTTTTGCCTTTCAATTTCATTAAGAAATAGGCAGTAGATAAATATTAGTCTAGTCCTGTCAAATTAGTCAGTGCCTGACGTAAATTGACGTATTTTAAGTAGCCATGTTTTCGTCAGATCAACCTTTTTATCGTCCCACTGCTGGGCACAGGTCTCCTCTCATACAGATATGGATTGAGCGTAATCACCACGCTTGCTCAATGCGGGTTGGCGATTTGAGACTTAAAGCGAGGTTGTACTACTTTGTTTCACTTTTTTGAACATCTGTAAAACCAGTAAAAATTGGAATTTCGCGTTAAAAGAAAATATTTCAGGAAAATTGCACATATTGTCTAGAGTTCTGTGAAGATAGAAACGTGAATTTAAACAATTTGTTCGATAAAAAAAAATCTTAAAGATGACACTAAATCACTATTTAAAACGGTTACCCTGAAAAAATTACATGTTTAAACCATGTAAAAATTATACCAAAAGATAAGTAATATTATTTTTTAGCGTTCTGTGAAAACGCATTTTTTAATTTCCTTTTTTCTAAAGAACTATTACTTATGTACGAAATCTAGCAGTCAAGGCGGACTAGAGATGGGCAAATGGAAAACATATATCGATACTTTTCAAATATATCGATATAAACACTCAAAAAATATCGATATTACGATATATCGATATTTTTTGCCCAATTTGCAATTCATTATAAAAATTTCCAAAATATTCGAAATTTTAAAGCAAATACACATATGGCTATTTTGACATCAGTTTTATTATTAAAATAAAACCGTTTCATGTACTAGAAAAAATCAACATCTTCAACACAACACTTTGCTACGAGACCTAATAACTGTCGCGCAGGGCAGTATTAGAGCAGTTACTGAGTAATTCTTGGTTACTGTTTGGCACTGCAGCTATCCATGGGCCGAAGTGACGCTTGCCATCAGGCATGCGAATTGCTTGACATAAAAAAAACATCATTTTTTTTTTACCTAGGAAACATCCCTATTGAGAGACTGGTGTTTTAACAACCAGGCTACCACGACTTTTGAATCTGTTTAAAAACTAAGCCAAAATATAAGAAATAAACATTAAAAACAGTTAAGTATAGCGTAACTATACCTAGCATTAAGTGTACAATGTGCTGGCCCAGGCTCTATACATTTCTCACACATCTCCTTTCTTTTCTTTTTTTTTTTTAATATATATAAACTAGCTCTTGACCGCAATCCCGCCTGATGGTAAGCAGTGATGCGATCGTTAATGGTAAAGCGCGCTAGTTTATTAAGAGCCTATTCACTCAAAACTGAGCGAATAGGAAGGAAGACGGCAGTTGCGCAAGGTGATGCAATGTTAAACCCAACAACACGACCAACGATGCTGCGCCAAAGGGAGATTGATCTGAACTCCCAACACAACAACATTAGGCGCATCGTACCCGGCACACATCGCAACACAACTGCTCAGACCCGTCCTCCGTACGGCTTCACCAGACATCATGCCGGAACACGACAAATCGCTTCGCGGCAAGGCTTTGTCTGGTGGGTGGTAACTTCTGCCGGCGGCCGATGTTATGGCCTACCACCGAAAGAGAAATAATGACAAATCATGACAGTCATCATGATTTTGCCACCTGTATTGTATGAATACGATCAAACAATGATATGGGCAAAATATTTTGTTTAATGATGCAATGATGACGGTTTAAGCATGACTGTGTAATAAATTAACTAAGTAGTTCAGAAGTGCATTCAAATTGTGTTTCAATTGTTGTTGACTGATATTTCATTGTGTTTTCTAACAGGGATTTAACGTTATGGGCCCGGAGGGGAGCTGGACCTTCCATTTTTTTTTTTTTTTTTTTTTTGCCGTGTTTCACTTCTTGCATGGCAAGAATTCTTTTTTGCCTTTTGGTTTTTCGTCTTTTCTTATACTGCTATACTTTTTTGCGGCTTCGTCTTTTCTTTTCTGGGACCTTCCATTTCTAGACCTATGGAATCTGATGATCTATTGTTTTAGTCGCAATGATCAAAAGTTAAAATAAAAAAATACGGAACTGTTTCATAGTGGCTGAGCGATCGACTCCGGGACCGAATTCCGTACGGAACAAATATTTGTATTGCCTATAGTTAGATGTTCAGTCTGGCTGATTGTGTATGTGGCTTTAAATGTTTGTAAACACATCCACCATACGAACAGGAGAAATTTCAAGTGTCCCTACACTAAAAAAACAAAATGAATTAATTTGTTTATTCTGTTTTATTTTATTTCCGTTTATATTGTTACTCATATTTTTCTACTGTTTATGTTTTGATGTGTATTATTACCTATTTGAATGTTATGATGTATCTTTTTGTGTTATTAATATTGTATTGTTAATTTAATTAGCTTTTTTTTTACTTATTTTTTGTTTTTATTTTTTTTTATCTTCGCACGGTTTGTGCATTTAGCCAATGTCACGTACCTAATGAATTTTCATTCATATCGGAAAAGTCGGCCGCGTGAACCGTCTACGACGGAGGTACCACTATGCTGCGATATCTCAATGTTATTTATGAATTATTTACTGAATACACTTTTTACTACATAAATCACGCATTTTTATTTAGTAATCCACACTATAAATAATTTAAAAGTCCATTGAAAAATGAGCCTGACATTCAGCTTAGCTTTCCCGCCAAAACTCTTTTATTTACGTTTGACAATTATAATATTATTAACTGCAAATTGGAGTTTCACTTTCACTCTTCGACCGCAAGTTTCCCTCCAATATGTATAAAAAGAGATAGTCTCCTAATAATTTCAATAAATATGATAGACACATAAAAGTTTGTATACTATTACAGAAAATAAATATAAATGTTCGACAATTATATTGTGTACACTCTTTGCACGTGTCGCAGTGTCGAAAAGTGTATATTTTAAAATGTTATCTTTGATGAGCGAAGACGCAATGTCAAATTAATGTTAATTTTATTACAGCGCCATCTAGTTTACGTAAAGGGTACTATTAGAACAAGGGCATCGTTATTCATGCTCATCACCCACACTGATGGAAAAGCAGACGTTCACTAGGTGCTTTAGTGGTTTCAATAAATTCACATAGATGTCACTACTATAAATAAATAAAAAAAAATCTGAATAGGTGTAATAAAATTATTAAAAATATAAAACAAGAAGAACTACTCTTGATATTTTACTATAAAAATAAATTAATATATTTTATGATTACTGTTCAAAAGTTTATCATCTGCCTAGAGCGAAAACACAATGTCAAATTAATGTTAATTTTTATTACAGCACCATCTATTTTACATAGAAGTAACTATTAGAATAAGCTCATCTTACACACAGACGGGAAAGTAGACGATCATGAGGGGCTATAATGGTTTTAATAAATGATCATAGATGTCGCTACTATAGATAAATAAAATCTGAATAAGTGTAATAAATGATTGAAATCGTAAAACGATTCTCTTAATATTTTACTATGCAATTAAATTAATGTATTTATATTAGTCAAAACTTTATCATTTGCCTAGTCTTTTTCCAACTATGTTGAGATCGGCAGTCTAACCGGATACAACTGAATTCAGTATTATAGTTAATCCCATTCGCATCCGAAGCTTTTCAGCGTTGGAGTCTGGGGTCCGCTTTACCAGTCTAAAGCTCGGTTTCCACCGAGAGCGGAACGGACCCATTAATGACTTCGTTAAACTCGCAAACGCAAACTGCTTACTTGTATTTCCAAAAGAATTTTTTTTAAAGTGCCGAGCGTGTAGAAAGAGTACAAATGAGCTCGCTCAGTTCTAGAGTGGAAATCAAATGACCAACTCTACGTTGGTGGAAACGCAAACCTATTTCATTAAAAAGGAGTCCGTTCCGCCTAACCATTTTCCGCACATTACCCTTTCGCAATGGAAACCGGGCTTAACTGCTGATTTTGGCTAAACTTCGATATTTTCCGTGAAGCGACTGCCGTCTGACCTCTGCAACCCGAAGGCGATATCGATGCATTGCAGTTAAACCAATTGTTGGACTTTTGAGGGCTCCAACAACCCGTAACGACTGCCACTAGATGTTCGTATGGCAACCGGGACCAACGGCTGAACGTGCTTTCCGAGGCACGACCAGACCAGTCCAAATATTCATAACCACGCATACAAATATTTGCACTCATGCAGTGCATGGGTTCGAACCTACGCCTCCTTGCGCAGCGGCCGTGTTCGCTACCGCTATGCCACGGAGGCTGTCAACAATTTGTTTATTATATGCATATTAAAATATTTTACATCTCTCATATTCGAGAAGCAGGTCCTTATTAACCCCAATTGGGGCTTGTAGGTGACCAATTAGCGCTCTAGGGTACCTAGAAAAGCCCTAGAGCGGTAAGTAATTAAAAAAAAAACACTTCACTCTTTCATAAAATTTGCGTACCTACATCTAACCATCGAGGTCGCTTGGCTATTCAGCCTTGTCTCTCATATCGAACGGCGAAGCTCAATTTCGTTCTTGAGAAATTATTGTAAAAAAAAAGATGAAAAGACGGGAATAAAAAAATTTTAGTTTCAGTATTGTTTGTTTATAAAAAAAAAAACAAATCCCAAATTTGTTTTTTTTTATATTTACGTGCTAATTAGAAAAAAAAACATGAGTTCTGCAAATGATGATGATATAGGTACTTAAGCTGCACTCCCTATGCATTGAATGGAAAATGGAAGCTGAAGCCCGATCCAATGAAAATTCTAAAGAAAGATTATTCAGATTATTAAGATTAAGTATTATGCAGCCGGCACTATTACTTTAAATCAATTAAAATATGACTTATCACATTCTATCACTGTCAGTTCTTTTTTGTCACAGACTAATTTAACCGTAACAAATAAAATTAAAACAATAAACCAGACGTTATGGTTGCGCCATCTCTTGATGGCTTTTAAAACTAATCTATCAGAAAACTGCTCCTTGCGTAAGCCACTATTACTATTAATATTAATTGATATAATTTTGAAGCAGATTGCTAATCCATTGCTTCATATGTTTGGTCAATGTGTCAGCTCAATAACGCAAATAACAGAATGAATGTTTATGAAATGTCAAAATGAAATCTATTGATACTGATAGTGTGTTACGCAATTTATTTAATTAATTTAGTCTTACGTAAATACGCTAAACGTCTAAATTTTGCAATCTTTTAGCATTATTACTGTTAAAAACGATCAAAAAGACACGCTCATATTTGTTAATTTGAAAAAATGTATACAGTAAGTACCTACCTCTTCTCATATGGACGTAATTTTTTTCAAATTACACGTATAATTTAATTTAAAAGAATCGTAATAACAGGCAATTATAATAATAATCTCGACATCAAACGGACGATTAGCGGTGACAAATGACGCTCGTTATGTACAAACCACGAAGAACGGTGTGTCGGCATGACAGACAGACGAAATGGATGCAATAATTAAAATGGACGCGAAAATAATTGATAATAATGGTGTGGAGAATGCTTGTAGGTAAGTGCCTATTTTAATAATTTGAGATGGCCTCATAACTCAGTGGGAATGCGGGATATTTGCCCAGTGATTATCATCACAACACCATTTAAGAGTTTTCTAGAAATATGGATTACTTACTGTACTGCTGGCCAACGTAATGTACTTACATGACGCGATTTTTTAATAATTATAAACTAGAGCTTAACCGAAATTCCGCCTAATGGTAAGCAGTGATGCAATTGATAACCCTAAATTGGTTTGTTTGCCTCTATTCTTTATGGAACTAGGCGATGGTATAGCGCCAGTGTTACGTGAGTCTATATAATAATGTCGTGTTTAAAAGGTATTTAGCCGAAGCTACACGGTTTTGTGGTAGTAGGTAAGGCTTTTTTTAGCTTGCGTGTCCGCCAGTTTTAAGACTACAATAAATCAAGCTACTACATCTGTCAGATTTCTTTATATGATTTTCACCCTTATCTCTAAATCATTAAGGCTAAAGGTTGATTGGGATTATTTGACAGTTTCGGGTAGCTTGACCTGCTGTCATCCGTTCCTTACATACATAATAATACCCTATAGTCCAATCATTCGACGCCCGAAATTAAACTAATTATTACGCAGTAATTCAGATTTTCACATAAAAATTACTATCAAGTACAAAAGAAGTACCAGATTTTTTTGTACAGTCGTTTGACGTGTAGGCTGCGCATGTGCAGTCAGTCGTAATCACCTCATAAGACACGACTGATGCCGTGGGAACGTGCTGAGAGTAACTTGTTTTATATTATACACACATTGTTTTAATATCATGAGCTTGGGAAGCAATGGTAGAGTGTTTTTGAAGTACTAAGATTTTGAAGCTGGGTCTTGCATAAGACATACTGGGTACAACTATGATTACTGTCTATAGACTTACTACAAACGTCACTAATAACTAAATGGGATGATAAATAGTTTCGTTCTTTAAAAGTACTGTGTCCTGTGGTTTCACCTTCATAAATCTCAAAACTGTAAGAATATTGGCATTAAAACTATTTAATTTAATTTTATTTTTTTATTTTAATTTTATTAATCCGGCTAATTGTGGGTATTAATTTCCTTTCAAATTTGCCTTTCAATCAAATCCGTAAAACCGTTGTAACGTGCATTGCTGGACAAAGGCCTCCCCCAAGGCTTTCCAGAATGATCGGTCTTATACTGCCCCCATCTACCGGCTTCCCCCGACCTTTACCAGGTCAGCGGTCCCTATGCACACATCCTTATGACTGTGAAAGTGAGTTTGTTTGTTTGTTCCGCTTTCAATCCTAAAGTAGTAAACGGATTTAAATGAAATTTGGCATACAGATGGTTTTTAAACAGGAATAACACATAGGATACTTTTTATCCCGATAAGTATACGGTCATGATGGAAAACGATCTTTTCCTGATTGGCCTGGGTCTTGGATGTTTATCTATATATGTATCTATTATAAATATAGTATCGTTGAGTTAGTATCCCATAACACAAGTCTCGAACTTACTTTGGGGCTAGCTCAATCTGTGTGATTTGTCCGTATATATTATATTATTATTATTAATTCATTTATTTCCCTTTATTATAATACTAGGTTTCCGCTCGCGGCTTCTCCCGCGTGGAATTCGGTTATATCGCGCTGTTTAGATTCCTCATTTTCGGGGATTAATTAATATCGTATCATTTAGCTAACGACACACAGCGCCATCTATCACCGAACTGGTATGAAGCTAACAATATTTTTATTTTCCCTCGCTAATGGCAATTTTTTTCCCGATAAAAAGTAGGTACCCTATTATTTAATCCGATCTTCTAACCTTACGTCTGAAAATTTCAAAGCAATCGGTTCAGTAATTACGGTGTGAAAATGGAACAAACAAACACACTTTCCGATTTATAACAAAAAGAAAGAAAAACCGTCAGGAAGGCGGGGCCGAAGTTCCGGATAGTTGAGGTGTCTTCTCATCCGCATGAGCATCCATCGTTGGCGGTATTTCGATAAAACGATGAAAAATAACTATAGTGTGATGTTCGATTCTTATTATTTTAACTGTACAGACACTTGGATCACTTTAATATTAAGGGATTACAATGATAATATCAGATTAAAACAGATAAGACCCACTGATTTTGAGTATGACCAACTCACTCGATCGAAGCTTGAGCAAAGAATGCCCAGCGCCAACGGTCGATCGCTATGTCAAACGCAATTCCAGTCGGTGTTACCCGCTCTTAATAAAAATCATAGTTTATCAGAATATAGACCTCATACGAAGGCTCAGAGTCACGCAAAGGGCAATGGAAAGAGCTATGCTCGGAGTTTCTCTGCGTGATCGAATCCGAAATGAGGAGATCCGCAGAAGAACCAAAGTCACCGACATAGCTCTGCAAGTCACGAAACTTAAGTGGCAGTGGGCAGGGCACATTGCTCGTAGAACCGATGGCCGATGGGGCAGTAAGGTTCTGGAGTGGCGACCACATACGGTACTTATGTAATGTCTTTTTTTTTTATTTAACACGCTTTTATTAGTTTCGCCTGTATGTACGTAACGGAATTTTTAAGTTACTTCTACGAGTCTGATAAACTTGAAAATTTGCACAGTGGACGATGACAATACAATACTATAAAATACTAAAAAATATAAGTTCGATTGCTATTAAAGTGTGTTTATTTCTTGTTTTTTAAACTATAATAATTTATTCTTCTATATTATGTTACAATATGATGACTATTTGCAAGTAAGTATTGTAGAACAATGGTGCCTCATGGCAACGGTTGCGACTTACTAGTAGGTGTCCAACTAGGTAGGTCCAACTTCGAGAAAGAGGTGTCTCGTCGAATCCAGCTCGGCTGGGCAGCGTTCGGGAAGCTACGATACATCTTCTCGTCGTCCAAGATACCACAGTGTCTCAAGACTAAAGTCTTTGACCAGTGTGTGTTGCCAGTGATGACTTACGGAAGAAACGTGGTCACTCACAATGGGCCTCATACGAAGGCTCAGAGTCACGCAAAGGGCAATGGAAAGAGCTATGCTCGGAGTTTCTCTGCGTGATCGAATCAGAAATGAAAAGATCCGCAGAAGAACCAAAGTCACCGACATAGCTCTGCAAGTCGCTAAACTTAAGTGGCAGTGGGCAGGGCACATTGCTCGTAGAACCGATGGCCGATGGGGCAGTAAGGTTCTGGAGTGGCGACCACGTAAGGGAGGCCCCCAACAAGGTGGACCGTGACCTGGTGAAGGTCGCGGGAAGCCGATGGATGCGGGCAGCACAAGACCGGTCAGCGTGGAAAGCCTTGGGGAGGCCTTCGTCCAGCAGTGGACATCCATAGGCTGAAGAGGAAGAATCGACTTCAAAAAATAGTAGAGTAATTTACAGTCAATTGTTAGTGATACGATAAAACAGAACACAATATTCAAAATTAACCAATCACGCGCCGTTATGTATATTTAAGGATCAGTTCAGTTATCAAGGACACTCCACTCGATATTAATAGATAAATGTTCAAACTAACGTTGAAGTTTTTCTTAAAACGTACTTAGTACTTAATTTTAAGAAAATAATTTCTACTAACGCGTTTTATAATAATGGCAATACGGCAATGTCATTCTATCACCTTACCATTAGGAGACGACTGACCAATAATTGATCGATCATTATGAATTTAACAGATTATGAACTTTTAGCACAATGACAATGAATTAGGGTGCTGATTCTTTCATCAAAACACGTTTTCAGACGGCAATATTTCTGGGTTTTAAAAGAGATTGTGACCTCTAAATCTGTTTCAGCCTACCTAAAAAAATAAAACTATTTATCATTATTTACCTTATTGTTAATATCATACTAATATAAGTAATATTAAAAAGTATTTTTTCCTTATAGATACTTATTTCACAATCTAATTAAAAGTATTTCTTACCTTCATCACACTACACGCAGGGCGATATTAAAATAAAAAAAAGTACAAATATCAAAGTGTCCGACGTAGCCCTCAGCCCCCCAGGTCATTCTTAACCCCTCCCGTCCTCCCACAGACGAGAAAGTGACCCATTAAGCCATTCCCTACATTCCTAGTGGATTACAACAGAAATTACTTGAACGCGACCAATCTTTATAATGACCGCAAAGATGATAGGATCCTGGCATTAAAATGATGGAACACACACAATGAGACAAAGAATTTGGTTGTTACAGAAGGGGTAAGTACACATCGAGGTCAGACAATACGTTGTGGTTTATGCCTATACTATATTTTGTTTTTTATTGGCCTATGTTGACAATGGCGCTGATTCTGTTGTTCACATACTAAACTAATTTTAAGTTAAGTGCATCTTTATCTTTTTATTTCATTAACAAAAGGATAGAAGATAACATTTTAGTTTAATCCTGTCAAATTAAGATATTCCATACACAGTTTAGACGCGATTATTAACATAGCGACAAAAATACATCAATCTACACACATCAAAAGTGTCTAGGGATCAACATATATTTTTGCAATAACTTTTCTCCTGATTGATATTAATTAAAATTTTCTTTAAGGATTCATCAGATAAAGTGTTTTCGTTTGTCACAGTAACGATAAACCAAGTCACCTTTGCATTAATAAAGAAATTTGCCATTTTCCTAATAAAGGGATATTTGACATTTGAACCACTAACACAAAAGTTCGAAAAAAAGACTGAAATAACAGTTTTCTCTATAATTTTATTGGGTAACTTAAACAATTAATAATCCGTGTTTCTACCGCGAACACTAACAACACAAGAACATCGGTTTGGCATACTCAAAATGAGTTCATCCAAATCACGCTGTGGAATGGCCGCCCATGTTCGTTGCAACAACAAAAAAAGGTCTTCTTGCGACTGGATACCCTCCATATTCGGCAGAGCTCTCCTCTGTAGCATATCCCATGCATGCTCAATCGGGTTCAAGTCTGGCGACTGAGCAGGCCAGGGCAGGACATTGATGTTAGCTGCGGCGAGAGTCTGTCTTACAACTCTTGCGGTGTGCGGTCGTGCATTATCATGCATTAACTGAAACAAGGGACCGATTTGCACTTGTAGAGGAACGATGACGTCTGATACAATCGTCTCAGCATAAATTTGAGCGTTGAGGTTGCCTCTGATCCAAATCAACTCAGTTCTTCCGCCGATCCAAATACCCGCCCATACCATGATGGTTCCACCACTATAAGGGTGGACTTCCTGGCAGGATTTTAATCGCTGTTGGCGTCCAGGGGTTCTCCAGTGTCGTATACGTCTTGTATCCGGTCTCTTTGTAGAGATAGAAAGAGATATAGATAGAAATAAATCTAATAGAGATAGATAGAAAACCGCATAAAAATGCTTGATCCCTAGACACTTTTGATGTGTGTATGTCAAGCGAGTACTAATTTGACTGGTCAAAATTAGCATATTATCATCTATCGTTTTCTTAATGAAAAAGAAAGATAAAGATGCATTGAACCATATTTTCGCTTCTTCTACTTGGTGGTAGCTTGGTGGGTGGTAGCGCATTGGTCAACTTGACTGCTTGTTTTCGGACACAGATTGTAGTTTTGTATTATATGGTAGTATCATGTGGACCATAAATGTTATGAAAAAACAAGCAAGACAAAGAAATATAATTTTTTTCGGTGTCGAAGAATGCGAGACATCCTACCATAACTTGGAGAATAATTTATTGCAATTCATAGGTGAAAAGCTAGCCTTAAAAGTGGATTGCAGAGATATTCAAGATATAAAGAGGGTGGGGAAAAAAGGCACTAAACCGCGACCAATAATTGTAACTTTTTCTACCCTTGGGTTAAAGATCAGCATTCTGAAGCAAAAAAGATTATTGAAAGACACCCAATATTACTTGAATGAAGATTTCCCTAAATACATATTAGAAAAAAGGAAAGAATTACAGGAAGAAGCAAATAGGGAGCGGGTAAAAGGAAACAAAGTCACAATAAAATACGACAAGCTTGTTATATTAAAATCAAACAACAAAAGATCACTAATGAATTCACCAGAGTCAAACCCTATTCCTCAAGCACTAGCTGGTAATAGTACAACAAGACCCCCCAAGAAAAACAAAATAAAACAATCAAACTCACCTATTACCAGATCAAACAGTGTCTCAGAGAGAGTTATAAAGCCAAGCATTCTAAGCTACTTAGTAAACAATAACGTCAATACACCACAAAATTAAACCAATGACAACACAACCAACAACTTACATTTATAGCAACCAACACCCCCCTCCCTCAACAAAAATACAACATTCAACCAATTTCAACTAAGCAACGAAAACCATCTTCCAACCCGGCTGGTCACCGTGGAAGATCAAGACCAAAACCCTCTAAAGAAGATACCTCGAACTTCTTCAATAATAACAAGCAAAGAGAAACAAACTCAAGAATTACCTAACTCAACTAAAAAGAATAACGACCTACTCTATATAATAACTTACAACGTCAGAACTTTATCTACTTATGAACGTTTAATCGAACTTAGCGAGGCACTCACTGCAGTCAAATACGACATAATTGGAATGTGTGAAATAAGGAGGATGGGTGCCTACACGTGGCATTCTTTAGAGGAGGCCTTCACCTTCACTTGAAGAGGGGTTCATGCATTCAACTTTTTTTTCTTTTCAAAAATCTAATCTAATAACTAACTATTGTATCGTACTTTTGCATGGAATAAAAGGCTTATTATTATTATTATTATCATGTGGACATTGTATTTAAATAAGATTGTAAAATCATTATATCATGTTTAAGGCAAAGACGGTAAGACTTATCTTAACGTCAAGATAATTTGTCCTCAGGGAAGCGCCAACAATGTAGGCATAATACTAACCTAGACAAACTTCAGTCTTTCTACGTATTCTTCTAAAACAATGGATCCATTGAATAACATGAAAGTTATCTTACACAATACTAATCTTTATTTCTTAAACGTTACAATTCGGAATCTTGTGAAAGTGTTTAAGAATGGCCATTTCTAATTTTCCCATAAAATTTAAAATTAGAAGGGTTACAGGTTGATAGTGTGGAGACAATTGGTCTAATGATGATGGTGACTCTGATATAATGAGACGTGTGACATTATCATCACTGTTCTTAATGATGATGAATTTATATGGGATGGAAATTCTTTGAATATTTCATGTTTATTTACAATAGGTTATTAACACGTAATTTAGAAAAATTGTGATGTAAAATATTTTAATAAGAATTATATCATTCTTATTTCTAATGGATAACAATTACCTTTTATATGTATGTTTTGAAATACAATCTATACATTTCGATATATCTTAGTATACAAATAAATAGTATTATACAGTATGTTAAGAAAACCCTGTCCGACCCGTGAAGGCGTTGTTAGGTATCGATAACTGATTCTACTAATGGATACAAAACCGAACTAAACTTTAAAAAAATCCGCCTAAAAAAATTAATATTATTTCGCAAAAAAAGGTAACTTAATAAATATGAGTTATTCACCCTTCCGCGGGCGGCGGGCGGCAGGGCACGCGGCACGTGGTCGCATCACTATTCGCTCATAATAATACTGGTGTTGTCACTTTTCTAAAAATTACCAAATTTCGGGGAAGTTGGAATTAATTCACGGGAAAAAAAGATTATTTCAAAATTCATTTGTATCGGTACTATGATGATTACATAAAATTTTATATTATATTTGGTCATGTGTTTACCTAACCTTTATTATCCTTATGGGTAGGACAGGGTTTTCTTAACATACTGTATATTTATTTAAGTACTAGCTTTCTGCCCGCGTGGAATTAGATTAGGTACATCGTTTTTTTAGATTTTCCTTGGGAATGTCGAATTTTTCCGGGATAATAAGTACCGTATTATTTAATCCGGACTTCTAACTTTACGTCTACAAAATTACAAAGCCATCGGTTCAGTAGTTACGACGTGAAAGCAAAACAAACAAACAAACTCACTTTACCATTTATAATATTAGTAAGGATACTTAGTCTGTCGTGGTGGACTAGTGGTTAAAACACCAGCCTCTCAAGTATGAGTGCGCGGGTTCTATTCCAGGTCTGGCAAGTACCAATGTAACTTTTCTAAAGTTATATGTACTTTCTAAGTATATCTTGGACACCAATGACTGAAGGTGAAGGAGAACATCTTGAGGAAACCTGGACTTTAAGTCTGAAATCGCCAACCCGCATTGAGCAAGCGTGGTGATTACGCTCAATCCTTCTCTGTATGAGAGGAGACCTGTGCCCAGCAGTGGGACGATAAAAAAAAAGGTTGATGATGATGATGATGAAGGATATTTATGTAATTATTTTGTGGATTATATGTGTATATTTAAAATTTTAAGTTTTAGACATAACACATTACTTAATATTTTTCTCTTCTTGTTCTTACACACTATTGTCATTTCTGTTTTACTTCTTCTTTCGCAGGTCAGCTGCAAGAAATTTCTTATGAAATAATCAGCATCTTTGTACACTACTTTTAATTTTGTCATATCTCTATGTATTTTGAATGAACAAAACAAAAAAAAATGAAAAAATATTTGTCGCGTTTTACTAAATTCATAATTATGAAAGTAAGGAAGTATCTAAATCTAACAAAATAATATAAGTCTCTGTGGTATCTATTTGAATCTGATAAACACTGCAACAGTCAGATTGATTTTGAAGAGACTCTCTCTGGCACATAAATGATGTTATAAGGACGTAAAATTATGTTATTACAAAAAAGTCAAACCCGTGAAATCCAATACGCTCCGACATACATGCAAAGTTGCGTGTGGGCACAGCTAGTAAAATGTAATTAAAATTAAATTCCTTGAAAACTATTCTTCTTCTTAATTTGACAGGGTTGAACTAAAATATTATCTTCTTTCCTTTTCTTAATGAATAACTCAAAAATACCCCCTTAGTCATAAACGCTGTTTAAAGTTAAGTAGTGATTAGCGATTCTTTAACCATACATATTTGACCTTTTGACGTAACTTAACTTTGATTATCCTTTATGAATAAGCACCACAGAGTTTAAGGGGTTTATTCATCAATAATGATTAAAATTAAGTTACGCGCAAACGTCTAAAATGTATGTTTAGAGAATCACTAATCACTAGTTAACTTTAAGCAGCGTTTATGAATAAGGGGGTTAGTTTAGATAGTGAACTAGAGAATCGGTACCAGTTCGGGTAGCATGACCTGCTGTCATCCATACATACATCACATACACCATCAACATCCAGTCGCATCCGTAGCTTTTCAGCTTTGGAGTCTGGGATCCTTTACCAGTCTAACTGCTGATTTTGGCCAAACTTCGATATTTTCCGGGAAGCGACTGCCGTCTGACCTCCACAACCCGAAGGCGATATCTAAGCATTGCAGTTAGACCAATTGTTAGATTTTTGAGGGCTCCAACAACCCGTTACGACTGCCACTAGACGTTCGTATGGCAACCGGGACCAACGGCTTAACGTGCTTTCCGAGGCACGACCACGATCATTCCTACAGAAGTATCAAAAAGAATAGAAGACCTTATTTCTCTCCATGACTATGGAGCTTAACTTGTAATCCATTATTATGACATATCCATCAAAAACTGGTTTATTCATATTACCCTTAGCAAACTCACGCATGAGGTGGTGATGCTGCGGCGGTGGCCTTGGACAGTGTTCGTCGAGTAGCCTCACGATGTCGTCGTGCATCCTCTCCTGGGCCACGTCTCTAGGCAGCCGGTCCATATGGTCTGTTATCTCCCTGTTTGCCATAGCGTCTAACAATGCTCGGCATGCCCCATAGGGTGCCCCGTGCTTTCCGAGGCACGACCAAACCAGTGCAAATATTCATATTCATGCATACAAATATTTGCACTCCTTGCGCTGCGACCGCGTTCGCTAGCACTACGCCACGGAGGCTGACATACATCACTTATACCGATGGCTCTTTATGGGATTTTTCAAGGAATTTAATTTTTTTATTACATTTCACAACAAATATTTATGTAATTCTTTCTACAATTCATGAAAAGGCTTACTGTTTGAACTGAAACAAAGAGTAACTGTCTTCTGCCAACACCATTTCACGTAAGCGTGAAGATATGTTTAGCTTCAAGCAATAAAATTTCGGTTTCTAAGACTATTTGAACAAAGGGCATCTTTATTGCACAAAGGCTGATTGTTTTGAGACAAAACAATTCTTTTGAAGTATAATATCTTGACGTCTAAGTTGGCGTGAAGTCATCAAAATACTTTACTGATATTGAAGAAATAATTATAAATTATTTTATCTACTCTCATATCAAAAAATTAAAAATATAAAACTAAAAAGGAGTTTATATTGACGTACTTTACCCATAGTACATCGAAAGGAAATTAAAAAATTATAACATTATTTCTCTAACAAAATAATGTTATAATATTTTTTTTTTTCATTACCGTACAGATTACAAACCATAGATAGCACTATTTCATTTTTTTATCTGTGGCTGCGCGCATTTGGCGCGTGCGCTTTGATGCAGGGTGCAGAATTTTGGCGCCAAATACGTTTCTTTGCACTGCAAGTCGTTGTTGTGTTTCGCTGGACACATAATTTATTATTATTGTTTCTTAAAATGTATGAGATTAGATAAAGTAGTCTATGAAACTGTAATAATTAGGTATTACACACTCGTGTGATACTATTAAAAAACTCTCTTCGCTCGTTTTTTAAACTCACACTCGTGCATAATATCCCTCATTATGTAACAGTTTCATAAACTATAAGTAGTTATCATAATTAACTTATAATGTTCCCGCTCCTGGGATGCAGGCCTCCTCTCAGTGAGAGGAAGTAGGCAGTAATCTACCACGATATCCCAGTCCAGTTTGTTAGATGTTACATGTATTCGAAGTTTTGAATTGCTTGATTTAATTCCCCCATCTCCGTTCCATCATCGTACGGCGGGTTTCCAGCCTTTTTTTTTGTTGGGTTGGGAAATCATTAAATGACTTCTCTCGCTCCGGGCGGAGCGGAAGTGCGTGTTAGACTTTTACTGACTAAAACCCACCCGTGTTTCTTCGCTTGCCTGTGCGACGGCCAGGGCCACGGTTTCTTGCTTAACCAACCCGCAACCCTGACCCAGGAGGCATCGGTCTTTGTAGACGCCGTCACGATATGCTGACATCTCTCTGAGGCGCGCGTGAAACACGAAACGCCGTCGACTAGGGCCTGGTCCTTACCGGGCGGCGAGCTGCCCACTGCTCCCCGCCCGCAGACCCGCGCCTACGGTGGCTGGGAGTTTGGTGTCATCTCTCGACCAAGGCGTCATTGGAATTCCCGTTGCCTCACGTGCTCCGCCTCCTCTTTTGCCAGCATCACTGCTTCGCAGAAGGAGGTGACGGCCTGCCATGCACTCTCGCTCCGGACCATGGCCTAGACCAGGGTCGGACGCGAGAGATCGCCGCCGATCGCCGCTACGAGGACACGGCGGTGCTCTACCCTAGCCAGGCAGACCTCCACCGTATGCTCGTGGTACCTCTCTAGCCACTTCTCAAAGAGGGGACTTACCGCCGTTATTGTGGCGTGCCTAGTGAGTTTCCACCCTTACGTTGTTGTCACCACAACGATCCGAACGAAGCGTTTCGCCTCGTCTTTTATACCGCGTACATCGAGGGACTGGAACATTTTGCCAGCGGCGGTGTTTCCGTCGGACTTCAATTTAAGTGTCTTCAAGGCTAGCGTAAACAGGCTCTTAATAAACTAGTGCGCTTTAGCATCAACGATTGCATCACTGCTTACCATCAGGCGGGATTTGGTCAAGCACTTATTTTTAATTTATGAAAAAAAAAAAGACTTGCAGGTTTCCTCGCGATGTTTTCCTTCTCCGAACTTTTAGCACAAAGACAATGGAATCGTGTTGGAATGGCAAATTTATAAAAATAGCTTCGATATTCATTGCGTTATTTACGTATGCAAGCAAACAAATTTTTCGAACATATGGAGCAATGGATTAGCAATATTGACTGCATGGTTAGCACAGTAGTTAAGGTTGCTAGAGTTAAGTTACTGTTGCGCTGCGTGTCGCGGGTTCGATTCCCTCACGGAACAAATACATAATTGTATGACCTACAATTAGTTGTTCCGGGTCTGGATGTTTGTGTGTGTGAATTTATATGTTTGTAAACGCACACAGGACACAGGAGAAATTCCTAGTGTGGGACAACGTTTTATATAAAAAAAAAAATTGGTTGTCTGTAGAACTCCGTCTACTGCCGATATTTGAACGTGACAACGTCTATTCGCTCTAGTGGTGGGGGTAAAGTAGGCGTGGACTCCGTGTGGCGTCAGATTCGGCCGTTACGGTGTTTTCGAGAATGACTCCACGCCGTACCAATTTAATAGACGTTGTAACGTCAAAAAGAAAAATATGCTTCGAAATGATTGAAATGCGGGTGCAGCACTCTAATTGCGTAAAGTTCCATTATTATTAGTTGGAATCATTTTGAAACAAATAACCAATCCATTCCTTCATATGTTCCAAAATGTCTACTCAAAATCACAAATAACGCAATGAATGTTGTTGAACTGTCATAATGAAACCCATTGCTATTGATAGTGTGTTACGCAATTGACAGCCTCCGTGGCGTAGCGGTAGCGAACGCGGCCGCTGCGCAAGGAGGCGCGGGTTCGATCCCCGCACAGTGCAAATATTTGTATGCATGAATATGAATATTTGCACTAGTCTGATCGTGCCTCGGAAAGCACGTTCAGCCGTTGGTCCCGGTTGCCATACGAACAACTAGTGGCAGTCGTTACGGGTTGTTGGAGCCCTCAAAAGTCTAACAATTGGTTTAACTGCAATGCTTAGATATCGCCTTCGGGTTGTGGAGGTCAGACGGCAGTCGCTTCACGGAAAATATCGAAGTTTAGCCAAAATCAGCAGTTAGACTGGTAAAGCGGACCCCAGACTCCAAAGCTGAAAAGCTACGGATGCGACTCGGATTAACGCTGAGATGATGATGATGATGTGTGAGTTACGTAATTACCCTGAAGGACCAATTATATGCAGGTAGTATAACACTGATAAATAACATAACTCGTAAGACGGCTGACCAATTATTTGTATAATTGGTATGTACGTAGGTATGCCTTATCATCATTCTAGAGATTAGAAATAAACAAAACTTTGATTCCTCAGACGCCTTTGAGACGAAAAGGGTCTTAAAATTATAGCCTCCATTCGAATAAAGATTAATTGCGACTTAAAAATACTCCCGACAGCTCAAACGTCAAAAGCCCATCAAAAAAAAAAAAAAAAGCAAATAAGAACATAATCTGTCGGCACACAAACAAACAAATGCTACGTCATACCGCCATGATTAATTCTCATTATACAATGCGCAAGCGCAGTTATTAATGAACACATCGTGATTCTTTGTTTATCTTTTGTGGGAAAGAATTATAAAATCCTTTCTAAAAACATGAGTGTGTTGAGGTTTTTATTAAAGGGGAATGTGGTGTTTGAGTTTTCTTTTTGGAAGAATTTTTTTTTATATATAAATTATAAACCAGCGCTTGACCGCAAACCCGTCTGATGGTAACAGTGATGCGATCGTTGATGGTAAAGCGCGCTAGTTTATTAAGAGCCTATTCACTCTAGCCTCGAAGACACTCAAATTGTATTGTGACGGAAACACCGACGCTGGCAAACTGTTTCAGTCCCTTGATGTACGCGGTATAAAGGAGGAAGCAAAGTGAGTGATATTATAGTGACTAGTGAGCATAAGTTTATTAAAATATTGCAGTGTGATTATGTAACTACATATCTCACCTTAAAACTTACTTCAGAAACGGAATGAATCACAAAATAGCCAGCGCTCAGAACGGGAAAGGTAATTTGAAAATTTCTCATCCAAAAATATACCTAGATAATGGTAGGTACCCAATCCTTTCTACGCGAGTCCGACCGGCATCTGGGCAGTTTTTCTTTTTGCTCGCCTCCAAAGAGTTGATCCCAAGAAAGAAATCCAAATGGTTTGTAAAAATCTCATCGTAAATACTTCAGTGAAACGTACGGAGGACGGATCTGAGCAGTTGTGTTGCGATGTGTGCCGGATAAGATGCGCCAAATGTTGTTATGTCGGGAGTTTGTCGTGGAGGGTCTCCAGATCAATCTCGCATTGGTCAAATCGTTGGTCGTGTCATCTCGCTCAACTGCCGTCTTCCTCCCTTTTCACTCAGGTTTTGTTCAATGAATAGGCTCTTAATAAACTAGCGCGCTTTACCAGTCAAGCACTAGTTCATAATTTATTTAAAAAAGAAATCGAGTAGAGCACTCAGAACTAATGATTTATGATGACCAATAGACCCACATTCATGAATCAATCCTTTGTGAAAGAACCAAGTTTTTATTGCTTCAAAGCTTGTAAAGTTTACACTTTAATACCATCACTGTAAATTACTAGTGGTGTTAACAGGAGTGTTGTATTTGTTCTGGTTGAACAATGGACCTTTTAGAGACCGTTGTGTAGAAATGGTGAGATTAATCTTATATTTTGTATGTATGATTATACACAGGCCTCCGCCAGTTGCAAGGTAGTGGGCCAAAATCCACCAAACGAGGATAGTGCGGGTTGACAGATGTAACTTTTTTTTTAATAATTATAAACTAGCGCTTGAAAGCAATCCCGCCCGATGGTAAACAGTGATGCGATCGTTGATGGTAAAGCGCGCTAGTTTATTAAGAGCCTATTCACTCAGAAAAACGGAGCGAATAGGAAGGAAGACGGCAGTCGAGCGTTAAACCCAACAACACGACCAACGATGCTGCGCCAAAGGGAGATTGATCTGAAGACCCTCCACGACCAAACTCCCAATACAACAACATTTGGCGTATCGTACCCGGCACACATCGCAACACAACTGCTCAGACCCGTTCTCCGTACGGCTTCACCAGACATCATGCCGGAACACGACAAATCGCTTGGCGGCAAGGCTTTGTCTGGTGGGTGGTAACTTGTCTTAGAATTTTTCGTTCTAGACTGTGCTGGTTTCCCCACGATTTTTATTCATTTGATAGTAGTGGTGATAAGACATTTTGCACGAAGATGAGATGTGTGTCGGGTATGATGCGCTAAATGTTATTGTGTCGGGAGTCTGCAGGTCGTGGAAGGTCTTCAGATCAATCTCCCTTTGGCGCAGCATCGTTGGTCGTGTTGTTGGGTTTAACATTGCATCACCTCGCTCAACTGCCGTCTTCCTTCCTATTCGTATTCACTCAGTTTTTTTTTTTTGAGTGAATAAGCTCTTAATGAACTAGGGCGCTTTACCATCAGCGATTGCATCACTGCTTACCATCAGGTGGGACTGCAGTCAAGCACTAGTTTGTAATTATTAAAAAAAAAGAACAGCGCCTTTCTTGTTTTGAACCTACAACCTATAAGTTGTTAGTCCTGTCCTTACCACTGTGCAACTACTGCAGTCATAATCCTATATAAATATCTTATTTCAACACTACAGTAGCCAGTAGGTATTTTGAAGTTTCAAGTTCCTTCATGACACAAAACAGATATCTGAGATCATTGTAAAACCTGAGACGAAATATCGATGCATTTTTTTTTATTAATTACAAACTAGCGCTTGACCGCAATCCCGGCTGATGGTAAGCAGTGATGCGATCGTTGACGGTAAAGCGCGCTAGTTTATTAAGAGCCTATTCACTCAGAAAAACTAAGCGAATAGGATGGAAGACGGCAGTTGAGCGAGATGATGCAATGTTAAACCCAACAACACGACCAACAATGCTGCGGCAAAGGGAGATTGATCTGAAGACACTCCACGACCAAACTCCCAACACAACAACATTAGGCGCATCGTACCCGGCACACATCGCAACACAACTGCGCAGACCGTCCGTCCGTCGACTAGTTTCTGTAATAAATCCGTTACTGTTCAAGCAGTATGGCTATGCAATATGGAATGACTTACTCATGTCGACAATATAATAATAAAGCCATTTATTCCACATTTATACATATTTCAAGTGTTGTTAGTAGTTTGTTAATAATTTTGCTTAAATTATTTAAAATTATTATATTATTAGGTATCTGAATATGAAATATGGATGTCTGTGGGGTAAAGGCCTCCTCCACCTTCTTCCATAGCTCTCTGTCATAGAGACAGACTCTACCAAGTTTCATCCAATCGTTTCCGACTACTTGGATGATATCGTCAGCCCACTATCTCATTGTCTTCCAACAATTCTTTTTCCTGATGGACCTTTCCATCCCGTATCGGTAAAGGGTGCTCAATCTTTGTCAACTTTTATATCACTACATTTTTTTATTATAAATAAAGTTACTTTCTCTATTCCTATGTCCTTTTGTATGAATAAATCTTTAAAACTACGGAACGGATTTTGATGCGGTTTTTTTTAATCGATAGAGTGATTACAGAGGAAGGTTTTTATATGTACTCGTACTAGCTGTTTCCCGCTACTCCGTCCGGGTGGCCTTTGTTTTTACAGCGCGCGGTGGTTCCCGTTTCCGTGGGAATACCAAGATAAATACCTACATTACTGCATGGTTTCCTCAAAATCCATTCAGTAGTTTTTGAAAAGTCCATTCCGAATAAAATTAAATAGAGCTCAGTTGCAGTCATAAGCGCCTGTTAAAATAATGGGAGCAATATGTACGTCCGCGTCACTTCCTCTCTTTCTTTATACAGTTAAGAAAACCCTGTCCGACCCATAAGGATAATAAAGGTTAGGTAAACACATGACCAAATAAAATATAAAATTTTACGTAATCATCATAGTACCAATGCAAATGAATTTTGAAATAATCTTTTTTTCCCGCGAATTAATTCCAACTTCCCCGAAATTTGGTAATTTTTAAAAAACTGACAGCACCAGTATTATTATGAGCGAATAGCGATGCGACCACGTGCCGCGTGCCCTGCCGCCCGCCGCCCGCGGAAAGGTGCATAACGCACATTTATTAAGTTACCTCTTTTTGCGAAATAATATTTATTTTTTTAGGGGGATTTTTTTTTAAGTTTAGCCCGGTTTTGTATCCATTAGTAGAATCAGTTATCGATACCTAACAACACCTTCACGGGTCGGACAGGGTTTTCTTAACATACTGTACTATAAACATTATAATTGTATTTCATTTGCGGTATTAATAGGTGTATATATTTACTTAAGTTATTCATCATCATCAACCTTTTTATCGTCCCACTGCTGGGCACAGGTCTCCTCTCATACAGAGAAGGATTGAGCGTAATCACAACGCTTGCTCAATGCGGGTTGGCGATTCCAGGTTTCCTCAAGATGTTTTCCTTCACCTTGTATTCAGTAAAACAGTATGATACACTTAATGTACAATTATATTTATTGTATGTATAATCAAAATAGTAAACCGTAGATTACCTACACTATTTGTGTCTTCCTTTCTCTTGGTATTCCATACAAAGGTTTCATGTAAAATATCGCGTTCAGCGATAAGACCGATTCACCATCGGACGATTCGTCGCACGGCGAGTTTCCACCCTTAGGCTGAGGCTACAGTAGGGAGCGATTTGCGATGAGACTGGAAGAAAGAAACGAGAAAAACATGGTATGCTTACATTACAAGCGAAATTCCGGCGTAATTCATCGATGACATGGCTACAGTACACATGCTCAACAACGAATCGGTCGTTTTCTTAGAATGCGATCAAATCATCCATCGTGGTTTACTATACGCATAATGTAGCCACATGCTTATTTAGCAGCACTATGGAACTAGTCGTGCAAGTGAGAAATTTTCTAATAAATCCGCTTCAATTTCGCTCATATGTAGCCGATGCCGTGATTTCAGTAATGTTGTTCCTATCGCATAAAGAAATCAAAAATCGCTAGTAATATATGATGTACGGTGTAGCCATATACGTGAGCATTCATTTACTTGTTTTAATCGCTCATGTGTCGTAGGTCGCGTCGCGGCCTAATGTAGTCTCAGCCTTATGTTGTTAACACCATTACGATTCGGACGAAGCGTTTCGCGTTCGCCTCCTCTTTTATCCCGCGTACGTCGAGGGACTGGAACAATTTGCCAGCGTCGGTGTTTCCGTTGGACTACAATTTGAGTGTCTTCAAGGCTAGAGTGAATAGGCACTAATAAACTAGCGCGCTTTAACAACAACGATTGCTTCACTGCTTACCATCAGGCGGGATTGCGGTCATGCGCTAGGTAGTTTATAATTTATATAAAAAAATAAAAGACCAGCCATTGTAAAATCGTCATCCATCTTCAGACCAACGGCGCCAAGCATAGCTTAACCTGATCGAAACTCTCTAAAAAGGACAGATCCTTATTCTTTCTTAGTTCTTATGAACAATACCGAAATAATTTCAAGGCAACATTACATTATTGCGTCTGACATGTATTTAATGTACAACATAAGTACATAAGTACTTAGCTCTACGTATCGTGGGAACTTCGGTGCGATGAAAGGCTTAAACCAGCTACTCTTTCCTTCTCATACGATTACGTATATCGCCGTCTCTGTCACATATTCGTGACTATACGATTTTGCTTTAGAAACTGAGGGGCAATTTGTACTTTGCGTTCCGACAGACGATTTTTAATGAAGATTATATGTATCTGAGTTGAGTTTAATAATTTCATTGGTCCAAGTCGTGGTGGCGTAGTGGTTAAAACACCAACCTCACAAGTATGACTGTGCGGGTTCGATTCCAGGTCAGGCAAGTACCAATGTAACTTTTCTAAAGTTACATGTACTTTCTAAGTATATCTTGTACACCATTTACTGAAGGTGAAGGAAAACATCTTAAGGAAACCTGGACTTCATAAGTCTGAAATCGCCAACCCGCATTGAGTAAGCGTGGTGATTACGCTCAATCCTTCTCTGTATGAGAGGAGACCTGTGCCCAGCAGTGGGACGATAAAAAGGTTGATGACGAAGTCGTGGTGGCCTAGTGGTTAAAACACCAGGATCTCAAGTATGTGTGTGCGGGTTCGATTCTAGGTCAGGCAAGTACCAATGAAACTTTTCCAAGTTATATGTACTTTTTATGTATATTTTGGGATTATCAGTGACTGATTACAATGTGAAGGAAAACATCTTGAGTAAACCTGGACTTTGAGCAAACGTGGTGATTACGCTAAATCGCTCAAACCCATCAGACACTTTACGAATATTGATGTGCTGCAATGAACTGTGATGATGAAATACTCGTATAATCACATCTCTCAAAAGGGGAAAACATCGTTAGTAAACCGACATGTCCTGTAGCCAACACTTCGAAGACATCTGACATTTACCAACCCGCGTGGTATATCATGGCCCACTCTCTCTTAGCCAGAGGAGGATTGTGTCCCAAAAGTGGGACATACTTTTCTCGGTGGTAGGCCATAACATCGGCTGCCGGCAAAAGTTACCACCCACCAGACAAAGTCTTGCCGCCAAGCGATTTGTCGTGTTCCGGCATGATGTCTGGTGAAGCCGTACGGAGGACGGGTTTGAGCAGTTGTGTTGATGTTGTGTTGGGAGTTTGGTCATGAAGGGTCTTCAGATCAATCTCCCTTTGGCGCAGCATCGTTGGTCGTGTTGTTGGTTTTAACATTGCATCACCTCGCTCAACTGCCGTCTTCCTTCCTATTCGCTCAGTTTTTCTGAGTGAATAGGCTCTTAATAAACTAGCGCGCTTTACCATCAACGGTCGCATCACTGCTTACTATTAGGCGGGATTGCGGTCAAGCGCTAGTTTATAACTATTAAAAAAAAAAAAACATAGGCTGATTATGTATGAGGCGGATATGTCCGGCCTCGTTACACAAAAATTTAATGGTTTACGTCCGTTATCTTGGTTCTTATGAAGCTTTGATACTTTGATACGATTTTTCTCGAAACTTTAGCTGTGTTTACTTTTAATTCCAGTACAAACAGAAACCATAACTACCAAACTGGACTAATCATCATCCTCAACCTTTTTACCGTCCCACTGCTGGACGCAGGCCTCCTCTCGAAAAGAGGGAGTAAGGCAGCTGCTCCTGAAACTCTGATATTCAGCCAGTTCACTCCAGAGAGCGTTGGCTAGCCTTCTTAAATTAGGTACTTCATCTTCTTCTTCAGCCTTTCCATGATGACCGGTCTTGTGGTGCTCACGTCCATCGGCTTTTCGTGACCTTCACCAGGTCATCGGTCCACCTTGTTCGGGGCCTCCCTACGCTGCGTCTTCCGGTACATGGTCGCCACTCCAGGACCTTACTTCCCCATCGGCTATCGGTTCTACAAGTAATGTGCCTCGCCCACTACCACTTAATTTAGCTTAAATTACAAGTCCTACAAAATAGACATCCAGATAACGTAGACATAACGTAAAAGCACAGAACAGATGAAAAATATTCTCTATTCCGTGCATAAAAGAGTGGAGAAAAGATTAAGCTAAAAATTAAATGTAAAAGAGTGGAGAAAAGATTAAGCATCTTTTCTCCACTCATTTATGAACGGAATAGAGAATATTTTTCATCTGTTCTGGGCTTTTACGTTACGTAAGTTATCTGGATGTCTATTTTGTAGGAATTGTTATTGTTGAGAAATTTATAATATTATAGACAAAGAAGTTCAAAAAGGATCTTTGTGGCAAAAGTACAATATAAAACGTTATTTTCTTTATACGGAACCTGAATATGTATATACTCAGGGGCACAATTAACCGGCCACCTACATTTTTGCAAGTTCTGCAAATTTTTCATGAATTTTGTTATGATATTAAAATAAGCGGAATTACACAAACATAAATAAAACATGTGTAAGTTGTTAAATGGTTTATTGTGACAAAAAAGGAATTATTGTGATTTCGGAGTTTTTTTTTTAAAAAAAAGCCAAAGTCCATTTAAAAAAAAAACTGTACTCTAAAGGAGGATGAAGCGATTGTATACAAACTTGGGCCCGGCGTTGGCGTTAACTGATAGCTTAATCCCCTGCAAATCTTCACTGAAAATGTTGCATATTTTGGCGATCAGAGAGCTGCCTTTTACGAGAGCTAGTTCCTAAGCTACAAGAAACATTTTTACATCACTCGGTTGCATTTTGGCCACAAAACTGGATAACGGTCGTAAGGCACGGCACACACGCCAGCGCCAGTGCTCCAATACGCTCGAGTCAGCTGTTGTCCAGAGTAGGTATAACCTAATTTTCCCTAATACATTTTGGAGAAAATGCAAAGACAATGGTATGAATGGAGGGTTATCTCTCATGAAACAACATTTTTCAGACTTACGACGATTGCGCGATCGTAATCTATACTAATTTTATAAAGCTGAAGAGTTTGTTTGAACACGCTAATTTCAGGAACTACTGGTCCGATTTGAAAAATTCTTTTTGCGTTAGATGACCCATTACTCCAGGAAGGTTTTTGGACTATATAACATCCCGCTGCGACCAATAGGAGCGGAGCATAACTAACTCCACTCGCTAGTAGTATTATAACTTTTGAAAATTGTTAAAATGTTGTTACATGGAGTGGATCTTAAAAAAAAACTATCACCGTCAACGATCCATAGACAACTACTGTTTTGTCCAGCCTGTATCATGGAAACAGTATCGATAATATTTTATTTAATCCATTAAGAAAGTAAATCTGTTTTTATTTAAATAGTAAACCATTTAATAGCTGAAATGTTTTTTTCGACGCAGTTCTCGCCTGGCATAAAGCAGGATTCATTTTTTTTAGATGTATAATCTATTCATATAAATCGATATTTCATTTAATCGATTGTTTCGGGAATGCCTAAATATTTTTTTATACATATTTCTCAGGTTCTAGATAGAAAAAATGGGCTGATTTTTTGTGTATTAGGGTGAAAAAAAACATGAATTTTTTTTTGAGCTATATATCAACTAGCTACAAGGGAGCCCACAAGTTTCCACCTCCTTTGCGAAATATTGTGTATTTCCTCCTCTGGCTGTGATGACCTCTTGCAACTGATTTTGACGCCCATCCATTATGTCTTGGATGTCGCTTTGGGGGATGTTTTCCCACTCCTCTATCGCTGCAGCTCTTAGCTCACCGATGGTGCTTGGAGCTGGTGAACGATTCCGGATTTGTCTTTTGAGATTATCCCACACATGCTCTATTGGGTTCAGGTCAGGACTTCGGCTGGCCATGGTAATCGCTGATAATTGACGGTATCTACATATTCGATAACAATTCTCGCGGTGTGTGTGCACGGGAATTATCGTGCATTAAAACAAAATCGTCGCCTATAAATGGCGCAAATGTGGTTCTAGGACTTCTGTCACGTGCCTGTGAGCATTACCACCATACCATTGTCGAGCCTCCATGGTAACCTACGGTTTCGACCACTGCACATTCAGCAAACCGTTCTCCGTGGCGTCTATACACGCGCTGACGCCCATCATTTCCTCGTAGAGCAATTCTTGATTCATCTGAGAAAAGAACCACCTTCAATTGTTCAGAAGTCCAATTTGCGTCTTGGGCAAATCTTAGTCTCTCTCTTCTGTGAGCTGCAGTCAATTCTGGGACTCGTGCTAATCGAAATGCTCTCCTTCTTATTGTTTGTAGGCTTACACTCACATTTCGAACTTCGAATAATCGGCTACAAGCCTCAGAAGCTGTTATGAACGGATTTCGCAGAATATTCGACCTCCTTGATGCCCTAGCCTTCTTTTATAGGAATCGGTCTCCCTGTATCGCCGGATTGCATCTTGGCTAGTGCTTCGTGGATATCCAAGCATTCGTCCATACCTACGCTGGCTGAACCCATCGTCCGCAAATGCCACAACCCTAGCTGAACCAGCTGCACCCAATGGCATTTTTTTCTTCAGAATAAGCAACTGAATAGATTGTAATCATTTTTACACCATGTTATATTTTTCTCAAATACATTTAGAAATTGTTGCAGTGTGGTAACCGACCGCGTAACACAGTTGACGGTAGATCATTATACTAGGCGCGTGAGACAGTAATATTTAAATCAACTTTCAATCTTAATAATTTATGAGGCTTTTTATTAAATAAGTTATTTAGTTTTTACGAAAACTACTAGTGTCCATGTTAAAAACCTTTTAGAATCAGGGGTGATCACTACCTGGAACGCTGTACCTTTTACTATATGTCTACTAAATCTGAAATGTTTCCTAATCCGGTCATACCTTGACCAGCAGATTTTTTTTTATTTTGCCGTGTTTTAATGGTTTCCGCCAAAATACGTAGCTATGTTATAAACATTTACGTTATTTAGTTGTTATGTGTTTGTTTTTTTTATTTCAGTATCGTTATTTAACATTGTCTTTAGAATTGTTAATTTTTTTATTAAATAAGTTCAAGCTCATCTGGGAAATTAGATGTTGTAAAATTAATTCTGCTTCTATGAACCTTGTTTGGCTAAAGCTAGCGCGAATTGAGTATAGTTGGCATAAATGATTTGACTTTGTCATCTTCTTCTCTCTTTAGTCTCACCCAAATCGTATTCTACATTTCATTCAAGTGCACCAGCACCTTTATAATGTTCAATGACTGTAGATTTATGACGTCCTATTACACGCATGGGTTACCTGCTCACGCGCATGACATTTTAGTGGGTGGGTCCCATTCACGTCACGAGAACGAGTTATTTTAATGTCAAATGGTTGATTCATGGAAGCAAGTTGTACATTTCATGTTAGATCAGGTACTACTACAACTGCGTAACGTATTTTGAGATAACCAGCTTTTACAAGAAAAGGACGGGAGATAAAATCCATAGATAATTTAGACATGACTAAAATTCTGGCCACTACTAGCACATCGACATATCTGTAGGTGAAAGCTAAAGGACCTTAAGTCACATTTTACAAATTATTCAGTAGAGCTCATTAAAGATGTCTATGCCCGAAGTTAGATATTAAAATCGACCATATATAAAAAGTAAATAGTATATCTTTGTAGAATAAGAAGTATGATTATGGAGTTTTATTAAGCTAATTTTATATAATCGATTTATTATTTAAAAATTAAAATAGTGAACAATATTAAGTGATCGTACGATCGTTTACTTTTATACGCTTAGGGACATAATGTTGTTTATAATTTTATATTTATGGAATTAGTGACTGTAGGACTTAATATCTTTTACCATTTGATCAATACGGGTATACCAAATAAGAATGTTTGAAAAAACAAAAATGACAAAAAATGGATTTAAGGTCCTTTAGCTTTCACCTACGGATATACTAATGGACATGCCTAGAGATGAGACTTGTGGCACTCCGAAAGAAAGAGAGGAAACGAAGTTTCAGTCTATCTTTATCCCTCTCAAATTCATCAATCATCTATGAGGAATAGAGATAGTGTTAGACCGAAAGCATAGGCCATCTCTCTCACTCTTTTCAAACTAAAAAAATACAGCAGATTATACGCGTACGGCATGTCCATTTGTATATTATGTCGATGTACTAGCATGTCTTTCAAGTTCTATCGTTTCCATATTTCCCGCCAATTTTGAATTTGGAACTGTTCTTTATTCGAATGTGTTAATATTTTGAATCTCAAATCAGTCACAGCGTCGATTGGAATCTGACGAAGGAAGACCCAAAATCCGCCTTTACTGAAGAGAATATTATTGCTGTGAGACAACAAATTTTCGAAGATCGTCATGTAACTATGTATATCGAGAGATACAGGATCTGTTAGGCATCCCAGCCTCTATAACCATTTAGAAGATCTGGCATGAAGCGCTTGGTGTGAGAAAGCTAGTTTGCCGTTGGACACCGCATCTGCTTTCTGATGATCACCAGACGACCCGCGTCAGATGGTTGAATCTTGGATCTATGCCTACGATCCTGATTCCTAACAACAATCTACAATCTGGATCTTCCAAAACGAGTCAGCCCCGACTAAAGTTGTTTTTTCGTAGCACTACTTAGATCATAGATGAATCTGGCCACGTTCGTTGGAAAAACCGGCCATGTTGTGACTATTGCACTTGAAGATCGTAGACGTATCATCCTGCACTATGACAACGCCAGCTCACATAGCACTCGTCAAACAATTAAGTACCTATTTGAAGCAGGAAAAGTTGAAATTCTTGACCATCCTCCATTACAGTCCTAACCTAGGCTTTAACAAATCCTTTACATTTCCTAAAATTTCGAAAAGCCTTCGTGGTCAAATGGTTCCGTTGGTGAAGAAGCAGTCGACGCTTTCAGATCAACAATTTTGAACTCCCTCACTTTAGACTGGAATAAATGTTATAATAACTAGTTTGAGTGAATGGAAAAGTGTATAGAGCTATTGGGTATACGGTTCTGGTTGTGTTTTTTTCTTCAAATGACATAACATTTTCTCGGTGGTAGGCCATAACATCGGCTGCCGGCAGAAGTTACCACCCACAAGACAAGGTCTTACCGCCAAGCGATTCGTCGTGTTGCGACATGATGTTTGGTGAAGCCGTCCGGAGGACGGATCTGAGCAATTTTGTTGCGATGTGTGCCGGGTGCGATGCGTCAAATGTTGTTGTGTCGGGAGTTAGGTCGTGGAGAGTCTCCAGATTAATCTCTCTCTAGCGCAGCATCGTTGGTCGTGTTGGTCTTGGGTTTAACATGGCATCACCTCGCTCAACTGCCGTCATCCTTCCTATTCCTAAGTGTTTTAAGTGAAATAAACTAATGCGCTTTACCAACAACGATTGCATCACTGCTTACCATCAGGGGGGATTGCAGTCAAGCATTAGTTTATAATTATTAAAAAAAATAACTTAAAAGGCATGCCTCGTATCCCTCTATTCATTTTGAAGAAGAAAATGAGCCAGATGCATTGCTTAACATGTTTAAAAAATGTGTCTACCCAACAACGCAAATAACACAAATAACGCAATGAATGTTGTTGAACTGTCAAAATGAAACTCACTGCTACTTACACATAGTGTGTTATTTATACCCCGCTGGTATTCAATGGTTATTCAATTATATTATTTCCTTTATTTTACGATATTTAATATAAATTATATTTTTTATTTCATTATTTATTTATGCTTTCGCACATAATTTGTACAATGGCGGACTTAATTAATGCCTTAGGCATTCTCTACCAGTCAACCATAGGTGAGATTAGTAGCAGGTGCTTTAAAGGAAAACATTATTATGAAAACATACTCTTAACACTATATAAAAAAAAATACTTAAATAAGCTATATAAACATACATACTATTACCAAAATATATTATACTTATAATATATAGTATATATTATAAGTTTTGTATGTATATATTATATACATACAAAACTAAAAATTTGGGAGACAGGTGTTGTAATGACTCCACCCTAATTGTTGCGAAAATAACTCTGCAATTTCCACTTAAATGCAAACCGACTGGCGGCCATCCTGATATCAAGAGGAAGCGCATTCCACAGAAGAATAGATTGAATATGAAATGAAGAATGAACAAAGTCAGACGTATGTGAAGGACAGAGTAAGAGAAGATTTTTAGAAGATCGCAGATTCTTAGTGTGAGAAGAACATAAATATTGGAAGTGAGTCACAAGATAAGAAGGAGGAGTGGGTTGAGAAGGGTAAAGAGCGTGGTCAAAGCGCGAAAATTTCTTCTCTGGCGAATGGGTAACCATTTGAGTTCAGACCTGTAGCTCGACACATGGTCATATTTCCTGAGATTGAATATGAACCTGATCCCATTGTTGAGCAATCTATCAAGCTTATCCAGCAAAGCCACATTCAGATCAAAGTAGCACACATCACCATAGTCAATAATAGGGAAAATCAGAATCTGCACAAGCATGGTTACAATATAAGTACATTTAAAAATATAAAAAAATAGTAGCCTACCGGTGTCGGAAACAGGGTCTAAGCTACCGGCGATCAGTAATGCGAGCCGTGTCCAGTTAAGTACCGCTTTTTAAATCAAGCCCTTGGTCCAGCTGCCTAACGAGAGCCTCCTGAGGTGTTGGTCGAGGACTCTTAAGCCATATTGGTTGCAATAGTATTGTTATTTCTTCTTCTTCTTCCAGTGCCTCTTCAATCCTGAAGGTTGGCCGTTAGCTTCTTGTACTCAGTCTTGTCAACCGCAATTAGGAACTGTTTTTCGACGGAAATAACGCCGGTCCACTCAGATCACTACATAGTACAAAACAAAGCCCCTTTATCTTTCCCTATATCCCTATGTATGACTATATCTTTCAAACTACGCAACGGATTTTGATGCGGTTTTTATTAATAGATATAGTGATTAAAGGGGAAAGTACATATAAAGTACCTATAATAACACCTATTAAATAGTGGAGAAATACTATTATTTTTGAGGTTTCTAATGTGATGTCGTATATAATTATATTGTTCCGCGTTTGCAGTGAAACGCAGGCTGAACCCTATGAGATTTATAAGAATAATGTAAGTATTAAATACTATGCACATTGAAAATGTCTACAGAAAAGTCCGCGATGGTATATGTCTATCTCTTATGGATATCCCACAATATTTTTTTTGTCATTTACTTTTCACGAATAATATTGGCAATTTAATACCTTAAATACATTGTTGATTTCATATAGATCTGTATCGCCCTTTACAGCATATGATTTAAATGAATATTTTCGAAGATATTCTGTAATATCTTCGAAAATATTCATTTAAATCATAAATCTGTATTTAAAAATTGCGGGGCGTCGCGTTTGTTGCGCTACCAACCTTCTGGGACGGCGGGCGGGCCGCTAAGTTTTTTATACAACGTCCACAGTTTTTTTGTAGTATATTTAGTATCAGCATTGCATCCATGGGAAGCTGGGGCGGATCTCTAGTTATTTATATAAGAAACCAGAGAGGATTGGAGCAAGAAAACGAGCGACGTAACGTTCTTGATTTTATTTTTCACTGAACTAACTTTTTAGGTTCACCGCCATGTCTTTTATATCATTTTTAAACTTAAAAAAAAAACGGTCACCAGTTGGCGCGCTAATCAACTTCCGGAAATAAACATCAAATATTATTTTACTGCAGTTTGTAACGACTTCCGTCGACTACTCAGAGTCAGTATTTTTAATACCGGAAGTCAGTTACAAAAAGTCTCAAATAGATTACAACATTTAGTTACATTAAAACTAAAAGCTAACATTTATAGGAAGGAAAATTGTTTTTTCTGGCATTGTATCAAATGCTTAACTATTTAGTCTCTCATTTCTCATAACAATACAAGTACAGTGTTTATGTTCATACCGTGACAAGAAAACAAGCTTAATTTCAGGTTGTGTCTTGTGCGTACTTGGTAGATGAGCACCGTAATGAGCCATTTCCCTTTGTCATATAAGGATAAATAAGCTAACTGGTGTGTTATGGTTTTCACTCATCATCGTTCCTCAAATTAAGGTTAACTACACGTCACCAAATGACAATGAAAAACTCTTGCATTAAGAAAAATAGACATAGAATCTTGTCAAACCTTTTACCAAATGTACTGCCCACCCAGGCAGAAGACGAGCGTGAAGCTACAAAACAAGTTAGGCACCCGGAGTCGTCTGCCAGCCGGCGCTACAGCTCACGTAATATCGGCATTGTTCACGAGGTTGTATTCCGTACCAGTTTGTAGGAGGACCATGAGTTTTAACAGCATTCCTTGCAATGTATTAAAATCTGTAATTCTTTTGCTACATCTTGTCTTGGAGATGTTGAAAAAAATATATGCTGCTGTGGAAGAGCGAAGTCTTTTTTTTTAATAATTATAAACTAGCGCTTGACCGCAATCCCGCCTGATAGTAAGCAGTGATGCGATCGTTGATGGTAAAGCGCGCTAGTTTATTAAGAGCCTATTCACTCAGAAAAACTGAGGGAATAAGAAGGAAGACGGCAGTTGAGCGAGGTGATGCAATGTTAAACCCAACAACACGACCAACGATGCTGCGCCAAAGGGAGATTGATCTGAAGAACCTCCACGACCAAACTCCCAACACAACAACATTAGGCGCATCGTACACACATCGCAAAAAAACTGCTCAGACCGGTCCTCCGTACGGCTTCACCAGACATCATGCCGGAACACAATAAATCGCTTGGCGGCAAGGCTTTGTCTGGTGGGTGGTAACTTCTGCTGGCAGCCGATATTATGGCCTACCACCGAGAAAAGTCTCCTAACACAGGCATTATTTGTTTAACAGAAGGCTCCAATCACCAACGAATATAAAATAATTTGGATCTCTAATAAATTTGATTTGATTGCGTCTTTTATTTAGCTTTCTGTAGCTGATTGAGCAAGTACATGGACATACTGATGGTATTTAATCCTAGTACACACTTGACCTCGACTCTCTTGTTGAAAAACTAAACTTAATTTAAGTTCAGTGTATCCTTTTCTTTCTACTTCATTACGAAAAGGACAGAAGATAAAAATTAGTTTAATCCTGTCAAATCAATTCGTACCTTATATAAATCTGCAAATTTTTAGTGGTAATGTCTTTAATCGCTTCTAAGCTTTCTATAGTACTCCATAATTTGACAGGATTACACAGGTATGTTAGCTTCTATCCTTCTCTTAAAGAAATAGAAGGCAAAATATGCATTGAACTTAAAATTGATTATTTTATGAAAAAGAGAATTGGAACCACAGTCTCACTTGCATCAAAGCCATGGTCACTATGCGGACACCCACCGTTCGAAATGACCGACATCGGATCCGGTCGGACACCCGACAATGAACGAAACGTTATTATTACAGAACAATAAATTTTTATCTCGATGCTATTCGATTCAAATGGCATAATATGATCTAAGAATATCGATACATACAGCTATGATTCTTTCGATTGTGCAACGATTTTAAAAACGCGGTGCGGTATTGTTCGTTCAGAAAGACAGACTTGTGATTATGAACGAGTCTTTTTGACAGACTTATGATTATGTACGAGGAGTTTGTGTGATTGTAACTGTTTTTTACTGACGCAAGGTCTACGTTATTGCTGCAGCGTCAAACCTGGTGTTGCCTGGTAATAAAAAATGGACTCGTCAAAACGAAAAAGGAAACTTTTTTAGAAATTTCACTGTGGTAGGAGTATTGACGAAATTGTTGATATAGCTCACAGAATAAGCATACTGAAGTGGCAAGGGGCTGGCCATTCATCACCAACCTTTTTATCGTCCCATTGCTGGGCACACGTCCCCTTTCATACAGAGAAGGATTGAGCGTAATCACCACGCTTTCTCAATGCGGTCTGGCGGTTTCAGACTTAGTCCAGGTTTCCTCAAGATGTTTTCCTTCACCTTATAATCAATCATTGGTGTCCAAGATATACTTCCAAAGTACATACACATAACTTAGTAAAGTTACATTGGTACTTGCTTGACCTGGAATCGAACCCGCACTCTCATACTTGAGAGGCTGGTGATTTAACCACTAGGCCACCACGAGTTGGGCCGACCATTATTACCCGTAAAACCGATGACCCTTATTTTAGGCATTTTTTTGTGGAGACGCTAATTGCCAAACATTGAGTGGGAGGCCTTCGGTGGAGCGACGATTTTCGCAGAGCGGCTTGCTACCGGTGGATGAGTTACCGAAAATGGAATTGCGTGCAATAGGCGGGGTCTATGTAGGGGAGAGCGGGGCTGAAAGTGCCGATTTTGACAAATCCTTTCAAGATTCGGATAAAACAAGTACTATGTCTGAGAGTAGTGGTTCATCCTAAGCCAAATTTAATCTATTATACGAATTTAACTACAGATTTTACACATTTTTAATAGTTTTTAAGAAAAAGTGATTTTTTTATACATAGGCGGCAAGGCACTACCAACCCCACTTTGGGGCAAATTGTGCCGTAGCTGAGGTCGGTTGTGCCGTTGATAATGCTAGGAGTTTTACATGAAAGAAAATTAATTTAGAATTTAAAACACATCAATTTAATAATAATATATTTATTCGTTATACTTTTTACTATGAATCAACAGTTTTTAAAGTTTTATTGTATATAATACTAAGTATTATAATAAAAAAAACAAATAACCTTCACTTATGTAATTATTTCAAACTTAAAAGCATATTTTTAATCAATAGTTTGTACTTATTTTTATGCAAATGAGATCAATTGTTAAAAATATCAGTCTCTAAGGACTATATTGCAAAAAACAATAAAGATCTCTCTTAAATTACAATTTTTCAAAATTATTATCTTATTGATCAGTCTCGAGTCTTTTTAAGAAATAAAAAAATATATCAAGACTAGTTATTCTCCAGATGATTGATCAGAATAGCAATTAGGACATACAAATGCTCGGTTTTCTTCATCTTCAATAGATTGCAAATGGGCCCAATTCTTACATTCTCTGCATTCAATCCATTTTTCTCCAGGGCCAGAGTTAGAATAGGCATCAGAACATACGATACAGTACCATTCTTTTTCGTCATCAGAACTGTCGTCATCTTGCAAAACTCTTCTCTTTGCGGGCTTTTCAGTCGGTTTTTTTGTTTGTTTACCCTTTCCCTTGCCTTTTCCCTTCCCTTTTCCCTTAACCTTCTTTCTTTGGTAGTTTCACTTTCTTTCTTCTTCTTTTTATTAGCCTGTTCTTCTGCCAAAGCATTTTTCTCTGGAGTGTCCGTAAGAACAGCTGTTTTTCTTTTACGTGCTTTATTATGTCCAATTAATCGGGGAGGTGCTTTAGGCAGTGGTCTTATTAGCTCTGGTGAGAAAACTGCTGTATTTTTATTTCCTGTGTTGTTATCAGCTGATTGAGGAAGCTAGAAGTTTCAGCAAGGGATAGGTTCCGGAGAAATCTGACGTGTCTCTTGTTCTTGATTACCTGATGGTGCTCTTGTAAAGTCAACGCTGCAGTCGCTTTGCCCAGGAAAATGCTGTAGTATTGATGGACTAGTCTTAATCTCAACATTGCTGCGCACATAATTTAACTCATCAAGATATTTTACTCATCAATTTCTATAATGGCATAATTTGACTCATCAATTTGTAATTCACGTGCAACAGTTTTTAATTTACGTCCATCCTTGATGACTGCATCAGCAGCCCTTTGTAAAAGATCCTGAGATGTAGTTCCCCTTTCAGTTTTTCGCTTGTATGTCCTCATTCTGTCAAAGAAAATATTGCAGTATAAAGTATCATGCCCAAAAGTACCTATTATATTTTTTTCATAAGTACCCGCGTAAATATAAACAATATAGGTTGCTTAGGGGTTGGTTGTGCCGCGGCACAAACAGCCCCACATGAACGGCACATTTTACCCCGTTTATGATAGTGTGATATTTTGTCTCACATATAAAAATCTCTTTGCTCAAAGCATTAAAATTACACTGCATAACAAACTAGGATAAATAACAAACATTTTACAAAAACTCTCATATTAAAAGCACGAAAAATGCTAGCTTGAGACCAAAAAGTATCGAAACGAAAATATTTACTTACGTGCCGTTGGAGGACCCTCACATGCACTGCCACTCGATCCGCGTCGCTGACGCAACTAAAATTGCAGCCGCGTGTGTCCGACTGTTAGGCATTACGCGACAGAATACGATTGTATATCTATCTCTTTCTGTTTTCGAGATATTCGCGTCGGCACAATTTACCCCCGGCACTTTCAGCCCCGCTCTCCCCTACAGCAGTGGGCTACTGTAGGGATGATGGTGATGATGGTGAGGGAAATAACGCGCAACCTATTACTTCATATGTGTGCAATGGAATGAATGTGAACCTATATAACCCTGCATGATTTTTCTTTAATGAATCATTTTACCACGACGCGACGGTGCATTTTTCTACAAAACAGCCGAATTTAATTTTAAGTAAAGACACCCTTCATTTTTACCTACATAACTTTCAATCTCATGGGATTATCGGGATAGAAGGTGTCCTATATAATTTAAACATACAAACAAACACACACTCAAACACACAAACTTTCGCCTTTGTATTATTATTTATTAGTGTAATAACTAAAGATAAATTTCTACGCTCAGGGCAGTTTGACTTTATTTTATTTGACCGGACCCTGTAGAGTCTCAATTTTCAAACCTCAATACCTATCTCTAATCTGTTCCGGGGCAATCACGGAAGGAATTCACACGGGCCAATGCGCACTATCATTGGAGGCATCGCTTTGGCGCCAAAACAACTCTACTGACAGTCTATGCCCGCTCGGCCTGCTATGCGCATGTGTGAACGCGCGCCATCTTGCCGTAACCATAGCAACGCGGATGTAATCAAATAAACTACTCTTTAATCGTTTATAAACATTGTTGTGCATGTGATTTATTTAAAAAAAATAATTTAAATAAATATGGTGAACCTGCATTATGATTTTTTAAATAAATTAGGACATCTTCTATTGTATGTTTTTGTTCGTGAAGTAAAGTAGGTATGTGTTACGATTAATGCGTTAAGTAATACTTATTATTGGTTATTTAAGTTATAACGTGTATTGCAAGCTGTTTTTCGTATGAAATTGTTGACACTGGATCTTGGCTTTAATTGTAAGTATTATAAGAAGGATAATTGGGTAAAGTATACCTACAGTTGAAAAAGTATTTGCGGATTAATGATTTTAAATCAATATATTGTAAATTATGGAAATATATGCCATCATGATGAGAGGAAGAAGTCTTTTGACTTATTCATCATTGTAATTACTAGTAATTCCAATAATTAATAAGTCATTACAATAATTCTTCATCTCATGATGAGAACTACTGACTCACATAACTACTTGAATCTGATATTAACCGTTTAATTCCTAATTATAATATCAAAATGATCGCCTAACCATTAAATATACCTAATTAATTATTATATGTATGTGTACTGTACACATAGATCTTTCTTAAAACCACAAAACATTTTGTAAGTAATGTCATGTTTACGCAGTTTTATACTAGCTAGTTTGATCCTGTTTTTTTTTTTATTCTGGATGGGATATCATCAAATGACCTCTGTCTCTCTGGGCGTGTCAGACTTTTAATGACTAAAACCCACCCGTGTTCCTAGACTTGCCTATGCGCCAGGGCCACGGTTTCTTTTTTAAACAACCCGTAACCCTGATTCAAGAGGCATAGGTCATCGTGGACCCATCACGATGTGCTGACATCTCTTAGAGGCGCGTGAAACACAACGCGCCGTTGACTCAGGCCTGGTCTTTACCTACGCCCGCAGGCCCGCGCCTACGGTGTCCCGGAGTTCGATGTTGTCTTCCGACCAGGGCGTCTTCTGCCGCGGCTAGTGGCGTGAGCACGCTAGGATTCCCGCTGCCTCCTTCTTTGCCAACATCACTGCTTAGCAGAAGGAGGTGATGGCCTGCCATGCACTCTCGGACCATGGCCTGGACCAGGGTCGGACGCGAGAGATCGCCGCCGATCACCGCCACGAGGACACGGCGGTGCTAAACCCAAGCAGGCCAGACCTCCACCGTGTCCTCAGGGCGATCCACACAATGGTGACACCCTGGCGTTTCCTAACGTCTTATCCGGAACAGGAACCTCCCGAAACAACCGTGTCTGGTGAGGATCTGCGTCAGGCAGAAGGTGAGGGCGCCGTGGCACCTCTCTAACCACTCCTCAAAGAGGGGACTTCCCGCCGCTATTGTGGCGTGCACAGGGCTAGTTTGACCCATTACCTAAATTGACCAACAAATACCAACTTTATTTTAATGTTTTTTGGGTTGATTTCAGAGTGCCTAGCAGCAATGAAAAAGTTATAGAAATTATAAATATCGTGTAGGAATTAAAACCATAAAGTTATATTTATTTAGGTCATGATGGAAAACGATCTTTTTCTGATTTGCCTGGGTCTTGGATGTTAATCTATATATGATCTATTATAAATATAGTATCGCTGAGTTAGTATCCCATAACACAAGTCTCGAACTTACTTTGGGGCTAGAGCTCAATCTGTGTGAATTGTCCGTATATATTTACTTATTTATTTATAGTTATCGTGTGCAGTAAAGAATATTCCATCTTTTGGTTCAAAACGGTCTCCAAAGCCTGAGCGCATGCGAAGACTAGCCAGCCTATCGGTGTTCTGTAGGAAGCATTTTGGAGAGTGCACGGGAATTGCATGACTTAATTCCCCCATCTCCGTTCTATCATCGAACAACCCATTGTGCGGCGAGTATGCACCCTTACGTTGTTGACACCACAATTACAATTGCCTTGTATCCTAAAAAATAATTTAATGTCCATCAGACAGATTTATAAAAAATATTGAACACGTATTTTTTATTTTTTCTTTCATTCAAATACTTAGGAAGATATATTGATTTGAAATGTCGCATGACGTCACGCCGTGGTACAAAATATAGCACGGCGTACCGTAATTAGCCCCCACTCCGTAACTTTAATATGCTATATTTCAGTAGTTTTTGATAATTACGACAAAATAAAAAATACTTAATATTTTTAATTATCTATAAGATGGACTACCTATACCTAATTATTTTTTTGATTTTCATACCTTGGATACATCCCTATTGACTACAATTTAAGTGCCTTCTAGCCTAGAGTGAATAGGTTCTTCATAAACTAGCGCCCTTTACTGTCAACGATTGCGTCACTGCTTACCATCAGGCGGGATTGTAGTCAATCAAGATTTTATAATTGTAAAGTAAAAGATACACAATATCATTCATCATACATATTAGCTAATCGAAGAAAATGTACTCTTCGCGATCACTTTAATTTACAGATTAGGTACAGAATCACAATCTTGTCTGTTAAGAGGTACTCATTTAGCCGACATCGTGGTTTGGGGTAAGAAACCGCAAATGTAATAAATTGAGATCGTAAAATTAAGGCGCTTGTATACCTAAACTTGAACAAAATGATCCGACGAAAGAATAATATGGACACGCCTTTTAACTAACAATTGTGTGTTGTAGGAATATTGACGAAATTGTTGATATAGCTCACATAATAAGCATACTGAAGTGGCAAGGGGCTGGCCATTCCTCATCAATCTTTTTATCGTCCCATTGCTGGGCACACGTCTCCTTACATACAGAGAAGAGATTGAGCGTAATCACCACGCTTGCTCAATGCGGCTTGGCGATTTCAGACTTAATGTCCTGTGTCCTCAAGATATTTTCCTTTAAGTACCTTGTAATTAGTCATTGGTGTCCAAAATATACTTATATAATACATATGACTTAGAAGTAGTACAGTTACCAATGTAACTTGGTACTTGCCTGATCTGGAATCGAACCCGCGCACTCGTACTTGTGAGGCTGGTGTTTTAATTACTAGGCCATCATGACTGTCAAATTATATTTACATATATTTTTTTAACACATATGTATACAAGCGCATAAATTGTTCCTTCAAAAATGACGAAATACCCTGTTATACGCCATCTAGTGGCATTTTAAGACATATTTATAAACACATCCTTTAGTGGCATACGAAAGCGTGTCCATAATTTTCTTTCGTCTAGTAATAAATTGCCAAATGTGCTTTACCGTTATGAAATGAAACAACTTTTACTGTCTGCGAACTACTTAGTAAAAATTAATGCAGTCTCCGTGTTTTTTTATTTTTTTTATTTAGAACAGTTTGAACAGTGGCATGATTACAAATCCTACTTATATTAAAGACGTGAAGATTTGTATAGATATAAGTGGGTTTGTTACTGTCTCTAGCTATTTGAAACTCCGATCTCATATCATCATCGTCCCACTGCTGGGCAGGTCTTGTCTCATCCAGGAAACTCCGATCTACTACCTACTAGTAAGTCGCAACCGTTGCCATGAGGCACCACTGTTCCACAATACTTACTTGCAAATAGTCATCATATTGTAACATAATATAGAAGAATAAATTATTATAGTTTAGAAAACTAAAAATAAACACACTTTAATAGTAATCGAACTTATATTTTTTAGTATTTTATAGTATTGTATTGTCATCGTCACCTGTGCAAATTTTCAAGTTTATCAGACTCGTAGAAGTAACTTAAAAATTCCGTTAAGTACAGGCGAAACTAATAAAAGCGTGTTAAATAAAAAAAAAGACATTACATAAGTACCGTATGCATGGCATTAGTAAATACCATCTAGCCTTGGTTCCCTGAAGGCTTGCGCAGATGTTGTAACTGGAGTACACCCGACCTTCAATCCGTGAATTAAAACAATAATACTTATCACTAGCGCCGCCCCTGACTTAGCTTACGTGGAGTTAGTCATTTGAACATTTTATTTTAACCCCAAAAGAGTTATTTTAAAATTGTAGTATCTTATAAGAGGTTAATCGAAATTAAGTGACGTTAAGGAACCTTTTGTTCAAAATTAAATACTCGTAATTTATTTGGATAAGGATTAATATTTGTTTTTATTTTATATGTTCCGCTCCTATTGGTCGCAGCGTGATGTTATATATAGCTCAAAGCCCTCCTGTATTCACGGACCATTCAACGCAAAATATTTTTTCAAATCAGATCAGTAGTTCCTGAGATTAGCGCGTTCAAACAAACAAACAAACTCTTCAGCTTTATATATTACTAGCGGCCGCCAGCGACTACGTTCGCGTGGAGTTAGTTATGTTCCGCTCCTATTGGTCGCAGCGTGATGTTATATAGCCTAAAGCCTTCCTGGATTAATGGGCTATCCAACACAAAAAGTTTTTTTTCAAATCGGACCAGCAGTTTCTGAGATTAGCGCGTTCAAACAAACTCTTCAGCTTTATATATTAGTATAGATATAGTATAGACTATAGATTTTGCCTTTACAACAGAAAAAGATGCATTGCTATGAACTTAAATTTAGATTAGTTTATGAAAACGAGAATTTGCGCTATTATGAAGACGTGCATTGCCAGTTTTAGCTGAGCACGCATTATACAGTCTTTTCATACAGTGAGAAGTCAGCATAAACTGGAAACTTATACCTTGGTATACCGTCTATGTAACAGTAGCCGCTTTCCCACGCCAGTAAAAGTGAATTGCGTAAATTAGACTTTGTCTTCATGACTCATTCTCACAATGGGCCATTTCTGCTCTTTTAGAGCATATTTACTACTTGGCGATAAATTGATAGAGCTGCTTCGTAAAGAGGGATGTTGGTGTGTAATAAATGGTACCTTGTGTGGTCGGATCTGATGTCAATATTGATTGATTTTCGTATTCTTTCTTCTGTAAGAGAGGAGCAATTCTCGTTATTTTAGGTTAGTTCACATTCTGTTCTCAGTCTTCTTCTTAAGCCTATATAGGTTCACTCCTGGACAAAGGCCTCCCCCAAGATTTTCCACGTTGACCGGTCTTTAATTTTATGTCTATGTCGCTGAGCTATGTCGGTGACTTTGGTTCTTCTGCGGATCTCCTCATTTTTGATTCATAGCTTTTTCCATGAGCCTTCGTATGAGGCCTATTGTGAGCGACCATCTCCAAGTTCCGTAAGTCATCACTGGCAACACACACTGGTTAAAGACTTTAGTCTTGAGACACTGTAGTATCTTTGACGACGAGAAGATGTAGTGTAGCTTCCCGAACGCTGCCCAGCCGAGCTGTATTCGAGGAGACATCCTTTATCGCGAATTTGGACTGTTTGTCCCAGGTGTATATACTCGTCAACAACTTCGAGGGCAGAGCAACCAACTAGAATCTTAATCCACCTCAGTCTTAATCTGTTAATTAACTCTCGTTTCCTTAGACGTCGAGGTAAAACTGCAATTATATTTTGAACGTTTTACTCTATCGACAATCTTAACATATTTGGGAATAAAAGTCAAGCAGATGTTAATCCATACGGCAGGGTCATAAAACACATTGTCAAAATAGTGTGGAGGTATGAGAAACAGCGGGTAAAGTTCACTCATTCTCCATAGAAAAGAGAGGATCTCCCGACCAGACTGGTGTTGTCTGGCGGGCACTTGCCACCGATTGATGTCGTGAACGTGTATGCGTGCTAGTTGCACAGTAAATTCTGCTTGCGAGATGCAGAATTTGAGTGACGTCAGTATGACGCGTTGTTCGCATGTAGCGTTGTCGGTACCGCTACAATATATTTTTTTTAGGACTGACCAAACTGTTGAGGTGGACTGTATTGTTAATGTTCAATGAAAAGGTAGAAGTGTTTTAAATTGTTTATTTCGCGGTACAACTAGTACCGCAGTCCCAGGCGGCTTGCTGCTTGGGACTTGTACCGCGAAATAAACCATGTAAAATGTAGTAGAGTCTTCTTAATGGGGTCCCATTTTAACCCTGATGACCCTTAAGGTACAGATACCCTAAGGGTTAAAATGGGACCCCTTTAAGAAGACTACTACATTTCTCTCTGAGACCATGAACAGTGAAAGCTAGACAATATGAATTTTCAACGAAGATGTGACGCGACAACACGGTCCGCACAGTGGCTGAATGATCTGTCGCGGCCATCGGCCGCCGGCAGAAGTTACCACCCACCAGACAAAGTCTTGCCGCCAAGCGATTCGTCGTGTTCCGGCATGATGTCTGGTGAAGCCGTACGGAGGACAGGTCTGACCAGTTGTGTTGCGATGTGTGCCGGGTACGATGCGTCAAATTTTTTTGTGTCGGGGTTTGTTCATGGAGGGTCCAGGTCAAACTCCCTCTGGCGCAGCATCGTTGGTCGTATTGAGTGTAACATTGCATTACTTCGCTCAACTACCGTCTTCCGTCCTATTCACTCAGTTTTTTAGTGAATAGGCTCTTATTAAACTAGCGCGCTTTACCATTAACGAAAAAAAATATACTTTTATGGTCTACAAGTAATTGTTCCATGTATGTCTTCAAGGCAAACAAGGTGAACAAGCTCATAATTGCACTTTACAGTCATCAATTGGACCACTGTTTACCATCAGATGGGATCGCAGTCAAGCTTTATAAAATTAAAAATAAGGAACGGCGACAGAGTCTTCTTTGAAATTCTAATTACCATCATCGATTGGATTACTGCTTACCATTTCTTTTTTTTGCGAATGAGAAATTTATCAAGAAATCTCTTCCGCTCTGGGCAGAGCGGAAGAGCGTGTCAGACTTTTACTGACTATAACAGAAGGAACACGACACACCCGTCTTCCTTCAATGGCTGTGCGCCAGGACCACGGCATCTTTTTAAAACAACCCGCAGTCCAGGTATTCATCGGTCTTCCTGGACCCTTTGAGGTGCGCGTGGAACAAAACCCGCCGCCGGCGGTCCTTACCGGAAGGCGAGCAGTGTCCAGCTCGTCGCCCGGAAAGGACCAAGTCCGCAAGCCTGCTTACCATCAGGCAGGATTGCCGTCAAACACTAGTTTCTAATACAAAACAAAATTGGCGATAGGAAGCCTCCTTCTTCTTCCTCAACCTGTAGAGGTTCCCAATCCATAATTTGATATTCCACAGGAGAAGCGCTGCTACTCGCTTCTCTAGAGAAAGTTCCCTTACTCAACTCTTACGATACCCACGGGAGGATACGAGATGGTGGTACTATTCTAAGCCCAGTACCAGACGGGACACGAAGCCTTCATAGAAATGTGTAATTTGATAATTCGAGGGTTACCTACTACCAAGAGGAAGCTCATGACATCCGTTTTGCCCAAACCACAGCTGTCACCTGTGTTGGTGGCACCAAGCTACTGACCACTACGGATGTAAGGGCCGCCAGATGGCCGGTACTGCGGTTACAAGGTACGGTCAGCAATAACGGTTCGATAAAAATCATATACATTCGATAATTTACTTTTTGGCATTTTATAATAGAAGCTAAAAGTTAAATAGAGAAAGAAACAGGGTATTCTTCTTAAATGAAATGCCACTTTGGAGGCAATCACGCTAAATAAAATACCTAGTAGAAGTTAAACTCTTATTTGTATCTAATCCAGTTAAAATTGTGGTTTAGTTTCGATCCCATTTCCTATAGCGCTAAAGTTTTAACTTCGATTGAAGCAAAATCAATTTAATTATGTAGATTAATTATAAGTCAATCCAATCATTTACACGTAAGTTTGACAAATGGCACAAAAATAGTTAGCTTAGTTTCAACTTTTTCATTTGACAGCGGTTACGTTCTAGTTGTGATCCAGTTATGGTTAAACCATCTGTCAAAAAGTTAGCGCGATACGAAACATAACAACATTTTTGGCAATCTGTAAGCGACTTTCATAGCCAAGCGATTAGCGCTCAGTGTGAAAGACGATGGATATCGTAAAGGCATTGCCGGGCACAGGAAGAGAGAGAGGGTGTACAAGTTGCTATTGACAGTTGAGGAAACCGGCAATTTTAAAAACTGGCTTAATATTCAACATTTGCTAGTTGCGCCAATTAGGAACTAACTTAGTCATTGAATAAAGCAACTGAGGTTATGTGTGCGAAGTGAAATTGAAATATACGTAAATGAGTAGTTGCCAGCTGCTGCAATAGTTGTTCCATGTGCAAAGCGCTTTAAAACATATTTTGCTCAATAATTAAGATTTCGAAAACAAAACTGTTAATCAAATTTTATATGGTGACTGTACTTGATTGGTATGTACTTCGAAGTTATGAAAGGGACACGATAGGCGTCATTTTAATTAAACCTCTTATCTGCCTTTTTTTTAAGAAACATCGTTTAGTTCACTTCAAAATACAGTTTCAAAATTATAATAGACTTGCAGATCGGATAGTCGTTGTTCTTATTCGTATAATGTTTCCATCATCAATGTTTTCATGCATCTCCGTGTTTAGTCCCGGCTGCATCTGCGGCATTCTCATTGGAGCCCGGGGTCCGCTTTCTTAATATAATCACCTCCATTTCGCACGATCTCTGGCATTCTGTGGTGTGAGATTGTTGGCACGCATGTCATCTCTTACAACGTCAAGTCAGGACTTCTTTGGTCTGCGGAATAATAAATATTTGTACGTCGAGCACAGGTCACTAGTTGGTGTTGTACTGTTTTAGAGCAATCGTGAATTGTTATTTATAAGTGACAAATCACAGATATGTTTCAGAACTTCTCATATACTACTCTTTGGATATATGCTCGATATATTTGTATGATCTACAAAAAGTTGTTCCGGGTCTGGCTATTTCTGTATGTGTATATAAATGTTAATAAAAGCAACCACTACTTATATAGGAATAATTCCTAATGTGGCGCAACGTTTCTATAAAAAAAGTTTATATCTATGGTTTAACTTGAAATAACATCAATTTGAAATATACATAATTGTTGAATCTATATTAATTATTAGCCTAGTTGGTGGGGTGGAAGGGGTCAGACTTAAGGGGGTAGTTAAATTTCTTTTTTTTTTGACGACGACGGCTATAGGCGCGAGGGCGCTGGGATTCCCGCTTCCTCACGCACTCAGCCTCCTTCTTTGCCAGAAACACTGTTTCGCAGAAGGAGGTGACGGCCTGCCATGCACTACATGCATGTAAGCTGAGCAGACCTCTACCGTATGCTCCACCGTGTTCTCAGGGCGATCCCTATGGTGGTGACACCCTGGCATTTCCTCCTGCTTAAACGGAACAGGAACCTCCCGAAACAGGCGTGTCCGATGAGAAACTAAGTCAGGCGCAAGGTGAAAGCGCCGTGGCGCCTCTCTAGGCACTCCTCAAAGAGGGGACTTACCGCTGCTATTGTGGCGTGCCCAACCCGTGTTTCTTCAATTGCCTATGCTCCAGGTGCCCGGGATCTCTTGCGAGAACCCCGCGGCCAGCCTCGGTGATCTTTAAAAAAAAACTTTGAAAATAGTTACCATCACGACAGATGCTTCAAATTCCTTGGACAGCATTCAGCACAAATCTGTCATACCTTCGAGAGCTGGGTGTCACAACAAGACTCTCCTCTGTCTGCTTTCCAGGAATTTTAGAATACTTATTATGGGCATATTGCCAGAAAAGATGGAGACAACCTCGAACATCTGATGGTTACTGGGAAGGTGTATGGACGACGTTCTAGAGGTCGCAGTCCAATACGGTGGACTGACCAAATTCGGTCACACCGGCCTGCATGATGCTATACTCGCGACCAGGGATCATAACATCAAATGGATGTCTTGGCGTCATGTCATGCTAAGCACGATTTTAAAAGCTTTTGGAAGCAGACTAATAGGTTGCACAGTAAAGCGGGTGTGCCTGTGAGCGTCGACGGCGCGTGTGATTCAAAAAAAATTGCCAACCTTTTTAAAGAACGGTTTTTTGTAAAATCGCCACTAGGACCGTCACGTATGGTGTTGGATGCTCAACCCGGAGTGGAAATACAGGTTAAATTTCATGCTACCGACATAGCTAAAATTATAAAATCTATGACGCGAGGTAAGTCTCCTGGCCACGATGGGTTGAGCATTGAGCACCTGCAATATGCGGGTCCACATCTGCCGAGGGTCCTTGCTATGTTGTATAGCTTTTGTGTAAATCATAGTTACATGCCAGATGACATGACGCGTACAGTTGTTGTTCCCGTTGTTAAAAACAAAACTGGGGACCTCGCAGACAGTGGAAATTATAGACCGATTTCACTTGCCACAGTGATATCAAAGGTGTTTGACAGTGTGCTTAATGCTCAGTTGAACTCTGTCATCAGCCTTAACGATAATCAGTTCGGGTTTCGTTCTGGGCTGTCAACGGAGGCTGCAGTGCTGAGTCTTAAGCATACGGTCACGTATTATACACAGAGAGGGACGCCCGTGTACGCCTGCTTTTTGGACCTTTCCAGGGCATTTGATCTGGTTTCATACAATAAGTTATGGCAAAAATTGGAAAACACTAATCTGCCAAAAGAACTAATTAACATCTTTAAATATTGGTATGGAGGCCAGGTCAACAATGTGCGATGGAATGGTGAGCTGTCTGAACCGTATAGGTTGGAGTGCGGGGTGAGGCAAGGGGGGTTAAGTTCGCCCACGCTTTTTAACCTATATGTGAATGAGCTGATTGAGGAGCTTGGCAGCACCAGAGTCGGTTGCCATGTAGATGGTGTCTGTCTCAATAATATTAGTTACGCAGACGATATGGTGCTGTTAAGTGCGTCGGTCTGTGGGTTGAGAAAACTTGTGGCCCGTTGCGAAAGATACGCTGAACAGCATGGCCTGGCGTATAATTCCAAAAAGTCGGAAATCATGGTTTTTGAGGTTGGGGGAAAAAACTCTGGTGCTATACCACCAGTTGCACTCAATGGAATGACATTAAAGAGAGTGTATAAGTTTAAATATCTGGGTCACTTATTGACCCCCGACCTCCAGGACAATGACGACATTGAACGGGAGCGGAGAGCGTTGTCGATTCGAGCGAACATGCTGGCCCGTAGGTTTGCACGTTGTTCCCTTCAGGTGAAGATCACACTCTTCCGAGCTTACTGCACCTCTTTCTACACGTGTAGCCTTTGGGCTAGATATACTCAAAAGTCGTACGGCGCTCTCCGCGTTCAATATAATAATGCGTTTAGGATACTGGTGGGGCTGCCTCGCTTCTGTAGCGCGTCGGGGATGTTTGCTGACGCCCACGTAGATTGCTTTTATGCGACTATGCGGAAGAGGTGTGCCTCTCTGGTGCGCAGGGTGCGGGCCAGCTCCAACAGTGTCCTGAGTATGATTGCTGGGCGTTTGGACTGCTCATACGTGAACCATTGTTGTGCCATATCTCATGGGGTGAAGCAGCGGTAACTCGTGTGAGTTGTTTGTGTAATTTAAATTATGAAATGTTACTAACATAGTTTTAAGTATTACTAACATTATTGAGTCATTGTTACTTGATTAAAGAGTTTATTATTATTATTATAACAGATGGCAAACTATTGTGAAAGAGAAGATAATTCCACAGGGACATCACGACTTTCGGTCGATGTCGGTCTAAACTAACATTTTATCTTCTGTCCTTTTCTTAATGAAAGAGAAAGAAAATGATGCAATGAACTTCAATTTAATTTAGTTTGTGAACAAGGAAATTGGGGCCAAATCTACATTATGTACCTAAATGAAGGTCTTCGGTAGTTCAAATAAATCATACGTTTCTTAGTTTGGTCTGAGTTTATTTAGTTTTAGCGAATAGTGGCACTGATTCTCTTGTCCACAGACTAAACTAATTTTAAGTTCATTGCATCTTTTCTCCCTGTTTCATTAAGAAAAGGATAGAAGTAAAATATTTTTTCTTAGTCCTGTCAAATTAGTCCGCGTCTGAAGTAAATCGCCGTATTTTATAGTCGCCAGGTTTTTCATCGCGTCTAAACTGTCTATGGGGTATCTTAATTTGACAGGATTAAACTAATATCTAATAATGGAAGATTTTAATTTGACAGAACTTATGTAGGTAGTCCTTGAAGATTAAGATTTGTCTTCTCATCACACAATAGTAATTTAAATATGTAAGAGAATCATCGGCTCTCCAACAATATTAACTTAGCAAAATATTAGATTTCTACCATCAATGTAGCGAGTTCGATTCCCATAATAAATTACATATCATCATTAGCGTACCTACGTAAATTTAGTTGTATCCATACTTATAATGTTATGCACATATTAACTATTTTTTTTTTCAATTGGCCAATGAGATTACTTGAAACTCTGCTCAACCTCTAGCAACACAAAGCGTGATGTTAAGATAAAAAAGAATATTCGATATAAACATTCGATAAAATTCAAGAATTAATAACAAAAATATCATATTTCCTTACGTCAGTCATACCAATATAGCACAAGTGCACACAACAACATAACCTATAAACAGTGTGGGTGTGTGAGTCATGTGGAACGTAATACGTTATTACGGCGCGTCTCTCACAGTCCCTGTGGCGCAGAGGATAGCGCGTTGGACTTCTAATCCAAAGGTCGTGGGTTCGATCCCCACCAGGGATGCGACATTTCACTGGGACTAAATATCGCATGTGAGATTTTTTGTTTTTTTTTATTGTTTTATTGCAATATAATAAATAATTTATGTTATGCTATGATTGTTGGTATTTTTGCTACTTCAACTAGTTTTGGTTGTTTTTGCCGGCTTTATTATTGCAATAAGTCGTTGTTATTCGTGTGTGGTTTTGCAATAAATACCACGTAGGAAGTTTTAATATAAATTATAAACGAATCTAATTGCTTGACCGCAATCCCCAAATTATTGTGACCATGTTTGAAGAACTTAAAATTAGTTTACAAAATTGCAAGGACAGACTTACCTACTTATTTACTTACATATACGACACGGGATAGCATTTTTTTTAAATTTTATTATTTATCTACACCCAATAAAAAAAAGAATATGAAATATTTATTATTTAAGTACAAAAGTACTTGTTTATATCTTAGAATAAAAAGTTTTGTAAAACATATTTAAATAACAAAAATATTTGACTATACAGAAATATGGCTGTAGTACAGACGACAGCACATGAAGTTACTATAATCTGTAAAATTTCTGTATTAGATTTTCAACTTTATCTCTAAAGCTGTAAGGCTCAAGGTTGATTGGGAATATTTGACAGTTTCGGGTAACTTGACCCGCTGTCGTCCGTAAATTATATCTACAGTCTTTGCTTCTTAGGTATAACACATGAGAAAAAGGTATATCACGTGGTTATTCCAAAATCATCATCAATCTTTTTTTATCATCCCTCTTCTGGACACGAGAAGGATTGAGCGTAATCACCACGCTTGCTCAATGCGGGTTGACGATTTCAGACTTAAAGTCCAGGTTTCCTCGAGATGTTTTCCTTCACCTTGGAATCAGTCATTGGTGTCCAAGATATAATTAGAAAGTACGTATAACTTTAGAAAAGTTATATTGGTACTTACCTGAACTGGAACCGAACCCACATCCTCATACTTGAAAGGCTGTTTTAACTACTAGGCCACCACGAAAATCATCATAATTTTCCAGAAATATTTTGCCGTTGGTATGTAAATATGGCAGTAAGTGCTACATTGAAGGTGTTAGACCTTCAATTTTACTTTTTAATCTAATTAGGTAATTAATAATCTAATCAACTATAGTGATAACAGCTTATCCAAAATCGTTGTAAGACCACGTACCTGTTTGTTAATAAAACCACTAAAGAAAAAAGAAACGTCGCTTTTGGAGAGTGCGCGTGGAATTGCATGACTTAATTCCCTATCTCCGTTGCATCGTTCGACGACCCCTAGTAAGGCAAGTATCCACCCTTACGTCGTTGACACCACTACGATCCTGACGAAGCGTTTCGCCTCGTCTTTTATAGCGAGTACATCAAAGGACTGGAACAATTTGCCAGCGACGGTGTTTCCGTCAGCCTACAATAGGGATGTTTCCTGAGTAAAAAAAATAATTCTATTTAGTCCCTCATTCAGTTTATAGAAAAATATTGGATACGTATATTTTGTTTTATCAAATCAATAAATATTGATAAATATAAAAGGCATCAAAGATCAAGAGTGTGGCTGGTGACGTCACTGCTCGCTAAAAAGTGTAGCGTGCAGTGACGTCACACGAGTTTTCAATGCACTGTCTGACTGTCGTCTTCATTTTTTGTTTATGTGAAAAAAGAAAATACGTGCATAGTATTTTTTGGAAGTCTGACTGTCGGACTAATTAGAGTTTTTAGTCAACTATCCTATATTGTAGATACTTACTACAAGGCTCTTAATAAACTAGCGCGCTTTACCATCAACGATTGCATCACTGCTTACTATCAGGTGGCATTGCGGTCAAGCACTAATTTATCAAAAAAAAACTTTGATCCGTCCATTTTTCTAAAATTAACCCTCAAATTATAATAATAATCATTATTATGATGATACATACGATTCATACATACAAAAAAAAAAAAAAACAAAATAACATGAAATATCTACATGAATTTGCAAACAACATGACACCCTGTGTCCTAAACTAGATAATCCTGTTTCTTAGGAGACAGTCCTGGGCCATAGAGGACGGCAAATTATCATACTGAGATGAATCAATGAGTAATTACATATTATAAATTGAAAGTCAATAAATTTATGTTTTGAAAAAGGATGGATGCCGAAATAGCACAAAGTTATAAAGGGTGTATCTGACATCGACGCACAAACGAGTACCATGGATCCAGTGCATGATCCTGAACCCCCCAGTGGTGGAATTTTTCGTCGGCTTTTTCATGATTTAAAAATATATGTATGTATTTTTATCACTTTCGACCGTTCATATTTCCTGTACTTTTATAACCCAATAAGATTTTAAAGTAAAAATTCGCTAATTACACAAAAATGCGCAATGAAACCAAAACTCGAAAAACTATCTTATCAGCTGATTTAATAGAGTTCACATCAAGGATCAACGTCATACCCACAAACACGCGTGGCGGCACGCTTGCAACGTTCAAAGGCCGAGCCGACTCATTTTTTTAAACACTTTTATTTCTGTTATCGCTCATTAACGATATAAATGACTATCATAATTTTATTAGTGGCATGCGGCGTAGCTTTCTTGCGAAGTTTGCGTTTCGATGTCAGATACAGCCTGTATAATATGAAATAGGTACGCGGTATAACAATTTAGTATTAAAAATAATATTCTTTTTTTACATCAAAATAAATTGTCTGTATAAATATTGATGAGGACATACTTCCTCACATGTAGAGCACGTAGAGTCGATGACCGATGGGGCAGAAAGGCTCTTGAATGGCGACCACTTGCCGGCAAGCGCAGCGTCGGACACCCACCGACTAGGAAGTCGGATGACCTAACCAAAATCGCAGCGAACTGCTGTTCTCGATATCGACGATCGAGTTTCGTAATTAAAACTCATACTAGGCCTACTGGTAACTTCCTATAGGTATTAAATTTTAATTAATTTGAGTTTTTTTAAACAATACTTTTGATCTGTAACAATAATTTATTGTTTACTATCTGACCCAATAAACGTTGTTTTGTTATAAAAGGGTGTATCTGACATCGACGCACAAACGCGTACCATGGATCCAGTACATGATTCTGAATTTAACGTCGGTTTTTTTCTGATTAAAAAAAAAAATAATATGCTGTTTTTTTCACTTTAAACCGTTCATAATTGTTGTACTTTTATAACCCAATAAGATTTTAAAGTAAAAAAATAATTAATTTCGCTAATTACACAAAAAAGCGCAATGTGAACAAAAATTGAAAAACTATCCTATCAGCTGATTTAATAGAGTTCACATCAGGGGTCAACGTCATACCCACAAACACGCGCGGCGGCACGCTAGCAACGTTCAAAGGCTGAGCCGACACATTTATTTTAAACACTGTTATTTCTGTAACCGCTCATTAACCGTATAAATGACTATCATAATTTTATTAGTGGCATGCGGTCTAGCCTTTGCGAAGTTTGCGTTACGGTGTCAGATACAGCCTGTATATAGGCAAGCAATGAAAAGTAATAAAATATAATACTTATAATAAATTATTACATGCTTTTAATAATAAGCTATCAGATAATAAGATAACGTATAATATTACGCCCGTAATTTTCACAAAGCTGGGCAGAGGTAGGTATATCTAAAGTCATCGAGGGACTGGAACAATTTGCCAGCGACGGTGTTTTCGTCAAACTACAATTTGAGTGTCTTCAAGGCTAGAGTGAATAGGCTTTTAATAAACTAGCGCGCTTTACCATCAACGATCGCATCACTGCTTACCATCAGGCGGGATTGCGGTCAAGCGCTAGTTTATAATTTATAAAAAAAAAGTTTTTACTAGATCAAATCATTTGTTCAAACACAAATGTATGTTTATATAATTTCACATACCTTTTGTAATCAATTTCAATTGTTTAACAATTAGTTCCGTTTTGTTAAATTTAATTGCACCTCTTGAGGACCGATTTAAGTTATAGCATACCATCTGTCCCTGTGGCGCAGAGGATAGCGCGTTGGACTTCTAATCCAAAGGTCGTGGGTTCGATCCCCACCAGGGATGCGGGAATACGTATGTCAGAATTTGATGTATGGTTATTTCTGAATATATTTTGGTGATAACAGTGTTTAAAATGAGCAAGATATACACGGAAAAAGTATAAATAAGATATGACAAAATCCGTTCAAATATGCAACTAATGGAATTTCCTGAGTTTTATCGCATATATTTTTGTCAAAATATTTAAAATTATTCTTAATATTTAAAATATTTTCAAAATAATATCTACATAATTATCTACTTTTATATAACTACTGGTATCCTCCCATTGGTATTGAATTTTAATTAATTTGCGTTTTTTTTTAATCAATACTTTTGATCTGAAACAAAAATTTATTGTTTACTATCTGACCCAATAAATGTTGTTTTGTTATATACATAATTTCTAGATAATATTTCATTAGAATCGCGATTAACAACAGCATCCTAATTACGTAACACACGTTCAGTCAGTGGGAGTCATTTCGAAGCGTATATTGCTAGTCCATTGCTCCATATGTTCCAAAACGTTTCTACTCAACAACGTAAATAACGCAATGCTACTGATAGTGTGATCACTTATTTGAACAACACTTGTTTGGACACGTGTAGCACGCGTATTTGAGTATTTGTTCAAAGCTTTGTTAAAACATTTGTACTTTGCCATTCGTTGTCGGTTTTGAGCGCACATCAAAGTGTTCATAGTTGTCTGTGTTCAACTGTTTGCGTAGCCTGCTACACACGCGCAAATATTTGTACAAATATTTGTCTGTGTCTGACGCCGGCTTTACCTAATAGGGCAGTTGACTAAAAAAAACTAATTAGTCCGTCAGTCAGATTTCCAAAAAATAGTAGACACGTATTTTTTATTTTTACATATAAACAAAAAATGAAGACGACACAGTGCGTTGAAAACTCGTGTGACGTCACTGCACGCTACACTTTTTTGCGAGCAGTGACGTCAGCAGCCACCACTCCTGATCTTTGATGCCTTTTATATTTGTCATTTTTTATTGATTTGATAAAACAAAATATACTTATCCAATATTTTTCTATAATCTGAATGACGGACTAAATAGCTGCCTCCCCCTGCTCCCACCTGAGCTGAGTACGCCCAGATACTAAACCATGTATAGTAGACAACTTTGGCACTGTTTTCTCTACACATTATCTTTTTGATATTTTTAATTAAAAAGCGATTCCAAAGAAAAGGGTCCCAATTATCTGTGTTAAAAATACTTAGTGAACCTGTGTTGGCTTAAAATCGAAGCTTCTATCAAACAAAACTAAACTATTAAACTTTAACAGCAACCACGCGTTACACGTAAGTCGTGTTAACAGACAGCCAGGCACAGGTAGATAGATACTCTTAACCAACGATCAAGTTTTTAACGGCGCCATATTTATCCGCTGCGTTAACCGGTCAGTCGGTCAATAAGACCATACATCGACCAGAGACGGGTTAAGTATATTTTCGGTACAATTGACCCAGTTGGAAGTACTGATTGGTATTCCAACATGTGTTTTGTGAAGGTAAATCGTTTGCCTTTAATCGGGTTAGTTGCTTTTTTATGCAGGGCTCTTTACTTTGAATTGGTTATGGATTTACGAAATGGTATTCTGTTCTGATAGACTTTGGTGTGTAATTTTTATTATTTTAGAGAAAAAGGGCATCAAAGATTTTAAAAACGTTTGAAATAAATTTAATTTAGAGTTAATTTTAGTTGTTTTTACAGATAAGTTATTTTTTGTTTATGTGAAACCCGAAACTCATGTCCAGTATTTTTAAGGAAACAATCTATGTACAAAATCTATGTAAAAAATACAAAGAATTTAGACTCCCGCGGCCCCACGCGCGCTCGAGACACACCGGGGTGGTTTTAGTCAGACCTTTAGGTCTGACATACCCCGTCGCCCACCACAGGGCGGCGGGCATCCTATGAGGATTTCCACCCCGAAAAAAAAAAGCCACAGGATAGACCGGTTAAGTAGTCACGACCTCTCAAGATCAACTACGAGGTGCCATATTCAAAAAAAAAATTGAGGGTTTGCCATAATCCCAATGCTTGGCAGGCGGGTAAAAATACAAAGAATTTAGACTCCCGCGGCCCCACGCGCGCTCGAGACACACCGGGGTGGTTTTTGTCAGACCTTTAGGTCTGACATACCCCGTCGCCCACCACAGGGCGGCGGGCATCCTATGAGGATTTCCACCCCGAAAAAAAAAAGCCACAGGATAGACCGGTTAAGTAGTCACGACCTCTCAAGATCAACTACGAGGTGCCATATTCAAAAAAAAAATTGAGGGTTTGCCATAATCCCAATGCTTGGCAGGCGGGTTGGGTTGGGTGGGATCGCAGTACTCTAATATTCCACAATAGGATACCCACGGGAGGATATGGGTTGGTAGTTTTCTAAACCCGGTACCACACGGGCAACACGATATCCGTAGTTACACAAATTACTTATTCAAAAATGGTAAATAATGAAGAAGTGGTGGCCTCCTTACACTCTCGCTCCGTATCATGTGCTGGTACAGGGCTGGACATGGCGGTGCTTCTCCTAAGCCGGGCAAACCTCCAAAATTTGTGGAATTTTTATTTGTCACCGCTGCTGTCAAAACTGCGAAGGAAGACATCGTAAGGAAACCAGCATGTCCTAGAGCTAAAAACTTCGAAGACATGTGACATCTACCACCCAGCACTCGGCCAGCGCAGTAGATTACGGCCTACGATACGGTAGATTACGAGAGGAGACCAGTAGGCCTAGTATGAGTTTTCAATACGAAAATCGATCGTCGATATCGAGCGCGTTTGGCGCTCTCATTGGTTGAGAGTTCCTACGACCTTGACACGGGCCAATCGCTGAGTCAAACGCGCTCGATATTGTCGAACGAGATTCGGAATGAAAACTCATACTAGGCCTACTGTGTGCCAACACTGTTGGCACACAGTAGGCCAAGAAACACAGGCTGGTTATTTATGTTATTTATTCCCATGTTTATAAACTAAATTACTTTTAATTTCAGTATATCTTTTTTTTTTTTTAATAATTATAAACTAGCGCTTGACCCCAATCCCGCCTGATCGTAAGCAGTGATGCGATCGTTGATGGTAAAGCGCGCTAGTTTATTAAGAGCCTATTCACTCAGAAAAACGGAGCGTATAGGAAGGAAGACGGCAGTTGAGCGAGGTGATGCAAGGTTAAAACCAACAACACGACCAACGATGCTGCGCCAAAGGGAGATTGATCTGAAGACACTCCACGACCAAACTCTCAACACAACAACATTAGGCGCATCGTACCCGGCACACATCGCAACACAACCGCTCAGACCCGTCCTCCGTACAACTACGTACGTCAAATTAAAATACTCCATAACTAAGTTCAGACGTGATAAAAACATGGTGACTAAAAATACGTCAAATGCGGACTAATTTGACAGGACTAAACTAATAGTTATCTTCTGTCCTTTTCTTAATTTAGTTTAGTTGTAGAAATTAAATTTAGTTTGCGAATAAGAGAATCGTGGCCATTATCCGTTTTTAAATTATTTTTGTAAAATTGTGTGAACTACGCGGTTCAAGGTTGATAATAAATTATCGTAGAAACGTAAACCGTTCAAGTGCGACACGATTAATGTAGTGGCTGAGTGATCGACTGCTGCACCACGTTTCGCGGGTTCGATTCCCGCACGGAACAAATATTTGTATGACCTACAATTAGTTGTTCCGGGTCTGGCTATTTGTGTATGAGAGTTTATATGTTTGTTTAACAAACCCACGATACAGGAGAAATTCCTAATATAGGGCAAGAGTTAATATTTCTAAATGCTCAAATCTAGCGGCTATGAAAGGCTACGAAAGTTATGAAAAGAACCCAAAAAAATAATAATCTCACAACTCAAATCCCTATAAGTTACGTTTTGTCAGTTCAACAACATTTATTGCTTTATACAGGGTGTATCTGACATCGTAACGCAAACTTAGCGAAAAGGCCAGACCGCATACTACTAATAGAATTATGATAGTCATTTATGTCGTTAATGAACGGTTACAGAAATAAAAATGTTTAAAAAAAAGTGTCGGCCTTTGAACGTTGCAAGCGTGCCGCCGTGCGGGTTTGTAGGTATGACGTTGATCCCTGATGTGAACTCTATTAAATCAGCTAATAAGATAGTTTTTCGAGTTTTTTTTTTTTCATTGCGCTTTTTTGTGTAATTAGCACTCACTTTAAGATCTTATGGGGTTATAAAAGTATAGCAATTATGAATGGTCTAAAGTGAAAAAAACTACATACTTATATATCTTTTTTTTAATTATGAAAAAACCGACGTAAAATTCCACCACTGGGGGTTCAGAATCATGTACTGGATCCATGGTACACGTTTGTGCGTCGATGTCAGATACACCCATTATGTACTACGGAAGACAGCAGCAGGGTACCGTGCAATTAGCATACATACAAGTTCCCAACTTCAACCGTTGGGCAAGTGCCCACCAGACATAACACCCGTCTGGTCAGAGGATCCTCCCTTTTCAAAGGAGGATGAGTGAACATTACTCCTTGTTCCTCTTACCTCAGTCATCATCATCATCATTTCAGCTTTATTCCCAGTCGCATCCGAAGCTTTATCAGCTTTGGAGTCCGGGGTCCGCTTTACCAGTTTAACTATTGATTTTTGCCTAAACTTCGATATTTTCCGTGAAGCGACTGTCGTCTGACCTCCAAACCCGAAGGCGATATCAAAGCATTGCAGCTAGACCAGCATTGCAGTTTGGACTTTTTGAGGGCTCCAAGAACCCGTAATGATGCCATTAGATATTCGTATGGCAACCGGGACCAACGGCTTAACGCGCTTTTCGAGGTACGACCAGACCAGTGTAAATATTCATATTTATGCATACAAATATAAATTGCACTGCGCCGGGATTGAACCCGCGCCTCGGACGCTGTCAACCACATACCTCCACAGTGTGTTACACAATAGGGTATTTGACTAAAAAAAACTAATTAGTCCGTCAGTCAGATTTACAAAAAATACTAGACACGTATTTTTTGTTTTATCAAAACAATAAAAATTGACAAATATAAAAGGCGTCAAAGATCAGGAGTGGTGGCTAGTGACGTCACTGCTCGCTAAAAAGTGTAGCGTGCAGTGACGTCACACGAGTTTTCAACGCACTGTGTCGTCTTTATTTTTTGTTTATATGAAAAAAGGAAAAATACGTGTCTAGTATTTTTTGGAAATCTGACTGACGGACTAATTAGTTTTTTTTTTTAGTCAAATATCCTATTAAGGTGCTGGTTAACTACTAAATAACACGATACTTCTCGGTATGACTGGTGATTAGACTTTTGAACTTCTGACTCTACAAGTATCAACAGTCAAAAGGTTTACAAATGACAGTCGGAACGTATAGCTTTAAGTGCTTGGCAAGGTCTGCAATCACGGCAAGACTAGCTTAACCTTCATGACCTGCAGGGTAATTGTGTATCACACTATCAGTAGCAATGTGTTTCATTTTGACAGTTCAACAGCAGACACAGTTTCTAGCAATGGAGCAATGGTTTAGCAATTCATATCAGAATGATTCTAATTGATAGTAATGAAGTGTAACGCAATTAGAGTGCCGTGTGTCTTTCATTGTGTAGCCTCGTGCCCCTTAGAGTTATAGTTAAAAATTACAAATTTCTGTGTTTAATTAAGGTACCCAATAGATTCATTTTAATAAACCTAATTCGTTCCAGCTCTCGATCATATGCATCGAGCGTATTTGGCGCTCTCATTGGTTGAGAGTTCTTACAACCTTGAAGCGGGCCAATCGATGAGTGAAACGTGGTCGATATCGATGGTCGAGTCTTCGTAATGAAAACTCATGGTAGCCACACTGGATTCTTGGTTCAAATAACCCGGCGTAAGATTCCGTGAAAGAAATACGAGGTTTTTTAGTACTTACGGAACCCTAAAAGTAATAACAATGGAAACACAGAACCACCTTGAGACGGGTTGCTATTCTTAAAAAAAGATATTTATAGACAGGCAATTGTGTGCTTTAAAGAAAGGCATTTTATTTTTAATATCTTCATGGTCGAATACTTCTAAAAGGTGAGCAAAATAAGCAAAAATTATGTTGTTTGTATCTCTGTAGTTTTGTCAACAATTTAAGTCTTCAAGGCTAGAGTGAAAAGGATAATAATAAACTAGAGCGAGTTACCATCATCGATTGCATCAATGCTTACCATCAGGCAGAACCGTGGTTTTTTTTAACTTTATAAACTAGTGTTTAATCGCAATCGCTCCTGATGGTAAGCTCAAAAACACTGAGTGAATAGGAAGGAAGACGACAGTTGAGCGAGGTGATGTAATGTTAAACCCAACAACACGACCAACGATGCTGTGCCAGAGGAAGATTGATCTGAAGACCCTCCACGACTAAACTCCCGACACAATAACATTTGACGCATCGTACCCGGCACACATCGCTACACAATTGCTCAGACTCGTACTCCATACGACTTCACCAGACATCATGCCGGAACACGACGAATCGCTTGGCGGCAAGATATTGTCTGGTGGGTGGTAACTTCTGCCGGCAGCCGATATTATGGCCTACCACCCAGGATAAAAATAAAACGCACTAGCTTATTAAGAGTACTCTAGCTTTGAAAACATTTCAATTGTAGTCTGACAAAAAGACCGCCGACCTTCGTCCGGAACGTAGTGGTGTCAACAACTGAAGGGTGGATACTCGCCGTACGACGCAATTTCTTCGCTCTCTCCAAATACCTATAGAAATACTAGTTTCTAGCATTTAATAAAAAATGCTTTCAAAATGGTGTCTGATTTCTTAGTAGTTTCACTGCCTCTGTTCCGGTCTGTTTTCATTACTTGCATTTTGTATCGAAGTCATCACACGAGGAAAGATTTCGCCAGACACTTACTGCTCTATATATTTTCTGGTTTTCCTTAAATCTCTCATCGTCACTGATTCTCTTTGTCACGAGCTAAATTAAATTTATGTTCAGTGCATTTTCTACTTTCCATTTCATTATAAAAACAAGACAAGATCAAATATTAATTTAGTAGTATCAAATTAAGATATTTCATAGAAATTGGTATCGGTGGACCGGTTTCCGTAAAGGGAATGCCGCTCTAAGTTGTTTCAGAATATGTATACCCCGGGCAAAAGTTGTAATTAGGGAAAAGCAACTTCGAGAAGGAGGCAAACAGAAGGATTCGTCTGGGATGGGCAGCATTTGGTAAACTTCATGGTCGTTCTTCGTGGCAAACCCATACCCCAATATTTGAAGACTAGAATCTTCTGTGTGTGCTTCCTACCCGTCATGACTTACGGAGCCGAGACGTGGACACTAACGTTCAGACTAGTCCATAAGTTTAAAGCCGCTCAGCGAGCTATGGGGCGGGCAATGTTGGGCGTCTCTCTGAAGGACCGCATCAGAAATGAGGTGATCCGACAGAGGACTAAAGTCACCGACATAGCTGAGAGGGTTAGTAAGCTGAAGTGGCAATGGGCTGGTCACATATGCCGCAGGGCCGACAACCGCTGGGGTAAACGAGTCTTCAAGTGGAGACCGCGTCTCGGCAAACGTAGCGTAGGACGCCCTTGGGCGAGATGAAGCGACGACATTAAAAAGGCTGGTACTGGCTGGCGGAGAACTGCTCAGGATCGAGCTTGTTGGCGTGCCATGGAAGAGGCCTATGTCCAGCAGTGGACGAGTAGAGGCTGATGATAATGATGATGAATGATGATAGAAATTGGTTTTGTTTTTTTTTTGTTCAAAAACTGAACCAAATTTGAGTTCAATACATCTTTTTCTCTCTATTTTAATATGAAAAGGACAGAAAAAAATATTATTATAACAATTCAATAGCTTCTATTTAATTTTTGTGAATATGACGACTTCATTGTTGGCCATTTTATATTTTTCTTTTGTTTTCACTCTCTGTTTTGTTTTGTCACGGTCTAGCAATTTGAGTAATTTGTGTGACATATTCTAATGTCTTTTGTCCCCTTTTCTATAGTAATCCCGGTAGGCTATTTTATTTTCTCTAGTAATCCCGGTAGAGTTTATTAACCAGTGCTTGACCGCGATCCCGCCTGATGGTAAGCAGTGATACAATCGGAGATGGTAATGCGCGCTAGTTTATTAAACCTATTCACTTAAAAAAACTTAGTAAATAGGAAGGAAAACGGCGTCCTCGTACCCCTGTTGCTATCAACAGGGCACGAATCCAGACTTGAGCTCCTGCTGAAGCTTGCTGTTTGAAGAAAACCTAATAACACTAAGTCTTGATTGGGAATTAAAGCCTGCAGTAGCAGTTGGTGTCATTTTGACAGTTCAACAACAGTCATTGCGGTATTTACGTTGAAATGAAATGAAATCGTTTATTAAGCAAGTAGGATCACTGATCACTTTTACACGTCATATGTGTGTTTTTTTTTATTAAACTAGATGAAGCCGGCATTTCCTAACTGACTACCTCTGAGAAGAAATAGCCGAAACAAACTCAGGGATCATCGTCTTTTTTCAAGTTCACACTTTAAAAATGAAAATCTTTACAATAATTTACGTTATAATTACGCATATTACTTAATAACAATGCTTAAAAGAGCGAGCAGCTCAGTCCCAAGCTTTTTTGTCTTCTAAATATTCTGAGATTTTATAATACCCCTTTTTGCAAAGTTTGGCTTTTATATAGTTTTTATATCTTTTAATGGGTAAGTTTCGAATGTCCATGGGAAGCTTGTTGTAAAAGTGTATACATTGACCCATGAACGAGTTGCCTACTCTGTGGAGACAAGTGTGATGTACAGCAAGATTGTGTTTGTTCCTGGTATTTATATTATGAATATCGCTTCATTATCAACCCTTTTATGGTCCCACTGCTGGGCACAGATCTTCTCTCATACAGAGAAGGAGAGAATATCGCTTATTTTCTTAAAATTCGATATATTTTTACGTTGTTGAGCAGACACACATTTTGGGCATTATCACTCACCTAGTAATCGGCACATCTATATTTTTCATAGTTTACTAAAGCAAGGAACAAGTCAGATTTTTAGGGCCGAATAATCAAATAAAATAAACGCTAATCGCTCGCAACTCCCCACCGAAGAATACCGATTACATCCGAGCGCAAGCGTTAGAACGCTCGGCTAGATTCGGTAATTTTTGTGCGCTATACTCGCACGCAGTTTTTTGGCAATCACCGTACATTTTGCCAGTCTCTACTGCGAGGTCTATTTAAAAGTTGCAGATAAGTCCTCGTTTATACTTTGATTAATAATTAGTTCATACATGCAGCGGCCTCCACCTGCCCCCTCTTGTACCTACGCCCATGAAAGCAACACATTATCTATTCAAACCATGGTTACTTGAAAAAACTTAAAACGCTCACATATACTTAGCAAAACAATGATAATATTATAAATAAAAACAAGTTCAAGGTTTAGAATCAAGGTTACAACACTGATACGTAACGCTAGTAAATATAGTATTAAAACCGGTTGTCTTGTTTAAACGGACACACAGCGCTATGAGGAGGCTCCATAAATATGTCTTCCTACTACCTACGTAGGTATTAATTCTATCCTACTGTCTAAGACACTAACTAATAATAATAATAATATTGTTTATTGGTACAAAACCTTACAGAGAAGCTTAATATCTAGCTAAAATTAAAGGCGCACAAAAGTTGAAACCCTGACTCCCAAACTAGGAATTACCTGTGACTTAGGAGTCAGTGTTCTGCTACTAGAATGACATGCTGGTAAGCTGATATTTTTCAGGAAAATATATTACTATACATATTGCATTTGAAAACACAGTAAAAGAAAAGTGATAAACAAAAAGTAAAAACAGTACAGAAAAAAAATAAAAATAAAAAAGATAAAAATGCTATCAGCTCCTTTTTTTCTTGAAATCTTCAAAAGATACCCGAACTTTGGGGAGCGAGGTCAAGGAGTGTGAGATTTTTAACTCTCCATCCGCACATAGTGGTGTTCCCGGTTCCTCTTAAAAAAGCACAACTCTGGGGAGACTGTAAACGGTGCCACCGTCTTCTCTGAGGTCACTTAGTCAGGGTCCAAACACTAAGCGGCCTCGACCCTAAAGGCCCCAAAAGGCTATTTACAGCCTGTCTTAGGGGGTAAGAGGTATCTTTACTCAATCCAATGACCACCATCAGCACTCGATGGAGGGTACTGGTTCTTTTAATGTCATGATTTGAGGCTGACATGCCCATCCGCTCCGCCCAGATCAGGAGAGGTCATTTGTTGATATCCTGTCCAGTAAAAGAGGGTTAAGAACATTCACAGTTCGATCTCATTCTTAATTTGTCAAAAAATATTTTATTATTAGGGGTTAAATATGAAATTTCCGTTTTGTTGCAATAAGTTCTTTGAATTGATCTAGAATCTTCCTGGTTTGAAATTTTCGAATGAAACTTTTTCACATGGTTACTATGATTTTCTTCTTTTAAAAAATGTGAAACATTTAAATATCGTCTTCCAATTGTTTTTGTTATTCAACTTAGACAAGAGAGATGGATACAGCGAAAATTCGAGTTATTTTTGAATACGAGTTCTGACGCGGAAGTAACACGGCAGAAACAGCCCACAATATCAATGTTGCGTTCGGAGAGGGGTCTACTAATGAAAGCACCGTGCGATTTTGTTTTAAACGATTTCGTGATGGAAACTTCGACCTGATTAGTTTATGACATTTTTTGTCGCCGAGATGAGACTCCATCTTGATTTTGTACGCTTTAAGTTACGAGAATTGACCTCCTGTCCTCATATAGCCAACACAGAAGTAAAATATTGATTAAGTACTCTGTAATGGAATGCCTCCATTACTAATACTAGTTACGCCCTGTGGTTTTATCCGAGTAAGTAGTTGTAATATAAAATATAGATAAACACCTATTCTCATGCCTAACGGATGTTGGTCGAATGCCGTTTTGTAGGAGTTCGAGGACAAGCACTATGACGGGAGAATTATGTATAATAGAAGATTTTATTCTCATTTATGTAAAAGATGAAGCTGATAGGGACGTGGATTGGGACACACCAACTGTATTCAAATTCAAAGTTGAAATGTTGTTACAGCTACGTATTCTGGTTAATTGACATAAACTGCTGAGAAAACCCGAAACAATTTTGATTAGACAATCCAATCTGCCAAAACACATGATGGTTTTAACCCTGACTAAAATTGACCAATAAACTCACCTTACAAAGCCAAATAGTTTAAAACTTCGAGACCGTCTAAAACCATGTTTTGCTTATAAACAAACACAGTCACATACGAAGCAAGGACAATGTCAGTAGATTGTTTTCCTAAGGTCAGTCTTATTGATTTGACCTCACGCTCTTATGAAAGGCTGGTACTGACGACAGCAGGTCACGCTACCCGAAACTGTCAAATATTGCCAATCAACCTTGAGCCTTAATGCATTGGAGATATAAAGTTGATGATCTAAATACAGAAATATGAGAGATTGTAGGAGCTTGATGTGCTGTCGGCTGTACATACCTAAGGCGCTGTTTAAATGAAGATTGAACGTTCAGACCTGTCGGCAGATATTTATAGCTGCTCTTTGTTTATTTCTTATAGTGCCGTTATTAATGGAATGAGTTTTCTGCCCTTCTAATATAATTGACTAGCGGCCGCCAGCGACTTCGTTCGCGTGGAGTTAGTTATGCTCCGCTCCTATGGGTCGCAGCATGATGTTATAGCCTAAAGCCTTCCTGGATTAATGGGCTATCCAACGCAAAAAGAATTTTTCAAATCGAACTAGTCGTTCCTGAGATTAGCGCGTTCAAACAACCAAACTCTTCTGCTTTATACAGTATGTTAAGAAAACCCTGTCCGACCCATAAGGATAATAAAGGTTAGATATACACATGACCAAATATAATGTAAAATTTTACGTAATCATCATAGTACCAATACAAATGAATTTTGAAATAATCTTTTTTTCCCGCGAATTAATTCCAACTTCCCCGAAATTTGGTAATTTTTAAAAAAGTGACAACACAGGTATTATTATGAGCGAATAGCGATGCGACCACGTGCCGCGTGTCCTGCCGCCCGCCCCCCGCGGTCGGCAGGCGAAGGGTGGTCAACGCACATTTAATAAGTTACCTCCTTTTGCGAAATAATATTTATTTTTTTTAGGGGGATTTTTTTTTAAGTTTAGCCCGGTTTTGTATGCTTTAGTAGAATCAGTTATCGATACCTAACAACACCTCCACGGGTCGGACAGGGTTTTCTTAACATACTGTAAATTAGTATATTTAGAAGACTGTAGAACTTGATGGCCTCGTTGGTGTCGTGGTGGTTGGCGCTGTGGCTGAGCATGAGATCCAGGATTCTTCTTCTCCTCCAGCCTATAGACGTCCACTACTGGACAAAGGCCTCCCCCCAAGCCTTTCCACGATGACCGGTCTTGTGCTGCCCGCATCCATCGGCTTCCCGCGACCTTCACCAGGTCATCGATCCTCCTTGTTGGAGGCCTCCCTACACTGCGTCTCCCGGTACATGGCCGCCACTCCAGAACCTTACTGTCCCATCATCGACTATTGGTTCTACTAGCAATGTGCCCCGCCTACTGCTACTTAGTTTTAGCGACTCGAAGACTTATGTCGGTGACTTTGGTTCTTCTGCGGATCTCCTCATTTCTGATTCGATCGCGCATAGAAACACCGAGCATAGCTCTTTCCGTCGCCCTTTGTGTGACTTTGAACCTTCATATGACAGTCTTCTTCTTTATAATTCTAATGAGGTGACTAGGAGTCAATATTTGCCGTTGAGACCGCCACAACGCACTAAGACTGATAGCCTACTCCAACATAGAGAAAAAGCTAAACTGACAGTATCATCATAATCAATCTTTTTATCGTCCCACTGCTGGACACAGGCCTCCTCTCGTACAGAGAAGGATTGAGCGTTGTCACCACGCTTACTCAAAGCGGGTTGGCGGTTTCAGACTTAAAGTCTATGTTTCCTCAAAATGTTTTCCTTCACCTGGTAATCAGTCATTAGTGTCAAATGTCCAAGATAAACTTAGAAAGAATATATAACTTAGAAAATTTGAATTGGTACTTGCCTGACCTGAAATTGTACCTGCACACTCGTACTTTGAGAGGCTGGTGTTTTAACCACTCGGCCACCACGACTGATTGTATGAACATCAACAATTATTTCGCAGAGATCTCAGTCCGTAATAAAACTTACCGTTTACTGTTTATACAGTTTTACTTGACATGCAGATGGGAGGGCTATTTATAAACTTTGCTCTTATATGGCTTTAAGCCAAGTCGTGATCAACTTGGAAGGTTAAATGATTCATCCACATAACTGACCACCACAAACAGTCAACATTTTTACTAAGCTATATTTTTGCTATTTTAGTGCTTGACTGCAATCCCGCCTGATGGTAAGCAGTGATGCAATCGTAGATGTTAAAGCGCACTAGTTTATTAAGACTATTCACTTAAAAAACTTAGGAATAGGAAGGATGACGGCAGTTTAGCGAGGTGATGCAATGTTAAACCCAAGACCAACACGACCAACGATGCTGCGACAGAGGGAGATTGATCTGGAGACTCTCCACGACCAAACTCCCGACACAACAACATTTGGCGCATCGTACTCGGTACACATCGCAACACAACTGCTCAGACCCGTCCTCCGTACGGCTTCAACAGACATCATGCCGGAACACGACGAATCGCTTGGCGGCAAGGCTTTGTCTGGTGGGTGGTAACTTCTGCCGGCAGCCGATGTTATGGCCTACCACCGAGAGAAGCTATTTAAATATGTTTTTAGAAATCTGTTTCTCATTTTCAGTTATCTTTAATTATAGATATTTAATGTTTCATGCAAACACATGGTTTATACCCTAATTATGTAACACACTGTTACCATTAGTTGGAATCATTTCGAAGCATATGGCTAATCCATTACTCCATGTGTTCGAAAATATGTCTACTCAACAACGTAAATAACGCAATGGATTTTGTTGAACTGTCAAAATGAAACCTCTTGCTACTGATAGTGTGTTAAGTAATTTCCCGGCAGGCTTCACATACATTTAAGATACTTTTTTTTTTCAAAATATTCAATTGGGAGCGAAATTTATACGTTTGAAAAGAAAGGTAGGACTAAAAAAAAATACTAATTAGTCCGTCAGTCAGATTTCCAAAAAATATTAGACACGTATTTTTTTCTTTTTTCATATTAACAAAAAAACGAGTGTGCTTATGACCACACGACTGAAGTGAAACTTCTTTCGCACCATCTGTATGTATATATATTACGAAAGCAATTTGTACTTTGTGTCCAATTATCGTATTGTGACGATATCTTCAAACTTCTATACTTTCAATTATATCAGAAATGTTCAGCAAAAATATATAAAACAATATAAAGGCCAGAACAGAACGAAATTTATAAATTATTTGTGCTCTTAGGTAATCAATTGTTAACAAATCTTAAAAAGATCCAAAAAATATATATTGCCTTCGGCGAGATGCGAACTCACAACTTCATACTCGACTCAATTGTTAACAAATCTTAAAAAGATCCAAAAAATATACATTATCTTCGGCGAGATGCGAACCCACAACTTTATACACGGCATGTCATGCAATATTTACATGTGCCAACTGCTTCGTTGTATTACAGACGAAATAGGACTATACTTTGCTTTCCGTTCGCCTTGCCCGATCATTTTTGTAATATTTTTCGTAACGCTTTCGCGAGTTTACTCCCCAAGTCAAGCGTGCCTAAAGAAGTTTCACTTCAAAAATGAAGACGACACAGTGCGTTGAAAACTCTTGTGACGTCACTGGACGCTACACTTTTTAGCGAGCAGTGACGTCACGAGCCATCACTCCTGAACTTTGATGCCTTTTATATTTGTCATTTTTTTATTGAATTGATAAAACAAAATATACGTATCCAATATTTTTCTATAATCTGAATGACGGACTAAATAGAATCAATTATTTTTTAAACCCAGGAAGCATCCTTGTTGTAAAAATTTGTCCGGCTTTGTAAGACTTATACAATGCATTTAAAAAGGCACAATTTGTGTAAGTTACGTCTTCGCTCTACGTTAAACAAAGAGGTACCAGCTCAAGATTGTGCCGTTTTAACCTACTGAACAGTCTAAGCATAACATGTATCAGTTGCCAGTAAGTACATGGTATCCGGAGAAAACAGCGCGGTTAAAATATTAGAGCGTCTCTCAAGGTCAGCGCGGGCGTTCCGGCTTGCGCGCGCGCATCCTGCTCGCATGGCGCCGATACTTTTGTTACACGCCTCGTTTTATTGCGCTTTTATTTACGAAAGTGGGATCTGATTTCATTGGGTTTTTGTCCAACTTCTGTTTGTTGTTGACCCTGATTTAGCCAGACGAGGTTGCTAACAATGGGCCTTATAAGGAAGCTCAAGCTCACATAAAGGGCAATGGAGAGAGCTATGCTGGACTATTCCCAGGAATGGGGAGATCCGCAAAGGAACATGAGTAACCGACATAGCCCCTAGAATTGCAACAATTAAATGGTAGTGGGCCATAGGATCGATGCCCGATGGGGCCGACGCATTCTCGAGTGGCGACCACGCACCTGAAGACGCAGCGTGGATAGGCCCCCGACAAGGTGGACCGTCGACCTGGTGAAGGTCGCAGGAGATGCAAGACCGGTCGTCGTGGAGATCCTTGGGAGAGGCCTATGTCCAGCAGTGGACGTGTTTCGGGTAATAATAATAAGTTTTATTGACATAAAAAAAGGAGTTTCACTTAATTTGAAGCTCTGACCCCCGTGCTAGGTAGTACCTGTGTTACAGGAGTCAGTGTCTTCACGGGTGAAATGATGATGATGAATAATGGCTGCACACGTCGAATGATCAAATTTGGGTTCGGTCCGTGAATGGGTGATCGTCTCTACATGCCGAGACCACCGTACCTAAGAAAATAGAGTAAGCAGTTGGTCCCAACTGTCATGTTTGGATCTTTAAGAAATAGAGTAAGCAGTTGGTAACACTGTCATGTTTGGATCTTTAAGTCTTTGTAGGCCGTCAGGAGCTTGAGAGTCTGATGAACAGTCTTTACCACGGGGATTGTATTACCCAGTAACTGGGTGTTAGTGATCAAACCTATAAACGCAGTTACTGAGTGTAGAGTTACTGCCTTTTTTTTTTGTTTATGTTGTCGGGGGGAAATCTTCAAAAGGCACCTGATCTCTAGGGTCCGAGGTCGGGGAGTGTGGGATTTTCACCTCACTAAAACCACCCCGGTGACCACCATCTGCACATAGGGGTGGTCCCGGTTGCTCTTAAAATACCAATTCCGGAACCTTCCCTGCGCAACGCCTGTAAAGGCACATCTCTGGGGAGACTTAAAAGGAGCTTAGGCTTTGCTGTGTACGGCAGCACGTGACCATTGTGCCATAGTCTTCCCTGGGGTCACTTCATGGGTGCACAGAGTCCCCACTCTATACGCCTGCGATCCCAAAGGTCCACTTACCTTTGTGGGGTAAGCGGGTTAAGGCGTATTAGGCGCCAATGCTTTTACACAGAGCCACTGCCTAGAAACGCTCTACGTAAAATACTGATATTATTTTTTTGGGTCTATTTAATAATTTTCGATTTGGGTAGGTAAGTTTTCGTCAAGGTTGAACAGTTCTGGCAATTTCAATATGTAAAAATAAATATAATTATGTTAAATTTGACAATGAAATTATCATAAAGTCGGGTGTTTTTCATAGACAATAGTGATAATAACAATGTATCTAAATATGTACAGTAAGGGTCAAAAGTGCATTACCACTTTTGAACTTTATTGCACTAACAATAAGTGTCAAAAACTCTGCTTTTGACCCTTATTGTACATATGTATAAATAGAAATACATGCATCTAAATATGTACATATGTATAATAGGAAAACTAGATACTATACGCGCTCATGACCTTATAGTGTGTCCTTGTAATAGTTTATAGTAAAAAAGACACTCATTTTCTAGAGTCAGACTGATTCCTTTGTTCAAATAATCGTCGTGTTCCGGCATGATGTCTGGTGAAGCCGTACAGAGGACGGGTCTCAGCAGCTGTGTTGCGATGTGTGCCGGGTACGATGCGCCAAATGTTGTTGTATCGGGAGTTTGGTCGGGGAGGGTCTCCAGATCAATCTCCTTCTGGCGCAGCATCGTTGGTCGTGTTGTTGGGTTTAACATTGCATCACATCGCTGAACTGCCGTCTTCCTTCCTATTCACTCAGTTTTTTTGAGTAAATAGGCTCTTAATCAACCAACGCTCTTAACCATCAACGATTGCATCACTGCTTACCATGAGGCGGGATTGCGGTTAAGCAGTAGTTTATAATTATGTATAAAAAAAAGAAAATTTGTTTATTATCATTTTGGCCTACCAGAGTCACCAAAAACTAAATCAAATTTAAGATCAGTCCATTTTTGTTTGTTTCTGGGTTTGTTATACAAATTCTTTGCAAATTGTGCGGAAACAGATTTTTTGCAATTTCTGATTTTTTGAGTACTGCAATGATGAATCGATATTATGTCGATCGATATTATTTCTAAAACTGATCAATAACTTCTAAGGTTGGTCCCTTAGAAGTTATTGATCAATTTTAGATATAATATCGATTGGCATCAGAAAAACAAGAGGCAACAACATTGGCAAGTACCAATCTAACTTTTCTGAAGTTATATGTACTTTCTAAGCATATCTTGGACACCAATGACTGAAGGTGAAGGAAAACATATTGAGTTAACCTGGACTTTAAGTCTGGAATCGCCAACCCGCATTGAGCAAGCGTGGTGATTACGCTCAATCTTTCTCTGTATGAGAGGAGACCTGTGCCCAGCAGTGGGACGGTAAAAACACAGGGCATAGAACAACTTCACTCGACAATCACCTTTTCCTTGAGAATTGCTACCATCATTGCAATCAATTGTAATTACTTTAAAAAAAGCCTAAAAGTTAAGTTTAGCCTAGCCTTTTCCCAGCTATGTTTTGGTCAGATTCCAGTCTAACCGCTTCACTGCCTATCTGAACTTAAAAACATGATTCACAATACAATTAAATTCGTATTATTTCTTATCTATTGACGTTTCCTGATAAACCAATCAGTAGGTTATCAATGTTCTAGGTAAGCAACTTACTAAAGTGATTACCTATTATCAAATAAACTGCTACTTTCAAACTTGTAAATTTGAGTTTAACTAAATTTTAATTACACTGGCAGCGCCTCGTGGTTTCTCCCGCATTAATTTGATCGTGGTTAAAACACCAGCCTCTCAAGTATGAGTGTGCGCGGCGGGTTCGATTCCAGGTCAGGCAAGTACCAATATAACTTTTCTAAGTTATATGTACTTTCTAAGTATATCTTGGACACCAATGACTAATTACAAGGTAAAGGTAAAACATCTTGAGGAAACCTTGACTCTAAGTCTGAAATCGCCAACCCGCATTGGTCCAGCAGTGGGACGATAAAAAGTTGATGATGATGATGAATTTGATTCCTCGGCTATATCGGGATAAAAAAATTCTCCTGGTTATAAACTATGTGTATGCCGAAGATATACAAGCAAAGAAATAAAGAAAGAAAAGTACTTATTGCGATTCGTACAGAAAGATACGATACTGTTGGTGTAGTGGCTGAGCAATCGACTGTGTATTTTTGTGACCTATAAGTGATTGTTCCGGGTCTGGCTGTTTGTGTATGTGCGCTTAAGAGGGGATTCTAGTGACGAGGAATTTGGAAAATAGGTATTTGAAGAAATTATTACCGTCGCGCCGAATCCAACTTCTCCCAGTAAAGTTGCAGCTCAGGCTGATTATACCTACAAAAAAGTTGACCAAAAGACGTTTCGTATCCCGCTGTTTTGTTTTTCAAAACATGACAGATCTCAATTATTTTTAAATCAAAATTTAGAGAAAAAGTATACCTATGCTTCTATTATTTTTATTCTTTGTCTAATAGTCTTCTATTGTTTGTCTGATAGTCATCTGAACATCACGGTAAAAATGGGTTATTTTTCGCGTTAAGTATCGTATTTCCTTTATTAATTAAATTTCGGAAAAAAAAATCAAATGATAGGGGCACGTATAATCACGGTATAAAGATGTAGAAAGAAAAAAGCATTATCTACGAAGAAAATAGCGGAAAACGTTTGTATAGAGAAAGCACTGCCAGAGTTCCCTCTTAAATGCTTGTAAACACAACCACGGTACAGGAGTAATTCCTAGTGTGAAGAAAAGTTTTTAAAAAGGTAAGTATTTAAGTAGTTATGTGTTAAAAAAGGTAAGTATTTAATTAGATAAAATAATTCGTCTGGAAGGCTGGCAATATTAACACGTTGTTTGGCGATGCTTTGGTCACAAAATAGGCCAGACCCCTGGTCACGAGAACCGAATAGAATGGCGAGGGCTCTAAAACTAAGTTCCTTTTAATAGGTTAGATGTAAAAACTGTAGGTACGTCCACCTCGTACATACGCACATTGTCGTTTAAAATATAATTTATTTTGAAGATCAAAGATCCCGTTCAAAGTATAAGAGGCTAAGAAGAAATCAGTTTTTGTCAGCATTGAAACTAATTTGGAAGATAAAAAATATCATTTAGTAGGTATGGACCGATAACCAACAGAATGAAAACCGGCCTAGTACGAGTTGTCAACATTTGCCTGGCCTCTTCCCAACTATATTGTGGTCAGCTATTAGTCTGACCGGATGCAGCACAAAACCAGTTCTTTATAATACATGGAGCCATTGCCTATCTGAACTTCACAAATTAGTTACTGGGTTGTGGAAGTGACACAGACAGTAGAAACGTGCACGTACAATAAGGTCTGTTTTAAGTGTTTGTTGTTCATGTTAGGTTCTCGAAATCATCATCATCATCATTTATTTCAGCCGAAAGACGTCCACTGCTGGACATAGGCCTCCCCCAAGGATCTCCACGATGACGGGTCCTGCGCCTCCCGCATCCAGCGGTTTTTCGCGACCTTCACTAGATCGTCGTGTTGTATCATACATCACTACTCTGTAGTCGAGTAACTAATACCATCTCTATGTATTAGTGTCTATGAATATAGTCTATAGTCTTGTCATTGTAACTTAGGATCTGACCTAGAAGATGTCGATTCCAATGTAATAATTATACAAGTGTAATAAACCAGTCTAATTATCTAAAGTCTTTAATATTTACCAACGGGACAAACAAACATGGTGTCAGAAGAGTGAAAAAACCCAATACGAAGAAAGAAAATTCAAAAAATGCAAAAGTCGGATGGCGTCGGTGGCAACCATGACACCGGAACTACAATGAACAATGGCTTGAAGGCGCTTAAAATATCGTCAGATGCAACAAACAACAATTACGAAACCTGGAAGCGCTGGTGGCAACAGTTCGAATTATACTTGTTGGCAACGGGTTTGGACAAGTCCGGTGAGAAACGCAAGATCGCCATTTTACTACATCACATTGGTGAAAAATGCTTAAATATTTTCAACACATTCAACATAAATATTGGAGAAAGCACATTACATGACGTCAAGGCCAAATTCGACGAATTTTTTCAACCTAGAAAAAATATTACCATGTATCGTTACATGTTTTTTACCACACGTCAACAGAAATCGGAAAGCATCGAGGATTTCTTAACCGATCTCGAAAATAAGAGCCAAGATTGCGAATTTGGAACGCTCAGAGAATCTCTTATCAGAGATATTTTTATCGCCAACTTGAGTTTGGACTTAGCACATGTACGTCAGAGACTGCTGCAGGAACCTGATCTGACATAACAGAGGATGCGAGAGCTAGCTAGGACACTCATCGTCGCACAGCAGGATGCAGACCAAATTGTCAAGAGGTCCACTAGTGAAGAGTCTGAAAAAGTCATGCATCTGCGTCGGAGGAGCCGTGGTCGAGCGGAGCGTCAGCGACGGCGAGCTTCACCAGTCAGTCAGCAGGGATCCAGCGCAGGGAGGCCAAAGTCAAGTCCCAGTCCTGAGAAGCGCTCGAAAACGTGTAGCCGCTGTGGACAACACCACCGCTACAAATGTCCAACGCAGGGAGCTAAATGCAGGTCATGTAACTCTTATGGTCATTTTGCAAAATTTTGTTACTCAAATAATAAAAAAGTCAGTCATTTAGAGTCTTTTAGTTCAACTGGTAGTCAAGATAATTTTGTTGGAATTTTAAATTGTCATAACTTCAGTCATAGTCATAAGTCTAGTCAATATAATTGTCATTTAGAGTCACAAAGTCATCACAATCAAAATCATTACAGACATAGCAGGTTGTCATACACACAGTCACAATCACATCCTAAGTTACAATCAACGGTCAGGTCGCACATAGGCCAGTCGCAGTCAATGTCTAAGAGATCTCATGTAGACTCATCTTGTCAAAAAAAACATCCTGTGTCATATTTCTGTGATGAAAGTGGTGATAATGTCATATCTGAGAGGTCTAATAAAAAATGCCTCAGTGATGAAAAAAGACTGGTGACTGATAAGTCCGAGAGATCCAATGAAGACTCTTGTCATATGTCATATCTCAGTGATGAAAACACGGAACAGTCTGAGAGATTCAGAGTCAAGTCAAAAAGTCTTAGTCGAGATTCATATCTTAATGATGAGTACAGACACAAGTCTGAGGAATCTCACACAACAAACACTTGTAGAATTATTACAGCAAAGTCAACACATAGTAAACAGGTCAATACAGTCGAGTCAAAACAAAACAAATACTATTCTAAACAGTCATGGAACATAAACATTTTAGTTGGTCATACACAAATTAATTGCATTATTGATTCAGGAGCTGATATTAATATTATGTCAAAGAAAACTTTTCAATCTTTGAAATGTCAAAGTCAAATGTCACTTGAGAAATGTCAAATAAACGTTAGTGGGTTTGGTGGTATATCAATACCCATTATGGGTAAAGTTAATGTAAAATGTAGTTTATCTTTAAATAATAGCACTATTAGTGTAAATATAGTGTTTATAGTCGCAGATTTAGTTTGTCCGAATGTTTTAGGTCTACCAACTTGTGAAAAATTAGGTATAATTCAAAGAGTTTTCTCTGTGTCTCAACAAAATTTTAGTGAACAAATTCTTACACAATACAATGATGTATTTCAGGGTCTTGGATGTCTACCTCAAGTCTGTCGCCTGAAACTCAAACCGGAAGCAGTGCCATGCGTGGATGCTCCGAGAAGAGTACCCTTCGCTTTACTGAACAAACTGCGCGATGAATTGGATCGCATGGAGAAAATGCAGGTCATTGAAAAGGTTTTTAAACCTACAGAATGGGTGAACAGTATAGTGATAACAGTCAAAAGCACGGGTCAGTTACGAATTTGTTTAGATCCTAGAAATTTGAATAAGAATATTATAAGGGAAATTTATCCACTTAAGTCAATAGATGAGATTAGATCTCAACTAGCAGGAGCTGTTTGTTTTTCTCATTTAGATGCATTTTCAGGATTTTGGATGCTTAAACTAGATGAATATAGTTCTGATTTATGTACATTTCAAACACCTTTCGGTAGATATAAATATTTAAGGTTACCTTTTGGTATTAATGCATCGTCTGAAATTTTTCAAAGAGTCATGATGAATTTGTTCGGTGATTTAGAAGGAGTTCTAATATTCATCGATGATATTTTGGTATATGGACCAAACGAGTCAGTACATAATGAGAGAGTACATAAAGTCATGCAACGAGCACGTGAAGTCAATTTAAAGTTCAATAAGTCTAAATGTAAATTTTTAGTTTCAGAAGTCTGTTTTTTAGGGTATGTTTTTAGTAAAGATGGTGCTAGGGTTGATGAAGAGAAAGTAAAAGCAATTGTCAATATGCCCACACCAAAAAATGTCAAAGAATTGCAAAGAATATTAGGTATGATCAATTATTTAGGTCCCTTTATTAGCAATTTGTCTCAAAAAACTCAAATTTTAAGAAATCTTTTGAAGAAAGATTCAGTCTGGACTTGGGATGAAAATCATAGTCAATGTCTTAAGAGTTTAATCGATGACATTACAAAGTCACCAGTTTTAGCTCATTATAATCCCAATGTACCATTAGTCTTGTCAGTCGATTCGTCAAAGTCAGCATTAGGAGCAGTCATTATGCAGAATAATAAACCTATTGCTTATAGTTCAAAAACATTAACTCAAACTCAGTCAAGGTATGCTCAAATTGAGAAAGAATTGTTAGCCATTCAGTTTGGTTGTGAAAAATTTCACCAGTATGTGTACGGTCATAAAGTAACTGTTCATACTGATCATAAACCTTTAGTCTATCTTTTTAAAAAGCCATTACATGATGTACCAGCAAGATTGCAACGTATGATGTTAACTTTACAAAAATATGATTTGGAAGTTATACATGTTCCAGGTAAAGAAATGTTTATATCTGACACTCTGTCTAGAGCAGCATTGAAAGAACATTATATACCTGAGAATGAGTCAGAAATATCTTGTCATGTCAATTTAATGCATTCAAGTCTAGCAGTCACAAAGGAGTACTGTACAAAATTGTTACAGCACACTAAGAAAGATGATACTTTGCAATTGTTAAAAAAGTATTATTATGAAGGTTGGCCAAAAAATAAAAATAATGTCAGTCTGTCAATAAAACCATTTTGGAATATACAAGCTGAAATTCATGTAGTCAAAGATTTGTTGTTCAAAGGGTCAAAATTAATAGTACCACAGGCAATGTATAAGGAAATGTTAGGTAAAATTCATGAAGGTCACCAAGGTATAAATAAATGCTTAAAACTGGCTAGAGAGTCTTTGTACTGGCCAAGCATGTCAGCTGATATTAAAAACTTGGTAGAACAATGTTATGTATGTGCACAATTTAAACCTAATAATCCAAAGGAACCACTAAAAAATTTTGAAATTAATAAATATCCATGGCAACAAGTAGGTGTTGATTTAATGTATTTTGATAACCTTACTTATTTAATTGTCACAGATTATTATTCTAAATTTATAGAAATAGCTTTGTTAAATAAAAACAGTACAGCAAAGAATGTAATAACACATTTAAAGTCCATTTTTGCTCGTCATGGAATACCTTTATCTTTAGTGTCTGATGGTGGTCCTCCTTTTCAGTCATTAGAATTTAAGAATTTTATGCATGAATGGGACATAGAACACATTGTAACTAGCCCATATCATCCACAGTCAAATGGTCAAGCAGAGAGTTCAGTCAAAATTATCAAAAATATGTTAAAAAAATGTAAAAAAAACTCATCTGATCCATACATAGCTTTATTACAGTATAGAAACACACCTAAGAATAATTTACCATCTCCAGCTCAATTGTTAATGTCCAGGAATTTAAGAAATAACATTCCTATGTCTTATAAGAAATTAAAACCTAAAGTGGTTACATTCAAAAATTATAAAGAATGTGTCAAGCAAAATAATAAAAATAAGTCTAAATATTATAATAGAAATACAAAGTCATTGTCATTATTGTATCCCAATGATCATGTATACTTTAAAAGAAAGCCAGATAGCAATTGGGAACAAGCCATTGTCAAGCTAAGGTTGGCTAATAATAGGTCATATGTCGTTGAGGATGTCAATGGAGTTAGGTATAGGAGGAATAGGGTTCATTTAAGACACAAATATTCTCCTATGCTATCCAATTCGTCGCAGGGGAGAGAGGAAGGTAACAGGCAGGAGTCTAGACCTCAAGAGCTCTCATCTCAATCCTCAGTCAGTCAACATGTAACTCGTTCTGGAAGAGTTGTAAAGCCAACCAGAAGGCTAATTGATGAAATAGATTAAGTAGAACATTGTATACTAGATTAAGACCTAACTATAGTCTTAAGTCATTGTCTAAATTGTAACTAAGTCAGGTTTCTATAATATTGTTTGTCAAGGGTTAATTTAAACTTAAACAGGGGGGATGTTGTATCATACATCACTACTCTGTAGTCGAGTAACTAATACCATCTCTATGTATTAGTGTCTATGAATATAGTCTATAGTCTTGTCATTGTAACTTAGGATCTGACCTAGAAGATGTCGATTCCAATGTAATAATTATACAAGTGTAATAAACCAGTCTAATTATCTAAAGTCTTTAATATTTACCAACGGGACAAACAAACACGTCGGTCCACCTTGTTGGGGGCCTAACCACGCTGCGTCTTCCGGAGCGTCGGCCACATCGGGCATCGGTACTACGGGCAATTTGTTGCCGAGAATGCCGAAAGCGAGATCTCGATCGAGTCTTATTCCTTATCTATTCATTTTCGCTGTTTGATTTGGGTTTAGACTTGGACATACCTTAAACTGGAGACTTTTGCAGCTTTACAAAAATATATGAAGCAGCCACCTAACTGAATCATTTTGAAGATTATTGCTAATCCATTGCTTCATAGGTTCGATAAATGTGTCTCCTTAACAACGTACTCGTAAATAACGCAATGAATGTCGTTGTACTGCGACAATGTTACGCAATTTGGCATACGCAAATACTCTGCCGGATCTACTAAATTTATTGTAAATAAAGTCAGGTGTGTGAATAAAATTTAAATAGTGGAAATTATTTACAGTGGATTTCATTAATAACGACCTCGGTTGTAACGACGTTTTGGTTATAGCGACGTCAAACTTAAGTCCTTGGAATTTAAAGCATACTTCCTTAAGAAATTCTTTCGGTAATAGCGATTTCGGATAAAGCGTCAATTTCGTGTATAGCGACTTGTTTTTATGAACCATTCATAACAGATTCCTAGAAATCCCATGCGGTTTTTGGGACTGAGTCGGCGAAGGCACAAAAACTCATTCATAGATCAATTCAACTTTCTCATCTTTTGTTTACATTCACAAATGGTCAAACTAGTGCTTTGTATGTAGGACTACTTAGCATGTGTACGAAGTTAAACTTTTGAATCAATTAGATAGCAAATTCCAGCGAGTGAAAAGTATTTCTTAAACTACAAAAATGCCTCTTCGACGTACATTTACTGTGAAAGAAAAAGTGGTAATCATTTCGAGGCTGCAAAAAGAAGAAAACGTTTAACACGTTTTTTCTCCAACACCCGTGTATAACATAATTTATGTAACCTCCGGATATAGCGACGGCATTAAGAGGTCCTCCACCGTCGTTATAACCAGAATTCACTGTAGTTGTTTTTGTATTATTTAAGAGTTTACTTTACCCAATTTTCATTTAAAGGTCCAAACCAAAAGGGTGTTAACTGAACGATAAAATGAAAAGAACCGCCTCTTCCAAAACATGACAGCAGTACCTATAAATTTTATTTTACGCTTCCGCTCTCCGTCTGTCCATCAGTCAGCGGGCGGTATCTCGTATTTTGTAGACAATTGTTATTTTTACTGACAGAGTATATATTTCCTAACCCACTATAACAAAAAAGGTTCCCATACAAGGAAAGTATTTATTTCGATTTTTTTTTTTGCCTTATTGTACAGAATCTATCGTATGCGACAACTTAACTGGTTTTTAGGGTTCCGTAGGCAAAGGGAAAGGTCGTAGGTTCGAACCCCATCAGGCGCTTTACTTTGTATAAATTAATTCATCACCACTGCTCTCAAAACGATTAAGGAAAACATCATGTTATAGAGTCAAGAACTTCGAAGACATGTGACATCTACCAACCCGGAATGGCCCCGTGTGGTAGATTACGGCCCACTCCCTCTCACCGAGAGTAGGCCAGTGTCCCAACAGTGGGAACATTATAGGCTGATTATGTTATGTACATATGTAAGCAAAAGGTAAAAACGACCCATTAAAACTTAAGTGTCTGTCTGTAAGTCTGTCCCTATGTCTGTCTTTCGCCAGGCTCTCTCTATAATCCATACTAATATTATAAATGCGAAAGTAACTATGTCTGTCTGTCTGTCTGTCTATCTGTTTGTCTGTCTGTTACGATTTCCCGCTTAAATTTGCCACAGACAATCTTTAGACCCTGAGAAAGAACATGGGCTACCTTTTATTGAAAAAAAAATTATATTCCCGAGGGAAATCTAAAAAGCGCGATATAACCGAATTCCACGCGGGCGAAGCCGCGTGCGAAAAGCTAGTAATAAATAAATAAATAAACATATACGGACAAATAACACAGATTGAGCTAGCCCCAAAGTAAGTTCGAGACTTTTGTTATGGGATACTAACTCAACCATACTATATTTATAATAGATACATATATAGATAAACATCCAAGACCCAGGCCAATCAGTAAAAGATCGTTTTCCATCATGACCTGGCCGGGGATCGCCCCGGCCAGGTCAAGATGGAAAACGATCTTTCTGCCTGATACGTGGGGCCTCCACGTCGCAGGCAGGCTAAACCCAAATCAAATAGCGAAAATGAAAGGGTAAATAATAAGACTCGACCGAGTTCTCCGTCTCGGCATTCTCGGCTGCAAATCCAACCGACACATTGTTCTTATCATCATTATCAACCTTTTTATCGTCCCACTGCTGGGCACAGGTCTCCTCTCATACAGAGAAGGATTGAGCGGCGGTGTTTCCGTCGGGCTACAATTTGAGTGTCTTCAAGGCTAGAGTGAATAGGCTCTTAATAAACTAGTGCGCCTTACCATCAACGGTTGCATCAGTGCTTGCCATCAGTTATTCCCCCTTTCCAACCATATCATCGTTCACACATTCCATCCATGTTTTCTTAACAATCCGTAAGCACACAATACACAAATGGGTATGAAATTAAATTCACGGCTGATCATCTAATCTACAATACCTGTCAGCTATCGGTATCGAGTATGGTCAGTGCGATTCTGATCGCGTTGAAAGACAGACGCGCGTTCGGAAGTGCGTTGTTGAAAGTATACACGTGTGTTTTTAAAAATAAATACATAATGATAATTGTGATATGCTGTGTTTTTCAGTGACTGTGTTGGATTCGGTTTTTTAGTATTTAAAGGTATGTTTCTTTAACTGTTTTGTTTTTATTGATATGAAAAGTGGGATTTGTTTTTCATCCTGAATAATAAATTAGTCATTTTTCGTAGTGAGCTATTTCTGTTATTATGTTATTATAGTAATGTTTTTGTGTGTATATTTAACCTTGTCATTGTGTTATCATTGATTTAGAAGAGTGTACATGTAGAGTTAATTCTCCGCTCTTCTGTATAGGAACCTATTACGCTTTACAATGAGTTAGTAGTTAGATTAGCTTCATCTTTGATCGATCCCTTGTCAATTGAATAGTGTCTGGAATAGGTTTATTTGATATAAATGCTTTGACTTTGAGTCATTTAGCAAAGATAAGAAGTTCATGATACGGACGTGAATTCTTTTCTAGGTACTTATTGTAGCGTACAAACTTGATTTTTTTTTTCATCTAGATACTGCATGACTCTTAAATGTACGTATATGTATGTTACGGCACTGTTGTAATAGTGATTGAGCTATTGACTGCTACACTGCGTGCCGTGGGTTCGATTCGCGCACGGCACAAATATTTGTATGGCCTACAAGTAATTGTTCCGGATCTGTCTGTTTATGTTTGTGAGTTTTATATGTTTGTATACCTATATCGTGGGTAAACGCACCCACGATATAGGAGTAATTCGAAGTGTGGAGTAACGTTTTATAAAGGGTGTCTCTGACATCGACGAACAAACAAGTACCATGGATCCAGTACATGATTCTGAACCCCCAGTGGTGGAATTTTAAGTCGGTTTTTCCTGATTAAAAAAAATAATAATATGCAGTTTTTTCAGTTTAAACCGTTCATAATTGCTATACTTTTATAACCCAATAAGATTTTAAAGTAAAAAAATAATTAATTCGCTAATTACACAAAAAAGCGCAATGTGAACAAAACTCTAAAAACTATCCTATCAGCTGATTTAATAGAGTTCACATCAAGGGTCAACGTCATATCCACAAAGACGCGCTGCGGCACGCTTGCAACGATCAAAGGCCGAGCCGACACATTTTTTAAACACTGTTATTTCTGTAATCATCGCTCATTAACGATATAAATGACTATCATAATTTTATTAATGGCATGCGGTGTAGCCTTCTCGCGAAGTTTGCGTTACGATGTCAGATACACCCTGTATAACAAAAAACGACAAAACTCAATGTTTTTGGATACATAGCTATCCGTAGATGGTAGAGATTATTGTTTAGAATTATTTCATACTTTCACACACCGCGTTTATACCCGTATGATTCCGTATCTTATGGGAATACCGGGAAAATTATAAACCATCTGTGAGCCAAATTTCATCAAAACAAGTTCAGTAGTTTTTGCGAAGCAAACATATAAATTTTCACGTTTTATTTGTAGTATGCCGTACGGAGGACGGGTCTGAGCAGTTGTGTTGCGATGTGTGCCGAGTACGATGCGGCCTAATGTTGTTGTGTTGGGAGTTTGGTCGTGGAGGGTCTTCACATCAATCTCCCTTTGGCGCAGCATCGTTGGTCGTGTTGTTGGGTTTAACATTGCATCACCTCGCTCAACTGCCGTCTTCCTTCCTATTCGCTCGGTTTTTCTGAGTGAATAGGCTCTTAATAAACTAGCACGCTTTACCATCAACGATCGCATCACTGCTTACCATCAGGCGGGATTGCGGTCAAGCGCTAGTTTATAATTATTAAAAAAAAAAAAAAAAAAAAAAATAGGATATTGAGTAATTTTGAACCAGACAGGAGGGGCTAGTTTTACAGATACTTACAAAAACACATTTAATTAACATTTATTGATATAGGTAGGTACCGCAACCGACGTAAGTACATCAAACAATTACAATCTATCAAATATCTTTATTAGGTTTTCAGCTTTATCGCTAAAGCATTAAGGTTTAAGGTTGATTGGCAAAATTTGTCAGTTTCGGGGTAGCTTGACCTGTTAACGTCTGTACAGAAAGAGCAGTGGTATAAACCACGACCACGAGACTCGAATAACCTCTTCTGTTCTTGGTGTCAGACTTTTATTGACTAAAACCCACCCATGTTCCTTCATTAACCTGTGTGCCAGGAGCCACGGTATCTCTTAGGAACTACCCGCGGCCTTGTAGCTTCGAATCCTTACCTATGTAAGCGTACCGCAAGGCTATACATGAAGCTAAATATAACCAGTTTAAGCTGACTTCCGATTGTACGAATAACAGCTAAAACTGGATATTTATAGCTTGATGTGTAGCTGTCTGTACAGTCATCCAAATAGATAAGTAACCAGCACCCTAATTACGTAACTCACTATTAATATCCATTATATCCATTTTGCTAATCCATTGCTCCATTTGTTCGAAGATGTGTCTATTCAACAGCGTGAATAACGCAACGAATGTTGTTGAACTGTCAAAATTGAAACCCATTGCCACTGATAGTGTGTTACGCAATTACCCCGCGGTTCTTCGGGTATAGTTAATTGAATTTGAATAAGAAACCGATGGATAATTTAGAATTTAATAAAGAAATTCCTTGTTTTTTATTAGTTAAGTTTAGTTAACCTCCCCGTTTGGTACAGAGCTTAGAATAGCACCAACTCATATCCTCCCGTGGGTGTCATAACACGCGACTAAGGAAACTCCCCACTAGGAAAGCAGCGCGTGTCCTGTGGAATATGAAATTGCTGCGATCCCCAACCTGCCTGCCAAGCGTGGAGGTTATGGCAAACCTCAAATGCAAGAAAGCCTCGGGGGGAGCCCTTTGTTCAGCATTGAACCTTTATAGGCTGAAGATCAAGAAGAAAGATTAATTTGATTTCACCCATTGGTTTCTTACTAAACTTCAATTATACCCGGAGATCTATCACCATAATTGAGTAACACACTATTGCTATCAATTGAAATCATTTTTAAGGATATTACTAATCCATTGCTCCATATGTTAGAACAATGTGTCTCCTCAACAAGGTATATTACGCAGTGAATAAATAATAAATAAATAAATATATACGGACAAATCACACAGATTGAGCTAGCCCCAAAGTAAGTTCGAGACTTGTGTTATGGGATACTAACTCAACAATACTATATTTTATAATAGATACATATATAGATTAACATCCAAGACCCAGGCCAATCAAGAAAAGATCGTTTTCCATCACGACCTGGCCGGGGATCGAACCCGGGGCCTCCACGTCGCAAGCAGGCGTGTTGACCGCTGCACCACGGAAGTCGTCAAATTGAATGCTATTGAACTGTTAAAATAAAACTCATTACTACTGATGGTGTGTTAAGTACTTACCCCTCTGGTTACTTATCTTCTTTGGTGACTGTACCATTCAATAAACAAATACGAGATTTCTAACAACTCTATGTAATAAAGGAAACGCTTATCTATTTGCGATAGTTGTATGAAACGTAAGGGAAATGAGTAATTTTCAGTCGTCATAACAAGATATGGTCATCATTAGCAGTAGCCAGCCTTTCGGTCTTCTATAGGATGCATTCTAGTGAGTGTGCAAGGGAATTGCATGATTTAATTCCCCCATCTCCGTTCCATCATCGGACGACCCGTCGTACGGCGAGTTTCCACCCTTACGTTGTTGACACCACTGCGATCCGGACGAAGCGTTTTGCTTCCTCCTTTATACCGTGTACATCGAGGGACTGGAACAATTTGCCAGCGTCGGTGTTTCCGTCACAATACAATTTGAGTGTCTTCAAGGCTAGAGTGAATAGGCTCTTAATAAACTAGCGCGCTTTACCATCAACGATCGCATCACTGCTTACCATCAGGCGGGATTGCGGTCAAGCGCTGGTTTAAAATTTATAAAAAAAAAAATATCTGTCTAGGCTTCTATCAACTATGTTGGCAGGGACGTACCTAGCTTCTGTGGGGTCAGTCAGCTCTAAGGGGGAGGGGCAAGTACAATTTTTAGGATCGAATCGAAATAAAATAAGAGCAGGCAATTGTGTGGTTCGGTAGGTGTCACATATCTACGAATTCATAGTTGTAGTATATAGCGGTTTGATGTCGCAGGCGATTAGAATGGGGACTCTGTCGGTCTACTGAGTGACATCAGGGAAGGCGGCACATAGGTAGTCAGATTTCGGGGAGATCCCTTTACAGTCTCAACATAGCCTTAAGAGACCATAGAGGAAGAACCAATTAGTCTTTGACAGGCAACGATGCCTCTTCTAGGCGACTACTCCTTTTTTCATAGTGGGTAATCCCACACCCCCTGGTTTTATCCCTAAAGACCAGGCGCCTTTTGAAGGTTCCCCCGGAAAATGAAAAAAGAAATGGATACTTACAATATGTTCCTTCGCTCAAGAGCAGTAGTAATGAAATAATATCCACAATGTGCTCTTTGGGTTTAAACCAGCCTATGGGTACAACTCGTAAATCATGCCTGAATCCAACGACCTACCAGACCTGTAGGCCTAGTATGAGTTTTCATTACGAAACTCGTTCGACGATATCGAGCGCGTTTGACTCAGCGATTGGCCCGCTTCAAGGTCGTCAGAACTCTCAACCAATGAGAGGGCCAAACGTGCTCGATACCAACGATCGAGTTTCGTATTGAAAACTCATACTAGGCCTACTGCTGACGACGTAAAAACCGTGCAGCAAAGATAAACACGACGCTTATCGACACAATGTTATCGATAAAAGATGCAACACTAAATGTTATCGATAAAAGATACTACGATAAACGTTATCGACAAAAGATACAGCGATAAAGATCGAAACATGTTTTTTATTAAAATTTAAAATTCTATTAACTTTGTTTGTTTATATTGACCTGACCTGAGTTTACTGAGCGAGGCGGGTCGCCCCGTACGGTAACCTTTGATTAAAAAATCATCTGGTTATACAAAGATTAATGTAAATGGAAAATGGATACGTTTATTGTGGTTGTTGAATTAATAATAATATTATCAGCGTAGATCAGATGCACTCCTGCTGTGGTGGAATTTCGTCTCTCCGATTTATCTCAATATAAATACTTTGTTTTATATGTATTTTATACGTATAAACAAGTGCTTGACTGCATTCTCGCCTGATGGTAAGCAGTGATGCAATCGTTGATGGTAAAGCCCGCTGGTTTATTAAGAGCCTATTTACTCAAAAAAACTGAGTGAATAGGAAGAAAGACGGCAGTTGAACGAGGTGATGGAATGTTAAAGCCATCCAATCTAGAGACCTCCGCGATCAAACCCCCGACACAACAATATTTGGCGCACCGTACATCGCAACACAACTGCTCTGTAGGCCTAGTATGAGTTTTCGTTACGAAATTCAATCGTCGATATCGAGCGCGTTTGCCGCTCTCATTGGTTGAGAGTTCTTACAACCTTGAAGCGAGCCAATCGATGAGTAAATGCGCTCGATATCGACGAACGAGTTTCGTAATGAAAACTCATAGGTACTAGGCCTACAGACCCGTCCTCCGTATCTACAAGTTAAATAACATTGTTACTAACCTTATGGACTCCTCCTGTCTGAGATATAAGTTTTCTATTATATCTAGAGCAGTGGTTCCTAACCTGGGCGTAATTACCCCCGCAGGGGTAAAACGGAGATTCTAGAGGGATAACACGGGACGAAATAGTATTAAAATAGCAATAAACAAAATAATAGATTCATTTTGAAATGCGCGTTGAGTGAAACCGAACCAAATATTGTCAAACTTGCGAATGCAAAGCAATTTCAACCTTCAATTAGTTAGCTTCGAGATTTATATATTACTTTACTAGTTATCTAAACGTGCAATTTCTTACATAATAAAGATATTATAGTTCGAATTTGTGTGGTTTTAATTATTTTAAATTAGCTAGGGGTAAAATCAATTCCCATACTTGTTCACAGGGGTAGTGACATTGAAAAGATTAGGAACCACTGATCTAGAGATATATAATAGAATAGAAAACATATATTTTCTGTTACATATCTCTAATGTATTCATAATAGTATCAAATGTCGTAAAAGTTCTGCAATGTCTAGACGAACTTTCTACACTTCATTTTGATTGACTCGACTGCTCCCAACTTTTACCAATACCTACTTTGCTATGCTTGACACCAGCCATCATCAGAACGACAATGGCGCCGATTGTGTTGTTCAGAAACTAAACAAATTTTAAGTTAAGTGCATATTTTCCTTTCCATTTCGTTAAGAAGACAACATTTTAGTTTAATCCTGTCATCTTAAGACACTCCATTGACATTTTTTTTTTTTTTGTTCATTTCTTTCCGTTCAGAGGAACGGAAAAGGTAAAGGCATAGTATGCCATACAGCCTAGTCTTGAGTATTTTTTTCTTTAGTAAGTTTATATCCTAACTTATCCTAACTAACTTAATCTAAACTAACTCCTTTCGATTCACGCGTGTAGCCGATTAGGAGGGATTTAGCGTAAAAACATGATGTGACCACTATGTTACACTATTTCACTGTTCTTTATGAATTATTCACTAAATGCACTTTTTACTACATAAATCACGCGTTTTTATTTAGTAAACGACACTATAAATAATTTAAAAGTTCAATGAAAAATGAACGTGGCACTCATCTTCGTTTTCCCGCCAAAACTACTCCATAGACAGTTTAGACGCGATTATAAACATGGCGACTAAAAATACTCCTGTTTACGTCAGGAGCGCACTATTTTGACAGGTCTAAACTGAAATTTTATCTTCTATCCTTTTCTTAATGAAATAAAAAGAAAAACATGCACATAACTTAAATTTAATTTAGTTTGTGAACAAGACAATTGGGGCCAATGCCTATCTTAATATATCAGAAACATGCGATACTCACATATAACATTTTCGTATTTTTAGTTCTCGTGAAGAAAGATAGCGTAAAAAATTTCTAGAAAGTCGACTCGATTATTCGGTTAAAACATTTTTAACGCAAATTTCTAGATAATAATTCATTTTGTTATAAATATTTTTTACAGCTGTTTGACATGGTTGAATCGAACTGGAAATTGGAATCATATAATAACTAGCTGTTTCCCGCGACTCCGTCCGCGTGGACTTCATTTTACAGTTAACTAAATTTAATTTCAACTTTTTAGTACGATATTCTTTTTTTAAATAATATACGGATTACACGACCGCTTAAGTGGTGCTCATTTGTTTTTACCAAACTTTTCTTGATCTCCAACAGACAGAATAGCAAGTGCTAAAATTCGTAATAATGCGTTACCCAAGTAAATAAATCTAAATCTAAACAAAAAAATACTTTGCCTGCACAAGTTAATGTAAGGTAAGGTTGAAAAAAAATTGAGTTGGAGACAGACAAACAAGCAAACATGCAAGTGAAGCTAATAAAAAGCATGTAAAAAGAACTCAGTTGATATAAAATAACACACATAGACAGACAGACAGAGATACTTTCGCATTTATAATATCATAGTACGGATTTTTGTAGACTTTTTTATTCGAGTCTTGTTATTATATCGAGTATAGAGACAGAAGGTATGTAAATAAAATAAAAATAACGCTATTTATTCTCTGATGTCATGGACGGGCACTACAGTATTCGTATCGCGCTAAAGTATTAACTTCGATTGAAGTAAAATCAATGTACGAGTGATACATTTCGTCAGATACCTATAATAATTAAAACTAAATAAATTATAAGTAAATCTAATTGTTTAGAGTTAAGTTTGACAAATGGCACAGAAAAAGTAAGCTTTGTTTCAACTTGTCTCCTGTATTAACACGCTTGTATCGCCTCTCATTTGGGACTGGTATAGTGCCCAAGTCCTGGAAGCTTGCCAACGTGCAGCCCGTGCCCAAAAAGGGTAGTCGTGCCGATTCTACCAACTATCGGCCGATTTCGATCACCTCCATAGTTTGCAAAATTATGAAGCGTGTATTGAACTCGCGCCTCTTGGCATACCTGGAAGGTAACGATCTCGTCAGTGACCGACAGTACGGGTTTCGCCGCAATCGGTCAACTGGGGACCTACTAGTGTATGCCACTCACTTGTGGGGCGAGGCCCTCAAGAGAAATGGGGAAGCGATTGCTGTCTCCCTTGATGTCTCGAAGGCACGGAAGGGACCGGGTATGGCACGCTGGCCTTTTGAGTAAGCTTCCAGCGTACGGCATTTCCCTTAGCCTGACTGGCTGGGTAAAAGACTTCCTGACTGAACGGTCCCTCCGAGTTGTTGTCGACGGATGCTCATCTGAGCCCATGTCGACTAATGCCGGTGTTCCTCAGGGGTCTGTTCTCTCTGCAACTCTGTTTCTGCTGCATATTAACGATCTGCTGATGCCCGGTATCTATGGGTATGCAGATGACAGCACAGTTGTGGAGAGATACCAGCCGGATGCTCGGGCTAGTCGGGAATCAATCCGGTCCGAAAGAGAGGCCATGGTAGAGCGAACGAGTGTTGCACTTCAGGCAGTCTCCAAATGGGGCAATGCCAATCTTGTAGCATTCAATGCCGCCAAAACGCAGGCGTGTCTTTTCAGCGCCAAAAGGAGCCCGTTCACCTTGGCTCCTACTTTTCGGAATGTATCCTTGGAGTGTACCGACCGCCTTCAGCTTTTGGGTGTTGAGATTTCCTCGAACCTAAACTTTGGGCGGTTCGTTGAGTCCAAGGCCAAGGTGGCTGCCAGAAAACTTGGCGTTATCGCAAAGGTCCGGCAGTACTTCACACCGGGGCAGCTTCTAATGTTGTACAAAGCCCAGGTCCGTTCGTGTGTGGAGTACTGCAGCCACATTTGGGCTGGTGCTGCTAAATGTCATCTGGCCACTTTGGATTCAGTGGAGAGGCGTGCGAAGAGGCTGATTGGTGACCCTGATTTAACTCGAGTTGGTCTCCAAAGCCTAGAGCACAGGCGTAGAGTAGCCAGCCTTTCGGTGTTCTATAGGATACATTTTGGGGAATGTGCGAGGGAATTGCACGATTTAATTCCCCCATCTCCGTTCCACCATCGGACGACCCGTCGTATGGCGAGTTTCCATCCTTATGTTGTTAACACCTCTACGATCCGGACGAAGCGTTTCGCCTCTTTTAAGTCTTTGACAGCGGTTACTTTCCAATTGTGATCCAGTTATGGTTAATGGTTTACATGCATTTTATTAAATGAGTCACTTGCCAGCACATCGTGAATCAATAGTATTACGCAATATATGTGTGTCATAAACACACAATCACAATTGAACGATGTCATCAAATGACAATAAAGAACAGATTATGTAATTTTTTATTTATATTTTTTTTAAATAAATATGTGTTAAAACGTGACAAATGACAATACACAAAGTCTCTGATGTAATGAAATGTCTGAATGTTTGTGTATGTTTCAAATATTTGTAAACACATCCTTTCTTTTATAAATTACTTTCTACTTGAAGACACTTAAATTGTAGTCCGACGGAAACACCGACGCTGGCAAGTTGTTCTAGTCCCTGTCATGATGGTATTGTATATATAGCCATCCATCCAGAGACCCGATTCCACGTCGGGCACGTACCAATGTAACTTATGTAAGTTATATGTACTTTCTAAATATATCTTGAATATATAAGGTGAAGGAAAATATCTTGAGGAAACTTGGACTTTATGTCTGAAATCGCTAACCCGCATTGACCAAGTATGGTGATTACGCTCAATCCTTCTCTGTATGAGAGGAGACCTGTGCCCAGCAGTGGGATGGTAAAAAGATTGATGATGATGATGATCCTGAGACAAACGGCTGCCATCGGTTGACTTGTGCGACACGTAAATCGAGGGACTGGAACAATTTGCCCGCGGCGGTGTTTCCGTCGGACTACAATTAAAGTGTCTCCAAGGCTAGAGTGAATAGGCTCTTAATAAACTAGCATGCTTTACCATCAACGCTTGCATCACTGCTTACCATCAGGCAGGATCGCAGTTAAGCACTAGTTTATAATATATAAAAAAAATAAGTTTAAATGCACTGACTGGACGGGTCCTCTCAACCTGTGTGATTCTTTCCCTAAAAGACTATCTCACTTCATTCTACATGATCTTTCTCTGATCTGACCAAGACTACATCTGGACTTTTAATGAGACTGTGACCTCTGAGATTGTTTCAACCTTTCTTCTCAGAGTAGCCATAGAGAATAAAGTTTAAAAGAATATTGAAGTGTTAAAGTGTCTTCACTTGTTCGAAAAGATAGTCATTGTAGCGCATTAGAGCGAGGAAAAATAGCAGCTTATAGGCGGCCCATAAACGATCAATTAAATAACAATATAATAAATAAGGCTAAATATTGAAGACTGCAATGATTGAACAAAAGTTTGAGCGAGTTTAATTTTTATTGTACGATATTTTTGCATTACATCGTGTAGGGTCAGATGAAGGTGAAGATGAAACACGAACAATATACCTATATTGTTCGTGTTTCATCTTAACGTGGAGTACAGGCGCGAAAACATAGACCACTTCGTATTTTTGTGCAATATAATTGTCGTTTGGATGCAAAGAATCTTTCAATCTTATTGTACAATAAGATGTATTGCAGGGGAGAAGTTGTTTTTTTTTTTTTATAATTTTTGACTGTTACCTAAAATCCTAAAAAAAGAAAAAGTATTTATTCACAAGTAGCATAATCACGAATAAAAACTCGGGTTTTTACTTTTTCAAATAAAAATAGTACATTTATTTTTGAAAATGGAACTAATAGCGGCGCTTCGGTTGAATGCGTGCAGTTACTGCTACAAAAGAAATTAAAAAAAAAAGTTGGCGCGAAATCTTTAGAGTTTTTTCCTGATTGAAAATTGAACTTAATTATAACTAATTTGTTTTATTTATTATTGTATTTTTTTGCAATCGCAGTGAAAAGTACTCGCTAAAGCTCGGGAATAACACTACCTCGTTTGTATAATGGAACATTTTAGCCCCCTTTATGGTTATTTACTATCATACAAACCTACTTAGGTACGTAAAATAAATCATTTATCATCAGAAACAGAAAGGGTTGCCATTGTCTAAATCTGCATTTGAATAATAAAATAATAAAAAGCTATTGACGTGGGTGTGGTACCATAATTCTCCACCCTACCCTTCGTGTAATATAGCCTGGTGTTATATTACCTTTTTAGGATTCCGTACCCAAAAGGGTAATAACTGGACCATGTCCGTCTGTCTGTCTGTCACCAGGCTGTGTCTAATGAAACGTGATTGATTGACGGTTGAAATGTTCACGGATAATGTGTTTCTATTGCCACAATAAATGTGTGCGTTCGCGCAGCGGAATGTTGTTGAATTTAAAGATTTTAGATATGCAGATATTTAGTGTATGACGTCGTATAATTGTGTATGGTAAAAAAAAATTTGTGCACGCAGCCATTGTGGAGAAATTCACAAAATACTGATTCCGCTGGGCGAACGTTGTCCTGGCGGAACTTTTTTTAATCCTTTGACTTTAGAAAAAAGAGATGTGTCCAAAAATTAGTGTGTATTTGTGTGTAATTGTGTATGTATGAATAAAATTTGTGCATGCATAAACTTCAGAGATATTCAAGTTTCCGCTGCGCGAACGTTTGGCCATTAGCTAGTTTTCATATAAAGCGCTTACATAGAGAGCTGTAGATTTTTACATACTTTGTTTTGAATTTGTGTATATTTGTTTAAAAAACAGATTTAGAAAAAAACGTAAGGCTTAAAAGATAAAAATATAAACGTAAAATACGCTTATTTGGTCTTAGTTCTTAAAGTATGCACTTTGGAGTCTAGATTTTCACGTTTATACAAACCTTGTAAGTGTCTGCAATATATTGCCAAGTATCAATGATGTTACTTTAGTAATTAAAGAGTTATAAGACAATTTACCATGACATAATCACTGTTTACAAAGCAGTCAAATATCACGACATTCTAAAGGAATTGTATGGTAAAATGTATGCCAATAATTAGTGTATTCATTCAACTATTCACATGCAAAATTTCATGTCATTAAATTCAGTAATTAAAGAAATACAATTATAAAACTGACGAAGCATCGAAAACCTACATAACCCGACCAAGTTCGGATAGCTATAAAAAAGCGGCCGTGCAATATATTTAGGTAACATCCCAAAATTTACAGTATAATACCGGTATGAATTGGTATAGGTGATAACACAATTGTTTCGATATAATATAAAGGTCATTTATTTTTGTACACCTATTTTTTTAAATGTATTTGACTATGACCAAGTAGGTACTATTTACGTAGTTATTTTATATAAGTATGCGCTTGAGACTTGAGATATAATCTAGATATATTAATTTAGGCAAATAAAATTGATACAGCTAATTTCTATTGAAGATTTCACGCATCAGGATTCTTACTATAGACCCCCCAGGGATATAAAATAATTATCACAAGTAAGTACTACTGTTTAGGTAAATATTTATCATATTGTAGCTTATAACACTTCTTAACCAATGCACTAGACGAGCGTTCCCCTTTGCAAATTTAGTGGATCAAACAATCTAATAACTTAAAAAAAACTACTTCTTCAATCGATTTTTTAATTGATGGTCTGTACTGTTGTACTGGTTGTGACTTATTTAAGTGAGCGTGTTCCCCCGCACCCCACCAAAATATGCAGAATTATTTTGATTGAAGCGGTACGCTTAAGGCTAGTCTTTTGGTTAAATAGTATAAGGTCCGTATTACAGAACGTTACTCAAAACTCAAGCTTTATTTACTAGTTTTAAGTAATACTTGAGCATTACTTAAAACTAGTTTTAACCTATCAAAAGGCTTCAAACGAGACTTAAGTAAAGCTGGAGTTTTGAGTGACGTTCTGTAATGGACCTTACTATTGTAGTTATGAATTGATCAAAAATATTCTAGTGTGAAACGATAGACAACGCGCTGCGCGCAACGAGCGGTAGGCGGCTTCCCGCTTGAAACAGTACTTCCATCCTTGAAGAAAAGAGAGGGCAATATATTTTCATTAGCCGCGGCCCGCGCGTATTAATTTGCTGTTGTATTTGAACCTGATTAATATATCTAGATTATATCTCAAGTCTCAAGCGCATACTTAAATAAAATAACTACGTAAATAGTACCTACTTTGTCATAGTCAAATGGGTACATTTAAAAAAATAGGTGTACAAAAATAAATGACCTTTATATTATATCGAAACAATTGTGTTATCACCTATACCAATTCAATACCGGTATTATACTGTAAATTTTGGGATGTTACCTAAATATATTGCACGGTCGCTTTTTTATAGCTATCCGAACTTGGTCGGGTTATGTAGGTTTTCGATGCTTCGTCAGTTTTATAATTGTATTTCTTTAATTACTGAATTTAATGACATGACATTTTGCATGTGAATAGTTGAAGGAATACACTAATTATTGGCATACAATTTACCATACAATTCCTTTAGAATGTCGTGATATTTGACTGCTTTGTAAACAGTGATTATGTCATGGTAAATTGTCTTATAACTCTTTAATTACTAAAGTAACATCATTGATACTTGGCAATATATTGCAGACACTTACAAGGTTTGTATAAACGTGAAAATCTAGACCCCAAAGTGCATACTTTAAGAACTAAGACCAAATAAGCGTATTTTACGTTTATATTTTTATCTTTTAAGCCTTACGTTTTTTTCTAAATCTGTTTTTTAAACAAATATACACAAATTCAAAACAAAGTATGTAAAAATCTACAGCTCTCTATGTAAGCGCTTTATATGAAAACTAGCTAATGGCCAAACGTTCGCGCAGCGGAAACTTGAATATCTCCGAAGTTTATGCATGCACAAATTTTATTCATACATACACAATTACACACAAATACACACTAATTTTTGGACACATCTCTTTTTTCTAAAGTCAAAGGATTAAAAAAAGTTCCGCCAGGACAACGTTCGCCCAGCGGAATCAGTATTTTGTGAATTTCTCCACAATGGCTGCGTGCACAAATTTTTTTTTACCATACACAATTATACGACGTCATACACTAAATATCTGCATATCTAAAATCTTTAAATTCAACAACATTCCGCTGCGCGAACGCACACACAATAAATACTAAAAACAGATTTATTTTATTATTATTTTGTATAGATAATGGTACCTACTGAACCCATTGTGTTTTTAGGCCTAACTTATATTAAGAATTGACTATTTCAAAGAGTCTCAAGTTACTTATTTTTCTAACAATCAAGAAACTAGCAAATAATAAACTTATTTAAACGGTAATTTGCGTAACAAAATGACAGTAACATACCCGACATAGCCCGAAGAATTGCAACACTAAAGTGGCAGTGGGCTGGACACATTGCCCGTAGGACCGATGCCCGATGAGGCCGACGGGTTCTCGAGTGGCGACCACGCACCGGAAGACGTAGCGTGGGTAGGCCCCCGACAAAGTGGACCGACGACCTGGTGAAGGTCGCGGGAAACCGCTGGATGCGGGAGGCGCAGAACCGGTCGTCGTGGAGAACCTTGGGGGAGGCCTATGTCCAGCAGTGGACGTCTTTCGGCTGAAATGATGATGATGATGATGAATGACAATAAAAATCGCTTTAATTTTGACACTTCAACAACATTCATTGCGTCATTCGCGTTAATGAGCAGATTCTTTTTTATATATTTTATTTAAATATTTGTTTTATATTTTTACTGTTATTTTTTTTTGCAATTAGGGCATTGATGGCAAGAAAAAAAAGAATAAAGTAAAAGTATTTGCTGTGACTCGTACAGCAAAATCATAAAACTAAACTAAGCACAGTTAAAAAATAAACGAAATTATGTATGTTAAAAAAAAGCAATTAAAGCGTTTTCAAGATTACAGTGAATAGGTTCTTAATAAACTAGCGCTCTTTATCATCAAATATTGTATCACCGCTTGCCATCTGAAAAAAAATGCACTAGTATATAATTTATGAAAAAAAGGCACTTAAATTGATATCTATCAACCTGACTATCACAGATTAGCCTTCAGCCAACGGGCTTCGACTCTGATGGCAGTCTCAAATCGTTTTGTACCTCTTTCGCTTGGTGCGTCTCCTGCGGAAGGGGAGAGAGAATTCGATTTTCCTCTCTCGCTTACCTCCATTGCTGACATGACATCCTCGCAAACGGAGGCAACCCCGTCCCATGCGCTCCCACTTTCGACCATCGATTGAACGACAGCCACGCGTGAGAGATCACTCTCGCCTATTGCCACGATGACGTCACGACGCAGGTCTACCCAAACTGGGAACTCCTCATAAAGGGTTTTTCAAAAGGGACGCTCAAACTTTGCCAGCGCATAGCGGCCATCTTGGTAATGCAATAGCTGTCAAATTTGGCATGAATACATATTTTTTACCATTTACAACCGTGGTCCTAGAGATTCTCTTACAGAAAAATTCAGAGAGGTGAACATTCTGACTGTAACTTCACAATATATATTTGAAAATCTTATGTATGTACATAAAAATATATCTAATTTTAAGAAAATAAGCGATATTCATAATATAAATATCAGGAACAAACACAATATTGCTGTACATCACACTCGTCTCCACAGAGTAGGCAACTCGTTCATGGGTCAATGTATACACTTTTACAACAAGCTTCCCATGGACAGTCGAAACTTACCCATTAAACGATATAAAACCTATATAAAGGCCAAACTTTGCAAAAAGGGGTATTATAAAATCTCAGATTATTTTGAGGATAGAGAGGCTTGGGACTGAGCTGCTCGCTCTGTTAAGCATTGTTATTAAGCAATATGCGTAATTATAACGTATATTATTGTAAACATTTTCATTTTTAATGTCTGGACTTTAAAAAAGACGATGATCCCTGAGTTTGTTTCGGCTATTTCTTCTCAGAGGTAGTCAGTTAGGAAATGCCGGCTTCATCTAGTTAAAAAAATGAAATAAAAATATACATATATGACGTGTATAAGTGATCGGTGATCCTACTTGCTTAATAAACGATTTCATTTCATTTCATTTCATTTCATTTCATTTCATTTAGTCGTGACATTTCACCATGGGACGCTACACGCTTCAACAAAGCGTAGAAATTATTATAATTTATTATCAAAATCAGTGCTCTATTCGCCTAACGTTCCGTGCGTTGCGTCCAATTGATCGCGTTCATGGCCGTCCTGCAGAGCCCACAATCAGTCGTTTGATATAAAAATTTGAGACAACCGGGTCGGTGATCGATGAAGCAGTTCCTGTATGTCAAAGAAACGCAAGATCGTTGGAGAATATTGTTGCCGTTCGAGACAGTGTGCGAGAAAATCCCCGACAATCCATTCCGCGTCGTCCGCAAGAACTGGGTCTTTCTGCGAAATCAACATAGAGAATTTTGCACTGAGATTTGGGTTTTCATCCATATAAAGTTCAATTAACTCAAGAGCTAAAACGCAATGACCACAGGCAGCGCCGTGTATTCGCTGATTGGGCGTTAGAGCATCTGGCAGCTGATCCTGCTTTTGCAAAAAAAAATCATCTTCACTGATGAGGCTCATTTCTGGTTAAGCGGCTTTGTTCATAAACAAAATTACCGGATCTGGTGCCATGAAAACCCGCGGGAGATTCATCAGGTGCCTTTGCACTCCGAAAAAGTAATTGTTTGGTGTGGGTTTTGGTCCGGCGGAATTATCGGCCCTTATTTTTCTTCGAAGATGCGCAAGAAGCCGCGCTCACTGTCAATGGCGACCGATATCGGACGATGATAACAAATTTTTTGTGGCCTAGGGTAGGTGCTATGGATCTTATAAACATATGGTTCCAACAGGACGGCGCCACTTGCCATACAGCACGGGAAACATTACATTTATTGAAAGAGAAGTTCGAGCGAGGGCTTCGTCATCTCGCGTGGTGGCGACATCAACTGGCCCCCGAGATCGTGTGACTTAACACCGCTCGATTATTTTCTGTGGGGCTACGTGAAATCTCTAGTGCAGATAAACCACAGTCAAGCACTGCCCTAAAGGCCAACATAATTCGCGTTCTTCGTGAAATTGAGCCCCATTTATGCGAAGACGTTCTTCAAAATATACCATCTACAGCGGAGTCGCAGTGGCCATTTGGCAGATATTATTTTCCACACATAATGTCATTGAATATTCTTTAAAATGTAATAAAAATTGTGGTAATATCACTTAAACAGATTGTTTTATTTCATTTCAATGTTCGAGCGCTCTTAATGAAAAACCCTGTAGTTATGCTGTGTAGTAGCACTCGCTGGGTACCTACCAACTTTTTGGCAAGTACGACAGCAGGCCAAGCTACCCGTAACCAACAAATATTCTCAATCAACCTTGACCGTTAATATTGTAGCGATAAAGTTAAAAATCTAATAAAGAAATATGACAGAGGTGCCGATTCTCTTGTTTACAAAATAAACTAATTTGCATCTTTTTCTCCTTATTTCATCAAGAAAAGGATAGAAGATTATATTTTAATTTAATCCTGTCAAATTAAGATATTCCATAGACAGTTTAGAAATATGGTGACCAAAATACATCAATTTACGTCAGGAGCGGACTAATTTGACAGGTCTAAACTAACATTTTATGTTCTGTCCTGGAGTTTTGACGGGAAAGCTTAGATGAGTGTCACGCGCATTTTTTTTTTTTTTTTGATTTCCTAAATAAAACCGCGTGATTTATGTGGTAAAAAGTGCATTCAGTAAATATTTCATAAAACCAATAATATCGCAGTATAGTGGCCACATCATGAGTTTAGCTCAAACCTCCCTCATAGTCGGTTCACGCGGCCGTCTTTTTCAACTGTCATTGGCGATATCCGCCAATAATATGAAATAAAATTTTCAAAGAATTCCTATAATTTGTTACACGTGTTATTGGCAAAATTGTGGTATCTATTCCACAGAGGCCATTAATCAAGAGAAAACAAGAAGATGTTCTGTCCTTTTCTTAATGAAATAAAAAAGAAAAAGATGTATTGAATTTAAATTTATTTTAGTTTGTAAATAAGGAAATCGAGGCCAATGTCTAGTAGCTTCTCTGTACATTCTTGCGGCTACGAATTACTTACTCGTAACATAATTATATTCTCACAAAGCCTTATCAACTTTTCGGGCAAACAGGCGAGTCAACAACCTGTGCTAATTGAGTTAGTTAATTACATTAGAGGCATATACCACGATACGCTCGGTAACTGTGCACAATAGAATTGTTGTTTGCTGTCCGGTTTACATTGTAGTGTGGACGTGGCTTTAGAGAGGGGACGACTTGTGGTTAGGGCCATCCACATATCCTAATGGACATGCCTTAGAGATGAGAAATGTGGCACTCCGAAAGAAAGAGAGGAAACGAAGTTCCGGTCTATCTTTATCTCTCCCAAAATTATCAATCATATATGAGGAATAAGATAAGTAGTGCTAGACCGAAAGCATAGGCCAACTCTCTCACACTTTCCAAACCAAAAAAATACTCCAGATTATACGCTTACGGCTTGTCCATTAGTAGATATAATTATGTCGATGGTTAGGGCTTATTAAAAAAAGTTTTCAGGGGCGTAGCTACCGCCGTATCTGCCGTATCAATTATACGGGGCCCCCGGGCCATGGGGGCCCCCAACTCGCGTAAGCAAAATTTTATAAAAACTTCCCAACTTTTTTTTTATTTCACAAATGACAAGAGTCAAAAAAGCAATTTCTCTTTTTCCCACGTAATGGCCTCTGCACACTGCGCGCTACGAGCGATATCCAATGAGATCTCTGATTTTCCGAACGGTTCCGGGGGAAGCGAAGTTCTCAAATTTTGGAAAAAAGTGACAGACAGATAATTATGATGAATAAATATTTCTATTACTTTTATGCATTTTTTTTTCTTTTGTGAGAATTCTTTACCTTTTCTTAGGGCCCCCAAACAATTTTTTATACGGGGCCCCGCTAAGGCACGCTACGCTTCTGAAAGTTTTATTCATAGTCATAGTCTTTTAGTCATTAACAACCACAATAACAAAAGAGAAAATTAAGAATTTAAAATACATTAAAAACACAAGCACGTTAAATATTACAAAAATGCATATCTACACATACCTGTTTTTGTTTTTTTTTCTTCTCCCTCGTTGAAAATATCCTCATGGACTATCCTCCTCTCGGGGACGCGGAGGAGTGTGCAGGACTCTTACTGGCTAAAAAAACCACCTGAGAGTTCGTCATCTGCCTTTCCGGGGTACCGGGTCCTCCCAATTCTACGATACCCCCGGCAGGCCTTGACCCGTCGTCGCGAGTTCGACGGGTCTCTTCTCGCGCAAGCAGCTCTCAGCGGCTGCTCTTCTCATCTGGGTGGCGTGTGCCAACGCGTCACAACGTCAACTCGGCCATGTGACGGACGCTGGACTCCCCGGATCCTTCGTCCGTCGGCCATTATCTACACATACCTACATAAGAATTCTGTTAAAAACGTCAACAGCATAGAGACACTTATTCAACAGAAAATGTTTTATCCTAGCTTCATGAATGGTCTTGGCTCCTGTGACTTTTTTCTAGATGAAATATTCGGATATACGGTTACTATCCGAAATTCGGCCGGATACCGAATAGTTAACTAGCGCCTATCTTGCCGTTAAACAAAAATACATATTTTAAATTGCTTCATTTATTTGTTCAGAAATCACAATATTTTTTTTTTATTTTTACAAATCACGCAGATTGAGCTAGCCCCAAAGTAAGTTCGAGACTTGTGTTATGGGATACTAACTCAACGATACTATATTTATAATAGATACGTATATAGATAAACATCCAAGACCCAGGTCAATCAGGAAAAGATCGTTTTCTATCATGACCTGGCCGGGGATGGAACCCGGGGCCTCCACGTCGCAGGCAGGCGTGTTGACCGCTGCGCCACGCGTGCGCTAAGAAAGTACCTAGTACTCATAATGCACTAAAGGCAAATTATGGTTAAATAAGTACTAATTTTTCTGCATACGACTGCGGTTACGACTGAGCCTTGATTTTAGGAATACAATGCGCGGTCAGCTAATATTGGATACTTTTCGCCAATGTCGCCGTGTGTACTAACACGGTACATAAGTAAGATAATTAGATGCACTACATATACATACACACACCTTCTTCCTGTGAGGGTAGGCAGAAACTGCAAAACGCCACCAAATCAAATCATCACCATCACCACTACCATTAGAAAAATGATCCTTACATATTGTTCCAACAACTGCTTGTCATACACGCGTGCCGCTTATGAACAGTGCGCAATACATTAAAGGTTCTAAGTTAACTTAAACACGCGTATTTAGATAATTAAATATACAAATTACTTTATTTACTCTGGGGTTTTTACAGGCTTTATAATACCGGACGTCAATCAAAGTATTGTGTGTGGATCTTCAATTACCAGTTTTATCTGTCAAAAAATGGTTTACCTAATGCACAGGATACATGCAGAATGTCAGCGTCCATAACAATCCGCAGGGTAATTGCGCAACACACTCTTAGTAGCAATGAGTTTAATTTTGACAGTTCAACGACATTCATTGAGTTATTTACGTTATTAGACAAACATATTTTTGAAACATATGGAGGTCCTGGAGTGGCGGCCACGTACCGAAAGACGCAGCGTAGGGAGGCCCACAACAAGGTGGACTGATGACCTGGTGAAGGTCGCGGGAAGTGGAAAGCCTTGGGGGAGGTCTTTGTCTGGGAGTAGACCTCTCTAGGCTGAAGAAGAAGGAGCAATGGATTAGCAATATTATTTAAAATAATTCAAATTAAGAGTAATAGTGTGATATCCCATTATGGTTCTAGTACCTTCAGGCACAATGAAAACAAAAGTACTTAAATTCCGGGACAGGTTAACAAGTGGTTTTGTCAACCCTCAGACTATAGATCTACTATTCCACTGTTTGGACACCCTATTCTCTTGAAGAGGGAGTGGAGACTGGGCAGTAGTTTAAAACCCATTGCTGATGAATGGATGTCAGATCTTACCGTTTTTTTTTTAACCGACTTCAAAACGGAAGAGATGTTTGTTCGCGTATAACTTCTGAACTGATTTTGATAATTCCTTTTTTTTTTTTGTTGCAAAGAAGACATTTCCAAGGTGGTCCTATGATAAGGACATCAGGGTTTGATGGTGGAAGGGCAGTGAAATCGAGGGGAATTTTCAAAAATTGTAGGGACGGCTAATGCATATGTAGGTTTTTTCACTTTGTAGTGTTTTTGGAAATCGGTTGTTTTTTTTTTGGGTCCTTTTTTATAAATAATATTTTTGGCCTCTAGGACAAGCCGGTTTTCTCACGATGTTACTAGATCTGTAGATACTGTTTTTTGGAAGTCGATTGTTTTTATTGTAAAATAAAACACGAGTGTGCTTATGACCACACGACTGAAGTGAAACTTCTTTCGCTCCATCTGTATGTATATACCTATATATATGTGTGTACAATATAATACATGTATACACATATACATATATTAATTTTCTACAAATATTTAAATTTATTTCATGGTTTCATTGGTAAATTAATATTTTTGCATAGATCTTCTATATTTATTGAAAAAAAAAAATATTTTTGCATAGATCTTCTATTTTTATTGAAAAAAAAAAAAACTTGTTGTCGACCTTGTAGTGCCTCTGTGCTTATATCCCCCACTTAACTTCCGTTCGCCTTGCCCGATCACTTTTCGTAACGCTTACGTCACGCGTTCGCCAGCTTACTCCCCAAGTCAAGCGTGCGTAAAGAAGTTTCACTTCAAAAGTTTTTGGGCTCTAGGACATGCCGGTTTCCTAACCACGTTACTAGATCTGGGGGGAAATCGCGCTAAAATAATTCAACCAAAACAGAATTGGATCGCAACCAAACCATAACTTTTGTTATGTTTCGTATCGCGCTAACGGTTTAACCATAACTGGATCACAATTGGAACGTAACCATTGTCAAATGACAAAGTTGAAACAAAGCTAACTTTTCTATGCCATGTCAAACATACGTCTAAACAATTAGATTTACTTTTAATTGATTTAGTTTTAATTGTTATATCTGATGAAATGTATCACTCATACCTACATTGATTTTACTTCAACCGAAGTTGACACTTTAGCACGATACGAAAGATGATCGAAACTAAACCATAACATTAACTGGATTAGATACGAACAAGAGTTGAACTTCTACTGTTTTATTTAGCGCTATTACCGCCCTGTAGACCATTATTGTAAGCGTTTAGCACCCGAGTCTCAATAGACTACCTATTAAGTGCTACAGTATTAAAAAAAATACATCATGAGATCCTAAGTCAGAATCCGTGGCCCTGGCGCATAGGCAAGTGAAGAAACACGGGTGGGATTTAGTCAGCAAAAGTTTGACACGCCCTTTCGCCTAGAGCGGGACAAGTCATTTGAAGATTCCCATACCAACAAAAAAAAAAGGGGTCCTAAGTCAGAAGTATGCTATAAAAGCCAAATCACATTAAGTTTTATTTCCTGGTGACTTAGCTTTTGTCGCTTCCTACAAAACAAATGATATAGCAAAAAAGAATCCACCAAGTCTTGCCCCTTCTTTTTGTACCTGCGCGGGCGCAGCACAAACGCACGCGCGTTTTATCTGCCGTCACGATCGATCGTGATACAGAATGTTTTTTTTTTTATTTTTTCGACAGTAACTTGGATTAGTGGGTACTTGCATTACAACATTTTTAGTACAAGCGTATCTATACAGGGTGTAAACCTGAATGTTAATATGACTTGTCATTCTTGGGCCCGATCATGGGCGTACCCAGAGTTGGCAGCTGCCGGAAATCTGTTTTGCGGAAATCGCAGAACATTATTCGAACTCCCCTAATTAAACAGTGTAAACGGGGACTTATCTCTAACTTTTAAATATGCGCAGTATGCACTAATAAAAACGGTGTAATTGCCAAAAAACCGCGTGCGACTATAGAACACAAACATTACTCACTCTAAAAATTTGACTTACATCGAAAATTCAACAAGACTGGTCATCTTGGAAAGCTTTGGAGGAGCCCTTTATGCAGCAGTATACCTATATAGGTTAAAGAAGAAGAAAAAAAGACAATAAATACATTTATACAGAAGTTAACAAAAGATACAACCCGTATAATGGCGTAAGTGATACGCATTATTTTTCTCAGCGTGATTTTCGTCGTGGTTGAATTGTTTACAAATCGGCTATTTTCGTGTTACAAAACTTTTTGTAAATTGCGCTAGTTTCGATTCATTGAGTTGTTCAGCGAATGTTGCTGAAGAAGTACCCTTTAACCTATTAAAAACAACCATACCTACTTTCCAAATTCCTCGGCACTAGAGCTCACATACAAAAACAGCCAGGCTAGGAACAACTACTTGTAGGTCATACAATTATTTGTTCCGTGCGGAAATTCCGGTGCGGTCTGCGCCAATAAAATATAATATATACATATATAGATTTTACTTGCTACTACTTGAATACTAGCTAAGCCGTGCGGAAAACGGGTCTGAACAGTTGTGTTGCGGTGTGTGCCGGGTACAATGCACCAAATGTTGTTTAAAATCAAAATCAAAGCATTTATTTCAAATAAACCAGTTACAGGCACTTTTGAATTGTCAGAAGGTCGGTCAGTCAGTAAGGTGAAGCTAGTCGCCCATTCCAAAGAGTAGGTACCTATGGAGAAGAACGAGCAAGAAACTCCATGGACACTCTTTTAAATTATCAAGCTATTGATACAAATATTTGATTACATCATTCATTTTGAAATCAATCGTGTGAAAACGATGCAGAAATATATTGTACGCTGAGAGCGTCCATTATGGAAAAAAAAACAACAATTCAGAATTTAAAATACGCCGTAGGAGCTAAGAGATGACCAGTCCCCTCTGACGGTGTCCGTTCACGAACATGACGTATGGATCAGCATCATTCAGCTCAACCATATTGAAGGGAACCTAATGACCCAACACACACGCCACCACCAGCGAGACATTTGAGTGAGCATGACATACTCTCAACAGCCATAGCACTATCAAGTCAATAAACGACTAACCCAACAAATAGATGCTTTACAGCAAGTAGATCGTGCTCACACGTGTTCCATGCAATTATACAATACTAGGAAATTGAATCTACACAATGCAAAGACAGTTTTGTCTAAGGTTCAGCAGCTCCAACGGTGTTCCCGAATGCTAAGTTTAGCTCCTGTGTAGCTGCACCAGTGCCGAATACCCCTGTCAGCGATGCAATTCCGTAACGTATAATATGCCTGGCTACATAGTGTGTACTGGCTTTGAGTTAAAAAAAAAAACAAACAATTGCAAATTTAAACTACAAGAGGAAAATCAAAGAACAATCAGTGTAAGCATAGAAATCGGACGCAGCTCAAGCCCAAGCCTTTTTGTTGTCAATATAATCTTTAACACTATAAAATGCTTTCTGACACAACTTAAGTTTAATGAAGGATTTGAATTTATTCAGGCTCAGATCTTGACTTGTTGTGTCGGGAGTTTGGCCTTGGAGGGGCTCCAGATCAATCTCTTTCTATGCACCACCTCGCTCAACTGCCGTCTTCCTTCCTATTCACTAAGTTTCTTAAGTGAATAGGCTCAATATACTAGTGGGCTTTACCATCAACGATTGCATCACTGCTTACCATCAGGCGGGATTGCAGTCAAGCACTAGTTTATAATTATTGAAAAAAAAAATACTTGCCACTTTATCCACTTGGCCGTCGCATTGCATCGCCCGCGCTAACAATTCATTTTCATTTAGCATTCTTTGGCCTTTTATTGTTTTTGCTCGGTTTCTAAGGATCATAGAGTGATATTAAATCCCATAAAACCTTCCTCGAGAATTGGGCTCTCATATGCAATAAGAATTTTGTAATTACATCCTGGACCAGTAGGTTAATTGCGTAATCTAAAAGAATCCATAACAATGGGTTTGATATTGACAGTTCCACAACATTCATTGCTTTGTTTACGTTGATGATCAAACACGTTTTTGGAATATATGGAGCATTGGATTAGCAATATGCGTCAAAATTATCCAAATTGAGAGTATTAGTGTTGGACCAGTTTCAGAGATTAGAGCTGTAGCGGTATATACAACCGCCACATGCGAACAACGGGTCATACTGACGTCACCACGAATTCTACATCTCGCAAGCAGAGTTTTCTGTGCAGTTAGCATATCACGTAGTTGTATGTACATACAACTTCTCAACATCAACTGTTGGGCAAGTGCCTGCCAGACATAACACCCATCTGGTCGGAGGATCCACCCTTCCCTGTTCCTCATGCCTCCACAGTGCGTTCAAACAAACAAACTTTTCAGCTTCATTATCAGCACATAATTTGGCTCCAAATGTGGTAACTCGAGGACCTACTTTCTCTGGAATGTTATTTGCTTGCTGTTAATGCAAAAAACTTGTAAATGCGCTTACGCAAGCCAGAATGCAACGCGCGTGTATCGCTAATACCCGAGCAGAATGTTGAATTGAGGAAACTATACATGACACATATACCTAACTAGTTACGTCAATAATGGACCGATCCACTTGTACTTACACAAACTGAACTAAAATTAAGTTAAGTGCATCTCTTTCTTTCTATTTCATTAAGAAAAGGACAGAAGACAAATTATAGTGTAGTCCTGTCAAGTTAAGATAATCCAATGACGTGATTAAAAACATGGCGACTAAAAACACGTCAATTTACTTCAAGCGCTGACTAATTTAACACTGAATAATTTGGGTAAATAAATATGTAAATTCTGTCTCCCTCTTAATGAAAGAAAACGCTGCACAGAACTTTAAATTTAGTTTAGTTTGTGAATAAGAGAATCGAGGCCATTGTATTTTTACTTGCTTTTTATTAGCTTCACTTGTATGTTTGCTTGTTTGTTTGTCCGTCTCTAACTCAATTTTTTTTCAACTTTACCTTTATTAATTTGTGTAGGCAAAGTATTTTTAGTTTAGATTTAGTTTTAGATTTAGTTACTTGGGTAACGCATCACTGCGAATTTTAGCACTTACTATTCTGTCTGTTGGAGATCATGAAAAGTTTGGTAAAAACAAATGAGCGACGTGGAGGCCCCGGGTTCGATCCCCGGCCAGGTCAAGATGGAAAACGATATTTTCCTGATTGGCCTGGGTCTTGGATGTTTATCTATATACGTGTCTATTATAAATATAGTGTCGTTGAGTTAGTATCCCATAACACAAGTTTCGAACTTACTTTGGGGCTCGCTCAATCTGTGTGATTTGTCCGTATTAAAAAAAAAAGTTGAAAACAAATATAGTTTAAAAAACTAAAACAACATGCTTTTAAAAAAGCGTGAATCGCTTTGTGCCATATTTTTGTATATTAAGCACCTCATGCTTTTTTCTCATTTTACTAGTATTGTTTATCAAATCAAATCAAATAGTTTATTTGTGATACACAGGTACATAAATCATAGGTGTTACAAAAACAAAGTGAGTTCCTGCTGTGATTTGCCTCACAGGCGCACAAATTCATTAAACAATTACTTAAAATATACAAAAAAAAAAACTAACCAAAAAATAAAAGAAATGAAGAAATACTATTAACACATTTATATGCGCATTGAGCAAGCGTGATGATCGCAATCCCTCCCTGTACGAGGAGACCTGTGCCCAGCAGTGAGACGGTAAAAGGTTGATGACGATGCACTCACACACTTTATATTATAGTATGCAAATACTGATGCTAATAATGGTAAACTAAAAAGTTTTAGTTTGATATTCTTTAAAAGCACGTTTTCTTAATTATTTTTACTAACCGACTTCAAAAAAAAGGACGAGGTTCTCAGTTCGTCGTAATCTTTTTTTTATGTATGTTCACCGATTATTTTAAGACGCCTGGACCGATTAGCAAAATTCTTTTTTTGTTTGAAAGGATATACTTCACAGGTGGTCCCATAGTAATCAGGTTAGGATCTGATGATGGAAGACCAGAGAAATCATGGGGAACTTTCAAAAATAAAAACCAAAGATACCGACTTCCGAAATTAGTTATTTATCACTTTGTGGTGTTTTTTGGAAGTCGATTGTATTTTATTTTTGTAAAAAAGGTTTTATTTGAAATGGAAGCATAAACGAGAAGTCTTTAAGAATACAAAATATGTTTATTATATGATAGCATTTCACTACAAAGTTATATCTGTCCGCTACAGTGGTTACCGTGAGAATCATAGGAGCCACTGGAGCGAAGAGCACCTAGAAATTATGCTTAGAGTAAAAAGTATCGTTTTAAAACGATTTGTAGCATTTACTATATATTTGATTTTTGTTCAAGTGTATCATTTGGGTGATAAGAATCTTGTAATGGCCTTGTTAACAATATAATTTATCGTGGGAACTGCTGAGGCTGCTTTGAAAAGGTTTTTTTTGTGATTCTTGAGAAGAGTTGTTGTAAGAAGTAAAAGCTGCATGTTGGTAGCGGTAGACTTTCGAAATGCTACCTACCTATTTGATAAGAATTAAGGAGAAGAGGATCTCAGTAGGACATCTTGTTTTTTCTCATGAGTCATATTATTAATTCAAACATTTATTTTGGGAATAAAAACCTTCATCATCTGCCTAGTATTTACGTGGGGGGCAGGTAAGAGTAGCTGCCCCCCCCCCTGGAATGGGAATCTCGCAGAACATGTTAATAATGTTGTTGTGTTGGGAGTTTGGTCGTGGAGGATCTTCAGATCAATCTCCCTTTGGCGCAGCATCGTTGGTCGTGTTGTTGGGTTTAACATTGCAACACCCCGCTCAACTGCAGTCTTCCTTCCTATTCGCTCAGTTTTTCTGAGTGACCTATTCACTCTTAATAAACCAGTGCGCTTTACCATCAACGATCGCACTGCTTACCATCAGGCGGGATTGCGATCAAGCGCTAGTTTATAATTATTAAAAAAAAAACCAATGTCACCAATTTCATCATCATCATTTTAGCGTTAATCCCAGTCGCATCCTAAGCTTTTATCAGCTTTGGAGTCTGGGGTCCGCTTTACCAGTCTAACTGCTGATTTTGGCTAAATTTCGATATTTTCCATGAAGCGACTGCCGTCTGACGTCCACAACCTGAAGGCGATATCGAAACATTGCAGGTTGGACTTTTGAGGGCTCCGACAACCCGTAACGACTGCCATTAGATGTTCGTATAGCAACATCAAAATTTACCAATGTAAATACACATATTTATACTAGATGGCGCCACTTTACTTCAAGAAGTCACGGTTGGTTTACGGTGCCATGTTCATTCCATGTTTATCAGAAAAACGACATAGTGACCTATTAACACAAAGGTATATGGAATGATAACACTGTTTCTTTTCTACTTACTGCTAATCTAGTTTAATACTTCTTGTTATTATGACGCAAACTCTATCTGTTTGTATGTCTCGGCTTGAATTAGGTAACTAGTTGACATGATTGCAGTTTTGCAACAAGACACCGATGCCTTTTCTCTGGTTCTCAAAATTAAACAAAATTTAAATCTAGTGCATCTTTTTCTTTCTGTTTCATTAAGAAAAGGACAGAAGCTATGAGTTTATTGCTGTCAAATTAAGATACTCCATGGACAGTTTAGCCGCGATTAAAAACATTTTCACCTACTAAGTCTTCGTATACTCTGCACACATTATCACCTATAGTTAACACAGATAGAGCATCTTACGGCATATTCCTATGGCATAACAGAATCACATTTACATAATATAAACATGGCGATTATAAATACTTCAATTTACGTCAGGAGCGGACTGTTCTGACTGGTCTAAACTAACTCGGGGCCAGTATAGCTCGAAAACAGACCTTTATTTAATATTGTGCCATTACATGTCAATCAATTAGTAAGTTAGAGGCTACGTTGTCCTCATTTTTAGCCAAATTAGCTTTACAACTTTTTTCTAAAATTATAAACAGAAGACAAAAAAAAGGAATAAAAAGGTTGATAATGATGTTGAAGACCAGTCTACTTGAAGTTCAAAACTTGACCCAAAATCAGAAAGGATGAATATGAGTATTTTCACTGGTCTGGTCGTGCCTCAGAAAGCACGTTAAGCAGTTAGTCCCAGTTGCCATACGAACATCTAGTGGCAGTCGTTACGGGTTGTTGGAGCCCTCTAAAGTCTAACAATTGGTCTAACTGCAATGCTTCGATATCGCCTTCGGGTTGTGGAGGTCAGACGGCAGTCGCTTCATGGAAAATATCGAAGTTTAGCCAAAATCAGCAGTTAGACTGGTAAAGCGGACCCCAGACTCCAAAGCTGAAAAGCTACGATGATGCTGGTAATGATGATTATGTTATATATATAATAATTGTTTTGTGTGATATAAACATAGTTTAATGTCGTGGTGGCATAGTGGTTAAAACACCAGCCTCTTAAGTATGAGTGCGCGGGTTCGATTCCAGGTCAGGCAAGTACCAATGTAACTTTTCTAAAGTTATATGTACTTTCTAAGTATATCTTGTACACCAGTGACTGAAGGTGAAGGAAAACATCTTGAGGAAACCTGGACTTTATAAGTCTGAAATCGCCAACCCGCATTGAGCAAGCGTGGTGATTGCGCTCAGTCCTTCTCTGTATAAGAGGAGACCTGTGCCCAGCAGTGGGACGATAAAAAGGTTGATGATGATGACGAAACATAGTTTATTTTTTAATTAAGTATTGTTTGTAAGTTTAGTATAAGTTACAATGGGGTTGACGTATCCGCATGGATAAAAACCCCTTATAAATAAAGAGAATAAAAAATGGTCAAAACTTATATAACTCGTAGAAAAATCTCCTATTTCTTGATGTTAAGTAACTGTATTTCTGATTCTAACACGTTTATTACAATAGAACGATCCCCACTCCTGCGCATCTCGTGACGAGTATTTTTCCTATCACATAATTAATCATAGAGATGTGATAAAATTATCTTATCTCTCTGTTTTACCTATTATAATTATATTATACTTTTTTTCCTAGGCGTGAAGTCGTGTGCGCGTGAGATCCTGCGTTCCGAACGGCTCCCGATCTCTCCCGACGTTTTCCGATTGCCCGCGATTCCCCCGATTCCTGTATTCCTGGAAAATGAAGGGATGGGAACTCTGCTTTTTGGCCCTTCTGGGATTCGCTTTGGGGCAAGGCCCGGAAAAACGTAAGTATTATTTTATATATTTATTTCAATCATTTATTTCAATGGTGCGCATAAATGAAGTTTTGCGGTAGTTATTACATGAATCTATGGATCGAAAATATCAGCAAAATGGTCCATTGGTAGAGATTGCGTAATTTTGATTGTGTAAGTAAATACAATGTTTCGTGTTATGTACCATTACGAAATGACTATAATTTTAATGACGCTGTCAGTGGCCTGTGTGTAATTTCGATTTGCCTGTTTTTGTGTTGATAATTGACGAAAGTTACATAAACAAGTACATTACCGTTAGGAAGTTATTGAAAAATGTGAATGCAAGTAAAAGTTGGTGCCCCAAAAATCCACAAAGATACATAGTACATAGTTGTTTGATTGCACGGTTAGCGCAGTGGTTAAGCTATTGTCTGCTGCGCTACGTGTCGCGGGTTCGTTTCCCGCACGGAACATGTTTGTATGACCTACAAGCAGTTGTTTCGGGTCTGGGTGTTTGTGAATTTATATGTTTCTAAACGCACCCACGACACAGGAGATATTTCTGGTGTGGGGCACGTTTATTTAATAAAAAAAAAATGGAAAGACCTTACAACATCCATAGGATAATCTCATTTTATTGAAGGATGCCCTGAATTCATTAACGCAATAATAACGATTGCTTAATAAAGGCTGTTAAGTTATTTAGAAAGTAAATGAGTAAAAAAAAAACCTTAATTCTTCACACCAATGAAAATACAGTACGAGCGTTATAAAAATAAAAGGAGTGGGCTGGAGCCTAAGCCCTGTTTTTCAGGACTGCAGAGCGGTTACTATAACTTGTTCAAACCATCATTATTCCAATCTATACAGCTGAAGAGTTTGTTTGTTTGAATGCGCTAATCTCAGGAACTACTGGTTCGATTTGTAAAATTCTTTTTGCGTTGGATAGCCCATTAATCCAGGAAAAGCTTTAGGTTATATAACATCACGCTGCGACCAATAGGAGCGGAGCATATGAAAAAAAAAAACATATCGAAACCTACGCGGGTGAAACCGCGCGGCGCAGCTAGTGTAAGATAAAGATGCTTCTATACAGGATGAATAGCGCTATCTCTTTTCCACGACGGTTTAATGACGATTTTGAAACGTCATAATAGGGTTGCGGCACCCTAATTACGTAACACACTATTAATAACAATTGAAATAATTTTGAAGCACATTGCTCTATATGTTCGAAAAATGTGTGTGCTCAACAACGTAGATAACGCAATGAATGTTGTTGAACTGTCAAAATGATGCACGTTGCAACTAATAGTGTTGTTTGGGATGGGAAATCAACAAATGACCTCTCCCGTTCTGGGCGGAGCGGAAGGGCGTGTCAGATTTTTACTGACTAAAACCGTCAGTAAAAATTCGTCAGTAAAAATCTGACACGCCCAGAGCGGGAAATCTACAAAAACCCCATCACCAACAACAAAAAAAGATCATTATAGCTTTGTTCATATTCAAAACAAAGCTATATCACGTGAATTTTCCTCGCCATCGTAGACACGACACGACACGACATTTCGTTCTTCTAAAGGGGAAACTTCTTCTTCTTCGACAAAACTTTTAAACGAAGACATTTATTTGACAACGTCGGCCTAAATTTCACATTCTCGTCATGATTCGATGTTTCGACATGTTTACTTCATGGCTTACCTTTGTATGTCATTGACTCTGTTATCACTAAACATAAAGGTAGAACCTTAAACAACTTGTCAACCGCTTGTAGAAATTATAAATCACTTTATTACAGTCTTCATGAACCTAAACACACAAAAACATTTTCTTATAAGTCGCCTGGTATTCAATTATAAAACAGAGCTTGACCGCAATCCCGCTTGATTGTAAACATTGATGCAATCGTTGATGGTAAAGCGCGCTAGTTTATTAACAGCCTATTCACTCAAAAAAACTAAGTGGGAAGGAAGGAAGACGGCAGTTGAACGAGTTGATGGAATGTTAAACCCAACAACACAACCAACGATGCTGCGCCAGAGAGAGATTGATCTCGAGACTCTCCACGACCAAACTCCCGACACAACAACATTTGGCGCATCGTACCTGGCACAAATCAAATCAAAGCATTTATTTCAAATAAACCAGTTACAGGCACTTTTGAATTGTCAGAAGGTCGGTCAGTCAGTAAGGTGAAGCTAGTCGCCCATTCCAAAGAGTAGGTACCTATGGAGAAGAACGAGCAAGAAACTCCATGGACACTCTTTTAAGCACACATCGCTACAAAACTGCTCAGACCCGTTCTCCGTACGGCTAACAACATCGCTTGGCGGCAAGACTTTGTCTGGTAGGTGGGTAACTTTTCCCGGCAGCCGATGTTATGGCGTACCACCGCGAGAACAATAATAACTATGATCTGTTATCGTTTAACGATATGGCATGGCGTTGTCAATCAAATCAGGCGAACATCTGTAGAAATAAATAATTCCAAATATAGCAGAAAAGGGAAAACCAAAATCATCAGTCATAAGCCAGGTGCACGGGTCCAATTGGTGAAGAGTAGCGGTGGTTTAGGTGGTATCGGCCGCGACCTACAAGTTATAGGTTCGAACCTCATCAGGCGCTTTACTTTGTGTAAATAAGTTCATCACCACTGCTCTCAAAACAGTTACAGAAAACATCGTAAAGAAACTGGCATATCCTAGAGGCAAAACTTCGAAGACATGTGACATTGGTACTATACTTCTACCTACTACGTCCCTCTCCTTCTCATCGAAAGGACGCCAGTGTCCCAGGAGTGTGAACATTATAGACTGATTATGTATAGAAATAAGCCGTGAAGAAGCTTCACGATTACTCTCTAAAAAATAATTGGCTTTTACAATGTTTTCAAATGACAGTGTGTATGGAAGGACAGTATGGCCAGGGGGGCCATCGCGTTAAAATAATTCAACCAAAACAGAACTGGATCGGTTGGATTGGATTGGTTGGGTCTACACACCGATTCCCTTGTTCACAAACTAAATTAAATTTTAGTTCAGTTTTTTTTTTATATAGTTATAAACTAGCGCTTGACCGCAATCCCACCTGATAGTAAGAAGTGATGCGATCGTTGATGGTAAAGCGCGCTAGTTTATTAAGAGCCTATTAACTCAGAAAAACTAAGCGGATAGGAAGGAAGACGGCAGTTGAGCGAGGTGATGCAATGTTGAACCCAACAACACGACCAACAATGCTGCGCCAAAGGGAGATTGATCTTAAGACCCTTCACGACCAAACTCCCAACACAACAACATTTGGCGCATCGTACCCGGCACACATTGCAACACAACTGCTCAGACCCGTCCTCCGAACGGCTTCACCAGACATCATGCCGGAACACGACAAATCGCTTGGCGGCAAGACTTTGTCTGTGCATCTTTTTTCTTTCTATTTCATCAATAAAAGAACAAAAGATAAAATGTTAGTTTAGACCTGTCAAATTACTCCGCTAAGGACATAAATTGGCGAATTTTTGGTCGCTATATTTATAATCTCGTCTAAACTGTCTATGGAGTATCTTAATTTGACAGGATTAAACTGAAGTGTCTATCTTCTATGCTTTTCTTAATAAAATAGAAAGATAAAGATGCACTTAACTTAAAATTAGTTTAGTTTGTGAACATGAGAATCGGGGCCATTGTCGCACTTGGGGGCAATCGCGCTAAAATAATTCAACCAAAACAGAATTGGATCGCAACCAAACCATAACTTTTGTTATGTTTCGTATCGCGCTAACATTTTGACAGATAGTTTAACCATAACTGGATCGCAATTGGAACGTAACCGCTGTCAAATAAAAAAGTTGAAACAAAGCTAACTTTTTATGTGCCCTTTGTCAAACTTACATCTAAACGATTAGATTTACTTATAATTTATTTAGTTTTAATTATTATATCTGACGAAATGTATCACTCATACATTGATTTTACTTCAATCGAAGTTAAAACTTTAGCGCGATACGAAATGTGATCGAAACTAAACCATAACTTTAACTGGATTAGATACGAACAAGAGTTCAACTTCTACTGTTTTATTTAGCGCAATTACCCGGCCTGCCAAGATTGATCGTAATGGCCCCCGACTTACTTGTTCAAAAACTAAACTAATTTTAAGTTCAGTGCATACTTTTCTTTCTATTACATTAAGAAAAGGACAGAAGATAAAATATTAGTTTTGTCCTATCAAGTTAAGATACTCCACACACAGTTTAGAATTGATTAAAAACATGGTGTCTAAAAATACGTCAATTTACGTTCTGATGTATATTGACGTATTTGCAGCACTAAACTAAAATTTATCTTGTCTTTTTCTTAATGAAAGAGAAAGAAAAAGATGCACTGTTAACTGTGACAAGGGAATCTGAGTGTTAATAGGGACTTTTAGGTAATAACCTATACGAGAGGAAAATTAAGACAATCAGTGTTTCGCGCTCTTTCCCACGGTGACGGATGTCGTTCATCCACTTCCCATTTCCTTGTTTATGTGTATTGATACCGATATCATAGTAAATCGTGAAGAAAACAGCCTTGATAAACGTGTTAGTGATCGGATTGTAGGCAGTTTAAATGTATCGTAAGTGAATTATTTGGATCAGTGTTTTTCAACGCGTGGGTCGCGACTCCTAGAAGGTCGCCAAGCCGCATTGAGGGGGTCGCCGTTTTCTTTAAAATTATAGAATATTCCAAATGGAATCAAACACTTCAAAGTTTCTGTTGTTGATTGTAGGTAATCTGTTTTTTTTTTTTGTGTAACCGAAATATACCCAAAGTGACAGACCTATATTATTCAAAGTTAGAAGCAGCAGGGAAAGGGTCGCGAAATGTTTTTCAACATGAAAAGGGTCGTGTCTTGAATTAAGTTGAGAAACACTGATTTAGATCATCAGGATTGGGTCGGTTTCCAATTTAACCTGAAGCAGCTACATACCATTGTTTTATAGAGCTACTACCTAATATTCGTCGTGTTCATTCATATCATATCTGGTAAAGCCGTATGGAGGACGGGTCTGAGCAGTTGTGTTACGATGTGTACGATGCGCCAATTGTTGTTATGTCGGGAGTTTGGTCGTGGAGGATCTCCAGATCTATCTCCCTCGGGCGCAGCATCATTGGTCGTGTTTTTGGGTTTAAAATTACATCACCTCGCTGAACTGCCATCTTCCTTCCTATTCACTCAGTTTCTTTTTTAAATGAATAGGCTCTTTATAAACTACCGCGCTTTACCATAAACGATTGCATCACTGCTTACCATCAGGCGCAATTGCGCTCAAACACTAATTTATAATTATAAAAAAGACTTCTCCCGCTCTGAGTGTGTTTTAGTGATTAGAACTCAGCCATATTTCTTCGCTTGTCTGTTGTCTGTACGCCACGGTATCTTCTCCGAACAATTCGCAGTCTTGACAGGATGACACTAAGTCTTTAAAAGGTTTTTCCTCCATAGACTCCGTTGCGTACAGACTTATTGGCCAATTACCTTACCGTACCTACCTACTTGCACGTATGGAGGGCAAGGTGAGGACAGCTGTTAGGACGTTGCCAGCTAAACGATAAGTATCTACGTGAGTCACGTGACAGGTGCTTTGATAGGTGGAGAAGCATTAGGTCGTATGTATAGCTCGATCTTACAGTTGTTCAAATATAAGAAGTGCAATTTGCCACTTCTAACTTACTGAAGAATAGCGATTGGGTTAAAAAAAAATCGATTACTACAATATCCGATCTATGCGAGATATTGATTTAATTTCTAATCGATTAAAGTTTAGATGAAAGAAATTCTCAAAATCTTTAGTTTCATCCAAACCTAAGAAACATTCAACATACAATGTTAAATATTATAAATTTTGCTTTATACATTACTAGCTTTCCACCCGCGGCTTCGCTCGTGTGGAGATCGGTTATGTCGCGCTTTTAGATATCCCTTGTGAATATAATTTTTTTTTTTCGGGATAAAAAAAGTACCCTGTTATTTAATCCGGACTTCTAACTCTACGTCTGTAAAATTTCAAAGCAATCGGCTTAGTAGTTACGGCGTGAAAGCGGAACAAACAAACTCACTTTCCGATTTATAATATTAGGATATTTGGTGTACACATACAAATATTCCAGTAATCTCCCTTGGGAACTTGATGCTTTTTTAGGACCAATATGCCTATGTTACTCTCCATCTTTTCAACTAACTGTATGCCAAAAATCAGATCGATTGGTTGCTTAGCTACGGCGTGAAGGAAGGACAAACAAACAAACAAACACACTTTCACATTTATAATATTAGTATGGATTAACTTAGAGTTTCGTAATTTTAACAGAGATAACACTATATTAAAATGTTTCGTTCTCTGTTCGATACCAGGTTGGTTTGATTGAAACTTGTAATACATTTGAAATGACAATGCCTTTCGCAGTTTTGGCGGGAAAGTCAAGCTGAGTGTCACGCTCATTTTTCATTGGACTTTTAAAATTATTTATAGTGTTGTTTACTAAATAAAAGCGCGTGATTTATGTAGTAATAAGTGCAATCAGTGAATAATTTATAAATAACATTGAAACATTGTAGCACAGTGGCCACATCATGACTTTATCCCAAACCCCTCCTAGTCGGCTCACGCGGGAAACGAAAGGAGATAGGTTAGGTTAAATTAAGTTAGGATAAGTTACGAAGTTAACATCCATTTATGTATTCGACTGAAGCACTTGTATCCATGGTCATGTCATAAATTATTAAAAAAATAGACAATGCCTTTCATTTTGACAGTTGAACAATATCCTTTGCTTTGTTGCAGCCGATTATCTTGTTAAAAAAAACTAATTTTAAGTTTAGTCCATCTTCTTTCTTTCTAATTCGATAGAATATAACATATTAGTTTAGTCCTCCAAAATTAAGATATTCTAAGACGCGACTAATTTTTTTTTGACTGGTCCGTGGTAACATCTGCCGATAGCCGATATTATGGCCTACTACTGAGACTAATCCATACTAAAATTATAAATGCGATAGTAATTCTGTCTGTCTGTCCTGCGTTCACTCTAAAACTACTAAACCGATTGTAATGAAAGAGGTATAGCAGATTTTTAGTTCAAGGTTTTAAGAGCGTCTTAAAAACTCGTAACAACAAAAAAATATAAAATATTTTAATATGATTTTCGATAACTTTTTCATATTTAGTTAAAGCCGGGTTATAAAGTAATTAATTAAAAATAGATATTATGTAAATTGCTTTTCCGGAGTGGCCATTTTTTATTATAAAAGGTTGCCAGACTAAATAATTATTTATTTATTTATTTATTTATTTATTTTATTATTTATGTACACACAATAAAATACATATAGATACAACAAAATGAAGATCTGAGTAAAATCTCTAATATTTTCTGTAGATTTAAGATTTAAATTATTTGCGATTATGCCTAGTACATTTCATGCTGATTAATGAATCAAGTACTGAGTCAAAAACTCTTTTTAACAGATAAATTGGATGGGTGCTGGCTAAAAACACTTCCATCCAGAGCTGTAAAAAAAAGTAATGTGACGTTTCGTTTTGTTTTGAACGGTTTTCAACCAAAAAAAAATCATAGCTCACTTGCGCCCGCGCTAGTGTGTGTTCTGTGTGTTTTCGCCGTTTTCGTTGCTTTCCTGTTTTCTTCTGTTCTCTATCTATTTCTCTTTCACTACGCCCAAAGAAAGGAGTTCAAGGTTTAGGAGGATTAGGTGGTCATCAATCCTCGTTGGACCCATATCCCAGGTTGCTTAACCTGTTAAATCATTAATAATCTTAACTACTTGGCGTAATTATCATTCTGCCACCTAGCTATTTCAATTTAAGAATACTAATAAAAGATTGTTTAATGATACAACGGACAAAACATTGACCAATAATAACATAACCTACAAAACTTCTAAGCATAATAACTCAAAAACTCGGCCTCCTAAAATAGCGATTTTTTTTCTTTTGAAACAGTAATACATGCTCTTTCAAACAAGGTATATTTCATACATAGACGCTTACTTTATTTATTAACTAAAATGATGTATGGAAAGCTGCCATACCTCTTTGGTACACAGATAGTGAGAAAGGACATAGGCTATATAACATCCCGCTATGAATAAACATAGCAGAGCAGTAACAAAAAATGTTGCTAAAACGGGGGCAAACGCGGACGGACATATTTCTCCCATTATTTTAACAGGCTCTTAGTTTATATCAACACGCCGACGGAGTCGCGGGCAACAGCAAGTACATAATATAAAGAAAGACAGTTACGATCTTAAACTAATGTTGTAACCACCCGAACTAGGTTCATTTAAACCTGGGTTTCAGGCAATAAATTGCACTAAGATTAATGATATCTTACCAATTACAAATCACTACAATACCATACTTTAAAATATAGGTTGTGCCTGGGAAAGCACGTTAAGTCGTTGGTCCTGGTTGCCATACGAACATCTAACAGCAGTCGTTATGGGTTGTTGGAGCCTTTAATTTTCAATTTCAATTGGTCTAACTGCAATGCTACGATATCGCCTTCGGGTTGTGGAAGTCAGACGACAGTCGCTTCACGGAAAATATGGAAGTTTAGCCAAAATCAGCACTTAGATTAAAGCGGAGCCCAGACTCCAAAGCTGAAAAAAAAGCTTCGGATACGATTGGGATTAACGCTGATATGATGATCATAGTAAGTAGGTACTACGTTCTCTACGTACAACTACTACGTACTTATTACTTCCATCGTCTATGGTCTATGACCCTGGCTTTGACATCAAATCAACTTTGTTTATAGTTTGGCAGTTTTGCATGTTAGAGTACGAGACATTTGGTGATATTATTTTTTTTTCCTGTATTTTCTTTGTAATATATTTTTATGGTATTTAGTTGTAAAGTGCGTTTTGTTTGTGCGGAATAAAAAGTTTTTCTTTCTTTCTTTCTTTCTTACTTTACAATAAGTAAGCTTCAATGGCTGAAACTCGATTGTAGCAACTAAAGATACGAACCGTTATGAACCATTTGCAACACTCGATTCGTTTCATCTAAACCTGCGCTGTCGCACTCGGACGGTCACTAAACGAGGCATCTCTGACTAAACGCAGTACCATTGGCAAACAGCCACGGATAATCGAGAACCGCGAAAGATCAGAGGAAATTGATTTTTTTTTTGTACTCTCTAATATTTAATAGAATTTCAAAAACGGTGGTTCATGCTCATAAATTGAGAAATTGTTTATGTAATCCAATCTTAATGTCATTTTTTAGCAAAAGTGCGCAGTGCTGTCCTCTTTCTATTTCAGGTTAGGCAAATATCAACTTTATTGCAGTGGTAATTAGGTTAATTTCAGAATGGCTGACTCTGTTGAAAAAAGTGTAAAATGTTTGCAGTTGTAACATGGACCTATGAAGGTAACGTGTGAACTTTATTGGGACAGAATTAATGTTATTTTTCCATAAACGCATGTTTGTCGCAAATGCAGATTACCAATATTATTTACATTTATTTAAAAACTAGCTTTCCGCCCGCGGCTTCGCCCGCGTGGAATTCGGTATTTTTGTTTTCCCTCGGGAATATCAAATTTTTCCGGGATAAAAATACCAATAGGATACTTTAGGGACTGCAAAATTTCAAAGCAATCAGTCCAGTAGTTACCGCGTGTAAGCGGTACAAACTTTCCGATTTATAATATTAGTAAGGATAATATAACCAACGATGATGCGCCAAAGGGAGATTGATCTGTAGGCCTAGTATGAGTTTTCATTACGAAACTCGTTCGATCGTATCGAACGCGTTTGACTCAGCGATTGGCCCGCTTCAAGGTCGTAAGAACTCTCAACCAATGAGAGCGCCAAACGCGCTCGATACGATCGAACGAGTTTCGTATTGAAAACTCATACTAGGCCTACAGAGATTCTTCACGACCAAACTTGACTTGACTGCACGGTTAGAGCAATGGCTATGCTATTGACTGCATCGCTGGGTGTCGCGGGTTCCTGCACGGAACAAATACGATCTAAAAGTGTGATTTTATATGTTTGTAAAAGCACCCACGGTACAGGAGAAATGCCTAGTGTGGGGACACGTTTAAAAAAAAATAAACTCCCGACACAAAACATTTAGCGTACTTACACATCATAACACAACTGCTCAGACTCGTTCTCCGTACGGCTCCACCAGACATCATACCGGAACACGACGAATCGCTTGACGGTAAGACTTTATCTGGTGAGTGGTAACTTTTGCCGGCAGCCGAAATTATGGCCTACCACCGAGGAAAATGGATTGATGTTTGTTACTTTCACACGCAAAAACTACTGAACTGATTAGGATGAAATTTGGCACACAGATAGTTTATAACCAGGAATAACATATAGGATACTTTTCATCCCGGTATTCTCACGGGTTCAAAACTTATGCGGGTAAAGCCGCGGGCCGCAGTTAGTCACTTAATAATAACAGTCTTCTGGATCGTTTTTCAAGGTTCAGCAACATGTTCCTAGGTCGGTCTGTGGATTGGTGACTATATCTATACTAATATATAAAGTTAAGGAGTTTGTTTGTTTGTTTGAACGCGCTAATCTCAGGAACCTCTGGTCCGATTTGAAAAATTATTTTTGCGTTTAATAGCCTATTAACCCAGGAAGGCTATATATCATCACGTTGCGACCAATAGGAGCATAGTAACTAACTGAACGATGTCGCGGTAGGTCGCTAGTATTACATATGGACCCCAATCCATGCCTCGAAAAACATTTCTAGCTTTTATGATGGTGTACTGTTATTGCTGCAGGGAGGTAATCACGCTAAAATAATTCAACCATAACAGAATTACTTCGCAACCAAACCAAAATAGACAGAAGGTTTAACAATAACTGGATCGCAATTGGAACGTAACTGCTGTCAAATGAAAAAGTTGAAACAAAGCTAACTTTTTCTGTGCCATTTGTCAAACTTATGTCTAAACAATTAAATTATAGATTACTTGATTATAGATTACTTATAACTTACATATTTAGTTTTAATTATTATATCTGACGAAATGTATCACTCATACATTGATTTTACTTCAATCGAAGTTAAAACTTTAGAGCGAAACTAAACCATAAACTTTAACCGGATTAGATACGAACAAGAGTTTAACTTCTACTGTCTGGCAAAAAGATCCTTTCTTTTAGCCAGTTATTGCTAATTAAACAAAAAATTATTTATACCTAAAATGATTTAACAACTTACTATTTTATTGATTTGACTATCATGATTTTAAAGAGTAACTTACCAGTTTTTTTACAGATCCAACTAATGAACAATCATATTTATGAAGTATTTTTTTTTTGTCAAAATTAACACACCTACAGTATTATAATGTTGTCAAGAAGTCGAGACGGTCTCCAAAGCCTAGAGCACAGGCGTAGAGTAGCCAGACTTTCGGTCTTCTATAGGATGCATTTTGGGGAGTGTGCGAAGGAATCGCATGATTTAATTCCCCCATCTCCGTTCCACCATCGGACGACCCGTCGTACGGCGAATTTCCATCCTTACGTTGTTAACACCATTACGATCCGGACGAAGCGTTTTGCCTCCTCCTTTATACCGCGTACATCGAGGGACTGAAACAGTTTGCCGGCGGCGGTGTTTCCGTCGGACTACAATTTGAGTGCCTTCAAGGCTAGAGTGAATAGGCTCTTAATAAACTAGTGCGCTTTAGCATCAACGACTGCGTCACTGCTTACCATCAGGCGGGATTGCGGTCAAGCGCTAGTTTATAATTTTATAAAAAAAAAAGTCATAAATTTAATAATTCAATCAAATCAAATAGTTTATTTGTGATACACATGGATTTATCATAGGTTTTACAATACAAAGTGAGTTCATGCTGTGATCTGCCTCATAGGCATACAAATTCATCAAACAATAACAATTAACAGAAAAAACAAAAGGAAAGAAAAAACATACTTATTAACACGTTTGTATGCACTCAATCAAACAACAATATAGTCATTTCAAGTCTAAAAACCCTTTACTGTTTTTTTAATAAAATGCATGTTTCTTAAAGAAATTTATATAATCTATTTTTGAATTTAAAGATATTATTACAGTCTCTAATGTCCTTGAGAAATTTAACTGTATATTTTAGACGCCATGACGAATTTACTCTTTCCATAAAGTATGGTTTTACACAAAGCGCGAAGACACACTACACACACAGACACCCCTCCAGATTAAATATACCAACATCCAAACTGAAACTACATTCTACAAGCCCCTACGTAATGTCAATTAAAATATATAATAAACTACCGGGCACAATAAAGGAAGAAGAAAAGTTAAATATGTTTGTAAATAAATTTAAAAAAAAAATCTAATAAACAAATGTTACTACACTATAAATGAATATCTTAGCGATAAAAACAAATAATTGAAATTAAAATTAAATATATAATTAATTATACTTATCTTAAATATACTAGAAAAATTCCATCTGAAACGTTATAATTATTCATAATTTAAACACAAATATACAAATATGGAAATAAATAAATTAAGTAAAATTAATCAAATACCAAAGATAAAATATATATAAATTGTAGATGCTAATAATCTCCGTATATATTTTATTTATTATTAAATTAAATTGCAATATAATTATATTATTTTCAGATATTCAAACAGAGCTTCCTCTCTCCTGTTACCCTATTTTGCTGTGCCCTACAGGGTCCATAATTGATCTCACATAAATTGTTACCACCCTTATATGAACTTATGGTAAAGCAATAAAGATATTAAGTATTGACTATTGAGTATATAACATTGTAGGATAGCTGTCAAAAAACGATTAACCGAATCTGTGAAATCTCCTAATCTCTTAATCTCTAATATTCTGATTTGCTTGATACATTTTAACCTCTTCTGTCGCGCACGGATGATTGTATCAATTTCTTTCGTGTTACTCGACTGAAACCAATACCATTCGGTTGTCTCTTGTCCGACTTTAAGAACAAAATAAAAAGTTATTTTGAGGTTTCATTAACAGTTTATTAACACGGTTTATCGCAGATCAACCTAATTTGCCAACATTCGGTAGCATAGACAAATTATTAGAACGTTTTTAGAGTTAGGGATGTTTCCTGGGTAAAAAAAAATGATTCTATTTAGTCCACTCGAGAACCCGTCGGCCCCATCGGACATCGGTCCTACGGGCAATGTGTCCAGCCCACTGCCACTTTAGTGTTGCAATTCTTCGGGCTATGTCGGTTACTCTCGTTCTTCTGCGGATCTCCTCATTCCTGATTCGATCACGCAGTGAAACCCCAAGCATAGCCCTCTCCATTGCCCTTTGAGTGACTTTGAGCCTTCTTATAAGGCCCATTGTTAGCGCGTAGTGCGTTAGGGCGTAGCTAGATTAAAATATTACATATCATGCATAATTAGCCTATAATGTCCCCACTGTTGGGACACAGGCCTCCTTCCAGTGGGAGGGGTGGGTCATAATCTACCACGCGGGCCCAGTGCGGGTCGGTAGATTAGATGTCACATACAGTATGTTAAGAAAACCCTGTCCGACCCATAAGGATAATAAAGGTTAGTTAAACACATGACCAAATATAATATAAAATTTTACGTAATCATCATAGTACCAATACAAATGAATTTTGAAATAATCTTATTTTCCCGCGAATTAATTCCAACTTCCCCGAAATTTGGTAATTTTTAAAAAAGTGACAACACCGGTATTATTATGAGCGAATAGCGATGCGACCACGTGCCGCGTGCCCTGCCGCCCGCCGCCCGCGGAAGGGTGAACGCACATTTATTAAGTTACCACTTTTTGCGAAATAATATTTATTTTTTTATCGATACCTAACAACACCTTCACGGGTCGGGCAGGGTTTTCATAACATACTGTATATTCGAAGTTTTTCTTCTAGAACATGCCGAATTCCTCACAATGTTTTCCTTCACCGTTTTGAGAGCAATGGTGTTGTTAATAATTTTTATTAAGCACTATACAAACTTATGTAGACTTTTTATACAATTGAATAGAATAGAATACTCTTTATTATGTACACCATGTAGATTACAGAACATAAATATAAAGATTTTACAAAGGATGACACAATGGGCGGTCTTATCGCTAAGAGCGATCTTTTACAGACAACCTTTGGAAGGGAGGGATGAGAGAAATAGTATAGGTAGTCTACAGTTTCTTATTTACATAGAATATACAATAAATATGTACGTTAAGCGTATCATACTAGTTTAAATAAATATATACATCTAATTAATAATCATCATACAAGAGCAAAATAAAAAAATATGATATGTTTAAAGAGATAGGAAGTGCTTTTTTTATCATAGTCTTAAAAGTGGACAGAGAGTGGTTCCATTTTAATGTTTCATTTGTTTTCACAAAAACGACTAACTTTCAGTGCATAACAACAAAATTGTTTACTAAAATCTCACTACAAAGAAAACTTCATGAGCTGTTTTAATATTTATTCTTTCTACAATTCAAATGACAACAAGGAAATGTTAATATTGTCCTTATCAGTCATTTCGCGATAAATTTGTTTGCACGCCAGTGTAAGCGCCGAACAAACTATTGCGAGACGTGCCTATTTTATGGCTCGACAGTGTACTGTAGGTATATTTATTGTATACCGAAGGTTATTTTTTTAAGGCGTTTCTTGGCAAGGCTGTCCTATTTTAATCCGTTCAAAGATAAATTAGATTGTTTTAAGGGAGTTTTTTATTAGTTGCGCAAACAAAAAATTGTATTAGTTCTGAGGTAGATAATGTAGCAAAAACGTATTTTGCTCAACAAGATTTATTCTTATTAGTGACTAGCTGCTCCCTGCGGTTTCACCCGCATAATTTTCATTTCATTCCTGGTTATCTATACTAATATAAATAAAACTGAAGGGTGTGTTTGTTGGTTTGTTTGAACGCGCTAATTTCAGGAACGACTGATCCGATTTGAAAAATTCTTTTTGCGTTGGATAGCCCAGTAACCCAGGAAAGCTTTATGCTATATAACATCACGCTGCGATCAATAGGAGCGGAGCACAACTAACTCCACGCGAACGAAGACGCTGGCGGCCGCTAGTAAACTATATGTGCGCCAAATTTCATCAAAATCCGTTGAGTGGTTTTTGCGTGGAAGAGTAACTAACATCCAGCCATATTCACAAACTGTTGTATGTATAATACATGTTAGTAGGATTTCTAACTTGAGCCTAACAAAACCCTTAAATACCACACTGGATCCACTTTTATCTTTAAGATTGCCTCAGCAGTGGTCAGCTGTGTCTCAACTTTATAGACATTACGAACACGCTCTCGGGGGTAGCCAGATCAGCAATTTCTGACTAATTAATAAACAGGAGTTGTTAATCGTGTTTTTTACATTAAAAAATATGAAATGAAATTAAACTGCAGTATATATATATATTTTTTTATTAAAAAAATAATATAATAATAAGCTAGATTTTTAGGGGTAGTCAGACAACGTGGAATATCAAACTACTGCGATCCCCAACCCGCCTGCCACGGGTGGGGATTATGGCAACCCAAATTAATTCCATTTTATATCATTTTTTAAAGTAAGATAAATACGATTAAGACATAACATTTATTTGAAGAAAAAAGAGGGGCACGAAAACAGCTTGCCAACAAAATAAAACGTGATCTCGTGACATTAAGTTATGCACTAATTTACATATTTTTTTCATTTCATCCTGAATTCATGACTCAAGACAAATCTTCTAGCGGATTCAGTAGAATAACTTTGCTAGCAAAAACAAGACGCGGCAAGACTAATTTGGTAAATTTTTCAAATTTATTAATTTATGCGTTTATTTATAGATTTTCATGACGTCACTGGACAGAATCAGCAATTATGGTTTCTAAGTAATAATAGACAATGAGACTGTCTGTTCTTTGTTTGAGAATTCGTCATTCATGTTACTCATTATTACAAAATATTTATCTTCATTATTTTACAGTCTGTCAGTCTGACAGCCTCCGTGGAGTACGGTAGCGAACGCGGCCGCTGCACAAGGGACCGCAGTCCAAATACACACATCAAAAGTGTCTAGGGATCAAGCATTTTTATGCGGATTTCTTGAGATTGAGATGTGGCTTTGTAATAAATTTATGATTTTATAAATTTATATGGATCCTTTTTGGTGCATTTCATAATTTGAATCAGGAACTGTGAATCAAATTCGAGTAAAAGATGAAAATCAGCTGTCAATATTTTCCCTATAAAAACAGACAACGCATTGAAGACATTATTAGTGCTACTGTTTCCCTACTACTGATTAAAACCAACGTTATTATGGAGCGGCGACGTCATTTAAGCAGGGAAGAAATGCTCAGAGCCGTGGGAATGATAGAAGCTGGTTCCCGGCAACGTACTGTGGCTTTAGCTCTGAATACAAGTCAGAGTGTTATCAGTCGACTTTGGACACGTTACCGAAGCACTGGTACCGTGGCTGAGCGCCATGGAGGACGGTATCGCTGCACCACACGGAAACAAGACCGATACATTCAAATCTTAACTCGAAGAGCTCCAACAATAACCGCCATGATGTTAGCCGTGAGGCTTCATCACTCTTCAGGGAACTTAATTAGCGACCAAACAGTCAGAAACCGCTTGCATGAAGTGCACCTTCATTCCCGAAGACCGCTACGGGTACCACCTATAGCAATGCACAATCGTAGGATTCGATATCAATGGGCTCTTGAACACAGAAATTGGGCAGAAGAACAATGGCGTTTCGTGTGCTTTTCTGATGAGTCTCGTTTTGGTATGAGACCGGATACAAGACGTATACGACACTGGAGAACCCCTGGACGCCAACAGCGATTAAAATCCTGCCAGGAAGTCCATCCTTATAGTGGTGGAACCATCATGGTATGGGCGGGTATTTGGATCGGCGGAAGAACTGAGTTGATTTGGATCAGAGGCAACCTCAACGCTCAAATTTATGCTGAGACGATTGTATCAGACGTCATCGTTCCTCTACAAGTGCAAATCGGTCCCTTATTTCAGTTAATGCATGATAATGCACGACCGCACACCGCAAGAGTTGTAAGACAGACTCTCGCCGCAGCTAACATCAATGTCCTGCCCTGGCCTGCTCAGTCGCCAGACTTGAACCCGATTGAGCATGCATGGGATATGCTACAGAGAAGAGCTCTGCCGAATATGGAGGGTATCCAGTCGCAAGAAGACCTTTTTTTGTTGTTGCAACGAACATGGGCGGCCATTCCACAGCGTGATTTGGATGAACTCATTTTGAGTATGCCAAACCGATGTTCTTGTGTTGTTAGTGTTCGCGGTAGAAACACGGATTATTAATTGTTTAAGTTACCCAATAAAATTTTAGAGAAAACTGTTATTTCAGTCTTTTTGTCGAACTTTTGTGTTAGTGGTTCAAATGTCAAATATCCCTTTATTAGGAAAATGGCAAATTTCTTTATTAATGCAAAGGTGACTTGGTTTATCGTTACTGTGACAAACGAAAACACTTTATTTGATGAATCCGTAAAGAAAATTTTAATTAATATCAATCAGGAGAAAAGTTATTGCAAAAATATATGTTGATCCCTAGACATTTTTGAAGTGTGTATTTAACATATAATTTATGAACATATAATTTTGTTATAGAACATATAACTTTGTATACAGAGTGGTGCTGACCATACGACAATAAATTAAACATCGTGTACCTCAACACATTCTCAGTCTACCCATATAAAATCATATATGTCCATTAGTTTAGTCACAGGAAATTATTTTTCATTTTACACATTTTCTACATGATGTACATGTTGATAAGGAAGCACTTACAGGTTAATGACCGCCGCATCCTGCGGTACCAAACTTTAATAATAATGGTGCGAAAAACCAAGTCTATACAGGATCGCGCTGTCGCCGATCGGAGGTCAGTGAACTAATATTTTTAAAGAATGTTCTATTTCGTTTGCATTTTTTTATTTTTGATGCTAAGTTTTTTTCTATGGTTTAGGATTATTCCTATGAACAAGCATTGTTCGTGTTTTCATTTATTGTCGTATTGTCAGCACCACTCTGTATATGTATGGTGGTCTGGTCGTGCCTCAGAAAGTACGTTAAGCCGTTGGTCCCGGTTGCCATTAAGAACATCTAATGGCAGTCGTTACGGGTTATTGGAGCCCTCAAAAAGGCCAACACTTGGTCTAACTGCAATGCTTCGATATCGCCTTCGTGCTGCGGAGGTCAGACGGCAGTTGCTTCACGGAAAATATCGAAGTTTAGCCAAAATCAGCAGTTAGGCTAGTAAAGCGGACCCCAGACTGCAAAGCTGAAAAAGCTTCGGATGCGACTGGGATGAACGCTGAGATAATGATGATAACTAATTATTTATCTTCATTTAAAATAAAGAAAAGTGTAAAAATATGTGTAGCATTAAGTCTTAACCAAGATATATTTTTAGATAGAAATCATCAAATGACTTCTCCCTCTCTGGGCGGAGAGGAACGGCGTGTCAGACTTTTACTGGCTAAAACCCACCCGTGTTTGTTCACTTAGCTGCGCGACGGCCAGGGCCACGGTTTCTTTTTTAACCAACCCGCAACCCTGACCCAGGATGCATCGGTTTTCGTGGACCCCGTCACGATGTGCTGACATCTCTTTGAGGCGCGCGTGAAACACAACGCGCCGTCGACTCGGGCCTGGTCCTTACCGGGCGGCGAGCTGCCCACTTCTCAGCGCCCGCAGACCCCTCTCCGTGACCCTGGTTTGAACAACATCAAGTAACCGCAATACAAACCATCACCGGCCGGTGAGCTTATCGACAAATCTATTGTGCTAAGTGAGCACTTGGTGGAGGCCTCCATCCAGTCCAGCACACCAGAAGTACAGTCCCCCCTGGAAGCCTAACCTCTTCATTATTTGGAAGTGTTTGCTCGCGGTTTCTCTCCGAATTTCGATTTCAATATACCTAACGTGCGCATATTAAATACAATACAATATGAAAAGAAAACCCTGTCCGACCCGTGAAGGTATTGTTAGGTATCGTTAACTGATTCTATTTATGCCTACAAAGCCAGACTAAACTTAAAAAAAATCCCCCTAAAAAATAAAAATTACTTCGCGAAAGGAGATAAATTAATACATGTGCGGTAGGCAACACATGCCCGGGCGAAAGGGGGCAGGTCACACGGCACGCGGTCGCATCGCTATTCGCTCATAACAATAACATCAATAAAAACTTTACAGTACTTTTCACAAGTAAAAAGTGTAAAATAAACACTTTATAAACACTACAAATTGAAAAATAACCAATTTCGGAAGTTGGTGTCAAAAACTAATATACAAAAATCAAAGACACCGACTTCCGGAATTAGTTATAGATATTATTTTTTTTTTGGTTCACTTCTTTCCGTTCAGAGGAACGGAAAAGGCAAAGGCATAGTACGCCATACAGCCTAGTCTTAAGTATTTTTTTTTCTTCAGTTTATATTCTAACTTATCCTAATTTATCCTAATTTATCCTACCTTATCCTTTTTTTTTTTTTTTTTTTTTTTTTTTTTTGACGCTGTGGAAATGACATTTACGCACCATACCCCGAAGGGCGTGTGTGGGACTCGCCCAGCCGAAGCCGGGAATACCCACTAAAACCGAACAGCGGCACACCGACATCGCCTTAGTGGCGGGGTCATGGGAAATAGCATGCCTGCCTACCAATCCCCCGCCGGCGATTCCTGCCCGAAGGCAGGCCCACAGTGGGCCCTCCGTAGGGAGGGGCCCGGCTGGGTACGTCTTCGTGTGCAAGAAGACGCAGCAGCCAAGGGTTTTTTAGCGAGGTGTCCTTCCTCTTAGCCCCACTCGTTTGCCCGAAGACAAACGGGGCCCCCAGCTCCTCTCAATGAGGAGACCGGGTTGCCCGACGGTGACCCGGACTTCGGGTCACGTCAGCCACCTGGAGTGGTGGCCGACCCGCCGCGCGTGACCGCCGAAGCGGTCCCCACTTCTGGTTTTGGTCCGCGCCGGTAAACCGGTAACCCCCATATCTGGGGGCCGTTCCCCTATCCGCCACCTGGGGACGCGTCCGATGGCAGGTCCAGAAACTGCACACGGAATCCTACCTTATCCTAGCTTAACCCTTTAACCGCCACGGCACTGATCCCTTTGACGAACCTCCAGCGCCACGACACTTTAGGTATAAGTTGGAACAGTGTTGCGAATACTCAATATCGATGCATTTATTTATTCACAATATTAACCTTTCGAGAATATTTACTTTTATACTGCTCATACATACAGTATGTTAAGAAAACCCTGTCCGACCCATAAGGATAATAAAGGTTAGGTAAACACATATAATATAAAATTTTACGTATTCATCATAGTACCAATACAAATGAATTTTGAAATAATCTTTTTTTTTCCGCGAATTAATTCCAATTTCCCCGAAATTTGGTAATTTTTAAAAAGTGACAACACCGGTATTGTTATAAGCGAATAGCGATGCGACCACGTGCCGCGTGCCCTGCCGCCCGCCCCCGCGAGCGGCAGGCGAAGGGTGGTCAACGCACATTTATTAAGTTACCTCCTTTTGCGAAATAATATTTATTTTTTTAGAGGGATTTTTTTTTTTAGTTTAGCCCGGTTTTGTATGCATTAGTAGAATCAGTTATCGATACCTAACAACAACTTCACGGGTCGGACAGGGTTTTCTTAACATACTGTATATAGAGGCATTATTATAAAAATATAGGTAAGCATATACCTAAACTTAATAACACTACAAAATCTGTTCTTACCCTACCTACCGATGTACCTTCTTAATATTAAATAATTCCAGCCTATGAATGTATCATTTAAATTTTGGTTAGTATCCATGATGAACCTTAGTAGGTATGTTACTAACAAACACAATTACTTGTCAAATTAAAATATCGATTTAAAAAATAAATTAAACTTATCAAATCAACATCACTTCTATGTTGAGAACTGTCGTCGCTTCGCAATTCATGATTACAAAATATTTAATAACTCTTCGTCTTCACGAAACACGAAAAAGGCCTACAACACTAGTTGCACTGAGCGATAAAGCTTCTCCTGTAGCAATTTAAAATGAGATTAGTATTATATGAAACATAGATAACAAATTAAAAAAACAGTAAACTTATTTAGTCCGTTTACTATCCCGCGGACAAAAAGACGGTATGACATTTATGTAAAAAAAAATGATACGCGTTTAAAATATTAGGATACAAATAATAATAAATAACAACAAATAAAATAACTAAATAAACTGTATTTTCTTTAAAACAAAATAAATGGGTAAATAAGTACACATATTATTATTTAGCTGTCCTTTTGACTGAGGATAAATAAACAGACTTGAAAACAAGAGTTATTTACCGAATTATTATCACTATCCGTTGAACTGCTACTACTATAAATATCATTGTTTTCTTGCTGCAATATATTTAATAGTTCTTCGTCGTCGTATAACATCATCGATAACTTCTCGACACTAGCTTAGATGTAATAATAATGTGAGCACATGTTATCATGGCGATGGCGCTGACGTTTATTCAAAATATGACTAGTTGACCTTGAGCCGCACATAAAATTACGGCGACGGCGTTCGCGGATAGCCTGTACTAGTGACGTTCTGGAGTTAGTTTGTACTTAATATTTACCTATACTTATTTGTTGATTTCTACATATTACTTCACTAAAGCTTATTGAATTTTGAATAAATAAATAAATGTTTAATAAACTATGAAATTTTGATTAATGTTTACTTGATAGTTTTGTAAAAAATAGGATGTTTTTTATTAATTTACTATCAGGAGTTTCATATGCGGTACAACACTAGTCTACATGAAATTATGGGTTCGGCGAAGTAGGTTGATATTTAGACGTATCACGAACTGAGAACATGTAATTATTTCAATCAATTAGCTAAAATATGTATTTAATACTGTTAAAAATAAAGTAATTACACGAAATATATTAAGATTCAGTAAGCAAATTCAACATTTATTGTACATTTTTTAAATGACAGGACTTTCTACACAATATTCTGACGTGGCGCCTGATGTAATGTTCTTACAACACGTAATATTATGGCGTTGGCGGTTAAAGGGTTAATTTAACTTAACCTATCTCCTTTCGTTTCCCACGTGAGGCCGACCAGGAGGGGTTTGGAGTAAAGACATGATGTGACCACTATGCTACAATATTTCACTGTTCTTTATGAATTATTCACTGAATGCACTTTTTACTACATAAATCACGCGTTTTTATTTAGTAAACGACACTGTAAATAATTTAAAAGTCCAATGAAAAATGAGCGTGGCACTCAGCTTCGCTTTCCCGCCAAAACCTTAGTTATAGATACTAAATAGAATCATTTTTTTTTTACGCAGGAAACATGCCTTTTATAGTTTATAATTAAACATAACTACATATACTCCGTTAACATAGCGCATATACATAAACAAACCTTTTTTTTACAGTATGTTCGAATAATTAAAAAAAAAAAAACAAATAACAGCTGCAGTAACCTGTTTTAGCTTTTAATGCCATCCTTATGCCTACAGAATAAAAGTCAACATGGCTTGAACGGGCCGTTAATAAATTTAAATTTCTAACCTTATTGCCAGCGGGGTGTGGTGAAATATGGAAGTACTCTGGGCACATCTCTGTCTAATCGGTCAGAAAATACCAACTGCCATGATCTCGTGTTAATAAATACGAATCGGACAAAAGCACAATTCTTCAAAAATTTACGGCAGATACGTAAACAAATCCGATTATCATTATGTAAATGACGACTATTAATTATGGTTGTCTATTACTTAACGATAAAAGGATCTGTTTACGTGTCTATCTAAAATTTTTAGATTATCATTTATAATTATGCCTGGCGACGTAACGAAACCATAGCGAGATCTAATTCGACATCAACGCCATCTATCGAGCGAGGGCGTAACTATTTTTGCTATGGTTTTATGGTTGATAACTAAAGAGCATTTGATAATTAAACAATTAAAAGGCACTTTTGGACGTCAACATTTAAAAAAACCAGCACTGATTCCAGCTTTCCCTTCGAAAAAGTAGTTCCGTGTGGAGAAGAATAATTTAGAAACTCCATTTTTCTATGAATAAATACCTTAAATGGAATTCTTATCTTCTTCTTGTTGTAATACAATACAATCAATCAATCAAATCAATCATCATATCTGTTTCTCACACATCTATTTTAATATGATGCGAAACAGTGATTACAATTTAATTTCGTTTCAATAGAAATGTAAAACAAATACAAATATTGTTTTTATAAATTATTGAGTAATAAATAATTATTTCTGTAGTATATCTAACCAATTCTTATCTAGGGATATCGTATTTCCTAATGAACTGGGTTGTGGAAGCCAGCTAGGTTAGATTAATATACAACTAAAACCGGTTAGACTGAAAGCTGTTGACATAGTTGGAAAAAGACTAAAATGAATAGAATAGAATAGAAAACTCTTTATTATGTACACCATATAGATTACAGAACATAAATATAAAGATTTTACATAGGGTGACACAATGGGCGGTCTTATCGCTAAGAGCGATTTTTTACAAACAACCTTTGGATGGAATTCTAAGGGAAAGGATAAAGAAATAATGAAGGTAGTCTACAGTGTACTATTTACATAGATTCTACAATAAATATATACGTTAAGTGTATCATACTAGTTTAAATAAATTTATACATCTAATTAATAAATATCACACAAGAGCACATAAAATATCTTCTTCTTCTTCTTCAGCTATGTCGGTGACTTTGATTTCCTCATTTCTGATTCGATCACGCAGAGAAATTCCGAGCATAGTTCTTTCCATTGCCATAAAATATAAAACTGCAAATAACATAAAATAAAAATGATATTTTTTTAAATAATTATAAACTAGTGCTGGTGGTGAGCAGTGATGCAATCGTTGGTGGTAAAGTGCGCTAGTTTATACAAGCCTATTCACTTAAAAAACTTAGTGAATAATAAGGAAGACGGCAGGTGAAGCAATGTTAAATCCAACAACACGACCAATGATGCTGCGCCAGAGGGAGATTGATCTAGAGACCCACTACGTACCCTGCGCACATGGCAACCAAACTGTTCAATTTCTTTATCCTTTTTTTTATTTTATTTTTTTAAGGGAGATAACAGAAGGTTATGTCGCATTCCTACAGACTAAACAGTTCCTTCCAGTACCATGAATCAGGGGCTCGAGAGATATTTGTACATTCGTCGCACCCCCTGAAATAACTTAAATTGAAAACTGAATTTCTGAATAGAATTTAGATTAGATTTTTTATACCAGTCGGATGGGTAAATGGAAGCTGCAGTTAGTAGTTTGTATTGTTACCACTCTAAATGGTTACGTAGTGAATTAGGAACCCTTATAGTTTCGCCAAGGGTGTCACCGTTAGTACTAGAAACCTGAATTTTATGTTTTATAATGTGGAAAAACTGTTTTATTAGGGTACACCCAACACGTAAAGTGGAAATGTTTCTTTTTTTTTCAATTCAACCCTAACGTTGGATATACATATTTTTGGATAGGTACTGTCATATTGTCATTGTCCATAACGTATAATCTCTACTAAAAGACTTGCAGGATATAGAAACCGAATCGCAGACAAGGGCATGCGACTTTAATTTAGCCATAGAAACTTGGATACTCATTCCACTCATGCCTTCGAGATTCATTCAACATTAATCATTTTAAAGAAATATTCTGAACAAATTACCCAAAACGGTATTCTGCAATCCTTGTCTTCGATGTTATGTACAATAGCAAAACATAAAGTAAACTATTCCAAGATTCCAACCCAATATCTTATAGTGAAATTATCGGAACTGAGCACTGTGAAGCATCATCTATTGAAGTAAACAATTTGAAGATAGTAGCCTTGTAGGTATAGATCGTGCCTCAACAGCATCGCGATGGGTTTACGAATAATTTACTTATGGCATAACAGCGTTCTTCTAACAGCGTCTTAGTAACAGCAATATGCAGTATTCAAATTACTAAATGACGCTGGTTTTCTCTCCATTTTACAATCCCTCCCCACTACTAGTGGTGGGACTCAAATAAATATTTTTTCGAACTTTAATTGGAATCTACGTCTCTTCATTTCGTTATCAACATTCTTTGTGGGCCCATTTTTGGGATTTTGTAATTAAATGTAATAAACAGTCCATTTTTATGTTTTCAAATGGGGTTACTTATTGTAACGGACGAGAAACTAAGAATCCTACACCGAGCGTGGCCTGACACACTTTCGGCCGGTTTTTGCTTTTAATGCCTTCCTTACGTCTTCAGAATAGAAGTTAAAGTCGGTTAAACGGACTGTAAAAAGGGTTGTTTTAATTTAATGTATAACCTTATTGCCACTAGGATGTGGCGAAATACGGATCAATGGATGTACTCTGGGGCACCTCACTCTTCAAAAAATACTGGCGAGATTCTATACTAACTAAATAAATCGGCCAACTAGACGTTTGCACGATTATTCAAAAACTTTATATTCGTTACACACATAGACTTTACTGTCACTTTTCAATATTTAAATAATAACCACTATATATGTGGCAATGTAACGAAACCATAGCGAGATCTAACTCGACGTCAACGCCATCTATCGAGTGAGGGCGCAACTAGTTTAATCGATGCAAGTACTTATTTATTTTTTTTTTTTTTTTGCTACACGTTTATTGTTGATAATCAAAAAGTTTTTAAGTAAACAATTAAAAGGCAGTTTTAGACGAATCCAAAGACCAATTTCATTTCGGTTCAATAAGAACGTGTAATCAAAATCTAGCCAGGTTAAGTGTCCAAAATAGACATAAACATAGGATAATTGTACTTTCATAAAGGAATATTTGATTATACTTATAGTGTATGTATACGGGCTAGGGGTATTAAAATGCCGCTTAAGGGTTCCGAAGTTTAATGACAACGATGGTACAGTCGATAGTAGACAATGATAATATGATGATGATGATAATGATGAGTAGAACGTAGCTGATGTCGGACTGAAGTCTTCCCTTATTCGTATACACACAACAACACAGAAATTACTTGACGTAGTCCTTGCTCGTTGCATTTGTCGCTGTAGATGTTCTCGATTACCGTTTCTTACTTATCGCTTGTTTCTCTGCGATAGTCTCTGAGTCTCTGAGTCACGCCGCTTTATACAGTATGTAAAGAAAAACCTGTCCGATCCGTAAAGGTTTTGTTGGGTATCGAAAACTGATTCTACTAATGGATAAAAAGCCGGGCTAAACTTAAAAAAAAAATCCCCCTAAAAAAATAAATATTATTTCGCAAAAAGAGATAACTTAATATATGTGCGGTAAGCAACCCTTCCGCGGGCGGCAGGCGGCAGGGCACGCGGCAGGGCACGCGGCACGTGGTCGCATCGCTATTCGCTCATAATAATACCGGTGTTGTCACTTTTTTTTAAATTACCTAATTTCGGGGAAGGAAAAAAAGATTATTTCAAAATTCATTAGTATTGTTTCTATGATGATTACCTACATAAAATTTTTTATTATATTTGATCAAGTGTTTACCTAAAGGTCCTAACCTTTATTATCCTTATGGGTCGGAAAGGGTTTTCTTTACATATTGTATAGGCCAGCTAATAGAACATTCCAGATTTGTCTAGATTTAATAATTATAGCGCGTACAAGTGCTTCATAAGAGACTATTTTGTAGTAATTTCGAAGTCGACATTTCGTTGTCATTAAAAAAAATTAAAACATAAAACTAACACACACTTTATAGCCAAAATTATAAAATGAAACACATTAACGATCACCGGTCTCTGAGACTATAGTTTGCTGCATACATAAGCACATCTACACAATAATTTGCTCAAAAGTAAATAATCAGTAAATAAGAGGGTACATCGGTTTCTAATTGGCCAGCCGTATTAACTTGTTTGTAAATGTACTATGTAACTACCCACACTTTGGTTTTTGCTTTCTTATCGTTTTACCTATTGTGTATCTGCATGCTGCGTCACTAGACGAAATAATTTGTGCATTAAATGTTAAATCTCATATAAGTGAACTGTATTATGTTCTTTTTGAGAAATAAAGTTCTTTAAACCTAAAGCTTTACTGTTAGAATATAAAAAATAGAAACCGTGGCCCTTGCCATCGCACAGGCAAGTTAAGAATCACGGCCACCACGGGTGGGAGAGGTAATTTGATAATTTCTCAAACCAAACAAAAAAAAAAAAATAATCATAAACTCAATATTTTATCTATAAGTATTTCATTTGTTTTTCGTATTTATAGTTTCTTTTTAGAAGTTCCGTACCCAAAGTGTAAAAACGGAACCCGATTAATAAGACTCCATTATCCGCCTGTCTGTCACGCTGTATCTCATGAACCGCTAGCTAGACAATTGACATTTTCACAGATGATAAATTTCTGTTGCCGCTATAACTTTAAGACTTTTGTATCAGTTGTTACATGACCGTTTAGTTTGGAGGCCTAGAGATCTGTATCATAGGTATTCCTAGTACAGGCTCCAGTTTCCACAACATAAATCTATTTTTGTATACACAATTATGTATTAAACTTATGATTCATTATGTGGTGGAAATATTATATCATTATAACAGCAATTACTAAAAACTATGTATTCTAGTTGCTCGGTAATATCTGCTTGCGAAATGCATGATCTGTATTACAACAGTATAAAGCGTTGTTCACATTTGGCGTTGTAGGTACCGCTACGACTAAAATAAGTAAGTATATAGATACTTATTTATATGTATGGAAGCCTCCTTAAATAGTTAAGGAGGCTTCCACACATATTTTAGCAGTAGCCACCATGATACCAGGCCCGGGTCGATGGCACGTTGTGTTTCACGCGCGCCTCAAAGAGATGTCAGCACATCGTGACGGGGTCCACGAATATCGATGCCTCCTGGGTCAGGGTTCCGGGTTGGTTAAAAAAGAAACCGTGACCCTGGCGTGCAGGCAAGTGAGGGAACACGGGTGGGTTTTAGTCAGTAAAAGTCTGACACGCCCTTCCGCTCCTCTCCGAGCGGGAGAGGTAATTTGAAGATTTGCCATCCCAAAAAAAAAAAACTCGCACGAATCAAATATATGTAGGTATGAACTGAAGTTTATATGTTTGTAAACGCATCAACGATACATGAGTAATAGGAATGTTTCCTGGGTAAAAAAAAATTGATTCTATTTAGTCCGTCATTCAGATTATAGAAAAATATTGGAAACGTATATTTTGTGACAAATATGAAAGGCAACAAAGATCAGGAGTGGTGGCTGGTGACGTCACTGGGCGCTAAAAAGTGTAGCGTGCAGTGACGTCACACGTGTTTTCAACGCACTGTGTCGTCTTCATTTTTTGTTTATATGAAAAAGAAAAAATACGTGTCTAATATTTTTTGGAAATCTGACTGACGGACTAATTAGTTTTTTTAGTCGAATAACCTATTCCTAGTGTGGGACAATGTTTTTTTTCTTACAAAAGTTGACTGGTGGTGTTCTTTAACGGTTTTTTTCCTTCACCCAGGCCGGACTGGAAATGTATGCGCCGTTGATATGGACTGCCCCGACAACGCTTTCTGCCGACTGGGCAGCTACTGCGTCTGCAAGGATGGCTTCGTGTATGCTGCAGTCAACAGCACACACAAAGGATGCTTAAAAGGTAGGTTAGTCTTTGTTTTTTAGATAGCTGCGTTCCGTGGTCTCACTCGTAAGTCTTGATCCCGTGACATAAAATGTATGCTCCTATTAATTATTATTATTTAATGTTATTGACCGCCACTAGTGCTTGACCGCGATCCCGCCTGATGGTAAGCAGTGTTAATAGTAAAACGCGCAAGTTTCATCATCATCGTTAACCTTTTTATCATCCCACTGCTGGGCACAGACCTCCTCTCATACAGAGAAGAGTTGAGCGTAATCACCACGCTAGCTCAATGCGGGGTGGCGATTTCAGACTTAAAGTCCAGGTTTCCTCAAGATGTTTTCCTTCACCTTGTAATCAGTCATTGGTGTCCAAGATATACTTAGAAAGTACATATAACTTAGAAAAGTTACATTGGTACTTGCCTGACCTGGAATCGAACACGCACACTCATAATCACTCATGCGCTTGACAGCTCTGATCCCGCCTGATGGTAAGCAGTGATGCGATCGTTGATCGTAAAGCGCGCTAGTTTATTAAGAGCCTATTCACTCAGAAAAACTGATTGAATAGGAAGGAAGACGGCAGTTGAGCGAGGTGATGCAATGTTAAACCCAAAAACACGACCAACGATGCTGCGCCAAAGGGGGACTGATATGAAGACCCTCCACGACCAAACTCCCAACACAACAACATTTGGCGCATCGTACCCGGCACACAACGCAACACAACTGCTCAGACCAGTCCTCCGGACGGCTTCACCAGACATCATGCCGGAACACGAATAACTTAGAAAAGTTACATTGGTACCTATTTGCCTGACCTGGAATCGAACCCGCACACTCATACTTGAGAGTCTTGAGAGGCCACTACGACTGCACGCGCCCTAGTTTATAAGAACCCATTCGCTCTAGCCTTGAAGACACTTAAATTGTAGTCCGACAGAAACACCGCCAATAGACCGCCGAAACACCGCCAGTGGACTTTAAACAAGACGATGATCCCTGAGTTTGTTTCGGCTATTTCTTCTCAGAGGTAGTCAGTTAGGAAATGCCGGCTCCGTCTAGTTAAAAAAAAAAAAAAAAAAAAAAACATATGACGTGTAAAAGTGATCGGTGATCCTACTTGCTTAATAAACGATTTCATTTCATTTCATTTCAATAGCAAATTGTTCAAGACTTTCGATTTACGTGGTATAAAATTTATAATAAGCACACCAACAGCAGTCATTTATACCGCGTGCATCAAGGGACTGGAACAATTTGACTGCGGCGGTGTTTCCGTCGGGCTACAATTTAAGTGTCATCAAGGCTAGAGTGAATATGGTCTCAATAAACTAGCGCGCTTTTCCATCAACCATTGCATCACTGCTTACCATCAGGCGGGATTGCGGTCAAGCACTAGTTTATAATGTATATAAAAAAAATCATTTAACATTGACATTTTAGTAGCCAAGTAAAGAATACCCGTTCTTTGATGATCCATCTAAAGCAGTGATTCCCAAAGTGGTCCAGGTGGAACCCCAGGGGTCCACGGGAGACTTGCTGGGGGTCTACGTAGGCGTGAACAAAAAATGGGGGTCCATAAGATGTTAATGGGGGTCCACGAAAATTTATCTGCTTTTGATAGTAAAGAGCAAAAATGTAAGCATAGTTTTTATAAGGGCCTACCTACATTGTTTTAAGTACCTATCTAAGCAGATAATATTTTAATAAGGCAAGCGACTGTTACTTGTCCAAACTTGCGTATTCGATATTACGTACAATTTCGTGTACAGACTTGCAAAGCGCTATCCGCCCGACAATGCTTAATGCTTGTTCAGACATGAACTTGATCACCACTATAAATACTTGATGCCAAAGGCAAACGCATTCATTCGTTTCCGGAATTTCGAAAAAAGGCGGAATTTGGAAAAAAAGTTGTGAGAAAATTTATATCTGTGTTTGCTAGTGCCGGAGAAAAGTAAGTAACCTACCTTTTTTTTGTTATAGTACTTAAGTATTTTGTTTACGTGTACTAGTCGGTTGATCACAACGGCCTGTATAGATAGGTAACTTAGTAACTTACAGATATTTTAATTGTCCTCTTTCGATTTGAAGACAAACACAGCACGTTTTATTCAATTGTTTTTTCACGAGAGAAGCACTGCCTCTCTAAAAATGCCGAATAAGCAATATTGCAGAGCAATTAATTTTGTAATTTTTCTTGCAAATAACTACTAATTTTATAAAACAGTAATTTCATAATCAATTTAAATTGATTTTGATGTAACTATTTTATCAAAACTATTTCTTTTCGGAAAGAGTAAGCGGTGCGCGGGCGACGGGAAAAGGGCGGGGCTTGAACTTCGATGCCAGTTTGTCACGTTTTAACAATGAAGCCGCAGACAAAAAATACGCAAATACACGGAGCGCGTGAACTCATTGATTTAATAAAATTTTAGTTATCGTTTTTATGGTCAATTTTGGGATTTCGACTTTTATTTTTTTCCTACACAAATATGATCAGTATTCGATACTGAGTACACCAATTTTTATTTATACTATTAAAAATTAGTGGTAAATTATGTACTTTAAAATTGATACCGTTTTGTGAAAACGTCTGTATTTGTCTCAGCGGTTTATTACTTGGTCCCTTTACAAGCCGTAATTCTATTTCCGCGTGCTGACAAAGGCTGCGGTGTGATACCTATATTCAGAAAAAAACTTGGTTACTAAAATATTTTTTTTACAAGTAAGGTAACTGACACGAAACATGGCTACAGCAAAGAAAAAATGTCGACAATATAGTGTCGATTAATTGAAATATGGTTTTGTTCCATCAGAGGCAGACAAACAATTGCCCATGTGCCTATTATGCAACAAAGTTTTGAGCAATGACTCTATGAAACCATCAAAGCTCGAAGATCATGTAAAAAGGTGTCATACTGATAAAATAGGTAAAGATTTAAAATATTTTCAAACATTGAAAGAAAAATATGGAAAGAGACCCACCGTGCACAGTATGTTCGCTTCAACATCTCAAAGTAACGATGATGGCTTGCGGGCATCTTACAATATCTCATTATAGCAAAATCTGGAAAACCGCACACTATCGGAGAACAATTAATTTTACCCGCTGTTGAAGAGGTTTTAAAAACTGTTTTGCACAAATCTCCATTTGACGTACTAAATAGAATCCCATTAAGTAACAATACTGTACAAAGACGCATTGATGAAATGAGCTCTGATATCGAAAGCTTTTTGTGCAATCATCTGCAAAAAACTCATTTTTCTATACAACTGGACGAGTCAACGTTACGAAGAAATTCACGAAGAATTGCTATTTGCCAGAACTTTGGAGACTGACACTAAAGGCGAAACAATATTTAATGTCCTGAGTAATTTTTTTACGGAAAAATCGATCCCATTTACAAACATTATTTCAGTGGCAACAGACGGAGCTCCTGCAATGCTCGGGCGATATCGTGGGTTTATAAGTCATCTCAAAAGAATTATCCCAGGACTTACAGCTATTCATTGCGTAATCCACCGACAACATCTTGTGGCAAAACATTTAAGTGACAGGTTGAACCAATCTCTTCATTTTGTAATAAAAGCTGTCAACAAAATCAGAAGCAATGCATTGAATACGCGTTTATTTGCTCAATTGTGCGACGAAAATAATGAAGACTTCCAACGACTGCTCTTACATACTGAAGTACGCTGGTTGTCGAAAGGTGCATGCTTAACGAGATTTTACTCTGTTTTCGATTCCATATTAGAGTTCTTAGAAAGTATAGATCCAGATTTAAAAGAAAACTTGATCAAATTCAAAGCAGACATTGCGTATTTGACAGATTTGTTTAAAAAATTTAATGATATTAACTTGCAGTTACAAGGGGACAGCCTGAATTTAATAAAAACAAAGGGGATAATTTCGGCTTTTCTTGGGAAATTGAAATTTATGAAGCAAAACATTAGTCGGCGCGAATTCTCTCAATTTCCAAACTTGTCGCAGGTAGAATGTATTGATGAGGATATCCATACCTACAGTCAACATTTAAGTGCCCTGCATGATGACTTCAAAACCAGGTTTGAAGATATACTGACGATGGATATACCACCATGGATCATAAATCCATTTGATGAAACGGAAGTGGCCAATGTTGTATTACAAGAGGAGCTGCTCGAGCTAAGCACTAATGAGGAGCTGAAGGTGAACTTTAGAAAAGGCTACCCAACATTTTGGCTGCAAGCAGAAATACCCGAAAAATATCCTGGACTGTGGGAAATCGCAAGGAAATTTTTAATAGCTTTTCCCTCGTCATACCTTGTCGAAAGGAGTTTTAGTGCCGTTACAAACCTCTTAACAAAAAAAGGAGCAAATTAAACATCACAGAGCGGGGGGATTTGCGGTTATTGCTGACAAAAATAAAGCCAAACATTGATCGTTTGCTGACACTCCATCAGATACATCCTTCCCATTAATTAAAATTATGACCTGAACCTATATTACCTTAATATTTTTTCTTGTAATTCTATTCTTTTAATAAATAAAGTGATATAAAATGTACCATTTTTCGTTTTTATTTTACTTATCGGAATATAGGGACAGAACTCAGAAGTGACACAATTTTTATTTTTTGGCGACTTTAAGAATGTGGTAGAAATGTAGCAGCAGGGGGTCCACCGAAACCAGTAAAATTTTGAAAGTGGTCCACGAGAAAAATAAGTTTGGGAACTACTGATCTAAAGAACGGGTATGCATGACATTTAACTTAAAAACATAACAAACTAAGGTGAGGAATAAAAAGTGTGTCTAATAGATATTAATATGTTCTAGATTAGACCACAAAACAAAAACGAACCAATTTGAGCTACATAGAGAGTTCAAAGTTCCTCCATGACACACATAATAGATACCTGAGGTCATCGTAAAACCTGATTTTAGAAATGCCGATGCATTCCACTAATTTTTACGATAATTATATCCTTTACTGTACAAGTAGTTCGGCTATCCCCGCCCGCCCGTTGCTCGTGGCTTGCCCGTGTCCGCGGCCTGCTCAAACTCTGTCCACTTTTAAAACCATGTTAAAAAAGCACTTCCTCTCTCTTTAAACATGTCATTATATTTTATTTGCTCTTGTATGATGTTTATTAATTGGATGTATATATTTATTAGACTAGTATGATACACTTAATGTACATATCTATATATATATAAAAATCAATGCCACTTTCTTTGTAATTTTATAACTCAAGAACGGACTCACCTATTCAAACCAAATATTTAGGCTTTGTTTTGACTAATTCGTAGATGGTTTGCTTTCTTTATTATTTTATAGTTCACCAAAACTGTGTAATGACACCAGATTGACAGTGAAAAACTTATTGCCAAATTTAATTGAAGCTTGTGAGAATGTTTTACACCGCGTATCCCTATGATCCCAACTGATATGCCGTTTGAGTTCAAATGATTACAATATCCTGTACGTTTATCATTTGCTATGTCCATCAACAAAGCCCAAGGACAAACATTTCACGTTTGTTGTCTGAATTTGGAGGAATCATGTTTTTCAAAAGGCCAACTTTATGTTGCCTGTTCGAGAATCGGTACCCCCAGTCGTTTGTTTAATAATCTAAATGTTTTGGATTAAGTTTTGAAATTGTTAATGCAATTAAAAAAAATATTTTATATTTGAATAAATAATTTTGATGATCCAATAAATTTGTTTTTATTTACGTAGCGAAGCCGCTATCGGGCCGCTAGTTTATTATATAATCTATGTAAATAGTACACTGTAGACTATAACTACATTATGTCTCTCTCCTTCCCCTTACTATTCAAAGGTTGTCTGTTAAAGATCGCTCTTAGCGATAAGACCGCCCATTGTGTCACCCTTTGTAAAATCTTTATATTTATGTTCTGTAATCTATATGGTGTACATAATAAAGAGTATTCTATTCTATTATATTTTATAGACGTGCAGTCTTCGTACTGTCTAACTAGAGGACGGTCTATATTATTTTTTCTTTAAACGAAACTTGTAGTTTGTTTAGAATGAGCAACTGAATCAATTTCAATATTTTTTACATAATTTTTTTCCCAAATATATTAAAAAAATGATGCAGTGTGGTTACCGAGCGCAGGACGAGCGAACAGCACGTTGGCCATATTTTTGTAGGGACAACCAGGTAATATAACAAGCTCATAACTTTGTAATTTTCAATGATATCTTTTGAAGTGAAACTTCTTTACGCACGCTTGACTTGGGGAGTAAGCTGCCGAACGCGTGACGTAAGCGTTACGAAAAGTGATCGGGCAAGGCGAACGGAAGTTAAGTGGGGGATATAAGCACAGAGGCGCCCGTGGCGCGAGCTTGGTACTACAAGGTCTACAACGAGTTTTTTTTTTTTTTTTTCAATAAAAATAGAAGATCTATGCAAAAATATTAATTTACCAATGAAACCATGAAATAAATTTAAATATTTATAGAAAATTAATATATGTATATGTGTATACATGTATATATTGTACACATATATATATAACTTTTGTACATAAACTAAAAATAACGTTGTATATGAAATTATGTAGGTACAACTCGGCTTAGTCTTACGTCAAATTACATCAGGCGCGGACTAATTTGACAGACCAAACTAATATTTATCTTCTGTCCTCTTCTTAATGAAATAGAAAGAAAGAGATGCATTGAACTTAAATTAAGTTTTGTTTGTGTACTAGGGAATTGTGACATTTTACAGTTGTTATTATTAAGATTTTTTTTATTACTACTTACTTATATCTACTGAGACTTTTTAATAAGTTTAATTTCAGTTTCGACTGAAAATAAAATGAATATGAAATTTCAAAACGACTGCGTAAAAGCATAACAAAGAAACACACAAGGACAGAAATTATTATATTATGCTACCGGTACTGAAAATAGAGTTTCATCTGTTTCCTTGCCAAATCTGTTCAGTGGTTAATCCGTGAAAAGTAAAGAAAACATCCGAAAAGAACCCTCTCAGAGTTGCTTTGGGATTTACATTTAACCATAAAATGTAAACAAAACAAATATATACAAGAAGAAAATAACAGAAAAATACGTATAAAGAATCACTAGATTATTAATTATTTTGATTTACTTCAATTATAGACCATGTGACTATTGACCATATGATGATATGGACCATTTGGGATATTCTCATGAATATTTCATTTAATCCATAGATAGGTCTATTTCACTTTCCTCTTCTCTTAATACTTCTCATCCTTTTCCAAAACTTCATCTCAATGAGGGAGTATATAATTACTCCTTCCCCTCTTTTTTGTACGTCACGCTCATCTTCAATTTCGATTGTATAAAATACTTATTAAATTCTTTCAACTTTTATTCCAGAGGCCCGCATTGGTGAGGAATGTGTTCAGCACATCCAGTGTCACTCGACGACCGGCATCCACTCCCAGTGCGCCAACGGAATCTGCGCTTGCGCTGCTACCGCACACTTCGAAGATGATCGGTGTTACGAGACAGCCGGTTAGTATTTGCAGGGTTTCCCCCAAAAATTGTCATCATCATTACTTCAGCCGAAAGACGTCCACTGCTGGACATAGGCCTCCCCCAAGGATCTCCACAATGACTGGGCCTGTGCCTCCAACGTCTAACGGTTTCCTGCGACCTTCACCAGGTCGTCGGTACCCACGCTACGTCTGCCGGTGCGAGTTCGCCACTCGAGAATTCATCGGCCCCATCTGGCGTCGGTCCTACGAGCAATTTGCCCGACCCACTGCCACTAAAATGTTGCATATTTCGGGCTATGTCGGTTACAAGTTCTTCTGCAAGCATTGAAAAAATGATATGAAACGAAAATCTAGAGATGGAGCATCCTTTTGACTACTCGAATCATACCCATGTAAATTCCACAGCTTTTCACAGTTTTGGTATTATGATATTTTTCTCATTTTTTTTTTATTTACTACTTAAACTTAAGAAGACTTTTTTCTAGTACAAAAAAGTATGTTTGCAATTCATGCGTGGTAAAAGTGAAACCTTCAAATTTTTGGTTTCAAGATGAGGCGAATGTAAAATTTCGGGAAGAGGATAAAATAATCGTAGTGATACAAAGTTAGATAATTATTTATACATATACAATATTACATAGTCTTATATTACATAGATTCAGACTCAGAGCTTACTTTTGAGAAATGTGATACCATGGCAAAATAACGAACGAGTTGATAGGAAACACTATATAATGCGTCCTGTCTCATTTTCATAATGAGTCGGTCCTTTTGCAGCTTCAATAGTGTTATAGTATGTGTGATATTTGTTACATAGGTTGCATAAACATTCCGTTTCTTTACGGGGGATTCCTTCAAAAGGCACCCAACCTCTGGGGACCAAGGTCGGGGAGGGTGGGGGTTTTTACCTCACTAAAACCACCCCGGTGAGCACCATCCCCATATAGGGGTGGACACCTGATGGGTGCAAGGTCCGCACTCTATGCGCCCGAGACTCCAAAGGTCCACTTTACCTTTTGTGGGTATTAGGCGCCAAGCGTAGGGAGGCCCCCAACAAGGTGGACTGGCCATCATGGAGGCCTTAGTCCAGCAGTGGACCTCTACAGGCTGAGACGAAGAAGAAAAAGGCGCCAAAGCGGATTCCTAACCGACGTCTCCTTCTCTTAGCCTTTCCCAACTATATTGGGGTCGGCTTACAGTCTAACCGGATTCAACTGCATATCAGTATTTTGCATAAAGCGGCGGTGTGGTGCCGGGCTTAGAATAGTACCAACCCTATCCATACCACCAACCATATCCTCCCGTGGGTGTCCCACGGGAGGATATGGTTGGTGCTATTATTCGGTAAGAGGCGACTAAGGGAACTCTCACCAGGGAAGCGGGCAGCAGCGCTTCTCCTGTGGAATAACCAAGCGTGGGGATTATGGCAACCCCCCCAAATAAGCTTTGGGGGAGGCCTTTGTCCAGCAGTGGACATCAATAGGCTGAAGAAAAAGAAGACATTAAGCGGCTGCCTATCTGACCTCCACAACCCAGTTACTGGGTAATACGACACCCCTTACTGGTGGTCAGACTTTCGCATTCCGACGACCCATAACGCTAACAACGATCTAGGAATGTCAGCTGGAACCAAAGGCTTAATGTACAGTAAGGGTCCAAAAGTGGAGTACCACTTTTGACACTTATTGTTAGAGCAATAAAGTTCAAAAGTGGTAATGCACTTTTGACCCTTAATGTATTTTCCGAGGGACAGAGACACCGCTCAAATCGGTGCGGACAAATCGTTAATTGGTATCAATTTGTGATAACCTTCTTTATTGCCTCATCAACTGCCTTTTCCCAGTTGGAGAGGTTTTTCCTACAATGTTAGATGCAGCTGAATCTGTTAATCATGATTGAGTTGTGGAGGCATGAGGAACAGGCAGTAAAACTCACTCATCCTCTATAGAAAAGGGAGGATCCTCCGACCAGACAGGCGTTGAGTCTGGCGGGCATCTGCCCAACGGTTGTTGTATGTAAGCCAGTTGAACGATAAACTCTACCTTGCGAGATGTAGAATCCGTGTGACGTCAGAATGACGCGTTGTTCGAATGTGGCGTTTGTGGGTACCGCTAGTGTGTTATTAACCCAGATATAGTTAAACTACATACTTTACAGTTATCGGCGAACGTTGTGTGGTGGATCAGAACTGCTACCTCGGCGACCAAGGGCCGGAGCGACAGGCCTTCTGTGTCAGAGGCTACTGCACCTGCCAGCTGCAATTCAGTCCTAGAGATAATGGCACAAGGTTGGTATAATTTATAGATTGAATGTTAAAGAAGTTCTTTAAGAATGAACAAGGTGTATAGTTTATTCGTCCTCCATAGAAAAAGGAGGATCAGACTGGTGTTGTCTGGCGGGTACTTGCCCAACGGTGGATGTTGGGAAGTTGTGTGTATGCTAGTTGTACGGTAAACTCTGCTTGCGAGATGTAGAATATGCTGTGAACGTGTGACGTATGACGCGTTGTTTTTTTTTTTTTTTGTGTCGTTTGTAGCTCATGGGAATAGGGATGTATCCAAGGTATGAAAATCAAAAAATAATTAGTCCCTCTTACAGATAATAAAAAAAATTTAGATCCGTATTTTTTATTTTATCGTAATTACCAAAAACTACTGAGATATAGCGTATTAAAGTTACGGAGTGGGGGCTAATTACGTCACGCCGTGCAATATTTTGTACCACAACGTGACGTCATGCGACATTTCAAATCAATATATCTTCCTAATTATTTGAATTAAAGAAAAAATAAAAAATACGTGTTCAATATTTTTTATAAATCTATCTGATGGACATTAAATTATTTTTTAGGATACAAGCCAATTATAGTATTGTAATATCATATACTGCGTTTTTTTTGTATACGAAACCTGAATATAGTTTGTCAGAACAAGCATCTGGATCGATTCCAATAATTTTTACACCATGTTATATTTTTCCCTCTTTTATATCGCGTACATCGAGGGACTTTACTTTCAATTTGCCAGCGACGGTGTTTCCTTCGGACTACAATTTGAGTGTCTTCAAGGCTAGAGTGAATAGGCTCTTAATAAAATAGCGTGCTTTATTATCAACGATTGCATCACTGCCATCAGGCGGGATTGCGGTCGTTTAATATGGTAAAGCGCGCTCGTCTATTAAGAGTCAATTCACTCTAGCTTTGAAGAGACAGATTTTAGTCCTTCGATATACGCGGTATAAAAGACGATCATTTTACCGTCTCATTTTTCTAACTCTTTTTCCAGATGTGTCCGCGACGCTGTTCTGGGCGAAGAATGTGAAGATCAACTCCAATGCGCGGGCGCTGGTTTGGAGTGCAGAGGCACGTGCCGCTGCAGGGACAATTGGGTGGCGCATAATGGAACCAACTCCTGTGTAGAATGTAAGTATTGATTTTTATCTGAAGTGTATTAAGCTTTACATGGAGCGACTGCCTATTGAACCTTAACAACTCTATAATTCCATCATCAGCTCCGCGTTTACTCCCCGTTGCTTCCGCGGCTTTCCCGTTGGAGCCCGGGCTCGGCTTTCTTGCTCATTCTCCTCCATTTCGCGAGACCTTTAGCATCCCGTGGTGTGAGATTGTTGGCACGCTTGTCGTCTCTTACAACGTCAAGCCAGCACTTGTTTGGTCTACCTCGCTTTTCTGGCCCGGCGGAGGCGCCATGGCAAGACATTTGTTACCCACGTAACGTGCCGGTTTTCGTAAGATATAAAGGACACGAAGACTGCCACGGCTGCGGGAGTTTCTGGTCTTTCTTAACAACTCAGTAGCAATAGTAATACAAAAGTTTTTGATAAAACGGAGAAGTTGCCAGACTTTTGGCCTCCTGACGGCCCGCAATGAACGTCAAACGGCTGTCATTCCTAGATCTTTGAGAGGGGGTCTTGGTAACACAAACACACAAAATGCTTAATAATAAATCTTGATATTATTATCAAAGCCCATTATCATTCACTTTAGTAATTATCATGCCCTTGATACAATGTTATGCCCTTAATTTCTAGGGCCTGTTTAATTAATTCATACTACATAACTCGGTGTTAATCATAGTTAACACATAATAGGGCCAGGGTTCTCTTCATTTGACTTTGTACCTTCAGTGGAAGAAAATTAGGTCATGATTTATGTGTTAATTAGTTTCCCGGTACTCGCTGTTACCTGAGTAATAAAGATTAAATCACTACTTATCATAAACAAAAAAAATGTAAAACAAAATATGAGTACAAATAAATATAGTTTAAAAAACTAAAAAAAAAACATGTTTTTAAAGAATCTCAAACTAAAAAGTTAAAAATAATTTTAAAATGTAATTTATGACAATAAACAATACTAGTATAAATGAGATATTCTTTAAAAGCATGCTTTTTTAGTTTTTTAAACTATATTTATTTTCAACTTTTTAGTTCGATATTCTTTTTTTAAATAATATACGGATAACACGAACGCTTAAGTGGTGCTCATTTGTTTTTACCAAACTTTTCTTGACCTCCAACAGACAGAATAGCAAGTGCTAAAATTCGTAATCATGCGTTACCCAAGTAACTAAATCTAAATCTGTATCTAAAACTAAATCTAAACTAAAAAATATTTTGCCTGCACAAATTAATGTAAGGTGAGGTTGAGAAAATTTTTGAGTTAGGGGCGGACAAACAAACAAGCAAACATACAAGTGAAGCTAATAAAAATCATGTTAAAAGAAGCCGAACTCTCCTATACAATTTCCATTAAAAAGCGTTATAAAGGAAATTATGTAATTGGGTAGAACAAACGAGTTCGCAAGGCTCATTGTGATGTCCGCTGTGTCATCAAATGTGGTTGTTATACAGTATGTTAAGAAAATCCTGTCCGACCCATAAGGATAATAAAGGTTAGGTAAACACATGACCAAATATAATATAAAATTTTACGTAATCATCATAGTACCAATACAAATGAATTTTGAAATAATCTTTTTTTCCCGCGAATTAATTCCAACTTCCCCGAAATTTGGTAATTTAAAAAAAGTGACAACACCGGTATTATTATGAGCGTATAGCGATGAGACCTCGTGACGCGTGCCCTGGCGCCCGCCGCCCGCGGAAGGTTGCTTACGCACATTTATTAAGTTACCTCTTTTTACGAAATAATTTTTTAAGTTTTTTTAAGTTTAGCTCGGTTTTGTATTCATTAGTAGAATCAATTATCTATCCTAACAACACCTTCACGGGTCGGACAGGGTTTTCTTAACATACTTTAGGTATAACAAAGACAAACCTACCTCCGAAATTATTTATGAAAATATGTGTAAAACTATAAATTGGGAAATCTTTTTAAAACTAAGTTAAAATATTGTCAAAATAATAAAAAAGAAATGGATGTTAGCATCTTGTTATAAAAGTAAACAAAGCACCAGAAATCAGAGACTCTGATTTCTGGTGCATGCATCGTTGCAACACGATGCATGTTAATAGTTAACTAGTTCTAGATATTTCTTTTTGTGGTGACTGGTCATACTTTTCGCTCGACCGCGTCAAAAGATATCGGTTGAGGTAACCTTCCTGTTTCATTGCCATTTGAATAGTATTGTCTCACTCACTCATACGGTAAATCGTATGATATGAGATGTGTGAGCCCACTCTTCTTCGTTAGTCCACTTTGCGCACCACCTAAGTACGGAAAGAACAAATCTAACGATTTAAATCATTGGTTCAGAAAAGTCTCAATAAATTTGGCATTTCCAAAGCCTAGAGCACAGGCGTAGAGTAGCCAGCCTTTCGGTGTTCTATAGGATACATTTTGGGGAGTGTGCGAGGGAATTGCATGATTTAATTCCCCCATCTCCGTTCCACCATCGGACGACACGTCGTACGGCGAATTTCCACCCTTATGTTGTTAACACCACTACGATCCGGACGAAGCGTTTCGCCTCCTCCTTTATACCGCGTACATCGTGGGACTGGAACAATTTGCCAGCGGCGGTGTTTCCGTCGGACTACAATTTGAGTGTCTTCAGGGTTAGAGTGAGTAGGCTCTTAATAAACGAGTACGCTTTGCCATCAACGATTGCGTCACTGCTTACCATCAGGCGGGATTGCGGTCAAGCGCTGGTTTTTTAATTAAAAAAAAAAATGTTTTTCTTTACAGCTGTCAAAGAACTCAATGAAAGCTGCGAATACGATGTCCAATGCGATGGCCTGGCGGGGCTGCCCGAGGCTCGATCGCCGGGCGCCGCGCTGTGCCTGGGGGGAGTCTGCGCATGCGCTTACAGCGCGCGCCCGGCCGGTAGTCCCGTCAGGTGCTGGCACCGGCGACGACCGGGACAAGAGTGTCGTAGGGATGAGGTTTGTGTGTTTTTGAGTATTTTGAAAAAGGAATTGGAGGTTATTTATATCAGAAATACATGCATTAATAAAGTAGAAACTGTGCGGCACAGTGCAGTGCAGTAGCAGCAGGTATGTGGGATAGCTGCTTCACGCGCATAGGCTTCAATCCCGGATCCAGTGAGAATATGTATGTAGGCTATGTTACTGATGAAAACAGTCTCTGTATGAGATTAATTATCATCTGTGTTTACCGTTATTGAATCACTGGTCCCCAAGTCACAGGCTATAAACCTAGTTTGGGAGCTAAGAGAAATAGCCAGTGCACCCTTTGTTGTAGCATACTGTACTCTTTACCTAGGTATGAAATAATATTTACTGGAAATAAACATTATTATTATTATACTAGCGACCCGCCTCGGCTTCGCACGGGTGCAACTTTGATACTTAATACACCTCAGAAACACTGTGAACGTTGTATAAAAAACCGTCGTGAACGCCACACCGTGTACCGCCGCAAACGCGACACCCTGCAATTTTTTATATCTATATTAAATCAATAATTTAAGGTATTAAATTGAATAAGGATTAATGCTGTATTGGTTAAAATCGCTTCAAAAATTAGCGGTATATGTAGCTTGCGTCCACTGCGTAAGGAGCACGGCCGCCGCCGGCATGTATTTTAATTTTATGATATCTTTTAAATGGAATGTCCGATTACAATAATTCAAAAAGTTATCATCAGGTATTGAGACAGTCTTCTTGAATATTAAATTATTTATTTGGATAAAAATTTGTAAATGGTACGGATAACACGATCTGATTTTAATCAACATTTCTATCAATTTGTTAAATGTAAAAAAGTAGTTATAGTGACGTAACCACAGTAATTAGACATATAGTCTCGCGAAGTTTTTTGTAGATATTGATATATTCTATAATATTGTCGAACATTTTTTGGTAGCTAATTTTTTTATACCTCCGGTTAGTTTTAATAAGAATTTCTAAAGATTTCTATAGTAGTCTAGTTAATTATTAAAATCGGTCCAGTACCTTTTGAGTTTATTCGTTACATACAAAAACACAAATCTTTCCTCTTTATAATATTAGTGTAGATTGTAATATTTGGATAAAAACTAGCTAATATGTTAATCCTTGTTGTAAACCAGCAGTGGGCCAAACTACATCCAAATCCGTTCCGGAGGTTTTGTGTGAAAATGTGACAAAAATACCTACATCTAAACTAACATTTACGTATAATGTTATTTCCAAAGTTAAAATGTTTATTTTTCGGTAGGTATGTCATGTATCCCTCGTCCCATCTGCTGCGTGTATGATAAGAGGTAGACCAATAATATTACCTATAGGTAAAGTTTAAAAAATACGAGGAAAGTTTGGAAAATTAAATAAAATAAGTAAAATAAAATTCATACCGTTTAATACTAAAACAAAATATTTACAATTTACCGCTATATTTCCTTATCATTTAACTGTTTCTCAAACTTGACATAATCACTTAATTGCAATATAATTGGCACCAGGCTTTATCAAATTATTGTACTATTTTAGTCATATTATAGTCATTTTTGTCTATGATAAGTAGCCCAGAGACATCTCGAGTAGTAGCACCATTTTTTAAATTAATCCCATTTTATTCTTAGTCAAACCTTAACTTTAATAAGCTGAACTTCAATGTGGATTAGGGAAAATACCTCGAGTTACTAGTCGCGCGAGTTAACTGCGCTGCGCCCCGCACTCGCCGTAAGCGCTCTGTAGCGATAGCATCTTTATGATTGTCTAAATACAGTTTAAACTCCCTGTTGTTTATTTACTGTTTCTGTCGAGTTTTTGCTTTGTTATTTTTTTTTTTTTTTTACATATTAAGTTTGTTTTTATTTTTTACATTTTCGTTGGTTGCACCAGCATTATATTTCAGTCTATGTGTATCAATTTAATCGCAAAACGTGATGAGTAAAATTACGTAGTATTATGACGCTTTATCATCAAAACGACCTTTTATTAACATAAAAAAAATGTAATTTTTTTTTTACAAACGGTACCGTCCGTATGACGTCACAGAGCCAGGTGCACAGTTGACTCGCGCGAGTAGTACCCAAAGTTTCAAATATTAAATACAAAAATTTTACTTTTCAGGAATGTGTATCTGAGGAAGACGAGCCAGGTTACTGTCTTTCCGGACGCTGTACATGCAAAAACTGTTCGCCGGATGCCAGAGACTTTGGCGGAGCAGCCACGCTCTCGCGTCCGCCATTGATTGTGACCGCCATGTTGACACTAGCAGCCATCTTGAAATCCCAGCTGTAAAAAAAGAATGTACAGTGTGGCCACCATGAATTTTCATTCCGAGACTCGATCATACACATCGAGCGCGTTTGGCGCTCACATTGGTTGAAAGTTCTCACAACCTTGAAGCGGGCCAATCGATGAGTCAAACGCGCTCGATATCGATGATCGAGTCTTCGTAAGGAAAACTCATGGTAGCCATACTGGATTGTTATTATATTATTGTTTTTATGTAGACTTGTTTAAGGAAAAATGATATTGATCGAAGGTAGAATTGATTTAGAATGTTGCAAGTTGGATCGACCAGTGATCGAGTTTTTTTGTTGTTATATAAAGGTTTTTCTTGAAAGGTGAAGGAAATGTTGCCTTTTAAGTGATCATTCTCATAATTTTATCTCAAAAATAATAATTTTCTTTGTTATGTTGTTACTTAATAACAGCACATAATATAAGTTATTGGATATTATACAATATGTAAAGAAAACCCTGTCCGATCCGTGAAGGTATTGTTAGGTATCGATAACTGATTCTACTAATGCCTACAAAGCCGGGCTAAACTTAAAAAAATCCCCCTAAAAAAATAAATATTACTTCGAAAAAGCGAGGTAACGTAATGCATGTGCGGTAGACAACACGCTAGGCATGCATGCGCGGGTGAAGGGGGGTAGGGCAGGCAGCACGTGGTGGCATCGCTATTCGCTCCGTCACAAATGGTGTTGTCACTTTTTTTAAATTACCAAATTTTGGGGAAGTTGGAATTAATTCGCGGGAAAAAAAGATTATTTCAAAATTTATTACTATTGTCACTATGAGGATTACTTAAAATTTAATATTTTTTTTGGTCATGTGTATACCTAACATTTATTATCCTTTTGGGTCGGACGGGGTTTTCGTTACATATTGTATAACTGCCGAGTACATATGTACTGTCTTTTAGGCCACGTTCATATGACACGATTAGTCGCCTTTATGCTTCTTGCTATAATGAAATTATAAAAAATATAATATAAAATGTGAGAATTGAGCTTTTGTGACATGCTAGATCGTACATCATACGCAGGTAAGAAGCATAACGTATAAATTCCAATCTGTGCGGAAAGAGCGACGATGTGCCAAGGTCGAAAAAAAATCGCGATGTTTGAAAGAGCCTTTAAACAATTTTTATGTTCTAGAAAAAATAATAATATATCGCACAATATTTTAGTTTTTAGTCTGTTATATTTGTTCGTAGTCTATTTCAAAGTTTATTTAAGTTGTAAATAATATTGTTGTTGTTAAAACTATGTAAATTCTAAGTGTAGATTATTATTTCACATAAAGCAGTATTTTGCGAGTGCAATTTTATATATATGTTTTTGAATAATACTTAAATGGGTAGTGTTTATGCCAAAGAAGTGTACACAAGAATATTGAATGTATTGTGTAAATAAATAATTATTTATTTTAAAAATGAGTTTTGATCTCTTGTTTTTCGTTTTTATGGTCACAATTTATCGAGCTTATCAAACTGTTTCGAGAGTTATTCGATCACTCACTGCACTCCCAAATGCATGCTGCACCAACCCTGACTTCCTGCCGACTTTCGTACTGTAGATTTTATCACAATAGTGAAGGAGAAGCATCCTATTTGCGTGTCCAAGTACAGAATAACCGGTAAAAAATATCATCGGTATCAGATCGGTAACTGCATCATACATGACTTTACAATTTTAAATTTGTCCTACACTAGGAATTAGTCCTGTATCATGCGCTTATAAACCTATAAACTCACGTACACAAACAGCTAGACCCGGAAGAATTACCTGTAGGCCGTACAAATATTTGTTGGAAAGGCATTTTTCTTTCGTCAAATCCAGTTTAGGTATTTAAGCGCCGGAATATCCAACCTCTAGTGATAACAAAGATATTAAAAAAGTTAGGCCATAACATCGGGTACGGGCAGAAGTTACCACCCACCAGACAAAGCCTTGCCGCCAAGTGATTTGTCGTGTTCCGGCATGATGTCTGGGGAAGCCGTACGGAGGACGGGTCTGAGCAGATGTGTTGCGATGTGTGCCGGGTACGATGCGCCTAATGTTGTTGTGTTGGGAGTTTGGTCGTGGAGGGTCTTCAGATCAATCTCCCTTTGGCGCAGCATCGTTGGTCGTGTTGTTGGGTTTAACATTGCATCACCTCGCTCAACTGACGTCTTCCTTCCTATTCGCTCAGTTTTTCTTAGTGGATAGGCTCTTAATAAACTAGCGCGGTTCACCATCAACCATCGCATCACTGCTTACCATCAGGCGGGATTGCGGTCAAGCGCTAGTTTATAATTATTAAAAAAATAAAAATAGATAGGTACCTCCCATCCCAATAAAGTAAAGAATAATTGATGAGTAGCTCACTCAAAAATATTCATTTTTGAAGTTAGTTTGTGGTGTGATCAGTGATCACGTATTGAGTAACTGGTACATCATTTAGTAGGAAGTATATATAGATTATGCTAAGATAATTAGAAGATGGGATTGCATCATATAGGAAGATAGTAATTAGTTAAGTAACGCACGTAGCTTCACATATAAATAGTAATGTTATATTGAATAAAGGGAAACTTCTTATTTGGTATTAGTTGATCTAACTATAGCTTAATATGTAATTAAGTGTTTTATTGACTCAACCACCACCCTTCAAGACTCAACGATCCTGCCTGTAAGAAGGTTGGCAAGCCCAACATTACAAGTTAAAGGAAATCAATAAAATTATTACTTCAGCGCTTCCTGGCAGTCTGCGTCAGAGGTACATCAGGTCTGGTAGAGCTCGTTAGCGAAGACTGCAGCGCGTGGCGGACACTCGGCGATGCTGCTGCGTACACCAGTGGGTTCAGGGCTGAGTTGATGTACCCGAGCCAAGTGCACCAATGCCAGATTGAGTCGTTTATGCATTCGCAAATGGAATCTGGAGAAAAATGAATAGTTAGGCAGTTAATAAATTAGTTCCAAAGTGATAAAAGAAGACTTGTCTGCATTTATTATACAGAGTGGTGCTACTACGACAATAAATTAAACATCGTGTACCTCAACACATCCTTAGTGTACCCATAAAAAAATCATATAAATATGTCCATTAGTTTAGTCACAGGAAATTATTTTTAATTTTTCACATTTTCTACATGATGTACACGTTGATAAGGAAGTGCTTACAGGTTAATGACCGCCGCATCCAACGGTACTAAACTTTAATAATAATGGCGCCAAGAAGCAAGTCGATACAGGACCGCGCTGTCACCCGCTGATCGGAGGTCATTGAACCAATATTTTAAAGGATGTTTTATTCCGTTTGCAATTTTATGCGATTTTTTTTTTTATTTTTTTTTTTATTAAAGTATAAACCAGCGCTTGACCGCAATCCTGCCTGATGGTAAGCAGTGACGCAATCGTTGATGGTAAAGCGCACTAGTTTATTAAGAGCCTATTTACTCTAGCCTTGAATACACTCAAATTGTAGCCCGACGGAAACACCGCCGCTGGCAAATTATTCCAGTCCCTCGATGTACGCGATATAAAAGAGGAGGAGAAATGCTTTGACCGGAGCGTAGTGGTGTTAACAACGTAAGGGTGGAAACTCGCCGTACAACGGGTAGTCCGATGATGGAACGGAGATGGGGAATTAAATCATGCAATTCCCTCGCACACTCACTAGAATGCATCCTGGCTACTCTATGCCTGTGATCCAGGCTTTGGAGACCGTTTTTTGTAATAATTATATGATTTAAAAGAGTGTTCGTGAAGTTTCTTGCCCGTTCTTCGCCATAGATACCTACGCTTTGGAATGGGCATCTATATAGATGCTATACACATACATATGTATATCTACTATCTTCACGCATAGTAAACACACAGTTGTTAGATTTAAAATCAGTAACTCATTACTCAGCTACTTTATTTATTCTGTGTACTTGTGGCGTCCTCTTCGCTGTGTTTTACATAATGTTCCCTATTCAAAAGCGCCTGTAATTAGTTTATTTGATATAAATACATTCAATTATGAATAAATTTTCAATACACCACCAACTTCTAGATTATGAAGAATTTTACGTTGTTTTAAATTAGTCGACACACAGCATACCTACTCTTGAGAACCAGGAATCCCACTCAATCAATGAACTACCAGGGTAATTGGGTTGTATCCTAAAAAAATAATTTAATGTCCATCAGATAGATTTATAAAAAGTGTTGAACGCGTATTTTTTATTTTTTCTTTCGTTCAAATACTTGGGAAGATATATTGATTTGAAATGTCGCATGACGTCACCCCGTTGTACTTACAAAATATACCACGGCGTGGCGTAATTAGCCCCCACTCCGTAACTTTAATACGCTATATCTCAGTAGTTTTTGGTAATTTCGACAAAATAAAAAATACAGGTTTTCTTTTTTTTTTATTATCCATAGGACGGACTATGCATAGCATAATTTTTTTTTTATTTTCATACCTTGGATACATCCCTATTGATAGTAATAGTGTGCTGGTCGGTTGATCAGGTTAAGGTACGCTCTCCGCGGTTGGTTTATGTGTCTAGGTGACCATCTTTACATACCGGGACCCCTCCATCCATCGGAAAGAATGTTAAGCCATTGATCTCAGCGATTATTTTCAAAACTTTAACAGTCATTACGGGTCGCCAGGAGTCAGAAAATCTGACTACCAGTTTACCAAGGGAGTGTGGTAGTTCTCAGTAACTGGTTTGTGGACCAACATAGTTGGAAAAAGGCTAGGCAGGTAGATCTAATACCGAGATCTTCATACTTTAGTTGGCACGTAGGTACTTTGGCTTTGGCGTGTGGTACCGGGCTTAGAATAGTACCATTCCATATCCTTCCGTGGGTGTCGTAAGATGGACGCTCACCAGGGAAGCGGACAGCAGCGTTTCTCGTGGAATATCAAACTACTGCGATTCCCAACACGCCTGTCAAGCGCAGGGATTATAGCAAACCCCCTAATGTAATGAAAGCCTTGGCGGAGGCCTTTGTCCAGCAGTGAACTATATAGGTCTCTATAGGTTGAAGAAGAAAAAGGTACTTTGGCTTTAGTGACGTCATGCGACATTTCAAATCAATATAATTATCTAAGTATTTGAATGAAAGAAAAAATAAAAAAAGCTTGTCTGTAGAACTCCGTCTACTGCCGATATTTGAACGTGACAACGTCTATTCGCTCTAGGGGTGGGGGTAAAGTAGGCGTGGACTCCGTGTGGCGTCAGATTCGGCCGTTACGGTGTTTTCGAGAATGACTCCTCCTTACCAATTTAATAGACGTTGTCACGTCAATCAACTCCTACATTTTTGTGATACCCTGGTACTTTGCACGTCCACAAACTATGCACAATAAAACCTCATTCATGTATTATGGTGATTTTATAATCATTAATGAGCTTTTTTATTGTTTCGATTTCTCCTACACTTTTATGCTACCCTGGTACCTTGCACGTCAAAAAAATTAGCCTTGAACTCCGTGTGGCGTCAGATTCGGCCGTTACGGTGTTTTCGAGAATGACTCCTCCGTACCCATTTAATAGACGTTGTCACGCCAATCAACTCCTACATTTTTGTGATACCCTGGTACTTTGCACGTCCACAAACTATGCACAATAAAACCTCTTTCATGTATTATGGTGATTTTATAATCATTAATGAGCTTTTTTATTGTTTCGATTTCTCCTACACTTTTATGCTACCCTGGTACCTTGCACGTCAAAAAAATTAGCCTTGAACTCCGTGTGGCGTCAGATTCGGCCGTTACGGTGTTTTCGAGAATGACTCCTCCGTACCAATTTAATAGACGTTGTCACGTCAAAATACGTGTTCAATATTTTTTTGTAAAACTATCTGAAGGACATTAAATTATTTTTTAGGATACAACACAATTGGGATCATTTTGAAGCATATTGCAAATCTATATATACTGCTCCATATGTTCGAAAAATGCGTCTACTCAACAACGTAAATAACGCAATGAATATTGTTGAACTGTCAAAACAAAACCCATTACTACTGATAATGGGTAAAGCAATTACCCTGCTGTACGGCTGTCAGCCACGAGAAGACGTTTAAGACAGACTAAAGATTAATTTTACTTACCAACTGGCAATACAATGAAGAACGGAGTCCAGCAGAAGAGAAACATCGCCATCAGTCTTATGATAGTCCGTGTGGCGCGCTGTTGACGACTGATGATGGAGTAGCTGCACAAATACAGTCAATGCAAAATGGAAGCTGATGCAGCAATTAAAAATATTTTGCCTGATTTTGAAGTTCTAAGATGTTTCATTCTAGTTTCATGCCAGTTTTTTTCTAATTACCTCACAATCGAGATGTTAAGCAGAGTAGTTAGCTCGGGTGTAAGCATCAATTGCACCCTCAAACTATAGGCGCCCTCGCTACGCTCGCGCGCCGATATATCTCGGGCTGCAATTGATGCCTTACAGCCCTTGGCTACCAATCTACTATTTCTTAACTAAAGTTCGAGAACAGTTTCCATCCCACGCAGTTTAATTGCGTATTAGTTTTGAGTGAGAGAACTTATGTATTTTTTACATCTCTCTCGTCCTTATTACCCCCAAATGGGGCTTGTAGGTGACCAATTAACGCTCTAGGATAATAATGTAGCTGGAAAAGTCCTACAACAGTAAGTAAGTAATTTAAAAAAAAACTCTTCACTCTTTCAAAAAGTTCACGTTCATCTAACCGTCATACTGGCAATAGACATCAAGCATTCAGCCCAATGACAAAAGAGGTCGCTTCGCTATTCAGCCTTGTCTTTGTAAGAGTATAATAGTCATCAATTTTAAATAACAAACGGCGAAGCTCAATTTCTTTCTTGAAAAAATAATTTTAAAAAAAAGATGAAAAATGACGGGAATAGTAAACTTTTACTTTAAATATTAGTAACCTAAAAATCGAGATGTAAAACAGAGTAGTTAGCTCGGGTGAAAGCATCAATTGCACCCTCCAACTATAAGCGCCCTCGCGCATATAGTTCGAGGCTTATAAATATCTCGGGCTGCAATTGATGCATTACAGGTCTTGGCCTATTCCGCATATTTATTAGGCCTATCTACTATTTTTTTTCTCAAATACTATGTTAATTCCATGGATAAAGTTATTCAGTGTAATGGAACCTTCAGTTTGAACAATCCTTTCTGATACAACCAACCGATCCATTTCGTAAAAATATCACTATGAAAAGTTAGGTAAGGAAGTTTAGAGTGAGCTCAGCTAGATGGGAGTAATGTAGCGGTACTTACAGCGCTACATGCGAACAACGCGTCATACTGACGTCACACAAATTCTGCATCTCGCAAGCAGAATTTACTGAGCAACTAGCACGCATACAAGCTCACGACACCAACCGATGGGCAAAGTGCCCGCCAGAAAATGCCAGTCTAGTCGGAGGATCCTCCCTTTTCTGCGGAGGATGAGTGAGCTTTACACGCTGCTCCTCATACCTCCACACTGTCAATAGGATGAATCACCTGGATTAGTTGTAATGATAGCTCACTCTACGCTCATTTAACACCTATTCATCATCAACCTTTTTACCGTCCCACTGCGGGGCACAGGTCTCCTCCCATACAGAGAAGGATTGAGCGTAATCAGCACTCTTGCTCAATGTGGGTTTACGATTTCAGACTTGAAAGTCCAAGTTTCCTCAAGATGTATTCCTTCACCTTTTAATCAGTCATTGGTGTCCAAGATATACTTAGAAAGTACATATAACTTAGAAAAGTTACATTGGTACTTGCCTGACCTGGAATCGAACCAACACACTCGTTCTTGAGAGGCTGGTGAATTAACCACTAGGCCACCACAGCTACATTTCACCTTATTTATGGTAAGAAAGTGTTACTAAGAAGGTAAACTCACGGTGTTCCAGGGTGTTTTGTAGGTGACGCTGGGCAGCTATCAACTTTAGCTCCTCCAGGGAGTTTCAGGTGACAAGCTTTCGGAGATGGCACACTGAAATATGTAAATCATCATCATCATCTTAGCGTTAATTCCAGTCCCATCCAAAGCTTTTCAGCTTTGGGGTCTGGGGTCCGCTCTACCAATCTAACTGCTGATTTTGGCTAAGCTTCGATACTATATTGTACTCTACACTATATTTATCCAATCTTTACCTTTTTTATATAAATTATAAACTAGTCCTTGGCCGCAATCGCGCCTGATAGTAGACAGTGATGCAATCGTCGATGATAAAGCGCACTAGTTTATTAAGAGCCTATTCACTCTAGCTTTGAAGATACTGAAATTGCAGTCCGACGGTAACACCATCGCTGGCAAATTATTCTAGTCACTCGGCGTACGCGATATAAAAGACGAGGGGAAACGGTTTGTTAAGGTTGTGGTACAACAACGTAAGTATTACCCACCAGACAAAGCCTTGCCGCCAAGCGATTCGTCGTGTTCCGGCATGATGTCTGGTGAAGCCGTACGGAGGACGGGTCTGAGCAGTTGTGTTGCGATGTGTGCCGGGTACGATGCGCCAAATGTTGTTGTGTTGGGAGTTTGGTCGTGGAGGGTCTTCAGATCAATCTCCCTTTGGCGCAGCATCGTTGGTCGTGTTGTTGGGTTTAACATTGCATCACCTCGCTCAACTGCCGTCTTCCTTCCTATTCGCTCAGTTTTTCTGAGTGAATAGGCTCTTAATAAACTAGCACGCTTTACCATCAACGATCTCATCACTGCTTACCATCAGACGGGATTGCGGTCAAGCGCTAATTTATAATTATTAAAAAAAAAAAATTAAAAAAAACTTTTTTTCTATGTCCATACAATACCGTACCGTACGAACACAAGCACATCAAGCTTTCAGCAAATCTTCAACGTGATCGGTGAAGAATTTTTTTAAGGTTTAAGGTATATAGGGACCGAACACTAATTGTTTTTTTTTTTTAATAAATGCTTAGAATTCAAATTTGTTTGGCAAAATTTGTCAATGAATTATTAATAGGCTAAAACAAATTTGGTAATGCTTAAAAACCGACCAAGTGCGAGTTGGACTCCCGCACGAAGGGTTCCGTACATCATTATCTTTAAATACGGCAAAAAAATCACGTTTGTTGTATGGGCCCCCCTGCAGCAACAGAAAAATATAATCTGTGAAAATTACAACTGTCTAGCTACGGTTCATGAGATACAGCCTGGTGACAGACGGACGGACAGACGGACAGCGAAGTCTCATGAATAGGGTTCCGTTTTACCTTTTAGGTACGGAACCCTAAAAATTAAGAGGGTCAGAAATGTTAAATTGCAGGGTAATGTCACTTACCTAGCATCCAATTGTAGTTCTTGTGTACAAATAATGTCTACAGTGACACATCTTTTTAACCCTGGCTTAGAAGCATTTCCCTGAAAGAGAAAATACAAGAAATATTACGTTACGTTACTGTAGTGACTAGCAAGAGTTCCCCCTCCGTTCAGTGCATTTTTTTCTTTATATTGCATTAAGACAAAGACAGAAGTCTAGTCCTGCCAAATCAGTCAGCGTCTGACGTAAATTGACGTAGGTTTAGTGGCCATGTTTTTTAATCACATCTAAATAGAGCATCCTAAATTGATAGAAAACTCTGTCACACATTTTTCAAATTTTCATCAAACTCATTACTGATAAAATGTGACTATTACCTTTTTTCTAGGCCCTTGGGCAATGACCCAAGTGGCTAAGTGGTTTGTAATGAGATGATAGACCGTTGAAAATAAAGCTAAATTATTAATTTTTATGAAGGTTACGCCCTGTCTGGTACCGGGCTTAGAATAGTACCATCCCATATCCTCCCGTTGGTGTCGTAAGAGGCGACTAAGGGAACTCTCACCAGGGAAGTGGACAGCAGCGCTTCTACTGTGGAATATCAAATTACTGCGATCCCCAACCCGTCTGCCAAGCGTGGGGATTATGGCACCCCGCCCCCCCAAATTACTGCGATCCCCAACCTGCCTGCCAAGGGTGGGGATTATGGCACCCCGCCCCCCCAAATTACTGCGATCCCCAACCTGCCTGCCAAGGGTGGGGATTATGGCACCCCGCCCCCCCAAATTACTGCGATCCCCAACCTGCCTGCCAAGCGTGGGGATTATGGCACCCCGCCCCTCCCAAATTACTGCGATCCCCAATCTGCCTGCCAAGCGTGGGGATTATAGCACCCCCCCCCCAAATTACTGCGATCCCTAACCTGCCTGCCAAGCGTGGGGATTATGGCACCCCCCCCCCCCCCAAATTACTGCGATCCCCAACCTGCCTGCCAAGCGTGGGGATTATGGCACCCCCCCCCCCCAAATTACTGCGATCCCCAACCCGCCTGCCAAGCGTGGGGATTATGGCACCCCCCCCCCCCCCAATGCCTTGGGAGAGGTCTTTATCCAGCATTGGACCTCTATAAGTTGAAGAAGAAGATGGAGTTTACCGCTTGTCCATTATCCGGGTACGGCAAACCGCCTCGGTGCGAACGAATCTGCAGAGGCACTGACAAGGCGCGGAGGATGCGAGCGTACAACGTCACCATCACGATGGCGGGTAGGTAGAATGATAGGGTTGCGCAGTAGAAGACGTAACTGGTAAACAAAATGCAATAAAAAAGAATGCAAAATGTAAAGAAAATCCCGTCCGATACATAAGGATAATAAAGGTTACGTAAACTCATGACCAAATAAAATATGAAATACATAATCATCATAGTATCAATACCAATGAATTTTAAAATAATCTTTTTTTTTTCCGCGAATTAATTCTAACCGCTCCAAAATTTGTTATTTCTACTTCGACGGTATTATTATGAGCGAACCGACCGCGTGCCGCGTGCCCTGCCCCCCTATGTCCGCGCATGTATTGCCTACCGCACATCTATTAAGTTTCCTCCTTTTGCGAAATAATATTTATTTTTAGGGGGATTTTTGTTAAAGTTTAGCCCGGCTTTGTAGGCATTAGTAGAATCAGTTATCGATACCTAACAATATCTTCACGGATCGGACAGGGTTTTCTTTACACATTGTATAAAGATGTATAAAACACTGCTAATATTGCTGCAAATAATTTGAAAATTATTCTGAAAGACGTTGTTCTAGGAGTATAATTGGTGAGTGAGGTATGAGCTAGAATCTAGCTCATATCTCACATGGCATTATAAGCTCTATAGAAAAAGTAAAAAGAAATGTTTCAAGTTGTAACTTAAAGTGAACTTCAATGTGTAGGGGTTAAAGTAACTTTTCTAAACTCATATCTCGACCTTAGAAGCATTAAGGTCGTGTCTATAGCTCGTTCATAGAAGCAGGTAGTATGTATAGGTCGTCGGTCTTATTCTTACAACCGAATGCTTCTAAGGTCGAGATTTTGAGAAATCTAATCTAATAACGGAGGTCAGCAGCTGAGCTGTCGCTGTATTATGTTAAATAATACAGCGACAGCTCAGCTGCTGACCTCCGTTAAAACTTGGAATAAGTATTTTAGTAGTTTTGTTTTTTAACTCAGAAAATTAATAATCAGGTTTCTTTTGAATGAGCATGATCGGTCATTATTTAAAACAGGGGCTAACAGTCAACCAAATTTAAATAAAGGAACAAAAAAAATAACGTGAAATACTACGAAAGCAGCTCACCCAATATTAGTATTATCAGGACATCCCTTCTCCTCGTAAATCAAGGCTTTCCGAGAGGGTATAAAACTTGCTGGTAGCGCCACAGCTAAGGACAATGGCCAGATTAGTCCAGCGAACAGCCTGGCTCGTTTAGCTCGTCTAGCTCGAGCAAATGGAGCTGTGATGCCGCACCAGCGTTCCCAACCTAGGCAGCAGAGGGACAGAATCGATGCTGTGCAGCACATGATGTCTAGAGTCTTCCAGCAGCTACAGATTAACGAATCTGAAATGTTTATTGAATTATATCTTTACGGCAAAGATATTAATAAATATAGAATTTACAGAGATGGCAATATCCTTCGAAATACACAAGCACGTTAGCTGTTGAAAATCGTCGTAAAAGTATGAAACACTTTGAAAGCTATTGCCACTTCCCGAAGCCCTCAGGGTACTACTTCTTCTTCAGCCTATAGATATCGACTGCTGGATAAAGGACTCCCCCAAGGCTTTCCACGATGACCGGTCTTGTGCTGCCCGCATCCATCGGCTTTCCGCGACCTCCACGAGGTCATACACCTTGTTGGGAGCTTCCCTACGCTGCGTCTTCCGGTAAGTGGGCGCCACTTCAAAACCTTACTGCCCCATCAGCCAGCGGTTTTACGAGCAATGTGCCCCGTCCACTGCATAATTTAGGCGACTCGAAAAGTTATGTCGGTGACTTTGGTTCTTCTGCGGATCTTCTCATTTCTAATTCAATCGCGCAGAGAAACTTCGAGCATAGCTCTTTCCATTGCCCTTTTGTGTGATTCGAAGAGTCGCTACTTACCAAGCTGAAATACAAACAACTCCCTCGCAGCAGCCACAGGCAGCACGAACAGTCCCACTAGCAGATCAGCCGCCGCCAAACTCGCCAGTGGATAATGCGCGGGCGCAGTCCGTGACCGCCGCAAGGCGATCAATACCGCTACGTTGCCAATGGTCGTCGCCGTTGTTAGGGCGGCCATGGCAGCGGCGACCGCGCACCAGCGGGATGTGAACCCACCACGGGGCTCGAGAGAACTCATATCAATCTAGCAATAAAGCTTACTAATTTAGGATTATCAAGATTACATAATAACACTAAAATAATATATAAAAGAAGTACGCCATAAATAATGTATAACATTATGGTAGGTATCTATAAATAAAATAATAATTTTGGTTACAACTTTTCCATATATAAAATAACTCGGTTAAAATTATGCCCGACCCACATAGTAAACACTATTTTTAGCCAATCACTGGCCAAAAATTGCACATTTATAAAATGATAATGGTTCATAGAAAACTTACTGTCAAATGCTGCTCCGTACGTATCGCCAGGCGACAGTGTGTTTTACACTAAATAGTAAAGGAAATACGACAATGACTTTTTGCTTCTAATATTAAATGCATCTCCTAAGTAATAAATAGGTATTAGTCTAATACATATCTGTTATTAACTGAACTACAATGTATGTGGCTAAACGTAGTCAACGTGGTTCTAATTAAATTGTCGCTTCTCACTATTTTAAATCAATATTCTATCGTTCTATTTACAAAACAAAGTGTCTGAGAGGGTATGTTGAAATTATTTTGACAGGGATATTTATTCCTTTTTTTTTATTTTAATAGCGGTTCATTTGTGCATTGATCACAAACATTTTCTCCTTATTAAAAACGAAATCCAACTTTAGTTCCAGATATAACTGTTGCGTCTGTATTCGTATTTCGAACGTTATTGAGGTTAGGGTCAAAGTTCTTAATACAAAAATGACAACATAGTACCGAACTGAGCATTTTTATATAAAGAACTGCATTTCTATAATGATTAGGTGCATAATTCAATAACTATGTATGTGATATAACCCTAATCTAAATAAAATCCATGTTTTGTAACAAGGGGGCGAGAGTTTGTTTATTATTATTATTTTGTTTTGATTAAAGTCAGGGAACGAGTTAGTTATTTATAAAATCGAAAAGGACAGGAGTTTAACGGGATTATGTAAGTGGATGGAGTGGAAAGGAAGATGATATCCAAAAATATGTTTTAATTTTCAGTGTTTATATACCTATACCTATATACGGTCAAATCACACAGATTGAGCTAGCCCCAAAGTAAGTTCGAGACTTGTGTTATGGGATACTAACTCAACGATACTATATCTTATAATAGATACATATATAGATAAACATCCAAGACCCAGGCCAAACAGGAGAAGATCATTTTCCATAACTACCTGGCCGGGTATCGAACCCGGGGCCTCCACGTCGCAGGCAGGCGTGTTGACCGCTGCGCCACGGAGACCGAATTTCGTTACAATGTAAATTGTCTCATAATAGGTAAATACTTAGATACTAGCCACAGCAATGATAACTACTAATTAGTATAAATTACTGTTGCGGTTATTACAAGTCCACGTTCATCAGAAATAAAAATGTCTTCTATAAGTGAATCAAAACTTCTTTCTACGACCATTTGGTAATTTGCTTAATACATAACCATAAGTCATATCTCAATAGTACTCATTCCTGCTAATTCAAGTTAATAGGCTCTTAATAAACTAGTGCGCTTTACCATCAACGATTGCGTCACTGCTTACCATCAGGCGGGATTGCGGTCAAGCGCTGGTTTATATTTTAATAAAAAAAAAAAAAAAAGAGTAAACCGTACTACAATGAAACTTTTTTATTTTATGGATATGGCATCAAAAATGTTAGATTATGCCAAAAAGTGCACGTATTTGCGTCACGACTAAACATCGCATATTATTAGGCTGTATGGTTGGATTTCCTTTACCTTTCATTTGTAGGATTATAACAACAAATCAATATAAAACGCGCGCCGCGCTATTTTCGCGCCATTGTTAGGTTTTTGTATTTATTTATTTCAAAGTAATAGAAAAAAAAATTCTATGCCACTGTCGCAAACAGCTATTGCAATACTCGTGCTGATCTATTGTGCCACCCAGCTTCGCTTCGTGGCACAAACTCAAGATCTATTGTGCTCTCGCTCAGGGGCGTGCACAGAGATTTTTTTGAGGGTATGCATAGATCATCATCATCATCACTATCAATCTTTTTACCGTCCCACTGCTGGGCACAGATCTCCTCTCATACAGAGAAGGATTGAGCGTAATCACCACGCTTGCTCAATGGGGGTTGGCGATTTCAGACTTAAAGTCCAGGTTTCCTCAAGATGTTTTCCTTCACCTTCAGTCATTGGTGTCCCAGATATACTTAAAAAGTACATATAACTTTAGAAAAGTGTATGCATACATACACAACCAAATCTCTGTGTTTATACAACGTTATTTTTTCTTTATACGAAACCTAATCGTTTCTAATCTTTTTACACTATGTATGTTATATTTTTTCACAAATACATTTAGCCATTGTTGCATCGTGGCAACAGCTGACGGAATTCAACGCCCCGCGTGCCCATCGTCTGAGCGTGGACCATATTTTTCGTTTATTAAGCGATTCGTCGAGACCACGTCATCTATTCTACCTTTTCCAAAAATTTGGTACTTTAAATAAGAATCTAAATGTTTTTCCGAAGAATCGTATTTAGAGGGGGCTTTGTGAAAATTATGTAAATCTGAATATCAAAAACCCCAAACATTTTTACTATCATGTTTTGAAAATAATATACACAGGAAACAAAATAATTTGTGTGTACACAGCCTGCTAACCAGTTATAATTATCATAATACTTTTTATTAAAACAACGTGTGATATTACCTTTTTTTGAGTTACATCCAAATTGGGAACACAACGCTCTTTAATTTATATTTTTGCTCAAAACTTTACGTTGAAAAACAACTAAACCAACAAATCTCACAGGTATAATTTTGCATATTTTAGAAAGAAATACGTATTAAAGTAAATAAACTTAATTCAATTCATTTGCACTTAAAACGAAAACAAACATCACAAATCACAACAACAAAAACATGGAGTAATTTAACATTGCAAAGCTGGTAAAATAAATAGGTATTTTAACGAAAAACAATTATGCTATTTGTCATAGCCTCTAAACTTGGTCGGTTTGCCAAATAGGCACTGCCTTTCCGGGCTTAAAACTGAATGAAATTCTGCGGGCACACTAGAGAAAATTACTCACACCAACAAATAATTTTACATAAATACACGGCCATTCTCGCTAAAAAATAAGCAAATTTAGTTCGTGCCTACGTCGCTCTCCGCTCCGTAGCGCTAGTGACGCGTACGCACGCATATGTAATGTGTGTTAGCTAGTTTCCGCTAGCCCCAAATGATGGCGGTATTACTGTTTTAGTGTAGTGTTTTATCAAAATGTATTGTAGTACAAAAAATATATTATAATACGATTAGGTTGTTCCGAATTGGAAAATTATTAGGGTAAGCAGTGCTTAAATGCCTCTATGGAGCGCACGCGCCTGCAGTCTCGCTTATATTAAAGTAGCTATCATTGCTTGACAGTGGCATAAATAACTATTATTTCTTTCTTCTTTCCCTCACAATAATTAGGTGTTCTTCACAATAAAAAACTACTTTCTATTTCCCAGCAGATACTTTCACACACCAGACATTGTATACACAGACCATCTGCTTCGGTCTACTTCCACAGACTGCATATAGCAACACATTTGGATTGCCAACTTAACAATTACGTTAATTACGTTAGGAAACCATTTTGTACTAGAAGAACCAAAAATTCGAAGTCATGTACCATCTGCGAAGATCCAACTCGCACTGAGCCTGCGTGCTGGATAGCGGTCCACTCTCACAGAGAATCGGACTGTGTCCAAAAATATTGGGAATATTTTAAGCATGAAAATAATTAATTGAAATGACCAAATATCGACTTTAGAAGCATTAGGTCGTTGTTGAATATCCCCTCGGATGTATGTGTTTATCGGCGGTGAACGCTGCCAATAACTTAAAGAATACGGAACGCGGCCAAAATGGACCGCGTTCTTCCGCTGACCGCCGAACGCCGTGGCGAGCGAAACTCATGTCATGTCGAATCATGGCCACAATCTTTTAACGGTCACCAAATTTAATTAGTGTTAAGTAAGTATTTAAAATAACCACCGGGGGATTTAACGTCAACATTCAAAATTAAAGTACGGGAGTCTGCCAGTGAATTGTGTCGACGTGCGCCTTCTCGTGATCTGGTCTGGTGGTCTACGAACTCCGCTTCTGAAGGTTGGAGGAAAGTGGTTTGCCGCTTTTAGCAACTTGATCAGATAGATATACTATAATGACATCATTCTATTACATATTTACTTATTATTTCTAATATTTTGCTACCTAAATACAGTCAACTTGAATTTTAGGTCGTAGGCAAGTTGCCGCCCCAGTCGTAACTATCTATGGCTCGGTGATAGAAGCACAAGTTAGTTTATAGGTCAGACGACCCACACATCCGACTAAATGCTTCCAACGTCGAGCTATAGATACGACCTAATGCTACTAAGGTCGACAATTGTGAATTCCTAATTCCGTGTAAAATTATTATTTTGTATATCTGAAGAAAATCTTCTCCAAAAACCATAGCCAAAACATCGGGTACGGACAGAAGTTACCACCCAACAGACAAAAGTCTTGCCGCCAAGCGATTCGTCCTGTTCCGGCATGATGTCTGGTGAAGCCGTACGGAGGACGGGTCTGAGCGGTTGTGTTGCGATGTGTGCCGGGTATGATGCGCCAAATGTTGCTGTATCGGGAGTTTGGTCGTGAAGGGTCTCCAGATCATTCTTCTTCTGGCGCAGCATTGTTGGTAGTGTTGTCGGGTTTAACATTGCATCACCTCGCACAACTGCCGTCTTCTTCGTTTTCTTTCTTCCCTCCTATTAATTAAGTTTTTATAGTGAATAGGCTCTTAACAAACTAGCGCGCTTTACCATCAACGATTGCATCACTGCTTACCATCAGGCGTGATTGCGGTCAAGCACTAGTTTATAATTATTAAACAAAAAACAGATAATAAAACGACCAAGTTTATTTTATTCCTTTATTGTCATTACGGGAGAACATTTATTAAAATTTCATTTTTTTCCTTACAGTCTAAATGCAACTATCTTCAATGAAAATAATCGTTTAAAATATATTTACAAATTTACGAACTACTGCTACATCACTAAACTAATGTAGTAGTTTTAAATTACAAACGTCTTAATTAAAAGGCACACGGATTGAAGATGATTCTCATAATTTTATTGTCAATAAAGTGCCTTCGAAAGTGCATTAATTAGAGATGACCCAGTTTTCACAAAAATATATCGAGATTTTATTCACACACAAAGATTTAAAAACACAGAGTTTTGTTAACGAGTATAGGTAATGTTTTGCACTTAACTTTTACAGTCTTTAATTTGTCACAGAAGTGACAATATGCAAGTTTTTCTTTTTTATCCTTTACTTCGAAATATTACGAATTTATCTTTTTGTACTTTAGCCAATTTCCACATTTACAGGGCCTTTATAGCTTAAACTTAAGCTGTTAGGAAGCACAATTCGCTTATCCATATATTTATGCTACAACTAGTAATACACATGTAAACATTCTGTGCGTTTTACTTACGGTACAGTATTCAATTCTGCTCATTGGCACATTAAAGATGACACAAAAAATAAAATTAAAACTACAAAACTATCGTAAAACTACGAAGATCAGTTATTTCATTCGCATTTAAATATTACTTACATTTAAAAAAAATATAAAAATATTTACAATGATGTAGGCGTTACAACATCGGAAGCTTACAGCTAAAAACTCTAAAATACTTAATTATATAAAATATATTACAATATACCTAATAGAGTATGTATGGAATTGAGTAAAACTTGAGCATGGGTGATCCCGTGTCAACTATTTTAATAATAATAATAACAAATCAACTAATATTGTTATTTTAAAGCGCAAATGGAATGAATGAGATCTTATATCAATTGGAAATATGCATCGTGCGAGAGGTGGCAACATTACGTAATTAATGGCAACATTATATGCATGGGATGGTTTTGTATTATCAAATAATACCAAAACGTTTGTTAGATCTACTTGAAAGGTATTTTTTTTACCAATATTTGCACCTCTGCACATAATATTAAAATTGGAAGCAATCATGGAATGATTCGATATACGGAAGAAATGTAAACTATCAATTATAATATTCAAAACTGAGATTATTGCCAGATCAAATAATAAAGTCTGCAAAACAAACAGAAATAAAAAAATAATACTAATTTTGAGATATACGATGGCGGCAGCAATCTCAGTCAATATTACATTTAAATACTAAAAACGCAATTTGTTTCTAAAGCCGATTTAAACTCGTTTTTAAAAAATTCCATTATTCAACTTTTTTCAGTATTTTTTTTTCATTCCAAAAGCCACGGTTAAATTTATTAATTAAAAAAAAAAAACAAATAATAATTATCTAGCTATTAATTTTACCCCAGCTTTAGTAACAAATCGAAACTATCTACACACTAAAAGCGATAAAATCATAAGCTACAGAATCACACATAAATAATTTCCGTACAAATGTGTAGTTGACGCCTACCGGGCTTCCATCTTGTGTGGGTGACGTCATCAACTGCACTTAACAAATCTCTTATGCAATGAAACCAACGGTTCAAAACACATCTTACAAACAAGTAAATAATAAAAAAATCAACAACGTAACAAGTGTGTCATTTATCAAAATGTGATTATTTAAATTCGGTGTATTTTTAAAGCTGTTCGAAAGAAGACTTTCACTAGACTTCTTAAACATTAAATTGGATTTATATTTTTATTCGCATTTTCGGATACACCCACCAATATTTTTTGCATGAAATTCTCATTTTTTTATGGCAAGTTTAGATTTTAATTTCGCGGTAAAAAAAAAAACACTTTAAGAATAATGTGTCATTTAAAAAAAGAATCTACAGTACCTACTATTGTAATACTCAAAAGTATTGTCAATGTAAAAGAGCCTAAATAAAGCAACATTATTAAAAAAAAAAGAAAACCCGCCAAAAGTGATTCGGATTCACACTATAATTATGAATGTTACCAACTATTAAACTGAACAGTCCGTGAAACAGTCACTGACCTGTCATAATTACTGTTAATTAAAAATACACCGAAAAGGAATGCTAAAAAATCACAAGATTACCAAATGTTAGTGCATTATTCTACACTACGTTAATTGCTATACACTCAAGTCATGGCTGTACAAGTCAGTCTAAGTTCACGACACCGCCGATCGACGCCGAACGGACGCGGCAATGGACGCCGAACGGTAACACACGCGTCGTTCTGTACATTGTCTTCATTCGTATGCTGCTGGACGTTCTTATTTTGTGGTGCTTTTGTGGTTGAATGTGACGTTAATAATACCATGAAAAATTAAACTGAAGGCTATTTGGCAAGAATATGCAAAAATTAATCGCATATTTTGAGTTTAATTCTGGAACGACCAGGATGTTACTTGAGATACGTAAGTTTGAATCTAAATAACTTAAAAAAAATCGGAGCAGGGAGATTATTTTTGCCATTTTTAATTTATAATTCAGGATTTTAGCACCAGTTTGAGGCAAAAACTTTATTGCAAAAGAGAAGAATGTGCAGATGGCACTTTATCCACCAAATCCAACAAAAAGTGTCCACTTACAAAAACAAAGAACGTCGGAAATTCTTCTAAACCCAAATCTTAACTTATCTCTATATATAGATGGCTTCTGTCGCCCCCTTATTGGTCTGCTGCATGTCGTTCGGGGACAGTGCGGCGCGATCCGACCAATCAGAGTGCGGAGATTGCGTGAGTGGCGTCTGCGGCGATGGTGTCGACCAATGATCTGGTGATTCTGGAGACGGCGTCGGGAATGTGTCACCGATGCCCCAACCGCCGTACAGACCTATGGAAAAAGATTTTAATTTAGCTTAAGAGTCCTAATAACGGAGTGTTTGAAAAAGATACTGTGTTCACAGGCAAGTGAAAGACGGACACGACTGTTTCCGGAGGTTCCTGTTCCGGATAAGACGGGAGGAAACGCCAGGGTGTCACTACTGTGAGGATCGCCCTGAGGACACGGTGGAGCATACGGTGAAGATCTGCCCGGATTGGGTAGAACATCGCCGTGTCCTCGTGGCGGCTATCGACAACGATCTCTCGTGTCTGACTCTGGTCCAGGCCATGGTCCGGAGCAAGAGTATATGGCAGGCCGTTACCTCCTTCTGCGAAGCAGTGATGCTGGCAAAGAAGGAGGCAGAGTGTGTGATTGAGCGGGAACCCCAGCGCACTCAGGTCTCTAGCCACCGCAGGAGACGCCCTGGTCGGGAGACAACATTGAACTCCCGGCCAGCGTAGACGTGGGCCTGCGGGCAATGACCAGGCCCGCGTCGGCGGCGAGTTGTGTTTCATGCGCGCCTCAAAGACGAGGTCCACGAGGCGCAATGCCTCCTGGGTCAGGGTTGCGGGTTAGTTGAAAAAGAAACCGTGGCCCTGGCGCACAGGCAAGTGAAGTAAACATCCGACACACCCTTCCGCTCCGCCAAGAGCGAGAAAGGTTATAAAGGTTATAGGGCTGTGATAAATAATAACAACCGCACAGGTCGATCGATTAGGTTAAACTACGGTTGCCGCGGTTTGATTGCGGATGGGGGACACCTTTACCCACCGAGACCTCTTCGTGCCTTTGCTCTGTGCCAAAATTTCAAAGATAAAGGCCAACCATATCATCATTTCAGTCAAAAGGTGGCCTCTACTGGACATAGGCGTCCCCCAAGCATTTATACTTGGGCCTCATATCTCACATCCAACGAGTTCCTGGAGTTTACTTTTTTTTATTATTAATTTATAAACCAGCGCTTGAACGCAATCCCGCCTGATGGTAAGCAGTGATGCAATCGTTGATGGTAAAGCGCACTAGTTTATTAAGAGCCAATTCACTCTAGCCTTGAAGACACTCAAATTGTATTCCGACGGAAACACCGCCGCCGGCAGATTGTTCCAGTCCCTCGATGTACGCGGTATAAAGGAGGAGGCGAAACGCTTCGTCCGGATCGTAGAGGTGTTAACAACATAAGGGTGGAAACTCGCCGTACGACGGGTCGTCCGATGGTGGAATGGAGATGGGGGAATTAAATCGTGCAATTCCCTCGCACACTCCCCAAAATGTATCCTATAGAACACCGAAAGGCTGGCTACTCTACGCCTGTGCTCTAGGCTTTGGCTATACTTACTTGACATCATATTCGTGAGTGCGGGATGCTGCGCGCCCTGCACTTGTCCGAGTGCGGCTGCGTGAGTCATCACCGCTTGTAACTGTGCATTGTGTTGTCCATTGGCACCTGGAAAAATAATACAATTTATTTGTTACTAACAAATTATAGCCCAGCACCACGATGATGAACAAATTATATGAAATATATCTAAATATCTGTCAAAGTATTTCCATTTAACATTGGCGCAGAATCCCTTGTTCACAAATTAAATTTAAATTCAGAGCGAGTTTTTCTTTAAAAATAGGATAATACACAAATATTAGTTTAGTCCTTTCAAATAAAAAATAAACACATGACAATTAAAAATTCTTCTGTTAATTAACGCTACACTCTGGACTGATTTGGACTAAACCAAGACAAAACACTTAATTTAAAAACATACTTATTGTGTGACTTAAATTTAGTTCAGTTTGTCACACACAAAATCGGCGCCATCATGATAATTCCCTTGCCCTTTTCCCAATTTCCATATTTCCCTACTCATGTCACCTCGGTAATCATCCCTTTTCTAATTATATCATCTATTACATGATACGTCTATAGTTCCTTTGATCCACCCCTACTCTTAAAACGAGCTTTATTCAAAATCAACGCTTCCTACAGATTCATCATTATCCTTAGTTTAGAATACCTCAAGTTTTTTTTTTTTTTACTACCAGCAATCCCGCCTGATGGTGATGCAATCGTTGATAGTAAAGGGCACTAGTTTATTAAGCCATTTCACTTAAAAAACTGAGTAAATATGAAGGAAGACGGCAGTTGAGCGAGGTGATGCAATGTTAAACCCAATAACACGACCAAACTCCCGACACAGCAATATTTGGCGCATCATACCCGGCACACATTGCAACACAACTGCTCCGTCCTCCGTACGGCTTTTACCACATTGATTTATTTTTACCAAGTCATTGTTCCATACACGAAAATATTGTGGGATACGTCTTGACACGCGTACGTTAAAGCTAAAATATAATAGTTATTTATGCCACTGTCAAGCAATGTAATACGAGTGATAGTTTCCACGAGTATTACAATAGCTGTTTGCGTCAGTGGCGTGTAAACCTTTTTCTACGACCTTGAAATAAATAAATATAAAAGAACCGTCAAATGGCGCGAAAATAGCGCGGCGCGCGCAATGTGGGTTTGTTGTTATAATCCCACAAATTAAAGGCAAAGGCAATTCATCCATACAGTCTAATAACATGCGACGTTTAGTCGTGAAGCTAAAACGCGCGTATTTTGGCATAATCATATGCTAATTTTATGATAGCCATAAAAAAAAATGTCATTGTAGTACGGTTTACCCATGTGGAAATGGTCATTGTAACATGAGTTATGACTTGGCAGGAATGACTACTATTGAGATATTACTTATAATTACCAAATGAGAAAAAATACTGTAGGCAACTCAAAGCTGTACTCACTTAGATGCGCAAGCGCCGAGTATGCCGCGGCGTCCAGCTGGTGCTGGTGCGAGTGGCGCAGCGCCGCCATGTGGGCTGGGGACGTCGGCAGGGAGGGTCGGGACTTGCCCGGGGATGGAGATCCTGGGAGGAACACTTTTTTAATAACTTGTCCTTAACAAAAGCCAAGAAAATAATGTCTAAATAATTATAACGAAATCAGCACAGTAATTGCGGAACACACTATCAGTAGCAATTAGTTTCATATTGACAGTTCAACGACATTCATTGAGTTATTTACGTTGTTGAGCTAATACATTTTTCGAATATAAACAGCAATGGATTAGCAATATGCTTCAAAATGATTCCAATAAGGTAGTTGACTACAAGAAACTAATTAGTCCGTCAATCAGATTTCCAAAAAATACTAGACACGTATATTTTCTTTTTTCATATAAACAAAAATTGAAGATGACACAGTGCGTTGAAAACTCGTGTGACGTCACTGGACGCTACACTTTTTAGCGAGCAGTGACGTCACCAGCCAATCTTAATTGATTTGATAAAACAAAATATACGTATCCAATATTTTTCTATAATCTGAATGACGGACTAAATAGAATCATTTTTTTTTACCCAGGAATCACCCCTATTGATACTAATAATATGTTATATAATTAGGCTGCAGTTTTAAACGATAGTAAAAAAAATGGATTTTTCGTTTGCAATTCTCATAATAAAGATGAAATAAAATAAAACAGCAGCCGTGTTATGTAAAAATGGGTCATATTTCGCTCTAATAGTTCATCGAGCATTTGGCATGAAATTGATAATATATTGAGATTTCTGCTTATCTTTACAGTAATTAATGACTGCATGGTTAGCGCGGTGGTTAAGCTATGGACTGCTGCGCTACTAACAAATATTTGTATGACCTACAAGTAGTTGGTGTGTTCTGGGTATAGCTGGTTGTGTTTGTGAGTTATGTGGCTGTAAACGCACCCACAATACACAAGAAATTCCTAGTGTAGGGCAACGGTTAAAAAAATATAATTATTTATGACATAAACAATTTTCTCGTTATAAGCCTTTTCCAAACTATGTTGGATTCTGTTTCCATTCTACCAGTTGAATACCAGTGTGGCTACCATGAGTTTAAATTACGAAGACTCGAACATCGATAAATTCATCGATCTTCGAGTCTGAAATCGCCAACCCGCATTGAGCAAGCGTGGTGTTTACGCTCAATCCTTCTGTGTATGAGAGGAGAAATGTGCCCAGCAGTGGGACGATGAAAAAGGTTGATGATGATGATCATCGATATCGAGCGCGTTTGACTCATCGATTGGTCCGCTTCAAGGTTGTAAGAACTCTCAACCAATGAGAGCGCCCAACGCGCTCGATGCGTATAATCGAATCTCGTAATGAAAACTCATGGTGGCTACACTGTATTATACATACACTATGTAACAAAAACCCTGTTGTTCCTTTCAGTGACATATAATTTTACCTACAAGCACATCATTAATGAAGTCATAATTAGAAAACAGTAATCATTGTCTAGTCCCTCGACTAGACAATGATTACGACCCCTCGATTTGATTATGACCCCTCGGTCATAATCAAATATCTATTAAAACCGACAAATTCGATTTTTTTTTAGAATATCTGATTTTATAAGTTAAATAAATTGGCGGGAACGTTCTACTTATGTCTAGTTTCTTCATGCAGAATTGTAGAGCTAAGAAATCAGTTACAGATTATAAATATTAATAATTAAAGATTTATTTTAATTATTTTTGTTGAACAATTTTTATAAATTACTTCCTTTATTACATCCGTATGCCTATTCTTAAAACGTAGGTTGAAGGAACAACAGGGTTTTTGTTACATATTGTATAAAAAGAAAAGTAGTTGGTATCGATTGGCTTCGATATCGCCTTCGGGTTGTGTAGATCAGACGGCAGTCGCTGCCCGGAAAATATCGAAGTTTAGCCAAAATGAGCAGTTAGACTGGTAAGACGGACCCCAGACTCCAAAGCTGAAAAAGCTTCGGAAGCGACTGGGACTAACGCTGAAATGATGGTGATTAAAAAGAAATGTCTTACCTATATATGCATGTGGCGATGTGGTGTGGTTGCTGTGCGTGGGGGAGTGGTTGGAGTATGGTGGAGAGAGGGACGCTCCGAGTGCGCCGCCACCGAACGACTGTTGCAGCGTCTGACCCGTCTGCGGGACGAAGCACTGGTTTTATTAGTAAATAGTTCTTATATATATACATTTTTAATATACAAACACTGCTAAAACAGCTGCAATTTGAAAACTGTAAAAATAACATATCTATGTTTTTTGTGATTCTAGCGTACGACACTCGTGGGTTGCAGCTGAAAATCAGCGTCAAATGGTACATCTTGTATTGTCATCAGACAGTATGCTGAGCTGAGGCCCTTTTGGCATTACAAACTAAGTCAATAAACACATTTTTCTTTCAATTTCGTTTCAACACAATGGAATAATCTATCCAAATGTGTGCTAAAGATAATCAATGTAAACATAAAATATTGTATTGGACACAATAGGCTATTTGACAGATTTATAATTTCTATCTTGAATTACTTGGTTGCGGTTAAGAAGTTCACCGAAAGTATTTTTATTTTTTTATTTTAAATGCGTTTTTCGTAAGAAACATGCAAATAAAAATTCTAATTTCAAGTAAACCGCCAAAACGCTTTATTCAGCAATATGGCGTCGCACCTTGTAAGTGACGTCACAAGTATATTATTACAATTGTGTTTGGGTTTTATTTAAATGATAAGTTCATTTAAATAAAACCCAAATACAGGCACTTTTGAAGAATGAAAATTAGAACTGATTACTAAACATAATAAGTTCTTATGGGCTCTCCCTTAAGAACATCAGGCAATAATCTTCATGGGCATTTAAAGCAAAATATTGTCGAAAAACTAGATAATCATGTGGAGTATAGAATGTTGTAGTGTATTACCTTGACGCAGTCCTCATAGCTTGGCGGCTGTTTGTGCTGCACTAGCTGCTCGATGCCTACGAACTGCGCCATCGCGTTCGAGTACAGCGACGTTGCGTCGTACGGCGACGGCAAGTCCTACACACATATATAATAGTTTTAGCATACAATGCCAAGTCTTCCTTTAAAACCATCAAAATGAGTTTCAAAAGGAAAGTCTTACAAATGACCTGAAAGAAAATCTCAAGATTTTTTTTTTTATAAATATAAACTAGCGCTTGACTGCAATCCCGCCTGATGGTAAGCAGTGATGCGATCGTTGATGGTAAAGCACGCTAATTTATTAAGAATCTATTCACTCAGAAAAACTGAGCGAATAGGAAGGAAGACGGCAGTTGAGCGAGGTGATGCAATGTTAAACCCAACAACACGACCAATGCTGCGCCAGAGGGAGATTGATCTGAAGACCCTCCACGACCAAACTCCCAACACAACAACATTTGGCGCATCGTACTCGGCACACATCGCAACACAACTACTCAGACCCGTCCTCCGTACGGCTTCACCAGACATCATGCCGGAACACGACGAATCGCTTGGCGGCAAGACTTTGTCTGGTGGGTGGGTAACTTCTGCCGGCGGCCGATGTTATGGCCTACCACCGAGTAAAAATAAGAATTGTAAGAATTCCACCAAGAAGCCTGACCACAAATGAACAGAGTAAGTACCACATGGTCATTCATCATCATCACTCTTTCTAATCAAAGTTCTAAGAAGACTTTTACTATCTTATCTTCTCTAAAGAAAACGTGGATCTAATCATTTCTTCATTCCAATATGATATTTCTATCTCAAAAGTTCTTCAAGTATGTAATTTGTTTACCTGTAAATTTTGGAGCGGTGATTCGACCGGGCTCAGACTGGAGCCCAAACTCTCCACGCTCTGTGGCACTTCTTGCGCCACTTTCTTATTATTCTTTTTTACGCTAGGCTTCCTGTAACAACAAAATAAGGAAACACGTTACGACGAAACAAACAAAATGAGGTTAATACCGCCTTATTACAAAACGAAATCTAATTTTAGTTCTAGCCTTAATCTTTGAGTGAGTATTTGTATTTGGAACTCTATTTAAATTTATGGAAAGTTCTTAATACAAAAATGACAATAGAACTTAGTACTCAACTAAGCTATCATTTTTAAATAAAGAACTGCATTTCTATAAAGGTGAGGTTACACAAATGCAGTTATTATTTGTAAATATCTAGGTGGTTTCAACCTGGCCTAAACAAAATCTCTGTTTTGTAATAAGGGAGTTAAAGTTCAACCTGTATAGTCTATGAATGGATATTTTCCGGGCTGGAAGTCGTATTTTGGTTCAGAAAGGGTTTAAACCCCAAATCTGCCAAACACTTCCACTAAATTGGTATAGCTGACAGGCCCCTGTGCAGGGCTTGCATAAAGGCTGACGAAACCATTGCGCATGAGTTCTTTGAATGCACCCTCGGGGACCCAGATCATACAGGATATTGTCAACAGGCCAGGAGACTTAATAAACTTTTGAAGGCAGGTGAGCTTGTTGGTCCACTTGAACGATCAAAAATGGAAACTAAAGCCGTAACATAGCATATTATTTCTCTTTCTTTCCCCTTAGTATTTCATCTAAAGGTTGTCTGCAAAAGATCACTCTTAGCGATAACACCCCCCGTTGTGTCACCCTTTGTAAAATCTTTATATTTATGTTTTGTAATTTATATGATGTACATAATAAAGACTATTCTATTCTATTCTCTATTATTCTAAAGGTAAATATTTAGAATGGTTAATAAAAAATAACTATGAGAGGCATAATGTGTAACATCATACGAGACAGAGTCTACGTAAACATAACAATCTATTTTTTGTGTGGGAAATCATTAATTGACTTCTTCTGCGTGTTAGCGTTTTATTGACTAAATCCACAATGTTCCTTCATTTAGCTGTGCCTGGGGCCACGGTGTCCCTTTCGAAAAATTCGCGACTCTGGCAGGAAACACCAATCTTGAAGGCCTCATCAATCTCCTTAAGCCGTATACAGAAAGAAAGCAGGAACAGCTGGAAACTTATAAGCACTTGCCAGCGCTTGTCAGCGCTGGATCGTTCTGCACAAAGGAAGTAGGTTGAAGTAGGCCAAGCCAAATTTAAATGCAAGACCAATGAAAAAAAGAGAGAAAGCAAGACCAATTTTAAATGGCAGAGCTCAGCCTGCGCTGACTAGCACGTGTTGAAACTTGGCACCGTTCAGTGCTTATCGGCGCGTTCATCTATTTTCCTGCGCGGGTTACCAGCGCTGTCAAGCGCTGTAAGCGCTTATAAGTTTCCAGATTTCTTGCTGTATACGGCCTTAGCCTGGCTGTCGATAATTATAATATTTTCTACCAACAAAAAGTAGTAACATACCGTCTAATTTGCGTAGTCTGCAAGTTGTTGTTGTCGTACACCTGGTCGGGGCTGTCGGGGCCGGCTTTCGCGCGCGACTTCTTCGGTTTCCCCTTAGCAGACGTGCTGATGACAGTCGGCTGACTGATCAGCTGCGGGTGTGGGTTCGGTGATGCTGTGGAAGAAGATTCTATTAGTTATTGGTTCTTGTCAAAGACCACCGTAAGAAAAGGAAGAAAAGGCTTTACTGATGATGCTTAGAATTTTATACGAAGAGATTATAGAAATCAAGGTATGGTGTGTAGTCACGAACATAAATACAAATGTATACAATCGGCTTCATTCAAAAGCAATTTACTCCTTTATTTTTGAATGAAATTGTTTGTTTTTTTTTTTTAATAATTATAAACTAGTGCTTGATTGCAATCTCGCCTGATGGTAAGCGGTGATGCAATCGTTGATGGTAAAGCGCACTAATTTATTAAGCCTATTCACTTTAAAATTATAAAACTTAGGAATAGGAAGGATGACGGCAGTTGAGCGAGGTGATGCAATGTTAGACCCAAGACCAACACGACCAACGATGCTGCGCCAGAGGGAGATTGGTCTGGAGACCCTCCACGACCAAACTCCCGACACAACAACATTTGGCGCATCGTACCCGGCACACATCGCAACACAACTGCTCAGACCCGTCCTCCGTACGGCTTCACCAGACATCATGCCGGAACACGACAAATCGCTTGGCGGCACGATTTTGTCTGGTGGGTGGTAACTTCAGCCGGCAGCCGATGTTATGGCCTACCAACGAGTATGTTGTTACGAATACAGTATTCTCGAATCAATAGGTTTTCGCAATCCATCGTACTTCATTGTGTTTTCGTTATTTCGCGTTAACATATAGTGTTAACATATTAACATTCGTGAATATAAGTAGGTTAAATAGGGGGTACACGCTACCATTTCAAGAAACTATAGACCCGTTTTATCTGCATATTATTTTAAATGCAATGAGTACAAACAAAAATTAAATGCATCATTTAGAACGTTCTATAATATGATCCTATATCATTCCTACAGAAGTATCAAAAAGAATAGAAGACCTTATTTCTCTCCATGATTATGGAGCTTAACTTCTAATCCATTATTACGACATATCCATCAAAAACTGGTTTATTCATATTACCCTTAGCAAACTCACGCATGAGATGGTGATGCTGCGGCGGCGGCCTTGGACAGTGTTCGTCGAGTAGCCTCACGATGTCGTCGTGCATCCTCTCCTGGGCCACGTCTCTAGGCAGCCGGTCCATATGGTCTGTTATCTCCCTGTTTGCCATAGCGTCTAACAACGCTCGGCATGCCCCATAGGAACCTTCGCGGGCACCCAGAAAGAGGGGCGTTTCGTCCTGGAAAAGAACAAGCAAGATTAGATATTTTATGAAAGTGAAGATTTCAATTGGACGTCAAACACGACATGAAATACGTTAATTGAGAATAGATAATTTGGGAAAAACCTCACCCTTTATTGCATGTGATTTATAACTAAACAATATGTAACGGAAACCATTCGCTATCTTTAAATGCTAAAGATAACAGCTGGTATAGAATCACTAAACTATACTCGTATTATAATACTATACAGTATGTTAAGAAAACCCTGTCCGACCCATATGGATAATAAAGGTTAGGTAAACACATGACCAAATATAACATAAAATTTTACGTAATCATCATAGTACCAATACAAATGAATTTTGAAATAATCTTTTTTTCCCGCGAATTAATTCCAACTTCCCCGAAATTTGGTAATTTTTAGAAAAGTGACAACACCGGTATTATTATGAGCGAATACCGATGCATCACGTGCCGCGTGCCCTGCTGCCCGCCGCCCGCGGAAGGGTGCTTATCGCACATTTATTAAGTTACCTCTTTTTTGCGAAATAATATTTATCTTTTTAGGGGGCTTTTTTTAAGTTTAGCCCGGTTTTGTATCCATTAGTAGAATCAGTTATCGATACCTAACAACACCTTCACAGGTCGGACAGGGTTTTCTTAACATACTGTATACACTAAATATAATGTTGGTTGCACCAACATTATATTTCAGTCTGTATGTATCAATTTAATTGCAAAACGTCATCAGTAAAATGATCTAGTAGTATGACGCTTTATCATCAAAACGACCTTTTATTAACCTAAAAAAGAATTGTAATTGATATTTTTTAACATAATTCTCATTTTTTACAAACGATACCGTCCGAATGACGTCACAGAGCGAGGTGCACAGTTAACTGGCGCGAGTTGTATGTGGATATGTTAGAAGACTCTGCTTACGCTCAAAGGACAAGAATTCGTGATTGTTATTTATTTTGTTACTTCACCTTATCATCCTGTGCATCTCTGTTCGCTCCATGAGCTAGTAGAACGTTGACAGCATCAATATTGTTAACCGCCGCGGCCCAGTGTAACGCCGTCTTCCCGCTGTTATCTGCAGCGTTGATATCTGCATCTGCGTTGATAAGGTCCTCCACCATGCCTTCTATGGCTAGCCTGTTGGAGTAAAATAGTTTTTAAGTGGGGACAAAGAAACTTTTTTCAATTTATTTCGTTATTATTTTTTCAGCAATAGGCATCCTTAATATTTATGTTTTTATATGAAAATATTTCATAAATATTTTTTTTTTAATTTTACGGGAAAAAATTCAATTATGAAGTTATTATTATTCAAATATTATATAGAGAAATTTTTTTAGATTGTATTTTATTTTATTTTTTTTTTTTTTTTTTTGAGAGAGAATTCATGTCAGTTGTCATTAATCCATTGATCTTTATAAATTAAGCTTCTTTACAAAAACGTGTAATTAAAATCATTATTTAACTCTAAAATAATTCTTAAAATATTTTCGACGAGTGACAGTTAAATTTTGAAGCCAAATCTAGCAAAAATTAGTGATGTTATGAAGTAAATAAAAGCCTTCAAAACTTACCTAGCTGCCAAAATAAGTGGTGTAGTCCCATCATGCATCCTGGCATTCAGATTCGTGGCTCTGTTCCTAAGTAATATCTGGAATACGCCCATAGCGTCTGCAGCGACCGCCGCGTGTAGTGGCGTACGCCCCGTGTTGTCCTGTGAGTTTGCGTCTGCGCCGGCGTCTAAGAGACGTTTCGCAGCATCCGCGCGAGCGTATCTAGACGAAGAAGATAAACGAGTAAGTAACGAATACAATGATGCTGTAATAAACACGCCAGACCATGATTTATTCAGGGGCAAGCTAGCACTATTAAAAAAAAATCACACTATCCTTGCCAATTTACTTTTTTATGATAGTTTGTTTTATACTTAACTTTTGTTCTAAATATTTGTTACTGTCTGATTCACTATAGTCTGTCTTGTTTGTATTAGTTTTAGTGTAGCGTAATATATTTTCCAAGGCAGCAAAATATATAAATCTAAATGCTATGTACGCCGTAATTGTCATTTACAATAAGGGTCAAAAGTGCGTTACCACTTTTGAACTTTATTGCCCTAACAATAAGTGTCAAAAGTGGTACTCCACTTTTGGACCCTTACTTTACATTAATCCTTTAGTTAATAAGATTATTCTAGCATAAGTTTAATGTATGTGATGTGGCTTTGCTTTAAATAAATAAAATTAAAAAAAAGAAGTAGAAGTTAGAACTGAGCAGTTGTTATGTTTTTTTATAATTATACACTATGTAACAAAAACCCTGTTGTTCCTTTCAGGGACATATACATTTACCTACAAGCACATCGTTAATGAAATTATAATTTGAAAAAAATAATCATTGCATTGTTGAGTAGTCAAAATCAAATAACTGTTAAAATCGACTTTGAAAAAATGTTTAGAATATCTGGGCCTGTAGCCAATGTAACATCGCTTCGTAGCGAAGCGAAATCGAATATCAAACCAACCAATGGCGGCAACGATTGACCACGTGATATATCGCGTCACGTGGTCAATCGTTTTCGTTATTGGTTGGTTTGGTATTCGATTTCGTTTCGTTATGAAGCCATGTTACATTGGCTAGGGCCCCTGATAAGTTTAAAAGATTAGCGGGAACGTTCTACTTAAGTCTAGTTTCTTCATGAAGAATTGCAGAGGTAGGAAATCAATTAAAGATTACAAATATTTATTTTAATAATTATTTTTGTTGAACAATTTTTATTGACAAGAAGTGTTGATCACAAAGCGCACTAGTTTATAATGAGCCCATTCATTCTAGCCTTGAAGATACTAAAACTGTAATCGAACGGGAAAACCGCTGTATGCAAAATGTTCCAGTTCTTTGATGTGCTCGATTTAATATTGAACAAAGAAGTCATGATCTACGAAATACATTTTGTTTCCAATTCCGGCCAGATTTTGCCACTTTACCAAAAACCCTCAGGTAAAAATACTTTAAAAATCATTTTTAAAACGTTATCTTTTTCTTTATACAAAACCTGAATATAGTTTGTTCAGAACAAGCAACTGGACCGATTCCAATAATATTCACACCATGTTATATTTTTTCACAAATACATTTAGAAATTATTGCAGTGAGGTTACCGAGCGCGCAAGACAGCTGGCGTTAGATCATAGTAATAGGCGGGTGAGATTATATCTAGTATATGTGGATATAATACTTTTGAATGCAATTGTAGTTTTATCAAAACTTCAGACTTCTCAGTTTCTCATATTTATAAGTAAGTACAGCCAAGTTTCAAGGAAATTAACGTTATTTACTCGAGACATCCACTAAATTATTATTTCCTTACCTCGCAGCCAAATGTAAACTAGTCTCCCCAGTCTTATCCATAGCGGCATTCAGCTGAGCTCCTTGAGCGACCAACTCGGATATGATATGAGCAGTCTGTTCATCTTCAGCATCAGATCCTGTATCCAGTCCACCTCCTCGCACCGCAGCCACCATGAGAGGTGTCATACCGAGAGGTCCCCTGGCGTCTACTTCTACATGACCATCATGCTGGAAAAAAAGGGAGGGTTCAATTAATTTAGACTTATAAATATAAAATGTATAATTATCCCACGATAAATTTGGTAAAGCTAATACTCACGATGGCTGGTGGCGTCATCATGCTAGGCGGTACTCTGATATCAGCTGCATCCAGATGTTGTTGCGTCCAGACTCTGCCATCATGACCAGCTTCCTCATAATCTGTAATAGCTGTATGGTCCGAAGCGTAACCTCCCGGAGCGCCATTAGCATCGCCAGGCCCCCTTGCACGCTTCGCTCTCGGAGGCGCCGACCCATCATCATCCTCATCCGACCAGTGGTGAGGAGGACCCATATGACCGCCATTGATATCCATATCAATACAACCAATAGATCCTTTGTTCAAGTTCCGCATCTCCTGTCCATCAGGTCCACGTCTGCCTGACCTTCGCCTGGTCGAGGAATTGTTGCGGATAAAGCCTTCAGGGAACCATGTTATACCAGCTGCTCTCTTCCTTTGGGCAGTGACGAGTACACCGATCAATAATCCAGCGAGAAGGACCAGGATTACTCCAATGAAGACGTATTTAGAGTTCGTTGGCACGTCGGGTGTATCTTCAGGGGTATTTACCCCCTTGATGGAAAAAATAGGGAAATCAGGAGACAAAGAATGCTTGGAAGCTGTAGCTGCCAAGAACTCTGCAGCTTCTCTCGCTGAGAAGAAGCATTCCGAACTAGACATTGATGTGCATTTTCTATTATCAATTTCTAGATAGACCTGCACTCCTGATTGCCCTCTTTCTGTAAAAACAATATTATGTTTCTTGCCAAATTCTGTATCTTGTAATCCAATATCTGTTGATCCTTTCCACGGGTAGACCATATCGTTTCCTAAATGGTCTTTCTTTATCAATATCGTCGTTCGCAACTGATGGCCTAAATCTCGGAGGAAAGCGACGGAATTTTCCTTGAAAGTCTTCATGTCCATAAGTAAAGTAACTGACATAACACCTTCCGCCAAGTGCGGCGGCTCATTCTCGCAGTCAAGACCGTCCCAGTTACATTCAGCGTTGTTGCATCCGTAGTCACAATGACCGTTAGCGTAATGTTTCTGGCAGTATGCGTCATAGATTGGATTGCAGCGTTGTAGGGACTTCTGGCAATCTCTGCCATCGAACAAACATGCTTGGGTGTTACATACTTCATTGCATTCGCCATCCATGAAAACTTCCCAGCATTTTATTGGTGCTGTACAGTTCGCCCAGGGGTTCAGACCTAAAGAGCAGTCGTTTCCATCAAACTCGCATGCGTAAGTATTGCATTCTTCATCGCAGTGGTGGTCGCCTTGCTTTTCTTTACAGCCCTTCTTTACGCATTGTTCTTTTTGGAAGGCCAGGTCTAATTCTTCGAAAGTAAGTCCTGGATTCTTGGCGCTGAACCCACTGTTCCCACCTACCGGGCTACCGTACCCACCTCTAGAGTGAGGGTCGTGGATGTCGCAACTCTTGCCAGTCCATTGTCGTGGGCAATAACAGAGGTAGTCACCAGGCTTGTCGATACATCTAGCTTCTGGATGCTTACAAGGGTTGCTGAGGCATTCGTTCATGGAGTCAATTTCGCAGTTTATGCCCGATAAGCCTGATGGACAGTCGCACACATAACCTCCGATTTCTGAAGTTCGGCAATATCCTCCATTCTGGCACGGATTAGAATCGCATGCGTATCCGGAATATTCGCAGTTCTTGCCATAGAAGCCGTCATTGCAGAGACACTCGTGGCCTCCCTGTATGGCTGTGCAGATACCTCCGTTCTGACATGGCGAGTTAGCGCAGAAGTTAACTTTAGCGTCGCAATGTCTTCCCATGTAGCCAGGTTTGCAGTTGCAATGGTAATCGTTGACAAGTTGGACGCAGTCTTGAGTTCCAGGAGTTGAACATGGGTTAGACAGACATTCGTTGATATCTCCTTCACATCTCGGACCAACGAAGCCAGGCGGACATTTGCACTCAAAACCTCCAACTTTATCAATACAAGTACCGTTGTTGTGACAAGCATCTTGTTTGCAGTCATTTACGTTGATTTCACAGATTTTACCAAGAGTTCCGAAGGGACAGGAGCATGAGAAGTTGTTGATGAGATCGTGGCAGGTTCCTCCGTTCTGACAGGGGTTGGGAAGACAGTCGTTTACGTTCAATTCACAGTTCTGTCCCTGGAAACCTTTTGCACATTGGCACTGGTATGTTCCTACGAGATCTTTGCACAGTGCTCCATTCTGGCAAGGTGCAGAGTCACATTCGTTAATTTCCTTTTGGCAGTAAGATCCCGTGTAGCCTTCAAGACAGTGGCATCGGTGAGAGTTACCGATATCCTCGCAAGAACCATTGTTGCATAATGCTTTTAACTTAACACCTGGGGACAAAAGTAATCGATCAGACACTTTAACTAAACGTTTAATAAAATATTAAAATTCAAGAAGTTATAAAGTAAAGTGATATTTAAAAAATGTTTATAAGTATTTAGGACTAAATTACCTCTGAAATCCATACCTTTCCTGATAGCCGCGTCTTTACAGGACACCATCTCGACGTCACACAGTTTGCCGGACCAGCCCGGGGCACACGTACATGTGTACTGTGGACCCTTTTGTGAACATGTAGCTCCATTCTCACATGGGTTGTTTTCGCACCTGTGGGGAGATTAATGGATTAGACTTGTTTGTCAAATGGAGAAATCGTGAATTGAATCGAAATGGAACGTTAAAATTACATTTGAATACTTTCTAGTGACCCCTCTAGAATTCCCTTTACCTAATAAGATATCCTTTGATAGGAAAGATAGAAAGTATCGTAAAGGAAAAAAAGTACTTGTGTTGTCTAGTGTTAAGCTTTTACATAGTATCAATCGATTTATGTATCGTTGCTTTTTTCAGTCAATTCATAAGTACCTTTTTTATAATAATATCCATCAACTTAGAATAAGTCCCTTATTTATCTTGGATAACAGCCAATTTACAAATATTTACAATTGACACATTTAAATTAGAGGGCAACCCTATGTTTTGTGTCGCCATACGTACCAATCAACAAAAGTCTCGCAGTGCTTCCCGGTGTACCCGTAAGGACAGTGACAGGTATAGTACGTAATGTGATCGTGACAGGTGGCGCCATTGTCGCATGGAGAACTGTCACACATGTTTATACGGAACTGACAGTTTGAGCCCGTGTAACTGCAAATAAAGAGGAAAAAACATTTTTGTGATTTGTGTTTTTTTTATCGTCCCACTGCTGGGCACTAGCCTCCTCTCATAAAGAGAAGGATTGAGCGTAATGACCACGCTTGCTCAATACTGATTGGCCATTTCAGACTTAAAGGCAATTTATCTAAACATTTCTTTTATTAAGCGTTTTTAATGTCTCGACTTTTACGTAATTTAGATTAATAACGTTCTAAGCTGACAGCTGTCAAAAAACGTTAAAACTAACGAACAGAGTATACTACCTACAATTTTTTGTGTACTGAAATAATCAATTGAGTTTTGTGATGCTTTGTTGCCCACAACGAATGGAAATTCAAGACGATTGGAACAAGTTTTGAATTTTGAAAAACCAGAAACTAAAACTAAGAGAAGACCAAACAAATTAGTCCAACCAGTGGTAATATATAGGTTTATATTATATATAAACGATATGGTAAATAACAACGATTAATCTATGTTACTAGTAGGTAGGTACCAAAATAATTACTCAGCGTCTTTGATATTATTTGGAAAAAAAAATGTAAGGACGACAGCAGGTCAAGCTACCCCAAACTGTCAGATAATCCTAATCAACCTTGAGCCTTAATGCTTTAGAGATTAAGTTAAAAATCGAATAAAGAAATCTGAAAGATTTTGGTAGCTTGATGTGCTGTCGTCTGTAGAATATATTTTACAAAAAAGACATATAATGAAATGTACCTACTATCAAGAACGTTTTCACAGATTATTTACGTACTTACATTATTTATTACATACCTACAAAAAAATTTTGTTTATGCCCATCGCACAATCATTGAATAGAAAACTTGCTAGCGACTTTCGTTGGATGAGGGAAAAGCATTGAATTTGCGTGAGCATGACGGACTCGACCATCGACATGTGTATTAATGGACACGCCGTACGCGTATAATCTGCAGTAATTTTTTGGTTTAAAAAGAGTGAGAGAGATGGCCTATGTTTTCAGTGTAGCACTATTTATTTATTTTTTATTTATGTACACACAATAAAATACATAAAGATAGGACAAAATTAAGATCTGAGTACAAAGGTGCTGCTTATTTCTTAAGAAATTTCTTCCAGCAGACCTGCGATAGGAGAAGTAAACAGAAATGTAGACAATAGTGTGTAAGAACAAGAAGGAAATAAAATATGAATATGATAACTATAAAAGTAATAATATTAAATATACCTAAACATATAAACCAAGCGCGCGTAAGAAAAACGCTCACGTAAGTATGAAGGTTAAGACGGGTTGTGTAAGATGTTGAAAAGGAGACATAAAACTATCTTTATCATCATAGATGATTGATGATTTTGAGAGAGTAAAGATAGACCGCAACTTCGTTTCCTCTCTTTCTTTCGGAATGCTACAATTGTCATTTCTAAGGCATTGTCATTAGTATACGTGGATGGACCCGACACCGTGATCGGTTTTTGTTTTTTTGTGTATTCTGTATTTTTTCACTTCTGGCGTTGGAGTAGACTGCAATTTTTTAATATACATTGTGGAGGCATGAGGAACAGGGAGTAAAGTTCACTCACCCTCCATAGAAAAGGGAGGATCCTCCGACCAGACGGGTGTTATGTCTGGCGGGCACTTGCCCTATGGTTGAAATTGGCAAGTTGTATGTATGCGAATTGCACGGTAAACTCTGATTGCGAGATGTAGAATTCGTGTGACGTCAGTATGACGCGTCGTTCATTTTGTGGCGTTTGTAGGTACCGCTACATACATATATTGTATTGAGATAGAACTTAGATATCTAAACGATCAAAAGTATCCAGTAACATTAGCACCTAACCTTAAATGCTAAAATGGTAACAATGGACACTTACCCAGGTGGACACGAGCAATTGTAGGAGTTGATGCCATCGATGCAGGAGCCTCCGTTCATGCAGCTGGATTCTGTACAATCTTCGTCATTGGTTTGGCAGTTGATGCCAGAGAAGCCAAGGGGACAGGTGCAGGTGTAAGAGGCCACGTACTGGAAAGAAGATGAGAAAAATATTTATTGAATGTGACATCATTGAATATTTTAAGAGTGTCATTATTTAGATATCAAACGCAGGTGAGAACATAAGTTCCACACCTTTAAACGACTTTAAAGTTTTTCGGTGGTAGGCCATAACATCGGCTGCCGACAGCAGTTACCACCCATCAGACAGTCTTGCCGCCAAGCGATTCGTCGTGTTCCGGCATGATGTCTGGTGAAGCCGTACGGAGGACGGGTCTGAGCAGTTGTGTTGCGATGTGTGCCGGTTACGATGCGCCAAATGTTGTTGTGTTGGGAGTTTGGTCGTGGAGGGTCTCCAGATCAATCTCCCTTTGGCGCAGCATCGTTGGCCGTGTTGTTGGGTTTAACATTGTATCACCTCGCTCAACTGTCGGCTTCCTCCCAATTCACTCAGTATTTTTGAGAGAATAGGCTCTTAATAAACTAGCGCGCTTAATCATCAACGATTGCATCACTGATTACCATAAGGCGGGATTGCAGTGATGCTCTAGTTTATAATTATATAAAAAAAACGCGTTTTTCTTTTAATGAATAGTGAGTATATGTACCTGATTGCAAGTAGCTCCATTCATGCAGGGTCTGGACTGACACTCGTCGATGTCCACCTCGCAGTGTTTGCCTGCGAACCCGCTCGCACACACGCAGTTGTAGTCGCCGATCGAGTCCAGACATGTAGCGCCGTTTTGACATGGAACTGTGTGTAAAAAGGGAATGTTGTTGTTATTTTTTATATATACATATTTAAATATATGGACAGCCTCTGTGGCGTAGCGGTAGCAAACGTGGCCGCTGCGCAAGGAGGCGCGGGTTCCGCGCAGTGCAAATATTTGTATGCATGAATATGAATATTTGCACTGGTCTGGTCGTGCTTCGGAAAACACGTTAAGCCGTTGGTACCGGTTGCCATACGAACATCTAGTGGCAATCGTTACGGGTTGTTGGAGCCCTGTCCAACAATTAGTCTAACTGCAATGCTTCGATATCGCCTTCGGGTTGCGGAGGCCAGAAGTTCGAAGTTTAGCCAAACTCAGCAGTTAGATTAGTAAAGCAGACCCCAGACTCTGAAGCTGAAAAAGCTTCGGATGTGGCTGGGATTAATGATGATGATAAATAAAGGCGTACCTATGTATTTAGTATACTCACATGAAGCACAATCATCAGTATTTATAGCACAGTCCTTCCCCTCGTACCCTCTCGCACACAAACAGGCGTACGAGCCCTCGGTATTGATGCAAGTAGCTTCGTTATGACAGGGGGCGGTGACTGCACATTCGTCGACATCTCGTTCGCAGAGCGCGCCCGTCCAGCCCACGGGACATTGGCAAGTGAACTCTGCGTATGATGCTTCCGCTACGCAGCGGCCGCCATGACGACATCTGCAGGAGGAAAAGGAAGGATTGTATAAAGCGGATATACAAAAATCCACAAAGTTATGAGCTTGTTATCCTACTTGGCTGTCCCAGTAAAAATATCGGACTATAGGCGGGCGAGCGGGGTATTGACCTCTGGTGTCAGCTGTTACAGTTGCGCGGGCGATGTTCGACCTAAGCGTACCGCGCTCGGTAAACATATTGGAGCAGTTTCTAAATGTATTTGTTAATAAATCGAACATGGTGTAAAAATTATTGTAATTGATTCAATTGCTTATTCTGAACAAACTATATCATATAAACAAAAAATAACGTTGTATAAGGAAAGAACGAATATAATATAAGAAAGAGATATTGTATAAAAGGATAGCAAAAGGGCAATTAAGATGAAGAAGATTACACATTGTAGTCATACAATGTGTAATGTTCTTCATCTTAATTTGCAAACATTAAAGATGACAGCAGGTATAGAATCACTATACATATAACTCGCGCAAGTTAACTGTGCACCTCGCTGGAATGCAGTCTATATGTATCAGTTTACCAATCAGGTCAGTGACCCAATATTTTTAAAGGATGTTCTATTCCGTTTACAAATTTATGCGATTAAGTTTGTTTGAAATTTTCATTTTTATATTTTTGATGCTAGGTTTTTTTCGGATTATTCCTATGAGCCAGCATTGTTCGTGTTTTCATTTATTGTCGTATTTTCAGCACCACTCTGTATTTAGAAATTGTTGCAGTTGCACCGAGCGCACAACACAGCTGACAGTAGATCATAAGTACTAGGAGCATTCGTGATATCTTTATAAAATTTTGTACATAGATTCTTTACTTAAAAATACTAGACACGAGTTTCGGGTTTCGTATAAAAAAAAAATTAAATAATGTAGTATATGTACGTACATTTACTACAATAACAGCAGATGAAAGCAAGAAATTTTAAGATCATTAAAGTTTTAACATAAGAAAATTAAATTCTGTGGAGATGACAGTGTATTATCATGAAGTACTGTGTTTATGGCAATATGACTTAATTCTAAGTCTTCTATTGGCCGATAGCAGTGCCAACAGACTCAAGACATCTCCTTGAAAGCCGTTCATTGAACAAATCTACAAGCATTGCTCATAATGATGGCGTTACTCACTGGTTAGGAGTACAAGGATCCAGGGTGTTCTCGCAGTTCCTCCCGGAGTGCGGCGGTGCGCACACACAGCGGTATCCATTGACGAGGTCGATGCACGAGCCACCGTGCAGGCACGGGTTGCCGGCACAGTCATCGATGTTCGTCTCGCAGTTTACACCTGGGGAACAAGAAATATGTTTAGGTATACAATGGCACAATCGCCAACGCCAATAGTATGTATAATCGCCAACCCGCATTGAGTAAGCGTGGTGTTTACGCTCAATCCTTCTCTGTATGAGAGGAGACTTGTGCCCAGCAGTGGGACGATAAAAGGTTGATGATGATACAATGGTACCGATTGACAAACTAATTTTAAGTTAAGTGCATCTTTTTCTTTCCATTTCATTAAGAAAAGGATAGAAGATAACATTTTAGTTTAATCCTGTCAAATTAAGATACTCCATAGACAATTCAGGCGCGATTATAAACATGGCGACCAAAAATACCCCAGTTTACGTCAGGAGCGCACTAATTTCCTCGGTGGTAGGCCATAAGATCGGCTGCCGGCTGAAGTTACCGCCCACCAGACAAAGTCGTGCTGCCAAGCAATTCGTCGTGTTCCGGCATGATGTCTGGTGAAGCCGTACAGAAGACGGGTCTGAGCAGTTGTGTTGTGAAGCTTGTCGGGTACGATGCGTCAAATGATGTTGTGTCAGGAGTTTGATTATGGTCCATCCAGATCAATTTCCCTCTGGCGTAGCATCATTGGCCGTGTTGTTGGGTTTATAAGTTTGCATCACCTCGCTCAACTGCCGTCTTTCTTCCTAGTCACTAAGTTTTTTAGTGAATGGTTTTAATAAACAAGCGCGCTTTACCATCAACGATTGCATCACTGTTTACCATCAGGCGGGATTGCAGTCAAGCGCTAGTTTATAATTAATTTAAAAAAAAAATGACAGGTCTACTAACTGGCATTTTATCTTCTGTCCTTTTCTTAATGAAATAGAAAGAAAAAGATGGACTGAACTTAAATTTAATTTAGTTTGTGAACAAGAGAATCGGATCCAAAGTGGAGAAGATAATCATCAACAGCCTAGCTTTTTCATTGAGGTCAGCATCCAGTCGCCGGCCGCCTTCGCTACTGCTACGCCACGGAGGCTGTCTAGTACATATACAGTAGGCCTAGTATGAGTTTTCATTACGAAACTGGATCGTCGATATCGAGCGCGTTTGACTCAGCGATTGGCCCGCTTCAAGGTCGTAAGAACTCTCAACCAATGACAGCGTCAAACGCGCTCGATATCGACGACCGAGTTTCGTATTGAAAACTCATACTAGGCCTACAGGTCTCCCAAAGTGATAATGCGCATAGAATTCTTCGTCACTTTTCGGCAATTTGAGTGTCTTCAAGGCTAGAGTGAATAGGCTCTTAATAAACTAGCGCGCTTTACCATCAACGATCGCATTACTGCTTACCATCAGGCGGGATTGCGGTCAAGCGCTGGTTTATAATACATATATAAAAAAAAACGGTCGTATTCCCCGAGCGTTCGGGGTCCTTTATGTTACACGTTGTATACATATCTTTTTCCGAACGCTCGGGGAATACGACCGTTGCCGAACAGTGACGAAGATTTCTATGCGCATTGTCACTTTGGGAGACCTGTACTATATAGTGCTGTTAATAATACATACAGTACAGTAGTGTAATATACCAAACCACACTAAGCCCGCATGGTGGATTACGGCCCACTACCTCTTATCAAGAGAAGACTTATGTCGTAAGAGTAGGAAAATGTTATATTCCATAATTTAGTCACTATAGTTCTTTGGGTAGTTATAGTGACTAAATTATTGAATATAACATAACATTTTAACACAGTCGGCTCATCACCACTATATTATCATTGGCAACGTTATATACATATACAGGGTGTATCTGACATCGTAACGCAAACTTCGGGAAAAGGCTAGACCGCATGCCATTAATAGAATTATGATAGTCATTTATGTCGTTAATGAACGGTTACAGAAATAACAATGTTTTAAAGAAAGTGTCGGCTCGGCCTTTGAACGTTGCAAGCGTGCCGCCGTGCGGGTTTGTAGGTATGACGTTGATCCCTGATGTGAATTCTATTAAATCAACTGATAAGATAGTTTTGTATTGTTTTCATTGCGCTTTTTTGAGTAATTAGCGAATTATTTTTTACTTTAATATCTTATTGTTATAAAAGTATAGCAATTATGAACGGTCTAAAGTGAAAAAAACTACATATATTTTTTTTTTAATCATGAAAAATCCGACGAAACATTCCACCAATGGGGGTTCAGAATGATGTACTGGATCCATGGTACTCGTTTGTGCGTCGATGTCAGATACACTCTTAATAATTATTAAAACGTACTTACCAGTAAACCCAAGTACGCAGTCGCATTTGTAGGCATTAAGCCTATCATGACACGTTCCTCCGTGCTGACATGGGTTGGAACTGCATTCGTCAATGTCCCGCTCACAGCGTTGACCTAAAACACAGGAGATGATTTAGAATCAATGTTTCGAAACACAGTAGAAAAATATTTTTATGAGTACAGCTTTAATCGACATTTAATAAAATCGGAACAAAAAGTTATCCTATGATTTATTTCTGTTTATAAACTATCTGTGTGCCAAATTTCATCAACATCCGTTCAGGAGTTTTGTGTGAAAAAGTAAAAACTTCCATCCATACTCACAAACTCATTTATAATTATGTAGGATGAACTAGCAACTTACTAAGAACTCAACTTGATGTCAATTTACACTAGGTAACACATTCAAATCAACTGACACTTGCAATAGCTCAATAGCTAATTTACAATCGCGACTTATTTTTCAAAACCGTAAACTATAATAATTTTATGGAAGAAACAATTTTAACTCTTACTTAATAAAGTCCAGTTTACGTTACAACTGCAAATATGTTTAAAAATCCAATAGTGCTAGTCACTTTGAAATTAACTTAGTAGTCATTGAAATAATAGTTGATATTTGAACTTGAACTATACCTACATCAATTTAAAATATTTGGAACAGACTTTAATATAATTTACTTATTACGTGCTAATTCAAAACTCGACCTTAGATGCATTAGGTTGTAAGTATGTATAAGTCGTCGGAATTATACAGACGATCTAATGCTTCTAAGGTCGAATTTTGAATTCGCCTTTCGACTTTAAAGATCGAGAAAAAACTCAAGAGAATGCTCGTTCAAAACCCGCTTCGCTCGTGTTTTAAAGTGCTTTTTTCAGCTGCTTTTCTGCTACAAAGATATCTATTGTACGATCACCACTTACCTCCATATCCAGGCAGACAATGGCAGATGAACTGGTTGACTCCATCTTCACAGGAGCCGCCGTTAATGCAAGGGTTCGAAGCGCATTCGTTCACATCAGAAAGGCATCTGTAAAGGAAGCATCTCATGAGTATCAGACGTGTGTGAATCTAAAGGTCCAGAACTAAACTTAGAGCGCCTTACAAGTTTGTGTGGTCGTAAGTTTGAACCCCATCAGAGGCGTTTCACTTTGTGTAAATTACTTCATCACCGCTACTATCAAAATGATGGAGAAGAACATCGCGAGGAAACCGCCATGTTCTAAAGCCAAAACTTCGAAGACATGCGATATCTACCAATCCGCACTGGGCTGACGTAGTAGATTACGGCCTACTCCATCTCACAAAGAGGAGACATATCTCAGGAGGCATTATAGGCTGGTTATGTAAACTAAGGCCCTTATTCCAGAAGCTCACTCAAAACTCAAGTATTACTTTTAAACTCCTTTCAAGCGATTTGATTAGTTGAAACTAGTTTTAAGCCATAACATCGGCCGCCGGCAGAAGTTACAACCCACCAAACAAAGCCTTGCCTTGCCGCCAATCGATTTTGTCGTGTTCCGGCATGATGTCTGGTGAAGCCGTACGGAGGAAGGAACTGAGCAGGTGTGTTGCGATGTGTGCCGGGTACGATACGCCTAATGTGTTGGAAGTTTGGTCGTGGAAGGTCTTCAGATCAATCTCCCTTTGGCGCAGCATCGGTGGTCGTGTTGTTGGGTTTAACATTGCATCACCTCGCTCAACTGCCGTCTTCCGTCCTTTTCGCTCAGTTTTTCTGAGTGAATAGGCTCTTAATAAACTAGCGCGCTTTACCATCAACTATCGCATCACTGCTTACCACCAGGCGGGATTGCGGCCAAGCGCTAGTTTATAATTATAAAAAAAAAAGTAATGTTTAAACAGAGATCAATGCTTGAGTTTCCTTCTGGAATATGATACCTTAGAGAAGAAATTTAAAAAAAAATGCTAAATGGAGAATTCTTGACCGCTCCGTACATAGTTTGAAAGATCTTAATAATAACTATTAACAATTGCATCTCTGCTCACCACCAAGCGGGATTGCCGTGAAGCAGTAGTATATAAAATGAAAAAAAAAAAAAACTATATAACACGAATGCTACATGGTTTTGATTGCTGATTCCCTACATACTGCAATGATCTTCTGATTAGTTAATCCATAGTTTGAAAACAGGGTAATATTGCTATAGTGTCTTCCTGAGAAGTTTTTTTAACAGTTGAAGTGTTCTAAAGTAGGGCCGTATTTATAAGGGCCTGGGCCGTAAGGACTACGGGGCCATGTGTGCCAATAATAGAAACACATTATTGTCATTTCACAAATTTTCGGCCCTAAAATTGTAAACTGCACTGCAAATTACTTCTTACCATCCGGTGGGATTGAGGTCAAGCACTAATTTATTATAAAAAAAAATGTTAGTCATTGAATTCCAGTGCGTAAAATGGAACGGGGGCTGCACGAATTACATTTTATGAGCGTAGACTGGGGCCCCGGGGATCATGGGCCCTGGGCACTTGCCCAGAATGCCCAATGGAACAGAGACGCCTGTATCCAGTTCTTCCAGCATTTCGATAAAACTAATCCCATAACCCTTAAAGTCAAGGCATCCGTTACCCTGCTACCATCCGTACCTAGCGTCATAATATCCTCTAGGGCATTCACACCGGAATCCGTTGATCCTGTCCACACACTTGCCGCCGTTGGCGCAGGGGTTCGACAGGCATTCGTTGATGTTCGTCTCGCAGTGCTGGCCCGTGAACCCAGGGATGCACTCGCAAGTGTACCTGAGGAGACCAGGCCGATGTTAGAGGTTGATGTCTCTCATGTTGCTAAATCTAGCGTTAGGGTATTTTAATGACGAGGATGCATAGCAAAACAAAATATGTATATACAACACTGTTTTTTTTTTCTTTATGCGAAACCCGAAACACGTGATCAAATTTAAAAAAAAAAACAAAATTTCAAAATAGTATATAGTAAAAAACCACAAAGTTATGAGCTAGCTTGCTGCTTACGGGCAAGCGCGCGCGGTGCTTTGACCTCTGGCGTCAGCTGTCGTGCGCGCGCAAGTACTATGATCTATCGTAACCGCTCGGTAACCACAAGGCAACAATTTCTAAATGTATTTGTGAAAAAATATAACATGGTGTATGATCGATTCCATGGTGTGGAATCGATTCAGTTGCTTATTCTGAACAAACTATATTCAGGTTTCGCATTTATATAATTTATATTTTCAAATATTTTAAAGATTTATTTTGATTACATGCATCAGCCAAATGAAAAAAAAAAAAACTACTGAACCTCAGTTATATGACTGAAGTAAAAGATTTTTTCTTTTTTTTTTTGTTTAAATGAAAGCCAAGGAACTATTTAAATACCATGCGTTTAATTCTACTAAATGAATTGGAAACTTACTCAAAATAAGTATTGCTGCATGTAAAGAAAATAAAGAAGCATTAAAATTATGGTGATTGGTACATACAATATGTAAAGAAAACCCTGTCCGATCCGTGAAGGTATTGTTAGGTATCAATAACTGATTCTATTAATGGATACAAAGCCGGGGTAAACTTAAAAAAAATCCCATAGAAAAATAAATATTATTGCGCAAAAAGAGGTAACTTAATACATGTGCGGTAGGCAACCCTTCCGCGGGCGACGGGGGGCAAGGCACGCGGCACGTGGTCGCACCGCTTATAATAATACCGTCAAAATGGTGTTGTCACTTTATAAAATTAACAAATTTTGGGGAAGTTGTAATTAATTCGCGGGAAAATAAGATTATTTCAAAATTCGTTACTATTGTTTCTATGATGATTACGTAAAATTTTATATTATATTTGGTCATGTGTTTATCTAACCTTTACGAACCTTATGGGTCGGACAGGGTTTTCTTTACATATTGTGTCTTTAGAAGAAGGTGGATGGTATGATTACACGAATTTAGAAAAAGAATAGTCACCTTGCATGCTGTAGGTACTTTTAACAAAAAAATACCATATCCCCTACTAATAGTAATGGATATGCTAATTTATATAAGTGCAGTGCAGAAAATACAAAGCTCAATGCTATAGATGTGTATGATCTTAGAAGTTTACAGTTCATAGTTACTTAATTAATTATCTACCTAAGTAAAATGTATTCAAAGGTGATTTTTGAGTAACCATTTGGAACGAAAAAGTCCTAAAAATTTTTTCGTTGCAATTGAATTTCAACTTTGTTTACTATGACATTCAGTTTTTTGTGCCAGTACTTGAAAATTATCTCAAATTCCTGGTCAGCTTTTAGCCCGATTGTGATACTCACAATAAAGTAGAAAGAAATAAACATTACTGCTTAAAATAAAAGTACGATTCTTAGTTTCTTACCTATTGATACCATCGATGCAGGTGGCTCCATTCCTGCAGGGGTTGGAGTAACATTCGTTGACGTTTATCTCACAGTTGCGGCCCGAAGTTCCAGGCTTACAGCGGCACTGGTAGCCACCTATCAAGTCTTCGCAGTGGCCTGGAGAAGATCGGAAGATGTTAGGATACTAATATCTTACGATGTAGACACAGTCCCCCTTCTGACATTAGTTCCAGACTTAACCTATAAGTCTGTATGTATTTGTATTTCGAACTTTATTGAGGTTAAATTAAAGTTCTTAATACATAAGTAACAATTTAGTCCCGAACTAAGCTATGATTTTATATAAAGAACTGCATTTTTATCGTAGTTAAGTGCATAATTCTATTACCATTTAGGTGGTTTAAATCTGATCTAAATAAATGCTTTTGAAAACACCGAAATGAAATACTATAACGAAGAAACATAACTAAATGAGATTCTTAAAAATTAAATGATTCTACTAATTATAACTCTGCTAAATTGAGGAGTGCAACTGTTACGTAGCATGACAACTAAACTGACTATTATCACGTTTAGCCGGTTAACTAAGTCACGTGGTTTTTTTTGTTTGCCTTTATGTATTATCAACTAAACAATTCTTGTGTTCATCACTAGTCACTATACATAGTATTGTATAAAGTCATGTGTTTTTTAAATGAACAGACAGCTGTGCTGCTGGGGAGTTTGTTCCGCCACTTCTTCTTCCCAGCGAAAGCACTAGGAAGTGTCGATGGGTGGGCATTTTCGGGGACTGTCTTATGTAATATTGACGTTCAAAAAGTGCTAATTCTCAGCCCAATTTGAATAAGTGACTTTTGATTTTGATTTAAACAAATAGATCGTATATATTTTAAAGGAGGGTAGTATTACAACAGGGTGATTGCCTAACACATTATCAGTAGCAAGGGATTTCATTTTGACAGTTCAACAATATTCGTTATTTACGTTGTTGAATAGACACACTTTTTAATACATGGAGCAATGGAAAAGCAACATGCTTCGAAATGATTCCAACTGATATTAATAGTGACTTACGTAATTAGGGTGCAGGTCAGAATGCAAAAAAACTATCTTTGGTTGTCTTAAACATAGCGTGACACATCGATTGTGCACTAACACAATACACATTCATCACGGTGAATCACTTGAAAGCATCACTCTGAGCTTAATAAAAACGTGAATAAAATGTAAATGCAATCACTGTAGACTTATCAATGTTTCATTCAATGATGACGTCACACTCGTCCTCAAAAGCCTCTTCTCATTCAGAGAAGGAATGACCATTAGGTAATGGCTGTGCTTACTAAATGTCTGTTCATTGCTAAACGATATAAGTTCAAATCTTTAAGATTACCCGACGTTCTATCATCATCAATATTTAACCGTAAATGGAACGTGCATTCACGGGAGACTAATTGTTTGTCTTATTAGTATTGAACCACTTAACTAACAATATAATGCCTAAAAAATAAGTCCCTGGATCTTCAGGCAATGTGAAGATTCCCTTGTTTACAAACTAAAATAATTTTAAGTAAAATCTTTTTCTTTCTATTTCATTAAGAAAAGTATAGAAGATAACATTTTAGTTTAGTCCTGTCAAATTAAGATAGTCCATAGACAGTTTAAACGCGATTTAAAACTTGGACAACAACAAATATAATAACATAAAATATAAACAACAACAGATTCAGGGACTTGTTTTTGAGATATTATATTGTTATTTAACCGGTTGAATGCTAATTAGAAAACAATAAAAAATCCATTCTGTCACGCATGAATCCACGTTCCATACGAAAGGTACGATTCGTTCATAGTTTGATTATAGAAAGACGAGTAATCATAAGGATTTGAACTTATATTGTTAAGGAATCGAGGCCTATATGTTAGTACTAAAGTTTACCTCCAAACTGGCAGGGGTTGGACTCGCACTCGTTGATCTGGGTCTGACAGACCCTGCCGGTGTATCCTGGATGACAGTTGCAGGTGAAGCTGTTGTCTCCGTCGATACACTCACCGCGATGACAAGGCGCTGATAAACAGTCGTTGATATTCGTCTCACATGACATTCCTGTGGGTTTAAAGACATGATGAGGAACATGGAACAAGCCGAATAATGGTTATTTTTTTGTTCGAGTTCATGATAATGATAATCTCTGAATTAAGGAAAGAGTAACTATCCAAAGAATAGCCAGTAGATTTATGACGTCAAAGTTCAATCTCTAATGTAAAATTATGCCGATCTACAAAAAAACAAATGGTTACTCGGTGGTAGGCCATAATATCGGCTGCCGGCAGAAGTTACCACCACCAGACAAGGTCTTGCCGCCAAGCGATTCGACGTGTTCCGGCATGATGTCTGGTGAAGCCGTACGGAGGACGGATCTGAGCAGTTGTGTTGCGATGTGTGCCGGGTATGATGCACCAAATGTTGCTGTGTCGAAGAGTTTGGTCGTGGAGGGTCTCCAGATCAATCTCCCTCTGACGCAGCATCGTTGGTCGTGTGTTGTTGGGTTTAACATTCCATCACCTCGCTCAACTGCCGCCTTCCTTCCTATTCACTAAGTTTTTTAAGGGAATAGGCTTAATAAACTAGCGCGCTTTACCATCGGCATTGCATCACGGCGTCAAGCACTAGTAATACAACTATAAAAAAGGTAGGAGATAAAATCTTACCAGTATATCCAGGGGGGCATTCGCAGGTGTATCCAGCAACTGAGTCATGGCAGGTCCCGCCATTACGGCAAGGACTCGATGCGCAATCATCTATATTCACTTGACAACGAGCGCCAGTAAACCTGAAAGAAGAGTGAGATTAGTAAAGATTTTTACTCACAAATAGGGTAGTTGACTAAACAAAACTAATTAGTCCGTCAGTCAGATTTCCAAAATATACTAGACATGTATTTTTTCTTTTTTCATATAAACAAAAAATGAAGACGACACAGTGCGTTGAAAACTCGTGTGACGTCACTGCACGCTACACTTTTTACCGAGCAGTAACGTCACCAGCCACCGCTCCTGATCTTTGATGACTGATGATATTTGTCAATTTTTATTCGTTTGATAAAACAAAATATACGTATTCAATATTTTTCTATAGTCTGAATGACGAACTAAATAGAATCAATTTTTTTTTACCCAGGAAACACCCGTTATAGGGGATACGGAACCTGAATATAGTTTGTTCAGAATAAGCAACTGAATCGAATCCAAACATTTTTAAACATTTTTATGTTTTTTTCCAAGTACCTACATTTAAAAATTGTTGTAGTGTGGTTGCCCAGCGCGCAACACAGCTGACGGTAGATCAAAGTACTAGGCGCGTGAGACAGGGCCGGGCGGGCGAGAGGTGCTTTGACCATATTTTTGTTGGGACAACCAAGTACGATTTAGCCCATAACTTTCTGGTTTTTCATGACATCTTTTTGAAATTTGGTACATAGATTGTTTACTTAAAAATATTGAACACGTATTTAAGGTTTCCCAAATAAAAAAAAAACGTAGTAGAATACTTTAAAGTTACATTTGATATTTTTGCAAAAAAAATGGCAATAGCAAATTAAATGATCAAGAGTCCAAGTGTGTTCACTGTGTTGAGTACTAATGCTACCTATATTAATCCCTATAAGGACGATTCCTGCTTAAAGCGTAAATTATTAATCGACCCAAAAACGAATCCTTTTCGGTTTCACTTATAGATGCAGCTGTAGTCATCATATACATAGATCCATTTCTGAGCAGTTAGTTCTTGGTTAGGAGGTGCTTAAGCCGAAACTTTTCAATTACATAATTATCTTTGTTATATGTACTAGCAGTTTCTGTTGTGAATTTGTTAAAATTAGTTTTTTGTTATACGCGTACCCACTTAGCTAGTGTCAATAAAATGTTTTTTATTTTAATAATCTGTAATGTATAAGTGAGGAATTGTTATTGGCTGTCAGTCCAACTTACAGTTTCTTAAATGATTTCTTTAGCTATAAGTCCTCCATGCTTAATAAAATTTCCTCCATGCTTAATGAATTATCTTCAAAATGTGCAGTAGTTGGTTTGGCGATCGTAAAGGAGTGAAAATATCATGCAGGTTCTCCAAAAGGTCATAGATAAAACATTGTAGTTAGGTATATTTAAAGTAAATGTTTAAACGTAAATGATATAAGTAGGGATGTTGGCATACCCTATCACACAGGAACACCTAAACGCGTTGATCATGTCGTGGCATATCCCTCCGTTGAGACAGGGGTTATTGGCGCATTCATCTATCTCCACCTCACATTGTGTACCCGTAAAACCTGGAAGAAAGAAAAGAATATAATTAAATTATGTGTTAAGATGGGCAACGGAAAAACTAAGACTAGATGGGTTGCATATAGGAATGGTCAAGATCCGGACAATTTGGATAACACACTTAAGATGACGGAAGAACAGATTGGTTTGAAACTATATGGCATGTTCGTCTGCAGGATGAACAATTAAACATCAAGAGAAGTACACTGATAAAATGTCTTATAAAAGATTAGGTCAGGATATATTAAGGCTACACTGCCGGCAGTAGTGCGGAGGATGGTCGGCAGCTCAGAGTCGTGGGACGCGGTGGTGTCCTTCTGCGAGGACGTGATGTCGCAGAAGGAAGCTACGGAACGGGAGAGGGAGATATCAACTCCCTTCCCGGGCCGCAGAATGGGTCCAGGGGCGAGGGACATGGGGAAGTCCCCGCCCCCCTATTGATGGACCCCGAGGCGGAGGCGCGCGCGAGTGTCGGCGCGCGCCTTTGAGACGATGCACGGGGTAGTTTAACACCCCACTACTCCGTGCAGGAGACGAGGCCCGGACAGACCGGGCCAGCACGAGGGGTGTGGGGGCGTGAAAGAATTTAGACTCCCACGCGCGCTCGTGGTAGAAGACACACCGGGGTGGTTTTAGTCGGCGCGAAATGGAGGAAATTAAGCAGGAAAGCGGAACCCGGGCTCCAACGCGAAGGCCACGGATGCAACTGGAATAAACGCTGAGATGATGATGATGACTATACGTTGCTACACACAAGGATGACTCCCATTATGAAAGAAGGATTTAAGCATTATAAAGCGTATAATTTTTCTTCAAAACCAATTAAAATAAGTTTTCAAATGTTACAAACAAAATAATAATCACAGCTGTTTACTGCCTTTCAAGTTGAAGTTAATGTCTTGTTTAAAGTGACTTAGTTTAAAGTATAGGCTTTAAGTCAGCGGGCCATCGTAAAATGTTATACATAATGGTGACTACAATGTTCAATTTAATGTAACTTAGTTGTGTGGCAGGGATAAGTTTACGTTTTATGTTCCGCTGAGGACTTGTGAAAACTGAAGTTATTCAATAAGTAAACAAAAGCAATAAAATACAGGGTTAAATGAGTTAGTAAAACTCTGCAGATATGATGCCGATAGAATAAAAAAGGAATTATTTCAAGTCAGAGGCTGTTGACGCCGTAGTTGGTAGATAATTGAATAAAATCTTAATTTTTCTCAGATGACCAAAGATATCAATTTTTCACAGCTTTGTTGGACTACTGAGATGATAATCGAATTTAGCCTTTAAAGTAGGTACATCCCCCATAATCATAAACGCTGCTTAAAGTTAACTAGTGATTAGCAAATCTTTAAACATACATTTTAGACGTTTGCATGTCACTTAACTTTAGTCATTTATGAATAAACCCCTTAAACTCTGTGATATTTATTCATAAAGAATGATTAAAGTAAAGTTATGTTAAAAGGTCAAAAGTTTATAGTTGAAGAATCGCCAATCACTACATAACTTTAAGCAGCGTTTATGAATAAGGGGGCATATTACTAAATGCTTGGATCGATTAAGCGCGTCGTTCACTGGTAAGTCGTGGTACGGCCCCGATGTTGTCTCTATGTGGAGGCGCAGACGGCTATGCCTCTTTCATACATTCTAACTATGTAGGTAAGTAAATACGCGTCCGTCTGAAAAAACGAAAACCTTCTCGGGCCGCGACTCTTCTTTTTAGTCGGTACACTCTTGCCGGAGTGGTCGTGATCATCATTATGAATCACGATGAGTGATGGTTTTAGTTGCGCAGCGCCACTCATCACAAACTGTATTCCTGCGACCTACTGCTTCTAAAGTCGAGATATGTGAGCGCACTGCCATTTCCTACAGAAAACGTAGAGGCAGCGCGCTACTTCTGCTCTTGTGCTTTGACGCTGCCTCGACTGCGTGTGAACGACGCGCCTTACGAAACCGTTTCTTGGCCAACAACGGAACCAAGAAATTAGAAATATCCAACGCTCACTAATCGAAGCCATGAATAACTATTGCACTCACGGTAATCAAATGAAACAAAAGCATACAAAGAGAAGTTGAGTCCATCACCTTCTATTGTCCTAAAATCAAATTATACATTACAATAGAACCCATACAATAGACTGCTCGCTCAGTTCATACAGACTTCACATGAATACCATTATGACGGACAAACAGATTTTATGTTTATACCATAGACCCGTCTCTCGAGAATGCTAATTGACGTCAGCGTTCCAGTCTCATCAAAACCATACCATCAACAACCCCATTCAAAAAACTACCTTAAACCACCTTTATAGGACTCATAATTGTTCTTTGTTAACCCAGCCCAACACTGTACTGGATGATGAAGTGTGACAAAGAGATATGAACTGTAATTCAGAGCGCTAAAGTTGTTATTTCAAAGATTAAATGAGAAGTGCTCGAGGCAGGACAATCTAGCTCCGACCAGTATCGAGTGTGCCCTTTTAAAGAAGCAAAAATAAAGCTGCAGTTTCATGAACTGTATGTTACAGACATTAAGCTCAGATCCGTTTGTTTATGTAACGTTTTAAGTTGGCAACATTATTCTTAAGAAAATCACTATCCCGCCAAATTGGGAATGTCGTTCTGCATAGCAAAAAATGAAAATAATCCCAGTTGAACGACTCTTATGTGCAATGTCTTAGAGTGCAGTTTTTCTGATGGAAATAATCTTAAATGGACGACCTTTTAAGTCTAAGTAAATTAAATATTTAAATAGCGGTTCTATAGTGGTAGAATCTTACTTTATTTTATGAAAAAAAACAAAGGAAATTTGCAGATATTCTTTGCTTTTTTTTTTGTTTGTTTGTTTGGTACAAACCAGTTCTAATCGAAATCGAGGGGATGAAATGTAACTTGATGGAGGCAATGCTTTCATAAAACAAGCTAACATAACCACTCCTGCACACCTACATATATGGAAATAAATGAAAGACAATGGCGCCGATTCTGTTGTTTACAAACTAAACTAATTTTAAGTTATGTGCATCTTTTTCTTTCAATTTCATTAAGAAAAGGACAGAACATTAAATGTCAGATAACTTCCGTGCGTTCAGGCGCTTTTGCCATACCTATTATTGGAATCAATTGTAACAGCTTATACCTACTTAGGACCCATTAACTTAATCAAATTTTATTCCGTGGTATTTGGCAATCTGGGCTTCTCCCAGTTGCAATTATGTCCCTTTGTGCCGATTGGCCTAGTTCTGTTCTGTCTCCTGCTTTATATGGAGGGAAGTGGAAAAAATATCTTTTTTCTTACTCCTCCGCTATTCTTTTCTGATTAATTTCGTTGCGGGACCCAAGACAGTTGAATCGTTTCTCCGGGACTCGTCGAGCTTCATTGCTCGGCGTTTTTCTGGCGGTCTCCACTATTGATTCTGGCTTTCAGGAGTTGCAGTGGTTGGGAAAAACGTGTGGCGGGTTTTGTCCAAAAAAAAAAAATGTCAGTTAATGCAGAGACCTGTCAAATTAGTGCGCTTCTGACGTAAACTGGCGTATTTTTAGTCGCCATGTTTATAATCGCGTCTTAACTGTCTATGGAGTATCTTAATTTGACTGGATTAATGATGATTCAAATGTTATCTCTTATCCTTTTCTAAACGAAATGGAAAGAAAAAGATGCACTTAACTTAAAATTAGTTTAGTTTGTAAACAACAGAATCGGCGGCAATGACACTAAATTTATGTTCATCATCATTATCATCAACCTTTTTATCGTCCCACTGCTGGGCACAGGTCCCCTCTCCTACAGAGAAGGATTGAATTTAATTTTAGTGCATTTTATTATTTATATTTAATTAAGAAAATTACTAAAGATAAACATAAATTTAGTTTTCCTGTGAAATTAGTCCGCGCCTAACATACATTGATGTTTTTTCAGTAACGATGTTTTTATATACGTATAAACTATCTATGGAGTATTTTAATTTGACAGGACTAAACTAGCATTTATCTTCTGTTCTTTTCTTAATGAAATAGAAAGAGAAAGATGTTTCAAGCTTAAATTTAGTTTAGTTTATGAATAAGAGAAGTATAAGTTAGTCAACAGAAAAAAATGCAGGCAAATGAAGGAACGCGGTTGGGTTTTAGTTGGTCAAAGTCTGAAAAGCCCTCGCGACGTCATTTGAAGAAATCCCAAGCAAAAAATTACTAACTACTTACATATGCACAGTCGGTATACGTCACTTGATTTTAGAAGCGTTGATGTTAATGCTAATGCTGAATTAACAATACTCAAAAACAATGTCAATAAAATGTGTTATAACTAGCCGGTTCTATGAGCGATATAGCCTATTGTGTGGTGATGGTAAGGTTATGGAAGGGATGCCCCGCCTTCTTCTGCCGGCGCATGCAGTGGTCATTGGAACTAAGACATGAGAGATGAGCGTTTTTTTGGGTATAAGTACAAGGAGACTGAAGAACCTATAATAAAAAAATAATTCGAAAATAGAATGGGATGACAGATATGGCTTTCTGTCACGCTGTTCTATTTTTGAATTAAATTTTTTTCGTGTACTTATGCTATTCTGCCATACACTACTATATTTCCGCCCATAAAGTCTGCAATTGCGGTTCAAGTGTTTATAATATTTTGTCTCTAATCGTGATATTGAGTTTCTATGTTCTAAATTATTTGTGCCTGATAGATGGGACAATAGGCTTGGTGTGCTCAAACTGGCGAAATGTGGGTATAATGAAGATGCACCTCTGCCTAACCTTAAAGGCATGAGGTTACATTTATATCGGAGGTTAAACTCTTTCCAATATATGAACCTGCAATCATCCAGCAGCAGGATTAAGAATGAACAATGATTTGTAAACTGTTTAGTTAAAAGCTGATAGACAATATTAATTTCCGTACATTATTGGTTTAAAAATACCTTTTCACACGTGAAAAACCGAGGTGGATACGCGATATTGCTATAAGCAATATAGGTACGACGGCACATCAACCTACTACAATCTGTCAGATTTCTGTATTAGATTTTCAACTTTATCTCTAAAGTACGAAGGCTCAAGGTTGAATGGAAATATTTGACAGTTTCGGGTAGCTTGACCTGCTGTCGTATGTACCTAAATAAGATTATTTTAAAACTTTTACAAATTAGTATATAAAATATGTTAACATATCTACAGGGAGCTAAGAAAGTAACATTTGCAGACAACGGTTCCACCCATCGCTGTGTTAATCCAAGTATTCTTAATATACCAAGTACATATATTATTAATATATCCTATAGTTTACGCCGTGCCTCTACCGTCACGATTTCGGATCACAAGCCACAATGAGAATGTTTGGTGCATGTTAATCGCTACTATTCGCATACATGAATGTCTAATACCAGTTTTAAATACATATGGCCAGCTGGTTCTAAATGCTTTAAATATTATGTATTTATTACTATGGAGGTATTTCTTTGGGAAACCCCGAAAGATGTGGGAATCGTAGGTTTGTTAAGATTTAAAAGGGCCTTCGTTATTATAAGATACTTATAAAGGGTGACAGAGAAACTCGACGTATTCCTTGAAAGGCATTATATTTGAGGCCGTTAGCATCAAATTTAGACCAGTTAACTAGGATTCTAAACTTGATGCTTACCGAGCTGTGGAGAGTCTTCAAGTCTTTTTTTTTGTTTTTTTTTTTTTTTTTACGGACAAATCACACAGATTGAGCTAGCCCCAAAGTAAGTTCGAGACTTGTGTTATGGAATACTAACTCAACGATTATATTTTATAATAGATACATATATAGATAAACATCCAAGACCCAGGCCAATCAGGAAAAGATCGTTTCCCATCATGACCTGGCCGGGGATCGAACCCGGGGCCTCCACGTCGCAGTCAGGCATGTTGACCGCTGCGCCACGGAGACCGACAAAAATTATTAAGACTTATAGAATAAATTACAGACTTATTAATAAATCTTATATAATTAAAAATTACTTAAGACGATTATGAAAAAACTACCCACTCCTTTTCAAACATTTCATTGATACGTAACTGCTTGTCCATACACAACATCATAATCATCATTGACATAATCTCAGAAATACAAAGTATGACAAAAAATTTTGACCCATAGGTCACGGGACTTATTTTGTTGCTAATATCCTCTAGTATAAGCCCTACCCTTTTTCCAAGAAATACGTGGAGTTTCCCTGTAATCATCTCCACCAAATGGTCATCATTTCTACGGCTACTAGGTAGATGGATTCCTGATCACGGTATGAAGAAAATAAAGTTCTTCACGCCGTGATCCTTTTTATAGGATCCTTTAGAAAATTTTACTTACATAGTTATTTCCTGCTAAATTATTTCAAGGAATTTAAACTTGTTTTCTAGAAATTGGGTTGTATCCTAAAAAATAATTTAATGTCCATCAAATAGATTTATAAAAATATTGAACACGTATTTTTTATTTTTACTTTCATTCAAATACTTAGGAAGGTATATTTGAATTAAAGTCCAGGTTTCCTCAAAACCCACCTTTTCATTAGTTATTGGTGACCAAGATATAGTTAGAAAGTACATATAACTTAGAAAAGTTGCATTGGATAGATGTTTGTTACTATTTCAAATGCTGAAAATTGGCACACAGTTCATAACCAGGAACATTACATGGGATACTTTTTACTCCGATACTCCCAAGGGATCGAAACTTACGTGGGGGAAACCGCAGAGCGCAGCTAGTGTTACCAATAATAGGAAAAGTTAACTTGTTTGCAGTAAAAACTCTTGACATGTCTCTTGGTAGTTTTGATTGATATATGGATTCTTAGATGGGTGAAGATGGATTCTATGCATTTTTTACGGTACTAAATGTATGATTTGCTTTATAAATTATTTCGCAAAAAGCTTGCAGATTAATGGCGCACACTTGAAAATAACATTTCTTTTGATAGTACTGCCGATTTCTTTGTTTACAAACTAAACTAAATTTAAGTTTAGTCCGTCATTTTCTTTTCTTTTCTTGTCTAGTCCATTACGAAAAAGATAGAAGATAAATATTTATTTAGTCCTGTATGTGAAATGTACATTTCTATATTGGAATTAAATGTCTTTGACCAGAAATAGAAAGAGAAAGATGCACTAACTTAAATTTAGTTTAGATTTGTGAACGTAATCGTTATTTTTTTAAAGATGGATCTCTAAGCAGATGTCCTAGAATTATAAAAAGGAAAACATAGACAACGGTCGTTGTTTTTTTTTAAATAATACAGTTCAAAGACCTGTAGAGATGGTTTTATAAAAACTATAATGTCGTCATACAGTGCAGGCATGCCCTTATTTGTAGTGGTGTGACAAGTTCGAGCTCAGTCGAGCATCGCGAAGAAACACGAGTAAAACCAGATGAACTTGTGGTCCCGATATAATGACAACTTAATTCCTTGTTGTTTTAACGAAATGTTATGACTTTGTGTAAGCTAAAGAGGCAGGGATGATAATACTGAATTACATGACTCTCTTGTTCACAAACTAAATTAATTTTAAGTTTAGTCCCTCTTTTTCTTCCTAATTCATTAAAAAAGGACAAAAGAAAAAATATTAGTTTAGTATTGTCGACACGCCACGACAGGTGACCATGATAATAACATAGATGATGATAATGGCGCCGATTCACATGTTCACAAACTAAACTAATTTTAAGTTAAGTGTATCTTTTTCCTTCTATTTCATTAAGAAAAGGATAGAAGATAACATTTTAGTTTAATCCTATCAAATTAAGATATTTCATAGACAGTTTAGACCCGATTATAAATATGGCGACAAAAAATACAATAATTTACGTCAGGCGCGGTCTAATTTCAGCATCATCATCATCATTACAGCCGAAAGACGTCCACTGCTGGACATAGGCCTCCCCCAAGGTTCTACACGACGACCGGTCCTGCGCCTCCCGCATCCAGCGGTTTCCCGCGACCTTCACTAAATCGTCGGTCCAACGTGTCGGGGGTCTACCCACGCTACGTCTTCCCGTGCGTGGTCGCCACTCGAGAACCCGTCGGCCCCATCGGGCATCGGTCCTACGGGCAATGTGTCCAGCCCACTGCCACTTTAGTGTTACAATTCTTCAAGCTATGTCGGTTACTCTCGTTCTGCGGATCTCCTCATTCCTGATTCGATCGCGCAGTGAAACCCCAAGCATCGCCCTCTCCATTGCCCTTTGAGTGACCTTGAGCCTTCTTATAAGGCCCAATGTTAGCGACCACGTCTCAATTCCATAAGTCATCACTGGGAACACACACTGGTCGACGACTTTTGTCTTGAGACACTGTGGTATTTCGGACGAGCAGATTTTACGTAGCTTCCCGAAAGCAGCCCAGCCGAGTTGGATTCGACGATTGACCTCTTTCTCGAAGTTGGACCTTCCTAACTGGATAGTTTGTCCCAGGTACACGTAGCTGTCAACAACTTGGAGAACAGAGTCTCCAATCTTTATAGGAGTAGGTACAACATGGGCATTAGACATGACTTTCGTCTTATCCATGTTCATTTTAAGACCGATTATATTCTGCATTTTTTTGAAGACAAATGTATAAGATAAATTTTGAAATAATATACAGGCTGTATCTGACATCGTAACGCAAACTTCGCGAGAAGGCTAGAGACCGCATGCCCCAACAAAATTATGGTAGTCATTTATATCGTTAATGAGCGATTACAGAAATAACAGTGTTTAAAAAATGTGTCGGCTCGGCCTTTGCACGTTGCAAGCGTGCCGCCGCGCGTGTTTGTGGGTATGACGTTGACCCCTGATGTGAACTCTATTAAATCAGCTGATAGGATAGTTTTTCGAGTTTTGTTCACATTGCGCTTTTTTGTGTAATGAGCGAATTAATTATTTTTTACTTTAAAATCTTATTGGGTTATAAAAGTATAGCAATTCTGAACAGTTTAAAGTGAAAAACACTGCATATTTTTTTTTAATCATGAAAAAGCCGACGAAAAATTCAACCTGTGGGGGGTTCAGAATCATGTACTGGATCCATAGTACTCGTTTGTGCGTCGATGTCAGATACACCCTTTATATACATAGTAAGTTACAAAAAAGCACAGTTATGTATTTACTGTATTACAATTTACGATTTGCACTTATTGGAAACAATCTATATTAATTTTAACGCATATAGTCCATTTCAAAGCTTCTTGCAGATGGCTTGTTGTATCACTATTCACGCAATTTGTGTTTTTACATTTAAGGACTAGTCTTCAAGGAAACCGTAGAAATCTTAAATTAATAACAATTAGTAGAGATTATGGATAGGTATAAAGGCAGATCTAACATAAGTCTAGGCATAAAATGAACACCTTCAACAGGAAGTGTTAGGTTAAAGGGCAGAGGTGTCACTTACCTGTTACCCCCCCCCTCTTGCCTTCCGTGGGATGAGAATCAATGAGTTGCTGAATGAAGATAGCTTTGCAATTTTCATTCATATTTCTTATACAAGGGAAATGGTTGTATAGTATCTGCTTTAGTTTAGGTACGGACTATCTTTAGTACTTAATATAATCAAAAAACAATTGATGAAAACAGAAAAAATCTGCCAGACTTGAGTTAAAAGTGCAAAAATTCTTGGAGAACATTGGACTAGTTCAGCACTATACTAATTGTAATTGTATTATCCTCCAGATGGAATTTCGGTAACTGTACCCATTCTTAATGTAGACCAATACTAACGCTAAGCCCGGAAAATAGTATCTAGCTAAGTATAACACTATATACTACATAGTATGCAGACCACCCTAAATAACTGGATATTAATAATTCCCCTATTCCAGGACATCAAAACGAAAAAGAAGAAATAAAACAAAACAATCTCAGAATAATTATGCATTATTAACGTAAAAAAATTATACCATATCAACTTGACTATAACCCGGACATTTAAAGAAGGTAGCTGTGTATAAGCACATTAGTTTCATAGACTGTGCTATATTACTTGGTCGGATTATTCATGGGAGTAAAACCGTTCCAGAGAGTGGTCTTGCCCGCACCATTGCGTTTCTGACATTTTTTAACATGTTATGTCCACTTGGCTTGTGTTTTGAGTTTAATGGACTGTCTTATAGTGTCCTCCGACGTTTTATAAACTGTAAACTAGTTACGTACGTTAGAACGAAGTCGGAAAGCTTAATAGGTAGATTAAGACGTTACTTTTAATGTTTCTTTAATAATAATAATAATTTGGATTATTCGGATTGGTACAGAATCCATATTTGGCTACTACTACAAAAATCTTAACCCTATGTTAGTAAAGATAATAAGTAAAAAACAATATTTATTTAATTGCGAGCTCAGCCAGACACTCCACACTGTCTGACTAAGATCCTCATGAAACTCTCCATTATTTGTAGTCGATAATATCAGCGACTACATTCAAAATGCTGTTAGTGCTGCCCCGCTCTCTGCGTAGCAAGGAGGCGGTTCTCTTGCCTATAATATGGCATGAAAGCCATCAACACGAGCTTCTGCAAACATGCCAGATGCACTACAAAAACGGGGCAAACCCAGCAACATCCTGAAACCTTTGTTGTATTGGATGGAGCTCGGTGGTAGGCCATAACATCGGCCGCCGGCAGAAGTTACCACCCACCAGACAAAGCCTTGCCGCCAAGCGATTTGTCGTGTTCCGGCATGATGTCTGGTGAAGCCGTACGAAGGACGGGTCTGATCAGTTGTGTTGCGATGTGTGCCGGGTACGATGCGCCTAGTGTTGTTGTGTTGGGAGTTTGGTCGTGGAGGGTCTTCAGATCAATCTCCCTGTGGCCCAGCATCGTTGGTCGTGTTGTTGGGTTTAAACATTGCATCACCTCGCTCAACTGCCGTCTTCCTTCCTATTCGCTCAGTTTTTCTGAGTGAATAGGCTCTTAATAAACTAGCGCGCTTTACCATCAAAAGAAGCGCTAGTTTATAATTAATTAAAAAAAAAATTGGAGCTTGTGTTGGATTTAAGCTTCAATTTGAACTTCAACTTAGTTTAAACTGGGCCAAGCAGACTGAATAACGATACTTCATTGGCGATGACCATCATGAGATATCACCAGCCTGTATTGTAGCACTACTAGGCAAATACCTCTTAAAATGTAGCAAAAATGAGTACCAGCACGTGTGCTCAGTGCGAGATGGTGACTACAATTTTGAGGATTATTTAATAATTGTTGCTCCAAAAAGGTCGAAAGTCGCAGGAAGCCGATGGTGCGAGCAGCACAAGGCCGGTCATTGTGGAAAGGCTTTAGGGAGGCAGTGGACTTCTGCATATAGGTTGAAGAAGACGAAAGACGAAGAAGACGAATTAAGAGAATTTAATAGTTAAAAATGTATGGTTAAACAGTAACTTATACTTCACGTTAAGTATTATCAATTTAGTGGTTTACCTAAACCTCTGGACTTAGCCAATTTATACTTTTTTATATTAATGCAATACCAAACTACCTGAAACTAGAATTTTCTGCTAAATAATATTTCTTGACAGTGAGACAAAGTAAGTGCCCATAGGTTCTGCGAAAATCTCAAAAGTTAAGTGAAGTTAAGCTTGAAGTGAGCTTTCAGTACCTTGGTCTTAGCGATAAAAACACCCATTGTTTCACCCTTTATAAACTCTTCATATTTATGTTATGTGATTTATACGGTGTACAGCGACAGCCTCCGTGGCGTACGTAACGGTAGCGAAAGCGGCTGCTGCACAAGGAGGCGCGGATTCGATCCCCGCGCAGTGCAAATATTTGTATGCATGAATATGAATATTTGCACTGGTCTGGTCGTGCCTCTGAAAGCACGTTAAGCCATTCGTCCCGGTTGCCATACCAATATTAATTAATGGCAGTCGTTACGGGTTGTTGGAGCCCTCAAAAGTTCAGCAATTGGTCTAACTGCAATGCTTCGATATCGTCTTCGAGTTATAGAGGTCAGACGGTAGTCGCTTCACGGAAAATATGGAAGTTTAGCCAAAATCAACAGTGAGACCAGTATAGCGGACCCCAGACTCCAAAGCTGAAAAAGCTTCGAATGCAGCTGGGATTAACGCTGAGATGATGATGATGATGAATTTATATGGTGTACAGACGACAGCACATCAAGCTACTACAAATCTGTCAGATTTCTTTATTAGATTTTAAACGTTATCTCTAAAGCATTAAGGCTCAAGGTTGATTGGGAATATCTGACAGTTTCGGATAGCTTGACCTGCTGTCGTCAGTACATAATAAAGAGTATTCTATTCCATTCTGGTATTAGTGGAGTATTCTATTCTAGTATTCATGGGAAAGACATTTAAGTCCACGCTTTTTTGTCCCTAGTTTTCACAGTGAGATGGTTACATTATCGTTCTGCTGGAGTTAGTCTTAGACTGCCAGTCTTAGTTAATAAATAAATAAATAACACACAATTCTCACGGTTTTAGGCCATTAGAAAATGCGGCGACACCAAATTAAGATGTGCCGATAGATACCCTTCGACTTGGCGTTAAGCAATAACTGATTGTGTTAAATGATTTTAACACTTAAAGCGTTGATAATGACGGGAACTGAGATTATCGGGGTCTAAGTTTTTGGTTACTTTTCGTCTTTTGGAATGAGATGTGTATATGATAATGGGTGTAGCTAAAAGAGGAGCGAAGGACAACTTGACAATGCCATTGTTATGTACTTGCTTACTTTTGTGCAAGTAATTCCTTTACTTGTCCACTTAACCGTACATATTGGCTTAAGTTTTAGCGAGCTACTTCGTGTTATTTTGTTTTAAAATAAGAGAAAAAGTTAAAAGGTCGGGGCAGTCAATATTGATTATTTATATTTTTTACATTTTCAGAAATAGTTCCTTATTTAGGTCTGTCATTTTAATTGGAATACAATAATTATGCATGATTTTAAAAGATATTCTTAAGTTAATTTTTTTTTGTCATGAGTCAAATGAACACCATATTTTTGTACGCCTACTGGCATAACACAGCGCCCAGTTCTACATAAGACCTGTACCTATTTAGCTGTGATAGCAAATAAAATGATTTCAGTCTTAAGCTATTGAAGCTTTTTACTCAATAATGGATATCATTATAAGACTATCATGTCAAACATTGATCCCGCGGGAATATAGGAATAAAAATATCCTACATATTATATGTTATTTTTGGTTACAAACGTCCATTTTGTACACATATATGCAATTTTATAGCAACCATATCCATACGCAAAACAAAGTCGTCACGCGGACCTGCTTCCTCAGTCTTTCTCTCAATGAAAATACAGGGGACAGAAATAATATTACGTATTATAGCACAATGTTTAGCGCAGCGCAGCGTAGCAAAGATTACGTTAACTGTGACGTTGATAGTGAGGTCTGCGCGCAATCGTTTCCGCGTCAAGACAATGCGCAGGCGCAGACGCTCTCATCGCCATGGGAATCAGGTCCCAGATAGGGCTGGTACGGTTACTGGTTGTAATTGGAGCAACCAATATTCGTTACTGATTATTGCAATTTATGGGTAAAAATGAAATACTGTAAAAATAGACGTAGTGAGTGCTATGAAACTGTGGTGGTTTCTAGAGCTGATATTGAGCATATTTATCTTAACCTGCAATTTATTGTTTTGATAAGACAAAATTTTAAAGGGAAACATTGAAATAAAAACATGTTTCTAAGGTAAAGATTGGTTTAAAGGTTCTTAGCCCTTTTAAAAATTTATGCAAAATTTTTTCGTGTGTCGAGTAGAAATGAAATTTGAAAGTTTTATATTTTTAAAGTTTTTAAGTGTAAATATGTACACCTAAAAACTATGAAAATATAAAATTTTACTATAATACTAATAAAAACACTTTAACACTTTATCGATAAAGTTGAACATCCATTAAAGCTGACAGATTGCAATATTGTCTGTTTCTACATTACTTCTAGATCAGATAATCGTTTAAGCCTGTGAGTAACGAAAGCGAGTTTTCAATTCTGATTAAAATAACGCCCCTCCCCCTTTTCTTTCTGCTTCCCATAACAGGGAAAATAAATATTTTTTCTTTCTTTCTATATGTAATGACGAAGTGCCAACCCTTAACCTCGCGTTCCATCGCCCGTCTCTTTCTAATAGTTAATGATTATCATCAAGCTTGCCGTCAACTGGAAGCAAATTGTAAGTTAGCGGCTTTGGCCTAGCTTCACTGGAGAAATCAGACCCTACCAGTACTTAGGTACAGTTAGCAAAACAGATACGTGCAGATGACTCCTCACAAAACCTAAAGTTCGTTCATGAATAGCTGAGGAAGACGTTAAATTTACGTAACAATTTTGTAACCGCTAGTGGATATGTCATTTCGGCAAAAGACTAATAATTCATTATTTACCCAGTAAATGTGTTTGTACAATAATTAAACATTAATTCCTTGCTACATGAATATATCTGTCTAGTGCATACCTGTATCACTCGCGTCGTGGTCATCTTAGAACTTGAAACTTTTAGTGTTACAATGAATACTTCAACTTCTAAATTATATACCTACATAATTAGATGTTTGGAAAAATTCGTTTGTGGCAATTATAACCTAACCTAGAATATGAACATCTATTGCATTAGGTATGTCTTGCATGCCAGTCTAAGGATGCTTGCATAAAGAAGTGGGTTCCCAGTAATGACTAGTAAGTTGGTATCGTTAGGGGCGGGTAGTCCCACACTTATACACTCACGCATAAAGAAATAAGTAAAACATGTAACCTTTTCCGTCTAAAGATCTACTTAAACAGTACTGGGAGTCTGTCCCGTAAATCCGTTTTTTTATGTAAACACTCTTATCCTTTAGCCACGCGCTTCACGCATGGTTACCCTGACAACTAAATTCTTTCGCTTACTATACTAACTGTCTAGTACCTAAGTACTGTTTATTACAATGTTCGCTGAATGTACAGGTTTCTACGCAAAGAAGTGATTTAACCATTGAGATGGCCGATAAGGTTATTTGTGTATTTGTTTGTTACAGAAAGATAAGTTGTTTGAATATTAATATAAAATGACTCAGTTGGGACTGGTTTCAATGTAGGTAGTATTGCTTGTTATAAATAGGTAGGTATGTGGGCAAAGTTAATTAACACTTTCAATGAGTAATGCCAGAATGAAACACATTGCTTAGGCACTAACTGTTGCATACTTAAATGCTCTTCTCAAATGACCTTTAAACGTTTTTAAACAAATAAGTTCTCAATCGCTAAGCTTTAAAGACTGAGGTTTGCAAATTACAAAAATATAAAAGTATGTTACTTAGAATCTACCAATAACGGTTTGAGCATAGAAATTGAGCGTACAGTTATGGAATTGTAACAGAAGACAAATTTTCAGCGTAATCAAACCTAAAGTACTTCTTTCAAAATTGCAGAGTCCAGCAAACAGAAATTTTACTTACCAGGCATGCAGACACATCTGAAGGTTCCAGGATCGTCCAGACAAGAGCCATCGTTCCTGCAGGGGTGACTCTCACACTCATTGACATTGGTCTCACATCGCGGTCCCGTGAAGCCCACGGAACAGTTGCAAGCGAAGGACCCTGGAGTGTTCACGCAGATACCGTCGTGCTCGCATGGTGATCCTAAAAAGAGACAAGAGTATTAGCGATACTGCATAAATAAATAATAATAATTGTTTATTTCTCAGCTTTGTATATAATTTTCACAATAATTTTTTTTAATTCTAAATAGCACTGATGTATAATTTGCCTGAACTAGGTAAAACTTGTGCTTCAGGCTTAAAAGTGCTAATTATAAATTTTTATTTTGCATTTAATTAACAATAAAATTGTATCATAACTACTTATTAGTATTAGTAGTAAATGGAGTTGACTTAACAAGAGAAATGAGATAAGAGAACTTCTTGTAATCTCCAACATGAGGTTACGTTGCTTCTGGTTCTCATAACGTTATGAGCAATTTTGTAACACAAATAGCTCATCCAGTGAGATTGGAAGATCGTCGGGAAGAAACAATTGCATAACATAATTAGCCTATAATGTTCCCACTATTATACAGTATGTTAAGAAAACCCTGTCCGACCCGTGAAGGTGTTGTTAGGTATCGATAACTGATTCTACTAATGGATACAAACCCGGGCTAAACTTAAAAAAAATCCCCCTAAAAAAAAATATTTCGCAAAAAGAGGTAGGTAACTTAATAAATGTGTGTTAAGCACCTTTCCGCGGGCGGCAGGCGGCAGGACACGCGGCACGTGGTCGCATCGCTATTCGCTCATAATAATACCGGTGTTGTCACTTTTTTAAAAATTACCAAATTTCGGGGAAGTTGGAATTAATTCGCGGGAAAAAAAGTTTATTTCAAAATTCATTTGTATTGGTACTATGATGATTACGTAAAATTTTATATTATAGTTGGTCATGTGTTTACCTAAACTTTATTATCCTTATGGGTCGGGCAGGGTTTTCTTAACATACTGTATAATACTTTCCCACCACACAGGCTTCCTCTCGATAAGAGGGAGTGGGCCGTATTCTACCACGCGGGCCCATTGCCGGTTGTTAGATGTCACATGTCTTCAAAGTTTTGCTTCTATGACATGCCGGTTTCTTCGTAATGTTTTCCTTTACCGTTTTGAAAGCATTTGTGATTAAATAATAAATATATATTTATATTTATTATTTCCATTGCATTGCATTAAGCTGTCCTTGTCCGTGCAAGTATGTAGATAGGTAAAAGGATTTTTCAACTCTATTTTTTTTTATTGGTCTTACAACCAGTCAATAAGCAGGTGACCTTTGGGCTTAAAGATTTTTGCTTTGATTCCTAGACCTAAACTAGTTCTTGACTGTGATCCCGCCTGGTGGTAAGCAATCGGGCCAGGGTTGCGGGTTGCTTAAAAAAGAAACCATGTCCCTGGCGCAGACCATGGGCCTGAGTCAACGGCGCGTTGTGTTTCACGCGCCTCTAAGAGATGTCAGCACATCGTGACGGGGTCCAAGATGACCGATGCCTCTTGAATTAGGGTTACGGGTTGTTTAAAAAAGAAACCATGCCCCTGGCGCGCAGGCAAGTGAAAGAACACGGGTGGGTTTTAGTCAGTAAAAGTCTGACACCCCCTTCCGCTCCGCCCAAGACGCGAGAGGTCATTTTATGATTTACCCATCCAAAACAAAACGAAAAAAAAAATGATAAGCAACGATCCAATCAATGATGAGTCTATTATCTAACTTTTTCCTTGAAGACATATAGTTAATACAAAAAAAGTTTAAATCGTCAATTCTCAACTTACCCTGCTCACATTCGTCGATGTCTTCGGAGCAATCAAGTCCTTTATACCCGGATGCGCAAGAGCAAGTGTAGGAACCGTTGATGGGGCTGGTGTCACATATCGCATCCGCGTGACAGGGGTTGGAGGTGCACGCATCGTCTAAATGACAGAGTAGACCTGGCGAGAGAAAAATCAGTTATAAATAACGCAGCTGTTGATAATTTTAATATTTTTGTATGTTTTTTATTTGGTAGTAGCCAATAACTGGGTTTTGGACGTCTGAATGGTAGTCACTTCATAGTAAATACTGATAATCAATCAGGTGCATCCGGTGAAATTGGAAGTCGATCGCAATGTAGTTGGGAAAAGGCTCGGCTAATGGATGAATAAAAAAGTGTGCAATAAAAAGTGTTGAAATTAGTGGCTGTCTAATTTTCATTGCCTTTTAAGATCATCATCATATCTAAGCGGATAATCCCGGTTGCATCCGCGACTTTCGCGTTGGAGTCCGGGGTCCGCTTTCCTACATAATTAAATTAACTAAAGATTAGTATAATATGTAATAAAAGCAATAGTATCAAAATCATTAGGAGCATAATAAAACATAAGTTTATGATTGCGTAACAAACTATCAATCTTCATATCTGAACCATTTTGACAGATTATGCTAATCCATTGCTTCATATCTTCCAAAAATGTGTCTGTTCAACAACATAAACAAAGCAATGAATGTTGATGAACTGTCAAAATAAAACACTGCTACTGATAGCGTGTTACGTAATTTCCTATTTACTATCTATCTGTGAGTTCATAGCCCTCTAAACCAAAAAGTAGTAGGTAAATAGTGTAGCTATAGTAAGCAAAATTTACTTACCGGTCTTCCCCGGCGTGCACTTGCAGTAGAAAGAACCGACCCTGTCTATACACGTAGCACCGTTGAAGCACGCAGCGCCTGCGCAGTCGTCGATGTTGACGGAACATTCTGGACCCGTCCAGCCGTTAACGCAGATACAGGAGAATCCGCCCACTGAATTGGTACAGGTGGCTCCATTCTGACAGACTAGAGGCCTGGGAATAAAGGAATATGTTAGTAGAAGATAGTCATGAATATGGCCTCTGCACACAGGCAAGTGAAGGCACACGGGTGGGTTTTAGTCAGTAAAAGTCTAACACGCCACACGTTATTTGATGATATTCCTTCCAAAATTATGGCACAATGAGCGATCTTATCGCTAAGAGCCTTTTTTTAAAAGAAGAGAAAAGAGACAAATATTGTAGGTTAATCCCAGTCGCATCCGAAGCTTTATCAGCGTTGGAGGCTGGGGTCCGCTTTACTAGTCTAACTGCTGATTTGGCTAAACTTCGATATTTTCCGTGAAGCGACTACCATTGTACGGTGCGGTACGGTATATGTACGGTGTACCATTTACATAATACATAAAGTGTATTATGCTAATCTCATTAGATATAATATAATTCAAGTGTTAGAATCATCGCCATGACAATTAAAATTGTTTTTTGGTATGGACTTCAGTCTACCAAACGTTAGAGGAGTAATTCTCGTAATTATTGCACAATCTGTTCTGTCGCAATATGTATAAAAATATACGTTTAATTTTCCTACATTTTGACTTTCTGTCATTTAATAAATTGTCGCAGAGATTAGACTGCAGCTAAATTTCGAACGTTTTAATATTTTTATTTTTTATTTTTTTACGAAAATTTCTTGTAACGCATACAATTTAAAAATCGTTATTACTAGCTACTATACTACTACTAAAACGGCTATCAATCTCAGATTGATACCACTGTTGTGACTTCACTGTACCAGACGCCAAAATAGACAGCGTAAAAATATATAACAAATTATGTACAGGTTTCATTACTACATTAGGATACACTACTGTCTTCATTACTTTGAAAACGGTAAAAAGAGAGAACCACAAAACATCTTTCTCATTTCTGTCACCACAAATAACTTGGTAATTACCATAAATTAATGATACACTGCATGTCGAAAGTAAAACTTAAAGTACAACAAAGAATGCTTATAAAAGGGCAATGTTTTCGGCGCGAAATTAACAAAAATGGCCGCCATCTTATTCACCAGTTTTAGTTTTAAACTATTTAAATTTAGCTTATTAAGGAGGTTTGAATTTTTGTGTAAAACCATCGTCGTTATTTCGGGGTGTAATTTGGTGCAGATTTTAAGTTGCTCTCGTTGGTAGCCGTTTAGCATATTTTCTTATATTTAATGTGACTTTGTAGATTTAATATGTATTGTGGAGTTAAATAATCATGTGGTTGTGTAATTATTGAATTTTTTTCAAAATTTCGTCATTCTGGCTTTTTTTTTACCAGAATTAAAATTCTTTATCATTATTCGGATTATTTATTAATTGACATACAATTAATAATATTTAATCGATAACGTTTAATTTCCATTTTGTGTTCCTAAAAATTTTATTGAACACTTGACTATGATTATTCCCGTTTTCGAAAACTTACCTCAAATAATTCCTATTTTATTAGAGTTCAAAAAATACTAAATATCCATCAAATTAAATGCTCAATTATGTATTAAATAAAAGTGTACATCATTACAACTGCTTCCCTACTTCAATGTTTAATGATATGTCTGTATAATATTTTAAAATTATTTACTTCATATAAGATATCGTAATGAGCCAACAAGCCAAAGTAACGTGCTAAATTCTCTTATCGATTAGGCTGTTTAACTACACCTGGTAAAATTTCCTCAAAAATCACAGTAATTACATTTAAATACTGCCACAATAGAGGTTAAAGGCGCAATGTAAATCACTAAAGTCCGTATTGCGAAAGATTTATGCGGCCGGTCGGGCACAATCGGGTACGATCGGTAGGGATCGAGAACGGGCGCGGCACGAGCGCCCGCGCGCATATCAGATCAAATTGCAAACAATATTGCCAAACCTTTAATATATAGTTAAGAGGTCATATGTTGGCGGTTTGAGAGTGATAACAAGTAGGTGTGGTTGGAAGGATTTTATTGAAATAATTAAAAAGAAAAAAAGCAAAGGAAAATATAACTATGGAGAATATAGTGGACCCACTCTATTCTCTTCTTATGTTGCTCATGAAATCTAGAAAGAAATGGTTCATTCTATGTATCTAAACGATCAACCTTAGACGTTAGGTACTACAAAATTGTAAGCAGAAAAAGGAAAGGGAGATAAAAGGCAATTATTGAAGTAGCATAATCAGCCTATTACATTCCACTGCTTGGACACCAGCCTCATCTTTGAGAGAGGGAATGCGACGTTATCCACCACCCAGGCCCATTGCGGTTTAGTCACTAAAGCAGCCACAAAGGTTTAATACAGATACACTTTAATTAAGTCGTGCTGGCCTAGTGAAGTCGTTGTGGCCTAGCGAAGTCGTGGTGGCCTAGTGAAGTCGTGGTGGCCTTGTGGTTAAAACACCAGCCTCTCAAGTATGAGTGCGCGGGTTCGATTCCAGGTCAGGCAAGTACCAATGTAACTTTTCTAAAGTTATATGTACTTTCTAAGTATATTTTGGACACCAATGACTGAAGGTGAAGGAAATCATCTTGAGGAAACCTGGACTTTAAGTCTGAAATCGCCAACCCGCATTGAGCAAGAGTGGTGATTACGCTCAATCCTTCTCTGTATAAGAGGAGACCTGTGCCCAGCAGTGGGACGACAAAAAGGTTGATGATGATGACACTTTAATTTTAGACCGAATAGATAATACTATAGCTACAAAACAGTTGAAGGAGTAAAATGTTGATAACGCTTTTATTAACCAAAATTTAGTTCACTGTTTTGAATTCCAACGTCATTGCAAAATTCACATTTTGATTTCGAAATCGAACTAAATGTTATAAACTTGTTACATTACCAAACAAGTTATAAATCAAAATAGAACCTTTTGGATTTATTAGAAACGCTATAGAATGAACGCCAACCGACTGATAAAGACACACCGGTCTCCAAAGCCTGAAGCCCAGGCGAAGAGTATCCAGATTTAAGTGTCTTCAAGGCTTGAGTGAATAGACTCTTAATAAACTAGAGTGCTTTACCATCAACGATTGCATCAGTGCTTACCATCAGGTGAGATTGCGGTCAAGCACTAGTTGATAGTTTTATTAAAATAAAAAAACACACCGTAGCACACGCATGTTCGTTCCTTTTTTCCAAGATGTTCGATAATATTAATAATTTCGTTACATTAATTATAGCTGTTTTAATACAATTCCAGAATTTCAAGCTAGTGTTTATACAAACATTAATGTGCACTATTCTGTAAGCGATTGAGTAAATCAATAAAACTTAAGTAGAGAGACTTATCCTTTAATAAATGGATGGTGCTATTTAAGGCAATAAAGCAATATCAATAAAAAGAGCCATGCACACTAAAAATAATGGATATCATAAAACATACACAGTAACGTCCAATATTCCCGAGCAGGATTTGTCAGAACCGAGAAAAGACGAATACGAAAAAAGAACAGATAGAAACAATACTGCTCAAGAGAAAAAGAGAGAGAAATATATAGACTATGCTAAAGCTATCTCGCTTGTCACCTTTAACTTGAACCAGGCTAAGTCCAAACCGCAGTTTAATATTTCGTAGGCTTGCCATCGTAAATCCAATACGATTGTCAATAAATTCTTAATTTTTAACTATATCTGACACCATTATGAAATGTCTCATAAAATCTGTGTACCCAGTAAAGGAAACCATAGTTTATGATATTAATAAATTATTAGTTATAGTATTGCTGTAGCTCATTTTGTTTCTAACGTTTTAATTTGCCATAAACTTTGGAGATTAAGCAGTGTTTATATTATCCTAGTATCCCTCTGCCCTTCTCCAAAATTGATTTGGGGTCGCCGAAATACTTCTGTTTCTTTTTCTTTCTTTGTTATACTTCTCTATTGGTCGCATTTCGTCTCTCACCCGCTTTCTAAACATATCATCATTCACAAATTCTATCCTAACGATTTAGGTTACCTATAGTAAATAACATTAATCTTGTAGAAAATCGATGCCGTATCTTAGAGCGGATATATATAACTAGGGGCCGCCAGGGACTTCGTTCGCGTGGAGTTAGTTATGCTCTGCTCCTATTGGTCGCAGCGTGACACTGTGATATAGCCTAAATCTTTCCTGGATTAATGGGCTATCCAACACAAAAAGAATTTTTGAAATCGGACCAGTAATTCCTGAGATTAGCGCGTTCAAATAAACAAACTCTTCAGCTTTATGTATTAGTATAGATAATTGCCTCTCCCCAAATTCCCAACAAGAAAAACTTTATCTTCGTAGCCTCGCAGTAGCAAAATCCTTTTTACCTCAGGTTAGCTAGCAATATAATCATCACTTATCTATCTATTAGACCGGGATGAGGTTCCATTCATCACTAGCTGCACGGAAGTAAATCGAGATGATTGCGAGGGTCATCATCATTAATCACTCCGCTTTACGGGACCTACTGGTTGCGCCGACGCCGACGTACGTTCAGATCGGGATCGAAGATTTGATCTTTAGAAGTAACCGGCTTTGATTTAGTTTCTATGATGTTTCTTTGACAAAACTTGATAATGTTGTTAACGCTGGAAAACGTAACAGCGTTATCAGCAACATCAATATGGTCAAAGTTATTGACTAAATTACCATACGTTAAAGAATAAAATCAGTCATTATATCATAAGCCTTTAACTGCAGTTATGTATCACTAATTGGGAAGTCAGCCTCCGACAATAAAACAACATTCCGCTCAATAATTAAACCATACAAATATAAGTTGAGACCACCTATGGTACCTGATTATAATTACTCCCTTCACAATCGTCGTTTAACCACCCGCCCTTTCTCCCCACTTAAGCCAACCGCTTCAAGTGCCCGGTAGCACCATCGTGCTCAAGCGCAGCCTCGCTTAACGATCTACGCCGACACTGCGTGCTGAGCGCAAATTGTACCGAAGCAATTTCCTCATAAAAGTATCATGTTCTAAAAGTTTGTTTAAAAAAGTTTATATATGAGGCTGATTGCTGAGAACAGTACACTAAGGATATGCAAAAAAGGAATATAATTTAACAAAATAACGAGTTTCCAGTACACTCGTTAATGTTTTGAAGAAATAATATAGATTGACAATATACCGCCAATATACAAAGAAAACAAAAAAGCAGGATATACAGACGCAATTACAGGAATAGCATAGAGAAAACTAAAAGTAGTTAAAAAATCTATCTGACGCAACCACCTTTAGTAACAGAACTCAAGCTTTCGAATGATAACAAAGAGAAAGATAAGAGAACAATTTCGGGGAGTCTTTATAGCCTTTATCATAACACTTCTGTAAGCAACGGTACGCGTTTCGGAGCAGATTACTCCTCGACATATAAAATAATCGATTAGCAATGATTAATAGCGCATCGATGATGCTCAAATTGAATATCCTATCGGAGATCTGGTAGCCAGTCAGTTACAAATTATGGCAACATTTCTAGAATGTTAAGATGTTACCCGTTTATGTAATAAAACAGATTTTTTATTCTTTTAAGAGCTAGTGGAATTTCCTAACACATTTTCCTAAGTCTCTCGCTACAAATGAAATCAAGCACAAATCTATTAAATAGATATGTTCACCATAACAAGTTAAAAAACTAAAAATGATGCACAATTTAACCTTAATAATAATTTAACTTATCGGGAACCTATTCCCCACAAAACAAAACATATAGGACCAATGTCTAAAGTTCAATTGACTCGTATGACCTTCACAGGAAGACAGGCAGCTGACACATTCTCCACCTATAGCCACTATCAGCCGAACAGTTATAATAGTGCTTACTTATGCGACAATTTCCTAGTCAGCCAATTCCCTTGGAATCGGGGTAAAAAATAAAATTGTGCGTCTAACAAGATAGTTGCTTGCTTCTGCCGACACGTTGTAAATCCACGAGTGAGTAATTTGTTGGAGACTTATGTAACTGTTTTAGGGTTAGGTGAGGTTATGTTTTTTAGATCAGTTAAATGGCTGATGGCTCTTCGATGCTTATAATGTAGGTGTTTTTAATAGTCTCCGTATTTTATTGGATATTTATAGCTATGCCCAGTAACGTGAGACGTTTTTAAAATTTATTGGAAGTATAAATAATCACTTTACAAAATTGGTCCTTTTGTCCAATAAAAACATTTTTCTTTTTATCGCCAGCTGAATTAAAGGTAGTTTTAAAAGAATATGCTTAACTAGCCTTACTGTCCAAACATGTCCCATATCAACAAGAACAAACATTATCGTTTGTTATAATTAAACATTCCTCATTTCATTAATTAAAATGCATACTTACGAATAATTGAACAGCTACGGGACACATCATGAATAAACATGTAATGTGATTAAGAATTTTGGTGGTACATACTATCAACATTTTGACGATATGGAAAAAGAGGCATTTTAATTGAGAGTTTTATTTTAGCTATTTACTGGGATACGTAAATTTAATCATCTTCGAAACGAATTAATATGAAAAAATACATTTGTAACTTTCAGAAGAAGTATTTATCAATAGACACTTCACAGAAATTCAATAAAACGCTTTGTGACACAGGCTCTTGATGTTATAAACATCAGAAAGAAGTGCCTGCATTTATAAATTTTTCATCAGCGATCATAATAAGGATCAAGAATATTTTCCAATTCAACAACAAAGTATGGTTTTCGAAAGCCTATTTATTACGACTTTCATATGAAATAAGACAAATACAAGATGCAAATTCAATAATAAATTTCTAAGCATGGTAATACGATAGCAGCGCCACCTGTACCGTTGTCTATGCTTCCGGCGCAAACGCAACGAATACATCGTAAGTCATGACTGACACTAGATTATACTTGTTTATCCCTAAGGGAACATAGCGAGATGATTGATGAAACAGAATTAATCGTGGACTTGGTGTTGGATATGGCTTGTTTGTCATTAAGAGACACAGACCGTGCTTTAAAACTACAGGCGACTATATTAGTAATTTTAGAAACGATGACATATTCCAATCTTGTGAAATATTTTTAGACCTCTTCATTAGAAGAATCAACCATTCGAAATGAATAACGTAATATTATTAATAACATATAAGTATGTCAAGACAAAAATAGAATTTCAAAATGAAATGTACCAAATTTTTACTACCCAAAAATACAACTCACTTTATTATAAAAAACTGTATCAACTTCCACCTCAAAGAGCTTCAAACCAAAAGAAAATAAAAGAGTAAAGGCACCAAGACGTAACCCGATATTGGGCACGCATTTGTCTGACGCGTTTCATGAGCCAGCGACTCGGATACTGTGACACTATCACAAAATACAAAGCACAATTTAAAACAGAGCTACATTCGATAGGAATAAAGTTCAAAATTACATAATTAAAGTAAATCCCGTAGTGCATGCTGTAAGTAAAACAAAACACAAGCAACAACAGTACGCTAAAGTGTGTCCATACAAAGATATCCTTTCATTCAAGAAGGGATTTTGTGATCGAAGTTGAACTTTATTGGGTTGTGATAAGGAATATTTGAATGCGGGTCAGGGTGAACATATAGGTTGTTTGGTTTCGTAAGAGGCCTTTACAGCGGGAGGTCTAACGTATCCATAGATGGTCGAAATATTAATAGTTTGTATAGAGACGATTAATTCAAAAGAAATGGGTAATAGTATTCATTTTTATAATCGTATTACTTTTATGACGTAGACAATATATCAGAGAACCCAAAAAAAGATGTTTTGGAGTGGTTATAAATTCTTTGATTTTTTTTTTTTGTGGGTAATGATTTCTACATTGTTTAATTGATCGCCATTGGGAGTCCCATGGTGGCCGGATCAAAAACTTATGGGATAGATAAAGAAAATTAAGGGTCAAATTTTATACGTTTGACTTGAGCATCATAAAGATATGTTTTATAAAACCGTTAAATAATACAGTAATAAAAAATAATCAAGCAAAACATTCTTTAGTCCAATTATATTGTATTGATGTTGCACCAGTATCGTGTACTATTGTTCAAGCTCCAAAGGAGATAGGAAGAAAAGGCGCCTCATCTTTCATCTCCCAGACATCCATCAATCTCCATCTACAAGATTTCTAAACGTTCCATTGGAATGTTACATTTATGACATATTTTGGCCACAATCACACTATAGTGCAGTTAATCTATGATTATAAACGATAAAGTGAATGAGTTAATAGCGCCTATTTGACACACGCGACATTTAACGAAACATAGAATAAAATGAACACAGTTAAATTAATTCCCGTGCGAAAGAAAATACTTCCAAGTAACGTTAAATTTTAAGCCGTAAGTCTACGGTTTTTTTTTTTTATTGTAAACTAACGAAGCCTTTAATTCCGGACATATACAGAAGCCATAATCTTTGCTAAAAATCTTGGCGGATGTGAACTTGATCCGATTAAAAACTCGACCAAAGATGAAACAGAAGCCAAATGAATTTATCACGTTCACACAATCCGTTGAAGGACAATAAAGACTTATAAATAATAAGCCCCCGTTGATATCGGACTTTAGAAATCATAAATGAAATCACGCAAATCATTTTCGAATATTTATTTAATGATGGAAACGTTAAAGATAATTAATATATCTAATCATCACTTCAGAAGTCAATTACTGGTAAAAATTAAAGTCATTTGCGTGTACAGACGCCAAAGTATATGATAGGAACGAAGCTTACTATTACCGTGCGAACGTAGGAACAACATGGTGTTTTTTGTATCCAATCATTAGCTAACAATTAATGTAGGAACGGAGCATCGCACATGGCGACTTAGGACGTTGCTCTTAGACAAGTTGTGAGAAGTAAGCGAAAGAAACAATCACCTGTTTTTAAAAATAACCGGCTTAGAAGAAAAAGTGACAGTTTAAGGATCTTGATGAGATGCAGGAATATTTAAACAAATGGACGAAAATGACATTTTATAAAACGATCTAGCAACAAGTATGGCATAACATTACCTATCAGCAGGTTTAAGACATAATAATAAACAAGAATAGTGAAGGTTTAACAAATGTTTTCGAAGAAAATTAGAAGAATTAGTACAAAGAACACTAGGAAAAAATCAAAAGAATAAACATAACAATGTAAACAGGAAGAATAAAGTGTGTTCCGCTATTCTGTCGTCGCTTGAGACGCGGGGCCGTTGACTTCTTGACGAGTTATTTTGTAATTAACGCCCAATACATCGACAGAGCCGAGATGATATTGTATCATACAAAAACCATTTCAATACAGATGTAGATATCATTAGCCCGTTTATAATAACATTTGGCAGTAATTTGTTTCATTAACTTGTCGGTTTTTTAAGTCGAGTTACGCAAAAAAGTATAATATGGCCATAGTTGCATGCGCAGCGTCATCAAAAATGGCGTCTGATATTGAATTACAGACATCGGCATGCGTTGTTGTTTTTAAAATAATATCGTTCCCAAAATTCAGCCTTGTGTGTTCGCAATAAAGAGTAATCTTTGGTTAAATCTATTTTTTCGGCGGTGCAATCATCTGATCCGTTCCAGACTTCGTTTTACCGGGACGTTGGCTTAATTGGGCTGCGCCGATTCCTTGACAAGCGAATAATATCTGGCAACACATATTTTCCAATCCGAGCATACCGCGCCCCTTTCATCAGGTCAATAAAGTCGAAAATTCTATGACATTCGTTGTAGCAGCCGTAATATTTCATTGTCAATTATAAGCAGTGCTTCGAGGTCCAAGAGGGATTCACGATGCTACAAATTGGCGAGCTGTATAGCTGAACATAAAATTGTTTGCGTATGAACTGTCGCTAAAAAATTATCGACTTGAGGCATATTTAAGGTAACTAAAACTATTGACTTAGACTTAACACAGAAATGATGTTTTGAAAAAACTGCATTTATTTAAAATAATTGACAGTATTTGCTGAAGAGCTTTAGCGAAGTAACGGTCCCCGATTTTTTGATTCGCGCGAAGTCGGCGGATGTCTTCATTTATCTAGATGGGCGATAACATCTCTGTTATGGTGATTTGTTAATTAAATTACTCGATTAGTTTTGCTATTCCAAGAATCTCGTTGGTACAAATATAGACGACAAATTTATGTGAATGACATAAGTTCCTATGGACAAGAATACCAAAGCGTTTGTGACATGAAATTTCATCTTCATATTTTTAATGACTGTTGGACAATAAAATATTCTGACAAATGGTGTTATCATCGTGGAAGGTTTCTGCGGTGTAATAAAAGCTATTATTTCGTCTTGTATTCACTATCGAACATCAAGAACCTATTCTCTTGTCATTCAATTTGATTGTCAATACTGTCAGTTAACCCGACTGTCCTTTACGACTTGAATGATCAAAGAATAGCGTTGGCTACGATGTTAGAAAATACTTTAGTATTATCTTGTTAGCTTTCAATAAACAATGTTACAGTATTTCTATAATTCAGCTTGTATAGAATGAGTTTACAGAATGTTATTATTTCTAGAAAATTCATGCCAACAAACGAATTTTAAGTTGACTCTAATTTGTTTGTACATATACATACTCGTACATTATGATACTGCTAACACTCACAATTAAAATACCGATATAGATCAAAAATAACCAGGACATCATAACAATGTAGCAGCTAAGGTCAAATCTGACTTACCTAAGAGCACATTCGTCGACATCGGTCTCGCAAAGGGTCCCGGTGAAAGTGGGCGGGCACTCGCAAGTGTAAGAATTGAGCCCGTCGACACAGGTTGCTCCGTTCTGGCACAAATGGCCGGGACAGTCGTCGATGTCGATCTCGCAGTTCTGGCCGCGATAACCTGGGGAAAGATGAGAGATTTAGATAATGGCAAAATGATAAATTGCTTAGAGGAACTATTAGATATACTTATGTGGGTTTCTATGCTGAACTTGAGATACGTATCCAAGAAAATGAATAGCTAGACTTCCGTGAATTCCTATTGTACCTACAAAATGATAGCTAAGGATAACATTCCATCTCATATTATTTAAGTTATAGCAATAACCACGACATTTTATGTTACCGTGTTAAAATATAAACAACTCATGAGGGGCAAAATTGTTTATTGGTTTTTACATAACACGTTACAGCTGCATATGTTGAATCACATGAGTGTTCAAGTGCAACAACTTATATCGGTGCAGCATTACTAGATGCTTTGCAACCCCATGACAGAAAATATAACGTAAAATATGAAGTACAAGAGACGGCAGATAACGAAGCTAGAATTATAAGTATAGAGAGGAATGCGTTCATAATACAGTCCGATCTATAGAAAATTGTTTAAAAGGAAGCTGTAACTGAAGTTTACAGTTTGATGGCAAATCATAAATTCATAGACCATGACTCATTCATGAGAGTTCCTATTAGAAACGGTTCCCAAATTAATTAGTCATCTAACCTCTTAAATTTTGATGGACTCTTTATTCTAAGTAACACATCTGTTTTCTATTTTTAGCTGAAGTGTTAAAGCCCCTCGTGGATTAAAAACACTTATAATTTGTTATATAAATGGTTTATGTGTCAAAATATGACAATGTTTATTACAAAAAGTAGGAATGTCTATACTTTAAAAAAATCCTAATTATTGCTATGACTGTTGGAGTGTGTTTAGCTAAAAAGATCTGGCCATTTAAACCCAACGATAACCATTATAATTAAAATCCACTCGACCATGTCATAAGAAGTTTTTAGATATGTATTAGGTTAGTCATGAGTCTATTTTTTGTCTTTTAAAACAACACGCTAAGCACTAAGTAGAAAATAACAAAAAATCTTATTAGCGAAACAATAAACTCTAATGAAACAAAAGAATATCTGTGTAACGAATCTCACGAGACAATTAATACAATTCAATTAGTATCAACAACAGCTATTGATAAAGATCGGGTAACAATAGCTACAACTAGCAGTTCAATGGTCAATCTCTAAGTGTCGAAATCGCACCGTGGTTCATACAGTTTGATTAGTGAGTAAAGAATCTCATTATGTTCATTAACCGGACAGTTCCCACGAGTAACACATGTGCAACTGTTTATGGTTGAGGCGCCTCGTTTAAATCTTTCGACGCCTTTTTTTGCCTCGAAACCAGCATGCGGAAAGTCGGGAGAATCAATATTTTGGTATAGATTTTTACTAGGACTGCTTTTAATGTTACCTACTTGTTTTATCGCAGGCTTAAAATAGATAGAAAAATATAAATTATTAGAATTGTTGGTAGAAGGATGGAGTATCGAGCAGGTGGTGACGCAGGTGGTCGCCAGTAGGACCAACTAAAGGTTTACGTCCCGGTCAGAAGTCGAAAGTCGAAGTCAATCAGGTGTATTAATAAATAATTTCATCACCATTACACTCAAAACGATGAAGGAAACATTCATGAAGAAACCGGTTTGACCTTTTTTTTTTTTTGTTTGCGCTGGGGAAACCTTCAAAAGGCAACCGACCTATGGGGACTGAGGTCGAGGAGTGTGGGATTTCTACCTCACTAAAACCACCCCAGTGATTACCATCGCAAGCACGACCATCCCGGTCGTGGTTCATCTTAAAAGACCAATTCCGGAATCGCTCCTGTACAACGCCTGAAAAGGTACATACATACCTGGGGAACCGGCTTGACCTAGACCATACTGGGCCCAGGAGTGGACAACTCTCTCACACAGAGAAGGCCTCTGGCTGAGCAGCGGGATCATTATATTCTGAGTCTATTTATGTTGCTATTCATAAATTTAATTTATCTTACAAAAACAAGAAATTTGATTTTCCTAAATTACGTCAAAGTCACAAACTCCACATTTAGGCATGATTATCTATACTTATATGTATATATAAAGCTGATAAGTGTATTTGTTTGAACGCGCTAATTTTAGGAACTGCTCGTCCAATTTGAAAAATTCTTATAGTGTTCGATCGCCCATTAATCCAGGAAGGTTTTAGGCTATATAACATCACGCTGAGACCAATATGAGCGGGGGTATATAAAAAAGCGGGTGAAACCGCGAGACGCAACTAGTAAAAAATAAACTTTAACTATTCTAAAATTTCGGTTTAATTAAATGATGTATTACTAATTAGCACTATAAGATTGGAAATAGTTATGGCGGTTTGAACATAAAAAGATCACAATAAAATTGTCACCCATGATGCATCTGATTTTATCTTCACACCGTCAATTTGATGTGTTTGGAAACAAAATTTCTTAAGTTTTATTGTATATAAAAATGTTTAAATATTTCACTATTTTAGTTGAGAAATTGATGCATTCAAATTAAATTTCCATTAGTAAATTAACATAATTTATTGTGGTTCCTTATGAGCTTGGGATTAAACATTCATTAGTTTAATAAAACATGTCGGTACAGCTTAGTATGTTATATTAACATTCCGTTGTTGTGTAGGCAATTCTTTGATTTTTTCCTTAACTTTGAATGTTCATTCAAGTTTTCTGTCAATAGTTTTTCCACGGATTATATCAAGTACACTATTCTCTACTTTCCCGAGAAGTTTGGTACGAGATCGACAATCTTACTAAATGTTTGCCCATACATTTTAAATTCTATTTCATTGCTTCTCCAAATACGATTCCTAAAATCTCCCGTTTTATTTACCTTTGTCCGCTATGGCCCATTATTGAATACACACACAAATACTGCCTACAAATATTGGTGTTTCGTGCTACGTAAACGTTTAAGAATCTAAATTGACAGTCGGATTACCATTCTATAGAAGTGTAAGAGATCGCCTCCCTACATTCCCATAAGTTGGGACTTGTACGGAAGCTGTTATTTCAGGCACACATATGTTTGGGCTATTTAGACATGTGTTAATAATTTAAACATTAACTAATAGGAAAATTAATAATATCTATTTTAGTGGACGAAATGAACAGACATAATGAATTGATCTTTAATGTATGATTGATTGTTTTTAATTTAGAAGAAGGATGTTCGAACAGATAAAATTGAGATGTTTTCTGAAACACATGTGAGCAAGTTTTTAACATAATAATTAACTTGTTAATAGATAAGTATCGAATAATAAATTTTCCAGCGATAGGTAATAAAATTATAAAACTGAAAATGTGATAAGTATCAAAACTATGATATTTCTGGAAATAAAAGATTAACTTAATGTCTAAATTACTAAAAACAGAATGATGAGATTCCATATCAAGATATTCCATTGTAATCTGTTATTATTAATTATAAGCACTTAGCTTCTGAGACAAGTACAGAGTAGTTTAAAAGTAGTTCTCCATGAAAAATAGAATCAATAATAATTGTAAATGTATTTATTACAAAGCAGATGCAGATTGCCTTAATAAACATGTAATCAAGTGAGTTAGCGAAGCGTGCAGTGCTTAGTATTAAAATTATAGTTAGCTGAATGGGAATGCGGTAAAAACCTGACAGCTTAGCAAAAGTTAAACACTTGATTATGCATTTGTTGAGATTACTGTAAATGACGAAGAAGTTGGAATTAAAGTGATTTTATCCGAGAATAATGTAAAGAAAAACGCGGAATGATAAAAACATGAGAAACTCTGAAATGAACAAAATGGATTTGAAATAATTACTAAAAAGAAAAAAGGATAAAATCATCGAAATATTAAAGTTTAGTTTCAATTAATACAAAATTGATGTTACTGATAGTAAAGGCGACCCCAAATTTGATAAAAATATAACGCCCAATAACAATTTCGAGTACTTTCCCACATGATCAACCATTCACTGTAGAAATGTTAAGTCAATAAACAAAACTACTTTTCTTCGGGTGTTAATTAAGTTTGTATTACTTTTCCCACACTTGGGCATGGGTGTGACATCATTGAGCTAATTTAAGTTGTCGATGGATGTCTCCAGAGCGGAATGTATGGAAGAAAGTACTTTTTATCGAAATGTATTGACTCATTGGACAATTATTTGGTCTGCCTCAAGTGTATGGTAGTTGGACTAATTTTATGGCTTTAAACGTATTATTTCATTGAAAGAGTTAGGTTGCTGTATGTTGCTGACGCTCTGTTTATTCTGGATGGAAAGTTGAAATTTTGTGGGCTTAAAGCTCATATTTATTCACTTTTCATGAAATAAACTTGCGTGTTCCTTATCTATAGACATTTTGCATTATGCCACCTAGCAAATGAAGGAACATGGCTATGTCCCTTCGTTTGCTTGTAAGCCAGTAGGCATGCTATCTATTTGGAACAACGGACGGACCTTTCAGGTATCGGTCAATGTAGACCCCGTTCCGATGTGCTGACATCTCTTTGAGGAGCACCTAAAACATAACGCGCCTTCGTCCCGAGCCTGGTCCTTACCGAATGCCTGTAAGCCCGCGCCTATGTTAGCCGGGTTTGATGTTGTCTCCCAAGGACCAGGGCGTCTCCTACGGCGGCTAGGTCCGTGAGGGCGCTAATGTACTTGCCTTACATGGTTAAGACAGTAAGAAAACTAATTGCAGACTGCCTACATATACAATTACAAAAAGGTTCATTAGATTCTCAGCACTTATCACTATAACCATCATTTCCTAGTTTCACAATCTTTACTCAGAAACTTAATATAGAACCTCAAAATATGGAACATCTCACAGCGCTAGATGTTGAAACTGCTCACCACCATTTTGCAAGAGCGTAATGAAGCTAATGAATCCTAGATGCGCCGGCACAACTACAAAAATTGTGACGTAACCGTTGCGTCAGTGCGGTTGGTTTTTAGCGAATTGCTCGCGTATTAAAATAATGGGCTGTGCGCATTGGATATGTTTAATTTAAACTGTTTAAAGTCTTGCCGCCAAGACTTTCGTCGTGTTCCGGCATGAAGTCTGGTGGAGCCGTATGGTACGGAGGACGGGTCTGAGCAGTTGTGTTGCGATGTGTGCCGGGTACGATGCGCCAAATGTTGTTGTGTCGGGAGTTTTGTCATGGAAGGTTTCCAGATCAATCTCTTTCTGACGCAGTATCGTTGGTCGTGTTGTTGGGTTTAACATAACATCACCTCGCTTTTTTTGAGTGAATTATAGGCTACTAACAAACTAGCGCGATTTACCATCAACTATTGCATCATTGCTTATCAACAGGCAGGATTGTGGTCAAGCATTAGTTTATAAATATATAAAAAAAAAGTGAAAACGTCTTTATCGATGTTGAGTACTTTTGTTGGATGGGAAAAAGCATTGAATTCGCATGAGCGTTACCGACCGACCGTGTTCGTTTTTTGTTTTTTTTTTTACTATTTGTGTATTCTGTGTTTTATAATGATTTCAGTTTCCACTACTGGTAAGTCAAACAACGGTAATTATTTTTTGTTGTTTTATTTTGATGTTTATATGAATGAAGTTATTCTTTCTTGAGATTAGTCGGTCGTCGTACATCATATTTTAATGTCTCTTTATGCCATTTGCGCATTGAACCAGACATTTGCGTAAGTTATGACAACTTAAAAACTGACGATAGCAATAAATTGAAAACAACAGACCGTGAGAATTAATTTTAACATTGAACTGTTGTGATTAAATTAAACATTATATTGAGTTAGCTTAGCAACGATTTCCACAAAAATGTTTTTGAAAACCGTAGTTTCATTTTTTTTTTTTTTTGTAGTTTTATTTTTAGTCTAAAACCATAAAACCCAAATAGATAACCAAAGACCTCCATGCTCTTCCCACTTCTCTATTTTTAAAGCTGTTAATATTTTTTTTTTTCGAATCAAATCATAAAACCATGTCTTTTTTTTAAATTAATAAACTAGTGAATAATCTATTAATGAACAAGCGCGCTTTACCAGAAACGCTCACCACCAGGTGGAATTGCGGTCGAGCATTAGTTTAAAATGATTACAAAAAAAAATGACAGGTCATCTCACACAGTTTACCCGTTGAGATATTTACAGACTAGCACTTTAGTTCTTATTGAAGGCAATTCCTTATTTCCTTTACTTAAGCCGCTTAAATAAACCTTTGTTACCGGCTGAATAGATAATCGCCTATCTTAAAAGCTTCTATCTATTCTACTACACCAAGTCACACAGATTAACAAAGATTCCTCAGGCTAAATCAAATACCTACATGACCTGAAACTATTTGCAGTATAGATAAACTTATGCAGTATACCCATTCTGTGTACCGCTTTCGTAGGAATCGTGGTCGCCTCGGGCCACGGTCGCTTTTCAGAGCGGGTTTGAGCCGTGACTTAAATAAAGCAGACACGATTATGACTGTCCGTTTTATTAGTTAGTGCGTATGTTCGTGAGGCTGGGGATGTTAGTTTAGTTGTGGTGTGTTTGTTTATCTTATTTTTTTTTGTTCTTTAGCCGTGCGAGCTTTTTCGTTTACTTTCGAAGTTTCGGAATCAAAATACGTGTCTGGATAGATACAATATTTTCTTGGTATTTCTCTTCTTCTTCTAAGCCTATAGAGGTCCACTGCTGCACAAAGGCCTCTTCTAAGGCTTTTCAGGATGACCGGTCTTGTCATCGGCTTCCCGCGACATTCACCAGGTCGCTGGTCCACCTTGCTGCGAGCCTCTCTACGCTGCATCTTTCGGTAGGTGGCCGCCACTCCAGAACCTTACTGCCCCAACGGCCTATGGGTTCAACGAGCAATGTGCCCCGCCCACTGCCACTTAATTTTGGCTTCTAAGAGCTATGTCAGTGACTTTGGTTCTTCTGCGGATCTCCTCATTTCTGTGTGTTTAGTTGATGTAAAAGATTATAGTGACTCCAAGGTACATTTTCTGCTTTTTACAGTCCGATTTAGAATCAGATCATGACTTTACAATATGAATGAACTTTTTCGTATTCAACTCAGTGCAGTTCGTACGTCCGTAAACGTATATTTACAAAACTCTACAACATCTCTTCTGAACTTAGCCATGAATATTGAAGAAGTCCTCTTCAAATCCCCCACTTTCTAATGAAGCCAGAAACAAGTCTGAAGATTACTAATTTAAAGACGATATAATCAACGCAATTCAAATACAAACTATATTTAAAGATAACGCATAAACTTGGTGCGATAAGACAGTAAATTTCTTGAACTTTCTCAAGTCCTTTCAAGAGCAATGTCATTACATAGTGTGAATTATATTTGCTATAGCTTATGCAGTTTATTAGTACGAGAAATTTATGTTGGTCTGTTGGACCTTGGAAAGTTGGACTAGTCTAGTGTACCGTGGTTTAATGAGATGTCCCATTCGTATTTAATAGAAACGCAGTTATAGTGCGTTAATTGTAAATTATCTTTGGAAATGGGTCGTGTTTTGCAAACTTGGCTTTGCACACTTCTGTGTGCATAGATAAGTATAATTGATAAGCCAGTTATGTTACATTCATATGTATTCAAATTTTATTTATGTTTCAAATGAAAGATGTTTGACTTAAAAAAAAAATTGTAAATATATTGAAAAAGTTGTAAGAATGTTTGAAGCTGTAACGTAAACTAAACATTATTGTGTAAGAGTTAAAAGTTATTTTTCATATACTCATTCAACAGACCTAAGCCTATAAGCAGTCTATAAACTAAGACCATTACTCGTCCTTCTATAATCTTAATATTTACTACACCAACACATACCCATTACAGTTACACCTAACGACTGCCACGCCTGTCCTGTTGCGAAAACCTTACTGCCTACCTGGTCAGTCTCAGTAGCACCTGTTAAGGCAACTAGTGCTGCAACATTTTACATCTCTCTGTTTGAATAATACTGCCCAGTGCAGCCAATATGGCCATAAAGAAAGTTATTGTACGAGCCAGTACATGGTGAAATATCTTTAGAACACATGCTCTGTTCTAGTTAGATTCTACTACTACCTGGTGGTGGAAGGTAATCTTGTTAGGTTAACTGTCTACTCTTAAGTATTGTTGCTTGTTAGAAATTAATAGGATCTATCTTCGTAATTATGGCGTCAAGAACTTATCGGGCTTAAACCGTTTTCAAATTGTCTAAGGGACAATGTGTAAATGGTTTAAGCCCGATAATTTCGTGTCTCGTAGCATAGCGTATTCAGCATAGAAATTAATGTCATTGTGTTATTGTAGAAGAGTTTACTTACCAGGTGGACAGTCACACTCGTATCTCAGATGGTCCAGCGGCGTACATCTTCCATCATGATGACATGGCGATGGTTCACAAGGAACATACTCCGCATCACAATCCCTTCCCGTATACCCCGGTTCACATACACAGGTGTAAGACCCATGGGTGTTGAAGCACCGTCCATGGTGACAGGGACCGGAGCCACTGGAGCATTCGACCACGTCTTCGGTACAACGGGAGCCGGTAAAGCCAGGAGGACAAGCGCAAGAGTAGCCAGCGGTAGTGGTATTGTCGGCAACACACCGGCCTCCGTTGCGACAGGGTTGAGATGCGCAGTGGTCTTCGTGGGAGCATTCGTCACCTGTGGATAAGGTTTAGAGATTAGAAGATATTCAAAGTAGTAAGTACATTACACTGTCTCGAATCTGTGCTTTCGTTAGCAACCAGCACCCTAATAGCGTAACATACTATTATTATCAGTTGGAATCATTTCGAAGCATATCGCTAATCCATTGCTGCATATTTCTAAAACGTGTCTGCTCAACAATGTTAATAACGCAATGAATATTGTTGAACTGTCAAAATGAAACCCATTGCTACTCCTGATAGTGTGTTATGTAATTATCCTGCTGTTTTCTGTTTCAAAATTTTACAATATAAAACATTATGTAATAGGTCCATCAGAACCAAACACAAGTAAGTCATACTAGTTACCAATGTCAACAGAAAAATAAATATCCTTCCATTTCTAACAGCTTATGCAAAAACAAACTTAATAACTTATATCCAAGGCCAGGAAGACATTGCTCTATTCAAAGACATAGATGAATGAACTAATAAAATAAACTAACAATCATATATCACCTAAACACGCTCATAAACATATCATTAAGGAAAGCTTGTACAACCATATAATTGCCTAATCAGGAATATTAATGAAGATACATGTGATCTAGTAAAGACGACTAAAATACAATTTGCATATAGACGAGTTGAAGAGCCAACATGAATCGCATCATTTGTATCCAAGATTGCAATTTTATATTGAGAGATCATAATCGATTGTTAATTGAATAATTTAGCTGCAGTATCGAATACAATTTGAGAATTCGACATAGTTCTATAATAGATTTTTTGTGTCTTTATTTGCATATGAATTGTTATACCTGTGGGAATTGTTAGAAGAAAGTTTGACATACATAGAAAAAGAGGTATTTGTGTTTTGGAATTAATAATTTAAAAAGAACTTTGTATCCATAATTATGACAGTTCTTCATAATAAAGATGATACTGGTAGATATAATTATGAAAGAGGCCTGAGGCGACAATAACACGGGTAGCCGCGTATATCCACTTCCGAATAGCAAAAATTATAATTGAAAACATCATCATCCGTTGGACATACGTTGGCACTGTGTCAATATTCCATTTATTCCTTCCTTTTACAACGTTTATATGAACATTCCACGAAATTTACAGTTGGGATCCCGATAGGTTACAAAGATTTGGTATGGAGTGGATAAATTCTATCATAACTGAAAGCAGAATGCGTATGAGGGTCGTGATTAATTGAACAAAAGAATTGCCTTTGCCTGATAGTGATAGAAAGAGCGGACTAACAAAACACAACTTGAATTTGGAAGCAAAAACAACAGAGTCACAAATTCCAAAATGGCCGATCCACTAACTCAACCTGACCTCAAAAAATTTCATCATCTAATAAGAATGCTAGGCTGACTAACAAACTAAACGAAAGAATTCGGTTTGATTGGTAGAACGAGCTCAATTGGTGTTATGGGCACTGCTTCGATCTGTATGCAAGTTTAGAAACAAAACGTTTAACGCCTGATATGTACCTATTTACCCGAGACTCTTTATGACGCCATAAAAAAGTTATTGCTTTGAGTCTGCTATTTTGATCTCCTATTCTCTTGGGACATAGTAATAAAGTGACAACGTAAAGACAAAATGTCCGAATAGAAATGGAATAACAAAACAAGTCGTAGGAAACAGGAGAAATTGTAAATTAATTAAATAAATAGATTTGTATCTTAGATATCTACGGATGCGGCGTCTGCGCAAGGAGGCGCGGATTCGATCTCCGCGCTGTGCAAATATTTGTATGCATGAATATGAATATTTGCACTGATCTAGTCGTGCTTCGGAAAGTACGTTGAGCCGTTGGTCCAGGTTGCCACACGAACATCTAACGGCAGTCGATAGGGGTTGTTGGAGCCCTCAAAAGTAAAACAATTGGTCTAATTGCAATGCTTCGATATCGCCTTCGGGTTGTGGAGGTCAGACGGCAGTCGCTTCACAGAAAATATCGAAGTTTAGCCAAAATCAGCAGTTAGACTGGTAAAGCGGACCCGAGACTCCAAAGCTGAAAAAGCTTCGGATGCGACTGGGATTACCGTTGAGATGATGATGATGACTATAAAAGTCAAAATTGATCAAAGCCAAATAGGTGGTAATATAAGAGTTAAAAAGCTTATAAATTGACAGTTAATTCTGTAAATAATATTTACTGTAGATTGCAAACCTTTCTTTGAATCCTCAGAATCGTGTCTTTGGTAAATTTTATATACCATAGACCAGGGGTCGGCAAGTAGTTTTAAGTAGGGTCCGGATTTTGCTCGAAAATTTTTAAAAGGTCCAGAAAAAAAAACAACTGATATTAAGTATAGCTATTTATTACCTAAAATTAGTGTGAAAAATTGCATCGGCGGTCTTGAGCCAGGTTTTTAAAGTTTGGTTCTCGTGAAGAACAGCTAATTCGGAGAGTGTCTTCTAAGTGAGCGTCTGTTAATCTCGAACGATATTTGTTTTTCAAAAAATTCATTTTTGAAAAAGATGTTTCGCATATGTATGTCGAGCCAAACATAGTGGCCAAATTGATAGCAAGTTTTTTGCAATTTTGATATTTTTCTGGGACTTGTTTGACCCAAAATTCTTCAGTTGACACCTTTTTATATATTTGCAAAGACACATCTTCTTGCAGATCGATTATTTCCATTTGAAGTGATGGCTTTGGCAGATTAAATAACTTGGCAGCCACATCTGTCCATTCGGCTGCTGCATCAACTTCAAAGGGTGACTTAAGAAACAGAGATAGCTTGCCCATCTCTGCAAAGTCTTGGAATCTTGTGGCAAATTCGTTGCTAAGATTGGCCAAAAATTTTGTAAACACTGCAACGTCTTCTTCAGAGTTCTCCTTATTATATTCCAGAATTGTCGGAAAATGAACAAATTCTTGTCTTGCAATATCTTTTTCAAAGATATCCAGCTTACGACGAAAAGCAGACACGCTTTGTATCAGATCACATATTAATTTTCCATTTCCTTGTAACTCTGTGTTGAGCGCATTTAGATATTTCAAAATATCTTTTAGAAAAGCCACAATCAACATATTGTGCTTATTTGTTACGAACTTAAGGTGCTTCTTAGCTGCTTGCGTATCTAAGTTTTGCAAGAAGGAGGCTACTTGTTCTTTTATTGACCAAAAACGTTCAATAACTTGACCCTTACTTAGCCAACGAACATTGTTGTGTTGCAGTAAGTCAGAATACGCTGAATCACATTCAAAAAGAAACTCCTTGAAATGTCGGTGCTGAAGAGCGGAATGAGATCTTATAAAATTTATTAACTTTACCAAGCTGTCCATCACTTCTTTCAGTGTATCGCTAAGTTTTCCACAAAGGGCTGTCTGGTGGATTATGCACTGATATGATATTAAGCCTGAACTTTTATCCCTGATTCTCTTGATGACACCTTTTTCTTTGCCAATCATTGCTGGAGCCCCGTCAGTAGAAAGAGACACAATTTTGTCGTAACTGATGTTAGATTTAGTAATAAATTCATCAATTACCTTGAATAAATCTTCTCCTCGAGTGTTACCTTTTAACGGCAATATTGTTAGCAAATCTTCCCTAAAAGTTTTAGACTCAATGTCAAGAAATCTGACAAAAATTGACATTTGTTCATCATCAGTAATGTCACATGACTCATCAAGTGCTATGGCGTAGCAAGGTGCCTTTTGCAGAAGTTTGAGAAGAGTCATCTTAATATCAGCAGCTAAAATTTCAGTCCTTCATGTATTGCTTCTTGCTGATAATGGAATACTTTGAATTCCAGTGATAACATCTTTTTTTTCTTCAAAAAGTGTTGTGACTACTGCCAACATACATTCCTTCACTATCTCCGAATCCGAAAATGGTTTTTGATGTTTATTAAGCGTCCAGCACACACGTAACGCTGCTTCTGTGGATTTTTCTTGGTCGCTCATGCAACGAACTAGTAATTTTGTGCTTTTATTGTAAGAACTGAGATGTGCCTGAAGTTTTTCTTTACGAGCCTCACTGCCAGGAGGGAAGTTTTTGTGGAATTGCTGATGTGTTGTTTCATAGTGTCGCTTCAAATTTCCACTTTTAACAATAGCAACAGTTTTATTGCATATAAGGCACACTGGAACTGCTTGAGGTCTATCAGGCAGCGTAAAACAATATTGTTCAGTCCATTCTTCTAAAAACCTCCTATTTTCGCTGTCCACTTTTCGCTTTTTAGGATCCATATCACGCCTAGGTAAAAAAAAATTTTTTATTAAACCAACTAAAACGCAAGAAATCACAAAACAAATGAACTGTTGCTCCACGATTTGCGGCGCGACTGACGAGCGACTGAAAGTCTGCTTTCCCCCGCCCTCGCGTCCGGACCCCCGATTTCGATACTTGCTCGCGTTTGTTACAAAACAAAGTCGCAAGCGCGCCACAGTTCGCTAAGTACGCGAAATATGAAATGCTTTCCCTCATATTACCTTAAAAATTATACACTCAATCTGCTGATGTTTCGTAGCGAATGGCTAAATCACATTTACATACAATAACTAATTCGCGCACGCTGTTGCTAGTGCATGCCGTCTCGCTCTCGCTCGCGTGTTAACAAAACCCGCTCGCTAGGCAGCGCCCCTCACGCTCAGTTACAAGTGGTCGTCGGAGCTATAAGTACGTATGAAAAGAGCGCGCGCGGCGACTCGGCGGCGCGATGTTTTTGATCGATGTCGATATTGTAAGACAGATTAATTAGATTAGGTATGTACTCAGTTAGATTGGTTCAAAAATATTACGTATTTGTTTATACTTGACATACCTAAAATTAACATTATAATATTTGGCGGTCCGAGGTTCAACCTTTCGCGGTCCGCAAACGGACCGCGGTCCGCCTGTTGCTGACCGTTGCCATAGACGTTAGGTACTTTTTCATACCAATATTGACAATTACTTATGATTATATTGTTTCCATTAAATGTGTTTAATATTCGCTTAAGGGCAATACGCGTTTATCAAAACTGAGAAGTCACATTCAGACCGGACAAAATCTTGGCCAGTTCATGTGTAAACCATGTAGATTAATATCTGAAATAGTCTTTTAAAGAGTACCAAACAGTTTTGGGAATACCAGTCCAGTCTATATCATGTTATATGCCAGTATACTAGTATCAATTTTAATATAACCTAATACACTCTAATAATACCATTGACTGACCTTAAAACTATATAGTTTTATGACAAATTTCACCCTAATCTAAAGAAATATCATGATTAAGCTAATTAGAAGTTTAAGTTTAGTACCTACCAACCCAAAAAAATATTTGATTAAACCTTCACCGTCATAGTCTATTTAAACGTAGCTAATCACTCGCGTTAATTGTTACCGGGAAAACTAACAAATCAAAAGCGCAAAAGTACTACAGTACTGCGGAATTCCTCAAACATCAAAGCTGAATTACCAGCAGCAAAACGATATACCGATTAATTTCATTAGTTACATAAACAATTGAAAAATAAATTGATCGCGTTCAGACAATACGTTTATGACACGGCTGGTATTCAAAAAGTATTACATACAACCTGTTCAGGAAATGACGAATTGCAGACTTTCTATGGCTTTCTCCGACTCCCGTGTGATCCAAACACTACATATGTAATTTTCCGTGTAATTTATTAAAATGTTGTATTCGTTTAATTGAAAATTGTCTTTCATTAGACTTGCCGCGGTGGCTGTTTCGTCAAAAGTATGTAGGTAGACGAGCTACTGACGGTAATTGACCGTCGCAAACATTCAACACCAGTTATTTCTTATTTACTTTTCCTGTTGTTGGTTTTTTTCTTTTTTTTTTTTTTATTCTCTGCTAATTTCGGTGGCGTCCAAAAATCGTGACTGTCAATTCCGGTAAAGAAGTGTACTTTGTAGTGCTTCGCTAAGAGATACAGAGGATAGCATAACATACTCTATCATTAAATTTTCAACTTTATCGCCAAAGCATTAAGGCTTAAGGTTGATAGTTTCCATCATAGGAAGAAATGTTCCTGAAACTAACACATTAACTCTAAATCACTAACCCCACTTATACAAAAACATTGAGCTTCTAAACGTCACAGTCCGGACTGTAATTACGCGCCGTAGATGGCGGCTGCGCAGACGCATAGAAGGATTTTTTTTGCACAAATTCCCTTCTTATAGTAGCGAATTGCCGTACATACGGGTTAAGTGCGTGTAACGTAAGTTATGAGTTTTTGTAGCATTAGTTTTTTAGGGTTCCGTAGGCAAATGGCAAAAAACGGATCCCTTATAGATTCGTCATGTCTGTCTGTCCATCTGTCCGTCGGTATGTCACACCTATTTTTTTTTCCGAAACTATAAGAGCTATGCTGTTGAAACTTGGTAGGTAGATGTATTCTGTGAACCGCATTAAGATTTTGATGCAAAAATATAATATTATTATTATTATTAAAATAATAATAAATATTGGGAGCTCCCCATACTTAGAACTGAAACTCAATTTTTTTTTTTTTTTCATCAATCACATACGTGTGATTACACATCTATGGATAGGTCTTCAAAAATGATATTGAGGTTTCTAAAATATTTTTTTTCTAAACCGAATAGTTTGCGAGACAGATGCTTCCAAAGTGGAAAAAAGTTGGTCGCCCCCCTATAATTTATAAAATAAGAAATTGAAAAATCTTAAAAAACATATGATGTACATTACTTTAAAAAGTACCAACGAAAATTGTTTTGAACGAGATCTAGTACGTAGTTTTTTTTAATACCTCGTAAATCGTAAACCGCTTATTACCACGTAATCTTTCATACAAATAACTTAAATACTTTAATGTTTTTAAATGCAGACCTAGATGGTTTAAAGTAAAATTATTTCTAGATCTACATTTATTAGTCTAACGTCTAATAAGTGACTTAACTAATCCGAGAGCTAAAAAGACGTCGATCGCTGTTTATTAACAATTGTTATGAAAAATTACAATCAGACGAACCAGAGGACCTAAATTATAAGTGATCAAGAAAAATGTTATTAATGTGAGATGGCCTTTAAGCGAATATTAAATATGATTAATGAAAACAATATAATCATAATTAATTGTCAATTTTAGTATGATTAAGTACCTAAGGTCTATGGTATATAAAATTTACCAAAGACAGGATTCTGAGTTTTATACATTAATTTATTTACGGCTATAAGTATCATAAAGGTTTGCAATCTACAGTAAACATCATTTATAAAATTTACTGTCAATGAGTAAGCTTTCTAACACTTATACTACCAGCTATTTGGCTTCCATCAATTTTGGCTTTTATAGTATCTCATATTAAATTCTTATGAAAATCTTTAATAGGTTACGATATCCTGTGACCAGCACATAATGTAGTGGCACCTGCTTCTGGCCTTCAAAAATATTATTAATAAGTAACTATCAAAGTATGAAATGACACAGAATCACAAAATTTCAATGAATCTTAGAAAGTCGCATAAAATTAAAGCAATAGCGATCATTTTAACAGAAACTTGCAATTAAAGTAAAAAATATAATAACAGATGTCCTGTTTGTAACTTAAATATTGTGAGACAGAGTAAAAATAGACGTCTTTTTAACTATGACATCATATAACAATCTACTATATTTTTGTGGTCATCAAGTTCACGGTGTCGACAACACAACAAATACATAGAAATAGCTAAAACAAGACCGTAATTATTACTCAAAGCTAATCTTTAAAAGGATATAAAATATGTAGTTAAAGAATTAATAGCGGAGAGCCGGAATAATAAAGCAATAGAACTATTATTTCGGTTTAGCACAACTAATTGTAGAATCAATTCTGTCTCACGTTCAAAAAAAGAACGCGGTTAAGTCTGAATCTGGAATGCAGGGAATGAATAAGGACTCAACCACAGATAATAATATTATACATGAGTTTCATGACTCTTCGACTTTTCTCTCGTCATACTAAGAATTATGAACTATTGAAGACAACGCAATACATATAGTTTAACATCAAACTATTAGATATGGATTTAGCAGTACTTATTAACAAAGTATTTGAAAGGTTACAACTTTCCAAAATTTACTATTTACTCCATCCTCTGCTTACAACATTAATAGTTCACTAAATCATTTTGATAACTTAATAATTGTGAAACTAGTTTCGCTCGAGGCTCTGATTGATCGAATTTCGCTTTTAGTTATCTATCCGTTTTATAGATTCGTAATTTATTTTATAACAACTGTAATATAAAAATCTTCGCCGTTTTAGATGACGGATTTATAATGACTTTTATTGATAACGTTTACGTTTCCAAGTATATCAAATCTTTCAATATTTTGATGATTTAAGATTTACGAAACGGAATATATTGTGTTGTCTGTTCGTTCGTTATCTATTGGATTATTTTGAGTAGTGGCCCCATTAACTTGTAGCATTATTATAATGGGATTACATTTTTTAAATTTAGGTCACCTGTCAAAACAAGTCATTTTTTCCATTCATCGTTTCCTATGATTATTCAATGTATGTTACTGTTGAACTGAATCGTCCCACAGCTGGGCAAAAGCTTTAAACATATGACGTTTAGCAGTTTAAATCAAAGTCTAATGTGACCGACGTATATATTTTTATTGTATGTAGTATATTCTGATTTTATTCTTTTGCATTACGTCGTAAAGGACAAGTGTAGGTAAATACCGCTTACCGTTATGGTCATAATCATACCAAAAGCCATAAATGAGGTAGATTAAGCGCTGCAAACGGTCGCTAAGACGATGCCAATTAATGAAACAAAGATTATAATCAATTCTTTATGTAAAGACATAGCTAGAATATAAAAAAATAATACAAAGAATATGGTAAAGACCATAATTCATATCTTGTATCATAAACACCTGTTTATTAGTCATCAGAGTGCGTAAACAATTACGCATAAAGGATATAAAACGGACAGACAAACAGACAATTATCTTGATTATATTTTAGCCATTTCTGGCGAAGATTACAAACTGAATGATCGCATAAATGAGGAAGAAGCGAGAAGTAAAGAAGGTAACGATGATAGGAGATGAAGAGGCAATCAAACGAAAATAAGAAATTGTACACATCTAGTAGGCAAACTGATTGTAAAAACGTTTAATGTTAATTGGAATTCAGATGCCTTATGTGAAGTTTAATGAAGGGAATGATAAAAACCGCGCTTTAACGCTTTATAATTAAATAAAACAATTACTCTAGCGCTTTAGGAGCTGATTCATCATCAATTTTAATCCATTTCTTTCTAACTGTAACTATTCTAATTAGTCTTTTTTTTAAACGTATAAAGCAAGAGTTCGGGTCATTACAACATTATAAAGCTATAAATATATGCTGTATAACAATAAAATCAAAACTAACCTGTATATCCCGGTGGACAATCACATTCGTACGTGTCCAACGATGTCAATCGACACGTAGCTCCATTCAAACATGGTGCAGAATCACAGGCAGCCGGTATCCTTATCTCGCATAGGGACGCGCTGTAGCCCAGAGGACAGTCACAGGCGAAGGAAGGTGGTCCTCCACTGACTCCTGGCCTGACGCGGCAAGACCCTCCGTTCTGGCATCGAGGACTGGACTCGCTGTGGCATGGGTTCAGATGCTGACAGAACTCGCCCGCGTATCTGGATGTACAACTAAAACAAAGAAAATTCAATATTAGTATTATAGAAAACAAATGACAAAAGATGGTCTAAATTCAAAAATCTGTGACAATATCTATACAGTTTTTTTTTTTTTCGTTACTTATATATATTAAATTAGTAAGAACTAAAGTTTGGTATTTCCATGAACTAAAGATATATTGCCTAAAGATACAAAAGGAAATAGGACGGATTTGTGTATGAAGAGCTCGTTACCATTCGCAAATCGGAACATCCACTTTTCTCCTAAGTGAATAATAAGCCATTTAAAGACCACCGCTGTGAGTAACCTGTGACTTGTGCTTGTAATTTTAAACTCATTTCAGTCCACTGACTTATATCACTTTTTATATCTCCAGCCCTTTGTAGGACTGTCCTGATTCATAGAGGTATTTTCATTAAGAGTTGTGACTATTTTACTTCTTAGTACTACATCCGAGCCACAAGACATGTGTAAAGATTTATGCAATAAAACTAATCTATTTAATGTGTTAGTATTTATTACTGTACCTTGGTTGGAGGTCTTGACGTACAACAGCCCTATAAGCTCAGTCTTTGCTATCAGATGGTTTAACTTTATTAGTTCAGATATTTTTTATTGCAGATTTTGTATCCATATACTATTATATATAAAAATAGTCGCATACTACCGAAGATCTTGTTTTAATGCAATTTATTTTAAAGCCGTGTGACAGGTTTCGATGATTACATTCATAATGATATGCTGTATCTGTCGCATTCTGCATAAATATAAATTTAGTTTTAATATGAATATTTAAATAAAATCTAGATTTTTTTTTTTATTGTGGATTTCATCATCATCATCATCATCAATCTTTTCATCATTCCACTGCTGGGCACAGGTCTCCTCTCATACAGAGATGGATTGAGCGTAACCACCACACGTTTGCTCAATGCGGGTTGGCGATTTCAGAGTCCAGGTTTCCTCAAGATGTTTTCCTTCGTCTTATAATCAGTCATTGATGTCCAAGATATACTTAGAAAGTACATATAACTTAGAAAAGTTACATTGGTACTTGCCTGACCTGGGATCGAACCCGCACACTTATACTTGAGAGGCTGGTGCTTTAACCACTAAGCCACCATGACTTGTGGATTTATTAATAAATAAATAATTCTTGTACACGCTGTTTCAAAGTTTGATTCACTCTAACTTGGTGATGCCACATGTCAATGATAACTTTACATTGCCACATAAAAAAATGTTGGGATAAACTGACATAACATATTCCTTACATTATAACATACTCGCGGTGTTGGTACGTAGGTGTGCAGTCGTGCAGCTTGGGCCGGACGTCGACAATAAATAACGCAGATACGTCGCGAACACGACCACGTGACGTGCGCACGCGCAGCCCTCGCTTTTGTATCGCTAAGGTGCGTTTTCAATATTAAATTGGAAATGTGACTAAAAATATGGGTAATTTTGTATGAATCTGGTCTCTCCTAATGTTATTTACATAACGCGAGAATAGACAAAGCTAGCAAAAAATCAATATTTTTAGAAAGTTTAAAAAGAGGAATTCTAAACTAGACATTTCTTTACGAATAAAAAATGAGTAGCTATATAAAGTACTGAAAACGAAACAAAAACAAATACCAAGATGATTGTATAATGATGGTGTTTTTGCAGACAGCTATAATGTAGGTAATGATGGTTTGCTAGCTCATCGTCTAAGAACGCCATTAAGTAATCAATTTCCCTCAGTCATCTGCTACACCCTACAGTAAAGCTTACAGGTACTTTTTTTCTTTTCTTCCATCATATGTTGAAATAGGAATCATTCTGGTAACAGTAAAGCCGTATGAAGGTACTTCATAAATATGGGTCTCAAAGATGGAGGAAAAAAAAGAGCTTTTCTATTTTCGAAATCCTAAGTACATTATTGATAGTAAATGACAAAGCAACAGTTAAGAACATTATTGATATAGACATTCCTGACACAATTAGTGGTGCACCCAATACGTTTGAAGATAAAACCGACGGAGAACGCCCACGTAAGCGAGAAAATCTTTGCTTGGCCGTAAAAAGCCCATATTATCATAATCTCACGATAAATTACAAAGACATGATAACCGAACAGAATGTAGGCATTTAAAATAAATCATTGTCATTCCGTTGATTTATGCACGTCGGAAAATTCTGGAAGTGCAGTTTTTACTGCAGGAACTCGAATATTTCGATGTACTTACGCTGAAGGTAAAACATATACCGCTTGATTTACAGACACAGATTTCAGTTACAGCTATACAAATGAGTCTTTAAATCAAATCTATTAACATGTAGTGTAATTAAAGCAAAATCAATATAAAGGATAATATACTCCTGCAACACTTTTATTATGTTAAAAAGAAAGTAACAAGTATTTATTGCGACTCGTATAAGAAAACAAAAAAAAATATCTCCCTTCTACTTAGCCTTTCGGCTTCCAGTCTTACCAGACTATAAATAACAAGAAACTGGGAAAGGACGAATGGAACAGAATGTCCTATATGTTTATATTACTGATACCGGACCCGATCTAAGTATACCAACCCACGTATATGTTAATTTTCATAACTAATAGAAGTAAATCTCATTTATTGAACCGTTCCAATACCAACACTTCAGGTGTTATGGGAAAAATAAACTGTAGCCAACCATCAATAGACATTTTACACAAATTGAACATCATAAACACATATTGGCTGCTCGATTATACATTCAATCTAAATGGTTTGTGTATTTAATATTGTTTATATTATTTGTAACAATTATAACTCCACAATTTGTAGGCCTTAAACCTCATAAAATAACTATGGATATAACGTTATTTATTTTCTAATAAGTATGAATATTAATGTTTTATTACTTCTGAATCTACGAGCTTTGATAAAATGGGAAAGTTGAGAAGATGAAACCTGCTGATATTTACTGACCTTAACTGTTATAATGTTAAGCTAAAACACATTTTCCAGATACAGAACCTGCGACATTGAAGTACATACAAAGCGCTCCAAGTATTTACTTTTGTTTCAGCAAAATGTTTTGGATCCAAACAATGGATTCCACCAAATACAAATGGCATTATCGTGATTTCGTTAGGTTGGTGCATTAAAGCTGAGGTGAGCCTGTGAGTCTGTATGTGCTGGCGTGGGAGGACAAGCCTGTTTGTTGGCTACCCACGCAGTGACCTCGCCAGAGGGTGCATGCACTGGACCTACTACTTCAATGATAGCATTGCAAACGTTGAGATGGTTGAGAATATTGTAGCTCGCAAACTCAAACTAAAACATATGAATACCACGAAAAAAGCTGTCAACAACTCAGATTATGAGATCAAGATACAAAGGGTTTAAGATTATAAGACAAAACGGGAAAATTTTCCAGAAATGAAAAGATAATCTAGAGACTCATCTACAAACGTCAACTTCGCATCTGCCAAGAGACCTTTTATTACAGACATTTTAAATGTCTTAAAGATAAACAGAAATTATTTCACGAACCCCGAGCAAGCTTCTCACCGCCCTTAATTACAGCATCAGCGAAACAATAAGACTGTTAGATGACGATGGCCACCGGCCCAAAGATTATCTCTAAAAATTATAACTTGTCTTGAAAATAGGGCCTTTGTTCGACTAACAAGACTAGGAGCTAAATCTTCATTATAGGGCGAGCAATATTTTATTATTATCGCTGATCTAATTATAGAGGTGGGTGAAAAAGAGGAACAACGGATACGAACAAAGTGACACTCGGTTTTAATGTGCATTTTCATGTTGGCATCATCGTTAGCCGTATTTTATGATTTGTTATGATAACTGATTTTCTGTGTCAACACCGCTGCGCCAACTGAAATCTTTTTCCATTTAAAGCTTCTTTTCTTTTAGTTTTTTGCGGCACAATGTACATTTCTAAGACAATGATTAAGATTAGGCATAACATTCACAATAAAATATAACTTAATAGTCATTACCACGAACTATCTTTCTTATTTCGAAATAAATTAATTATTTAGTTCACTTTCCACTTTATCAATAATTGGTCCTTATACACCTTGCATTGTAGGACCACATTTGTGTCAAAACACACGACTAGTTGGAAAGCGCACAAGACCAAGGTTAGTTGTGCGACTATAATTTATAGCTGGCGACAGGAGATCCCGTGTCGTAGCCAGTGCCCGCAATAAATAAATAGTTGCGTGCTTGTTCTATGTTATACGATACGCTGAGCTTAGTGAACTCTTAAAGGGTTGCACCATTTAATGTTACCAAATAAAAGGAAAAAGTGGTCCTTTTGTAAGATGGGAATTGCGTTAATGATAATAAATTTAAACATGTATAAGGTGGTATGAGATAATGAGACACCTACACTTAAAGGTGATAATGACGAAAAAATACATCCATGAAAAACTTTATTCCATCATCGTTTGATTCAAAATAAACATATATTTTATTGTCCATTCAAAATATTTCAATAATCGTCAAGTAACTTCTGTTCCAAAAATAATTATTCCGAAATGCGTGTGCATCAAATGTAACAGTACCAACAACACTTGGTACATCATAATTAGTATGGGCACGTATGAATGCATGTACAATATGATTACAGACGACAAATATTCTGTTGGGTTCGATTCGGGGAAGCGCGCATAGCTTCGCATGTCGTAGTTATTTATCTGATGCGCAGTGACGGCCTGCGTGCGCTTCGGCGCACGCGCATGGGGTGTATCTTGACGTTAAATCGTTTAGCGCAGACGTGTCATCGACATGCGCATGATTGTTATTTGCGGTCGAAGATTAAGATCTTTTGATTGAGAGTTTTTGGACGCCTTATTTTTTGAGTATCGTCGATAAATGCCGTGATAATAATAAAACAGAAGATAAAATAAATGTAAAGTTCAGTTCTGCGAAAACCTCTAAAACAGAGCAATCATTAGTTTCATGAACGATAACAAGCATAAGTTTACGACAGCCTGTTTGAAACATATACAATCCAACTGACAAAGATCCTATTACCTCTGAACATCTAAGGCAAGCGACTATCCCACACCACCTTATACCTACTAATCACTTCATAGTTTATACCAATTTGTAGCCATAACGGTAATAAGCTGGTCAGACCAGAAAAAGTGTTTTTCTGCAAGATTCCCAACTTTTTTTTAAGAGAACATACAGCAGCCGAACCAGTTCAGTTCCTGTCATCATTAGGTGCGCCTGCGCAACTATGGACATGCCCAGTTATGCGACCCGTAAAGGGCGGAAAAGAAGTGCAACGGACTCATGATGTTCAACCGTTTTAATGGGATTTTTTTGTATGAGAATTATGTTAATTTTTCTTAACTTGCATGAAAGGCGCATTTGTATTAAAGTTAAGTTCGTTACAGTATTTAGTAAATTAATTATACGAAATTAATACTGATTCAATTCCCCTTTTTATTGCAGACATAACGGAATAATAAAACCTTTATCGACTACCAAATATTTTTACGATTACGACTTAATTTACAATAAAAACCTTTTTTTAATAAGACCGACTTCCATAACACAGCAGTTCCATAAAACCAAATTAACAGTCGCACATAGCAACATAAAGTGTTCGTTGAAAAATAAACTGAAGTCAATATGGCAGGAGTATAAAACGCACGGTAGCATGCGCGGACGCAGCGCCATAGCTCATCGGGTGCGCGCGCAACTAAAACATTACATTTCGCTTGTTCAATAAATACTTCTCTTTCCTCCTGGCTTTGTATGCAAATTGTGGTTACGATGCCTTATTTGTTTTGTGAATGGATTTTTAAGGTTAGTTTATAGGGTTAGACGTCTATGGTTTTAGAATAGGATACATGATATTTCTTTGACTATAAAGAAATACTTAAAATTATACTGGTCAAACCGTTAAGCAAAAGTACACCTTATGATACTCCTACATTTCGCATAATTTTAAATATTTAAATGAAACCCTGACCAATTTGACAAGAGTAAACTAATATTTATTTTCTGTCCTTTTCCTAACGAAGTAGAAGTAATAAAATGTACACAACTTAAATCCAGTTTAGTTGTTTGTGAAAAAGTACAATGGGAGGGTACGGACCCAGTAACGGCTTCATCAAAATGAACTTAGATACCTAAGGAATACAACAGAAAATATATAGTACTTTTATGGTGATCATGTCTCCAAAATCACCATTTTAGCCTTTTAGAAAGACACGTGTTGTTTAAACATGTGCGAAAATGCTACTAACGTAGGGAGATCTGATTTCTTCAATTCCCAGAAAGATCTGTTATGGTGTGGTTTGTATGTAGTTGTAAAATTAGATTAGCAATGCTCTATAGGTATTGGGTTTTTGATTAACTCACTGTTTTAAATGTTTTGTGTCATTCGTTTTTCTGGCAGTTATAACGTGTCAGAGAGAACTAAGTTCATCACCATCATTTCGGCCCGGAAACACCTACTGCTAAGTAAAACATTTTTTTCGCCATACTTTTCAGCTCCGTGCGACACTCATTCACAATATTCATACAAATAAGTTTAATAAAACATCTTTGTTAACATGTCAGAATAGTTAAAACCAGTGGAACTACCTCTACAATTGATCAAACTGTCTGCTTAGCTATTTCCAAGGAATTCCTAAAGCCAAAGACAATGTGGAAGAATCTGCAGCTCGTAGATCCAGCTAGACCCTTAATTAGCGTAACAACAATTAGAGATACGGACACAAAGGCGCTGGATTGTATCTCGGAGTCGGGAGACTTTCCTCTCCGTGTAAATCTTCCCGATAGTGCCCCGCAGACACCAGGCGATAAGAACCCACACGACCCCAGTAATTGACGTAATAAGCTAAAGGTTTTTGAACCCCTTTGTAGCAACTTTATGTCCTAGGATTTAAAATAGATAGCAGAGCCGATAGTATGACAATATAGTGTAATAAATAATACCCTGCTCTGGTCTTCGTGCGAAATATTATTTCATAAGTTTTGTTATTTACGAAGTGTGGCATTAGATTTTGTGATGAAATTGTATTTCAAGTTGAAATGATTAATGATACTGAGTAGCTTATTATTTTTATAGGTCAATGAAGACAGTAGATATTGTACTACCACACCAAAAAGTATATTAACAATCTGCGTATTGCATTACATCTTAGAATATTATGTAAAACGAAACAAGACTTTCACATTCGTGAGCTTTTTGTAATCTTAGCTTGCTGGCACATCATTATACTACACATACACGTCAACGAACTTTCTTGAATCTTTTTTTTTTTTTTTGACGACACCAAAGTACTAACATAACCTCAGCCACAGTTCAAGCATCTAGATCGCTTAAATTCAGTTCTATGTTAGTACGTGATTGGGCGAACGCGCGGCGCAAGCGCAGCGGCGGACGCAATTTGCCGAGAGGCGTGGCCACGGTAGCGAGAGGGGGGAGATCGGGACACCCGCACCTACTCGTAATAGGTAACCTCCGTGCACTCGAATTCTTCAAGTTTTTCTGTAGAAAGACCACGAGATTTATAGTGGGGCTCTCGCTAAATTAGATGAGTCGATGTTTCTTAATAAGCAAGATTGTTGTGATAGTAGTTAGTTTATTGATGCAATTACGGCAGCAGCAAGCTTATGGATGGTAGATCAAGTCTAAAGAAATTCAAAGTTATACAGACAAACGCTAAACTTGAATCTTAAGGATACTTGTAAAATATTCAACTTAAGCTAGTCAAAAATATGAAAGCAAAGCTTGTTGTCATAAAATCGATAATTAAACATGTAATAACACTGCATATAACAATAACCAACTAACAAATGCATCATAAAAACTACGTATACTAACAAAAGTCAATTACCAAGGACATTAAACGCAGAGAAGCGCATGGAACGCGAACAAATAATACAAGAGGGTCTATGCTCTCGCGTGTAGGATAATATGACATCTCACAATGAGTACCTCAGGTAGGGATGAATAGTGCACGAGATTTTGAACCTTAAAGTACCAGACAAGTGTAGGTACAAGAATATTCCTCTTGTGTTTTCTAATGATTGAAGATTTTGTAAAGTTCATGATGAAGGATGGGATATGTTTAAATCAAGATTTGAGAATTGATCTTCATTTAAATATATTTTAATGAGTGCTGTGGCGATTATGCTGAATGTGGCAATTCTTTTCTTAATTTAGCTTATCTGACTCATTCATGAAAATCCCGAAGGTAAAACTAAGATTTGGGTTTCCCAACTGTTTGAAATTTAAACGTCTTTAACACTTATTAGCAAAAAAATATTCGGTCCAAATCCCGGATTTGGCGCACAGTTGGCAATCTTACGGCATATAAAAGACTGGTCAATGTAATAATACCGAAATCCGAGGTGGTTGCGAAATCGTGACTCTACAAACATTTGGCAAATGGTAATGACTGCAAACGGAGATTATGCCCGAGTGTGATGTCGAAAAAGATTTTATACCTACTACTAAATATCGTGACAAATTCAATTCTTAATACATATAATATAAATGATGTTTTGTGAGATATAAAAAAACGCTCAAAAACTACTCAAGCTAAGTCTAAATATAAATTGTTTCAAACTAGTAAAAGCAAGAATTTGAAAGAATTGAGAATCGGCAAAAACATAACATTTCACTATAACGAAATATTCCTACACTTACTTAATCAACTAGATAGGTAACATCCGGAACTATTTCATGTGCTAGAAGAGCTAAAAATTTCTTAGCATCCCAAAACTCAACTTCTTTTTCATCAATATAAATTCAAAACTATTACAAGTTCTTATAGTCCGTATCATGGATAATTTTAAAAGTATTACTAAATACAATATAGTCTAAGATACTCATACCATAACAGGTAACAAACAGTATCTTCATCATAAAATAATCAGTCAGATCGTGCAAGTCATATTTTAATCTTTACATCGAATCATTAAGATGACGATAGACAAATAGAGGTTATATAATACAAGGTTTGGAAGCTGGGTTAAGATACGGTTAGCTAAGTCATGTTGCACTATTACTTATATGGAGTGCAAACGATAGTTCTAAGAATTTGAAGTTTGAAGAATTTCTAGTCGCGAAGTATAGGATTTTTGATTCTAACTTCAAAGTCCACAAACTTTTCAGATAACAAAATACCAACAAAGGCTTTAGCAAGCACAGCATCACCTGAACAATTGACAGCCTAGTAACAGTTTTTTTTTAAAAAGGAAGTGACAATAAATCCTACCCTACAATCGCACAGTTCCAGGATCTTACAGCTAAAACAAATCAAGTCGTAAAATAAAGGTAAAAAATGTTATTTTGTTTAAATAATTCACAATAGTCGCATGTCACAATCCGCGCACGCGTCCGCCGCGCCCGTTCCCACGCGCACCCACACTGGCGCACGCGCAACGCGTTTGTGTGTGTGAGGCGCGCGCAGCTTGCGCTCCCAACTTTCATAGAGTAAATTGTAATGTGAATATGCTGAGTTGGACGATTGATACTGTCATCGCGAATAAAATTTTGATTTAAAAAGTGTGTGTGGAGTTTTTTTTCATAGGATTTTTTAGACCATAATATCGGCTGCCGGCAGAAGTTACCAGCAACCAGAAAAGAATCGTCGTGTTCCGGCATGATGTCTGATGAAGCCGTATGGAGGACGGGACTGGGCACTTGTGTTGTGGTGTGTGCCGGGTACGATGCGCCAAAAGTTGTTGTGTCGGGAGTTTGGTCGTGGAGAATCTCCAGATCAATCTCCCTCTGGCACAGAATCGTTGGTCATGTTGTTGGGTGTAACATTGCATCACCTCGCTCAACTGCCGTCCTTATTCCTATACACTCAATTTTTTTGAGTGAATAGGCTCTTAATAAACTAGCGCGCTTCACCATCAGCGATTGCATCACTGCTTACCATCAGGCGGGATTACGGTCAAGCACTAGTTTATAATTAAAACTGAATTGGCAACTATACATGGACATGTTTCTGACTGACCAACTCTTTAAAAGCTCAGTGTTTTTAGTTTTTTTAGTTTAAATGCTTTGAGTTCAACTATGAAAAATTGTTAGTTTAGTATTGATTGATTTTATCTTATAATATTATAAATATTATGATGATGTTCGCAGGATGGCTAGTAGTTAGCTGCATGAGAGTTGAGTTGAGTACAGTGGCTGAAATAGGTGAGGCCGATTATAGGAGAGGTCTAGCAGTGGACTCCTACAAATAGGCTGATTGTGATGATGATGATAACGAGGTATTTTATGGCATGATGATAATATTTAAGTCACACTAAACCGCTCAAACGCATAAAGCGAAACATACCAATAAATCTTGTCGGAATCTAATGTAACTTAACCACAAGAATCTCATTTGAAATTCAAAAGCTTACCCGATGAAAGAAAGATAGGTATATCACAAATTTTCAACTCATCAATCAACGGTTAATGAAGAACCAGTTCCGAGCAAGGTCAGCGGCAAAATTGCAGATGTAACTGAATGTCCTCTACATCTGCTTGACTGGACACCTTTATTCAGGATCGCTTGTTCTATAGTTTTAATTAAAATTGGATAATGTTGGGCGTAAATTGGTCGTAAAATTTGTAATTGTAGGCAACTTTGTGGTACGGATATTTTTTGCGAAGTTATTTTCTTATGTGACCATTCACAAAATGTTGGCAAGTTGTTTTGAAAGATATATAATAAAAATAGCGATAACTTGGCTCGTTGATGGCCTATTGAATAATTTAACGATGGTTTGCATTATACTTTTAAAATATTTAAAATTGATAATAAATATGTTTTACATAGCTTTATATTACGAAATATAACAACTTTGAATAACAATGAGCAGTAGAACTATCTGCACTTAATGCCACAGCAGCATAAAAAGTAGTCGATAAAATAACAGTCGCAACTGCCAATTTGATTAAAGAACCCTTTTTATGTCCATGACCTCACAGATGCTTAAATATAACAAAAAAAATGACTGTAACACATCTGTCGCTTGATCTGTGAACACCCGCAGAACAACATCCGTCGATCCCATTGAGCACACGTCTGCTGACACCGTCGACGTCATCGTCAAGGTGATAGCATTGTGCTTTATGAACTACAAATCGGAGGTTATTTATTTTAATGCACTTAGTAATGATGGGACAACCATTACTGTTGTTGAGAAAATTGGGCTAGTGCAAGAATAAGTTTCTTGTATTTTCTCATCATTGAACAAAGACTGGATGAGTAGTGGATCATCTACAAAGCAATCCTTATTCCGAAAACAGTATTTTTGTGATTTTCCTTATCATAATATATACCAATTGATAACCATCTCCCTCTCCAATCCCAATAAATACACCTTCACAATTTAAAAATAAAAATTACCATTATACCAAAGCGATCCTGCATCTATTCTTCATCCCCTCGCTTCATTATGTACCAAACAATACGGAATTATCTATACACCGGGATCGAGTTACTGCACACGTGCAATACCTCTCCCCTTTCCCCCGTGCGCAGACGCGTCTCTCCGTGAGAGATCGGGCAGAAATTTTGCCTCGATGCAGTTCTGTCACGGTCGGCTGTTATGTAAGTAATGCCAGTAATGATTGAAGTTTATGGTTTCATATGCTGTCAGCTTTACATACTATTGTTTATATGTAAGGTGTACGGACGTAGGGTTACATATTGTAATGAACTGCGAATTTTGTGATGTCGAATAGTTAGTATCAAATTAATTCATATCGTTTTAAGAAACTAGAAGAACTGTTCAATGGAACCTAGGCTAAGCAAAATTAAGCTGCATTATTGGTAATCGCGAAATTGAAATATGAAAGGATTAAGACTACATTAACCGCACAAAAGGCAATAGGAAATCCCATTAAGTATAAACAGATTAAATTGTCCTCAGTGAATGGAACTAGTGTTCATGTCAGTATTTACTTCTCAAGATGTTACAGTAGCCACAGAATTCTATAATCTATGCTAATTGCTATTAAGATCTAGTTATTAATCTGCTGGATGCATCCAATTAACTGACGTAAATACATATAATTTATTGCAAGCCACGTCGTAGTTGAACTGGTCTTTAAATCTTTGAGTTTTAATGTATTGCTTACCTTGGGTTTTTGAATGTTTGTAACGCATTTTTGTTAAGTATCATTATTATGAGCATCATATTTTTTGTTAGTTTATGCTTTAATAGTTTTCCACATAGTTTCTGCGTTTTCGCAAACATCTACGTCTTTTAATAAACTTTCTTGAATATTACTATGACTACCAATTCTGCAAAACATAGTAGTCCAGTCAACTATAACGAAATTTTCAAAACTGCTGACAAAACTTTACATACAAAGAAGAAGCCCAAAAGTCAACATTTCAACAAAATTGATAATGTTAATTACACTAAATAAGTAACAACTTAAGCCTTTAACAAATTAAGTGTAAACAAATCCATCTCCATTAATTCTGGCATTAAATCCGCATGTAATTGGAAACCTAAAGGAACAGAAACAGGACTGTTGGACATAAACGAAGCAAGATACGAGATCAATCGGATCATTTAACGGCTAGCGTGAACCGCGTCCGAGCCTGAAACAGCAGCTACAGTTGGCGCTAGATCCAAGATAACATCTCCAACAGATGTGTGAGGCTTTAATGAGAATCCTTTAATGTGCTAACTGTTAACAAGGATGAGAATATTATCCATGTAAATGAAATAAAAAAGTAGCAAGTGAGCAGCAGAAATCAAGCACAGATGTTTAGAGTAATTGTAGGGACTCCAAATAACATGTTGAAGAAGTGTATAAATCAATCAGCCTTCAGACCCAGATCGAGGCACCAAATACCGCTTCCAGGCATAAAAAAAAGTAAATGAATAATCTACCATATTTGTTTCGTAACACACCGATAGGATCACCGAATAAAAACAAAAGTCTTTCGATTTACGATATCTAACTTCGATCAGCATAAATATTAATATGGGCGTAACCATGTCATGTTACATTTAAGAAGATTAATCATGATGCTTGTTTTTTTAAATTGTAATAGTGGAATACATTTGTGCTCGGTTTGTTGTGCTATTGAGCATATGTTAGCGATTACTGAAGTCAATAGAGGATGCAAGCATTCAATCGTGATAGTGGTGTGACAAAGGTACGGAACGGGCGTCGGCGGCGGCGGCTCTCAGCCTACCTCAGCCATAAATCTAAAAGCCGAGCCGAAAGGACGCGCGCAACCCTTTATTATACCGAGACATGATTGGCCTCGGGCGCTCGAACCAAACGAATGCACGCTTAGTTACGACCGTCTTGTATCTCTGCGACTTCACTTTCTGAGATGATTTTTCTCTTTTTGGAACCGCAACGATTAATACCTCAAGTTGGACGCCGGAGTTCAACGTATCACGCTCAAGGTCGCGGCTAACGGTCGCACAAACCGCGAATACAATAGTCCATGGTTTAGCAACATAATTGTTCCTTCACGATCGCTACGTGCGACACCGGATTGTAAACAAGACATGTGGGCTCGTGTGCGACGTGCATACTGATAGCCGGGGAAACACGCGACCCCAGCTATTGTAACACTTTTTTGCGATTATCGAATTCCATCTTCTGTATAGTGAGAACCGATCTATCGATGCTCGGGACCTAACAATTGTGTCTACATCAGACGTCGCACCACCGTCAATCATGTACTCGCTCGTAAATACCTCTAGAGCACGACTGCTATTGAATGCGGCAACAAGAGAACGAAATGTAAATCGAACATGACATCCGGGTGCGAGTTCAAGCGAGCATCACCGCGGATTCAAAATGGAAACATTCACGGACGCCGCTTAATCTCATATCGAATCAATGAGATTGTACTGGCGAGCACGCCCGAGGTCGGGTCACCGTGCTAAACGGCGCAACAACTCGAATAACCAACCAGTCGGTAGTTAAAACCATAAGAATACGAGACAACATACACTATTACTGCTGTCACAAATGGCATATAAGCAATTTTGAGCCGTATTTCATGGTGATAAAGATTGCTGAATATTCGCCATCAACACCACTCGCTGCCGTGAGTCATGCGAACTTTATTTTTAATGAGGTTTAAAGTCAATAAACTTTTATTAAGTTTTTCTGTGTTAGCATCTCGGTGTCATTTTTGGAGCTGCCTGCAAACGAGCTACTGATTGTGCAGCGTAATTGGCAAATATTTGCTGAGAGAAACTCCTGTGTTGGTTGACAAACTGATGTACAAAGCCGGGATTTAATCGTAATCGGATGGTTTGATGTATGGAGAGGCGGAGAAGCGCACGACACTCAGATCAGTGCTCCAAATCTTAGTCGTGGTCCTACCGCTCAGCCATTATATGTAAATACTTAAGCCGTTCTCCCAGACACAAGTTCGGGACGACAGCGATAGCTAATTTGGTTCGACCATTGCGAGCCAACTGAGCCGATCCGCTTTTGTCCAATCAGTGTTTAGATCTTGGTGTCATTATTGAAATCCAAAGAAATGACTGGTTCGCAGACAAGAACAACGTACGACTATATTATTTTTCAATGCTATGATTTGAAAACAATGAATGGCTTATGAATGCAGTCTTGGTATTCCTGTTGCAATACCGCATTAACTCATAACAAGACATGACTTTGCGCCAAAGCTGGTAACTTAAACCATAGGCAAACACTTCTTAAAATAAACAACGATTGGGTAACGCGTTCTGTCACCCCATTGTGACAGAAAGACACGCTTCAGACGTTAAAACGTTCAAGACGAACGCCTCTTGAATTCACCCAGATTATTTCTCCGAATAATTGAGCAATCTTATTATGTATGTGAGAATAACATGTCGTTTGCGATTTTGTTTTAGAAAGCGAATAAACAGATCGTATAATGTACAGTAATAAAGACATTTATACGTAAACAAGCACAGGGCGAAAGCTGCATTTATTAAGCAAGATAAGTTTCAAACTAGAAACATTACTTTGAGGGGATTATAGTTTGTACATTACAGTCTTGAGCAATATATTCAAGATTATATTCAGTTCTAAGCAAAGATAGGAGCTAACGAACTTGAGTTTATTGCAACAGGTAATGTAATGGTTGAATAGGTTATTAATTATAGAGAGCTAAAAAACTTTGTGACAGGTGCTAAAACGAGGACATAAAAAGACTTATCTGAAACAAAAAAAACAGCGAATCTATTGAGCAAATTAGTCCTAAATCCAAAATTGTTTCATGCTAGTAATTTCGCAGAGCTATTGATAAAATTCGAACGGTACGGCCTAGGATGGCGGTATACTCGTATTTACGTGTTTGTGGGAAAGAGGCTTGGCTCGCATGGGAGCCCTTGAGGCTTCGTTCTCTCGATTGGCCTCGCGCCACCGCCCCAGGCGCTCCGACCTGGCCTAACCACCAGTTCTTGCTGCCTTTTTACATTGGAAACAATGTTGGTCATAATAATGTGTGTTATGATAGAATTGAAATTGATTTATAATCGATTCCAAAATGTGGTTTTAGCCTGTGATTGGTTTTGTGTTGTGAATGATACAATGTTATATGTTTGTACCTAATGCTTTTTGGACACAGCTTTTTGGTTATATTTTCTTAAATTATATACTCGAATGTCTAACTTATACACCTTTTTGTACATGTATGATACTGCGCCATGTGCATATTGTCCCTTATATTACAAAGTGCCCAAAATTGTGATCTTAAAGTACGTAAATTGTAATACTGCAGTGTTATTTAAAAATATGTCATTTTTACCAAGTTGAGTTACTTTTGCATTTGATTTTCGTTCACATTATAGTGAAAAAACGACTTGATATCTTACGGCGTTTGAGATAAATCATGAATTAGCTAAGCAAGTTTAATATTTTATTTAAATAAAAAATTTAACGGAATATAGAAAAAGCTTCCGTTCCGTCCAAACTTGTTATATATAACATCATTTATGTGAATTTAAAGAACTCGACAGATATTATTAATAAATTAATTAAGATTAACTTGGTAATTGATTAATTGATAAGAAAGGTTTTGCTAAATAAAGCTCATTTCAGTATCATAATTCACCTCTAAATTTGCTTCTATAAATAAGTTCCTGGCTACAATCATCTCCTCGTCAGCAGAAAAGAATCTGGATTCAGGAAATATAAATAAAGATATATACAGTTGTCAATATCTTAGGTACTCAAAAAACTTATAAATGAAGTGATTACATAAATAGAGCATGAAATAAAAGTAAGCGCGCTCTTATTAAAGATTCAAATATGCAGCGAGAAATGATGTTGTATACATATGGATGTATTCAGCATGTAATATGAAATTTATTGATCGCGACGCGGTAGATATTGTGAACAGTTCTTTATGATACGGGAAATCTTGGGAACCGAGCCGTGATTTAAGATGTGTGGAGTAAGATGGCATTGAAGTTGAAGAAAATTATCATATCGCCTACGTTTTCTCAAAATGTATAAAAATAAGAGGCTACTAATATTTGATTACAAATGATAATAATATTTTATGATACCAATACCTTATGGTCGATTTTAGCTATTTCTATAATAACCGGCCAAGTGCAAGTCGTACTCGCGGACGAAGGGCAGCATTTATAACAACCTCGTTTGTTGTTTTAGAAGACTCTTAAGCACTCATGTTTAGTATTTATGGCGGCATCACAAGTGAAACTGTCAACCTATCACGATTCATGCTGCTGACATGCCGACAGACGAACACTGGTGAGTTAGTAGCCTCATTTTTCCTCTTTGGGTTAAAACCCCAAAAATGACTACCGTAGAATGTAAGAAGCTACATCTTTCCTAATGTAGACAACATTTTTTTTTTTTGTAAAATCTTTTTTTATATACGAGTATACTAACTAGCTACTTAACCTAGTCTAACCTAGCTATAACTTTAAACTAGTGCTTCACTGCAATTCCGTCTGATGGTAAGCAGTGATGCAATCGTTGACGGTAAAACGCGCTAGTTTATTAAGAGCCTATTCACTCAAAAAACTGAGTGAATAGGACGGAAGACGGCAGATAAGCGAGGTGATGCAATGTTAAACCAAGCAATACTACCAACGATGCTGCGCCAGAGAGAGATTGATTTGGGACCCTCCACGACCAAACTCCCGACACAACAACATTTGGCGCGTAGTACCCGGCACACATCGCAACACAACTGCTTAGACCCGTCCTCCGTACGGTTACACGGTTACACCAGACATCGTGCCGGAACACGACGGATCGCTTGGCGGCAAGACTTTGTCTGGTGGGTAGTAACTGCTGCTGGCAGCCTATGCTATGGCCTGCCACAAATAACCACCAGTATTCTCAATGATTACGGAACCAAAACTAATTCAAGTTGATGATAATGACAGAACAATCAAAAACTTGATTGATTTCTGAATTCATACCTATAAATATGTTTCGATATGCCAAAGAGCAGCAGGTCATCTCATAAATGCAAATTATTTCGTTCCTAGAAATTACAACAATTCGAGAACCTGTGGTCAATCAAATGGGAGTTTTTTATAGACAAGTAACAATATGATAGAAGTAACACTTTTTTGTTGAGATTTCGAGACATCGAATAGGATACAAAATATGCTAATCGATATGAGAATCGAATGAACTAACGCTAGTTGTAGTTGACTATGAATATTACAGCTACCATCTGATTACCTTGGTAAGTGACGCTTCAATATTTTGAATTGCTAGGTATTTTTAGTTCAACAATCGTGTATCTCGATTCAAGGTAGACCTTGGAATAAATGAGATATATCAACCATCACCACGATATAGACTACTTTTTGACATCCGTGTGAAGCTTTAAGGCTAAGTAACATTCCAAAAATTCAAGATCAGTCTTATCCTCAATATGTGAAAGCACGTCTTTCAAATTGACGTAGCGCAGAGGCCGCATCGTGGGCAGCTCGCGTGTAGATGCTATCAAAGGTAATAGTATAATATGACGCCTTATCGCCGCTTAGACGGATTTATAGATTTTCATATTCACATTTTCAGTGACTGTCTTTACATATTTATAGAGATATTAATAATTTCGTGGTGAAGATCGTTTGCACAATCTCCTAAATAATATTAAAATAATTACATGCACGGTTCAGGTAAGTGATATAAAAACCCAAAACATAATAAACCTAAGAATATGACGTCATTTTAAAATTCAAATGACCAAAAAAAAATGTAAAGGAAAACCAGACAACTAACCGCAAGATTAATTCTAGATCGAAAATCGGAAGCAGATCAAAGGCGTATCGACATTGACCTTAACTTCGCGGGCGCAGTACGAATCGATTCAGATCCGACCAATGAGGGCGCGACGATGCTCAAACATGGCGGCCGATGACCCGACGCAATTTGCATACCTAGTTGCATCACCAGTCATAACTAGTTAGATGATATGATTTGTTCCACTGATTGTGTGGGAGATTACAATCATGGAGCTAGAGTAACAGTTATTATTATAAGATGTTCTAGATAAGAATATATGTGGGATGGAAATATCGCGTTTTCTATGCTATATAAATTTAATGGCGTTATAAATAACCTAAATAATCTAAAATCATAAAACCACAATGGCCCTGATTCCCTCCCAAATAGAAAGAATAAGATGCAGTTAACTTAAAGTTAGTTTAGTTTGTGTATAAGAGAATAAGCGCCAATATTGAAACAAGAAAAGATAAAATAAATAATTCAAAAGGTCCAAATCTTAAAAGTGTGATGAAAGCAATGGTAGCAAAACAATAATAAAAGTCAAGCAATGAAATCGCATCAAGAGGTAAACAAGGAAACGAGAGAACGCGGTCATTTTAATATCGCACAGATTTCGAAATTAGGGCTTGTTAAGCATTATAGTTTAAGTATGAATCATCAACAGGTTAGACAGAGAAGTGGGCAGGTGGCCGCCCAGCTTTCAAACTGTCATAATTAAAGAGGGTTGCCGCTTTGTATAGGTAATTACCTTTATTTGAGAAAACTATTATAATCCAAATGGACTCTATTGGTAATTTATGATGGGAGGATGAGAGAAAAAAGTTAAGAGGTAATAACAGTATAGTCTAAGTTTAATTACAGTTGATGGGACGTTCAAAAGTGAGATGACAGCTATTGCTAGACATTCATCTGAATTCACAATTGTCTTCCCTTTTTCGAAACACAATTCATAAGTCATTAATAATTTGTTGAACATACATGTTACAATAATGATGTTTTATACGCAAAAAGGACGCTACGTTAAGCCAGATAGATTACAAAAGTTAAATCAGAAAAATCTGGACTGTAAAATAAAATTGAAATGAGCCTGGACAATAAAATACTACATGATACATAGAATGACAATTAAACAATTGCATAAGAAACAATGCATTAGAAACACCAATCAAACATATTAAGATGAAAACTTTTCTTAAATAAAACTCTTCCATATTATACAAAAACATAATGAGCTACCTCAGTCTTCAATTACCCACAAATTAAAAGATATGGAATAATCCAATCGTAAAATCACACACCAATAAAGTTCATAGCACCATCTATTTTGGGAGACCAATTTGTACATCAAACGGGTTCGGAGCAGTAAAGTCTTCTAATAGATTAACATTAATAAAAGCGGGTAACGAAAATCAAAAGACTTTATAGTTCCATAGATATAATATTTCTAATAACAATCGTATGCATCAATTTTTACGACATCTCACGATTATGTGAATATTCACGGGTCAGATCTAAAAAAATATCCTTTGGTATATCTCGTTTTGTGAGTCAGTGTGATCTTTCTCGTATTGCAATTTTATCTGTTGTCTCGATGTTTTATTTTGTATTACTTTATCTTCCTGTTAAACCGAGACTATCAACTGTTTTTATTTCTTTTTAATCATTTCATTAAATCCATTAACCAAGTTTAATTTCCACTCTTTTCATTTTTTTATCTGACTCCTGCTTAAAATTTACCAAAATATATCTATTGCTTTTCGGCCTCCTTATCCCAATGTATCGTAACAATAAAACCCAAAAAAACGTACAAAAGTAGAGCTTGAACCGGTACTGGTGCTACCCGGATATTGTTTACAGCTATGGACAATCACATGGGTTTAGAGATGTCTCTGTGCATAAGTAATCACACGATTCTAGATTAGACTAACATTATCTTGGACCGTTTTACAAAAGCAATTGTGTATTGAGATCACGGTTTTACTCATTGGAACGTTTAATTTGCTAATTTTGCTCCTGGAAACTGTTTCCTTTTTGTGGTGAGCGTAATAAATGATAATAAAAATTAATGCTATGCTTACGGTAATGCGGTAGATTTCTTAACGCTTAAATACCGTCTCCGGGTAATTTTCTCGACTTAAGGAATTAAGGTTTAATCCAAATTTCATGACTGACGCTTAAGCCGCTTTGGGTGCTATCAACGTTGACCATTAACTTGACGATGTGCGCACAGGTTGCATTTAGAGATTTTTAAATTTTGATATCTTCAGGTTAGATTTGAGCACCTTTTTCATTCAAACTAATTTTGTTAATGCCTTCTCTGGTACATTAATAATGCAAATGATAAATGGGCCTATTATAGAAATGATCGTTTACAATAGGCATAATTTATTTGAACATTATGATGTAAATCAGAACATTGGAAATTCGAACACGTTCCACTTCGAAATTAACCTAAATGAAAATTCATGACCGGATCTATAAAAATGATAAACCAAGGTGTCCCATTAAATCCCTAAGACAAATACATACAAAGAATTAATGGGAACAACGTACATTTAGTGAACGATAAAGCGAATGAGATTGAAATCCAATACCAGCCTCATCAACCAATCAGGGACCTTTCTTTATTCTTCCTTTCTGGAGATTGGTTGATATCTTGAGCTCATCCTTCGATGCATTCCTGCTCAAAGCATTATTTATTTGTTTTTTTTTTTTAATTCAATACAATTGCGGGGCTTATTCAAATGAACTGGGTAATCGGTCGTCGGCACCGTATTAACGCTTTTTATGGGGTTTTTAGGTCCAAGCGAGGGGAGCAAGCGATCCTGACCAAACGCAGTAGAACACCTGGCAAAATGACGTGTTTTTGGAACCTGTAACGAGTTGATCCTGCCTTTATGCAGGTCGTAACAAAAATATATATTATAAAACTTAAAGAATCTAGATATGTAAATGGATTTGATAAGAAAAACTTTTTCTAAAGTTGTTAATAGACAAAATAAATTATATTAATTAAACAATTATTGTTGTTGATGTTATTCCTGACATTACTCGTATAACACATAGTTGGTCAGTATTTTATTTATTAAACGTTCACTAAGGATTAACATAAGGCCGGTTGTTTTTAACAATTGGTTAACAAAATTATAATTTGTTGAATCCACTCTTTATATGGTTTGACAATAGTTAGCTCCATTTTTTGACGTATACGCGTATCAAGTAGATGTGAAAAATCCACTTTAAACAGTTTTTTTTTTGTCTCTTGATTCACCAGTTTTAACTCCCGGCTTGCACCATATAAACTGTTGTTTTACCGAAACTCATTTTAATTTTATTAACATTCGGGCTCTGTGCTTGTTTCAATGGACGACGATATCAGGAATACATAATTACTAATGGACATACCACCAAATTAGAGAGACCTTTAACGGCCTATGTTCTTATTATCACTTGAATAAATTTTAATATACCAGACATTCCGGGGACGATTATAAATTAGGTAGCATACATAAATTTTCACTTTTATGGTGTTGTATTTTTAAAAGTTCTGATTATTTGATGTGGGGTTTTGCATAGTGCCTTGCCTGTGTGTTGGGCTTTATTCAAGATTTATGAAACTCAAACAAAAAATAAATAGGTAATAATTAATTTATATTAAATTTTGAAGTCAAATTTAATTATTATTTTCATAATTGTATTGGAGTATTCATCAACCTTTTTTTTTTATCGTTCCACTGCTGGGTACAGATCTCCTCTCATACAAAGAAGGATTGAGCGTAATCACCACGCTTGCTCAATGCGGCTAGGCGATTTCAGACTTATAAAGTCCAGGTTTCCTCAAGATGTTTTCCTTCACCTTCAGTCATTGGTGTCCAAGATATACTTAGAAAGTACATATAACTTTGGGCAAGTGCCCACCAGACATAACACCCGTCTGGTCGGAGGATCCTCCCTTTTCTATGGAGGATGAGTTTGTCGGTCTCCGTGGCGCAGCGGTCAACACGCCTGACTGCGACGTGGAGGCCCCGGGTTCGATCCCCGGCCAGGTCATGATGGAAAACGATCTTTGTCTGATTGGCTTGGGTCTTGGATGTTTATCTATATATGTATCTATTATAAAATATAGTATCGTTGAGTTAGTATCCCATAACACAAGTCTTGAACTTACTTTGGGGCTAGCTCAATCTGTGTGAAAAAAAAAAAAAACTTTAGAAAAGTTATATTGGTACTTGCCTGACCTGGAATCGAACCCGCACAGTCAGACTTGAGAGGCTGGTGCTTTAACCACTAGGCCACCACGACATTTTTTTTTTTTTTTAATTATTGGAGTATTAAGTGTTGTTAATATTTGACGATATGGTCGGCCCAACGGCTGGGCGATCGACTGTTACGTTGCAACGAAATATTTATATGGCCTCCAGGTTATTGTTCCAGATCTGACTGTTTTTTTATGTGACTTAAATGTGCGTAAGTGCACCTACGATACAGAAGTACTCCCTACTGAAAATAAAGTTAAATAAGTCATATATTATATTTCCATAAAGTATGAAGACATCGTAAAAGTCTATTGCGGTGCTGAAAATTCTCAATGTTCCATCAGACTTTCTAAACTAACAAGAAATACAAACTTACAAATGCTCATTTACAATCAAGACAAGCACGACTCGAATAAACACATTATGTTTACACTATAAGCAACAATATTATGACGCATCGAACCCACACAATCGATTGATACTCCACTCGATGTCAAATCGATACCTGCTCAGTTCAATTCTGAAGAGGCACGATCTTTTTTTCCTAAATAAACATCCAACGAATCGATTTGGAACTTCAGCTTTGAATATTTACTTAGTAACAGTCCGTTTTAAGAAATCGATTATAATATTAGTCCTGATGCTCAAAATTAGACCTTTGAACGCATAACACAAAGTGTAAATTCCTTTAAATTAGTAGTCTTTGATCCCATCTGATCTGAGTTCCTTGATACAGCAAATTAGTCTTTAATTGTGAATATTAAAGACACAGTTCTGTTTGGAGGGGATGTGGTCAACTATGACATCCGCAGTGAAGATTTCGGAGTATTACACGAAAGATAAAACAGCTATTGAAAGGTGAGCATCGGAACAGGAAACTAAATAAACACACTTTCAAAGCAATCAAACTGGATTTAGAAAGCAATCGCTGATTATAAAATTGTTAATAAATCTTCCTTGCTTAGATAATATAAAAAATATCAATTGGAATTGAATTATTGGTGAATTGGTATAAATTATTAGGTTTTGTAACACGTGTTATTTTTATGTAATCACAATTAGCAATTATGGTCAAAGCAACTTTTCAGCTTCACTTTTTAATAAATTAGACGAATTATTGAAAATTGCCTGCTCAGTCAAAGAGTATGGTATCTAAATATAGGGCTATTTTTTCACGCTTTTACAACTCTTTCGTCTCAAATTAAAATAAGGCTATATAAGGTGATCACCGAACTTATAGGTCAAGTATACAGAAACCTGCCATCGATCAGTACAGGGCGTGGCGGCCGAACCATTCTCAAACATACAACTAGCAATGTCACAATGTGTTACTGTTACAGATATAGGTACACACAGACAGACAATATATTGTTGAAGATACTATGAATGCAAGTTATATAAGACAGGGACAAAAAAGTGGTTTGAGTTGAGCTGTAAGGGGTTAAGAATGCAGGATAATTTATGGTCAAGTGGCATCTGGTAAACCACAAGCAGAAGCTGGAGATAGTGAGCTTAATGTTGGTTGTTGGTTAATGCATATTGCGGATATTCATCGGGATGAAGATCTCAGAATGGAAGAAGTCAACATCTTGTGAGACGAACAACACCGGTCAAGAAATACTTCAAACACGCGCAAGAAACTTCATTGTTTCCTCACTTCAAGGAATTGTTATGTTATCAAAACGTTCGTAAATGTCATTCTGATCAATCCATTTAAAGGTTTCAATTAAAATTCTGCGCGCATTACTCAGTTGAATCAATCACCCTGATTGGTGGCAGAATGTAGTAATTTACAATACCAATCGTTTTCAGCTGCAATAACTTCCAATTAAGACCCGTCATGTCCAACATAGTCGATCAGACAATGCTAAAAGATACGATAGCAAAAAGCCGGTCAACTACTGTGATAAACATTGCTCCTACTTTTGATAGACGTGCATCACAACGGGAATCGATATGCTTACCTTACTGGCACCAAATGAAGAGAAGTCACACATATGTCGTATAAAAATTAATTTTTAATTAAAACAACCTAAGCAAGACATACTTGCAAGACAAACAAAAGAAGTTCTAAGCTCGATTGAACTTGTAAAAAACCTCCCTAACAAGTCCCAAAGAAATTCGATCGAGTTGTTTAAAAGAAAGTACAAAATTAACATAACAATGATAAGTAAAAGAAATTAACACGCACTACCAGTTAAAGGGTACCAACAATGTACGTGTTGAAGGTACTAACAAATATATGGAGTGACATTTAGTGGCAGTTAAGTTTAATATTCGTTAAATAGAAGCATCAGTTAAAACGCGGCAGCTGTTAAATATAGTTAATTAGTTATACGACATGGGAATGCTGTTAAATAGAGCAGGAGATGATGTAATTTACCAAGTTTTAGATATTAAGTGGTTGGCCACGGAAAATAGTAGGTTATGTAACAAACATTTTTCTTTTAGAAGTTTATGACCGAATACGAAAAGATTTTATTACGAACAAATATACGTTCTTCAATAATGGAATGTAAATATTAAATAAGATAGGTATTTACTACTGTAATGTTCAAAGAATCTGGTCCGATAATGAAGTTGTACATTGAACAGTTAAATACTACAGAAGTCACAACAGATCATTATAAAATAGGACGAGCAGACGCCGAAACGAAATGAACTTTGTTGAGAGTATCTTCAGTAAACATGATACCATACCATCACTACGCCTATCATTCTGAATATTAGCAGAGCAAATTGAGAGTCCCATGCTGCGTTACCACTTCACGCGCGAACTAATTTTAAGAAAGATGCCACAAATATTTTCATGGAACCTTAGATCACCAGTATCACGGAATTACAAAAGATCGTGCGTTGATAAACGGTCGATGTTGAGTAAACAGTGGTATAAGGCTTTTAGTCACGGTAAAAGAGTAATCTAAATCCGAAGTTAGTTTGTAGTCTTAGTTTGTTTTTTGTCGTCATAGCGGCTCAGGAACGACTTGTCACGTCTTGGGATCGATGAGATATTGAGAGCTATTGGAATTGAAAAAGAAAGAACTACAAAGCTTGGTAATGAAGATTGGTGAATGAACTTTTGTTTTAACTAAGCAGTATTTGTTTTAGAACTGTTTATTAAGAACGGTCGCCAGAAAGAGGTAAGTAGCCGGGGCCGTTGGATATAGTTGAAGTTCTGTAAGAAAACGATGCAAGTTTTCAAAAGGGAATTAATTTTATAAAAAATATTATTTTCTTTTCTATTAATGAAATAAATTTGGTTTCAAAGATTCCATCGTCGACCCAATTTAATCATCTCCTTTGGCGACAGTACATCATTAAATTACACATATAAATGTAGAAATGTTATAAAAACTGACTGACACAATTGATAATCTTATCCCTAAGAACGATTTTTTAAAGAAAATCTTTGGATAGATTAAAAAGGGGAAGGAGAAACAATACTTATACATAATAATAGAATCCCATAATAGTAATAATGAACGTGTACAAAATATTCATATGACCGCTGACCTCATGACGTGTAGACCGTCCATTAAAGGTGGTCTCAAAACAAACGTTAGATAAGAAGAGCAAGCAAAATATGTACATTTCTAAATCAATAGACCTCTATGGACAAAGGTTAGTGACCTGCCGTTGATATTTACGTAAATAGTTCAGATGCGATGACTGACAAATGATGAGTTTCATGCTGCGTGGAGCTAAAGTTCAAGCGTTGTGTAAGGTGCTGACGTATGTGATCGAGTCGTGATCGAATAGGCTTAGTTGAATGTACTATTTTTTGGGAATGTTGCAGTATCGTTCATATTTTGTTAGTTACTAAAGATTTGGATTCGTTTTCGAGATTGTGCATAAAGCAATATGGAAAACAGAAAATTAACAGATTTGAGGCGTCATTCGATTAATAAGTAAAGCGTAGGACCTGTCTATTGTCCGACGCTTGGGAGACCTATATTTGGTGAGACCTCTGTCGACTGAAATGAAGAGAATGTGTCTGAAGTAGCAATTGGCTGGCCATATTAGCCGTGGAGCGGATGACCGTTGGATTAGATGTGTTCTTGAGTGAAACGTAAGGTGGGACTCCTGCAGGCTAAGTGCGGCGACGATCTTCGCATGATGGCTGGTCGTAACTGCATGAGAGGTGCCGAAAATCCAGTTGAATGACGTAAAATTGGAGAGGCCTAAGTCCAGCAGTGGACTGCATAGGCTGATGGTGAGGATGAAGGTGATGTACAAAACGCTATTTAATTTTATCACTAAACAATTCAAGGATGATTTCTATAAAGTATTGTATCAAATCAACATACTATTGGCGATTGATCTATCAATCGTACACTAACAACCATACAGATCAATACAGCATAATATGTCTGTACTCTAAGCCGTCATCCGGTCGTTAGAGAACAATTTTATTCAAGTCTCTATGAATCATGTTCGATGCAGTCATGTTATTGGTCCAGCACGTGGTGTTGATCATAGTATTGTAATACTAAGAAGAATATGATAGAAGATGACAGTAAGTATTAATATTTAAGAATATGTTAAGTTTGGGTCACACATTTGGCTTTGTTTAAAAGATGAATTAGCAAAGGCAAGCAACAAATGATTAAGCATTATTAAAAAACCTGACTGCAGATACTGAAACTCGATAACGCAACAAAAATTACACTAATAACCGATATTACTCAAGAAAATAAATAACTCATATTATAAAAAAGCCTTTGACATTAACCATAATAAAATTGCGCCATATTACATCAAACTGTGTGAAACGAAAGCATGCGTGCGCGCAGGTTAGCGCTAACCTAACACACCATTGTTCTCAAGTTGCACTGCTACAGAATTGCATGATACACGCCAGTGGGCGAAAGTCGGTAAACAACACTAGGTATTAAAATAGGGATGTGCTTGTGTAGTCAATGATTAATCGACTAAATAACTTGATAGTTAGTGTTAACAGTAGGTATATCAATATAATGATGAGGAAATTACGTTAGTTAATGTCTACTTGGATGTGTGTTTCATTCACATGGTACTCGGTTACGAATTATATAGTACATATTTGTTTGTAAAAGTTACGACACCACTGATAATAGCGAGTAATTCCTAGTGTGGGGGAACGTTTATTATAAAAAAAGCCATTAATTCAAATTAGGCTGAGAACCGGTACTTTTTGAACGTCAGAATAAACTCCCCAGCAGCACAGCTATCTGTTAATTTAATAAAATATTACTTTATACAATACCTACGTATAGTAAGTAAAACAAGAAAACACGGGACATTAAATCAAATTAATTACCATTTGCCAGCTAACCACGCCAAAATACCAGTAAAGCAAAAAAAAAACACAAAAAATGGAAATGTTAATAAGTAAAAACTTATTACCTAAATAAAAGTCAATATGTAATCAAATATCAATCCTGTAAAATAATCAATCCTGTAAAATAGTTTTATGTAGACAAAGAATGCATTGTAAAAATAAAAACTTGCAATATGAACATCAAGGTCAATCAAAAGATGAATTACCAGCTATATATAACTTTTGTATTCATGCTTTAATTAATGATAGCTGTTCACCAGTCGCTGTAGCCACGGTATTGCAACATCAGCTAATGTTAGTTTCATTGCTGTAAAGTCTCTTGTCCATTGTTTCCTATCTGCATATAATTAATAATAGCGTTCTTTGTTTAGAGGCTTATGTGATTGTAAAAGTGAAGTGAATATTGTAATAAAAACTCTGTGTTGTACTGTATCGTTAATGTTCTCTGTAATACAATCTTGGGTAATAATAATACGTGTGGTTGTTGTCAGCCAGCATTATTAGCCTATAATATTTCCACAACTATGACCCAGGCCATCTCTTGTCGAAAGTGGGCAGTAAATTCCTACATGGGCCCTGTGCGATTTGGGAGACATCACATTATGTTACATTTTTTTCGTTATAGGGTATGCCGATTTCCTCACGATGTTTTCTCCATCGTTTTGAGAGCAGGAGTGATGAATTTGCACAAAGATAAGCGTCTATCTAAGTCCGTCCCCACGATCAACAACGCCTAAGTTGGGGACCAACGCCTAATTTGCAACTCGGCCACCAAGGCATAAATGATTTAAACAGTTTTTTTTCGAAGACGTAGTGAAACTTAACGAACGAAAAATCATGTTTTTAAACACTAACTAAGAAAACCATATCAAAGCATGAATTGTATATAAACAGAAATCTATGAAACTAGACAAGAGAATGAGCAAATCCTCAGGCACACTTCCACAAAAATTTGCTTTTCCGCTTGAAAAGCAAATTAGAACCAACACAACTAGCCATTACTGTAGGGTAATTGCGTAACACACTATCATAATAGGTTTCATTTTGACAGTTCAACGACATTCATTGCGTTATTTACGTTTTAAGGCAGACACATTTTCGAACATATGAACCAATGGATTGGCAATTTGCTTCGAAATTATTCCAACTAATAGTAAGGGCGCGTTACGCAATCATGGTGCTGGTTTGTAGAGATAGATGACGTTTAGTTATGGACTTTCATATGCTGAAACAGAAAACTAATAAGACTATTAACTGAATATAGTAACTTCTAATCCAATATAAACTTAATGGTTTCCTTGCAACCACTTTGAACTAGCTGTCAATCAAAATCACTCAACAGTATGTGGCAATACCATGTTTCAGTTAAATACTAACATAATCTTGCTTTACTATAATAATCGAGGCAACTGTAAGACACGTTGTTTCTAGGGTTGCTTATGCAACCGCACCGTAACCCTTTCCAGATCATCCGTTGCATTGATTAGTTTCTCAATCTCTACATCTCTGTTATTTACTAAGATTACTTTTCCTAAAAATCTAACTAAGTACCTAATCAGGTATTTAAAATACATTTTCAGTCCCAGCGCCTGTAATATACTGTTAATAACAATCTTTGAAATCTAGAGGTTCATCAACCTACAGAAATCGAAAAGTGTGATTACAATCAATGTTCGCATTTTCTCATATATCTCCAAACTGCATAATGATGGACTCCTTTGATTGCTATAGTAAGCCAACCCTATTCATGCTATAAATCGTGATCCGGATTGCTATTATTTCATTAAACGTATAATTAATAGTTTCATATGTTGTAATACAGTTTAGATGGATGGCTCGTGTTACGCACTATGTTTCTAACAATATTCATATTGAGAGTACGTTATGTTGTTTAACGTGGAAGAAATATATCGTTATTATCTATGGTCAATGGTTTGTACAAAAGGGAGGAGGCATATACTCAGCAATGGATGGCATATATACATACATGCAGTCAGGTATTTGACAATAAAATCTAATTAAATAATTAGATTTATGGGTAAATTTTTAAAGAATAGGATTAGAAAATTATTTTATATTTCAAAATTAATATAAATCGTTATTGTCAAACTTTGGGTCTTCTACAGACTGTAAAGCAAATATATATCATCAATTATAACAGTTCTCGCTCACAGCTCATAAAAACATCTAAAACTAAGTTTGAAATATGTGCCCGGTACTTAAATGACATTAAATGTCTGAATAATATTGAGAGATGCGATAATTATAGCTAATGTAACCACAAAGGTAGAAGAGCGTCGGCAAACCAATAACAATGTGGAGACAACCTTCAAAAGATTTCGGATAGCAAATCAATGAGACTTGCACAGACCAGAGAATTATAACACTCGACAGTGGATGAAACAAAGCTACTAATGACGATAAAGATGAATTGCAAAATTAACTTCAACTTCACCCAACGCAAGCTAAGTTTGTCCCAATCTCGTCGATACCGTTCTGTGGGTGGCAGTACATCATATATGTAGACTGAATTACCAATACCATTTAAACGTAGTGAATGAGTGATTAAATAACTCGATACATCATTTCTTAACAACCGCATTGTTATGCTCGAGGGGAACATTAGAGCGATTCTTTATGATCTGATCGTCAACGACGATGATGATGTCGGTGATATTAAATGCAGATTATCAATCAGTTTCTTGCACGAGTTCCGTAAAACCTTTGATTTTAATAACTTTTGGAGGTCCGCTCAATCCTTCTCTATATGAGAGGACACCTGTGCTCAGCAGTGGGACAATAAAAAGATTAATGATGATGACGATGAAATATTGGAGGTGTGGCAGAAGAAGGTAATGTAGGAAGAAGTATTGAAAACTACAAGGATAACAATATTGGAAGTGAGATAAGAACACTCTTTTATGAAAAGAAAACAGATTACTCGTGCTTAGTAATACTAGGAGATTTCGAAATGGGCAGCATCTTGTAACAAAACTAAAACGTTGAAAAAGGAATTTTAAAGGCAATTCTGAAAAAGCGTAACAATTTAAACAACTCTACGGTTAAAAAGAAAATAACTTCGGATGAACCCTTCGTGCTTACTCATGTGGTCTAAGACCATTAAGACATATGACTGTAAGATAAAAACACAGCGACCGAATAAGACGTGCTTCATGCATCGAGACAGACGCGAGCGCAGATGAATTTTCACAGAAATCGTACAAAACATCATAACTGTTTTTGTAACCTCTGTGACTTACAAATTAAGGTTGATTATTCAACAGCAAAGGGAGGTTCTTCAGTGGTAAAGTCGGCACTTTTTAGTAGAAGTCCAAGTTCTTTATTACATAGGTTGTCATCAAGATAAAACGTGATAATACAACAAAGGTTTTTTTTAACTGTTTTTATGTTAGAAAACAGTGTTCACAAATGTTCCAAGAATAAAGTAACTGTTGTGGTCAAAATTATTGTTTTTATTGTTAAAGTTCAAAATTCTCATAATTTCTTTTGCTTTGAAGAATGTACAAAGATCTTGGTTTCAATTTTCTTTTTTTTTTATTCCTGCGGACAGACGCTACAGGATTCCGGTAGAACAACTTCTATAATATTTTTTATAGATAAAGAAAGAAAATAAAAAATCGTTTATTAGCGGTAAACATGACGCAAAAAATTACAATAACACAACAAATAAGAAGTGGTTGAGAGGAACAAAAAGATAAAGACCTATGCTCGGAGTTGCTCCGCGCGATCGAATCAGAAATGAGGAGATCCGCAGAAGAACCAAACCCACCGACATAACTCTTCGTGTCTAAAATGAAACGCAGCGTCAGAAGGGCCCAACAAGGTGGACCGATGACCTGGTAAAGCGGGAAGCCAATGGATGCGGGCAGCACAAGACCGTTCATTGTGTCGTCAAAGTTTTGGAGGAGGCCCTTCTCCAGCAGTGGACCTCTGAAGGCTGAAGAAGAAGAAGAAGAGGCGAACGTGCGTCACGTTTACGCAAAACGGCTATCGTTCTCCTAAAGTCACGTTTCGTCGCGCCTGTCTGCAGGGGACTTAAATCTAAAATAGGTGCTGAGTTACAAACCATTCCCTTCAAACAGTAAATAGCCTCATTTGAAACTGCGAGATGATTGGTGTCTATTTGTCCGTCCTAATGTCAATATCGTGCAGATTATAAATGTGTGCCTATGGATACACAATCGTTAGAGTAAATAAATGTATAGATTGTGTTTTGTTTCAACGGTTTTTAGCATCAATTGTCTACATTAGCAGCATTGATATCGTCTCAATTGACGATTCCTTTTGGAATTTAAAATCGTATTAATATAATATTCAGAACCAATTCCACGCCTCTTATTTCTTTTTCTTTTATACTTCCTCTTTTTGTACCTTTAATTCTTCACGGATAACAGGCGTGATGTTGTGTTTACATGTGTACATATGTATGTGTCTTTATTTCCTCTTAGTACAATTTAATTAAAAGTATTATCAATATCTAAATTATTAGTACTTTATGTTTTAAACTTTACATGGACAAAATCATAATACATTATAGTTTGACGTTCATTCAAAAGGCTACTGAACCACAACGTCTCAATAACCCTATCCACACAATCTTTATCAATTATTTAAATTTCATAGACACTAAATTTGGATTCCAAGACCTTTGTATGGCTATAATGAACGCCATATCAAGATATTGTATCATTAATGGAGAATATTCCATCGAGATGCAAGCTGACCGTAGTTCCGCCTACATTTACCTGTCAATATCTTAATAATCTCAAATGATCATGATTATTCTATTTATTGGAAATATAATATCATATATGGTTCCCGTTTCATATATTTCAATTGATGGTAAGTTCGCATAGCAGTACACATATTTTTGGAAAGTGGTTATCTCGCATCCTCTTACAAGATGGAAATTGATTTTATTTCTGTTAGAAAGTTTGTATAAACATATAAGATCAATCATATTATAAAAACTAGATGAAGTCAGTGTTTTTTTTATCTGAATATTCTAGAAAATGGAAACCGAAGCAAACTCAGTCTCCTTTAAAGTCCATGCATTCATCTTGATCTGATCATGTGACGACCATGTACGTAAATTTGTTTTATATGATCATTTCAGTCCTCTTTCAGTCTTCTAGCTGGACTTGAAATATACGCGTTTCCTAACAACATAGAAGACCAGGACCGTTCCACAGTTCACACAATCCGCATCGTTAACGACAATGCGATGTGATACAGATATCGCTGAGCCGATTGCGCGGGCGCAGCGAACGAGTCCATAAATGGCGTCGCAAGCATTCATTAGAACTGATCCGACCGACTTGATGAATCTTGATGTTTGATTCAAATGCCTGACAATCGTGATTGTTGAGCATTGTTTTCAGGAAGCTCGTTAAAGTTTGACCATTTTTTGCTATAGTGAAAAAGTAAATTGTACTAAATATAGAAAATGATAGAAAGAATGAGAGTGCAGAAAATTTAAGAATAAATAATAATAAAAGCTTGGTGTTGAATCAAAAGCATTGACGGTGACGAAAATGGTGCACATATGGATAATATTCAAATTAGGGTTAATATTGCAAATTCAGAGGAGTAAATAAATGAAAATAATTTATTAACATGGAAGGCCGATATAAACGTACATTTTTTTAAAACAAATAACCAATTTGAAACAATAATTTAAAATGCAGGCTATGGTGGGATTTTTGGTTAACATAATACTTATAACATCTTTTCTAGCTCGAAACACGTAATAAAATGTCAATTAAAAAAAAATACTTTAATTTGCGCCATGGACTGCGGAATATTTTATCAAAATGTTAAGGCCGATGGATGGCCTTAGTTAAACAAACAATGATTTGTTTTCGGTTACTGACAATAATGAATGATAGATAAATAGATAAACAAGATAAAATTTAGAGAAGCGACGTCCTAATAGATAAATGGAATGTAAATTTAAAGTGACACCTCCTGGGTCTAGTCCAGTTGCTTTTCGACCTTTTTTATGACACCCTTTTCCTTTTTTTTTTTTGAGTGGATAGAAAATCATCAAATGACCTGCCCTGCTCTGGGTGAAGCGTAAGGGCGTGTCAGACTTTTACTGATTAAAACCCACTCATGTTTCTTCACTTGCCTGTGTGCCAGGGCCACGGTTTCCCTTCCAACTAACCCGCAGCCCATGACAAACCCCTCTAATTTCGATAAATATTTCGTGACCGCCTTGCCTTCACTGCCTCTAACTTGGAATTTCAATGTGGCACTTAACGTACCTTTTAGTTAAGCATAAGAGTAGAATTTCCACAATTAACGACCAGACGTACAAAAACACTGGTCTATTGCAAGTGCCACTGCTGAGCAAGAAGTCACAAGGGTGGGAAAAGTGTTTTGAAATTTTCCATTTCAAATTTCTTAGTAACGACCTGTCCGGCTTTTTGACGATAGTATTAATATATTCGCACATCACATGGGACCTAAACACAACAGCAGCGATGTGAATGTACTAAAGAAGCACCTTTGTGTAACTCTTAGGAAAGAGAAGGCGTTATGTTCTACATATCATTGTATAAATCCAAGTTTATCGTGACATTTGGAAGACAACACATTTATCGGCCCTAACAAAATTACTATCATCTAGCACCAAGCAAATCATGATACAAAAGTATTAAGCAAATCAAGCAAAACTATAAACCGATATAGCATTCATAATAATTACCATGACGGTCTCAACATTACATAAATGAAATGTTCGAGAAGTAATTTAATTAAAAGACATAAACTTAGGTGCTCCACATGCTCCAGTTAGGCCAAAGGACGAGGGAACGGAGCCATTCTAAATGTGATAGCTAGCTAAATTACAATACGGTAAAGGGAATCGATGTTTGCAACGAGAACAAGCATTGATTCAATTTGAATTGTAGTTGAATTGAGAAACGTTAATACTGTTATAAATTTAAATTAGAAACTGTTACGAACTAGCCATCAATTTGGAGAAATAGACTAGACAACTATTAGGACTATGCGTGAATTGCTCATTTTAACTGCTTCAATAATAAATAATACTTTCTTATGGATTTAGTAGGTCACCTAAAAATATCGATGCACAACTGAAATACAAACAAAAAGTATTATTACGAAGGTTTAAATAATTGTCACTCTTAACTTTAGTTAACGCCCATGTTATCAATCTACAACGTATTCAAATGATTCCACCAAGATTATATCTCAACCTTAAAAGAAATTGCGACCTCTGAGTTTGTTCCGACCTTTTTTCTTAGAGAGCAAGAAACAGTCGAGAATTTCTAGTTTTTTAAAATATAATTAGTAGTATTGTACAAACACTTGTTCGTGCAACGTATATATTTACAGGCATATAATCATTTAACTAAGAAGTATATATGTGAAAACCCTAATCATCGTTAAAACTATTTTTTGTATTCTTTCAGATAAAAATAACAATTTCGCTTGTGCTACAGCAAACTTTGCAGACATACTTGGCCAAATCATACTAAAAACAGATAATCTCCAAGTAAAAACTAAAAAAAAAACTTCACACCAAGCTAAAACAGATATAAATGCAAATGCCACCATGAAACGTCCGCTGAACATCTGCCAAATACTAAACTTGAATACGAAACTAAATCATTGGGGGCCGATATCACATCGAAAAATGCGCAAAAAATCGACTCGCCCGTGACCAGCCTATAGTGGAACATTCGCATGAATTAACAGTGGTTGGTCTTTGTTAGAATAATGAGGAATGCACAGCTTTGCCTAAAGATTAACCTTGAATTGTTGATGGTTCCTAATATTTTAGGTAAACTAGACATTTTTAAATTAAAACTTTCGATAATCTTCAAAGGATCTACGAAGCAAGAAAATTTTTAATCCAACGAAGGCTGATTTATTTGCTCAGTCCTTAATATGAAATCATGATAAAGCGGTACATCTCCTATAATCATTTCGCACGGTTCTAAGCTGTTAGTTAATAACCAAAATCTTTCATCTATGAATAATAAAACAGTTGTATTATTCAAATATTTGATATATTCCTGTCATTACTCAGCTGGTCAGCTCTATGTTTTGACATGTTCGATAAAACATCATGAATATCTTCACAAATTTAATCCATAGATTTGAATTTTTACTAAATGAGTGTTGTCATATACACAATTACTTGAACCCAAGAGCTTCTCTTAACATTTTTCCTTGGACTAAAGTTGTCACTTCATTTTTCTTGTCTAATCCTATTATTTCTTGTACGTTGTTATTTTTTACGTTTTCATCGTAGTTTTTAATTGAGTTATTAATGCTACATTTTTTCTTTATTCATTTTTAATGATAAAAAGTATTAGGTATTTTAATGTTCATAAAATTGCATTCAAGTTCTGAATGCCGGAAAGTCCTAAAACAATATTTGCCTAAAGCTAAACTAAAGGACCGTATTACCGTTTATGATATACAAGCTGAGCCAGACATGGTGCTCTTATACTAAATGCCTATTCAACTTGCAACAGAAGCACACATTTGCATGTACCAACTTCATAAGGCTAGTATGCCTATAATGACTCAGTATGTACAAGTTGCCGACCGAGCAAAGATTGTATCACATTATTTATAGCATAAAGTCATGGTTCAATACCTTTGGGCTTATTATTATTCATTGGTGCCGTGTAGGAAATCTTTTGCCGCTTTAAGGCAAGTGTCTGAAAATGAAAAAGTGTAATCTGTAGTCTGCTTTGAACTTATCCCTACGGGGCTTCAAGACAAATAAAAGTACGGCTTATATCAATTATAATCGATATATAATAATATTTATTTACATCTTATTGATTTTTAAATTAATTGGGCGAGTTTCTCAATCTTCCAATATTATTTTAATGTAAAAATAAAATAGTTTGTCTAGGTGACAGCTTCTAATAATTGTAACGTATAGTCAGCGCCGTATGTTATAATAAGAGCCTCCGAAATCCAATCAAAAACATTAATATTCAATTAATCGTTAGACGCCACTAATTTTCTGTCACCTTTAATGGCCCGTACCGGTAGCAGAAATAAAATTCCTTTTTCCAAGAAGATAAGAAATAATATTTAAAATCACAGTAGCGTCCATTATAGTCGTTTCATAATTTATTTGTTTGTCCAGCAATAAATAAGCGGACGTCTATGACTTTTTATCGTAAGATGCCTCCGGACAGGATTCCCTAAAGTTTTAACGAATAAAACTACTTCGGTCGGAATTTCTCCGAGACTGCATGCGTGGACGATCGTTTTGGTGCTATTATCTTGAGGACCGGTTTGTTTGGGCGAATTTGAAACAATGGCGGCGGTTTGCGCGTGCGCATATACGTGATTCGTTGTTCCGGGACGGTGTATCAAGTTTATTTTGCTGCGCGCGTTGTATGAAATAATATATCATAATTTTATGCCTTATACGTCGTTGTAGGTATGTGTGTATCGATTGTTCAACAAAGACGAAGGAAGAAATACTCCTATAAGGATCTGAAGGATAAATTATTGTGTACGAGTGTATGCCTTGTGAATAGCTGATGGCATAACTCAATCAGCTGCATAGGTGTGATCATAAGTTTCAGAATCAAACGTTGCTTACAATATACAGAAAAATTCTTCTCACATAATGAACCACAATTCGAACCGCCAAGATTTCTCCTCTGTCCGCTTAATAATGGACCACATGAAGCTAAAAGGTTTTTTAAGTTGTAAAACTCTTGTAATTGATCTTTTTGACCGCAGTTTGTCCTTAAAGTGTCATGGTGGTCAGCAGAACACTTATTTAAACGTAAAGACAAACATCGTCCAGACTGGGACGTGTTTTAAAGTTATAAAAGGAGTTAATCTTTTTGGTGTTACTTTTGCCACGTCCTGGGACCCATTTGGAAGTTGCATTATAAGTGGTTTTATGGTGAGTAGTTTTATAAATCGGGTTTGGGGATATTAAAAATATTTCTTCGTTTAATGACTAACTTCTGTTAGCTACTTCGGCCACGTGATACTTACATAAAGTATATTTTCTATAACTGTGCTCCATTCGTTTTGTGTTCAGTCTGAGTATTTTTCGTGTTGCTCGACTCCAAGTTGTAATGTAAAATAGCTTATGGAATTAATCACGAAGCTGATTAAACAAGTGCTTTTTTTTAAATCTCACTCACTGGTGGTGGTTTCAGAGATTAGCATAGCATGATGTATATAAATATTTTAAAGTTACAAAAATGTAGGCAAACTCGATTTCAACAAATTACTAAACTTTTGTTAAAAATAAGAAACTCAACAACTGACATCCCTTTTCTTTCTTTCCCAGAAGCCACAAAATTTTAACCTTTTAACCACTTCAAAGCACTGTACTGTCCACGTGTTATGAATACGTAAGGAGGGATTCTGCAACCTATGTTTATCGTAATTGAGCTCATAATGGCATACGATGAGAGTCATTATCGCCGATACAAGTGTATAGTTAAGATCTAAATTTTTGATCCGTTTTTATTTCTGTAAAAGGGTTTCGTATACGACAGGTACCTACTTACTACTACAGATGGAGATAATTGTGATGAAGACATGGGTAAAAATAAAATTCAAGTTCACAGCACTTAAAACACAGAGTTGTACGATAACAATGATACCCAAAAGTATGAACCAACATACGCAAATAAGAGACGATTTTATCTTTAAGCACATAACTATAAAGTCCAGAAAGATGATACTCTAGCAGCACAAAAAGTATCACAAAGTAACACTACGCACGTGCTTAATTAAGATCTAATCTTTATAAGTGCCGAAGATCTGTGAAGAGTGGGATTTTGTGGCTGATTGCATTGAATGACATTGTAGCTCAATATCTGATTTAAGTAGGTGATCATAATTTCAATTCAACTTGATCCCGGTGTTTTTGAGTTGATTGGATTAGCTGGGAGTTTATGAAAAAGATTATATTTAAAAAAAACTTGTTTAGTGGCAGTTTCCAATTAAAATACATAATCAGCCTATAATGTTAACCAATGTTGGGACATGGGCCTTCTCTCAATGAGAGGGAGTGGCCGTAATGTACCACGGTGGCCTAGTGAGGGTTGCCAATGAAATTAAATGAAGATAAATTTCGAACTACCCATGAACTCAGTTTTTCTAATCTTTATAATTTCTTTAGATTGATGGAAATATTGACTATGGCGCCGATTCCCTTTTTCAGAAACTAAATTAAATTTAAGTTTAATATGTAATTTTCTTTTTATTTCATAAAGATAAACAACATATATGTATACATTGCATTAGCCCTAACAAATTAGTCCACGCCTGACGTAAACAAACATATTTTTAGTAGCCAATTTCAAGATCTGATCTGATGATTAAATTGAAATCACGTCTGACTAATACGTATCAACTGTCCTTTTCTTATCATGACTGAAAGAAAAACATGGCTACACTATTGGCTACTAAAAATACTTCAACTTATGTCAGACGCCAATAGTTGAGAGGACTAAATTAAATAAAAGAATCGACGGCAATGATAATATAATATAATGGAAGCATTATATACTCAAATAAAAAACTCTTTATACATATATACCTATTTAAAGTAATAGATAAAGAGGTTAAAGAGCTTCACACTGCCTCCAAAACTATCATTTTATTTCTCACGCTCTCAGGCGAGTCATCTAGAAACGAATTTGAGGAAGTCACTGCTATTATCTTCCTACAACTAAGTCAAACAAACCGAGAAATGGTCGCATGGTCGTGGTCGCTTGGTTACTAGCTCGTATGAAACTGGTTCCGTAACTTTTTGAGAAATTTATTTAGGCAGGTGTCGTTTATGTTACGAGAAAAACATGACTTGTAAATATTAAGAAAAAACAAGTTGGTAAATATGGTTGAAAATAACACGGAGATGTTCTTCGTAAATGATAAGAGTTGAATCCAATACAGACGAATGTTTTTCAATGAATAAGTACTCATTTATGAAAGCAAATACTGTGCACGTTTGCGTACATTATTTGTCTAAAACGTTAAGATTTTCAAAACAGAAATCACCTCATTCTGTAATTCAAAAACAAAAATCCGTAATTTTTATCATCGAAAAACCATACTCCAAGTCAATACCAATTGCCCGCTTTCAACGAACTCCAAAAAGCCTTTTTTTATCCCAATCCGGTGTAACGAGACCTCGATGTTGGTCTACAATTAAACTAATGCATTTCTTAGTGGCCAAGGGGAAAGGGGCCGAAGATGATGCCCAACGGAATCCTTTTATTATAAACTCATTTAGTAGATACTTAAGTTACGAAACTACTGAAACGGAACGTATCTTGTTGGAATAGATAGGGAAAGGAATATTTTAAAAATAATATTAGTAATATGAATATTTTTAATACCCATAATTTTGTTTTAAGGGTTTCGTGGCCGGTTTATTAAAGGCTTTCGACAAATCAAATGTGTTATTGCTAGTAACTTTCTGTTGAATGCTGAAGTATGAAAGGAGTTTCATAGCGTGCACACTAAATTTGCATTGTTAAGCAAAGTTAGCAATTCATATGAAACTAAACCTTGATCCCATGCGACAAATGTCCATATTTGTATAATTGATTGTGAACTATGAACAGGTGTTCCGTACGAGTATGAACATTAATTAAATGTTCATTAAAGAAACTCTAAAATAAATTAAATCCATTATCCGTTAATTTTGACCTAAACAATGACAAGACGCTTATATAGGTGAAGTCCTAAGCAGTGTTTCTTTTTCGCTATTTAACTACACAATGGCTCTAAGCATTAGCTCAGAAAAAAAAAAAAACAAAAGCATAAACTATTCACTATTATGCAAAACAGAACTAGTATCAAAACAAAGGACTTTGTATTGGCACTACTATTGGCAATACCGTCAGTCAAATAGCAACATATATACATAGTCAAAACACATTACCTTCTTCTAAGCCAACATTGCATAACATTGCAATACTTCTTGGTTTCTTATTTCGTAACCGTTCGTGTGAACTCTTTTAACTACTGTATCTAATGATACTTGAAATACAGTGAAATAATGTTTATATATAGTTAGTGTGGACTGAAGTCCCACTGCCCGGCCAAACTAAATAAGTAGGTATATCATCGTCAGCCTTCAGAAGTCCACAGGTGGACATAAGCTATCACAATAGTATGGCTGTAAGATTTTTTTGTATATAAAATATCTAATAACACTCAGCCCGACCTGAAGCTACCTAGGGGGGTAATCGCGTTAAATAAAACAGTAGAAGTTCAACTCTTGTTCGTATCAAATCCAGTTAAAGTTATGGTTTAGTTTCGATCATATTGCGTATCGCGCTAAAGTTTTAACTTCGATTGAAGTAAAATCAATGTATGAATGATACATTTCGTCAGATATAATAATTAAAACTAAATAAATTACAAGTAAATCTGATCGTTTAGACACAAGTTTGACAAATGGCACAGAAAAAGTTAGCTTTGTTTCAACTTTTTCATTTGACAGCGGTTATGTTCCAATTGTGATTCAGTTATGGTTTGGTTCTATCCAATTCTATGTTGATTGAATTATTTTATTTTATCCAACTCTCAGTCCTTGCGACCAAAAAGGCATATGAGATGTGTCTGGCTAAAAAATAATCTTGATCGCTTGATAACATCTTCTAGTTAGAGATTAGCATTAGTACCGCCCTTTATACGAAAGCTCGCCCACAGTCTTCCTTTAATACATTTTAACATATGCATAGAATTTTATACCGTCTTCTATTATTACATTTTGTAATTCAGCATCACAGTGCCATAAAAGTTTATGTCTCATGGCGCCGCCGTATGGTTAATACATAATGCATGCTGTAAAGCTGGAACTAGGCAGTTCTATAACGTGTGTAAAGAAATATTATGTATTATTTGTGGGTATTCGTAAATTGGGAATTAGAGAAAAAGCGCTGTCTTATCTTTATTGCCTGTCATAAAGTAATTTAGGGATTAGCATGAAAATGTGAACTTGTGTGGGAAAAAAATATTTTCTTGACACTATATATACCACAAGACCGGTCAGCGTGGAAAGCCTTGGGGGAGGCCTTTGTCCAGCAGTGGACATCCATAGGCTGAAGGAGAAGAAGATGGTACCTAATTGTACTACTAAGCGTCAAGCGAAGGTGAAATAAGTGCACAGGCATCAAGCAATATAGGTACTTATTACTTTTTGAGAGTCATTGTTAATATGTCTCATAATTAACAAAGGCCACTAAGCGATGGTTAAACAAGACTATTTATATTTTTATAAACGTTTCCCCCACTGGGAATTGCTCCTGTATCGTGGGTAATGTTAGTTTGGTGATACAGATGTTACTAGGCATAACGGACAGCCCTCTGTGCAGAGCCTGCATAGAGGCTGACGAGACAGTTGCGCATGTACTCTTCGAGTGTACAGGCGTTACCCAAATTAGAAGCAAAACCATAGGGGCGCCAAGATCTTACACAGATGTTCTCAACAGGGTAGGAGACCTGATGGGCTTCTGGAGGGAGGTGGATGACTGTAATAACCGCCAAAGGCCGCCATGACCCTCGCACAATGGTCCACTGGAGGGACTGAGAACGGAAACCAAACCCGTAGCATAGAACATACTATGCAAAATCATGAAGGAAAAAGCCGGTAACGCACGAGTCGGACGCTCACGAACCATCTGTGCCAGCTTGTATGTTATGAGTTTGGTTTCCGCATTAAGTCCTTCAGGTTCCTTGTGGCAACCAGCCCACCTCCCTCCAGAGACCTACTAAGTCGCCTGGCTTGTGGAGAACATCTGTGTAAGATCTTGGTGTTACAAGAGTTTCAGTTCTAATCTGGGTGACGCGTGTACCCTCGAAGACCACAAGCGCAACTGTCTCATCAGCCTCTATGCTAAGTCTGCACAGAAGGTTGTCTGTTATGCCTACTGTGTGGAAATGTTTGTTTAGCGGCCAGTGACCCGTGAATTTAGGTATGAAAAACTGAAAAAGTGATTTGATTTTCAGATGATGTATTTTTTTTTTAATAATTATAATCTAGCGCTTGACTGCAATCCCGCCTGATGGTAAGCAGTGATGCGATCGTTGATGGCAAAGCGCGCTAGTTTATTAAGAACCTATTCACTCAGAAAAACTGAACGAATAGAAAGGAAGACGGCAATTGAGCGAGGTAATGCAATGTTAAACCCAACAACACGACCAACGATGCTGAGCCAAAGGGAGATTGATCTGAAAACCCTCCACGACCAAACTCCCAACACAACATTAGGCGCATCGTACCCGGCACACATCGCAACACAACTGCTCAGACCCGTCCTCCGTACGTACGGCTTCACCAGACATCATGTCGGAACACGACAAATCGCTTGGCGGCAAGGCTTTGTCTGGTGGGTATTCATCTATACTAATATATAAAGCTGAAGAGTTTGCTTGTTTGAACGGGCTAATCTCAGGAACTACTGGTCCGATTTGAAAAAATATTTTTGCGTTGGATAGCCCATTAACCCAGAAAGGCTTTAGGTTAGGATATAACATCACGCTGCGACCAATAGGAGCGGAGCATACAAAAAATCTCGAAACGGACGGCGGGACGCAGTTAGTGAATACATATTTGAACAAGTTTTACTGTGATTCATAATCTAAACTAGCTAAAACAAACCTCTTTTTTATATATTTTTTATTGAGTTAATAGTGTATAAAACGGTAGATATACAATTCGCACGTGTCACTACGTGCCCGTCTTGGTGTAAATAAAAACCGTAATCTCACAAAACATTCTACAATAATTTGACCTCCTACCGGCGCGTACGCAGATTAGTCATCAAATAATTCAAGTAACACAACGTAACGTATTTCATCACACAAATAACGTTTTCGTGAGCATGCCTGACCAAGGGTCGTGGGTTCAATCCCGTGTCTGTGTAATATTAGATTTTGGTAATTTTCGGTTAAATCGCTGCTTTGTTTTACTGTGAGAAATAATAATAACTATGTACATGGTTGCATTTAATTGGGCTATTTCTCAAACGTAAGACAGCAGTATGGTATGGTCATGGCATTACGGTGTGACTATGTTATTTGTCAACGTTGGAATATACAAACAAGTATATGTAATGTATGTATGTATACATACAGGTTGTATCTGACATCGTAACGCAAACTTCGCGAAAAGGCTAGACCGTATGCCACTAATAAAATTATGATAGTCATTTATGTCGTTAATGAACGGTTACAGAATTCACAGCGTTTAAATAAAAGTGTAGGCTCGGCCGTTGAACGTAGAAAGCGTGCCGCTGTGCGGGTTTGTAGGTATGAGGTTGATCCCTGATGTGAACTCTACTAAATCAGCTGATAAGATAGTTTTTCGAGTTTTGCTTTCATTGCGCTTTTTTATGTAATTAGCGAATTAATTATTTTTTACTTTAAAATCTTATTGGGTTATAAAAGTATAGCAATTATGAACGGTCTAAAGTGAAAAAAATTACATATGTATATTTTTAAATCATGAAAAAGCCGACGAAAAATTCTACCGCTGGGGGGTTCAGAATCATGTACTGAATCCATGGTACTCGTTTGTGCGTCGATGTCAGATACACCCTTTATATGGAGTGGGATTTTTTAAATATCCATTTTATTTACTTTCATATTGTAACATTTACCAAAGCGTTTCACTTTTGTATTTTAGGTGAAATAAAAGTCATAACATATTACTCCAATATATAATTAAAAATGTAATTATAATTCGATAAACTCGATACGTTTCGTCGACACCGTAGCCGAATATTGGGATAAAAATTCTAAGCCTATTTGTTAATCCTAGTTATAACCAATTTGTAAGCCAATTTCGATCCAAATCCGTTCAGTTACTTTTGCGTAGAAGAGTAGCAAACATCCGTACGTAGAAAAAAAATTGAATACTCTTTATTGTATACAGGTCTCCCAAAGTGATAAACATAGAAATCTTCGTCACTGTTCGGCAACGGTCGTATTCCCCGAGCGTTCGGAAGAAAATATGTATATAGAGTGGTTAAGTGCATAAAAAATGGTTAAGTGCACCACTCTATATACATATCTTCTTCCGAACGCTCGGGGAATACGACCGTTGCCGAACAGTGACGAAGATTTCTATGCGCATTATCACTTTGGGAGATCTGTACACCATAAAATTAACAGAGGATAATATGAAGAAGATACAGAGAATTATTAGTTTAATCCTGTCTTTGTAGTGTTTGTAGTAGCCATATTTTTATTCGTGTTTTATTTATTCTGTGGAGTATTTTAATTTGACAGGGCTAATATTTATCTTCTGTTTCTATTTTCGTAAATAGTATAGATGCACTGTACATAAATTTAATTTAGGTTCGATCGAAGCAAACGGCGCCATTGATTGAGTATAAAGTCTTATGGCACTGTATCTGCTCTTCTATCAGATATGAAGCGTTTCACCTCGTCTTTTATACCGCGTACATCGAAGGACTGGAACAGTTTACAATTTAAGTGTCTTCACGGCTAGAGTAATTAGGCTCTTAATAAACTAGGGTGCTTTACCATCAAAGATTTCATCACTGCTTACCATCGGGATTGGACTTCATCATCGGAATATAAAGGGAGTTACTAAGTTCCTTTGCGTTTTTTTTTTTTAAATAAAAACATTTCTAATATATTATTTGGTCTAATGTATTATCTCGCTAGTATATATTTTCTTCCTCTCACCACATTGTCACACACCGGACCAATAGTAAGGCCGAAGGCGCGGCAGATCCCTTTGTTTTGTGCTCATTAAAATGGCTGCTTTTATGGTGATAATGGCAACTATGACCATAAGGTCTGGCGGAACTTGTAACACCGCTATCAAATACATATTTGTATCGAGTATCTCCTTATCGATGTCTGACTCGTTTTGTAGTATATGTATCGATAATTTCTGTGTAATTTTCCTTCTGTGCTACTCTGATTGGGTCCTTGTTGACCATAACGTAATCAGCCTTTTAAGTGCACACTACTGATATATCAAACTCTTTTTGAGAGGGAGTGGGCCATAATCCACCAGTGTGGAATGGTAGATGTCATAGGTCCATCATATAACGACTTAAAGCCATTGTGCCTGATGCTCAGTAACATTCAGCCAGATCTCTGTCTGTCCATAATATCTTTATTTTTCCTTGATTTTCTTATTGGTAAGCCATCACATCGGCTGCCCGCAGAAATTACCACCTACTAGATAAAGTCTTGCCGCCAAGCGATTCGTCGTGTTCCGGCATGATGTCTGGTGAAGCCGTACGGAAGACAGGTCTGAGTAGTTGTCTTGCGATGTTGTTGTGTCGGGAGTTTGGTCGTGGTGGGTCTCCAGATCAATCTCCCTCTGGCGCAACATTGTTGGTAGTGTTGTTGGGTTTGACATTGCATCACCTCGCTTCACTGCCGTCCTATTCACTCAGTTTTTTGAGAGAATAGGCTCTTAAAAAACTGGCGCGTTTTACATCAACGATTGCATTATTGCTTACTATCAGGCGGGATAGCAGTCAAGTCAATATATTTAACATTATTTTTGATACTGATGGTTGCTGAGCAAGATTTGATTGTGACTAGATTTTGAAAGTTTTTAATTACGAGATTTGTCCTTTCGATGTCTAAAAAACAAATGAAATTTTAGCTTAAATTCAGAGATATGACTCATTTAGTTTTTAACTCAACCGGACATTCCAAAGTACTTAGTGCTTGCATTTACATCACCAAAAAAAGTTTCTATAGTTTTTTTTTACTCTCAAAAAAAGTGACCATTATGTACGAAAGGTACTTTTGGAAGATGCACAGATAATAGATAACAATTGTCCACTCGTCTAGACGCCTAATGGAGGTGGGCGGCCGGCCCCGATTCCGCTGATGTCATGCGCGCGCGCACTAAGTTGCCCGGATTCATGACCACGGACTACTTGAGGATTATTTGTTTTAGTAATAACTTTTTGTGGGTTTGAATGAGTGAGATGTACCAGAATTTGACAATATTCAATAGGTGTACGTTTAATTCAATAAATAATAATCAACATCATCATCTTAGCGTTAATAGCGCTTTGGAGTCTGGGGTCCGCTTTACCAGTCTAACTGCTGATTTTGGCTAAACTTCGCGACTGCCAGCTGACCTCTACAACCCGAAGGCGATGTCGATGCACTGCAGTTAGCCTAAATATTGGAATTTTGAGGGCTCCAATAACCCATAACGGCTGCCATTAGATTTTCGTATGGCAACCGGGACCAACGGCCTAACGTGCTTTCCGAGGTACGACCAAACCTGTGCAAATATTCATGCATACAAATATTTGCACTGCGCGGGGATCGAGCCTGCGCCTCCTTGCGCAGCGGCCGCGTTCGCTACGCCACGGAGGCTGTCAGTAAACGTAATAAATAAATTATTATAAAATTTTATTAGAAACATAAAGTAATAATTTCAATGTTATCTCCAAAATGACAAATTTAGTATTATCTACAAGAGGGGAGTTTCACCCTAACATTAGAAATACAAAAGAATGTTTGTGATTGACCCTAACACGTGTTTCCTTCTCAAATTGACATTCAAAATTATTAGGATTATTTATTCAATAACGTTTATGATATCAAATTCACCTTCCATAGCTTTTATTACAAACATTTACAATGATTATAGCCCGAAATTGTTCGTATAATTCTATCGAAATTATTCGATAGCGATTTAGGCACATCACTATTACTGACTATAATAATTACGTTTATTCGGTTTTGTATCAAAGGGATAATGGGTTATTTTACATCAAGGCTAGGATGGTCAATCTAATAGCATCGATTGAAGGTAACATTATTTTCAATTTCGTTATTTATCTTCGATTTTGTAAAGATATGTTTGTAATTTGTCTATCTTCAGTTTTGAATAGTGAAGTTATGTTATCGATTAATGATGCATACTACTTACTATAAATACATCGTCAAACCGCATTGAACAAGTGTGGAGATTACGCTCAATCCTTCTCTGTATCTTCTTCATATTATCCTCTGTTAATTTTATGGTGTACAGATCTCCCAAAGTGATAATGCGCATAGAAATCTTCGTCACTGTTCGGCAACGGTCGTATTCCCCGAGCGTTCGGAAGAAAATATGTATATAGAGTGGTTAAGTGCATAAAAAATGGTTAAGTGCACCACTTTGGGAGATCTGTACACCATAAAATTAACAGAGGATAATATGAAGAAGATACAGAGAAGGATTGAGCGTAATCTCCACACTTGTTCAATGCGGTTTGACGATGTATTTATAGTAAGTAGTATGCATCATTAATCGATAACATAACTTCACTATTCAAAACTGAAGATAGACAAATTACAAACATATCTTTACAAAATCGAAGATAAATAACGAAATTGAAAATAATGTTACCTTCAATCGATGCTATTAGATTGACCATCCTAGCCTTGATGTAAAATAACCCATTATCCCTTTGATACAAAACCGAATAAACGTAATTATTATAGTCAGTAATAGTGATGTGCCTAAATCGCTATCGAATAATTTCGATAGAATTATACGAACAATTTCGGGCTATAATCATTGTAAATGTTTGTAATAAAAGCTATGGAAGGTGAATTTGATATCATAAACGTTATTGAATAAATAATCCTAATAATTTTGAATGTCAATTTGAGAAGGAAACACGTGTTAGGGTCAATCACAAACATTCTTTTGTATTTCTAATGTTAGGGTGAAACTCCCCTCTTGTAGATAATACTAAATTTGTCATTTTGGAGATAACATTGAAATTATTACTTTATGTTTCTAATAAAATTTTATAATAATTTATTTATTACGTTTACTGACAGCCTCCGTGGCGTAGCGAACGCGGCCGCTGCGCAAGGAGGCGCAGGCTCGATCCCCGCGCAGTGCAAATATTTGTATGCATGAATATTTGCACAGGTTTGGTCGTACCTCGGAAAGCACGTTAGGCCGTTGGTCCCGGTTGCCATACGAAAATCTAATGGCAGCCGTTATGGGTTATTGGAGCCCTCAAAATTCCAATATTTAGGCTAACTGCAGTGCATCGACATCGCCTTCGGGTTGTAGAGGTCAGCTGGCAGTCGCGAAGTTTAGCCAAAATCAGCAGTTAGACTGGTAAAGCGGACCCCAGACTCCAAAGCGCTATTAACGCTAAGATGATGATGTTGATTATTATTTATTGAATTAAACGTACACCTATTGAATATTGTCAAATTCTGGTACATCTCACTCATTCAAACCCACAAAAAGTTATTACTAAAACAAATAATCCTCAAGTAGTCCGTGGTCATGAATCCGGGCAACTTAGTGCGCGCGCGCATGACATCAGCGGAATCGGGGCCGGCCGCCCACCTCCATTAGGCGTCTAGACGAGTGGACAATTGTTATCTATTATCTGTGCATCTTCCAAAAGTACCTTTCGTACATAATGGTCACTTTTTTTGAGAGTAAAAAAAAACTATAGAAACTTTTTTTGGTGATGTAAATGCAAGCACTAAGTACTTTGGAATGTCCGGTTGAGTTAAAAACTAAATGAGTCATATCTCTGAATTTAAGCTAAAATTTCATTTGTTTTTTAGACATCGAAAGGACAAATCTCGTAATTAAAAACTTTCAAAATCTAGTCACAATCAAATCTTGCTCAGCAACCATCAGTATCAAAAATAATGTTAAATATATTGACTTGACTGCTATCCCGCCTGATAGTAAGCAATAATGCAATCGTTGATGTAAAACGCGCCAGTTTTTTAAGAGCCTATTCTCTCAAAAAACTGAGTGAATAGGACGGCAGTGAAGCGAGGTGATGCAATGTCAAACCCAACAACACTACCAACAATGTTGCGCCAGAGGGAGATTGATCTGGAGACCCACCACGACCAAACTCCCGACACAACAACATCGCAAGACAACTACTCAGACCTGTCTTCCGTACGGCTTCACCAGACATCATGCCGGAACACGACGAATCGCTTGGCGGCAAGACTTTATCTAGTAGGTGGTAATTTCTGCGGGCAGCCGATGTGATGGCTTACCAATAAGAAAATCAAGGAAAAATAAAGATATTATGGACAGACAGAGATCTGGCTGAATGTTACTGAGCATCAGGCACAATGGCTTTAAGTCGTTATATGATGGACCTATGACATCTACCATTCCACACTGGTGGATTATGGCCCACTCCCTCTCAAAAAGAGTTTGATATATCAGTAGTGTGCACTTAAAAGGCTGATTACGTTATGGTCAACAAGGACCCAATCAGAGTAGCACAGAAGGAAAATTACACAGAAATTATCGATACATATACTACAAAACGAGTCAGACATCGATAAGGAGATACTCGATACAAATATGTATTTGATAGCGGTGTTACAAGTTCCGCCAGACCTTATGGTCATAGTTGCCATTATCACCATAAAAGCAGCCATTTTAATGAGCACAAAACAAAGGGATCTGCCGCGCCTTCGGCCTTACTATTGGTCCGGTGTGTGACAATGTGGTGAGAGGAAGAAAATATATACTAGCGAGATAATACATTAGACCAAATAATATATTAGAAATGTTTTTATTTAAAAAAAAAAAACGCAAAGGAACTTAGTAACTCCCTTTATATTCCGATGATGAAGTCCAATCCCGATGGTAAGCAGTGATGAAATCTTTGATGGTAAAGCACCCTAGTTTATTAAGAGCCTAATTACTCTAGCCGTGAAGACACTTAAATTGTAAACTGTTCCAGTCCTTCGATGTACGCGGTATAAAAGACGAGGTGAAACGCTTCATATCTGATAGAAGAGCAGATACAGTGCCATAAGACTTTATACTCAATCAATGGCGCCGTTTGCTTCGATCGAACCTAAATTAAATTTATGTACAGTGCATCTATACTATTTACGAAAATAGAAACAGAAGATAAATATTAGCCCTGTCAAATTAAAATACTCCACAGAATAAATAAAACACGAATAAAAATATGGCTACTACAAACACTACAAAGACAGGATTAAACTAATAATTTATCTTCTGTCCTTATCTTAATGAAATATAAAGATAAAAAACAGTGAACTTACATTTACTTTAGTTTAATAATTTCAGCTTAGGCAATATTCTATTTCATAAGTTTATTTTTAACTTCAAATTCATATCTATAAGTTCGCTACGTTGAAATTTGTACCAATTGTTAGTAAGCAACAATGTCTTTATCACTTTTAAAATCCAATTCTCACTTCTCTCTCACTTGGAACTTCTGGTAGGGGAGCTAGTGTGAATCCTGCATATAACATGACATATAAGGCCATCTGATAGCGAACCGCTACTTATAACCGCGAGACTGTGCCTTACCACGGTAAGGTAAGAATTACCTGCAATTGTAAATTTCTTTTGCTATAACTGGTTCTTGGCTGGTCTTCTTTTATCTAAGTACGGGACTTTTGTGAGTCACTGCAAATTCCATTTTTATTTTATTTTACCATTTTATGTTTATGTGATTTGATGCTTATTTCATAAGGAATTTCTACCGTCATACCTTCAAATTAGAATTTACTTTACAAACTTTTTGTTCATTGTATACAGCGAATCACAAATTTTTGGATATGTTATTTATTTATTTTTATATTATACAACTTCAAAGTTAATATGTGTAATACCCTCAACTACACGTTACTGTTAACAATGTGACATATATATTTTCGTAAAACAATGCGGTTGACTGTATGCGATCTTATAAGTTTCTGAAGTATAGCAATAATATTTAAACGACCAATCTGAATCGCCAACCAGCCTCTACGCACGCGTCTTCACTGAGTCCAAAGTTGGCATTTTGCAGCACCAGCCCAAACATAGTTGCAGTACTCCACACACGAATGTACCTGTAGGCCTAGTATGAGTTTTCAATACGAAACTCGATCGTCGATATCGAGCGCGTTTGGCGCTCTCATTGGTTGAGAGTTCTTACGACCTTGAAGCGGGCCAATCGCTGAGTCAAACGCGCTCGATATCAACGAACGAGTTTCGTAATGAAAACTCATACTAGACCTACTGAGCTTTGTTTATCAATAGAAGCTGTCCCGGTGTGAAGTACCGCCGGACTTTCGCTGGTACGCCAAATTTCCTGGCAGCCATCTTGCCTTTGGACTAAATTTAAAAGTTTATTACCTACATAGGTACTCCTTGTTATTGGAATTTAGACATTCATACCAGTGGATATGCTCGCAAATGGCATGAGTATTAACAAATATTCATTATATAACTCTTAATAAGGTAACCCCCACAAATTTTAAAGGAAATATATTCCACCAGTTTCTAGGAACCATGCACTCATACATGTAGATAATCAGTCCGCATTTCGTCTTAGTTTCGTCATGTTACATGGCTGGATGCGTCTAGACTCGAAGATTGATATCGCAACAGGTTTTAATTTTTGCATATTTTACAACGAAAAATTTTAAGAACAGCATATAACAGTTGTTAAAACTAACTGGGCCTGAGGAGTGGGCCTTAAACCACCACATGGTCCCAGTGCGAGTTGGCAATTGACACATCTCTTCGTTTTTCAGGTTCTAGACCTTGCCAGTTTTCTCAAGTTATTTGCAGTAGTGATGCAAATTAAATAAGACTTGTATTGACTATGTATTATTGTCTAAAAGTGGCTTAGATTTAATTAAGTTAGTCACTGTAATCATAAGCTAAATATCTAACCAGTAACCGTTAAAAATCAACTGATATCAATACGCTTCGTTCACCAAAACTTCACTATTATAGCACAGCAAACTAACATGACCGATTTAAAAACGTAAAATCGGTTCATCATAATGCAAAGCCTTTCAATCCTTTGAAAACGTGTCTTGGGGTCAAAGAAAGAGCTCTTAACGAGCAAGCTCATATTTTAAATGCTTGAAGGGATTCAACAAAAGGAACCCTTATGGGTGTTAAGGGTCCTTACTTGTTACTGCTCTGTCATTTTTGCCAAGTTATTGGATGGCGTGTCATAATATTTGCTCTCGAGGCGTTGCGAGCGCTTTGTCATTGTCTCTGGAATCCATTTAAAAAGTATCGGAACTATGTGTTGTTGCAAGATGTATATTGTCATTGGTTTTGATAATGTGAATTGTTTGACGTCTAGAATGTTGAAATGAATCCCCCTAATTCATAAACGTCGCTTAAAGTTAACTGGTAATTAGCTATTCTTTAACCATACATTTTTGACCTTTTGAAGTCACTTAACTTTAATCATCGTTTATGAATAAACACCACGGTGTTTAATGGGTTTATTCATAAGCGATGATTAAAATTAAGTGATGTGCAAACGTCTAAAATGTATTGTTAAACAATCCCTAATCACTAGTTAACTTTAAGCAACGGTTATGAATAAGGGAGACAATCTACAGTCCGTTCAATGTTAACATGCATCTGATTTTGCATATAATAATAACATAATTAGAGTGCACTTTATTTTCCTAGTAATAAGGACGCTGTTAAGTCACTACAAGTAACACCTTTGTTAAAATAACAATGACCTTTATTATGTTTACCTTAAAGTTGTTTTTGTTTTACAAACACCAATGACTGTGGCAGGACTGTAGTATGTATCCCTATCAATAAGAGTAACTTTTACCATGTCGTGTCTCCCAATCAACTTTTTTTGTGAATCAATTTTTATATATTTTATTTACGTACAGCAAAATTTATTACCTTTTTCAGTGAAGCTATAAGCAATTTAGGAAAAAAAGACGACCAAGCTTTTTATTGACGAATTATGGAAGTAGCCAACTGCAATATATTGGCTCAAAGTCACGTATCAATCCACATGATTGAAAGCCATTAGCTTCAAATACTGCTTAAAGGTGATTGGCTCAAAGAGATGCGAGTTTGGGGTCCGTAGTTATAAGCATGTAAATTTGGGAAAAAACAAATGACTGTTCTCCTGTTATAAACTTATAGCTATCATCATTTCAGCCGAAAGACGTCCACTGCTGGACATAGGCCTCCCCCAAAGTTCTCCACGACGACCGGTTCTGCGCCTCCCGCATCCAGCGGTTTCCCGCGACCTTCACCAGGTTGTCGGTCCACCTTGTCGGGGGCCTACCCACGCTACGTCTTCCGGTGCGTGGTCGCCACTCGAGAACCCGTCGGCCCCATCGGGCATCGGTCCTACGGGCAATGTGTCCAGCCCACTGCCACTTTAGTGTTGCAATTCTTCGGGCTATGTCGGTTACTCTCGTTCTTCTGCGGATCTCCTCATTCCTGATTCGATCGCGCAGTGAAACCCCAAGCATAGCTATAACTTGTCATTATTATGATTTTAATTTATTTTTTTCATTTAATTTGACTTGTTTTGACTTTATTTACAATGTTGCGATTAATGGGTGTTATATACCTGCAATAAATAATTATATTCTATAAAAAATATTACTTCTTTAGGAAAAGATCTATTTCTTAATAGCATGGTTTCGGTGAAGTGGCAATGGGCTGGTCACATATGCCGCAGGACCGACAACCGTTGGGGTAAACGGGTCCTCGAGTGGAGACCGCGTCTCGGCAAACGTAGCGTAGGACGTCCTTGGGCGAGATGGAGCCACAACATCAAAAAAGTGACTGGCGGAGAACTGCTCAGGATCGAGCTTGTTGGCGTGCCATGAAGGTTTATGTCCAGCAGTGGACGCGTAGAGGCTGATTATGATGATGGTTTCGATAATATTATGTTTGCAAAAATATAATATTATCGTGACGACACGGTAGTGCAGTGGTTGAGTGATCGTCTACTGCACTGCTCTGATCGGAACAAATATTTGTATGGCCTGCATGTAGTTATTCCGAGTTTAGCTGTTTGTGTATGTGAGGTTTATATGTTTGTAAACGCACCCACGATACAGGAGAAATTCCTAGCGAGGAGCAACGTTTTTTTTTAAAAAAAGAACTTTGATTCCATTAATCACAAAGTACCTAAACAAAATTTAAGTTCAGTTAAAACAAAAGATCAATATTAATTACTATTATGTATATTATGTTATAATTTGTCCTGTCAAATTACCAACATGTCTACTAAAAACCGAAAAATCACGTCAAGCGCTAATGACAGGAGGACTGAACTAATCTGTCCTTTTCATAAAGAAATAGAAAGAAAAGGATGCAGTGAAATTTACTAGATATGTACTTATAATTTACCTTTTTTATTTACTTTGTAAAGAACAGAATTAACAAAAATATCTAACTGTTAATACTTTAGGAAAAAATCAATTTTGAATTTCGCGTAAGCGTAAGGTAGACCAACTTATTTATGACATTTAAGCAATTTTGAAAGAGTAACGTCAAATAGCCGATCAAAAGCATATGTTATACAAATATCAAAACGGATTCCAATAATTAAAACTGTCTTAATAATGAAGCCTGAGCCATAATTCAAATGTACTCAGGATAACACAATAGTGATGTTTACTGGGTAAAAAAAAAATTGATTCTATTTAGTCCGTCATTCAGATTATAGAAAAATATTGGATACGTATATTTTCTTTTATCAAATCAATAAAAATTGACAAATATGTATGTCTTTTAGCATCAAAGATCAGGAGTGGTGGCCGGTGACGTCACTGCTCGCTAAAAAGTGTAGCATGCAGTGACGTCACACGAGTTTTTAACGCACTGTGTCGTCTTAATTTTTGTTTATGTGAAAAAAGAAAAAATACGTGTCTAGTATTTTTTGGAAATCTGACTAACGGACTTGTTAGTTTTTTTTAGTCAACTACCCTATTCACCAAAATGTGTACCAACAAAAGCTTACATTATTTCCCTACCTACATTTAAACATGATTTATTAGGAGGAACCCGACAAGCCAAAAATTCATTACCGCTATATATTTTTTAACGCAATTAAGAACCCACTTGAATTCCAAGGGTTTGCGCATCTGTCCGTTGATACACACACATGCGTACGCCCAAACCATAGCTACGCACACAAACGTGTACCGTACTTATACGTGTTTGTATGTGGGTATCTATGGGGCGCGGTGAAATAATAATTTCTAACGGTTCTATGGCATATGGATGGGGTATCAATTTTCGGAAAGTAACGTTTTTTTTTTGAGTTTTTAGACTTGTTTGATATTATTTAAAAAATATTTTGGATTATTGGAATAAAAAATTATAGCCTTAAGTTCCTACTTGATGCTCATGCTTTTTAGTGAGATGTTTTAGATAATATACAATATGCTGTTACGGTTCGAAATTATAGTACCTACTTATTCTTAATATGTACGGGCGACAGCAGATCGAACTACCCGAATCAGTCAAATATTTCCAATCAACCTAGAGCCTTACCCCCTTATTCATAAACGCGTTTAAAGTTAACTACTGATTAGCGATTTTTAAACATACATTTCAGACGCTTGCACGTCACTTAACTTTAATAATCGATTTATGAATAAACCCCTTAAACACTGTGGTGCTTATTCATAAAGAATGATTTAAGTTAAGTAATGTTAAAAAGTCAAAAATGTATGGTTAAAGAATCGCTAATCACCAGATAACTTTAAGCAGTTTTTATGAATAAAGGGGTTAATGTTTTAACGATGAAGACATTGAAAAGTAGCTGTTTGTTTGTTATGTGAGTTTATATAATTGTAAATGAACCCACGATACAGGAAAAAATACAAGTTTGGGTCTTTGGGGCAACATATTAAAAAAAAAAAATTACTAAAGAAATTTGACAGAATGGAATAGTCTGATGTGCTCTCCTCTCCTCTGTAGTTATTTGGATTGCACAATTTGTCACTTTATGCTCAAGTTTAGCCAGCAAACATGATCAAATGAAAACTAAATAATTATGTTCATTTTAGTATTAAATACTCCACGTGTAAATCTAATGAATTTAAGCACTTACTTGCAAAAATATTCTCCTCTTGGCGCGGACAGGCAAGTTCCGCTATTCTTGCATGGCGAGGGCGAACATGACACGAAACCTGAGAAAAATAAAACGTTAGATTAGCATGTTGTAATATATACACTTGATAGCACCAGTCAATGTGGCTGTGATATAATATATTTCTAAGAATGTAAGAGAGAAAATTAACATAATCTTAGGTATAACTTTCTGCTAATTGGTCGAAAAAGATACCGTGACCCTGGCGCATAGGCAAGTGAAGGAACACGGGAGGGTTTTAGTCAGTAAAAATCTGACACGTCCTTCCGCTTCGCCCAGAACGGGAGAGGTCAATTGATTTTCTCATTCTCAAAATAAGAATTTTTTTTAGATATAAAAACAAGGCTGAGGCACTTATTAAGCTTAAACTTAAACATATGGGGTATATGTTTAAGTTTAAGCTTAATAAGTCTTTATTGATAAACGTTGCTTAAGTTAACTAGTGATTAGCGACTTTGAAACCATACATTTTTGACGCTTGCACGTCACTTTTCTTTTTTAATAATTATAAACTAGCGCTTGACCGCAATCCCGCCTGATGGTAAGCAGTAATGCGATCGTTGATGGTAAAGCGCGCTAGTTTATTAAGAGCCTATTCACACAGAAAAACTGAGCGAATAGGAAGGAAGACGGCAGTTGAGCGAGGTGATGCAATGTTAAACCCAACAACACGACCAACGATGCTGCGCCAAAGGGAGATTGATCTGAAGACCCTCCACGACCAAACTCCCAATACAACAACATTAGGCGCATCGTACCCGGCACACATCGCAACACAACTGCTCAGACCCGTCCTCCGTACGGCTTCACCAGACATCATGCCGAAACACGACAAATCGCTTGGCGGCAAGACTTTGTCTGGTGGGTGGTAACTTCTGCCGGCGGCCGATGTTATGGCCTACCACCGAGACTTAACTTTACACTTAACTTTAATCATCGTTTATGAATAAGCCCCTTAAACACTATGGTGTATATTCATACAACGTTTATGAATGCCTTTATTTCAACTAAACAAGTTAGAAGAGAAGTCCGTGAAAAAGGTAAAGCTATCAGCCTATCTACGGTAGTTATATATGGAACCATACCAGGCTAGAAGAATCGCTTAAAAATGATAGAACAGAAAACACTGATATAAGTACTAAGAACAGATATTCTTTGAGGCGTTGCCACACAAAAATGATATACATTTATTTCGTCTGATTAATTGCACCACGTTGTGACTATGACATTCATTATACATGGCCACAAAAGGCCATCTAAGTCACCGCTGTGATTCGAAATAAAAATTCTAAATATTTGACAGATCTTGATAAAAAAGCCGCTATTAGATTGGTCAGAGATTGCAAAAGAAATCTGTATTTGTCTGCCTCTGGCCTAAGGCCAGCGTGATATTATGATATGGACTTAAAGATGGTGAATAGAAGCAATAATAATATGTTATCAGAAGAGCTAAGACGCTATAGAATAATTTAGAATAAAGCAATCGACGACATGATTGGAGCAGTTTGTAAAAGCACCCAAGGTACAGGAGATATTCTAGTGTGGGACAAAAATTAAAATAAACATATTTTTTATAAATATTTAAAAATGTAAATAAGTATGTAAGTAGAAAAATAAACGGAAAAATAATAAAACTGACTCAAAACCTCTGCACCAATGTGTAAACCACAAGTGTAAACTTGCGGAATAAAGAAACAGGACAAAAAGTTTAAACAAGATTGATTGGCGACAAAAGCATACGAATGATCCGGTGGTAAAGTGCGAGATACGGATCAAGTGACAGGGAGTGCTCAAACATATTACTGCTGTCCTCAAGAAGTATTGCTGATGCCGTGATAGTGAGCATTTAAAGTTTTAAAGCATTTTGGCAAAAGTGATGAGGTGTTTGGAAAAATGTGATATGGGGATTTGTAGTGGATCTGATTTTTGGGTGTGTTTTTTCGAAATTGTGAACTTAAGATTTTCAAGGCGGCGGAATTGTTTTGACAAATATTGGTGGGACTAAAAGAATCCAAGGCTTAGCAGTTGGCTATGAGACACCAAGTGAAATGATTTGCTTTACTTTTTACTAAATTAAATTGAATATCTATATAAATGATTATATAGTATATCTTGGGCACCAATGGCTGATTACAAGGATAGGTAATATCTTGAGGAAACCTGGACTTCCAGCCTGAAATTGCCGACCCGCATTGAGCAAGCGTGGTGATTATGAGAGGAGACCTGTGACAAGCTTTGAGCTTATATGATCATTTATGCGCATAATTCAAAAGTACTAATTTGCATAAAATATACATGCAGATACAGCATCAGATAATACAGAAGATTGTTCTACACCAACAGAAGGAGGAACGAAAAAACTTACACATTCGATTTTTTATCAACACTCGAGTATCGATCGATATAATCTCGATGTATCGATCAGTCAGAATCGAGACCACCCAAACATATCGGATACATTTAGTCCAGGAAATTGGACTCAAAACGGCGGCTTTATTTAATTTAAATAAACAAATAAAAATAGTGAAGGAGTAAAAACTGTAGTTGTTGGTACAGTCAACCAGCGTCCACATAACAGAGACAATAATTTGAAATGAACAAGACCGTGAAGTCTTAGCAATAAGGGTGATGTTTGTAATGCCGCAGGTGTGGGGTTGACTGTACAAGACTATTTATTATTTCTTTTGTAAAAATGTAAAGTTGATTCGTTAAAAAATGACATCGATTTTGCTCATGCCAGCAGAAAACATCCCGATGAGTCGAGAGTAGCCCGGTACCCCGTGTGGGCTTAGAATAGTATCAACCCATCAAGTGTGGGTGTCGTAAGAGGCGACTAAGGGAACTCTCACCAGGGAAGCGGGCAGCAGCGCTTCTGATGTGGAATATCAAATTACTGGGATCCCCAAGCGTAGGGCTTATGACAAACCCCGCTAATGCAATGAAAGCCTTGGGGGAGGCCTTAGTCCAGCAGTGGACCTCTATAGGCCGAAGAACTAGAGATGAGAGACGAAAGTGATGAGATGTGATACTACATCATCACATCAAATGGACAGCTTGATATTTTGTCGTATGTAACAACATACGACAATATCAAGCTGTCCATCTTCGGCTAATTGCAGAACACACTAATAGTACGAAAGGTTATAATTTTGACAGTTCAACAACATTCCCAACGTTATTTACGTTGTTGAGTAGACACATTTTAAGAACATAATAATGAAGCAAGGATTGACAATAACCTACATTATGATACAGATTGTATTCTGCGTTACGTAAACGGTGCAGTTTTAGCTCGCCTCGCGTTGTAGCGACTTTTCGTTCTAAACAGAAGTAAGCTTGCCATAACTTATTTATATTTAACAAAAAAGGCGTTGTTATTGTTCCCGGTTTCCTTTTTCCCAAACTATACTAAATAGTAAAAGAAGTTGGAGAATCTACGCTTTCGCCATTTTTCACAGCAGAAATACAGATGATACCTATATGGATTTAAATTATCTTTTTCGTGCGAAAGTATGCAATTGTAATGTTAAAAAGCACACAAAAAATACTAAACATATTTGCATTAAAAAGCTATCACTCAAATTATGTACACAAAAATACATTAAAAAAAAAAAATGTAATTTTTGGCAAAATACACAACTGTGGGAAAATCTAACGAATTTCGCTCAATTTCAGCTTCTAAGCGGAACCAGATAATATCGTGTTTGGATAAGAGATAAATAATTTTTGGTAAAATTAAAACATGATAAGCTTACTTCTCACTTATTTACTTAACACTTGTAAAAATGTAAACATACTTGAAAGTGTAACTGACTTGGATGTGGGCAAATCTTTAACTAACAAATTGATGGATGATGTGTATTTTTAGTATTCTAAAAATGACGCCGATTTCACAAACTAAACGTACGTTACGTACAAACAAACAAACTAACGTTACGTTCAGTTCAAATTTTATTTCTATTTCCTTAAGAAAAGGAAAGTAGTTTATTGTCTTGCAATAAAGAAATCCAACACGGAACTCGAGAAACTATATTTAAACAATCTGTCTCTATAACTTATTAAGAATATTTTATTATTTATCTCCAATTCAAATTGATAATCACGGACAATTAGGTTACAAAATTGTAGGAAATAATCCCAAAATATGACAGGAAAGGAGAATAAGTAATCAACCGTATGCAAGAGATAGGTTATCTTCACAAATGTAAACATGTTCGGTGATTGACACACGTGGGAACAAGTTGAAACTAAGTAAACACTGATATAATTGATAAACTAAGTTAGCTTTAGGCATTTCACTAGTATTGGGCAATTTTAACATGCGCTCGTCAAGATCTGTGAGAAAACAATTTAAGTTATGTTAAGGAAGTCTAAAGAATCCTTACTGAGAAGCTATAACTTTTGACTTATTAGACAGAATAAAAGAAAACGACTCATTAAATCCTGTACTATTACTATCATTTGGAATCATTGTGAAGCTTTTTGCTGTTCCACTGCTCCCTATGTCGAAAATGTGTCTGTTCAACAAAGTGAATAACGCAATGAATGTTGTTGAACTGTCAAAATGAAACCCTTTGCTACTGATAGTGTTTTACGCAATTACCCTAAAGGTCACCGTACAGCTACCAATTTGATCCAAAAAAAAAACCTTTAAAAATAACTATAATGATGTACCACTATATCCACTTTACCATCCCTTTGTCACCACAACTAGATGCTGCTGAGCACCATAATTTTCAAATAAGCATGAACCATAAAATGAAATTTCATTCGCTTCCAAAATACCATCATAAAGTGAAACCAGTCTCTGATACAATTCGGCAATGCTCACGCGCATTGTTTCGCGATAGTCAAGGACAGTAATAATTTCAGGTCACTCGTTCAACTGGGATCTGATAAATGCCATGATCCGCATACCAAGCGCTTGGTAAAGGGCTTTTGGGGCCTTTCATTTATAATAGCCTAAATAAATGTGTCCCAAAATAGATTACTCGTATGGCCACAGAAAAACTAACTTAAGTAGATTTAACAAACTTAGTTCTGAATTTAGTCTTGACTTGAACTTAGTCGTAAGTATTATGATAGTAATGGTATGGTATAATTATTAATATAAAGTTCGCAAAATATACTTATTGACGTCGAGTTTCGGACACCAGCCCGTATTAAAATTAACATAACAGAATTATCCTTTAATGTTCGAACAGCTGTGACATAGGCAAATCAATATGATTTTGTATAATTTTAATCAGAATTTTTCGTACGTCAAAATAGAATATAAGACAGTACCCCAAAACGGCCGCCCATTGCGACTTACCAACAGTGCTTAGATTTGCAACCATTTTCAAAATGCATATGAGCAACTAGTGTAAATGCACTTGAAATACTTGTGTTAGTGGAAATAAAATAGTCAATCCCCTTTCATCATCATAATAACTAATTTTCACCAATTATCATATGTATATATAATATTCAGCTACTACCAGCCAGTGGTAGGCCATAACATCGGCCGCCGGCAGAAGTTACCACCCATCAGACAAAGCCTTGCCGCCAAGCGATTTGTCGTGTTCCGGCACGATGTCTGGTGAAGCCGTACGGAGGACGGGTTTGAGAAGTTGTGTTGCGATGTGTGCCGGGTACGATGCGCCTAATGTTGTTGTGTTGGGAGTTTGGTCGTGTAGGGTCTTCAGATCAATCTCCCTTTGGCGCAGCATCGTTGGTCGTGTTGTTGGGTTTAACATTGCATCACCTCGCTCAACTGCCGTCTTCCTTCCTATTCGCTCAGTTTTTCTGGGTGAATAGGCTCTTAATAAACCACCAACGATCGCATCACATCCTTACCATCAGGCGGGATTGCGGTCAAGCGCTTGTTTTTATTTTTTAAAATAATATATATATATAAAAATCTCTAGGGTCCAAATCTCTAACTCCTCTAATAAAAAGTCAATAGAAAAAGACTCACTGATCCTATACAAACTCCTATAAGCGTCTCGACCTTCATCTACCCCCCCACTACCAATACAAAGTCAAATCCAAAAAGAAACAGTAGTTTAGATCCCCGAAATTTCGAAACTGCGAAAAGTTGAACAAAGCGAAAGGTCTGCATATTCGTTTTTTCACATAACTTCCCAAATTCGCGTATCGGGCGGGTGCTAGTGTAAAAACTGGATGCGACTGCCAACACCGTATAAGGTCATCCATTGTTTTTGCTGATGAGGAACGCAGGACCGGCGGGAGGTTGACTGATAATTTTCCGCCCATTGTGGTGTAGTTAATGTAGAAATAAAAGGATGTTTTGACAAGGGAGGTTCCGTGGTAAGGGTTCGTGGTAAATTTTGGAGTTTTGGGGATGAATCTTGTGAAGTAGGAAAGATAGATAACATCCTCTTCTAAATGAAAAAGCACAACCTTATCTTTTAGATCAAACCTACTTAATCTGAACACCTACCAACGACAGATATTCGACATTAATTTAAACCGTTGGGCAATTTGAATCTGCAACCGAAAACTGGTTTGAATTTGAAATACCTATGTATAGCAAAAAGCATATATGTATTATGTAAAACAAAATATATAACCGACCACTGACATTACCTCCGATAACCTAGATTTGACTAACGATAAAAAAACTTATGACGTCAAAGGAACTTACACAACAGATTTTAAAACAACTTTTAAACTTTGCTATTTTAAATTCCTCCTGTATCAAAACAAAAGTAACAGGCATAAATGTCCGAAAATTCCAGAAAAACAATGTACAACCAAAGTAAATAAAAAAGACGGAACTACAGACCATAAAGTTCTTTTTTTAAAACACGCAACATTCAAAATGGCGCTTACACTTTTGGCAAGTGCTAGCTGCCACAGATAATATCGATGATTGAATTTGTATTGACAGATGACAGGCCTACTGTTTCCTTATAGGTGAAAGATTGGCGGCCTGTCACTGATATTGTTCTTATAAATAGACAACTTTTTCACGCCATATTTATAATCCTTTATGGGGGAGGCAGTTTGTGGCTATAATAGGCTCACAGATCAATCGATTAGCTTAAAATACGCTTGCCACAGTTGGTTTGTTGATGGGTTATCATTTTTACATACCGATACCCCTACGTGTCTCGGCAAAGCATGTTAAGCCGTTTTCTCGGCTGTCATTAACATTTAGCCCAAAGGTCTGACCAATAATCTAATCAATTGGTATCGTATTACACAGTAACTGGATTGTATACAATATGTAAAGAATACCCTGTCCGACCCATAAGGATAATAAAGTTTAGGTTACACATGACCAAACAAAATATCGGCCGATTTCGATCACCTCCATACTTTGTAAAATTATGGAGCGTGTATTGAACTCGCGCCTCTTGGCATACCTGGAAGGTAACGATCTCCTCAGTGACCGACAGTACGGGTTTCGCCGCAATCGGTCAACTGGGGACCTACTAGTGTATGCCACTCACTTGTGGGGCGAGGCCCTCGAGAGAAATGGGGAAGCGATTGCTGTCTCCCTTGATGTCTCGAAGGCCTTCGACCGGGTATGGCACGCTGGCCTTTTGAGTAAGCTTCCAGCGTACGGCATTTCCCCTAGCCTGACTGGCTGGGTAAAAGACTTCCTGACTGAACGGTCCCTCCGAGTTGTTGTCGACGGATGCTCATCTGAGCCCATGTCGACTAATGCCGGTGTTCCTCAGGGGTCTGTTCTCTCTGCAACTCTGTTTTTGCTGCATATTAACGATCTGCTGATGCCCGGTATCTATGGGTATGCAGATGACAGCACAGTTGTGGAGAGATACCTGCCGGATGCTCGGGCTAGTAGGGAATCAATCCGGTCCGAAAGAGAGGCCATGGTAGAGCGAACGAGTGTTGCACTTCAGGCAGTCTCCGAATGGGGCAATGCCAATCTTGTAGCATTCAATGCCGCCAAAACGCAGGCGTGTCTCTTCACCGCCAAAAGGAGCCCGTTCACCTTGGCTCCTACTTTTCGGAATGTATCCTTGGAGTGTACCGACCGCCTTCAGCTTTTGGGTGTTGAGATTTCCTCGAACCTAAACTTTGGGCGGTTCATTGAGTCCAAGGCCAAGGTGGCTGCCAGAAAACTTGGTGTAATCGCAAAGGTCCGGCAGTACTTCACACCAGGGCAGCTTCTAATGTTGTACAAAGCACAGGTCCGTTCGTGTGTGGAGTACTGCAGCCACATTTGGGCTGGTGCTGCTAAGTGTCACCTGGCCACTTTGGATTCAGTGGAGAGGCGTGCGAAGAGGCTGATTGGTGACCCTGATTTAACTCGAGTTGGTCTCCAAAGCCTAGAGCACAGGCGTAGAGTAGCCAGCCTTTCGGTGTTCTATAGGATACATTCTGGGGAGTGTGCGAGGGAATTGCACGATTTAATTCCCCCATCTCCGTTCCACCATCGGACGACCCGTCGTACGGCGAGTTTCCACCCTTATGTTGTTAACACCTCAACGATCCGGACGAAGCGTTTCGCCTCGTCCTTTATACCGCGTACATCGAGGGACTGGAACAATCTGCCGGCGGCGGTGTTTCCGTCGGACTACAATTTGAGTGTCTTCAAGGCTAGAGTGAATAGGCTCTTAATAAACTAGTGCGCTTTACCATCAACGATTGCGTCACTGCTTACCATCAGGCGGGATTGCGGTCAAGCGCTGGTTTATATTATAATAAATAAATAAAGATAATATGTAAAATTTGATATTTTGTTTGGTCATGTGTTTGCCTAACCTTTATTATCCTTATGGGTCGGACATGGTTTTCTTTACATATTGTATAATAGACTGGAAGCTGACCCCAAAATTGTAGTGAAAAAGCTAGAGAAATCAATCCTTTATCCTCATATTTGTTATGAATTATTTGATAATAATTATTTTAATTTCGAAAAAAAAATTAAACAGGAGGCTATTAATTAAAACGTTCATAACCAAGGCTCAATCTCATCTCAACGAAATTCTCAAAAAATAGGGAAATTACGTGTACCTAATTTTGACCGATAGAGACAAAAATTCCAATAGCGTAACACCAAGTTTAATAGAAAATCATCTCTATTGATTAATGTATTCGCCTGCTCGACAAGGTAAATAATACAATGGATATTGTTATTTGTGAATATGCACCACCCCACTAATTCAGAATCCATCCAATTAGAATCACAAAACTCGTTCAATACATCCCTGTGCATATGTAGCCGCTTACAGCGCCTTTAGTACAAGACATTGATCGATGTCGACCACTGGTTGAGGAATGACCATCAAATAATGACCGACTCTTATTGATGTTTTATTGATCACTTACTTGATATACTGCGAATGCGCCGCTTTTCAGATACACCAAGTTTGGAGTTTCACGACCAATGTTTAAGAGGCTGTTTGTTAAAAGAAGCTTTAAGGGTAATTGGTATTGGTAACTACTGGATTTAATTTCATTTATTTGATACATAAAATAATTTACATTGTGTTGAATATCTACACTTGCGACCTATACACAAATATATCCTTTTCGTTCCTTAAAATCATTTTGAAGTCGGGCTCTGGATGATCATGATGATAGTCAAGTAAATATCATTTTACAGATGTACTACATCAAGCTACTACAATCTGTCAAATTGCTTAATTAGATTTTCAACTTTAACGCTAAAGAATTAAGTCTCAAGGTTGATTGGGAATATTTGATAGTATCGGATAGTTTGATCTGCTCTCGTCCATACTATCAGTAAATGAGGATCATAGTCACTTTGAATAAAGAATATATTACCAATATCATAACCTAGCCTTTATAAGGATTTGTCAAAGTCATAGTCAGAGGCAAAAGTCTCTCTACTCACTTCCAAACCAAAATGTTGATGCTTTAAATGTTTTATAAGGATAAAACACCGGCCCCAAAAATAGACTACAAGGAAACAACAACAATATCAATTGAAATTACACATGTAAATACGCATACAAAAAAAACATCAGATTCGAGTATCGTTGAGTCATTCAGGAAGTACTGATAAGCCTATATGGACCGTGGGAATATTACCCGTGAACTTCTGATAAGAACACTAAAAATATATAAATATTAGTACACAAAAAAAAACATTGTATTTAAAAATCGCCTACGATTGTGCGTTTCCGCGAGGCGCTTGATAGGTTCGTGATAATACTGGTCAAGTTACGACTTGATCTACATTGAGCGCTGATATGGCTTGGGATGTAAATATTGTTAACGTAGACTGTAGAGTGATAATGAATCATAATAATTAAAAATGTAGTTACGAAAGTGACAATTGATGTGTGTAATATCTGCGAAGGCCGCGGGATGTTCTAAGAAGGTTTTAGGACCTTATTACATACAGAACCTTACTCAAGACTCAAGCTTTACTTAATACTAGTTTCAACCAATCAAATAGCTTCAAACGAGGTTTAAGTAAAGCTTGAGTTTTGAGTGAGGTTCTGTAATACGGACCTTAGTGAGCAAAAAGTCTGACACACCCTTCTGCTCCGCCCAGATCAGGAGAGGTCATATAATAGTTTCCCATCCGAAAACACAAAATGTGTGTAATTTGACAAAACGTTCGACGATATCGAAGCATGCTCATGAATAGATGGAGAGACTCATTTGACATCTACAGACAGGACTAGTCCACACAGGCTCAAAATACAGAGGAGTGGAGAGGAAAAAATGCAACCCTTGTCTTACTGTGGATCAACATAGACTGAAAATAAATAAATAATAAGCCCAATGTAGCCGTGTGTGTGTGTGAAATATGACGTAAGACTACCTTTGCATTGTCTTTTTTTGTTCTTGGCTACACGATACACGATAATGCGCCACATTGTCCCGTGTCTAGATTTGATTTTATTAAGTAACATATATCCTTACCAACACATTGAATGCAAGAAAAAAATTACAAGAAAATATAGAAGAACTTACTTAATTCCAAAAGTAATTTTTCCAATACTTAGAATTTTTTGGTAAAACGGTCTCCAAAACCATCAGTATAAATCGACTGATTGACAAAAAACCGCTACAAAAAGCCCACCTCTATCTCCTTATTTGCATATTCGTGTAAATTGACACTGTGACAAAGATAAGAAAAAGCTTCGTTATAGTGAGAATTATGTTGTCCATATAATTCTGTCAATACCTTTAGGAATATCGGCTACGTTAGCAAAGGCACATAATTTGAAACTGTTTCTAGGGACTCACTATTATCAACGCATAAAATAAAGAAACTTTAACCACCAAAGACAATTTAAAGTTTAAAAAACAAATCTGTTTTTGCTGCAACCAATAGAGCTGTCATTGAAGACATCTATCGATAAAAACCTATTCTACGTCCACAACACAAACATTCACGTTAACATAAAACGAGGATCGAGAAAAGAGTACATTCTATATAATTTGTGTATAAACAGCTCATTACTGTCACTTTGACAGCATTATGGGATTCTGACTAAATGTAATACTCAGTGCACTTACTTAAAATTCATGGTTGTGACACGAACCCCGCGGGTGTACACGTTTACAAATATATCGAGATATAATTTAGATATTTAAAAACGATTTCTGATTTCGTAAAAACTCTTTGAAGAGAAATAGTGGAGAATGTATTTCATTCATTTTATCTAAATGTGAAAATAAATACGTAAGGTGATATGCAATTTAATATTCATGAAATCCACACCAAAGTTTGGTTAGTCACCAGCTGGTTGAAAGGCTATAGATTGTCGAAAAAACTATTCATGATATGGAAAAAACTGGAAACGTTTTTCTCATTATTCAGTATTAAACTCAAATTTCCAGTCAATTGATAAATAAAAACCAGTTTAGCCATAACTAAAGCTTAAGCCGATCCCACAAAAACCGAGAACCGGACAGCACGCACTCTGAGTACCAGATACCAAATACCGAGAGACCGATACCCAAATCTGGTAACGCTAATTGTCAAACTCTACTGGAGTGTAATCGCATGTCGATATTCGATAAATGCCGATATGTTCAATACATATTCGTATATAAAACAATAATTGGTTGTGTTTAGCGATTTTACGGTGAATCAAGCTTGTTTGACAGTTGAAGCGCCGCCATTTTGGAATGCGGGATAGGAAAATCATTGGCGGTTCTCATAGATTTTCGAATCATTCCACAGTATTTACGTATATGAGATATAGTTCCTATGTTGATTAATGTTTTTCTGCGGCAATTTTGACACCAAACTAGGCCCTATCAGAGTACTAGCGCTGTAACTTTGCGACTGTTACTTTTATATATTACTGATTTTTTGTTATTTTTATTTTCTGCCTTTAACTTAGTTTAATATAATTATCTTCCTGTACGAAACACAATTAATGCTCTTTCTTTATTTCACAGGTAATTTATCATTCTAGAAGTTTTAACTATAGTTATATCTAAGCTGCTAGTCCAAAATAGGGCATTTATTTTTAAATGGCTCTTAGAGTCAGCTGAATCTAATTTACAGATACAGAAAACATATCTTTATATTTTACATCTTTTTGTTCTCAACAATACGTTTGGAAATGTCAATAAACTGTTTTAACATCCAAAAGTATATGGTTTTATGGAAAGAGTTCTGAGTTACAATAACTTTTTAAATTGTCACTAATTTTCAGGTCATAACCGCCTTAACATAACTATCAAAGTTTACGACGTTATCTTCATTTTGATAAGCAAAGCTAATTAAAAGAAATCGTAACAACGCTTATCAATCATTATGATACATTATTATTGTTTATTTATGTAATTAGGCGCAAGTTTTCAATAGTAGCTGTTACAACGTAATTGATAATCACTTTCGAATAATAACAATTAGTCACAGTAATTATGTAGTTTGTTTAGGAGTTATGATAAAAAAAATATTTGAAGAGTATTATTTAATTTATAAACATTGTTGTAATGTTTTATGATAAGAAAGTTTGGAGTTTTATTATGAGCTTTCTGACTTTTATAAGTAATCAGAATTGTCTTTATGTCATATTAAAATTATGATTAAGTTAAATTACTAAATGTTCAGTGCTAGAATTACTGATTCTTGGTTCTTATTGGACTTTTTTACTCCTGTCAAATTAAACATTAATTAATTAGAAGAATGTTTTGTTTTTCGTCTTTTAAAAGTTCATTCTTTATTAAAGATCATCTTAAAAACTTGACCTGGTCTGAGTTGTAGGGAGCTGGGAGCTTAATGTTAGGAATTGCCACTAGTGACAGCTTACTTTACTTCAAATTCACTTCACCTAATTCTCACAAAGAAATATTTACAGAATAGATCGGCAGGTATAGTAATGTTATACTTCATCAGTGTTAACCAAAGGTAAACAAAGAACGAACACTTGTCAGTTGTACACTATGGTTGTACACTTCAATTTAGCTAGGTTATAATTCGCTAATAATGTTGCTAAAAAAACAAACTAACCAGTTAGGAAGGTCCAACTTCGAGAAAGAGGTCAGTCGTCGAATCCAACTCGGCTGGGCTGCTTTCGGGAAGCTACGTAGAATCTTCTCGTCCGAAATACCGCAGTGTCTCAAGACAAAAGTCTTCGACCAGTGTGTGTTGCCAGTGATGACTTATGGAATTGAGACGTGGTCGCTAACAATGGGCCTTATAAGAAGGCTCAAAGTCACTCAAAGGGCAATGGAGAAAGGGCTTGGGGTTTCACTGCGCGATCGAATCAGGAATGAGGAGATCCGCAGAACGAGAGTAGCCGACATAGCCCGAAGAATTGCAACACTTAAGTGGCAGTGGGCTGGACACATTGCCCGTAGGACCGATACCCGATGGGGTCGCGGATTCTCGAGTGGCGACCGTCGTTCGCGGGAAACCGCTGGATGCGGGAGGCGCAGGACCAGTCGTCGTGGAGAACCTTGGGGGAGGCCTATGTCCAGCAGTGGACGTCTTTCGGCTGAAATGATGATGATGATGATGTTGCAAAATTGAAGTAGTACTGACATAGCATGGCAAATGAATACAACTGGTATTATGTTCAGTCGGACTATGAGTAAGTTACTAGGTACTAGATGGTAGACCATAACATCGACCGGCAGAATTTACCACCCAAACAAAGTCTTGCTGCCAAGCGATGTGTCGTGTTCCGGCATGGTGAAGCCGTACGGACGATGGGTCTGAGCAGTTTTGTTGCAATGTATGCCAAATGTTGATGTATGGGAGTTTGGTGGTGGAGGGTCTCCAGATCAATCCCCACAAAGCAGCATCGTTGGTCGTGTTGTTGAGTTTAATATTGCATCACTTCGCTCAACTGCCGTGTTCTTTTCTATTCATTCTGTTTTTATTCTTAGTTAATAAACTGTCGCGTAACTTAATAATTATTATGAAAAAAAAAAGTTTTTTTTTTACTTTTATTTTAATAGGTACTTGAACCGATTGAGTACCTATAGAAGTTAGTTGACTTCCATATTGCAGGGTAGGATTTGACCTGACGTCTTCTCCCCACTTTGACATCTGGACCGTTATCCAATGGTGCCTTTGGCTGACCCATAACCTCATAAGTCTCCCATTAGCCACTAAATAAAATTCATCATTACAAATTTCGTTAATTAAATTAAATAGATAAGCACAAATGATTATGGTCCATATGGCCAAGCGGAACTTGGGCCAAAGCCACATTAAGTACCGTTAGTGAACATTAGTGGACCACTGTTACACCGCGTGGGTGCTGGCCGGTTTTGGGCTCCTACCGTGGTGTGGTTATTGTTATTTAATCAGCTGTAATGGTATTATGGCTTGTGTAAAGGTGATATTTTATTTCTTTCTCTAATTGATTTTGGGATTGCTGCATTCTAATTACATAACACACAATCAATCATAATCACTTATTGCTTCGTATGTTCGAATTTATCCGCTCAACAATATAAATAACACGCAATGTATTGTGGCGTAGTATTGAAGTACCTACTATTATACATATGTGCTGTCAGGAACCCTTGTTGGAAGTACGGACGCTACATTCTTCGCTTGCAGACATGCTAAAAGCACCCCCGCGGTACCTTCTGGATCAATCCGAAGAACGCCTCAAGATATTGTCTCGTAATCTGCTGTCGCGTCCAAAACTCATAAGCTGGTAATCCACCACGATGGTGGTAATTCCACCGAGCAGCAATAAAGAAAAGCATTCTCATATGTAATTTTTATGATAACCTGAAGGCCAATTCTCGTTCAAAATCTAGTCGCAGTCTGAACTCAGCCACAAACAAACAAGCGCCAAAACTTGTCAAAATGTAGGGGAACTAGGCATTTTTTTTTTTGACAGATTGAGAATTAAACCAGACTATGAACATTCTTAAAATCACGAGAATTGAGCTTTTATTCGCCTAAAAGAAACGACACTAAACCAAGTTTAATTACCGTGATCAATTAGCAGCTTGTCACTGTGACAGGTAACAACAATGATCAATTGTCTGTGTTCATTGATACAAATAAGCTTTCTAATTATATTTTGAAACTAATTAGCTATTATGTTGCAAAGAACTTACATGATGGTTGTTGCAGGAATAACCAGAGTCATTGGGTATACCTAAATTAAAGGTTAGTGAGAAAACAACAGGTTTTTCAAATTTAAGCTTTATTTATCTAATATGTGTTTTTTTCTGTTAAAATCGGTCTCCTACTAATCTTAAACTATAATCTATATCCATAGAAGCTGGTCACCTACATATCTCCTACTACTACCTACTGTCAAAGCTTTACTGGCCTTTTCTATGTATGGGGAATTTAATTAAATGACCTGTCCCGCTTTGGGCGGAGCGGAAGGATATGTCAGACTTTAACTGACTAACACCCACCCATGTTTCTTCACTTGCCTGTGCGCCAGGGGACATCACGACCCTGGCAGAAATAAATCATTTATCAAAACTTTAAAAAAAATTGCTGAAAAGCAATAGTGGTAAGACTGGTTTTCAGACTGTCTGGTATTCTGCTGCATTCGGTTAGACTGGATTGATGAAAAATGTAATACCTAATTTAAAACCACGTGCATTAAAATGATACACTGCCACTAAACAATTAACTTTCTATAACAACATCTAGAAACATCGATAGCAATTATTATTACCACCCCGTGTTGCAGGGGTCGTGCTCACCCTCCGTAGCGGATAGTATGCAGCGGCGTACGCGCATTGTACGGTCCACAGTTTTGCGACATTATCAAACATGGCAGGAGGGGTGTTATTATTATTAATAACAAATTGGAAAGGATGTTATGTCCGAAGTTTATGATCGGAGGACTTTGAAGAACACAGCTCTCATGATGCAGCCAGATTCTATAGACAAATACTTGCCAACTTTAAGTATTTGCCTCTTCGTTGCCAATCTTATACTGAAAGTAGTAAAATCTCCACAGGTTGAGTGACTACGGGAACTTTCAAACATAGTTAACAAAGAAAAAAATTAAAAGAATTGTCCTGTAATCAGCTGCCTACATCAACTGTACATATTATTTTATTTTTTTATGAATAGTTATTCAATATCATTTAATTTTAATTGTTGAGTTTAATTGTAATATATATGTTTTGTTGAATAGAATTGTTAATAATTAAGATCTCTTATTGTGAATGTTGTGTATGCCTATAAGTGATGTATTTACACAAAACTGAAGACCTGTGATTGCTTTTTATACTACTTACTATTATTGTAATTATGTCGTTGGTGTAACATAATAAATAAATAGTTTGGAAAACTACTGAAAGTATTAGTAGTTTACCGTAATTACGTAACTCAGTATTACTATCAGTTGGAATCACTTTGAAGCTTATTGCTAGTCCATTGGTCCATATGTTTGAAAAATGTCTCTCCTTACTGTCTGGTGGGCTACGTATGCAATGAGTTGATCAACTGTCAAAATGAAACCCATTGCTATTGATATTGGGTTACGTAATTACCCTACCGAAACCACAGGAGATGACGTGACAAGTTACCTTCTTAATGTCCACAAGCAGCTGTCTGCTTGACTTGCTTGAGATACTGTTATCTCTAATGCGAAAGAAATATGAAAAGACAGAGGAGAGACCTTTGCCCCAGTCTGGAACATCACAAGCCTATAATAAATCGTGTTTATCAGAGTCCATATCGTGACCCATGTCATAGAAGGTCGAGTAACACGGCAGATAGCCTGATAGTATACTATAGGTAACGGGGGCCTCAAATCAGCAGTAATAGCGGATGCAGTCGTTTATACGTAGCATCCGCTGGCAACGCGACACGATTTCACTTCGCTTTTATATCAATAACATCTCTTCTCGAGTACTAGATATCGTGTTTTTGTGTTTTTGGAGGGAGATAGTGATAAGGTAAGAGAATATATGGTTATAGATAGGAATGTAATAAAGGAAAATAATATGCTATAAGTTGCTAAAGAGACAGACCACTAAGATGACAGATAATAGAAAAAGGTTGAGAATACTTTCTTATTGAAAATGAAATTTATTAAAAAACATAAATATGGTCCGAGAAATAAATAAAATCTGTTCGTAAAAGCATGTTTTGTCCGAGAGTTAACGCAAACTAAATCCTTTCTTCTCTTGCCAGAAGGTACAGGGCTAAAACCAATATCAGCGTGCTGGAATAGTATTATGTATATTCAAAATAAATATATTATAAAATATACGCCATAAAAAAGGTGATGAATAATCAATCAGCCTATAATGTTGCTGCTAGAGGTACATACACCTCTACTTTGTTAGAACGAGTGTTAATTAATAATGACGTTGTTCCCAAAGACTAAGTTAATACAATCAATTCCATAGTCTGTACAGGTCCTTTAAATGTGACCACATCGATGTCTGATACAACCCACCACGCGGGAACGCGTAATAACTGTTTTAAAGTATTATGCAACGGGTCCAAGAATACGAAGAACAAACATAATCAAAACCATGACACGTAGTCATAAATTTAAAAGAATCAAATCAGCAATAAACATCTCAAGGGTCTAAACTAAACCAATAGATCGACATAAATCTCTATGTGGAGTAGGTATGAGAATAGGTAGCTTAGCATGAAATTTATCATCCTATTATCTGATACCCGAGCTAATCACATAACTATCACTCAGGACATAGAGTCCATTTTTGAACATTACTTGGACATACAAGATCCAACAACATCAAAAATTCAAATTCAATTTTCCATCTTCCAAAGTTGTGTACCATAACATTATACAGACAAAAAGGCCTGTATTAACCAGACCAGGGCACATGGCAATGAGGCCGTTATAATGCATAATATGGTCTAGTGTCGGTCCCGTTATTCCTAGAACGATGGGCATAAAACATGGACTCCAATCGCGATTTCTATGGCCGCTTAGAATAAGATTTTCCTGAATAAAGATATTAGATGTAAGTATAAAAGGAAATTATATAGGTAGGTACGTAATATAGTATTGATGGTTGGAGATATATTCCAAATTTTTGAGCATGTATTTCTTATGACTAAACGTTTTATTACGAAGTTTTTTATAAGGATTATGTTAATAGGAAACTTTTTATGATGGCAGATTTGTGGAAGACATAGCCACATACATTAAAAAAACAACATGAATTGAAAAAAGAACGCAATAGTTATTGTATAGCTAAGACCCTGTAGGAAATGCTGAATTGCATTTAAAAATGGAATATTTTAAAACAAGAATGATAAACATGATAAACAGAAATAGGATGATTTTTGATGATGCGCAGTTTTGAAATTCTTTTTTTTGAAAATTGAAGAACTTTAATTAGTCCATAAAAACAGTCAAGCGATACGTCTTTCCTGCCTTTAGAAAACTATTTAAACTCCAAACCTCGTGCATGAAGAGTTCACTAAACTTTTTCCACCATTAATCTCGCGAACCACTCTGTTAACATAATTATCGAACAGTTTTCGTGCGACAAAAGCGCTTCGGTGTCTATTGTTCGGTGATAAATCGACGGGCAATTCATGAATACCGTTTGTGCACACAATGGATGGTGAAATACTAGGAACATTCCTGCAACATGCAAAGCTAATATGACTCTGTGTCATTAATAACTTGATTGGAGCATTGGAGCTTTCTCTTGTCATTCTTTTTGATATCTTCTGTCGTGCAAGGCATTGTCCATTCTTATACAGATGATATAAATATTTTCGTATCTAGAAATGATTTAGAACCAAAACAAATAAAAAAGCCGTCAGTTTTAGGACCTTTAGCTTTTAAAACTGAGGTAGCCAACAAAACCTACCAAACTTTAAACATAATAGCACCAAGTACTCAAAGGACCAAAAATGTATAACTAACACAGTCTTGTTAGGTAAACAATGCAGTTTACACAAGCCCGGCACGCATTAGGAACGTCGAAGGACAATCGCTCTGTATAAGGCTCTAACATCGGCCGTCCATTGTTATGCTGAATGCTGATAATAGGCTCCGAGATACCCTTTGCTTTAGGCTATAGTTTGGAAGACGTATTTTAACTTAAATTTTAATTGTGGCTTTATTATAGATATGTACTTGCTTGAGGCATGTTTTTTTTAAGATATGACTAAGCTTCCCCATCCTGAGATTTATCTTTTGTATACTGAAGGGCGTTACAAAGTAAATAGTCAAAAATACATTATTTTAATAAACTCTTAGTACCATAAATATAGAAACCAATCATATGAACGGTATCAAAAATAAAGAAGAAGAAGCCGAATTGATCGTGTTGTGTGATAGTTATTTTGTGACCAACCTCAATTGGTCACAAAACAAAGGACCAAAATATTACTTTGTCATCAACATGAAAATTAAATAGATTTGTTTACCCATATCCACGTTTTTGTTATCCAGAATAGTACCAAACTACTGTTGGCGCAAAAGGACCAAATATATAACTACTATATATATAGCACATAGTCGTATCTAAAAAATCTGGTTGCAATATCCTGAGCACGTTTTAAATATAATAAAATGCCTTTACGTAAAAGAAGTGCAGTTTAGGTCGATTTTATTAAGACCAGCCAATAATACTTTTTAACGTGTAATACATCCAAAGCACCGAATTGAGAAGTTATCCGCAATCAGAGACCAGTTCAGATAAACGATAAATATTGATCTCAATTACATTGAGAGTTTTTGCATTTTTTTCATTTATGATAGGGTTGTACGGCGAAGTAATTTTGAAATTGATCTTGTTACAAAATCTGTTTCTACATTAATTCAATAAAAAGTTACGTTTTCTTGTCCACAATAATCTGGAAGTCTCCATAGGAATTGGCAAATGGCTAGATACATTATAGTTCTTGACAATTCTAAAGGCCCTAGGTTTAATTGAAAGAAACTAAACAAATCTTTTAATTTTTAATATAAACTAGAAGTTACTTCTCTATATCTAATCCATAACGGTATTTATATTTTTGCAAGCTTTGAAAACTGGTTTTCTTGCTACTGTTGAGTATCATTGGCTAGTCAAGTGGAAATTGGTCATGACAGTTTAAAGCGGATATCAAACCCAAAATTTTGGACCACAAAAAATCCATGACATGAAGATTATTGGCTGACTTTGTTTAGGTAGTTCTTACTACATACATACATTCAGTTTTGAAATTCAATATAGACCCTGATATTATATATTGTTAAAAATCTCCCAAGAACTCCACGAGATAGGCTTGTCCAAGTGTGGGGACCTTATAATAAAAATTTCACAAGTACTATATTTCTAAAGAAGTGTAAGAGCAATATACGGATTAATAAATGAGATAAGATTTATAAATGATTTTTTATTATTAATACATTCATCTAGAACTTGCACCGTCATATAGTTTTAAAATACTGACTAATAAAATGACCCGTAAAAGCGTCATAAAAGATGCAAATACGAAAATCATTTTGGATTCATGTTAATTATTTTACTTCAAATAACTGTTGCCGTTTTCATTTCAAATAATCAATAAAAGTAGCAGCCCTAAAACAAAATGGTATTATACCCAAGAACGAGTTGCCCACATATTAATTTTAATTGCCCGGTGAAATCGTGCAGTGCGCTTTGTACTTCATAACATAACGCCTTAAATGGCAGGTCTCGGTAGCAAACCAAAGACTAGATCTAGACTTTCTTCGACAAATATTCCCTAAGATATTATGTGACTGGATTTAACCGACGTATGTAGTTGGCTTGGTTACAAATGTTTAATTATTTTTTGAGGATTTTATAAAATGAGGTAATAATAATTACCATTACCAAATAGAAACAATAATTTGTGTAAAAAAACTGCTAAAAATGTCATTAATTTTTAAGCCTAAAAATCAGGCTATTTCTATTGTTTCACCAAACTAGGTACCAGAAAATATTTTAAAATGACTATTTAGCACCCCAAAAACATTTTATTAACGCAAGAGGTTTACCTAAAGATTAGTCCATCATTAGAAATGTAAGTCTAAACCATCCTCAACTCCTATGCGCAAGCACATAAAACTAGATACAAATTACCGTCAATCGACGATCCGCGTTTTTCTACATTCCACTACTAAGAACCAGTATGTTAAATGTACCAACATTGGGAAATAAGAACATACCTACTTAATTAATTAGCGTGCTTCCCTTAAAGATGGACTAGAATTTAAAAGCGCAAGAGGCTGTCGCATACCAAGATAGTGGAAATTTTATTGCACTTCTACCAGTTTAAAAAGAACATCTACCTTATCATTTACTGAAAAAGAAACAAATGACAATTTTGTAATTAAGAACGTTGTAAAACTAAAAAGTTGATTAAACTAAAAAAGACTAAGAAAATTACTAAAGTTTATCAATGTTACATACACCACCATATCAGCTCAATACTCCTTCTTAAATGACCAATATATCCAGAAAGACATGAATGCTTCTAATGTGTCCCCTTAGCCCCGAAACGGTACTAAACCACGCTTACCGCATCTTAAGCTACAATTCACCGCCCACAAACAAGAAACATAGCCCACACTTACGCAATTCCTTAATGCCATCTAATTAAAAGTACCATGGTACAAATCGAACAATCCACTTTATATTCCACGTTTATCTTCTCGTTTTATCATCTATGTACCACATTATTGCCATCGGAGTAAGTGTCGCTAGTTCATTAGTACACCATTAGTCAGTCATGGTTGTAAATTGGACTATTTATCTGGCAAGCCCACGCTTGATAGTGGCCAATACGCAAATGGATGCGTTGGTTGTGGAAGATTTGGTCCTAAGGTACGGGTTGGGCCAATGCGCAAATGTTTGCGTCTGGGATGCGTCCAGGCGTACGAATGTAGAAACTGTTATTGTCGTGGACCGCCGATACGTAAAAGTACAAGAACTTCATTTTTACACTGAGAATACAGCATTCGAGTTTTTAGTTCAACTTTATTTTGATGTGTTGAAGAAAGAAAGACTACAATTATATAGAATTGATTTTGCCTAGTGTTTCCGAGAATTTTAAAGGTTTCGCCTTATTTATTCATTACCGTTAATGAAAATACTGTAAGATTTCAAACTGTATATTCAAGATTGGGTAATAAATAATTTGAGCCCGAAACTCTCTCCAAAGTTCAAAATTCACTGTTCGAAAAAGCAAACCAGTTTCTTGACCAACGGAAATGCAATATTTGTATATTACACTAATCGCCCACTTACAGGACCCTTTTAAAACAAAATCCCTGTTTATATCCTGCCATTCAACACAATAACGTATATATTTATTAGTAATATCACATCACAACTACCACTTCCTTCACGTTTAATCTGAAAATGCAAATTCAAACAAGTGGCCTATGGAACAGAGATACCAAGGATTTATAGAATTGATACCTGTGACAAATCGTTATGGGTACAGGCAGAACATGGTCTATGACCATACTTGGGGCTCCTGCGGTGCTACATGACAACACGATTACTGGTACCAGCTCCGATACGGTGCTACTAATGATAGTTACTGATAGTGGGGTCGTTTTAGAGCTTTCGACGGTATGTATAGTGCTTATATGTGGTTAATGTTAAGGAAGAAGCCTGGTTTATCTATATACCTCAAGCAAACAAAATAAGCAGGTGATGCGATGTAAAAAGAAAAGACCCTTCATAAATTGGTATACCGGTAAGAGAATAATGAAACGCATATATGTATGTAAAAGCAAAAAGGAGTTTCTGGCTGCTGTTTCATCAAAGTATTTTTTTTTTAATAATTATAAACTAGCGCTTGACCGCAATCCCGCCTGATGGTAAGCAGTGATGCAATCGTTGATGGTAAAGCGCGCTAGTTTATTAAACCCATTCACTTAAAAAACTTAGTCAATAGGAAGGAAGACGGCAGTTGAGCGAGGTGGTGCAATGTTAAACCCAACAACACGACCAACGATGCTTCGCTAGAGGGAGATTGATGTGGAGACCCTCCACGACCAAACTCCCGACAGAACAACACTTGGCGCATCGTACCCGGCACACATCGCAACACAACTGCTCAGACCCGTCCTCCGTACGGCTTCACCAGACATCATGCCGGAACACGACGAATCGCTTGGCGGCAAGACTTTGTCTGGTGGGTGGTAACTTCTGCCGGCAGCCGATGTGGCCTACCACCGAGAAATACCTATTGATATTTTTTAATCGTATTTAAAACAGTAAAAAATCTAGATAACGGAATCTATTTTATAATACTATAATTATTTGAACAAAGAACAACGTCGAAAAATACTTTCACAGGGTTGACCTATGACCACTAAGAGGTCAATGTTTAGCAGTGGGCGTTACAATCATAATGAAACAATGAATACCAACGAATAGGCAGTTAAAACAACTATTCAGCTCTCTGAATCCTAGCCCTAACTTTAATGTTCTCCATTCTGACCGCCCCACCTAAAGTTTCCCTCGATTTCAAATCGTCCAGTTTCCCCTGAGCGGAATCTGACACTTGAATACCCAAACTGTCTCCTCCAAGCGAGTTACTCGCGTTACTCCTATAATACTGGCCTAATGGGCTAGGCTAAATCGATGCATAAATCGATCCTACAGAATAGAACCATTTATCAGCACAGACTTGAGTAATATCGGGCTAGAGATGATATTAACACTGGCGAGATCTAACATCGGTTGCGGCTCTTTTGGCTTGTCAACAGATTCATGTTAGTAGGTTTTATTGAATTCAGATAAATTATGGTCCTTGGAGTCGCCACTAATTGCTAACACAGTTTCGATTACAATCCGAGGGTATTGTAGGAAATTCATCAGTCGGATACTTTCCTTCACAGGTTTGAAGAATTTGTAGGCATTATTGGGCAGACAATTTCTCCAAGCCTGTATATCCCAATGAACGTGGCAAAAATTACAAAATGATTTACACATTGCTATCTATTGCAATTTCATGTCATAATCATTATCTCCCTAGACTTTTTTCGAGTATGTTGGAGTCTGCAGTAGAAGTCAAAATATTGGTTATTTTATATGAAGCGATATCATATTTGACCTACATATATCTATGTTGTACAAAGAACCATACAAAGTCAAAAGAGATTGCTAGTCGAGAGCAGTAAAAATGTCGAAAGACTTTTAGCCTCAAATAACTATTAATCTTCACAAAATAGAGATTAAAAGACGAAATAGTTACACAGACCAATTACAAGAAATTGTAGTAAGTAATTAACAGAAATTGTAGCATCTTACTCTTCGTAATTAAATGCAGTTGATTGAAGTTAGTGAGGGAGGCGAAGCCGTGTGCTCCAGCTAGTTAATTGGTATGAACAAGCAAGTAGTGATCAAAGGCGCCGCGGTATAAATGTCAGGGTCATCAGGATGTTAGGTTATTGGCGAATGCAGTTTTATTCTACTGAAGTTTTTATGCATGTTTGTGCTGGCACAGGAATGTGAGGAAGAAAATATGTGAAGACTATCTCTAGCAGTGGGCGATGTCCCACTTGAGATGGTGATGATGATAATGATACTAGCAAACTGAGATAATTGAAATTTGTCAATGAAGAAGGGGTTCCCAGTTTTCATAAGCTTATGCATAATTTATAGCAAAATGATAAATTATCATCTCATGTCCTAAAAAAATCTTAGAATTCAAAAAGAAGTTCATTTTTATGAAAGTAAGTTTTGTGATTTTTAAGATCCTTTTTCTTCTTGAGTCTTGAAAGTTGTTTAACTTTTAACTTTTATTAGTACTTTTTTAGTGTGCGTCTTGTTCCTGCAGAATAAACAATATTTCTTCATTTATTTTCTTTCTTGTTTATTTGTAAATAGTTTATAATTTAAAAAAAAAAATCCAAGTAAAAATCATTAGCCTTGTAATTACTAGGTTTTGATAAAATTTAAGAGTATTGTGAAAAATAAACTTAATTAACGCGGGCAACCCTACAACTGATTGTTTCGATTTGTTACGGCGAATAAAAATTCTGAGTCAATCAGACGGTTGATAACAAATTGTATGAGATTTATAAAGATCGATACAATTCGAGTTTGAGCTATTAAGCTTTTATTCTTAGCGTTCATTAATTTCATTATAAAGTTCAAGGACCACTGGTGTAACGTTTTTTACCTAATCCATTATGTCAAAGGCTTGACATAATTTATAAGGTATCTATAAAAAACCTTAAGTCATTCATTTGTTTTTATAATAGTTCATTTCTTCTAAAATTAAACTAAAAGCATAAATAAAAATTTGAGCAGCGCGAGAATAAACCGTTGATCAGTAGGCCTAGTATGAGTTTTCATTACGAAACTCGTTCGCCGATATCGAGCGCGTTTGACTCAGCGATTGGCCCGCTTCAAGGTCGTAAGAACTCTCAACCAATGAGAGCGCCAAACGCGCTCGATACGATCGAACGAGTTTCGTATTGAAAACTCATACTAAGCCTACTGGCTGTTCTTCGTAAATCTTTGGCAGTAGGGTAGTCGAAAGTACAAAAGATACTATGGGTTTTACAAAGGGATTTAGGTAACCCAGTAACTGGATTTTGAAGGTCAAACAGGCAATCACTCGATGTAAAATACTGGTTTTCAACTACATATGGTGAGACTTAAACAGACACTAAAAAAAAACAATGATAAAAAGACAAATTTATATCACTTTTTGAATTTGCCACTCGCTGGTAGGCAATAACATCGGCTGCCGGCAGAACTTACCACCCACTAGACAAAGTCTTACCACCAAGCGATTCGTCATGTTCCGGCATAACGTCCGGTGAAGCCGTACGGAGGACGGGTCTAAGCAATTGTGTTGCGATGTGTGGGGTATGATGCGCCATAATTTTGTTGTTGTGTCGAGAGTTTGATCGTGAAGGGTCTCCAGATCAATCTCCCTCTGGCGCAGCATCGATGGTCATGTTGTTGGGTAAGTTTTTTGAGTGAATAGAATTAATAAACTAGCGCGCTTTACCATCAACTATTACATCACCGCTTACCATTGCGGGATTGCAATCAAGCATTAGTTTATAACTACAAAAAAAAAACAGTTCACCCAAATTTTCTTAATGTTAAATAAGACACTAACCTAACACTTAAGTAATACAACTTTATTTGTCTTCAAAACTAAGAAGCCAGTCTTCAGTGAGCACAATGAGAAAAGTCTCACAGATAATGAATATGAATGATTTAATCAATAATCATTAGAAGCTACTGCATTTTAGTTTATCACACGCTTACTATTCATTTATGAGTGATGAATTTATTCAGAGAAAAATTTATATCCCTAAAATAGATAATCAATATTTGGTATCACAAATATCGGTATATAAAGACAAGTCCACTATTGAAAAGACTACCCCTAGCCTCGATGATTAGTCCTTAGGGACGGTGTCGACAAAACTTGTAATATTTTTTATTTTATATTTGAAGCGGTTGTGGGTTAATACACTCATAGGGTAACGTTAGGGTGGTCCTTTGTCCGTAACCCCAGTCCTAGCTAACTCTACTTGTCCACTTCTTGTCTCCTCGCCGCATGTTTTCTTCACCTGAAGATAATTGCATAATGCACTCTTGTACCAATCCATCTGTTTTGACAATTCAACAGTTTTCACTGAGTTATTAAACGTTCTTGAGTAGATGTCTTTTTAAACATATTGAACAGTGTATCATGAATATTCTACAATAGGTAAGAATTACCTAAAGATTTATACTATTTCGTAAATCTTTCTAAAAACAATGCTGGGGCTCTGTGTTACGGTTAAGAAGGCTGTTTTGCGTATAAGTAACGTGTATTTTCCCCCAAATTGTTATTTTTTGTGTACTTTTTGTGTCATTTCTGTCACAAAGAAAGAAAATACGATTTTTTATTTTCTTTCCTTCATTTATCTCTCTTATCTTCATATAAATCCATGTAGCTACTTATTGTGAACATATTTATTTGCATACGTTCACGGCCCGATATAATGACTGACCAGTTCCACTTAGCATAAAGGACCAAGTGTAGGTAAGTTCTGTTACACATAAAATCAGACACATTCTCACGGAACGCGTCTATCTACCAACAGAATAAGAATTAATGCGCAATATTGACCTTACTTGATCATTATCTTTAATAGCTATGAATGACAGCAACCTGGTCATATGACCTTGGTTTAGTACACTAATGGTGGTAGCATGACCAATTTTCCACGTGTCATTCCGCCAGTTTGTTTGTTGACCAATCAAGGTTTGAACAATTAGATGACAAACGAAATGGCAAAGAAGTAGGGTGACTTGGAATTTTAAGTAGGTCGTGTAACAGTGAGGTAGAAATTATAGTGGCCTCTTTTTGAGACGGTGTGTTTAGATAAATTAATGGAAGTTAATGAGCTAACAAAATGTACAAATAATAAAATATTTAAAATTGCAGTAATACAAAAAATACTGTAAGTTTGACGCCACTTAGAAATAAATCTCGTTTTAAAACAGAACACTTAACTTTATTAGTTGTTTTTTTCTATATTCTTTTGAACTTGTGAAATGTTTCAGGGAAACCTGTTTATTATTGGTTAGTAAATATTTTTCAGATTATCGCAAATTGGTTAAATATACCACATCGCAAAGATTAAAGAAAATAGTGATAATAATACCACGTAATTAAGCGTCCACATGTGTATCTCCCTCATCCTTTATATCCGTTCGTACGCGCCCTCGGCAGCGCCTGCGCAAGCAACGCGCACAGATGCGCGAGCGTTCCCACCGCATCCCCCAATGAAAACACAAGTGCCGTCCATCTGGCGACGATCACTCGCATGTGTGTTTCATTGATTTTACGAGTATTTTTATGAAAAACTTGCTGTAGTATGGAAATTGGGATGTGTATGGATGAAACTGGAGTGATGAATAGATCTTCCGATGAATGAAAGCTTTAAGCCACATGGATTGGTTGAAAGGATAGGGCTATAAAACAAGAAAGCTATATTATAAAGGTTCCGTCATACCTTTTAATTTAGGTCGGAATCCCAATAATCTAAAGGTAAAACGGAAAATAAGTTAAATTTCAGAAACGGAATTCTGGAGCCATCAAGATGAGATTTCAGCGAAGTAAAGCACATGAATAGTTTTTAGTACAATGAAGTGAGACTATTTTAGTCCAGTTTCTTTAAATTTAAAGACGTTACGTGCGCTTGTAGATAATGGTAAGCCTCGCATATTTCGGCTGCCTCAGGCTCAGGTATCCAACATCTATACTAATATAAAAGCTGAAGAGTTTGTTTGTTTGAACGCGCTAATCTCAGGAACTACTGGTGCGATTTGAAAAAATATTTTTAGCCGGGAAATAGTTGGCTGTCCGAGACATGGAGGGCATACGGTATGCCCTCCATGTCTCGGACCGCCAAAAAAGGGTATCAGGTATGCCGCATACCTGATACCCTTTTTTATAATTGTAAACTAGTGCTTGACCACAACCCCGCCTGATGAAGCAGTGATGCAATCGTTGATGGTAAAGCGCGCTAATTTATTAAGTGCCTATTCACTCAAAAAAACTGGGTGGATAGGAAGGAAGAAGACAGTTGAGAAAAGTGTTTTTTTTATCATATACTAATATTATAAATCGGAAAGTGAGTTTGTTTGTTTGTTCCGCTTTCACTCCGTAACTACTGAACCGATTGCTTTGAAATTTTGTAGACGGAAAGTTAGAATTCCGGATTAAATGATAGGGTACTTTTTATCCCCGAAAAATTTGATCTTCCCGAAGGAAATCTAGGCGAAACCCATCTAGCCTTGAAGAAACTCAAATTGTAGTGTGACGGAAACACCGCAGCTGGCAAATTGTTCCAGTCCCTCGATGAACGCGGTACAAAAGAAGAAGCGAAACGATTCGTCCGGATCGTAGTGGTGTTAACAACGACACACGATAACACGACCAGCGATGCTGCGCCAGAGGGAGATTGATCTGGAGACCCGCCACGGCCAAACTCCCGACACAACAACATTTGATGCATCGTATCCGACTCACTTCGCAACACAACTGCTCAGACCCGTCCTCCATACGGCTTCATTATGCCGGAACACGACGAATCGCTTGGCGGCAAGACTTTGTCTGGTGGGTGGTAACTTCTGCCGGCAGCCGATGTTATAGCCTACTACCATTAAGTATGTAAAAATAATCCCCGTACACAAACTAAGCTCGGCAGGCAAACGTAGCTTATCCTGTCTAAAAGCCCTGTGAGGCTGTTAATATCTAGCTACCTCTCCAAAACGCAACATTAAATTAAATATTAATTAATTACATTAAGAAGTATTATACATATAAAAACATTTACATTATAAACATATTTATAACCAGACGTACAATGTAAGTTAAATTCAAAGTAATAAAAATTTAATCACACAGAATTGATACACTATAAGCTATAGACATAAAAAATATTATATCCGTAATTGTTATGACCAGCAGACGTTTATTCTCACGGTTAAATTAACCTAACTAATTAAACATGGTTAAAAGTGGAAAATTAATTTGTTGGGTTTTAATTACAAGGCCAAAATTATCTTCAGTGGCGCCGAGGACCCCCTGCCTGGATGCCTTTTCATCTTCATTACTTTACTCGAGGAGACTGCATTTTTCGAAGACATTGAATCTTAAACTTAAGTTTCTCGTAATTGTAATTCTTACTAATATTATAAACGCCATTGTAATTTTGTCTGTCCATAATTCATACGACCTAATGCTTCTATGGTCAGAAATCTCGACCTTAGAGGCATTACGTCGCATTTATAGCTCGACCTTAGAAGATTAAGTCGAATGTATAGGTCCGACGCCCCACATATAGGACTTATTGCTTCTAAAGTAGAGCTATAGATACGACCTGATGCTTCTAAGGTCGATTAATATCAACTTTAACTTGGTTAAGTTGATATCAGAGTGACAACTATTGAAAAACTTTTTAGTGTAAATGGCACCCTGATTGATTGAACACACTGTTACTACCAGTTGGAATCAATTTGACGCATATTACTAATTTATTGCTCCATATATTCTAAAATGCGTGTACTCAAGAATGAAAATAACGGAACGAATGTTGTTGAACTGTCAAAATCAAACCCATTGCATTGTCAAAATGACAACAATTAGCCTGCGGAACTGTATTTGTTTACATTTTTTTTATGAAATATTGCAACATTTTTTTTTAGAAGCTGGGTCCATATGAATAGAGCTGATCGCACATTTATCAGTAAAGTACGCGCCGCGTTTATATGACGTCATCAGAATGCTTCCTTTGGAGTTCGGATGCCTACCGTATTACGTACCGTGCGGATAAATATACGAGGTTTCATATCATGGCATACAACGAATTCTAAAATGCGGCGCGTACGGCGCGTGCGGCACATCATATCGGATCCCACATTTGTCAGTAAAGTACGACTGACAAATGTGCGATCAGCTTTAATCTGCCATCATGTCATCTAGTGCTAGAGAGATGGAACTATAGAAAGCCAATAGCGCCCTCTCTTTTTTACAATGGTATAATGATTCTATGCCCTTCGAACAACAACATTAGCTGTTATCATCCTGGGTATTTTTATTAAATATGATGACATACATACACTCAGGTAAAGTCATACTTCGAACTGTTCGGTAATGATATAAGTAAATGGTACGTGCATCTCTTTTACGTATGTACTTCCCAATGTTATTGTGTATCAACAAACAATGCACTTAGATCTTTTGTATAGTTTATTCAATCTTAAAAATCTCTTCACCGAAAAAAACATTCCGAAATTATGTCATTTTTGGGAACCACCAATTTTGTTTTGTCTCCACTTTACAATGTAGCCGCTATTAAGAAGTTATGACGTCATTAAACGGCGTTGTTCCCGAGCTTCTGTTAAATGACACAGGTGGGGTGCGCTTGCGCATTGCTTTTGTATACAATGTTGCGCACAACAAAAGTATTGTAATTTCATTTTGTTGGGAAAGAAATGATCATTGAAGTGAAGAGTAATCCTTGACCATAATTTATTTCCCATAATTTTATTTTTGAATGAAATTAAAAATATACATATCCTCCTCTCGTAATGTATAGTTTTATGCAAAAGTCAATTAAATTTATTACCAAAGTATGCTTATAAGTATAGCATAAAAATTATGCAAAGAAAAACTAGAATAATTTTAAATGAGGAAAATCTTAAACCCTGAGAATGAAATGAAATCGTTTATTAAGCAAGTAGGATCACCAATCACTTTTACACGTCATGATTTTTTTTTAAACTAGATGAAGCCGGCATTTCCTAACTGACTACCTCTGAGAAGAAATAGCCGAAACAAACTCAGGGATCATCGTCTTTTTTCAAGCCCAGACATTAAAAATGAAAATGTTTACAATAATTTACGCTTAATAACAATGCTTAACAGAGCGAGCAGCTCAGTCCCAAGCTTTTTTGTCTTCTAAATGGAATTGTATATTTATTTTTGCTTTAAAACTTGCAATACCTACTAAGATCGTATTAATATCTATAAATATGATCTGACACTTAGACTTAGGTCCACGTTTAAGTAAGTACCAAATCCCCGAACAAATTCTATAACATGATCTATTTAATTATAATTCAAATCTAAACACCGACATTTTGACGCACAAAAAAGACTAAAACTACCAAATAAAGGTCATGTGTATTGCATGTAACGTTCGTGGTACATGTTTTGTCGGCCTTTTGTGTTACATTTCATATGCCATTAGAAGTAAAAAGAGTACAAAAGAAAAAAAAAATGTAAAAAAAACGTTGGGCTCGAAACACGTGGGCATTCGATAGCATAAGGCGATTAGTTTGATGCTGTATAGCTTTTAGGAGCTTTAGTTTGATATATTGAAATAAAAGAACTTAAAAGAGTAATACATTTGTGGTCCTTGTGATCAGAAAACATTAAAATACCATAAATAAAATGATCCTTAGATCTAACTCCAAAATAACCAAACATTATCTAAAACAAGAAAGTCCTAAAAAATATATTTCAACATCCAGAATTTCTCAAATACAAAATGACTAAAATCGATACAGTTCCACTGCGCGCACAGTAGACTTGACCGGATGATAGATATGCACTTGTGCAGGAAAGAGATAGTGCATCAGCTCCGCATGTTAGAAGGAGAGGCATACACGTGGCGTACGTTAGTTGCAGCTGCCGCCGACGTCACAGCTAGGGAATAACCCTAGAAGCCTAATCTACGCCTGCGAGGCGTACACGGAATCGAATATCGTTTGTCTCTTTCTAACGGTTGAAGCTAGCGCTTCGTGCTCTTCTGTCATCTCAGTGGCCGCCGGGAGCTAGCGGACAGTGCCCGTGTGGAAAAGGTAAGTCCCGCCGTTTTTGATTTATCGAGGTGTAGTACGCCTGCGAGGCGTATGTTTAGGCTTTGTGTAACTTTTAACTTAGTTTGTGTTATTTTACTTTTGTTTGTTTTTCGTATATTTTGTATCTTTTTTCGGTGTTGTTTCAGGTATAAATATGTCACGGTCTAAAATATTAGACGAAGATCAGATTTTATCACTTTTAAACGAGGAAGATGGTCCTTCTCACGAAGATTCAGATTTGGAAGTTGAGGATGACCAGATTATCGAAGACGTTCAAAGCGAGGATGAAAATAATGGTGTGCTTGAATACGTTTCGTCTTTTCAAGAATCTGGTCTCTCTGAAGAAACCGACCCAACCCCTGCTGCCGAAGCTGGTCCATCATCTGGTGCAGAACGTGTTTTACCACCTGCCAACTCGGAGCAAAAAATCTGTGTGTGGTGAGCATAAAGTTGATATGTGTGTAGACTGTTCCTAAAATTTTGCTAGTCTTATAAAGTCTGATTAGTTTAAATCTTTGCTCTAAAAGTTACTAATTAAAGTTAAAAAAAAATGTTTTTTTTTATAAATAATATATGTTTCAGTTGATTTTGAAGAAGTTAATTTTTTTGTTCCAATTTATGCATATTGTTTTTGTTGTTGTAATAAACAACTGTTAATATAGTTATAATATAACAGTGTTGTTTTATTTATAGTTTATATTCCAAATTACAATTTTTGCTAAATAATAAAAGCAATAATTAAATAATATTTCTAAAATAGGGCTTTTAAATGTGTACGCCTCTGAGACGTATATTAAGGCTTTGTGTACGTCCGAGATAGATTAGGCTTCTAGGGATAATGGGACCCGCTCAAGCGTAGACACGAGGATAAAAACATGATGTGGTGCCACCTTTGGCTAGTTCTGACATACCAGAATATCCAGTTTGGAGGGATAATTGCGAAATTCTTATAATATATTTGTAAGTTCAAGTTTAAGGAACTTACGATGCAAGTACGGACTTGTCCGGGAGGGATGTTTTTTTAAAAGTGACTTTTACGTTCAGAATATGTTGAGCCTCAATTAATATAAAAACTAACTATTTCGTTACTTGCTTAGGCTTTGTCCATCTTTCAGATAATAATAGCAACTGTAACTATCAACTATTCTCTTATACAACGGCCAGTCAATCAAATCTAATAATTTATAAATACATGCAATAGTATAATAGAGATTATTAAACAATGACCTGCCGGAGTCAGGTCCGAAGCACAATATACAACCTTCTAGAAACCAAACCCACGCGTGCGACTATTTCAAGAAGTACTGCAACAATTGGTTGGCCCAGGTGCCCAGAGCACTCGTGTCGCCCGAAGATAAGGTAGCAATTAAACCCTAATTACTTCCTTTTAACATTGGAATTAGACTTTTCATTACCAATTAGACCCAAACAATGAGCTTGCTGTGTTGTCCATTTAAAATATTGGTTGTAGGATTTGTAGATACCTGATAGATTAACAGGAATGTGGAGACAGAAATAATAAAACAGCAACTTACAAAGCGGGAACTCTAGAAATGACAAAAGCAAATGAAGTCGGTGCTGACAATGTGAGAACTGTAATCGCAGAGTTAACGTAACAATTTTATAAATAACACCATAAAATACATTGAACAGAAATAACAATGATTTCAAAGAACACTTCGAATCCAATAAAACAGATGAGAAAATATAGGCACGCCACTATCCAACATTATAGCGAGCAAGCAGAGTCATTACTTACCTCACAATACTGTCTATCATCGGGAATGGAATCGTTGAAACCCGTTATAGAAGGAGCTTGCCCCAAAGATGGATCTTTAGCAAAATGATTTACATTCACTCGTGCCTTTCTACTTTCCAGATCCAAAGTAGATTGAGATTTAAATAAGCCAGGTAAAGTAAGGTTTGTAATCTTTAAAACTATTTATTATTCCGCATCTTAATGCAAATCTGGCTTCTGAATCACTGTGTAAGATTTTGTTAGCGCAATTAATGAACACTTTAAACGCTCTTTTATTTCTAAACTAAATATCAATCTAACCAACCGAGTAAAACATGAAACAAAGTCTATTAAATTCCAAAAGAATTTGATCTAACTTGGCCCCAACACGAACTCCTAAGAGCCATCACAGAATGATGATTTCAATTCGTCATGACACTTACCGACTCAAGTATTCTCAAATGTAAGTAATTGTCTACCACGGTCCATACTCGCAAATTATCGCAGTATAATATTGAAATTGTTTATAGGTAACCGTAAAATTGTGATATGCTTCAATACGATTTTGTTGCATAGACTGCTGAATTTGATGACTCATTGACGATGATAACGATAAATCTAAGCACTATAATATTATAGACCAAATACTGACCTGACAAAATTAAACTTCCTTTCGTTATTAATCGACAGTTTTTCCCAAATCTACATTTAAGAACTATCAAAAGATAAAGCACTATAATCACTTCACATTATGCGGAACGATTTCAACAAATTAGTCGATGTTGAAAAGGCGGCTTCCTCCTAACATTCATTAACCACGAACTTACGAACGATAGTAAATCGAATATTAGTCCGAGGTTCACAAATGGCGTCAGCAGAGAAGTAGTTGCCGTACAATATGTCTTCTACCAGTTTCGAAGCTACAGCTTTTTGATGGGCATGTAATTTTTCAAAGTGCCTCACTTATTGCGGTTATATTTTAAGTTGAGCAACTTGTTTTGTTACTTGTAGTTTGGGTGTTGGGTACTTTCGAAAACGATTTAAGTTTAGTGGAGAACACTACTGATTGGGAGGCTATTTCAGTATCTCTGTTAAAACCTGTGTCAAATAAATGTGACAAATTATACATATATAAACTGTCCAAATTCAAATCATTTGTATTTATTTCAAATAAACCAATTACAGGTACTTTTGAATACTTATAAATTATAAAATAGTGCTTGACCGCAATCCCGCCTGATGGTAAGCAGTGATGCAATCGTTGATAATAAAGCGTGCTAGTTTACTAAGAGCCTATTCACTCTAGCCTTTAAGACACTTAGGTACTTAAACTGTAGTCCGACAGAAACACCACCGTTGGCAAATTGTTCCTCCAGTCTCTCGATGTACGCAGTATAAAAGGCCAGGCGAAACGCTTCGTTTGGATCGTTGTGGTGTCAACAACGTAAGGGTGCAAACTCGACCTATAACTGGTAGTCCGATGATGGAACGGAGATGGAGGAATTAAATCATACAATTCCCTCGTACGCTCTCCAAAATGCATCCTATAGAACACAAACATTCATTCATACAGAAGAAAATAGGTCGGTATTTATGGAGAAGAACGTTCAAGAAACTCCGTAGATACTCTTTTATTTCAAAAATATTGGACAATCATTAATACTGATAATAGAGCAGAATCCAGAGTCTCCTTGTGTCCAACTTTCTTGATCACCATAGCAGATAGACTTGTCTGAGTAAACCTGTATTTCATTTAAACTTCACGACTCATATACATATCCCTTCCCAGCTCCAATCCCTCTCAATTCATGCATAAAATTAATCATAATTATCCCGTAGCTCCGTGAACGGCTAAATTATGAGCAGCGTCGCTTAGCCAGGGTACCAGACCAGCTAACAATGACTAATAGTCTCGATGAAATAGATTTGTTGCGTGTGCCAATTATGGAAGTGGGTGATCGTAAATTACGTCGTTAAGACAGACAGAATCTAAGTGGTCTGTTTTATGTGTAGGAATATGATGAATTTTAACACTGGTGCCTGCAACCATTGTGTAATGAGAGGAACGCTCAAGGCAAAATTGTGATTACAGGCGAAATTGGCCGTAGACTTCAAGAATTTCGAAAGTATGCCCCTTAAATTATAGCACCTGTTCAGTTCTCTAGCCGCCTTGTGCTTTCAAAGAAATATATCTTCCAACAATGAAGTGTTGCATCATTGTCACAACTTTTGAATAACATGCGAACCTCCGACCACTCCATTACACGCTATTCAAGCTTCAAATACGAGCCTCCATTTATAGCATTTACTGAAGCCTTTGAACAAAAGCATCATCTAATTAGAATCAATAGTCATGTCCAATTTTCTTTTAAAGGTCACGAAATGGTTTGCGACCCACAGGTTAAAATCCCTCGGGGAATCAGTTTAAATATCCCATATACGTCTGAACCACAATAGCCTGGATTCACGATTTACTGTAATACCCCTACTTGAAGCCCGTAAACGGCATATTTAGGCCGATTGGCGAGGATCCGGTGAACACCATTACTTTGGCTAACAAGCTGTTATATTTGGAGTTCTTGTTTTCTGTAATTTTGTTGTCATTGTTTACGGTTATCAATGTGTCACAATATTTAAAGTAAGTCTGGAACCAAATTGCTATTCCACATATGGGTCTAAATATAGGAATGAAACTGTTGCAGAGTTTAAGGTCCTTAGAGCACCAGAATTGAATTTGTTTCTTCTATCTACAGTAATGAAATAGTTTAAATAACAGTATTTCATTACACTCATTCTCATTGTAAATAGATTTCCAAATATCCTGCCATCATTAAGCTTTAATATTTATTAGCTCCGACGTTGCGTGACTTATGGCGGTGAAAGCTCCCTCTAAATGATAAATTTAAAGACTCTTTAAGAAGACTTAGCCGGCGTCCCATACCGACATGCATTATTAAAGTTGAATATTAAAATTCATGTTCTAACAAAATTTATTTAATCGCATAAAACATTCAAATTTGACCGCAAACAATAATCTGTGTATAAATCATAGTGTAGGCTCACACGCGAGGTGAATCACGGTTCCGAGAAAGCGGAAACGGCCAAATTCTCCGTTCTTTTTTATGGTATAAACCGACGGAATAACATGACACGGTTGCCATCGTGCGCGACTGGTTATTTTGTTGTTTTTGTAAAATAGACGGTTAGTACGACCGTCGTGCGTCGAGCACCTGCGCCCGCGCACCCGGCGCAAATCTCGGAGGGTGCAACGCCTTCGGGCTGCGACCGAAGGGAGACGAGCAGGTAAACGGTCCCCAGCCCTCGTTGTAGCAACCGAGATAAATGAAACTAGTTTCGAATGCGAATATGAAATTGGAAGTTGAACTGTTATAACATTTTTAATCATTACACATGTAATGACCATAATTACAGAAAAGAAAATAGTTGGATGTCTTGCGTTACGCAACTACCGTGCACATCGCATGCGCAGCGTGCGTGTGTCCGCGGCTGCCGCGCATCGGGCCATTCTCAGCACAAATCATCACAGACAGACAAAAAACGAGCCATGGAATAGGTTTAGAGGTATTAATTACAGCAGCGGCAGCGGCCGACACGATACTCCGGCATTATATAATTAACCATTACCAAGTGTGTCGAAATCCCACGTGGAGGTTATTTTATTCATTAAATTGTCGTATAAATGATGTATTTTGGTTTATTATTCGCACCGACATAATTATAAATCTTGATAATTCATCACATTAATTTTTTAATTTTTTTGAATTCATCTATGTGGACGATGTTCTAATGTCTTCCCAGGTCCCGAAATTGCTGGTGATCACGCGATTTTCTTCAACGATGAAGTAAGTAACAAATAAATTAGCTTGTAATCCGCAATTCTGAGATACAGGCTGAATCTAAACAGATTTAAATGGTCTCACGGTCCGCAAATGGGTATTTAACCGTCAAACGGTGACTGGCCTTCTGGTTTCAGTAGCTTTAAAATAATACTTAAACAATTACGCATGTCAGTCTGAGCTCGCGGACCAGATGTCGATTTTAAGCTCATACCGTTATTACCACGACTTGCAAATCCAACCGAGTAAAGGATAATCCATATAATTAATGCTATTGTTTCAGCAGGATCTCGCACAGTTGAAGCCACGTTTAAATCATTAAGTTTTAGTAGCCCATCAACTATGGAACGTTCTAGATCTCTTCCAGTCTCGCGAGATTTGATAGCACCCAGTTCGTGCTGATCTGTGATGTGTATGTGAACGGATAAGCGTTGAGGCTCAAAGGAATGTCGAAATCTTTAAACAATAGGCTGTTTAAATAAATGAATCACAATGTTCATAGAAATCAAAAGCTGAATACGATTTGAACAAGAATTTTGCAACACATGTTGATCCTTCCATACCAACTAATCGGACTAAACCGCTTGTCAATGACTCATTAGTACAGAAGAGAGATACAGTGGTATGACACCGTAACAAAAAAAAAAACAATAGCAAAGTGGGACACCCCAGAGCCAGAACATCCCTTCCATAAACTAAGCGGCTCATTAAAAACACCACGACGTATAAAACAATGGAGAACAGCAGGTAGATGAACAAGTGCAACTTTATGGCTCTTTGTAAGTCACCACAATGAAAGGACCTGACAACTTTACCGGATTCCACTCTTCCGGACAATGTTCGTTGGTACTCCATTTTGAGAGCACTTTAAACAAAAGTTTGGGTTATTAAGTGTTGACTATGCTTTTGACTTTAAAGGAAGTTCTTAAACCATAAAAAAAATTAACGTTGAGTAACTGTATTGATTTTTGGGAAATGTGTGGACTTGTCTTTAACGTTTGATTGAGTGGATCAAACTGATATTTTTTAGATTGATGGCCAAGAAAATTATTGTTATTTGCCTCAGGTTAAAATAAGATAAGGCTTGATAAAAGTGTGGCTGTTATAAAAATCTAGCGCAAAAAAAAATTGTTTAATTGTTAATATCTGCTATAATTTTGGTTAACCCAACCAATACATACGTTAAGTGTAGTATCAATCACGAACTATCAAAATGTCCGATATCACGAGACAAATTAACATTAATAATAATGCATGTGGGTAAGTAGTAAGTACCATAGATCAGCCAGACCCCGGAACCATTCTAAATCGTTGATTTAGATCAGCCAGTGTTCATTAACCAATGAGGTTGGATTTCGACAGCCCACCGAGGTCATACCTCGATGACTGTATAGTCGACATATTTGCTGGTTTTTTTGGTGCCATATCTTTTGAGGTAAAGTACAATCTGTAGTTATAACTACAGTTAACCACATCAGTGGTAGTAATTTGACATTGTCGGGACTTTATAGCGTCGTAACAAGGGCGATTTTCGTAGTGCAAAAACGTTATTGTACGACGGACTGTACTAAGATACAGCACAAAGTAATTAATGTAAAAGATCATAGAAAAATCTGTCTCTATTACAATTCATTATAGTCAGATATTATTATGTAAATTGAACATAAACGATCATTACACGATAAATGGTTTTATTCCTGTGAGTAGGTTTGTACAGACGAGAGTACAGCAAGCTATTACAATCTGTCAGATTTCCTTATTAGATTTTCAACTTTATCTCTAAAGCATTAAGGCTCAAGGTTGATTGGGAATATCTGATAGTTTGGGGTAGCTTGACCTGCTGTCGTCCGTACAAATAACTTTAAGACGTCAATCATATTTTGAAAACTATGACTGACTATTTGAAGAAGAAAGGCCGAAATAAATTTAGAGGTCACAGTCTCTTTCAAAATCTAGACATAATCTTGTCCAGTTGTTTAATACAGATTTATGAAGTAGTTTTTCTTCAGCATGCACACATTGCACACAGCTATTACGTAGGTATCCCACCACTACACAAGGAAGTTAGATAAGCTAGATCAAATACATAGCTCCTTCTCTGTATGAGAGGAGAAGTACCCAGCAGTGGGACAATAAAAAAGGTTGATGATGAGGAAATACATAGACTCCTTATATTTCCTCAAAAAGTTCTACTACAGCCCTATTCATTCATAAAGTATCCAGTTCCATCCAATCCACTGGTGCTCATTTCGGCGGTGCCTGCGCTTGCGCATGATAGCGGCGTTCACACGGTACGATAGAGCTTCCGAGAGCGGCCTTCCGCCGACTTGTCCAGACCTGACCCGCTATCGGACCACTTCCGCCGGACACCGCAAACGACAATGTTTGTCTCAGTATCGTAAGTGATAATGATAACTTCGACATGTTATGTATATATATTTTTTGTGGAACATTTTCGGGTTTTTGGATCGAGGTCAGTTTTGAAGAATGAACGGTTCAGTTCTTAAAAAAGATATTTAGCTATTTTGGTGCTGATAATAAATATGGTGGGCTAGAAATGGTTGTATCAGAAAATTTGATTTAATATTTTTACAAGTCACTAGAGATTTAGAATTTCTCCTTGCGGTTTTTGATTTACAATTCTTCTTCTTCTTCCTGTTGTTTACAAACTAAACTAAATTTAAGTTTAGCACATCTTCTCTCCCTATTTCATTAAGAAAAGCACAGAAGATCAGCTTAGTTCTGTCTTTGTCAGTGCTTAACGTAAATTGACGTATTTTTAAACGCCATGTTTTAATCACGTCTATACTGTCTATGGAATATGTATTTTAATTTGAAACGAAAATAAATGTCTTCTGTCCTTTTTTATAAAAAAATAGAAAGAAAAAGATTCGTCGTGTTCTGGCATGCTGTCTGGTGAAGCCGTACGGAGGACGGGTTTGCGCAAATGTGTTGCGAAGTGTGCCGGGTACGATGCACCAAATGTTGTTGTGTCGGGAGTTTGGTCGTGGAGGGTCTCCAGATTTAATCTCCCTCTGGGTTAAACTTTGCATTACCTCGCTCAACTGCCGTCTTCCTTCCTATTCACTCGGTTTTTTGAGTGAATGGGCTTATTAAACTAGCGCGCTTTACCGTCACCGATTGCATCACTGCTTACCATCAGGCGCGATTACTATCAAGCACTAGTTTATAATTATTAAAAAAATAAATAAAGATGCCCTGAACTTTAATTTAGTTTGTGAACAAGGGACCGATACCAGGATTGGCACAAGGAACGTGTGAGACAGAACAGTCTCACAGCAATTGCTGCAGTTTCTTTACATTTATGCGCGTGCGCCGCTCCCATGATTATCCAACTAACTGCGCGCACAACATTACGAAAATATCATATTCACACGAAATTAATTGACGTTTCTTAATGCTAAAGCGATCGCCGTCATTGTTTTAAAAGATTGTCCGATAAATGAGGAAATCTGTGGGACGAAATTACTCTCATTTGAATTTAGATTCATAGATTAGTGTGCATTGAAATATTTCCACGGAAGTCGTAAGTAACAAGTCGTTAAAATTAAAATAACGGAGCAAGTTATGTTTACATTAATAAACAAAATATTAACTAGCATCATTTTTTAAATCTTGTGAATCAACTTCATTATCTCCATCCCTGCTTAAACCTCACCCACGTCTCATAAGAAATCCAGTGCATTGAGTTAACAGCCCTTGTTTTGGATACATAATAAATGTACTAAATTATCTACTTCAAAAAGCTTGTCCCACCCACATGCTCAATCAATAGCTACACTGAACTCAGCACAATTTAAACTATTAATATTCAGAGACCTACTTATAATATAATCCCCTCTTACAGAGATAAACAAGCATTTACCAGTGTCACCGAAACATTTAAAAACCCAGACACAATAATCAAAGAGACAACTCAACCAAGCGTTACGCATCAGTCTGGTCTGGGAGTCAGCAGACATCATGCACCAGTTGATTTGAGCCATTCCATAATCCAATTACTGTAGTAGACGGTATGACCTTATGCCACCTGCAGAACATTGCTTATAAATTGACAAGTTGATTGTAAGCTGTGGCCTGTGGGCTTAATTATAATAGTTAAGCAGATTTTGAAGTAAGAAATGTTTTTGTTTGAAGGCATAGGTAGAAATGATGATACAAGTTTAGGGTAAAATAAGATAAATAATATCGTGAAATAAGATGTATTTCGAATAGTACGTAAAATATGTATTAAGAATTAAGGTGAATAATGTGCGATTGATGGGACCTGGTGGACGTATGTGACGTTAAAAGAAAAGTAAAGTAAAAATTCGTTTATTTTTCCAAATTAATCAAAACAAGGTACAAAATGAAAATAAATAGAGTGGAGTGGACCCTAAACTAGGGCAGCCCTTTATTTCAGAACTGGGGAAAGGAATAATGGAAGATGAGAAAACATCCAATACAATGTCATATCACCAGCTTATTACCTAAAGAAGTAACAACATTGAAAGATTTCACATTCACACATATGTCTCAAATACAATTTCAAACAAAAACAACTCTCTCTCACATCTTATTTCAGTTTTTGCGTATTATAAGAAGGTACTTAATGATCCATTCTTGATTGCACTCCGGTACCGTTATGCGGCTGCCGCTGACCGGCTCAAAACAATGAAAGGTCATTTCGTAATTCATCATCTACAGTCACCATCTTATCTCGATGCTTTATCGTATTTGTTTTAATAATGAAACAGTGGGACGGTGGCTTAAAGTTTTTATTGATACGTTGAGTTAGTATGATGAAAAGCATGCCACTATTTACACATTAATTTTTATTGTAGCAACATGGCCGCCTTCAGTTATAAGATGGTAGGTAGATAAGAAAAAATATGCTCAACAAGAAGAGTGAAGGCATCCATCAATTATTTTTGACCTCTTGACGATACAAATATTATTAGCAATCCCTAATACAATGAGCTTGCTGCGAAATTGAATTACACACCTCAGTTTTTATTCTAGGTTCATTAAAAATCATAACCAACGGAATGAGTTTTCAAAACCAGAGCTCGGCTCCACTCAAAACAAAAGAAGTACACAGTACCATCGTGAAATAATAGATTTGTAAGACAAAAATGATTAATGATGTGCGAGTAACAAGTACTGTACGGAGCTCTCAAACTTTCTCACTAATGATTATAAAGACAAAACAGTTTCAGAAACTTGAACTCTATGCTTCGTTAGTGATTTATAATGTGGAGTATGGTTGAAGTTGCTGCTGACATAGTTGTTGATAGATTAGTTTAACACTAGCAACTATTATAAAGGATACAAGAATTAAATGATAAAAATTAGACCAGTCAGGAAACCTTGGTCATTGAAGCTGTATTTTTTTTTCCACGTCGTCACGAGTATTGTCGTTAACATTAACGCAATTCACATTTGTATCTTTAGCAATAAATTAAGCAGTAGGTAGGTACTCCACTTCAGCCACTATCATCCAGCTAGCACCAACAAAGATATTTAATGTTGTAAGCTCAACCAAGAGAGGGAATTCATAAACGTTATCTCTCGTGCTTATGGGGGACCATAAAACCTAAAACTCACAGGTATCGCGGCCCATGGTTTATCAGGGGCCATTCAAATGCTTTACACGTATGGGCCCACACGGCACAATGTATGTATTTTGGAATAATTTAAAATCAATTATGTGCTGTTAGAAATTCCACAAGCCTTAAGTGGAAATTTCGAAGAGTAATTTATTTGGTTTTAAGATTTGTGCTGGCACTTTCTTGTTTAAATACACAAGCTTGAAGTAATCTACCTTGTTGCTTCAGATTATTTTAATAGTAAGGCATTCTTAAGTTATGCTACCTCATATTCCTAGATCAGAATATCTCAGTATCTAATAAATCCAAAAAATAATTGATATCAATCACTACAATCGCTTCTAAATACCACAAATTTTGACTAAAACCACCTTCGACGCTGTTTAGATCTTTATGACTCCGTAAAAATCAACAATCACTGCAATATAAATTTTCGAAGTGGCTAAATACCACCAGACATTAGATCACAGACGTTGATTGCTATAACTTGAGATAAGCTTTGCTTTCACGATTGTCTGGGCCACGAAAGAGTTATATACCGAAGGACAACGACTAATAAAAAAAAATCACAGATATAAAAACGATTAGAAATAGATGAATTGCTGAGACAGGTAAGATTCTTCGACTATTAATCGAACTGCGCTAGTTTCGCTTGTTGATTAAATTAATCATCACCTTTTTCAGAAATTGTCCTTCTGATTATACTTGTCTAGTTTTGCCTGGATTGACTTACGGTGCAATTAGGAACCGAACTGGTAATTTAAAATTGACAGGTTGAAAGAAAAAACAGAACAGACAGACGTGTGACGGTATTTTTATAATTATGAATTGTATTTAGTGGACCATGATAGACTTTATTAATTAATTGCGAATGGTTGCATTTATTTAAAATGATTCGGAGCTGTAGATTGGTCAGATACATAGTAAATAATATCAGTTTTATTAGTCAGATGCAGAATGTATAGTAAATAATACGGAAGCTTCGAAGTTAGGAGAAATGGGTCTAAGCAAAAGTGGGGAAGGTTCAATGAACTCAAAAGATTAGAAGGTCAAACTTCTAATCTTTTGACAAAAGATTGAGCTAGGATTAATAAGGATACTGTTTGTGTTATTAATGATATAGATAAAAAGCTCATAATATATTCTTCGAAGACGCCCGATAAATCGATTCGAAGACAACAGAAAAATAAGAAATTAATTTAGCGATACACATTCGACGGCCGTACATTCGATAGAATGCACTAATAGTCCATCGTTTTATTATTCATATCGGCTTAGAAAATATGATAGATAAACCATTGTAGAATAGTAAATATGTTTTACAAATAATGACGAAAATGGTTCGTCAATTGTAATGAATATGTTTGACGTGTTTAACGTGGGAGAGGATTCAGACATTTGATACGGGAAGGAACCCACAACCCTTTGGTTTTCGACTTTGAATCTACCAAATGGACAAATAAAAGGTAATAGCCGATATGTTTACGTGAGCTTAGAATGTTAAAGAAACATCAGGTTTCTTTGACCAGTAAAAAGCAGGGAAAGTTTGGATTCAGAAAGGAACTTATCTAAAACTGGCTTTCCGCCAGCGGCTTCGCCTGCGTGAAATTCGGTTATATCGGACTTTTTAGTTTTCCTTCGGGAACATCAAATTTTTCCGTAATAAAAGTACCCTATTATTTAATCCGAACTACTAACTTTACTTTCGCGAAATTTCAAAGCAATCGGTTCAGTTGTTACGTCGTAAAAGCGGAACAAACAAACAAACTCACTTTCCGATTTATAATATTAAGTAAGGATAAATACACTTAGAAGCTGTATCCATTACGGGGAAATGCTGAACATATTAAGTGCAAAGCTGATAAATATTTGTTTCAAGTTTTATCCGAGTGTATAGTCTAGAATTCAAACATGTAACCTCTGGCCTCCGATTCGAAGGTCCTAAAGTGAACCATGATTTTGAATATTGTTTTTTATAAACTACTAAGATATCAAACCAGATATGTACAAAACATAAAGGTAAAAAACAACTTTAAACTGTAATACAAAGAATAAAGCTTTGACCCAAGCTCAAGCCCGCAAGTCCAAAACAGATCAGAATCAAACCTATTTTTTTTTTCCAAAGATGATTTCAATGTAAATTTTTTTCTTCGCCCTTTTCGTTCTCAACCCACATTTTAACACTTTTTTCATTTTTTATCCCGCCACAAAACTTGCTTAGCTCGAGGCTATGTTTGGAGTTCGTGACAGCGGCGCGGGCGTAGGCTTATTATTAAAGCAAACGAACGAACGGACGGCCGATAACTACTAGTGCATATGCATGGACGCAACGTCAACAACAGCACAGAATGTGTTTGAATATTTTGAAAGAACCATCCAGGATGCTAGAGAATACGGATTAGAATTAGATTCGTTTATGGATAGATTTTAGAATCAGTCGGTGTAGTGGAGATAAGACAAACGTTACAAGAAGAATAAGTAAATATATACAGAGATATAACTAGATATAATAGGTATATTAGATAAAGGTAGATAGATATAATAGGTGAGTGTGCGAAGGAATTGCATGATTTAGTTCCCCCATCTCCATTCCATCATCACCATCGGCATATCACGGCAAGTTTCCACCCTTAGGTAGGTACTTACGTATTTGATACCACAACGATGCGAACAAAGCTCTTCTTTTATACCGCGTAGGTACATACATCGAGAGACTGGAAGAATTTGCTAGCGCCAGTGTGTCCGTCAGACTACAATTTAAGTGTCTTCAAGGCTAGAGTGAATACACTTTTAATAAACTAGCGCGCTTTGCCATCAACGATTGCATCACTGCTTACCACCAGGCGGGATTGCGGTCAAGCACTAGTTTATAATTTATATAAAAAAAAATCTAATCTTTAAACATACAACGTGGTCAAAAAATGTGGAAAAGCATCACATTATTTTATTAAAATAGCAGCATTAGACGATGTGATTGCCATAGACAGGAGCAAAGTGATAAATCTTTGCTGTGCTTCTGTAACTTTTCTTTTCTTAGGTAACTACCGTCTAACCCTTCGTGGAAACTCGGCGTCATGTTATGGTACTTCTTCAGATGACAAAGTATCTCGAGTGACATTTTCTTTCAACATTTAGAGATACTTCTCACAAGAAACATGCGGGTGTATTATGTAAAAATAATTGTTTTGAGGTTATCCACGTCACCAATAAGGCAGCGACATGTTTTTATTGCGCATGCGCCACCAGTATTGTATGGGAAATGCTGGTTTCTCATGCGAAAGTCTTCCATTGTTTGCCTGCCTTTTTTCGTCTTGCTTCACGATATTGTTATTTATTTGTTAAAAATGAACGTTAATCAGTCATATTAACTATGGTCCGTGTACCAACAGACGAGTACATGAAGCGACTACAATGTAATGAATATCTTTAAAAGATTTTCAACGTTATAAATAGAGCATTAGGGTTCAAACTTCAAAGTTGATTGGAAAAATGTAACAGTTTTGGGTAGCTTGACCTGCTAAATAATTAGGGGAAAAAAGATGTTTCTTAAACAGTGGTAATACGTTTTGGTAAATATTATGCAATCATGCTGTTTGTTGATGCGATTTGCAAATTATTATTATCCTTCCTTGCGCTTGACTTGCTATAAAACTTTTAATATTCTTAAATATTACAGTGAAACCTAGAAGTAGCACCAATATATGTCTGTATGTACACAAGCTTGAAGATTTTAGTGGTAATGTTGAGATGGCCACAGGTGTCAGTTTAAAGGTAGTAATTGGTAGTAATTATTATAAGGAACATTGTGGAATTGTCATGTTAAGAGGTCATGATAATGATCAGGGACTTACATGGAACATGTCCCAAATATGGATAAATCATAAAACGCTCAGGACAGATTTATCACTTTCAACACTCGTCCCCCTTAGTTCATATCGTAAACCTGTCTATTAGGGCTATCCCTAACTCAAATAATAACAGTATTACCTTAAGAGTTAAATATTTCTTCAAGCAATGAAAACATTCACCAGAAAATTACTACAAACATATTTTGAAATTGGGTTCTATATCTTTATTATGAGAATTAACTAACACAGCATAAACCTGCCAATATTTCTTGAAATCTTTCATTAACATATCCAGTATCCATGGACCATTACACCAAGCAAAACCTCGTATACAAAGAAGCAGCAAGCCTCTGGTACTTAGGAATAAAGTAAAAGATAGCAAGGTAAGTGCTCGTAGGTGCCAGCCCTATCTGGCATCCGTGAGGTCCAAACACGGGCGTGTTTGAACACCGTGCCGCTACGCAGGCGTTCTGTTGTGTGAGCAAACAACGCTTGGAGATAACTAGGAATGGATACTAAGATACGTATAGTATGTTAGGGAACAGATGAAGAATCTTAGTAGCATGCTATAGAATTAAGAGGTCTTAAAGTAAAAGGAAATAAAGTAGCTGGCCCAGATAGTGCAAAATAAAAACAAGCATGAGGATTTAATGAATAAAAAGGTGATGAATATAAATGATGGTAGTAAAAATATAAATACGGATCAAATATCTAGGAAAGAGTAAGGGGTAGAACAACGAAACGGTACACCGCCCAAACCTGAACATAGGATTGAATTGCAAAATAAAGTAGACACAGAATTTTAATTTATTTTGATTAAAATTCTAAAACTACCTACATACCTAGTCGCTCATGAAAATCTCCCATCTGTGTGATCTAATCATCTTTATGACCATTATACTATACATATATGTTGGTCATTGTAACGTTTACAAGCTTTACAAATTTATAGATGCGGATTTAAGCAAAGTGCTTGAATTTTTATAAGATACGTATTAAGTTGTTAAATCCATTGATCACTTTATGACGTCCGCAGAAACGAAGTGGATTTTATGAACCATGTAGGTTTTATGTAAAATTGGTATGACCTTTTCTGAATGGCATGTTGGTGTCCAATCAGTGGAAAACTGGTCTTCGTTAAAGTATTTCTGGTTCCTTATATGATCTTGTCTAATTTTTTTCATTGTTCTTATAGGTTTTACACATAATGTCAGTTCGGCCCAGAGCAAAATTAGTTACATCTGCTGCTTTAAATGTAACACCAGCAATAGGCAGAACATCTAGAAGAAGACTAAAAGCTATTAACTAATAAGCACATTTCGTCAAACTAGGTTTTAACGCCTTCAGCGACACAAGATCGTGGCGTCCCAACAATTTATGTTTCAGAGATATGCCAGAGCATAAACTCTTTAGCATACCGCCTACTTGAGTGGTCATTACCATCAAAAAGTCACCATTATACAACGGAAAGATTTGTCAGCTAGTGTCTCTTGGTCAAAAATACTTAATTAGCAATTTCGTAAACAGTTTAAGCTTGTGTGGTCTAAACTCTGCATTCAGTCCACTTACGTCAAAACTCAGTTTTGTCCCAACGTTTTAACGAAATAGCTTCTAATACCTCAGGGCAACAAAAAGTTTGCTCCTAATTTGGTAAGACTAGTTAAGTATCATTAACAATTCTTGCTGATTTATGTGAAGTCTGGCAATATTACGATAATCCCGCTTTTAGTGAGTATTACGCTGCCGTGTGACTGCGATTGGCTGTTATGATTGACGTTGAAACTAATCATTTAAGGCTTGCTCATAAATAAAATATGCTTAACACAGACCTTTAAGATTTTACAAAGTTGGTGCAGAAACACGCTATAGGTACTAACCAAACAAATGTAAAAAAAATATGTATTTTTGAACAGAAAACTTCAAAATCAATGTATTGTAACCACTTCGAGTTGAGACTGTTCAAATATTCAATGTTTCTCAGACTACGCACGTTACAAATAAGTAAAGGCGATTCGCAGAACAATTTCTTGTCGCGGACACCCGAAGGCGTGTTATGCTTTTGCAAATTCAAACTTTATTTAACCAGAAATAAGGCTGGGTATTGGGGGTTATGTTACAACAGATGCAAATGATGTAGATTAAACGAGAAATTGGTCATATAGGGTACACTTAGTTGAGATTTATTTGTGACAGTGTCCAGTGACCCCGGGCGAGTGGTCGGCTGGTACAACTTGAACAATTGGCCATTAATTGCGCGTGTTTATAGAATTGGAGTGACCCGTCTGTTTGTACAACATGGCGACATCAGCATGGCTGGCGATCCAATGAACTAGATCGAGCTATACAATTAAAGAGAACCCTGTCCGTTCCATAAGGATAATAAAGGTTGGTAAACACTTGACCAAATAAAATATGAAATTTTACGTACTCATCATAGTAACAATCCTAATGAATTTTGAAATAATCTTTTTTTCGAGGAAAAAAAAGAAGATTTCGTAAAAGATCGCTCTTAGCGATAAGACCGCCCATTGTGTCATCCTTTGTAAAAAAAATATTTTTTCTGTAATCTATTCTATTCCCCAAAAAATGGTATATTTAAAAAAAAAAGTGACATCTCTATCACGCATGCCGCATACCCCCTTCGCCCGCGCATTTATTGCACATCTATTAAGTTACCTTTTTTTGCGAAATAATATTTATTTTTTTAGGGTTTTTTTTTTAAGTTTAGTCCGGCTTTGTTGGAATTAGTAGAGTCCATTATCCTAACAATACCTTCACGGATCGGACAAGGTTCTCTTTACATATTGTATTATAACGGATTCAGGATGCTTGGTAAAGTTGAAATAGGTGTTATGATAAAGCCAGACAATAATAAAGCCAAATGCTTGCAAGTGTTTAATGATTTTAATAAAAATATAACTAAAAGTAATAAATCACTTAACATAACATAGTTCAAAGAATTTTCAGACTACGTAGAAGACATAATTTTCAATTCTTCCAACCGACGCATTCAAACACCATTGAACCTGTGGATTTTATAAGTCTACAACTACAAAATATCAACCTTCTTAATAAAAAGATACCTATAACGTTAACCTGTCATTGGCACCAATTCTCTTTTCACCATCTAAACTAATAATTTTAAGTTAAGCGCATCTCTTTCTTTCTATTTCATTAAGAAAAGGACAGAAGATAACATTTTAGTTTAATCCTGTCAAATTGAAATACTCCATAGACGCGATTATAAACATGGCGACTAAACTACGACAATTTATGAAATGGAAAGAAAAAAATGCACTGGAGGGTAATCGCGCTAAATAAAACAGTAGAAGTTCAACTCTTGTTCGTATCTAATCCAGTTAAAGTTATGATTTAGTTTCGATCAGATTTCGTATCGCGCTAAAGTTTTAACTTCGATTGAAGTAAAATCAAAGTATGAGTGATACATTTCGTCAGATATAATAATTAAAACTAAATAAATCTAATCGTTTAGACCTCAGTTTGACAAATGACACAGAAAAGTGAGCTTTGTTTCAACTTTTTCATTTGACAGTGGTTACGTTCCAATTGCGATCCAGTTATGGTTAAACTATCTGTCAAAAGGTTAGCGCGATACGAAACAACGAAAGTTATGGTTTGGTTGCGATCCATTATATTATTTTAGCGCGATAGCCCCCAAGAACTTAAATTTTATTTAGTTTGTAAACGAGGGAATCGGGGCCATTGTTCCATACTTGTAAATAGAGCGAGGCAACAATAGTATTACATGAGAGAGATACAGTGATATTGAGAAATTGTATCGTCATACATTATCTATAACAATAAGTCATTAGCTTGAAGATTGGTTAATATTCAAGCTAATGATTTATTTGTTCAAACTCTAGATAGCAATTTAGAAATATGTATAAGCTTTAACTCCTAATAAACTGGTAAACAAGCAGATTTCTACAAAGCATGGTCTACAAAGTAATACCTAACTGCAAGCAATGTCCCTGACTTCAGGACGCGTTAATCTTCGGGTAATGCAATCTAAATTAACTAAATCATTAGCTCAGTATCAGAAGTCTTTTTCAGATCGAGATAAACCGACTATCAACAAACCTTGCAGAACACACAAACGGAAACGATTTCAAACAATATTTATCGTTAGTCGATGTGTCCATAACATTAGCGTGTTGTTTGGGGCACGCCCGGTAACGTGGTGAATGTCAGCTAGATACAGGAATAGTACTTAATTCTTTACCCAGTTTTATGGTTTGGTAAGATCATGAAAGAATCCTGTGTTATTAACAAACAAGTTAGGTTTTAGCATCTGAGATGATGATGTTTAAAATCATATTATACTCAAGCGTCTATCCAGAAGTATAATTGACGGAGAAACTATTTGTAAGAATAAATCAAACGAAATTGTAACACGCAATTTTAAATCCAGTCATAAACCAAATCTGGTCACAAAATTATGGAATCTAAGCACTTTTTCACCTCTATATGCTGAGAAGAAGAAACATTTGAAACGAGCATGTCACTAAAATCAAATTACAGAACAGATTTACGTTGAATTGCATCCGTTTATCTTCGACGCATACAAAGCAAGCAACATTTACCAAAACAAAAAAGAACTTTCCCTCATAATCGAGAATTTATATACACATTGTCCCTTTCTAAACTGTAAAGTGACACTAAGGTTGATCAATATTCAAAATGTCCCGGCAGAGTCCCGACCACAGAAATCGTGTGGAGATGCATCGAATACCAAATGGTGGGCACCAACCATTGGTATTCACCCAGTCCAACATAGGCGAACACGCCGAGAAGTTGATATATAGAATTAAATTTTTCTTTCTTATCACTAGATCTTAAGCTTTCAAGGAAACTACTCACGATCCATTTTGACCGCGATTCGGTGATCCAAAAAATTTGTAAAGCTTAATGATAACAAAAGAGGAAGAAGAAGTTATTAAACGAGACTAAAATATTTTTGATTTTATTATTGCGGATGCACAAAAAACAATGTTTTGCTTATAAACGGAGAAGACGAAAGCAGTTTATGTAGAAATTAGTCTTTTTCGTAAAATCTACATAAAATTTCGCCATTTTTGATACTAATAAGACATTAATACCGTAAAAGATAATTACATACTAAAATAATTACTAATCAATGAAAACCAATTTAAGCTTGATTAGTCGGTTATAGGAAAACTTCGCAGTAATTTAGTAAGTTTATAAAATAGAATTTAATGGTTGACGGTTTTCTTATTTCTATGATACAATTGAGAAACAGCAGAGATTTTTCGAAAGTACAAGCAGTTAAGAAATAAAAGGTGGTTCAGCATTAATGGCACTATCTTTATACCCTATTCTCTAGCTGACAATAGTGAGCTGACTAGATAAAAGAGCAAAAGGATAGCTAAAGGATTAATATTTTATATTCTAGGTAGTAACATAACGACTCTTGCCAAGAAATCTACTTAAGTGACACAGGTAGCCAATTTAAACTCTATAGAAGCGATGAGAAAATATTAAGAACAACTAAGAAAAAATGTAGCTGATTTTTTAAAATCTTGTAAAACTATAACGAAGATATTGCTAGAAAGGTTCTTGGAACTACCAATACACCATAATAATGTTAGGAAGAAAAAAGGATGAGCCAGATATTCATGCATATTCAGAGAGGATGGGATTAGGAGATTTGTATGTAGATGTATTAACTACGCGACCACGACGCGGGGCGACACACAACCCAAAAATACTGACTTATTTTGTACTTTGTATGGAAATGGGAGAAATTGAATGACGTATTCTTAAGGTGTAGGGTAACTTGAGGAAATGTATCTGATAATTTGTAGCCTTAAGCTAGTATTAATTTGAACGTAATACGGAAGATAAACGCAGATACATATAACAAATAAAAGCAGATAGCTGTAATGGACAGGATAGCTGTTCTAAATACAATATTTGACTTGGCTACCAAAATATTACAAGCAAAATGCCTACTTGAATCAAGGTACGGAGCTGAAAGCGAGCCGATGCCATAATACGAGCTCGAGTTACGAGCCGCGCTTAACGTCAACAAATGCGGCACAATTAAAAAACATTAAAAATGCGATGCGTTGAATTCACTCCAGTTTTTAAAACGACTCGTTTCACAAGTCCCTACTGTGAGAACCGACCGGGAATCCGACCGATTACAAAAAGCATCAGCCCGCCGAAAGCTCGTTAAGCAAGCGCGCCAACGCAACTTGGTCGCGTTAACTTGCAGACCGCGCTTTCATAAGCTCATCTACTTGTATAACTAGCACTCACCTTCGACACCATGAATCCTGGCGGCCAGTGTCGACAGCACGATGAAGATTGACAGCAATTGAATCCCATAATCCGGTATAAAGTTCCTCGACCACATTTTGTAACACAACATTCACACATGGATCACACACATTTGTTTTACTCCTTCTATGTCGTTTGAGCACTAAATAATCAACACTCACGGAACCAAATGTAAGAACTGACACTTCATTTTGTTTTTGAACTGTTGTTACGTCGAAAACATTTGTTTATTGGACATTTTAGCGGTAAAACACGTTTGAAAATAACGTCAAGCCCGGTAGGAACATGCGCAGCCGCGTCCCGCTCGCATCTGACGGCTTTGTCCGTAAATACACAGCGTACGGTAAATCAAAATGGCCGCCGGAACGTCTGTGTGCGTGCGCACCCCTTGTAACAACACATATTTTGTTATCTAAAGTTTATCACTTAGTTGAGACACTAGTTTTAATTATTTTAAAACAGAACACAACTGATTTAAGTCATGAATTGTAGAATATTTGGCTAAAACACCGTGAGAACCGAATTACGCACACATACAAACGTACGCGGAGGAATGTTGATTCAATGGAGAAATCAAGCGATTCAGCAGCGCTGTGTGCGCGCAACCAATCATGAGCTTTTGAACTTTGTCGTTCATGCGCCACAATACAGATGGCGCTTTAAGTTGTTTTAACTAGGGGTTGAATCAGGGATTAAATAATTTGATGAAATAGCTGTTTCGTATTTTAACAGATGTTAATTATGAATAACAACTACTCTAAAATTGAACATAGAAATGGGATTCTTGTTATTCTATGTTTGTCAACAGCATTGTTTGATCAATAGCTCGTCGGTCAGGCTGTTATTGTGAACCTAGCTAAAGGGGGGACACTCGTATCTTTTTCTTATTAATCACAACGACGATATTTATAACAATGGCGATGTGTTATCAAAAACATCCCTTCGAAATAGAAACAGAAGACCGGCTCACGACTATCAACACTAAAATATTTGAGATCAAAAAGAAAATACAACTATCAGGTGCGTATGGGAGACTAAACCTTAATATTTATGTTTAAAGTTCGTATAGTTATTCCTTTATTTGTGTAATATTTGAATCACCGAAATTCAAATTCAGTAGGCGGTTTATTAATAAGTAGTGAACAAAGAAAAAAGCATATGTGTCTTAAAATACTTAATATATATACATGTATGTACTAATAATACCTCCATATTAAACCCATTAATAAATTCATATTCTAAATTTCGCCCCAGAGGGCCAAAGAAAGTCAAACTACGAGGAGAACGAAGCAGAGAAGCAACAGAACAATGACCTCATAGACACATTGAAGAAAGAAATAAAAATGAGACTCACAGAGCTGGCACAGGCTAGGGCCGTGATCGGTGAAGAAGAGGTACAGATCAAGAAGTATCTAAATGAAGTGTGTCCTATGGGGGATAAGAGTGCTGATAAGGTATTATGGAATCATGCCCCGATTAATGTTAATTGTTATTAAGTTTTTATGCTAGTCCATTATGAGGTACATTTGTATATTGTTCAATTCAAAAGTCATTTATTCAAATTAGGCTGAGAATCAGAACTGTTTGAACGTCAATATTACATAAGACAGTCCCCTACCACACAACGCCCGCCCTTCGCCACTTCCTTTCCTTCTGCTGGGAAGAAGAAGTGGCGGAACAAACTCCCCATCAGCACAGATGTGCTGATGGGGAGTATTGTCTTTATTGAATCAACAGACAGATGTCTGTTGATTCAATAAAGACAATACTATGCATAAGAATTAACACAAGAAAACACATTACATACTTACCATTTGCCAGCTAGCCACGCCAATTTATTTTTTATTTTTTGAACGTTGCCCCACACTAGGAATTTCACCAGTACACAAACAACCAGACTCTGAACAAGTAGGTACTTGTAGGTTATACAAATATTTGTTCCGTGCGGGAATCGAACGCGCGACACGCAGTGCAGCAGTCAAACGTTTAACCACTACGCCAAATTAAGATTTTTTATTTGATTAATTACAATATATTTAACATATATACACACACACACACATTTATGCATGTCACAACATTTTTATGAGATTCTGTTTAAGGTTTTCTATCATTTGGATGACTATTATTATAATATATCATTTATATTATTGCGGACTGTGTTTTTGTAATTCTAGCGTATGGCATTCGTGGGTTGCAGCTGAAAATCAGCGTCAGATGGTACACTTCGTGTTGTCATCTGACATTATGCTGAGCTGAGGCCCTTTTGGCATTACAAGCCAAGTTTTATAGTTTTAAATTTATGTATCTTGCTGTAATGTCAATAAATGCATTTTTCTTTCTTTCTTATATTCCACAGACAATCTAGAGGCAATCTAGGTCTAAACTAACATATTATCTTCTGTTCTCTTCTTAGTAATATAAAGAAAAAGATGTACTGACACTTAAATTAAGTTTACTTTATGAACAAGTGAATCAGGGTCACAATTTACTTTTCTTTACAGATTATACACAATCTAGATTTAAAAGTGACTGAACAGAGAAAGATTCTAGACTTACTAAAATATGAGAAGAGAAGTAAAAAGAAGAAATTGGCGGAAATGGAGAAGGTGTACGAGCATCTTTTGATAGAAAACAATAAAGGGGCATTGGTGAAGTCTAAAAACAGTAGCAAAGCTAGGAAGGTAAGGTTACTAAGGACACTATGTATGGAAGTATCCTACTAATATTCGAAATGCGAAATTTTGTGAGAATCTATGGATTAATATTTCTTACTCTTTCACGCAAAAACTACTCAATGGATTTGGATGAAATTTGAAACACAGGAGAACCATAGAAGAACGAGAGTAACCGACATAGCCCGAAGAATTTCAACACTTAAGTGGCAATGGACCGGGCACATTGCTCGTAGAACCGATGCCAGATAAGGCCGACAAGTTCTCCAGTAGTGGCCACGCACCGGAAGACGCAGCGTGGATAGGCCCCCAACAAGGTGGACCGACGACCTGGTGAAGGTCGCGGCAAACCGCTGGATGCGGGAATCTCAGGACCGGTCGTCGTGGAGATGCTTGAGGGAGGCCTATGTCCACCAGTGGACGTCTTTCGGCTGAAATGATGATGATGATGATTGACAAACAGATGGTTTATAACCAGCAATCCATACTCCATACTAATATTATAAATGCGAAAGTAACTCTGTCTGTCTGTTACGCTCTCCTGCTTAAGCCTCTCGACCGATTTTGATGAAATTTGGCACAGACAATCTTTAGACCCTGAGAAAGAACATAGGCTACCTTTTATTGAAAAAAAATGATATTCCCGAGGGAAATCTAAAAAGCGCGATATAACCGAATTCCACGCGGGCGAAGCCGTGGGCAAAAAGCTAGTAACATATAAAGCGCGGCTAGTATATCCTATTTCTTATTTATTCGTTGCAATTCATCATCATCATCTCAGCGTATAATCCCGGTCGCATCCGCGGTTTTCGCGTTGGAGCCCGGGGTCCGCTTTCCTACTAAAACGCCTAAATTTCGCTCGATCTCTGGTACCCTGTGGTGTGGTGTGGTGTGTGGCACGCATGTCATCTCTTACAACGTCAAGCCAGCACTTCTTTGGTCTGCCTCGCTTGTTCCGGCCCGGCGGAGGCGCCATGACAAGACATTTGTTACCCCACGTAACGTAAGACGTGACCGTACCAGCGCAGGCGACTCCCTTGCAGTTTGTCTGCTATATCACGGACACGGAGACTGCCACGGATGCGGGAGTTCCTGATGCGGTCTTTCCGCGTAACTCCACACATCCACCGCAGCATATTCATCTCCGTGACACGCAGCTCCTGCTTGTGTCGTTCAAGCAGAGGCCACGCCTTATTACCATACAAAAGATTTATTCGTTGCAACTATCGCATCGATTTTAGTGTGGGTTTAGGAATGGTTTAGGTACAAGATGCAATGGTATAACTACAACGTTAATTTTTCTTTATGCGAAACTTGAATATAGTTTGTTCGGAATAAGCAACTGAATCGATTCCAAACATTTTTACACCATGTTATATTTTTTCCCAAATATATTCAGAAATTGTTGCACTATGGTAACTCAGCTGACACTAGATCTTAATACTAGGCGGGAGAGACAGGACCCTTCAGCGCCGCGCCGCTGCAGGCGCCGACGGGCAAGCGGACACGGATCTAGGTAACATAACAAGCTCATAACTTTGTGGTTTTTCATTAAATCTTTTTGAAATTTTGCACTTGCTTCTTTACTTAAAAATACTGGACACGAGTTTCGGGTTTCGCATATACAAAAAAATATTGTTGTATTTTAAAGAAGCTATTTACTATCGCTCTGAAAATTTCACATTCCTTTGCAATACAAGTAAGATGTTATTATTTTTACAGTAGGTACGTTTCCTTTTTTCAAATTAAATAAATAAATACTCCTGTTCTTGCTATAGTGTGGTCGCGTGGTAACAGCCGCGATTTACTAGTCGTAGTTTGTGGGTTCGATCCCAGGCAGGCGCTTTGCTTTATGTAAGTAACAGCTGCGCAGTTTCACCCGCGTAAATTTCGATCCCGTATGAATATCTGGATAAAAGAACACTATTTCTTACCCCTGTTTACAAACTACTTAGTGCTTGACCGCAATCCCACCTGATGGTAAGCAGTGATGCAGTCGTTGACGGTAAAGCGCGCTAATTTATAAAGAGCCTAATCACTCAAAAAAATTTAGTGAATAGGAAGAAATACGGTAATTGAGTGAGGTAATGCAATGTTAAGCCCAAACACGACCAACGATACTGCGCCAGAGGGAGATTAATCTGGAGACCCTCCACGACCAAACTCCCGACACAACAACATTTGGCGCATCGTACCCGGCACACATATACAACAGAAGGCTTTTGAGGGCAGCCATCCATCCATACAGATATCCTTACAAACTTTCGCATTTTTAATATTAGCAGGAAGAAGGATTTTATCGCCATTGCACCCAAAACGATGAAGAAAAACATCGTGAGGAGGAGGAGGGATGTTGTAGGACCAAAAATTCGCAGTTATTGGACCTCTACCAAACCTGGGCCTGCGTGGTAGATTACGGCCCACTTCTTCTCATAACCTGTGTCCAGGCGCGTGCGCTCCATACAAGCAGAAAAGCTCTGCATACCCTAATAGTCTTCTAAAATTATAATATACTGTAAAATAATTTATATACTACAAAGTTAAAACTAAAAGACTTTGTTAATCAGTTATTGATAACACTGCCATCTATTGGGCCTAGTGCTAACGAGACACATTAGTTGCCTTAGGCGCGACACCCGCGCCTCTTACGGCGTAAGCATAAACAAAATGTGCCTCTTCCGTATCTGTCTGTGTATAAAATTATTTGCTTGTGTGCCTAAACTGTTGTGTACGTGTGCGTGAAATTTCTTTGGGTTTAAAGCCCATGATAAGCACAGCTTCTAATAATGCGACGAATTTAAGAAGTTCAGAAATATAGCGTGATTGTTGTTCGTTCAAATACCTTTTTATTTTAGCAGCTTATGTTGTTTCATTATTGGTGTATGTGGGTTAAATATGTATTGATTGTTTTAAGCGGAATTGAATATTCATTTATTTTAGAGTTTTTGGTTTAACACAAAAGAAAGGTTGTCTTTATAAAAAGTATTATGATAATTATATGTGGTTAGCAGGTTGTGTAGTGTGTACAAATAAATTGTTTTGTTTCTCGTATAGGTATATTATTTTAAAACACGGCTTTGACAGTTCGACGTTATAAAAACTTAAAAGACCTTAAGTTTTTCAACCTACTTGCTTTTGAATTTCAATACTATACTTTATGTTGTAATAATTTTCCTGAAGTTTACAAATTAGCAAAATTTAATAGTTATGATTCCAATGAGTAGTGCATTACGCATATTTATGAAAAGCCAAAGCAGACTCATAGATTTGTCTATCTGTCCATTTTAAAAGAACTTTTAGCGATTTCAAAACGATCTTATATATATTTGATTTTTACAGAGTTATTTAAAAATAGATAGGCGCGTTGATTTAATTTATAGATAGTGAAATATTTTTTTTTAGTTTTTTGAGAAATAAATTATTACTTATTTACAGTTGAGTTAGTAATACCATTTCATTGTATTTTGACAGCCTACATGGCGTAGCGGTAGCGAACGCGGCCGCTGCCTAAGGAGGCGCGGGTTCGATCCTCGCGCAGTGTAAGTATTTGTATGCATGAATATGAATATTTGCACTGGTCTGGTCGTATCTCGGAAAGCACGTTAAGCCGTTGGTTTCGGTTGCCATGCGAACATCTAGTGGCAGTCGTTACGGGTTGTTGGAGCCCACAAAAGTCCAACAATTGGTCTAACTTCAATGCTTCGATATTGCCTTCGCGTTGTGGAGGTCAGACGGCAGTCGCTTCACGGAAATTGTCGAAATTTCGCCAAAATCAGTAATTAGACTGGAAAAGCGGACCCCAGATTCCAAAGCTTTGGATGCGACTGGTATTAACCCTGAGATGATGATGATTTCATTGTATTCATTTGGGCAAATAAAAAATACCTAATACCCCACGTATATCATTTATTTGACTTGTTCTTATCATCAATCACATACTTAGATGTTCATTGTAGCCACGCACAAACATCAATTCAATGTTGACATGCGAAAAAGTACGCGACTATGTTAAATTGAAACTACGTCTAAGTTACGTTTTTTAAGTTTTACCATATATAAGCGCAGAGATTAGTAGGTATATTTATGCATACCCCCAATAAAATCTTTGTGCACGCCCCTGCCTGTGTCCCAGCAGTGGGCTCATTATAGGCTACTCATATGTTATACTGTGTTAAAAGTGTTATTTTTTGTGTCAGCTAATTAATATTATTTACGCACAGCACGTTTCGCACTTAGAAAACGAGATTCATAAAGTTCTCATCCAATGGACGGAGGCAGAACTGGTCAAGAAGAAATACATCTCTATAAGGTACGTCGGAATTTTCATCACAATACAGCAATATAACGCCAGAACTGAAGATTAAGGGTCCAAAGCTATGGAGCATTTTACGATATATACGATAGGTTTATCAGGTATAATTGAAGCAAAAATATTTTTTTAATCATAATTTTGAATATTAGCATTAGGTGACTCGATTCACAATTCTAGCAAATTCACAAAGTTGTTATAAGATTATTGTGGCATATGGCACATCATTGGCAAGAGGATAGACTTGAGAATAAATGAGGCAGGAGAAGCATTCAGGAGGAGAATATGTACAGCTTTAAAAGTACTAAATTAGCGAGTGATTTAAATAAAAAACTAGGTGACTTATTTCACTAATTTTCTATTTAAAAGTACTCTTAAACGACCTTAAATTTATTTAATTTGAATGTAAAATTTAGTTCTTTATTGTTTTAGTAAAACAATAAAAATCTCGATAATAAATCCACAGGGCATGAGGGGGATTAAGGGGTCTGAAAGGCTAGCAGATGACCCCTTCAGCTGACCATTTCAATTTGGCACCTGATGCACCTAACAACCTGTAAAATATTAATAACTTTGCAGACAGGCCCTATTAGATGATTCGGTGAAATTCGAAAGTTCATTAACTCGCATTGAAGATCTTTTGAACAAACAGAAAGAAGAGATTACCAAATTAGAGGTAAGTGTTGCTTATTACATCGCCCTATTTACTGTTGTTCATTTGTTTTTAATTTGCCTTCATCCATCTTACTTGACATAAAAATCAATAAAATATTGGTTCATTGTTTTATCTAGTACGTATAGAGCTGTATATTTACAAAATGTTCCAAAACGCACACAGCGTATTCGTGAGGAAGCAGGAGAGATGCGTATCCGCGCGACAGCGGCAACAGCGGCGGAGGCTGCGCGGGCGCACGATGCCGAACATTCACGAGCCTCCGAACGGGCTTACTTCGCGCAGCGTTTCGCAGAGAGGAAGCGAGAGTTGGAGAAACTGGAGAAGAGGGTGTTTCCACCACAAGGTCATAATTACCATAATATACAATGCCCCCAATTGCCTTGTTTCATAAACTAAATTTCTTTGCATCTTTTTCTTTCTATTTCGAGAAGCCAACCTTTTTTATCGTCCTACTGGGCACAGGTCTCCTCTCATAGAGTACGCCTAGTATGAGTTTTCATTACTAGACTCGATCGTCGATATCGAGCGCGTTTGGCGCTCTCATTGGTTGAGAGTTCTTACAACCTTGAAGCGAGCCTCAATCTCTAAACTTAATCTCAATACTAAAAACTCAATTGATGAGTCAAACGCGCTCGGTATCGACGATCGAGTCTCGTAATGAAAACTCATACTAGCCCTACTGAGAAGGATTGAGCGTAATCACCACGCTTGCTCAATGCGGGTTGGCGGTTTCAGACTTAAAGTCCTGGTTTCCTCAAGATGTTTTCCTTACCATGTAATCAGTCATTGGTGTCCAATATATACTTAGAAAGTTAACTTAGAAAAGTTACATTGGTACTTGCCTGACCTGGAATCGAACCCGCACACTCATACTTGAGAGGCTGGTGTTTTAACTACTAGGCCACCATGACCATATGAGTTTAAATGCTTATACATATGCATCTACTTCATAGACAGTTTATACTCGATTAAAAAAAATAGCTACTAAAAAACATTAGTTTAGTTCAGGCGCGGACAATTTGACATAACTAAACTAAAATTTATGAGGACTAAATTAATACTAAATTAATGCAAATTATGAAAGTACTTTCGCCAGAATCGTTTACTATTGATTTATGCTTTTATTATACCTAGGTAATTTTTTATCCTAAAACTAATTAAAATACGTAGCTTACGGTCATTTTCCCTAGACAGTCAAAACAAAACAAAATGAATGAACTGCCTACTAAGGACCCTTATACTGTGCGCTTGTGTGCGTGCTTATGTGACTATAATTTTCTCCCACAAACAGTTCATAACAATTTAGTAGATAAAAGGGATGTTTCCTGGGTAAAAAAAAAATGATTCTATTTAGTCCGTCATTCAGATTATAGAAAAATATGAGATACGTATACAAGGTGTATCTGACATCATAACGCAAACTTCGCGAAAAGACTACACCGCATGCCACTAATAAAATTATGATAGTCATTTATGTTGTTAATGAACGGTTACAGAAAAAACAATGTTTATAAAAAAGTGTCGGCTTGGCTTTTGAACGTTGCAAGCGTGCCGCCGTGCGGGTTTGTAGGTATGACGTTGTTCCCTGATGTGAACTCTATTAAATCAGCTGATAAGGTAGTTTTTCGAGTTTTGTTTTTATTGCGCTTTTTTGTGTAGTTAGCGAATTAATTATTTTTTACTTTAACATCTTATTGGGCTATAAAAATATAGCAATTATGAACGGTATAAAGTGAAAATTTTTTTTTTTTTTTATCCTGAAAAAGCTGACGAAAAATTCCACCACTGGAGGATTCAGAATCATATACTGGATCCATGGTACTCGTTTTTGCGTCGATGTCAGATACACCCTTTATTTTGTTTTATCAAATCAATAAAAATTGACAAATATAAAAGACATCAAAGATCAGGAGTGATGGCTGGTGACGTCACTGGTCGCTAAAAAGTGTAGCATGCAGTGACGTCACACGAGTTTTCAACGCACTGTGCCGTCTTCATTTTTTGTTTACATGAAAAAGAAAAAATACGTGTCTAGTATTGTTTGGAAATCTGACTGACGGACTAATTAGTTTTTTTAGTCAAATACCCTAATGTATTATGTTTAAAAACCCAGAAATACCATAAAAATATATAAATATATAAAACATGATTATGATTCATACATTTGTTAACTACTTGAAACAACCTTTTGATACATCAAAAATAAAGAAAGAAAAGAAAAGAGAAAATATTTAATAACACGCCTGCCTGTAAGTCATTCGTTTGTTTGTCAGTATGTGTCGTTAATCATATAATGATTAATATACTTACCATCAAACCTATTCGCAATTTTGGTTAGTAATAAGGGGCTCCAAGAAACGTCCACAAAACAACAGAACGCATCACGATTCTCAAAACTGATAGATCCTATTTTTCTCTATTAATTTGTCTCCTCTTTTCTTTGCCAATAGCCCGACCTGTGGTACGCCAAGATTCAACAGGATCTACGGAGGGGGAAGCCGTCCCAGAAGAGGTTTCAGCCTCTCAGCAGATGGAGAACATCTTCCAGAGGTTGATGAAACTAACTGGTAACTACATCATACAAGACACAGTTTATTTATTGGCTATTGGGAACGAATATTCTGTCCTCCTTACAAAAGAGTCAAACGAAAAGAGACAAAAGAGTACTTAGTAAAAATAACGTAGATAATAATAATTATTAATAATAATTCAATAACGACAATGACGATCGATGAATTTAAGAGAAGATTATATTTTAATTGATTCAGATTTTTAATAGTTCAGCAAACTTGCTTCTTTATCCAAATGGCAAAAAACGAAACCCTTATAGATTCGTCATGTCTGTCTGTCCGTCCGTATGTCACAGCCATTTTTTTCTGAAACTATAAGAGCAATACTGTTGAAACTTGGTAGGTAGATGTATTCTATGAACCGCATTAAGATTTTGATGAAAAAATAAAAAAATAATAATAAATATTGGGAGCTCCCCATACTTAGAACTGAAACTCAAAAAAATATTTTTTCATCAAACACATACGTGTGGTGTATCTATGTATAGCTTTTCAAAAATGATATTGAGGTTTTTAAAAAAAAAATTTTCTAACCCGAAAATTTCGCGTGACAGACGCTTGCAAAGTGGAAAAATGATGTACCTACATTACTATAAAAACAACCAACGAAAATCGTTTTGAACGAAATCTAGTACATAGTTTTTTTTTAATACCTTGTAAATCGTAAACCGCTTAGTACCGCGTAATTTTTAATACAAATAACTTAAATCCTTTAATTTCATAAATCAATGGTACGGAACCCTTTGTGCGTAAGTCCGACATGCACTTGGCCGGTCTTTTAGATTTCCCTCGGGAATATCATTTTTTTCCGGGACAAAAAGTAGTACCCTATTATTTAATCCGGACTTCTAACTTTAACAAACTCACTTTCCGATTTATAATATTTTTTTTATTCATTTATAAACCAGCGCTTGACCGCAGTCCCGCCTGATGGTAAGCAGTGACGCAATCGTTGATGGTAAAGCGCACTAGTTTATTAAGAGCCTATTCACACTAGCCTTGAAGACACTCAAATTGTAGTCCGAAGGAAACACCGCCGCTGGCAAATTGTTCCAGTCCCTCGATGTACGCGGTATAAAGGAGGAGGCGAAACACTTCATCCGGATCGTTGTGGTGTTAACAACGTAAGGGTGGAAACTTGCCTTACGACGGGTCGTCCGATGGTGGAACGTAGATGGGGGAATTAAATCATGCAATTCCCTCGCACACTCCCCAAAATACATCCTATAGAAGACCGAAAGGCTGGCTATTCTACGTCTGTGCTCTAGGCTTTGGAGACCGTCTCGAGTCAAGTCAGGGTCACCAATCAGCCTCTTCGCACGCCTCTCCACTGAATCCAAAGTGGCCAGGTGACACTTAGCAGCACCAGCCCAAATGTGACTGCAGTACTCCACACACGAACGGACCTGTGCTTTGTACAACATTAGAATCTGCCCTGTTGTGAATGTAAGCTTAATTAGCTAAGATGTGGGTATTTTTGATAATATCCTATCTAGTATGTAACAATGAACTATATTAAGTATTTATTTAAGAAGTAAATTGAAATTGTAATTATTATTAAAATTATAGTCGATTATTTAATTGTATCGAATCAAAGTTTAGGATGACAACACTGTATGACATTATTCGATGTATTCAAATCGAGGTTAAATAGAGGCATTGGCCATTTGACTACGGAAACGATCACTTGTTCTAAAATAAATCGGCTAATATTATCATAATCATCGTTTAATTTGGGAAATAAAGAGTAGATCTTTTATCTCAGAAGTGGCATTATTCAGTCACGCCTACAATTTTGAAGCAATATTCTCAAACAACGTGTCCACGTGTTGCCACGCGTTTTCACCTTTTACCTGGTAACAATGGATAGAACTAAAGATAATCGCAAGAGCAATACGCGTAAACGTCGCCGTGACCGGAGCAGAGAAAAACGAACGAGCACTACGCATAAACGGAAGCAACGAAGGCAGCGTTCGAGCAATCGTGATTCTACGTTGAAATCTCTCCGTAGTGAAGATCGCAGTTCCCGTGAGCAGAGTATGAGGCGCCGTCACCAACCGAACTGGAGTCGCAGTCGTGATGGATATCGCAGTCGGAGCAGCAGCTACGAGCAGCGTCGGGACTTGGACGGGAGCCGCAGTAGGCGAGGCAGCAGTAAGCGAAGTCGCAGCAGGCGCTTAGAATCCAGCATCAAGCAACACACACCCCCAATTTCCGGTCACGTGAGTAACACCAATGTTCTTAACAATGACACGCAAGCGTTTTTGGCTACTTTAGTGGAAACTTTGACCAAGAGACGACCTGAGGGCAACAAATTTCCTATGCTAGGCAATGTGATTCCAGATTTTGACCCTATGGTAAAGAGTCAGACTATTGTAATGTGGATCAATAAAGTTGAAGAATGTGCTAGGCTCTATGGTTGGGGCGACGATCAAATAGTACATTACGCTCTGCCTAAACTGTCAGGGATTGCCAAAACGTGGTACGAGGCTCTGCCATCAATGTCGTATTTATGGTCAGAGTGGAAGGACAAACTGAAGCAGTCATTCCCGAGTAGTGAAGACTACGCTGAATTATTAACCGAAATGTTGTCAAAACGTGTGAAGTTTAATGATTCGCTAGAACATTATTATTATGAAAAAATTAATCTACTAAATCGATGCGAAATACAAGGTAAACGTGCGGTAGATTGCTTACTATATGGGATTGAGGATCGGTCATTAAGATTAGGCGCTAAAGCAGCAAAATGTCAGGAGCCGGAGCAAGTTCTGGCATATTTTCAATCTATCAAGCAACATATTCGTGATCCAGATAGGTCGAGGGTAAATTACGATAGACGTAACAACACTACTTCTTTAGCATCTAGAGATAGCTCTAAGCAGATTGGTAATAGCAGCGAAGCTAAGACTTCGAAGCCATACAATAATGCGTCAATTGTATGCTTTAACTGCAACGAACATGGGCATTTCAGTTCTAAATGCACAAAAAAGATATTGAAGTGTAACGTTTGTTCTAAATTAGGTCATTTGTCAATTAACTGTCCCAGATTACCCTCTGACTTGGCTAATAAAATAGATAGACCGAAAGAAAAAGACGTGATGCGCATTGAAACCAATAATACTAATGATACTAAATATCTGATTAATCTGAAACTCAACGGTGAAGTTATTCAAGGCTACGTGGATTTGGGTAGCCAATGCACGCTGATTCGTCATAGTGAGGCTGTTAGGAGGGGAATCACGTGGACTGAAAACAACTTACCGACTATGAAAGGTATAGGAGGGAGTATAGTAATACCAGTGGGTGTTTCAAGCGTTATTATTGAAATTCAGGGTATTGTAGAGAATGTCAACGCATACATCGTTGATGATAGCGTTATTAAATATTCAGTTTTAATTGGACATAGCTTCACAGAAAAACCAGGTATAGCTATAACAAAAACTACCCACTCGTTAATATTTAGTCGTGAACAACCAGTCAAATTACCATTGAGTTTAAAAATCGATATTGTGATACCCCCTAAGGAAATGTACCCAGTACCGTGTATGTCTACTAACAAATATTCGGGTGCAGTCCACGTTAGAGGCTCCTTGCGCGGCATGTCACAGAACGAATACTACTTGATGCCTGGCGAATATGAAATAAAAGATGGAGAGGTTAGGTTACTTGTACAGAACTTTAGTGACAGTGCAGTTTATTTAAGTAAGGATACGCTCATTACACGAGTCACCTGTACCAGTAATATTTCGGACATCAATTTATTAGATTTTGAAAATGCTGAGACTAAGTCTGCTTTCAATTATGGCAAACAGCTTAGTGAAAGTGAGATTAATCGATTGAAAGAATTGCTCAAAAGGTATGAAACATGTTTTTCGGACAATTTAAAAGACCTGGGATTAACTAATGTAGTTCAGATGGAAATTGAATTGAGTGATTCGCAGCCAGTAGTTTATCGCCCATATAGGCTCTCCTTTCCGGAGCGTAAACAGGTTCAAACTATGGTAAAGGAAATGATCGATGCAGGCATAGTATGCGAATCAAACTCGCCTTATGCTAGCCCAGTTTTATTGGTAAAGAAAAAGACTGGCGAAAGTAGAATATGTGTTGATTATCGTGCATTAAATAATAAAACAAAAAAGGAACACTATCCATTACCTTTAATTGATGACCAACTCGACAGGCTAGCTGGCAATTGCTTATTTGTAAGTTTAGACCTTGCATCAGGCTACTATCAGATTCCGGTAGAGGCAAAATCTCAAGACAAGACAGCATTTGTTACTCCTGATGGGCAATATCAGTTTAAACGCATGCCTTTTGGTCTAGCAAATGCTCCTTCGATTTTTCAACGAGCTATGAGTAAAATACTGTCGAAAGTCTGTTATACGGTCGTTTATATGGACGACGTATTGATTCCTTCCCCAACATTTGATCAGGGAATGAGACGGCTAGAGGAGGTACTTCAGCTAATAAAAGACGCAGGTCTTACGCTGAAGTTGAAAAAATGTAGTTTTTTTTGTACTGAGCTAGAGTTCTTAGGATTCCATGTTAGTGGTGAGGGGATACGTCCAGGGAAACTCAAAACATTATCTATAGAAAATTTTCCAATACCCCGGAACGTTCACGATATCAGGCGATTTATCGGCTTGACTAGCTTTTTCCGGAGGTTTGTTAAAGACTTCGCTTTTATTGCCCGTCCACTAACAGACCTCTTAAAATCTAAATTCGTATGGAAATGGACGGCGGAGGAGGCGGAGTCGTTTAGAGTTTTGAAGGCAAGATTAGTTCAACGTCCTATATTAGCTTTATACAATCCTAATTTAGAAACCGAAATTCATACGGATGCGTCGAAGCTAGGTATTGCGGGGATTCTCCTACAGCGAGGTACTGACGGTTTACTTAGGCCAGTGGCGTACTACAGCCGTAAAACTACGGTAGACGAGCAAAAATTTCACTCCTTTGAGTTGGAAACTCTAGCGGTAGTCGCAACTTTAAAACGATTCAGAGTCTATTTACTAGGGCTAAGATTTAAAATAGTCACCGATTGTAACGCACTTCGTACTACCTTAACTAAGAGAGACCTTGTGCCACGAATTTCGCGTTGGTGGATCCAGTTTCAGGAATATGACTGCGAAATTGAGTACAGACCGAGTTCACGAATGGCTCACGTCGATGCTCTCAGCCGTGCCCCTGTGGGTGAACCTACTGATATCGATACCGAGCATGTTTTTGATGTTCTACACATAGACGTTCGTGATTGGATCGCTACTGTACAGGGTGATGATAACGAAATAAAACGTATAAGAGACATCTTAGAAGATGACACGACTAAGTTTGTAGCTGACGTACGTAAGAATTACATGTTGAAGGGCGGTTATGTATATAAAATCTTAGACGAAGGATTACGATGGATAGTTCCGAGGGGTTGTAGGTGGCAAGTGCTGCGCATGAACCACGATGAGGTAGGTCATTTTGGCTTCGAAAAAACGTTAAGTCGTATCAGAAGCATATTTTGGTTTCCAAAAATGCGTAGATTCACCAAGAAATACGTCTCAGCCTGTTTGGAGTGTGCGCATCATAAAGCACCTGGCGGCCCCAAAGAGGGAGTGCTTCATCCAATACCCAAATTGGAGAAACCATTCCATACACTTCACGCTGATCATCTAGGCCCATTCATTCGCTCTAGGAGAGGGAACATGTATTTGCTTGTTATTATAGATGCTTTTACGAAATTTGTCAATATAAGAGCTGTTAAAGATACTAAGACGGCTACGGCAATTAAGGCATTCAAGGAACATTTCAGTTATTTTGGTGTTCCTTCTCGTCTTATAACAGATCGTGGCTCTTGTTTCACGAGCGCTAAATTTAAGAGTTTTATGGATCAATTAAAAATAAATCATATTTTGAATGCAGTAGCTACTCCAAGAGCTAATGGACAGGTTGAAAGATTTAACAGAACGATAACTGATGCCCTGAGTACTAAATGTCATGACGTAAATGACAACTTATGGGACGAATACATTGGTGACGTACAATTAGGTATTAATACCACTATTAATAAATCAACAGGGAAGAGTCCTTCTGACCTGTTGTTTGGTTGCAGATTGATGAACGCATCAGAGAATTTATTGAGTGATGTAATCGCCGAAACAACTGAACGAATCGACGGTGATGCCTTACTAAAACTGAGGTCGAATGCTAGGAAAAGGATAGAAAAACAACAGAATTATGCTAAAAAGCAATTCGATAAGCGTAGGAAGAGTCGGACTATATATAATGTAGGTGATTTGGTCAGAGTAGAGAGGACAGTTATAGGCAAAGATAATATAGGAAAATCGCACAAACTCATCCCCAAATTTCAAGGTCCCTATCGAATCCTCAAACTATTACCTAATGATAGATTTCTTATCGAAGATACCCCTGTAACAAGAAAGGGTAACAAGAGGTATGAAAATGTTGTCGCGCTAGATAAAATTCATCCCTGGATGAATTTTAAAGGTTACACCAGTGAGAGCTCTGATAGTGATCATAGTGAAGCTACAGAAATAGAGGTAGAGAAAGAGTGATCAATTACTCTACGTAGTAGGTAGGAACGATATAATTATTATTTGGGGCACAATAATAATATACTAAATTACAAGAATTAATCAAGTTGCCTGATGGAAATGAGTAGTAATTGCGTGTCATTATTAAGGTCTATATATACATATATGAGCAATCAGTGCAGATAATGAATGGCATTAAGAAATTGACGTCGCACGTATGATTGCAAGATAGTGAGTAAGATGTGAGCACAATTTGTCACAGAGGTCAGTGCAGATTATGAATGGTGCCAAGATAACGGTGCCGCACAGTTGACCAAAGATCGTGACAGATTGTGCAAGATAATGAGTAAGACTATACAATGTGAGCACAGTTTGTCATAGAGGTCAGTGCAGATTAGAATGGTATCAAGATAACGGTGCCGCACAGTAGACCAAAGATCGTGACAGACTGTGCAAGATAGTGAATAAGATTATATAATGTGAGCACAATTTGTCATAGAGGTCAGTGCAGATTATGAATGGTACCAAGATAACGGTGCCGCACAGTTGACCAAAGATCGTGACAGACTGTGCAAGACTTACAATGCAGATTTTGATGAAGATTTGTGACATTGTTAAAAACCATACATTAAACTCAGATGTAACATAATGATATACTTAGACTTTGAAATTTTGATTGTGATGAGAATTTATAACAGTTTGTGAAAAGTATATATAGTACGTAACTGTAACGAAATTACCTTATCATAAGAATTATTGTTTAAGAATCAAATTAGCTATAGAAGTATGTCTGATGATAGTCTTTATTTAGTCTTAATTGTTTTTTTTTGTGTGTTTATATTTATTTTTATATTAAATATTTTACACCAAACAAGTGAGAGGACTCACTTACACAGGATGGCCGAGCTGTAAGCTTAATTAGCTAAGATGTGGGTATTTTTGATAATATCCTATCTAGTATGTAACAATGAACTATATTAAGTATTTATTTAAGAAGTAAATTGAAATAGTAATTATTATTAAAATTATAGTCGATTATTTAATTGTATCGAATCAAAGTTTAGGATGACAACACTGTATGACATTATTCGATGTATTCAAATCGAGGTTAAATAGAGGCATTGGCCATTTGACTACGGAAACGATCACTTGTTCTAAAATAAATCGGCTAATATTATCATAATCATCGTTTAATTTGGGAAATAAAGAGTAGATCTTTTATGAAGTACTGCCAGACCTTTATTAATAATATTATTAAGGATTTTCCTTATCAGCCCATAATGTTCCCACTCCTGGAACACGGGCCTCCTCTCAGTAAGAGGGAGTGTCGCTTAATCTACCACGCGGGTCAAATGCGGGTAGGTAGATGTCACATGTCTTCGAGGTTTTGCCTTTAGAACATGGTAGTTTCCTCACGATGTTTTTCTTCACCGTAAGAGCAGTGGTGATGAAATTATTTACACAAAATAAAGCGCCTGATGTCGTGGTGGCCTAGTGGTTAAAACACCAGCCTCTCAAGTATGAGTGCGCGGGTTCGATTGCAGGTCAGGCAAGTACCAATGTAACTTTTCTAAAGTTATATGTACTTTCTAAGTATATCTTGGACACCAATGACTGAAGGTGAAGGAAAACATCTTGAGGAAACCTGGACTTTAAGTCTGAAATCGCTAACCCGCATCGAGCAAGCGTGGTGATTACGCTCAATCCTTCTCTGCATGAGAGGAGACCTGTGCCCAGCAGTGGGACGGTAAAATGGTTGATGATGATGACGATGAAAGCGCCTGATGGGGTTCGAACCTTCGACCTGCAACTTGTAAGTCACTGTCGATACCACTAGGCCACCGATGCTCTCCTTCTTATAAAAGTCTTGAATATCTTTTAATCATCAAAAAACTTTTTTTTACAAAAACAAACAACCGACTTCCAAAACGTGTGTCTTTGGTTTTTGTATATTAGTTTTTGACACCGACTTCCGAAATTAGTTATTTTACACTGTGTATTTTAGAAGTCGGTTGTTTTTTTTTTTTTTTTGAAAAAAAGTTTTTATTTTACACTTTTTAGTTATGAAAAGTACTGTTCAGCTGCATCCGGTTAGACTGGATGCTGACTCTAAAATACTTAATGAAAAAACTTACAAACGCACTGATTGCCCCTACGATTTTTGAAAATTTCCCTTGAGATCTCTGGTCTTCCACCATCAAACCCTGATGTCCTAATTAAGGGACCACCTTAGGAATATCTTCTTTCCAACAGAAAAAGAATTATCAAAATCGGTTCATAAACGACGAAGTTATCCGCGAACAAACATAAAAAAGCATATATGCCGGTCGAATTGAGTAACCTCCTCCTTTTTGAAGTCGGTTAAAAACAAGTCAAATCATTTTAAATAAGAACCAAGTCTATCTTTTACAGGAGTGACAGACGCCGAGGAAGTATTCGACAGGTTCCGAGCTCAACGTGATACGTCACAACGGCTTAGCTATCTTCAACAGACGACGGAAGAAGAGAAACTGCAGTTGGAAAAGACCCAGACGAACATGATGGCAGAACTTGAAGCCTTCAAGTTTGCTTCGGTTAAGGATAAAGACGAGTGAGTGCTTTCAGCAAAAAGCAAATCTCCAACATGTTTGCAATAAGCTTGTCCCTCTTTACATAACATACATAAACATAATCACACTGAGGTCAGGTCTCCTCTCATACAGAGAAGATCATCATCAACCTTTTATCGTCCCACTGCTGGGTACAGGTCTCCACTCATACAGAAAAGGATTGAGTGTAATCACCATGCTTGCTCAATGCGGGTTGGCGATTTCAGACTTAAAGTCCAGGTTTCCTCAAGATGTTTTCCTTCACCTTTTAATCAGTTATTGGAGTCCAAGATCGAACCCGCACACTCATATTTGAGAGGCTGGTGTTTTAACCACTAAGCCACCACAACTTATATAAACATACAGCATATAATGTTCCCACAGTTGAGACATAGGCCTCCTCTCGGGGGATTAGTGTGATTAAAATATGCTCGCCCCTTCATACCCAACTTTAAACTGTTAAAATGTAGGTGAATATTTACTCGTTTGTTACTACATATAATAACCTACTTAAATATCGATAAGTTTCCTATTTTTTTCTTCACAAACTAATACTAACCGTATAAGAGAACCTTACTCAAGACTAAAGTCCTTATAAACGGCCGCGCGCAACTTTTTCGGCGTTTTTTATATGCTCCGCTCCTATTGATCGCAGCGAGATGTTATAACCGAAAGCCTTCCTGGAATAATGGGCTACCCAAATCAAAAAGATATAAATATATAGTAGAAACAAGTCACACAGATTGAGCTAGCCCCAAAGTAAGTTCGAGGCTTGTGTTGTGGGATACTAACTCAACGATACTTTATTTATAATAGATACATATATAGATAAACATCCAAGACCCATGCCAATCAGGAAAAGATCGTTTTGCATCATGACCTGGCCGGGGAGTAGTAGGAGTAGTTCTTGACATTAGAGCGTTCAAGCAAACAAACAAACTCTTTATAAAGGACAAGGGTTTGTATCTGACATCGAAGCACAAACGATTACCATAGATCCAGTATGTAGTTTTTTCAATTTAAACCGTTTATAATTACTGTACTTTTATAACCCAATAAGATTTTAAAATAAAAACTAATTAATTCACTAATTACACAAAAAAGCGCAATGAAAACAAAACTCGAAAGACTACCTTATCAGCTGATTTAATAGAGTTCACTTCAGGGATCAACGTTATACCCACAACCCGCACGGCGGCACGCTTGCAACGTTCAAAGGCCGAACCGATATTTTTTTTAAACACTGTGAATTCTGTAACCGTTCATTAACGACATAAATGACTATCATAATAGTAAGTAGTAGGTACAGATTATTATACTAACTGCGCCCGACAGTTCCACCCGCAGAAGTTTCGATTCCATGGATCTGGATAAAAAAACTATCCTTAATGATAATCTTGGGGAGTTATTCTGCTATTACAATAATCAGTGGCCTCTTCTACTACTTTCAAGGTGAGATACAACCTCAAATCTTGATCAATGGCCTCTGTGGAATAGATACATCAATTTTGCCAATAACACGTGTAACAAATTATAGAAATTCTTTGAAAATTTTATTTCACAATAATGGCTGATATCGCCAATGACAGTTGAAAAAGCCGGCCTCGTGAGCCATCTATGAGGGAGGTTTGAGGCAAAGGCCACTAGCCTGCGATATTTCAATGTTCTTAATGAATTATTTACGGAATGCACTTTTTACTACATAAATCATGCGCTTTTATTTAGTAAACGACACTATAAATAATATTAAAAGTCCAATGAAACATGCGCATAACACTCATCTTAGCTTTCCCGTCAAAAAACCCACCAGTGATGTCATGGGTAATAATCGATTTTGACAATTTTCGTAATCTGCTAAGAAAATGGCGTCATTATGACTTCCCAGTGGTCAATCAGTAACACTCCACTCCATATTAATAAATATTCAATTTGTGTATTAGTTTTAAGAAATTCAGTTCTACTAACAGCTTTTATAATAATGTCAATACGGAAATGTCATACGGATAGATCACTATGAATTTAGCAGATTAAGAATTTTTAGCGTAATGACAATAGAATCGTGTTGGAATGGCAAATTTATAAAAATAGCATACTAGGGCCCCCTGGTTGTAAACCTGTGTGCCAAGTCGGTTCAGTAGTTTTTGCGTTTAAGAGTAACAAACATTCATACATCTATACAAACTCTCACGTTTATAATATAAGTAAGACGAACAGCTTAAGAACAGATTTTGTCACTATACAGGGCTCAAGATCAAATAACAATGTTAAAAGAAGAGATAGCACAAGAGAATGAGATTTACGCCGAGTTAGAGAAAAATATGGATGAGCTGGAGACTCTGTTACTTGAAATAAAGAGACTACTGTATGATCTGTGCAAGCTGTTAGATGTAAGTACTAATAGGAACAATAAAGTCACTAATAAATAATGTATCATTCATACTATAAATCTCTTCGCCGTCTCACTTTCAATATTTAAAGTTTGACACAAGGTCAAAATTCAAGAACTTGCTTGTCCACTGCCACAACTGCCAAAATTGCATTATATTAGTATGCTAATATAATGCAATTTTGGCAGTTGTGGCATGCCCGGCTATAGGGCATACCCTACAGCCGGGCACGGCCCCCAAGATGCGGGCCTACCCAAGTTTAGGGGACAGGATAAATCTATTGTACCTATTGTATTGTAGTATTAATGTACGGACGACAGCAGGTCAACCTACCCGTAACCGTCAAAAATTGCCAATCAACCTGAGTCTTAATGTTTTACAGATAAAGTTGAAAATCTAGGGAACAAATCTGACAGATTGTAGTAGCATGATGACGTGCTGTCGTCTTTAAAATGTTTTTTTTTTTTTTTTTTAATAAGTACTTGTATCTGTATTTATTCTTCCTTCACAAAGCTGATTTAAAATTAATGTATACAAACAACGTCTCACTTGACTTACTTGACTTAAGATCCTATGTCCCCTGGATGGGGCAGAGGGCGTCCACAGTGAGTCTCCATCCCGTTCGGTCCTGAGCTTCGCGTTTTATCTCGCTCCAAGTCTTTCCGATTTTCTTCGCCTCGTCTGCAACTGTACGACGCCAGGTCTGTTTTGGCCGACCACGCTTGCGTTTTCCTTGGGGATTCCAATCGAGCGCCTGCTTCGGGATATGATCGGAATCTCTTCGAAGGGTGTGTCCAATCCAGTTCCATTTGCGTCGTTTGATCTGCTGGTCGATCGGGGTTTCGCGGCAGCGCTCCATAAGTTGTTCATTGGAGATTTTATCGGGCCAGTAAATGCCGAGGATTCGGCGGAGACAGCGGTTGACGAAGACTTGGAGCTGGTGCGAGATGACTTTGGTAACCTTCCACGTTTCACACCCATATAGCAGTACTGATTTAACGTTGGACCCGAATATTTTGATTTTGATTCGACGCGTTAATTTCCGTGACTGCCACACAGGCCGTAGCTGTGCGAAGGTTGCTCTGGCCTTGGCAACACGTGAAGTGATGTCCTCTTCGGTACCTCCAGTCTCTGACACGACACTACCGAGGTAAGTGAATTTGTGGACGCGCTCCACCTCCTCTGCACCAATCCGTAGTGGTGTGCGAATCTCCACTCCAGATCGCATCTCTTGGGTCTTCCGAGTGTTGATTTTTAGACCTGTAGTACTAGCCTCCCTGCTCAGGTCATCCAACTTGGACTGCATGTCACGGTGCGTATGACTCAGCAGGCATAGATCGTCAGCATAATCCAAGTCCTCTAGAACATTGGTTATCCCCCACTCTATCCCGCGTCGCTTGTTGTGCTGTGCGCGATGCATAATCCCGTCGAGAACAACCAGGAACAGGAGAGGCGAGAGCAAACAGCCTTGTCGAACGCCCGCGTGTACATCAATATCTTCCGAGATCAGGCCATCATGGGTAACTACAAGAATATTTTCTGTATATGGCTTTTAGTAGGTTTACTATCTTCGGTGGGACGCCAATGTCGTGCAATCGAGTCCATATGCTTGACCACCTCAGCGTATCGAAGGCTTTTTCAAAGTCTACAAAGGTAAGATAGACTTCCCTTTGCCATTCTGATGCCTGTTCAAGGATGATGCGCAGGGTATTTATTTGGTCGGTACACGAGCGGTTCGGGCGAAAGCCAGCCTGTTCCTTGCGTAGAAGAGGTTCGACGGCCCGCGATAGTCTGTCTAGTAAAATCTTACAGAAGACCTTAGACGGTATCGAGAGCAATGTAATGCCTCTCCAGTTGCTACATTGGCTTAAGTCACCTTTCTTGGGCACGGTTATAAGAAGCCCTTTGTTCCAGTCATCTGGAAGTTCCTCCTTCGTCCAGACCTTCTCAATTAAAGGTGTCAGAACCTCGACGGCGGAGGGGAGGTCGGCCTTCAGCATTTCCGCAGTTATCAGGTCGAGGCCCGGAGCTTTGCCAGATTTTAAAGATAGTACTGCCTTCGCTACCTCGTCGTGTGTAGGTGGATCGACATTGATATCTAAGAGCCTAGGTGGTATAGATGTGTCTTGCGGTGTCTCCGACGTGGTCGATGCTGTGGAGCGGAATACCTCTCCAAAGTGCTCACGCCAGCGTTGAAGTTGCCCTTCCGATGTCACAATAAGCTGTCCGTCTTTCGACTTAAGAGGCTTTTTGCGTGTACTGCTCTTGCCTGCCAAGGTTTTAGTTGCTTTATATAGCTCTCTCAGATTGCCGGAGTTAGCAGCGAGTTGGGCGTTGTCAGCAATACCATCAGCCCACATCCTTCTATCTTTCCGCGTACTACGATAGATCTTCTTGCGGATCTGACGGTACTGCTGTCTGAGTTCGGCTTGTAGTGAGTCATCGCTGGTTCCTAGCAGTTTTAAATGCAGTTCCCTCCGGTCGTTGATAAGGTCCCATGTAGTTTGTGACATCCAGTCTTCACGCTCATGTGTGGTGTGCCCTAAGACAATAGAGCTGGTTTCTGTGTATGCCACTTTTATATGATTCCACTCTTCGTCTATTGAAGCGTCGTTGATTTTGAGTCCGGAGAAGCGGTTACGGAGTTCGAGTCTGAACTTGTTGTTGGTGTCAGGGTCTCTAAGGTTAGTGACGTTGAACCTTTTCCCAATCTTTCCAGGTCCCCCAGCAGGTCGTGCTACCGCAACCTTGAGTCGCATTTCGGCAACAACCAAGTGATGATCGCTGTCAATATCAGCTCCTCTTCGGTTTCGTACATCGAGCAAAGACGTTCGCCATTTGGAACTAATGGCAAGGTGGTCAATTTGGTTTTTAGTTGTGCCATCGGGTGATGTCCATGTGTACTTATGTATGTCTCTGTGTATAAATAAAGTTCCGCCGATGGTCAGGTCATTGTTGAGACAAAACTCTATGAATCTTTCTCCATTCTCGTTACGCGTTCCAAGGCCCTGTGTACCCATATGTCGTTCGCAGTTTATATTCTCGCTCCCAACTTTTGCATTCAGGTCGCCCATGACGATCACGATGTCTTGTTTCTTTATACTCTTCAAAGTGCCGTTGAGAGCATTGTAGAAATCGTCTTTGGTCTCCTCAGCAGACGTGTTTGTGGGAGCGTAGCACTGTACAATGGAGATCTTGCGGGCTCTGGAGTAAAAGCGGGCCCAAATGATTCGGTCTGAGATCGGTTTCCAGTCCAAGAGGCCTTTCCTTGCTTCGCTCGAAAGAAGGAAGCCAACACCATATTCCAGGTCATCATCCTCGTTTTCCTTGCCTGAGTAAAGGAAAGTCAAGCCCTTGGACGTTCTCAATTCACCGAAACCATTTCTACGCACTTCGCTAAGTCCGAGAATATGCAGTTTGTATCTAAGCATTTCTGCTTCTGCTTGGGCTAAACGACTGTCGCTGCTAAGCGTGCGTACATTCCAATAAGCAATTCGTGTCCGTGATTTAATGCCAAAGGTCGTCGTAGAAGAATCGGTCCGGTTTTTCACTGTTTCAGTTTCTTTAATCGTTGTAATTCGGGCAAGCGAGTGATTAACCCACTGTGCCTTAGTCCGGTAGCGGGGCTGCCGCCTTAGAGCTTCCGGACAAACTCGGTTTTTATCGGGTCTCCTCCCTAGTGATAGGATTCTGTTTTGAGGCGCAGAATGCTCGCCTTTCGCCCTGCATCCTCAGCTCAGCTGCAGCTCTATGTAGTGGTCACGCGGCGGCGTGGCTGCAGCAGGTCCCGGGGTGGACGACTGGGACGTGGATGACGCGGACTGGCCGGGGTTCTGCTAAATTCGGTGTTCCACTACAGACACAGCAGACGGTTGCTTGGCTTTTTAAAGGTAATGCTAACCTCACTGCGTCAGCGATTCCCACCAAGACCATGCCCCGGCTTCCCACCCCAAAACAACGTCTCAGCTGAACACCAATTTCTTCTACAAGGATTCCTAAGGATTCCTAGGAATCCTTTGTTGAGAGATTATTATGTAGGTATTTGGGAATAACCTGTGTTACAGTATAGCACAGTGTAGTGCTGGCTTGACGTTGTAAGAGATGACATGCGTGCCAACAATCTCGCACCACAGGATGCTATAGGTTTGCGCTAAATGGAGGAAATCGAGCAAGAAAGCGGACCCCGGGCTCCAACGCGAAAGCCGCGGTTGCAACCGGGATAAACACTCAGATGATGATGATGACATAACATCGGCCGCCGGCAGACAAAGCCGTGCCGCCAAGCGATTTGTCGTGTTCCGGCATGAAGTCTGGTGAAGCCGTACTGAGGACGGGTCTGAGCAGTTGTGTTGCGATGTGTGCCGGGTACGATGCGCCTAGTGTTGTTGTGTTGGGAGTTTGGTCGTGGAGGGTCTTCAGATCAATCTCCCTTTGACGCAGCATCGTTGGTCGTGTTGTTGGGTTTAACATTGCATCACCTCGCTCAACTGCCGTCTTCCTTCCTATTCGCTCAGTTTTTCTGACTGAATAGGCTCTTAATAAACTAGCGCGCTTTACCATCAACGATCGCATCACTGCTTACCATCAGGCGGGATTGCGGTCAAGCGCTAGTTTATAATTATAAAAAAAAAATATGACAGTATAGCACAGTGTATATTAATAATAAATAAAGGTGGAGTAGGATTTTATCTACTTCAGAAAACGCTTCCATATATCAGTGCTGTCCCGGCTTACCGAATTCGATCCGTACATGAGTAAAATTCATATGTAATGCGACCCATTAACAAACGCCAAAGCCTGGAACACAGGCGAAGAGTAGCCAGCCTGTCAGTGTTCTATTGGATGCATTTTAGAGAGTGCGCCAGCGAATTGCATGACTTAATTGCCCATCTCCGTTCCATCATCGGATGACTCGTCGTACAGCGAGTATCTACGTTGTTGACACTACTACGATCCGGACGACGCGTTTCGCCTTTTCTTTTATACCGAGTACATCGAGGGAGTGAAACAATTTTGCCAGTAGCGGTGTTTCCGTCTGACTACAATTGAAACATCTTCAAGGCTAGAATAAACTAGCGCGCTTTACCATCCACGATTGCACCACTGCTTACCATCATTGCAGTCAAGCACTAGTTTATACCCAACGTTATAAAACCCAACCTTCACTCTCCATATGAATATTAATTCCAAAATGAATTGCAGATCATCCCGGAACCCAGCATGCCTGAATGGACAGCCGAAGCGAGAGACGTGCAAGAAATAGTGACTGTTCTGACAATCCGTTATGAGAAGGCACGAGCCAAAACCGAAGATATCAAGGAGAAGCAGAAAGATACTACTATCATCATGGTGCCTTCTGCTGTGAGTATAATTATGTACAGACCGTAAAGACAAACCGACATAGAGCATTTATGCGATTTATATCACACTACCAAGCACTTGCAGCAGCGCATGAATGCATGTTTTAACATTGCTTTTATACAGAACACGCACAGTCTAACACACAGAAAATGTATCCACGCGTTCATTCAGTTCATCGCCATCATTATCATCAACCTTTTATCCCACTGCTGGGCACAGGTGTTATACAGAGAAGGATTGAGCGTAATCACCACGCTTGGTCAATGCGGGTTTGCGATTTCAGAGTTAAAGTCCAGGTGTCTTCAAGATGTTTTCCTTAACCTTTTAATCAGTAATGTTAAATCTTGGATATCAATGTCCAAGATTTACTTAGATTTACTTATTGGAAAACCCTGGAATCGAACCCGCACACTCATACTTGAGATGCTGGTGTTTTAAACACTAGACTACCGACTACTACAAGCAGAGAAGGTGCAAGGCGATATGCAAGGTATCTCACACCAGTCTCACAGTGTCATCAGGGATTTAGGATGGGCTTGATGTGGCTTTAAATGAAATGAGTCAGAGCCGCCGTGAATCCACAAAACGCAACAACGCGCGTGAGTTCGTAAAAAACCCCCACGATGACGCAGAACTCCCACAAGTACGCGCGTAGGTACGTTGACACGCAACATGCAACGAAATGTGTGGCAGAGTGATAATAGCCTTACGTATAGTACCTAGGTCATGGGTTCAGTCCCACTACTCTCAAAACACCAAAGAATAACAACGTGAAGAAATCGCCATGTCCTTAACCAAAAGTTTGAAGACTTGTGACATTAGTATTGTTACTATGATGATTACGTAAAATTTCATATTTTATTTGGTCATGTGTATACCTAACATTTATTATCCTTTTGGGTCGGACAGGGGTTTCTTTACATATTGTATATATTATGTTGTTGAGTAGACACATACAGGATGTATCTGACATCGTAACGCAAACTTCGCGAAAAGGATAGACCGCATGCCACTAATAAAATTATGATAGTCATTTATGTCGTTAATGAAGGGTTACAGAATTCATTAATTTGAACGTTGCAAGCATGCCGTCGTGCGGGTTTGTAGGTATGATGTTGATCCCTGATGTGAGCTCTATAAAATCAGCTGATAGGATAGTTTTTCGAGTTTTGTTCACATTGCGCTTTTTTGTGTAATTAGCGAATTAAATATTTTTTTCTTTAAAATCTTATTGGGTTATAAAAGTATGGCAATTATGAACGGTTTAAAGTGAAAAAACTGCATATTATTTTTTTAAATCAGGAAAAAACCGACGAAAAATTCCACCACTGGGGGGTTCAGAATCATGGACTGGATCCATGGTACTCGTTTGTGCGTCGATGTCAGATACACCCTTTATACATAACACCCGTCTGGTTGGAGTATCCTCCCTTGTCTATGGAAGACACCCTGTTCCTCATACCTATAAACGTATAACATTTTTAGCCACCCAGCGCAGCAGCTTCAGTGGCCGGAATGAGTGGAAGTCAAAGCACCCCCAAAGAGTCGGAGAAGAATCTACCTACATACAAGGAGCTCTTGCAGAAAGAACCAGTAAAAGTCCAGAGTAAGTTCTTTTATCTAATACTAGTTCTCGTGATGACATGTGGTTTTGAATTAATTCTGTGCCTGTAATATCTGTGTTAAGAATTATAAGTGCGGGATCGATTTGAGGTTCTGTGTCTGTGTGAAATTTGAGATGTGACAAGACCTAGATCTATCTAGGTTTCCTTTACTTTTACTAATCCTTTCCATTACCTTATACCCAATATTATCCTTTCAAGATATTCAGGTACTTGTAGGTTCAACCTGCGATATCGCCTGTGTAAAATTCCTTATTTCCTGACCCAAACCGTCGCATGGCATCACCTGCCTATGTTATTATTTGAATTTCCTTCTGACTTTTATTTTGGGTAAGTTCCTTAGGGATCTAGAGTGAAAATAAAAGATATTTTTATGCCAAAAATGTTTTTAAAATTTAGAATTCTTTCAGCATTAACAATAGTATTACAAACATCTTGTAATTTAATAATAATTTAAAATAAATTCGCATTAGCTATTACACGCGACTTCGTCTACAATCCAGGATAAAAGATTCGCATAATCTCCAAAATGCATCCTATAGAACACAGACAGGCTGGCTACTCTTCGCCTGTTCTCCAGGCTTTGAAGACCGTTTTGAGCTAAATCTGGGTCGCCAATAAGCCTCTATGATCCTATCTTATGTAAGGCTAACGAGAACGGAGTACCTATAGATCTATAAGAAATACAAAAAGTAGGATACTATCATCATCATCATCAACCCTTCTATCGTCCCACTGCTGGGCACAGATCTCCTCTCGGAGAGCATAGTCACCACGCTTGCTCAATGCGGGTTGGCGACTTCAGACTTAAAGTCCAGGTTTCCTCAAGATGTTTTCCTTCACCTTCAGTCAATGGTGTCCAAGATATACTTAGAAAAAATACATATAACTTTAGAAAAGTTACATTGGTACTTGCCTCACCTGGAATCGAACCCGCGCACTCATACTTGAGAGGCTGGTGTTTTAACCACTAGGCCACCACGACTTCATCAGGATACTATAATCTGCGCTTAAACATTAATTTTCAGCTTCTGAGGACGAAGAAGACATACCTTCGCGCTGCTACCTTAAGAGACAAGCACAACTTATAGTGGACACTAAATGCAGAAGAAAAGGGCTCAGATTACCATACCCGAGGAAATGAAGACCTATGAAAATGAACATATAGAATCTTGAAACATGCTTGATTTATATCATTCTCTAACTAATGTTGAAAAATACTGCCTAAAGGAAGTTGTACATAAATATAAATATTTATATCTTTACACTGATTTTTTATTCCCTCAAGCCTACCAAAATATCTACAAAGGCCGACTGGAATTAACTATATTTTTAGTTAATCGATGGCAGTCTGAATTCCGGCAGTACCTTAGAATTTTAATATGAGCTTAGCAATATGAGTAACTTCCAACAACTCCAGTAGCGCGCGTAAATCCTTTTTCGAAAACCATCAAAAAAAGAAACGAATAGAGAATTGGCAAATCAACCGTCAAATCAACGTTGACGTTGAAGACGTCTTTCAAAACTACAAAATCTATTGTTTTATACTCACAATAATTATTTGTAGGTATTTATTAGTTTATTTTCTCGCTTATTCTTAGGCTAAAGTCCGAGAGGGAATCATGTTCCACCCTGAAAAGAATGCTTATCTCCAGCTTGTATGCCCCATGGAACCGCGGGTCATCAACAAGGTTGTGCAAAAGGCCATGAAGAAAAAATATTTAGCACGTTCAGGTAAGAAACGCTTTAAAATTATCGCCATTTCGACGGATCTGACATAGATCGATCGATCTCCAATTGTACCATAATTTCAGAACGCACTATTATTAATCAGAATCCGAGGGCTCGTGGCCCGTATGCGCGGGCTTACGGGCGACGACCGACCAGGCCCGGGTCGATGGCGCGTTGTATGTCACGCGCGCCTCAAAGAGATGTCAGCACACCGTGACGGGCTCCACAAGGACCGATGCTTCCTGGGCCAGGGTTGTGGGTTGGTTAAAACTGGCGCACAAGCAACTGAACAAACACGAGTGGGTTTTAGTCAGTAAAAGTCTGACACGCCCTTCCGCTCCGCCCAGAGCGGGAGAAGTCATTAGATGATTTCCCATTCAAAACAAAAAAAGGGCTCGTGGCTACTAGTACTAATGACAGCCGCACATGTTGATTGATCGGGTCAAGCTACGCTTGCCGCGGTCTTTCTATGGATGGGTGAACATTTTTAGATACGAAGACCCCTCCGTACCTCGGAAAGCACGTTAGCCCTTGGTTATCGTAAGAAGTCCGTAAGTCCCCCCACCAGTTTTAAGTACCCAGTAACTGGGTTGCGGAGATTTGAAAGGCAGTCGCTCCTACTGGAAACTCACCCCGACATATTTGGGCAAAAGCTAGAGAAATGATGACTATCAATCAGAATTTGATTCATTTTGAAGGAAATTGCTAATACATTTCTTTCTTCATTCCGATATGTTCGAAACATTACATAATGAAAATAAACTAATTTTAAGCTAAGCCCATCTTTTTCTTTCTATTTCATTAAGAAAAGGATAGGAGATAACATTTTAAAATAGTTAAATCCTGTTAAATAAGATATTCCATAGACAGTTCAGACGCGATTAAAAACATGGCTCCAAAAAATACATCAATTTACGACAACCGCGGACTAGTGAATTTAAAAAAAAAAGATGATCTGAACTTTAGTTTAGTTTGTGAGTCGGAGCCAATGTATATTGATAAACAACTACTACTTCAGTAACTTGATGTAAATTATACACTACACCCTCCGTTGCAGACAATGATATGGGTTATCTTCATGACATACAGCTGCCGCCAGCACAGAAGCTGGAGTCGCAGCATCCGTTCTTGTCCGCGCCATGTGTTGACGTCACTAGAGCTCGACTGGGCTTCGAACGAATCGGGCTCACGATACTAATCAGGGAACTTAACTCGCATAACAAATTAGTAAAACTTCAAGCCATTCACACTTTGATGGATCAGGTAATAACGCTTACTTAATTATTTCGAAAGGGTTCCTACTTCCCTCTCCTTTAAGAATTGTGTATAAGAAAAGGTCTTAATATCCTGTAGAATTCTTGAAATATAGTAAATAGTTATGGGATTTTACTGTCCAAAAATGTCTAGATATATTCAACATGTAAAGAAAACCCCGTCCGACCCACAAGGATAATAAAGGTTAGGTAAACACACGACCAAATAAAATAAAAAAAAAATGACATAATCATCATAGTAATGAATTTTGAAACAATCTTTTTTCTGCGAATTAATTCAAACTTCCCCAAAAATTGATATTTTGAAAAAAAGTGACAACGCTATTTTCGACAGTATTATTGTGAACGAATAGCGATGCGCCCGCGTGCCGCGTGCCCAGTCCCCCTTCGCCCGCGCATATATTGCCTACCGCATATGTGTTAAATTAAGTTACCTCTTTTTGCGAAATTGCATTTTTTCACGGGTCGGACAGAGTTTTCTTTACATAATATTGTACCTATATTATGATTACCAATTAAATGGAATACTCAATAGAATTAAAAAACTTTGTTTTGTAGTCACAACATAGCTTCAAACAGTCAGTCAGCTTCAGGCATATCTACATGTACACTACTTACATCATAATAAAATTATAGTATTTCATAGTATTTAGAACGTTAACAGAACATTTGTTTTATGATCAAACAGGTGCATATATCAGAAAGCGTCTTTTTCCTTATGGAGCATCACGTTGTGTACCGGCTCATAGACCTGATGCTAGACAACGATCCTATCGTCCGGGAGAAGGTTGTCATTATCCTCACACGTCTGGCAAACTTTTACCAAGGCAGGACACTAATCATTACGAGGCCCATCTTCGTAAACCACGTAATAGGCCTGATTATGCAGGACCGCAAACAGATACGATACGCTGCTTCTCTCTTACTGAAAACTCTAACGAGATTTAGATGCTCTTGTGAAGTCATTATACAGAATGACAATATCATCGAGAGTCTCCTGAAAATGATCAAACACGACTACATGGAGATTGTGTTATACCATTTGAACTCGCTCAAAAACTTATCAGAGTGGGATCCCGTGCCAGCGCTAAAAGCGAATGCTTTTCAAGTAATGAGAAAGCTTCTGATATACACTCATTATCGTGTGGTACAAGCGGCAATGGATTGCTTGACACAACTTTGCAAACACAGTGTGGGCAAGAAGCTGGCCGACGAATACGACATGAACAGTTCTATAACACGTTTCCTTTATTCTCCTAACATTGAGGTGATTGTAAGCACTCTTAATCTGATGCAGTATACAACGACGACGGAACGATCATTGTGGCGAGAGAAACAGTTCACGTATGATCTGGTAAAGCGTTTTGTAGTTCTGGCTGTCTCACAAAGTACACCAGTGTTACAAACACGAGCGATGCAGGTGTTGATCAACCTCTGCGAATGTTCCGACATCAGGATCGAACTTAAGACCCATTGGGAAGGGGTTATAAATAATATAAAAATTAACACTTATGAGTATTTTGAAGGTACTTCAGAGACTACAACTTTTGGGCTTGCGTGTGGTTACAACTATGAAACGATGTGTTTGGAAGACCTCGAGACAATCAAGAGCGATTACGGTGATACTGTTAAGCCTCGTGACGTGCACAGCTATGTGAGCCGAACGATTGACATAAAGAGGAATCTGATTATGGCTATCAACAAAAGAAAGGATAAAAACTGAACTCAGTGTTGCTAGGTAATCAAACGATTGAAATGCATGTTCCACCGCGCATTCGAGCAATCAAAAGATTCCTTTTGTATAATTCTAGTGTCTATACTTTTCTTAAGCCAATAAAGGTTGTTAGTCACAATCACTGTTCTTTATTTATTGAATTAACTAGGCAGTCTACTTTACATTTTATGAAATGTATTAGATATTTTCTGTTGTTATCATCACCGTCAGAAAACACTTAACAAGTAGATGTATGCTCTTATAACAACTACAGTCCTTCACAGTTATTTTACCTCACTGACAGTTGGAAATCAACAGCAGTCTTATTTTAACAACAAATCTTCGAAACGAATGTGATTGATCGATTTAGTTCAGAGCTTGCAGAGTCCAACCAACTAGATGGACGCCCAACTAGCAAAACAGTCTCAGAACTCGCACTTTTTAAGAACGGTAGGCTTAAAGCGCTCTTATATTTGTTTTAGGACACACCATCGATCCTATATTACTCTTAGACAGGCCAGTATGGCCTCAAGAACGCTCAGTCTCTTAACTGAGTCTCATATATGTATATAAGAGCATTAATAAGACTAGTTGCACTTGAGAAAAATTTAATCTTATAGGTATTGGTATTTTCTTAGCTCATTTTTTTTTTAATAGTTATAAACTAGCACTTGACCGCATTCCCGCCTGATGGTAAGCAGTGATGCGATCGTTGATGGTAAAGCGCGCTAGTTTATTAAGAGCCTATTCACTCAGAAAACCTGAGCGAATAGGAAGGAAGACGGCAGTTGAGCGAGGTGATGCAATGTTAAACCCGACAACACGACCAACAATGCTGTGCCAAAGGGAGATTGATCTGAAGACCCTCCACGACCAAACTCCCAACCCAACAACATTAGGCGCATCGTACCCGGCACACATCGCAACACAACTGCTCAGACCCGTCCTCCGTACGGCTTTACCAGACATCATGCCGGAACACGACAAATCGCTTGGCGGCAAGGCTTTGTCTGGTGGGTGGTAACTTCTGCCGGCGGCCAAATATTTATTTATCCATTCGTTGCGTGAAAAAAGGCTATTGAATAATATTTTAATGTCACCAATGGCAAAATTACGGAGACAGTGGTATTGCAGCGCGGCGTCTTCGACGAAGTTGGAAGCGAGATCTTTTCCAAGTACCCACTCTTAGGCCCAGTGTCATTTATTTATAAAAAAAAAAAGGCGTGTGGCACTCGGAGACTGCCGCGGTAAAGCTATTGCATAGCCTTTTTTTATCAACTATAACTTGCAATTATAATTATTTATTTATTTTATTTATACAGTAAATTTTCCTTTGTTTTTTTTTCTTTGATATCAATTCAAGTTTTCTTTCTGTTTTGTAATTTATTTATTTTTTACCAGCAACGTCATCAAAAGAGTGCGAAAAATGGTGACGATTAAGCGACTAAACTATATTCAATGTTTTCTGTTCGACTTTGATAAAGAGATAGAAAGAAGCTAAGCAATAGCTTAAAAATGACGTCATGTTCGTTATCACACCCATGTCAGAATGTCATGAAATATGATGTCGGCCATCTTGGATTTCAAAAATGAAATCATTTTCGTGATCAGCACCCTGAGTTTTGGCGGGAAAGTCAAGCTGAGTGTCACGCTCGTTTTTCATTGGACTTTTAAAATTATTTATAGTGTTGTTTACTAAATAAAAGTGCGTGATTTATGTAGTAAAAAGTGCATTTAGTAAATAGTTCATAAAGAACAGTGAAATATCGCTGTATAGTGGCCACATCATGACTTTGTCCCAAACCTCACTCGTAAGACGGGTCACGCGGCCGTCTTTTTCGACATGAATAATTCATAATTACGTGGCGTTGGCTAAATGCACAAACCGTGCGAAGCCAAAAAATAAAGAAATAAAGAAAAAACCCATGAAATCTATTATATTATCACTCGAGTCAGTAAGCATGTAAAATGAGAAAACTAACATAGAACGATCCGTGTGAGAACTAAACGATCACTATTACACAACAACACTGATACCTTTGAGAAAGCGGACTTCCTCTACAATAGGGCAATTCCTCCGTAAGGTCTGTCTATGCTATTACTTATAATCTCTGTCATTGTGTGCTGTTTCGGTGCAATCGCAAGACCGGCCGGGCACTGAGGGGCAGGCAAGACAGCTATAGTATCCTTATGACTCCACCAACTGGTATTTCGTTGACTCGGAAACGGCGCACAGGGAGCACCACGAAATATACTCAAAGACTCCGAGGTTCTTTTTCAATATACCCCACTGTTTTGTCGTGGTGGCCTAGTGGTTAAAACACCAGCCTCTCAAGTATGAGTGCGCGGGTTCGATTCCAGGTCAGGCAAGTACCAATGTAACTTTTCTAAAGTTATATGTACTTTCTAAGTACCTATATCTTGGACACCAATGACTGAAGGCGAAGGAAAACATCTTGAGGAAACCTGGGCTTTATAAGTCTGAAATCGCCAACCCGCATTGAGCAAGCGTGGTGATTACGCTCAATCCTTCTCTGTATGAGAGGAGATCTGTGCCCAGCAGTGGGACGATAAAAAGGTTGTTGATGATGAACGGCGTCGGTGTCGAATTATTTGTTATCAATTTAATGTTTTCGAGCTGATCTTTAGAAACATAATCACTTCTGATTGCGTTAACATCTGACCGTAGAATTAATAAATCCTTCATCAACTTCTTTACGTACGTTCTACGTAGATAAAGCAAACTGGTGGCAATTTGTGAAGGTCATATGCCACAAAAACTGGGATTGTTCGGGATCCGTGATTTTAAACACCATAATCGTATATTTTAGGTCTTTCTGCTTTTTGTTCTTACGCCTCGATACATGTTTTTGTCTTGTCTTCGTAGAAACAAACAATAACTTTTTTGCCTCATCAATGTCTTCCTCAGAAAAAGCCGACGAGCATATTTTTATTAAACTTTCGTTGTTTCGTTTCGGAGATAACAATATTCAGTTGCGCGCGCGCAATCTTAGCGAGCGGTCGAGTTAACTATTTACGACTTTGCGCTAGGAACTTTTTTTCGCTTACCCTCATTTTTATTAATTAATGTTTTTTGATGAGTGAAAATGTAGAATTTTGTGATTCAAGTGGAAGTGAGATAGTGGAGGGGGAATTTGAGTTCGAGAGTGAGCAACAAGCTAATAATTTAAATATGGAGCTGGAAAAAAATACGAACTTAAATAGAGAGCAACAAGTTTTACCAGAGAAGAGAAGCAGACAAGAGGATGATGAAGAAATAATAGAAGATGATGATGGGTTCAGAACCATAAAACGTGGAAATAAACGACAAGCACGAAGAAATTCAAAAACTTATGAAGAAGCAGAATTGAGATTTTCAAGAAATAATTTGAAACCCAAGGAACATATTGTGTGTATTACATCCAAAGAAAAACTGCCGAGACAGTTTGGAATGGCAAAACTTTTGAGATCTCATAATGTAGAAAACATTATAAAATTAGTGTACAAAAACCCTTACAGGGTTTTAGTATATTTTGACAACAAAGAAAATGCATTAAAAATGATAAATCGTGAAAATATATTAGGCAACTTGGAGTGTAATATTAATATAGTAGGCGAATCATCATTATGTTACGGTCTACTGCGGCAGGTGGACTTGGAAATGGAAGACACAGAAATATTAGAAAACCTTAAATGTGATTTCGAGATTTTAGCTGTAAAACGACTGAAAAGACAGGATAGCGACGGTAAATGGGTAAACTCTGAAACAATCCGTCTATGTTTTAAAAGTTGCAAGCTACCGTTATATGTATATGGTTTTTTATGCAAATTCCAAGTAGAACCCTACATTTTTCCAGTGTCACAATGTTCAGTATGTTGGCGTTATGGACACCTTTCAAGAATATGTCCCTCAAAAAAAGTAATATGTCCTAAATGTGGAAATAATCACGCTAATTGTGAGACAACTAATTTTAAATGTATAAACTGCAAAGGTTCACATATGGCAATGAATAAAATATGTCCTATTTTTTTGAAAGAAAAAGAAATTCGAAAAATTATGTCGGAAAAGAATTGTAACTATTGGGAAGGATTAGAATTATATAATATTAAAAGAAAAACACAGGAAAATAATAAAATATATAATGAGGATATGAGTAATAATGAAACACATACACAGTTTTTGCAAACAGAATGCACTCAGAACACAGAACTAAGACGAACATATAGAGACGTAGTGGTAACAAAAGCTGTCATACATGAAGAAATGATTGTATCTGAAGAAACGGAATCAGATGATAGTCAAAGTCTAGAAAATAAAACTAATACACTGTCCGAAAACTTGAAAAAGAAGAAATCACGTAGTAAGAAAACAAAAGGAGGGTGTCATGGCCAGGAAAACTCACAAAAAAATATATCCGAGGTTGAAAAAACTAATAACAAAGGTGACACACAAAGGGAAACAGGTGAACGCAAAGATTACTTTTATGAATTATATAAAAAAATTAAAGAAGTATGTATGTCGAATGATAGCTTTTCTAATAAGTTAGGATTAATTGTCAAAATAGTGGTCCGAGATTGCTTTAAAATATTTTTTAAAATAATAAATGGTAAAGATGTTTTAACCCAATTACTATCGTTCTTTAATAATGGATAATCATAATATTAGTGCCTATTTTGTGAACATATTGCAATGGAATGCTCAGAGTTTAAGACCTAAAGTTCCTGAGTTTCAAGCTTTATTAAGTCAGGAGAAAATTCATATAGCTTTAATATCTGAAACTTGGTTGGAACCCGATTCATTATTAAATATAAGTGGGTACAATGTTTTTAGAAACGACCGAAGCGATTCGTATGGTGGAGTCGCTATTATAATTCATAAGTCAATTAGAGTACAGTTAGAAACTTTAAATAATAACAACCCAGGAATAGAAATAAAATGTGTTAAACTTTTAAATTATAAGGAAATTAAGAATATTATCTTGGTATATTGCCCTTCTTCGGTACATACTATTCAATCTGACTGGGACTTAATTTTCACTAAATATAATAGTAAATGCTTAATTGCTGGTGACTTCAACGCTCACCACTACAATTGGTCCTGTAAATCAGATACAAGGGGTATGATGATTTTTGACGCTGCATTGGATATGGGATACATCTCGCTTAACAAAAGGGTAGGTGACTACACACGAATTAAAATGGTCAATGGTTATTTACAAAAAACTTCCCCTGATATTACATTTGTTTCCACGGACTTAGCTTGCAAATTTGAGTGGTATGTATTGAATGAAAATCTGGGCAGTGATCATATGTGTATTAAAATTAAAAGTAATTATATGGAAACAACATATATAACTAAAAAACGTAAATATAAATCGGCGAACTGGGAGAAATATACCAAAACTTTAGAAGAAACAATGTTACCATATTGTGATAAATTTGATGTTCAACGAAATTATGACTATTTTATTAATATCATTAATAGTGTGGCTGATAAATATATACCGTACACAAAACATTGCACACATTATAGACCGGGATTCCAACCAAAGTCTTATTGGAATGAAACACTCTCAAAATTAGTAGCTGAAAGAAGGTTGGCACTCAGGAATTTTAGGTCAAATCCTACCCCCTTTAACTTAAACATTTTAGAAGAAAAGACAGCAGTCGCTAAGAAAGCTATTAGTAAAGCTAGAATAAATGAACGTCGTAATTTTTATACAAGCATTGATGAGTCTACAACGATCTCCGAAATGTGGAAGCAAATGCGATGGTTGAAGGGGCGTAGGTCAACTAAATCATACCCGTCAAGGGACCAGAAAGTTTCCCTAATCTGTGATTTAGCTCCGGATTATGCATGCTATGAGAAACCAACATTTCAATCTTCAAACACACAATTGGAAATCCCTATAAAATTACATGAATTGTGTAATTTGCTAAAAACTAAGGATACAGCACCTGGAGGGGATGGAGTATCCTATTCGATGATATTTAATTTACCAATTATTGGTAAAACATTTTTAGTAAAGTTGTATAATGATATTTTAAACACAAGTGTGGTACCTGTACAGTGGCGTGACATAGTATTGATGCCTATTCCTAAACCAGCTACTCCTTCGGACAGCAATCCAAAATTAAGACCTATCTGCCTAATATCATGCTTGTGTAAGATATTCCATTCTATACTGACAAAACGCATTGAATGGTTCATAGAAAAAAACAATATTTTATCTCAATACACGTCGGGCTTTAGAAGAGGGCACTCATGTCAAGATTGCTTAACAAGACTGACTACACAGATTCAATTAGGTTTCTCTAAAGGTTATGCAACTGTTGCGTGTTTTATAGATGTTGAAAGTGCATACAATAATGTAATAATTAATGAAATGTTATTGATTTTAAATAGGGTCGGGATCGGGAGCAAATTATGTTCTTATTTGTGGAATTTTTTGAATGAAAGACATCTTAAAATTATTGATGAGTTCAATGAAAATGACTCTATGATTAGATATACAAGTTTAGGTTTAGCCCAGGGTGACCCTATTTCACCGATTTTGTTTAACATTGTAACATCTAAATTATTCTCAAAAATAAACAATGTATATATGTGCCAATACGCTGATGATTTTGTCTTGTATAGTACAGATAAAAATCTTTCAGTTAGTACAAAAAAATTACAGGAAGCATTAGATACCATTTCCTCCTGCTTAAGTGAATTGGGATTAAATTTATCAAATAGCAAATCAAAACTATGTATTTTTAGCAGGGGATTTAAGAGGCAAAATGTTGCATTGAAAATAAACAAGCATTCCTTAGAATTAGTGGATAGCTATAAATATTTGGGGTTATGGCTAGATAGATCGTTGCGATGGGGACGTCATATTAATGAGGTAGTCAGAAAGGCACAGAAATACTTAAATATTCTCAAAGTTCTGGCAGGTACTTCTTGGGGTATACACCCCAAACATTTACGTAGAATATATATAGCGATAGTCAGAAGTCGTCTAGACTACAGTTGTTTTATTTATGACAACAGTGCAAATTCACATTTATATAAATTACAGAAAATACAAAATCAAGCACTGAGAATTATTGGTGGTTTCATAAAATCTACGCCAATACACACCATGGAGAGTGAGCTATGTATTCCGCCATTGCATATTAGGAGAAAATTCCTAGCCTACAAATATGGTGTAAAATCCTTATCTGGGACTAACAATGTAACTATAGAATTATTAAAAAAATTAAATACATTTATTACCAACAGTTATTGGACACGAAAAAAGATTCCATTACTTGTGACTGTTATAAATGAAATCGAAGATCTTCAGGGTGCTTCGTCCTCACCATTGGAGATGTATACCTTAACAACATGGGTAACTTATATTGATACCAATAAAATAATTTCGGTTGGTTTAGATAGCATGCATCGAGCTAAAGATGTTTATGAAATAAATATTTTAAAACACAGTGTAATTAAAGAATTAATTGAGAAATATGCTGATTGGGTAATAATTTACACAGATGGTTCTTTGAGCAAAAAAGGTAGGGGAGCTTCATTTTATGTTAACACTCAAGAAAGCACTAGTGGATGTTTTAAAGTTATAGGAAATGTATGTATCATGTCGCTGGAACTTATTGCGATCTCAGAAGCACTATCATATATAAAAACAATTGATGACAATAAAGCTGTTATATGTTCAGACAGTAAGAGTGCCTTATATCATATAGCTCGATGCGCCTCTAAAAAATTAAAAGTATTCTATAAATAATTTAAAAGTCCAATAAAAAATTAGCGTGACATTCATCTTAGCTTTTCCGTTAAAACGAAAAGCTATTTTATAAAAACACTACTAAATTAATTTGAATAAAAGTACTTAATAATTAATCATATGAAAAGTTTTTAAGGTAGCCATGACAACGTCGATGACGTCTATGACATATCTCTATAGAAGACCTATTTCAGAGAGAAAATTAATCGCAAGTTTAGCACATCGCGACTATCAGTAACATGGCAAGTGTGTAGAACTGAGTTCGCGCCCTGCAATATGCATGCTCTTTTTGAAAATCTATAAATTGTTTTCAAAAGATGTAGTCGCACGCACACAAACATACCGTGCCGAAGACTGCCGAACTGAAACGACGTTAGACGATGTACGGCCTTCAAGCCACACCTCAGTGCCCGTCGGAGTGGGGAGCGTGAGGTTTTTTCGTTACGGAATTTCTGGATTCGGTCCCCGCGCTCAAGGCCCGCGATAGAAGCTATGCAATAGCTTAAAAATGATTGCATTAAAATGATTTGATTTTGATTTGATTGCTTGCTCCTTTCCTAACATTAATTTATCTCCATCTAGACATTCAACAGCGTTATAGATAGTTCAATCCACGAAGACGCGCCCCACTATTTCTCCTAACCGTTTATAGTATATGTGTGCAAGCATCCGTCAATGTTTGAGTGTTATCCGTACACAATAATTATCTATGAGTGCACACCCACACTACAATAAATTGACTAATCAGGAGAGAGCGTCATGGTCAAAGTGAAAGATGCTCTACTTCAATTTTATACTCTTTACCCGACTGCAAGGAAAATTGAGGTGTGGATATTTTATGTGATTATTAGTTAATATACGATTATAATACCATTTTTATATAATAATAGGAGGTAATTAGAGACATAAATGAAATACGTGAAAAAGTTTTATGGAACTTTTTTTATTGAAATAAAAATCGTCAATCACTAGTTTCAGAAATGTCTGATTCAGATTCTGAAGTATCACTGACATTTATAATAAAATTGAAATCAAGATCACAGTGTCTCATGTATTCGTCTTCTATTTTTTCCACGTGCTGACAAGTATTGAACCAGACATCTTTATTTACTCGATCAAATGCTTCATTTAAAATGGGCATAATCGAAGTGTAGTTTTGATTGATATTGCGGCTAGCAACGTCGTTTTTTACAATACCCCAAATGTTTTCGATTGGATTTAACTCTGGGTGATAAGGAGGCAGCCGAAGCACTGTGAATCCATATTCCTTTAATAATTCGTCAACTCTGTACTTGCGGAAGTTTTCTTTGTTTTTTAATATAAGGTCATAAAGTTCAGGCTTTTTGTAGGTTGGTACAAAATGGATATTTTTTGCATTCAGCCAAGTCTGCATGTCTAATTTGTTGGAGTTGGATGTGGGTATTTTTTCCGAACTAGTATTGTGATAGGCTGCATTATCCAAGACTACCACGGCATCATTTGGGAGATTTGGTATTAGTTTCTCCTTAAGCCACTTTAAGTAATTATCCGAGTTCATATTATCGTGGTAGTCTCCGGATTTGATCTCTGCTCTGTACGTTAACAACGCATTTGGTACGAAACCCTCAGCACTTCCGGCATGTACTATAATTATGCGCACACCCTTTGTTAAATTTTGTTTCATTGCTGTTTTAGAGCCTTTGTCGGCCCAAGATTTTTTTTGCACGTGGTTGGTATGAATATATGATTCATCTGTGTACACTATAGGTCTACCTGCATTACGAAAAGATTTTACCTGTTTTAAATATTTCAATCTTAACATTTGAATATCATGTTTTTCGGTTAGGACCTTCCTATTATTCTCAGTTTTTCTCCATTTATAACCAAGCTTAAGTAACAATGTTCTTAGGGTGGTTCTACATCCATTAAATTGTATACGGTCTTTCAAAATAGTATTAAGTCGTGATAATGTTGGAAATTGATGATGTTCTTTATGGCAGTTTTGGATAGTTCTTCGGACTACACCAATATCAAATTTGTCTAAATTAATTTTTCGTGGTCTTACCCTTCTCTTCTTCATAGGTGATGTAAAAATAGAAGCACTTCTGCCTGCTAAATTCGAATGCGACGTACTCGCTTCATTTTTAGAATCAATATCCATTTCCGTAGTCGGCTCTGTTGTACGCTCTTCACTTTGGACTACAGAAACTATCGCATCCGTCTCCATAGTTATATTAGACTCCATAGTAGATACTGTAGTTTGCTTTATTGTCTCAGTATAAGCCTTTCTTTCGCGTAGAATTCTAGTCACTGTGCTTTCAGATATTCCAACAGCCTGTGCGGTTCTCCATCGAGCATCAGTGAGTTTTTCTGCAAAATTTTGACTTGCTTCTTTTTTCATGAAATCGTAAACTTTAGAAATAATTTCTCTTGCCTACAATTAAAAAAAAAAATAAAAAGAAATAACATTAGTCTTACTTTTAAATATAAAATGAAGTCTAGTTAGTAAAATTTAATTTTGAATTAAACTACTTTTCTTTTATTATTTTATGTGTTTCGTAACAATAATTTACATACCTGGCTTTTAAGTACAACACGCTGAGATTTTTTCGACATTTAAAAAAAATATAAAGTAGAGCAACTTTCGTGTCGAGTCTGGATTTTGAAATACAGGTTGTACTACTTGTGTGCATCGAACCACTGACGGTCCGTGACTGACGCTCGGAGAAAACTCCCCGCGCCCCGCGATCCCCTCAACCTAAAATTGGTGGGGCGCGTCTTCGTGGATTGAACTATCTATATCCTGCGATTTATTTAGGTAGTGAAACCTCTTTTATGGAATATCTCAAAACATCCTATTTAACATTACAATTTTTGCGTTGCAACTTTCAAATTGTCGCATCATCAAATCATTGCTATATTGTTATACTCTTTGTGTTAAAACTCTTTTATCAAGTCTTGCAAAATGTCAAATATAATCGTCAAATTATTTTGCCCCATTTGTTTCATGTTTATTTGGTGGATTCTCATAGTTCGAAATATTTACAAACCTCAGGTGGTTCCTCCACCGAAGTTGATCGATTAGTGCTTATAATTATTTACTTTGATTTTCTAAATTATTACTAGGAAACCCAAAAATGTACTGTCCCAACAAGAATTCGTATCTGCAGTTGCCAACGAGCGTAGACCCCAAGCTGATCAACAAGACGGTTCGACGCGCTATGCGGAAGACCCAATTTGATCCTCACGATGGTAAATAAAGTGTAAAAATTAGGCACACATATCTCGAACACTTTTTTACCACTATTCTCCATGCCATATCCATGGGACGTAGTGGTACCTAAATAAAGTGATACGAAGAAACTACAAGTCTGATTTCTTTATTCATTAAAAAGCACACTTTTTCTTTTCATTACATCTTGTTGTACGCAAGTTGCTCTATATCAATTGCTTTTACAAAATAGGAATCAATTTATTGCTCTGTTTATTAAATATATAATTTTTGGTAATATAGCGGCAGTCTTATGAAATGGTTTTTCACCATTTAGAACTACCACCAGCGCAAAGACTGTCGTCTATGCAGCCATCCCTGTACGCTCCATGGGTGGACATCACGCGAACTCGTTTGGGCTTCGATCGCCTCGGACTCCGCATTATCAACAAGGATATCACCTCGGAGGATAGCTTCATTAAACTGCAAGCGATTCATACTTTACTAGATCAGGTAACTTATAATACAAGTATTATTAAATCTACTTTCCGAGAATCATTCCATCTCCACTGCTCCCAGAGCGGTGATGGAAAACATCGTGAGGATACCACAACGCAATGGACCCGTATGGTGAGTTTCCTTCTCGAAGAGAAGAAGTGTATGGATCGCCCTGAAGGCACGGTGGAGCATACGGTGGAGGTCTGCCCGGCTTGGGTAGAGCATCGCTGTGTCCTCGCGTCCGACCTTGGTCCAGGCCATGATCCGGAGCGAGAGTGCATGGCAGGCCGTCACCTCCTTCAGCGAAGCAGTGATGCTGGCAAAGGAGGAGGCGGAGCGCGTGAGGCAGCGGGAATCCCAGCGTACTCACGCCACTAGCCGCCGCAGGAGACGCCCTGGTCGGGAGAAGACATCGAACTCCCGGCCACCGTAGGCGCGGGCTTGGGGCGGTGAGCAGTGGGCAGCTCGCCGCCCGCGTTGAGTTTCACGCGCGCCTCAAAGAGATGTCAGCATATCGTGACGGGGTCCACGAAGACCAATGCCTCCTGGGTCAGAGTTGCGGGTTGTTTCGCCTCTCATTTGGGACTGGTATAGTGCCCAAGTCCTGGAAGCTTGCCAACGTGCAGCCCGTGCCCAAAAAGGGTAGTCGTGCCGATCCTAACAACTATCGACCGATTTCGATCACCTCCATACTTTGCAAAATTATGGAGCGTGTATTGAACTCGCGCCTTTTGGCATACCTGGAAGGTCACGATCTCCTCAGTGACCGACAGTACGGGTTTCGCCGCAATCGGTCAACTGGGGACCTACTAGTGTATGCCACTCACTTGTGGGGCGAGGCACTCGGGAGGAATGGGGAAGCAATTGCTGTCTCCCTTGATGTCTCGAAAGCCTTCGACCGGGTATGGCACGCTGGCCTTTTGAGTAAGCTTCCAGCGTACGGCATTTCCCCTAGCCTGACTGGCTGGGTAAAAGACTTCCTGACTGAACGGTCCCTCCGAGTTGTTGTCGACGGATGCTCATCTGAGCCCATGTCGACTAATGCCGGTGTTCCTCAGGGGTCTGTTCTCTCTGCAACTCTGTTTCTGCTGCATATTAACGATCTGCTGATGCCCGGTATCTATGGGTATGCAGATGACAGCACAGTTGTGGAGAGATACCTGCCGGATGCTCGGGCTAGTAGGGAATCAATCCGGTCCGAAAGAGAGGCCATGGTAGAGCGAACGAGTGTTGCACTTCAGGCAGTCTCCGAATGGGGCAATGCCAATCTTGTAGCATTCAATGCCGCCAAAACGCAGGCGTGTCTTTTCACCGCCAAAAGGAGCCCGTTCACCTTGGCTCCTACTTTTCGGAATGTATCCTTGGAGTGTACCGACCGCCTTCAGCTTTTGGGTATTGAGATTTCCTCGAACCTAAACTTTGGGCGGTTCATTGAGTCCAAGGCCAAGGTGGCTGCCAGAAAACTTGGTGTAATCGCAAAGGTCCGGCAGTACTTCACACCAGGGCAGCTTCTAATGTTGTATAAAGCACAGGTCCGTTCGTGTGTGGAGTACTGCAGCCACATTTGGGCTGGTGCTGCTAAGTGTCACCTGGCCACTTTGGATTCAGTGGAGAGGCGTGCGAAGAGGCTGATTGGTGACCCTGATTTAACTCGAGTTGGTCTCCAAAGCCTAGAGCACAGGCGTAGAGTAGCCAGCCTTTCGGTGTTCTATAGGATACATTCTGGGGAGTGTGCGAAGGAATTGCACGATTTAATTCCCCCATCTCCGTTCCACCATCGGACGACCCGTCGTACGGCGAGTTTCCACCCTTATGTTGTTAACACCTCTACGATCCGGACGAAGCGTTTCGCCTCCTCCTTTATACCGCGTACATCGAGGGACTGGAACAATCTGCCGGCGGCGGTGTTTCCGTCGGACTACAATTTGAGTGTCTTCAAGGCTAGAGTGAATAGGCTCTTAATAAACTAGTGCGCTTTACCATCAACGATTGCGTCACTGCTTACCATCAGGCAGAATTGCGGTCAAGCGCTGGTTTATAATTTAATAAAAAAAAAAAAAAAAAAAAAAAAAAAAAAAAAAAAAAAAGAAACAGTGACTCTGGCCGTCGCACAGGCATGTGAAGAAACTCGGGTGAGTTTTAGTCAGTAAAAGTGACATGCCCGTCATTTGATGATTTCCTATCCCAAACAAAAAAGAAAAGCGTTTCTGAATTGAGATACTGATGCTCGTGACTACACATTACACCGCCAACCTAGGGCTACCACACCTAGATCCCCATCTGCAAGTTATATTTTCAAATGTCACTCACTCCTAGTGTTCATAAACAGATAGGTACGGAAAGAACAAATTGATCAATATGCACTTGCCGAACTACTTGTCATAAGTAGTTTGTGCAAACACTTTTCGTCAATCTGATTTTTTTAAAAGTTCAGAGTTTTCTGTCTGACTACATTAAGATGAACGGCCAAAAGAAACTCAGTGGGTCAAAACTCACATGGTTACATTATTTCGTTCGTGTACTTACTAAATTCACCCTATCTCCAACAGGTTCAATTATCAGAAAACGCCGTTTTCCTTATCAGTCTGAACGTCACATTTAGACTTGTAGAACTGCTGGAAGATCGCGACCCCATCATCAGGGAGAAGGTTTGCCTCATCCTCACACATCTCAGTAACTACTACCAGGGCAGGACCCGGATCCTGAGCGATACGACCGTCATAGACCGTCTCATGTTCCTGCTGTTGCGAGATCGAAAAGAAATAAGATACGCTGCGGCCAACTGTCTAAGAAACCTAACTAGGTATTGCAATAGTTGGGAAACCATTACAGGAAACGATAAAATCATCGAAAACCTCCTCAAAGTGATCAAAAATGACCATGTAGGTATTGTTCTATTACATTTGGAGTCTCTGAACAATTTGACAGACTGGGAGCCTACTAAGGCATTAAAACTTAATGCGTTTCAAGTGATGTTGGAATTAATGTCATACGAAGACAATAGGATAGTAATAGCTGCAATGAATGGCATGAGACAGCTCTGTAAGCACAGCATAGGTAAGAAACTAGCCGATAATTACGACATGATGAAATTTTTATTGCCTTATTTATATTCAGAAGATCTACATATCATTATCAGCGTTCTGGGTTTAATGAACTACACTTCACTAACGACCATGTCAAAATGGCGGACCAAAGAGTTCGTATCCCAATTGAGTTACCGTCTGGTAGATTTGAGCGTGATCTACGACGTTCCAGTACTGCAGTTAAGAGCTATGCAAGTGTTGATCAACTTGTGCGATAGTCCTGATTTCAGACTTTACGTTAAAAATAACTTGGGGACGAAGATCGTTGAGAAAATACAGATACGGAAACCTGAACAGTGGGATGGTACCACAGAGACCAAACATTACGGAGTTGACATTGGGCATTACTATAGGACGAGATATTTAGGGAAAGTGGAGAATATCAAGGTAGATCTCGGTGACAATGTGGAAGCTTTGAATGTACAAAGCTATTTAGCTCTTGTCACGGCCACGAAGGAAAATCTGATCAAGAAAATGAACCTCAGATCTTACATTGACTAAGAAAATGACAGGAAAAATTACTGCCGCTAAAGTTTTTTAATTTTGTTAATAATGTTTTATTCAGAATAAGTTTTTGTTATGGTATTATAATCATTATTGAAACGCAAAATATTTTATAATAAGCATTTATTTTATAAATTATATGAACTACAATATTTGAGCTAGGCATTTGGTTTTTTATTAAACACGTTTTATGCCTCGTGGCATACTTAAAGCTATTTACATTCAGTCGGTTCGACAAATCATAAATTATTATCTACAAGTAACAGGTTTCGATATTACATCGTATGTGAAGATATATATGGTAAAATAACAGGAAGAAGGGATGCAGAAATACGATTGAAATAAAACTCTGGGCACAAAATGATAAATATGGATTATACCGGTTATCCTTCCCAAAAATCCATGCGTGTCCAAAAATCCACCCTAGCCCTAGTAGGATCAACGTAATTCTTATGTATAGGGTGGATTTTCAAACACGCGTGTTAGGGTGGATTATTGGGAATGTAGTCGTGGTAAAAAAAAAACTATTATTCCATTTACACATTTTTCTTTTGAAATAAATTTAATTTATTGTTCGTTTGAATATTAGCAAGTGAAGTTACCATTGGATTAAAATTTATGTAGAAAAATATTGCAATTATAAAAAAAAAAAAACTGGATATTTCGTTGGCGCGTACTATTATTTTGAAAGTCCTTTAAACGCTACATTTACTAGTTGGGTTTTAATCGTTAAAAATGTTTGTACCGTTGGACATAGTCTGTCCCCAAATGGGCCCGGGAAGGCGGCCATATATTCGGTAAATAAAAAAATAAAACGAAAAAAAAATACTGCATACCAATTCAAGAAATACAGATATGCTGTACAAAATAAATGTAAACGATATATATACAAAGAGCAGAGTAAATAAAAGTACATTTTTATTGATATAAAAAGTATAAATTAATACCTAACATATTGTTTTGTAGGGATACTCGTAAATACTGTAAGGGTTTCAAATTAATGTTAAAAATATTTTTTGTGCAACATTACATAAATCAGAAGGTTTATGCGTGATACAATTATAAATACAGACATTGCGTTAGAAATTATCAATTACAATTTGAGTAATCTATTTATTCTTAGAGCTATTACGCCGTCGACCAACGAGCGACTCAGTCCCTTAGTAACTATTTAAACTACAGTAACCGAGTCGCCGGCGACCAGTCGACACTGCGTAAATGTAGTGACACATCTGCGGAACGTACGGCGCCGAAAACTCAGCGGCTGAAGTGTCAATCGTAATATTCAGTTGTGACATGACAAACCAAACGGTCAAAACGCGGTGTCTTGTACAGCGCGCTACGCAACGGAAAGTTACGCGGCGTCATCGTCAGTCTGTCTGTGTCGACGCTTTATGGTGTGCGGTTTTTGGGACGTACCTGAATTGCCTAGAAAAATGGATTTAATTAGAATATTAACCCTTAGAGAGGGCTTAGAACACGTTGCCGCTCTTCGTTACCGCCACGCGCGCGATGCTCAACACACGCTGAACGTTCAGCTACGCCCCCCGAACTTTGGGTCGCGCAACGCATCGCGTGATGCGTCGCTTGCTATGCAAAATACATTAAATGTGTTTTAGCTGAAAAACCGCCCGAAAGAAGGTTAGGCCCTACGCTGAACGCGGCGTAATTGCGGCTGATGTTTCATAGAGTACTTGAAATACATTACGAGCGTATTTAGCCGAACTTTCGACGCCGTACATTCTGCAGATGTGTCGCGACACTAATGGCTCTTTAGGCATGACAGATACACTTCACGCGTTTAAAATACATGAGAAAACTATTTGTATCCAACGTTACCTTTTTGTTTTTCCCACCTTAGAGCAAGAAGTAGAAAGTTAGTGTAGTGGTGTTATCGACATTTTTTTATCGATAACAAAACCATTTTTTTAACAAACCATGCACCTTCATGTTTCACTGCATTGGACATGTAAGCTTTCTTTTTTGCTAGTGTATGGTAACATTTCTTTATTACATGAGTCTCCTGTTGCGTCCAGTAAATAAAGTATTAACTTAGCTAATTTGTTGAAAAGTGGCTATTAGGTATAACCTTAATAGAGTTCATACAAATGAGTAATAAGTAGTATTCTATTTACATATCTAATTATGATATCTATATTTTGTGAGTATGTTATTTAAAAGTTAACTCTAAAATGCAGTTCTATTACCTACTACCTAAGTTTGGTATTTGCATGAATCTACATATTTATGGATTAATTTGTAGTTTAGGTCTTTTTTTACATAATTTTTACATCAATACAATTTTAAATCTAACTTTTATATTTTTTAGTCTAGCCAATTATACTATTTTTTTTAAGTATACGAAAAAATTAAGGGTAATTTTTATTATTAAATCTACAACATTAACTGCATTGATATAATGACACCTAGCGGAATTCAAAAAACTGTCCATTGGCTTAATCACAAATTACATCTACAGACACTTTGAAACTTCATGAAAATGACAATTTATTCTAATAGACCACAGAGACCGCTCGATAATTACGCTCACACGCAACATTTTTCCAATAAGTAATTTATCTATGCTGTCTTTTATAATAAGTTAGCGATCACCAATTGATCGAATGTTCTAGAAATCATAATATTAATTAAGGCAATCGTACACATTACGCCCACTGCAACGCAACGCAAAATAACTAAATCATTTACAGTCTGATTTTTGATTTGCTAGACTGAAATTACACTTCTCGATCTTAGAATAGAAGCATTTGGTCGTATGTATAGATGTGACGACCTATACTCAATGCTACAAAGATCGAGAGATTTTTTATAATTATAGTAAATATTTTAGTTTATAGCTATCATTTTAATCTAGCCAATGAAAAATAAGAGTTCACGTAGATTCATTTATTTTTATTATTAAACACAGTTTTTGTTCGAGTTTAACAGGCAACATCGATAATATTTTATGTCTCTGGCAACACCGCGTAAATGTAATCGTTGCAGCTCGACGCAATGTGCACGAACCTCATAACAGCAAAACTTACGTTTACATCACTGAAATATTAAAATTACATACCTATAATAATAGCTTACAAAAAAATCTCACTTTTAATTGGTAGACTATATTGCAATCGTCCAGTTGAGGGAAACATCTCATTTTGGGAAAAAACAATATGGTGGCGTCAATTGCCACATAATGCCGTTCTCACTGGCAGTTTTCTATATACAGTAGCTACAACACAAAACACGTGTTGTAAACGCAAAAACAAAAACATCACAATATGAAATATCAGACATCTAATTTTTTTACAATTATAGTACAAATCATTAACTATTAAATCACATACTGACCACTAGTTATTAATGCAAAGCTGTTGTATCTTCTGCCAGATGCTCAAATGACACATGAATTCAGACAAACGTGTTATCTGGAATACGGTCCTGCTTGTTAGATAAACAAACTTGCAGATAGTCGTATCTTCTGCTGCATACTGTAAAGACACTTGAGACATCACACAATGTCGTGTCTGCGAGACATTTTAACATCTAACTGCAGGACATTTAAACGTCATATTCAGAACATTTAAACGTCATATTCACAGGACATTTAAACGTCATATTCAGAACATTTAAACGTCATATTCACAGGACATTTTAATGTCATATTCACAGGACATTTTAATGTCATATCTGTAAGACATTTGCAATACTGTCATTCACAGGTAACCTTACTTCACTAATACAACAATGATACTGGAATTTACACATAATGTCTTGCTAGTAGTAACTACGTCCTGCTAATCTGAGCAGGATTCAGTGTACTGCACATACTCGTAGAGCGCTTTGCACAGATCGTGCAGAGTTCGGTCTCACCTGCCGCCGCCGCGCTTATTGAGAGGGTCGTATACTTCCGCTTCAGAGTCTATCTCGTCTTCGGAGAGAGAGAGGGAGCCACCTACCCGCCGCGTGCGCAGGCCCTCCTGTAATTTGAGATTGCTTAGTTTGAAATTAATGTACTGATTTGTAAGTAATACGGATGGTTAATCAAATGACGTGAAAATTGTTATAAAATTGTTTTAGTAAATAACTGTTTTAATCACTCTTAGTAATATATGCAAATGTTAGTTTTGATATTATTTTTTTAACGAAACAAGCATTTAGTCTTTGTTTATTTTAGTTTTCCTTTACCGAATAAAAAATAAAAAATGACAAATTAAAATTTTGATCTTGAAAAGGCAGTTTAGTGGTGTAGGAAATATATGAATTGCATGCAACCCAACGTTCACTTCATCAGCTTCTACATATTTACAAAATGACAATCAAAATTTCTTGTTAAATGCACAATATACCAAACACTGCATTAATCCATTAATAATCCCGTAAACAAAATTATTAAACTTAATTTGTTTTTATTTTTTTTATTTTTGCCCTACACTTGGAATTACTCCTGTATCGTACAAACACTTAAATTCACATACGCAAACAGCCAGACCCGAAATGACTACTTGTAGGTGATACAAATATTTGTTCCGTGCTGAGATTGAACCCGCGACACGCAGCGCACCAGTCAATGGCTCAGGCACTACACCAACCATGTCGTCACGTAACTATTTTTAAGACTGATTTACACGGTACCATTTAATTTCCTATGGCATACAATAAAATTGATGCAACAGCTGACTTGCATCGTCTTCTAAATAGTGTTTAGACAATGCAACTTTTATTGTTGCTTCAATTTAATTGAAGCCATAGGCAATTAAATTGCACCGTGTAAATCAGTTTTTACGTAATTTATTTTAATAGATAAACACTCGTCACAGAAAAATTACCACATGAAAAATTTGATAAATAAAAAACCACGTGACTTAGTTAAAAAATTAACGCATGTTTTATTTCATAAGTTTATGTTAACTATGTACAGTAAGGGTCAAAAGTGTTTTGACACTTATTATTAGAGCAATAAAGTTCAAAAGTGGTAATGCACTTTTGACCCATACTGTATCTAGCCCAATTCACCATTATTTAGCATTTCACCATTTTACCAGGTTTTGTTAGTTAATAAAAGCTTTTATAGAAAAAAATTATAAACACTGAAACTGATAAGTCCTATTTTAATGACACAGATTCTATTCGTTTTATTAAAGCTGCACAAAAGACTGCAGATTCTGAATTTTATGCACAATTCTAGACCATTTGTGCAAACGATATAGGAAAGTTTAAAATATGCATAAATCAGCTTTTAATGTTCCCATCGCTGGGAAACAAACCTGTATTCCAGGGGCAATGGGCTGTGATCTACCACGCGGGCCCAGTGAGCGGTGGTAGAGGTCACATCGCTTCTAGTTTTTATTATAGAACATGGTTTCCTCAAAATGCATTAAAATACGATTCAAGACATATTTTGAACTTTTCTGTCCCGTCTTGTCAATATCAACATCTGTTGTTAAAATAGGACATGACCACAAGCAAAACACATAATTAACAACCAAGCCCGTGACGTCAAAGCTCCCATAATACAAAAAAAAAAGTAAAAAAAAATAAATACACTCTACACCGTATTTCAAACTACAGTGCGGTGCCTTTAAAAATGCCCACCAATTCCGTGTCACTGATCCAAGCGGCGCGACCTCCGTCCATGTTTGACATCTGAATATGCATACGTTTTGGTTCATAATTATTAAATAATAATTATTCAAAAGATTTTAGCAATGTATAGACGCCAGCACATAAAGACACACTACATTCTGACAAACAAGTGGTTTGACAGATTAGTAGATTTTCAATTTGATCAGTAAGGTATTAAGGTCCAAGGCTGACTGGGAAAAAAATTACAGATTCGGGTAGCTTGACCTGCTGTCGTCAGTACAATTTGATATTAATAAATTTCAAAATTGGCCAAATTTCGCACTTTCAATTACTGCGTCCACACTGTATGCTACTTTACTTTTATGCAGGTCTAAAATTCGTCGTAGACTCGAAAAGGCAAGCAACATTTTTTTTTTTTTTTTTTAATTGGGCAATAAGCAAGTATTTAAGATTTATACTATATGGAACCAAATGAAAATATTTAATCTTTTTTTTTTATCATTTCATTACTGTCTCAGAAGGTGCAAACTAAGTTATTGCCTTCGTCATCAACCTTTTTTTTTATCGTCCCACTGCTGGGCACAGGTCTCCTCTCATACAGAGAAGGATTGAGCGTAATCACCACGCTTGCTCAATGCGGGTTGGCGATTTCAGACTTATAAAGTCCAGATTTCCTCAAGATGTTTTCCTTCACCTTCAGTCAATGGTGTCCAAGATATACTTAGAAAGTACATATAACTTTAGAAAAGTTACATTGGTATACTTGAGAGGCTGGTGTTTTAACCCACCACGACCCACCACCACGACTTACTAGGCCACCACGACTATTGCCTTCAAGAGACACGAATTATCAGCTTTTAGATTTTTATTATCATGTATTTAATATATTATATGTACACACGATAGAAGAAATGAAGATAAATGTTAGTTTAATACAGTCTCTTGATTAAAAACATGGCGAAACATGTCAATTTAGATCAGGCGCTGAAAAGTTTAGCTCTGTCAAGCTAAACTAATATTCTTTTATTAGAAAAAGAAAATATTTTAAATTTGATTTGATATTTGATTCATTTCATTCATATAAAGATCACTGGATTTAGTTTTGCTTGTACAAAAACTAAACTAAATTAAAGTTCAGTGATCTTTTTGGGGATTCTTTGAGATCTTTGAGTGAATCGGCGCAAGTAGAAACTAACCAGCAACCTTATAAGTAAGTTAGAGAGGATTTTCTGTCGCGCCGAAAATAAAAATACTACAAGATATCTAGCTAACTAAAGCTAAAAAAATAAGCCACAGCATCTGTATGGACGACAGCTGGTCAAGTTACCCGAAGCCGTCAACCATTCCCAATCAATCTTGAGCTTTAATACTTTAGCAATAAAATTGAGAATTGTAATAGCTCGAAGTGTTGTCGTCTGTACAAGTAAATTACAGGAACTAATAAGGATACTACAGTTCTAGTCCTTTCACAGTTAATTTATCTGACAGCGGCAACCAAATATAGACTTTATTGTAACGAGCCTAAAGGTCAGAATAATTTTGTCAAGCTCCTTATTCAGCAAGCAAATAGTAACCTTATTAGAATATCAATAGAGATCACTTGAATTTGGACAGTGATGCCATATCAGAGATAAAATCATCAGTGAATGGACTAAAGCATACGGAAGAAACTACAGAATATTTATAAGTAAACTACAAGCACTAAAAAGGATACTAAAATTACATTTTTTACATAAGCGTTAATTAAGAATACATTACAAAAAAGAAAAAAAAACGAAATAAGTATTTTTTGCTGAAAACGAGTGTAAGTATCATTGATTTCATTGATATCATCAGTCTTTCATTGATTTTCATACTAATAGTCAAAAATCATGTATCTCTCTTTATAACAAAGCCGTCATAACTTTTTCTTAGGTCGCCATTTGCATAGCATGAATCATCTATGTAGCCTTTTTCTAAATAATGGGGTCGACTTTTAGTCTTCCCAGATGCAAGTAAACAAAAAAGTTTCCTCAACCCAGATATTGATTAAATGGTTTTTAACTCCGTCCTTCGAATGACTGTGTTTATGAATCTTGTCAAATTGTCACAGCGACAATTCTAGTAACTAATAAGAATCTAATTCGCAAAGCACGTATTAGTTTGTATAAAACTATATAAACCGGGTTCGATCCCCGGCCAGGTCATAATGGAAAACGATATTTTCCTGATTGGCCTGGATCTTGGATGTTTATCTATATATGTATCTGTTATAAATATAGTATCGTTGAGTTAGTATCCCATAACACAAGTCTCGAACTTACTTTGGGGCTAGCTCAATCTGTATGATTTGTCCATATATATTTATTTATTTAAACTGGCAAGTGTCCAGTACGCATTCTCTCATCGGCCCCACTATAATTATGGTAACAAATTTCATATACTATCATGTCTAAATACTTATAAATATAGAAGTCGTGTACTCACCTCTAGTATACCAGCACTCGGCTCCGAGGCATACCCCTCAAAGTGTCGCTGGTCTTCCTCATAGTCAGACGATGATGAGGATTCGTTGTCCTCATCGCGGGCAGTACGAACCGAGCACACCATCTGGGCTAAGTCCGTGAATGTGTAGCTGGAAGATGTTTAAGAGTCCTTGTTTACTTTATGGTCGAAAGGGGGGAGTTTATGGGCAGAATATAATGATCATTCATGATTTCATTTCTTATTTGATAAACAAACACGGCACGAAAAACGTTTTACATCATACACACACTTTAAATTTGGGATAGACATAGTTAAATCCTTGCCCTACTACTTACGGTATGAATTATATCAGAGAAACTCGAAATTGGTAATTTCGAAGCAGACTGTCTCTCGCCAGAGTTTTGAGAGTCAATTTTCTTAAGACCAAGAAGTTCCTAATTTTGTTATTGAGTCGAATACACTTTAGGTCTTTCTTCACACCTCTAATTACAGTCAAATGATTGCGACTGGTTGGCATCAGTTGGGATCGTTCGGACCGCCCATCGGTCCGTTCGGTCCAAACGATCCCAAATAGTCGCAATCATTTGACAAAAATCTGTTCGCCGATTAGGGGGCTGGTTTAAACCACTTAAATAGTTATTGAATTATGCACCTAACCATTATAGAAATACAGTTTTTTTAGATAAAAATGGCAGCTTAGTTCGGTACTAAGTTCTTGTTTTTGTATTAAGAACTTTGACTTAACCTCAATAAAATTTGAAATACAAGTACTGACTTAATGGTTGATTCTGGCACTAAAGTTAGATTTTGTTTTGTAATAAGGGGTATAAGTTCAGTCTGACTTGAGAAGGATTGCCATTTGATGCATTTCATTGAATTGAAAATAATGTAGATTCACTTTTGGTGTTCTATGTATTTCCAATATAGTAGGAGTAAGAAAAGTCCCTAGAAATGATCATAAAATACCATGACAACACTCGCAGAACGAACAATAAACTCAACAATCTATTGTACCTATATTGGTTTCCCAAATCGTAAGGTAATTTATAGTTTAGAAGACGGTTGTTATTACAACTACCTTTTTCAACTTAACCAACTGATTTGATACTACCTACCTAGATACGATTGGCAGTTGACCAACTTAAATTGCCCGAATAGTCAAATTACAAATGTCAGTTTCCGGCATTAGTATGAAATGTCTATGATACGACAAAATGAAGTATATTTCAATTTACATACAAAAAAATCCTGACTGTATTATCACTTCACTGTATTTACTTGTACTATATCTAATATATAAAATTCTCGTGTCACGGTGTTCGAACTTAAACTCCTCCGAAACGGCTCGACCGATTTTGATGAAATTTTTTGTGCTTATCCGGTATCTATGAGAATCGGCCAACATCTATTTTTCATCCCCCTAAATGTTAGGGGTAATCCACCCCTAAATTTTTTTTATTATTTATATGGCAAAACAACGTTTGCCGGGTCAGCTAGTATATATATATACAGTATGTTAAGAAAACCCTGTCCGACCCATAAGGATAATAAAGGTTAGGTAAACACATGACCAAATATATAAAATTTTACGTATTCATCATAGTACCAATACAAATGAATTTTGAAATAATCTTTTTTTCCCGCGAATTAATTCCAATTTCCCCGAAATTTGGTAATTTTTAAAAAGTGACAACACCGGTATTATTATGAGCGAATAGCGATGCGACCACGTGCCGCGTGTCCTGCCGCCCGCCCCCCGCTGGCGGCAGGCGAAGGGTGGTCAACGCACATTTATTAAGTTACCTCCTTTTGCGAAATAATATTAATTTTTTTTAGGGGGATTTTTTTTTTAAGTTTAGCCCGGTTTTGTATGCATTAGTAGAATCAGTTATCGATACCTAACAACACCTTCATGGGTCGGACAGGGTTTTCTTAACATACTGTATATATATATATTTTTTTTTTAATATAAATTATAAACTAGCGCTTGACCACAATCCCGCCTGATGGTAAGCAGTGATGTGATCGTTGATGGTAAAGTATGCTAGTTTATTAAGAGCCTATTCACTCTAACCTTGAAAACACTCAAATTGTAGTGTAACGGAAACACCGTCCCTCGATGTACGCGGTATAAAAGAGGAAGCGAAACACTTCGTCCGGATCGCAGTGGTGTCAACAACGTAAGGGTGGAAACTCGCCGTAAACGGGTCGTCCGATGGTGGAACGGAGATGGGGGAATTAAATCATGCAATTCTCTTGCACACTCACCAGAATGCATCCTATAGAAGACCGAAAGGCTGGCTACTCTACGCCTGTGCTCCAGAGTTAGGAGACCGTTTCGAGTTAAGTCTATATAGCCAGCAATACTTGTATTATTTGAACTTTATAATTATTACACTTTTTTTGGGAGTGTATGGTGCATTTTGTATTACTGTGCAAATAATTAGATGAATATTAACAAAATGCGTATGAAAATGATCTAAGGACAATAAATGTTGACCCAGGTTAATTTTGTAATACATACTCCTTGCATCCATTATGTAGTAAACGAAGCAATTCTGTGAGAACGAAACAAGAGGTTATATAATTCCTCACGACACAATTGACAGACATCAGATCAGTTAAGAAAGTTAGCTGTACCATGTCACACCAAAATTTACCAAACCACATAAAAATCTGTTACTTTCCTAATTAATTATGATACATTCCTCGGTAGTAGGCCACAACATCGGCTGCCGGCAGAAGTTACCACCCACCAGACAAAAGTCTTATCGCTGTATGATGTCTGGTGAAGCCGTACGGAGGACGGGTCTGATCAGTTGTGTTACGATGTGTGCCGGGTACGATGCGCCAAATGCTGTTGTCGGGAGTTTGGTCGTGGAGGGTCTCCATATCAATCTCCCTCTGGCAGCATCGTTGGTCGTGTTGTTAGGTTTAATATTGCATCACCTCGCTCAACTTTTTTTGAGTGAATAGGCTCTTAATAAACTAGCACACTTTACCATCAACGATTGCATCACTGCTTACTATCAGGTGGGATTGCGGTCAAGCATTAGTATATAATCTTTAAAAAAAAAACATTTTGGGTAGTGTTTTTTAAACTAGGTCAACAAAAAGTACCCTCTAGGTTTTGATGCCCTTACATAATCAGCCTAGACTATTCCCACTGTTGGGACTCAATAATCCACTTGGTGAAAGGGAGTCGATGATCTTGTGATGAACATCCATATCTTTTGATTAAGTTGAAATAGAATAGAATATTTATTATGTACATCATATAAATTACAAAACATAAATATAAAGATTTTACTAAGGGTGACAACAAAATGGGCGGTCTTATCACTAAGAGCGATCTTTTACAGACAACCTTTATTACTTACTGCTTTAAATCACGGCAACCTTGAGTATTTGATATTAAATTCAACTTTAAAAATTCATGCGTTCCTGAACAAAATGATTTTCACAGACAGCCAAAGTGATCTTATAAGGGTATCGTTTTTCTCTCAGGTACGGAACCCAGCAGGGTTTAAGCATCATCATGCTTAGACCCGTCATCAAAGAAGGGGTTACTTTTCAAAGATCAGTAATCATCAATAAAATAAGACCAGTATCGTAATTACGAAACATATATCAACTGTCTCAATAGAAGACTTCAACACCTAAACGTATGGAATGGCTGTATTGTTATTCAAGATTAAAACTCTGGTCTCATGGAGAATATTGTTCAGTCTGCTGGTTTTAACCACGCCCCTAAAGGCTGATCTTGAAAAATAAGTGTATAATCTTTCTCACAAATTGGTTCACAAAACACAAAAAGGATTTTCCAAATACCACAGGAAATTACCTTACATACAAATAAACAAATCTTAACTCTATAAAATGCTAGTTATCGCCCACGACTTCCTCGAAGAAAACGAAGATTTATAAAATACTAGCGGCCGCGACTTCGTTCGCGTGAAGTTAGTTATTCTCCGCTCCTATTGGTCGCAGCGTGATGTTATATAGCCTAAAGCCTTCCTGGATTAATGGGCTATCCAACGCAAAAAGAATTTTTCGAAACGGACCAGTAGTTCCTGAGATTAGAGCGTTCAAACAAACAAACAAACTCTTCAGCTTTATATATTAGTAAAGATGTTTTGGATAATTAATTTTCCCCGATTTTTCCACGTTTTCCACTGGTACTTCGCTCCTATTGGTCGCAGCGTGAGGTAGGCTATACCTAAAATCTTCCTTGATAAACGGACTATCCAAGACAAAAAAAAATTCAATTTGAACTCATAGTTTCTAAGATTAGTGCGTTAAAAAGGCAAACTCTTCAGCTTTATAATATTAATATAGATTAATAAATTGTTACGAATGCGCCTTATGTCAATGGCATAAGGTTCAATATTGAGTGACATGCCCTACGTAACTTTTAAGCCCTATAACTTGAGACCTAGGCATTGCAGAGGTACGATCTTAAAATGCATTGCTAGAACTAAGGAGAACTATCGAACGGTACAGGTTGTACAGGTTTCATCAATATTGTCACCGAAAGGTCGACATCGAAATTACTAGAAACTTCGTCTTCTGTGAACTACCTGTAACTACGTGCTGGTTGTAAATAAGAATATACTGGACATCAAGCGGTATTATTATTACTTCGAGATATATCTATAAAAAGCGGTGAGACTCAGCGGACGAGTCAGTCTGCATTTGACTATCGAAGCGAAACAAGCGATAACTGATAACATCTACAGCGACAACTGCAACGAGCTTTTTAAGGACTACGTGAAGTAACTGCTATGGTGTGGTTGTGTATACGACACGGACTTCGTGGACATAAGGGAAGATTTCGGTGTGACATCAACTACTACTTGACTGTACCATCGTTTTCAATAATCTTCGTAACCCTTAACCGGCATTTTAGTATCCCTAGCCCGTAACAGTATTGTGGGTTGGTCTGTTTTGGCATCACCGGTTCCTTCCAATAAAAACACACTTACTCGGTAAGCGAAGGTTGCGGGTGACTTTTCCTGCCGTCAGTTCCGAAGCCATAACTAGGCCTCATGCTGCCGCGCCTTTGTCCCTCGTAGTACGTAGTCCCGTAGCGGTACCTCAGAGAACAAGAGAACGTTTCACTACCGGTACTCACTGCTGACCCCCTCACCGTTGAAGAAGACCGGGATACATAGAATGTTCTCGAGGCCACTGACAGCTACTCACTTAAATAGTGGTGCATCTTGTGTCCTCCGCCATTGGGATATTTCGATGGGTTCACAAAAAACAAGCCAAAAAGACAGAAAAGCGAAGCTTAACAGAAGTTTGTAAAAAGGATCTAAAGAGACTATCCTTAATAATTACGCAATAGCATGCAAAGCTGTTTGTGGTGAGTGAACGTGGTCTATATATGTACGTATTGTACAGACGCCCACAGGTCAAGCTGACCGTAACAGATAAATTTTCCCAATGAAACTTGAACTTTATTGCTTATGTGATAAAGTTAAAAGTCTTGGTAAGAAGAGTGTAGTTAGCTTGATGTGTTCAGCGTCTGTACAAAGAGCATTCCATGTTTGGGATATGACACACGGGCGATGCCAATGGGTTGTCGTTACTGCGATGACGTCAACGCTCAGGCATTGCCGTGCTGTCGCAAAGCATTGGCAACGCCGGTATGTCATATCCCTAGCTTGGAAATGAAAAGGATATAAAATAAAGATGATTTTTTGCACATTTTAGCACTGTCAGCAAATTCTCAAACGGCAGTTAATTTGTAGAAATCTTAATAAAAACACTTAACAATTTATACATCTCGCAGCCAACTAGTTAAACTGGCCGTTTAGTCAATCGCTTGAACTTTGCAAATAGTGCTAGTTTCGCTTTGCTTTCTCAGCTCACAAGGCGTTGATCAGTTGTAACCTAACCCATTCGGATCGGGGTGGCCTTAGGTACTGTGACCAATTCAGCTCGCATTTTTGTTGACACCTCAGTCGTGGTGGCCTAGTGGTTAAAACCCCAGCCTGCCAAGTATATGTGTGCGGGTTCAAATCCAGGTCAGGCAAGTACCAATGTAACTTTTCTTTTAAGTATATCTTGGACACCAATGACTGATTACAAGGTGAAAGAAAACATCTTGAGGAAACCTGGACTTTAAGTCTGAAATCGCCAGACCGCATTGAGCAAGCGTGGTGATTACGCGAAATCGCCAGACCGCATTGAGCAAGCGTGGTGATTACGCTCAATCCTTCTCTGTATGAGAGGAGACCTGTGCCCAGCAGTATAACAATAAATAGGTAGATGATGATTGTTTTTCACAGTTAGGCCGTTTGTTGAACGGCCACCGTTTAGTTACAATGCTAGACGGCTAATTAAATCAGTTGGCTGCGACATACATACATTATTTGTCATAATGTACGTGATTATCATTTAACGACGTTTGAGAATTTGACCAAGGACACACAGATAAACGAAAAGAGGGAAATCTGTTCAGAGTAGATAAAAAATATTGGGATCCCTTCGAAACAGTTCTCAACCACCACCGCATCCCAATCCGGCGAAGTAGATCTCCAAAAGCATACAACACTATAAGACATATATCTCTATTCTACTCACTCAGTCAGTGAAGGTGCATCGTGCCGTCTCCCTTCGGCAGCGGCTGCCCCGCTTACTCCTCCCCCGCCACCCCTTCTTTGTCCCTCAAAGTATGCGGCGCCATGTCTGTAGCCAACTTCACGAATTTCGTCGAAGGAACCGAACTGAAGGGTCTTGTATGCGTCTATGGGTGGGCGGATGTACTCACAGTAGTCAGATTTCTTTACCTCCTGGTGGATAGAAAGTATAAGGTTGTATATATGATAGAAAAACTATAATTCGAATTAAAATATTATTTATATAATAATTTTAATACAAAGCAAGAGTCCTATAGTGACAAATGTTCTTATAACATATACTACTTTTTCAGCTTTAGAGTCTGGGATAAAGCGGACCTCAGACTCCAAAGCTGAAAAAGCTTTGGATGCGACTGAGATTAACGCTGAGATGAAAATGTTCGTATAACATATACATGCTGTATTTGTACAGATACAACTATGGGTGGCAAAGAAGCTATAACAACGATTTTTTCGAACGAACTAAAATTGTACCACCTATAAATGTTTCTCTTAAAATATCTCGCGTCTGAATATGCGGATTACACTTTTTGTATGGATGTTTGTTACACTTGCCACACAAAAGGTTTATATCCAGGAATAAAATAAAAATACATTTTATCCCGATATTCCTACGGGATCCAAACTTATGCGGGAGAAACCGACAGGCGGATCTATTATTTTAAAGGATTAGGAAAAAAGGTTCATTATAGGTTTCAAACCATGTCGTCATTGCACAATGAACATGCAGTGGAAACTAGTAAGATAATCCATAATATTTCCACTGCTGGACACAGGCCTCTCTGTAAAAGAGAAACGATCTCTCTTTCTCATACAGAGTCTGTGAGAGAGAGAGAGAGAGAAAGAGAGAATATACCTCTAGTTGTCTGTTGCACGACACGTAAGCCAGTCGACTCTGTATATCTGGCAAGTTGGGCACCTTTACTGGCGTCGTGAATGGATTCCATCTGTAAACAAAACCAAATAGTATCTCAAAAATAAGTCATATCTCAATAGTACTCATTCCTGTCAAGTCGTGTTACAATGACCATTTCTACACGGGTAAACTATGGTTTCATTGTAGTATGCTACAATGAAACTTTTTATATTTAATTGTAAAGCTATGGTATCAAAAAATCAACATGTGATTATGCCAAAAAGCGCGCGTATTTGCGTCACGACTAAACATCGCATATTATTAGGCTGTACGGATGAACTGCCTTTGCCTTTCATTTGTGGGATTTTAACAACACAACAAATTTACGCGCGCCGCGCTATTTTCGCGCCATTGTTAACTTTTATCTGCATTTATAAATAAAATTGTTTTAAAAATGAGTGATATCAGTGATAATGGCGAAATGGACAATATCATAACGCCACATGAAATGAGAGAAATGTACCATCCAGGATGTAAATCCTAATAAAGTTTAACATTGACGGTTTTTTGTATTTATTCATTTCAAGGTCATAGAAAAGGTTTTTTATGCCACTGTCGCAAACAGCTATTGTAATATTCGTGCCGATCTATTGTGCACGAAGCGAAACTGTTACAATAGCTATCATTGCTTGACAGGGGCATAAATAACTATTTCCTCTAAGAGCGGCTTTTCCAACACCATATAATATTATTACACTGATAATATATTTGTAGATTTATTAAAAAAACATCTAAACACAATTTTAGTGTATTTTGTTTAGACTGACATTAAAATTTCGAATATAAAACTCTCTATTATGTACGGACGACAGAAGTTCAAGCAAAGCAAGCAAGTTATAAAGAAATTCGACAGATAGTAGTAGCTTGATGTGCATGATGCATGCATGATGTCTGTACATCATAAGTCATAGATCATAAATATGAAGATTTTAAAAAGAGTGACAAAATGGACGGCTCTTTTATTTTACAAACATAACACTGTAAATTAAGTTTACAGTAAATCATGAGGAGTTCTGGGTTGATGGCGCGAACGAACCAAAAATTACGCATCCGAATTCTTCATCATCATCATCACTTCAGTCGAAAGACGTCCACTGCTGGACATAGGCCTCCCTCAAGGTTCTCCACGACGACCGGTCCTGCGATTCCCGCATCCATCGGTTTTTCGCATCCGAGTTATAGTCTATTATTATTATTATTAGTTTTTTTTATCATTATAAACTAGTGCTTGACTGCTATCCCGCCTGATGGTAAGCAGTAATGCAATCGTTGGCGGTAAAGCACGCTAGTTAATTAAGCCTATTCACTTAAAAAAACTCGTCAAGTCGTGGTGGCCTAGTGGTTAAAACACCAGCCTCTCAAGTATGAGTGCGCGGGTTCGATTCCAGGTCAGGCAAGTACGAATGTAACTTTTCTAAAGTTATATGTACTTTCTAAGTATATCTTGGACACCAATGACTGAAGGTGAAGGAAAACATGTTGAGGAAACCTGGACTTTATAAGTCTGAAGTCGCCAACCCGCATTGAGCAAGCGTGGTGATTACGCTCAATCCTTCTCTGTATGAGAGGAGACCTGTGCCCAGCAATGGGACGATAAAAAGGTTGTTGATGACTTAAAAAAAATTTAGTGAATAGGAAGGAAGACGGCAGTTGAGCGAGGTGAGGCAATGTTAAACCGATGAACGATGATAAACGATGCTGCGCCACAGGGAGACTGATCTGGAGACCCTCCACGACCAAAGTCCCGACACATTAACATTTGGTGCATCGTAACCGGCACACATCGCAACAAAATTGCTCAGACCCGTCCTCCGTACGGCTTCACCAGACATCACGCCGGAACACGGTCGTTGGTATTTTCTCCAGTTTGACGGAATGATAGGGATAATTACAGGGTCAATCCGACCACAGTGCAATGGAAAGGCCTCGCCCTGGCGGAACCGCCTACTTAATCACGGTATCGTCGGTATGCCCTAAGCTCGTCAAGTAAGATTTCACCCCTCGCACGTTTTGCTAGTGACTATTCTATCAAAAACAATCTAAAGTAATCAATTCTATCTAAAAAAAATTTATGTCTATAACAACCATTCTATTAACGTGCAAGTAGCGACATCTAGCGAGTCGACGCCACAACTAAATCTTCAAATAAACAATGGCGGTTTCCCACCATTATTTAAAATTAGAACATTTTTCGTTAAGCGTCTTCATCTGTAGGCCTAGTATGAGTTTTCAATACGAAACTCGTTCGATCGTATCGAGCGCGTTTGGCGCTCTCATTGGTTGAGAGTTCTTACGACCTTGAAGCGGGCCAATCGCTGAGTCAAACGCGCTCGATATCGGCGAACGAGTTTCGTAATGAAAACTCATACTAGGCCTACTGCTGATATCAAAGTTGAATGAAGGCAAAATGAAGGGCGGGCGTTTTGGGGAGACTGTCTTATGTAATATTGACGTTTAAAAAGTGCTGATTCTAAGCTTAATTTGAATAAAGCTTTTAATTTTGAATACGGTTCACATTTTTTTTTTCTGGCTCTGTTACTAGACCTTTAAGCCAAGTCATTATTTAAATACGGTTCACAACTTAAACACGTCAAATGCCGTTAGTACCTACATGGCTAACACAATTCACAGACTACTTATCACATTATGTCACTTGGTTCCTTTAAACGGTGAGTTTCCCTATTAATAGAACGCCTTATATTATTTTTTTTTTTTTTATTCTCACCTTTTCCATAGAAGCCACCAGCCAGAAAGGTCGTCGCCATAGTTGGTGAGGTCGGTATCGTCCTGAGACCCCACGTCTATAGCTAGGATGTGCTTAGCGCCCAAAGATCTCATCACATCCGCTGTAATATTTTACGAAATATGTTAAACCGAACATACAAATATCTATGCACACATGCACACTATCAATGATTAACTCAAACAAGTTCCTTAGTAAATAAAAAGGCCAATAGTAATTTTAAATGTTCAAAATCTAGTCCCAGTCTTATTTCGGCGACACACAAATGTCAAAAAGTAGGGGAATTAGAGGTATTTTTGACAGGTTGAGGCAGATCAGACTGTGAATGTTCTTAAAATTACGAGTATTGCCTCTAGAACTGTGAACATCCTTTATACCAAAGCAAACGAACCTATAATTGAGCCAAATTCGATAAAGAATAGAGGTAAACAAACTGTAGCTAGGCAACAACTTGTTTACACTTAAAAGGCAGATCTTAACAACCTTTACATCTACTTCCTACTAATGTAAAAAGTTTATTTATATTTAGAATTTTATGATTTATAAAGAACGCTTAACGAAGTATGACACACATGTAGGTAAATCAATTTCCTAAGAAGTAAAATTTTTGAGACGTATATATTCTTCAATGAAACAACAGAACGTAAACCTTCTACAATTGGAAGAATTATAATGTGTTATGCGATTGATTTCAAAAGTAGTTAAAATATGCAAAATTGTATTGTAAACATAAATTCCCAAAATGTGTTTTATACCTGGGTTTCATCGATTTTTTTTTATTTATTTTTTTTTTTTTTTTTTTGTAGGGCTATCACATAAATCGAATGTCGACTTTTAATGATTTTTCGAAATAGCATGTTTAATATGCATGTTATTTCGAGTGATACTAGTAGTTGTTTACCTGTATTCTTTATCGAATTTAGCACAAGTATAGATCAAATTACCTTACCAAATGAATTGTAAAGAAAAACTTCATAAGCTTTTATTTTCATTACACGGTAATTACGGACCAGTTTGACGCAAAAGGAACTGTATTACAGAGATATTGTGAGTTAGTTCGTTTTGGCATAACTGTGATCTCTGATTAGACATATTACAACTTCTTGTCAAAATTAGCTTGAATTTGGACGGTGTGTAAATAAATATCTAGTTTATGATTTCAAATAGACGCCAATTCGAATGAAACAATAATCAACCTTACCTTGATAATAACTAAGTTGCTTCCAAAGACTAACTCTATTGAGAAGTTAATCTATCCTCTTAACAATATGTAAAAAAACCTTCTCCGATCCACGAAGGTATGTTAGGTACAACGCTTATAAAAAATCCCCCTAAAAATAAATATTTCGCAAAAGGATGTAAATTAATACATGTGCGGTAGGCAATACATGCACGGGCGAAGGGGGGCAGGGCACGCGGTCTTATTTGCTCATAATAATACCGTCAAAAACGGTGTTATCACTTTTTTTTTAAAGTACCAAATTTTGGGGAAGTTGGAATTAATTCGCGGAAAAAAGATTATTTCAAAATTCATTACTATTGTTACTATGATGATTGTGTAAAATTTCATATTTTATTTGCTCAGGTGTTTACCTAACCTTTGTTATCCTTATGGGTCGGACGGAGTTTTTTACATACTGTATAAAACTCTCTTGTCACAGTGTTTGTCGTCAAACTCCTCCGAAACGGCTGAACCGATTTTAATGAAATTTCGTATATACATTCGTTAGGCATGAAAATAGGTTTTATCTATTTTTTATATTACTACTATTTACACGGGTGAAACCGCCACTAAATAAAATAAAAATGTTTAAAGACGAAACTTAAACTGAACTTTTTTTGTAGGAATTAAAGTTATATTTCCACTTGCTTTCCGCCCGCGGCTTCGCTCGTGTGGAATTCGGTTCTATCACGCTTTTTAGATTTCCCTCGGGAATATCATTTTTTCCGGGATATAAATTACCTATTATTTAATCCAGACTTCTAACTTTACGTCTTTAAAATTTCAAAGCTATTAGTTTAGTAGTTACGGCGTGAAAGCAGAACAAACAAACAAACTCACTTTCCGATTTATGATATTAGTAAAGATAAACTCGATATTTATTTACATTGTCGATGAATGTGTCATATAATATAATAATTTTTCGTTAATACATTACCAGGTACATTGTTGACGTAACACCCGTCCACTAGGAGATGTCCATCCATAGGGTCGCAAATAGGCGGGAAGATGCCAGCTATACTCATAGACGCGCGGCAGTACCTCCATAGGACACCTGATGATGCTCCGTCATTGTAACGACCGACCAATCAGGACCAGTTGCCATTACTTACCTTCTGACGCTAGACTGAGTGACAATATACGTCTTTTTGATGGCAACATTTTAATTCTCAATACGAACGGTATTTTTTTTTTTTTATTAGTAAAGGAATAGACTATTTTGAAATGAGAATTTGAGATTGATAGTGGAAAAAATGCGTGAAAAGGAGTTTTTATGTGAGAGATAGACAACTAACTTGGCTAAAGAGTTGTTTATGGTAAGAATATAGAACCCCGTTTCTACATTACTATTCCCGCTAACTATAAGAGAACTGTCAGAAACGTCATCCCAAAAGAAAGTTTACTCATTTAGTTGATTTCGTTTGTTTCATTTAACTATTTGGGAAATAATTACTCTGAATAATTTTAAAATTTCTGACTACACTTTATCATGTCTCGAAGAAAAGTATAAAGAACGTTTCTGTTTCATATTTCGTTCGAACTTGTAACTGAGATCTAGTAAAGATCCAATCATTAACTTAATTCACAGAGTCTGACAATATTCTCACTCAGCCTAACATGTGCGAGCGTGATAGACAGCCAATCAGAAACGCGCACGCAACACACCGAGCTCTGTGATTGGTTTACCTGGGAGATTGTTGACGTAACCGCCGTCCAATAGGAGGTGACCGTCTACGGGATCGCAGAGCGGCGGCATGTAGCCACTAAGTGACATCGACGCCCGAATGTAACGCCAGAGCGAACCTACAGACAGACGCACTTCTGGGGATCTACTCTCTAAGTCCGCCAACGAAGATACGGGCCCATCAGATAATAGGGATGTATCCAAGGTATGAAAATCAAAAAAATAATTAGTCCGTCTTATAGATAACAAAAAAAATTAAGACCCGTATTTTTTTTTTGTCGGAATTACCAAAAAGCTACTGAGATATAGTGTGTTAAAGTTACGGAGTGGGGCTAATTACGTCACGCCGTAGTATATTTTGTACGACGGCGTGACGTCATGCGACATTTCAAATCAATATATCTTCCTAAGTATTTGAATGAGAGAAAAAATAAAAATATGTGTTCAATGTTTTTTATAAATCTATCTGATGGACATTAAATTATTTTTAGGATACAACCCAATTGATCCGTCAACACAAACGACAAACAAATTTTTTTAGTACGGGTGTACAATAAGTAAAGAAAACGCTGTCCGATCCGTGAAGGTATTGTTAGGTATAGTTAAGTGGTTCTACTAATGCCTGGTGGGCTAAACTCAAAAAAAATCCCCCTACAAAATTAATATTATTTCGCAAATAAAGGTAACTTAATACATGTGCGGTAGGTAATACGTGCGTGGGCGAAGGGGGTAGGGAACGCGGTACGAGGTCGCATCGCTCATAATAATACCGCCGAAAAAAGTGTTGTCACTTTTTAAAAAAATACCTAATTTTGGGGAAATTAATTTGCGGAAAAAAATATTTCATAATTCATTAGTATTGTTTTATTTGGTCATATGTTTACCTAACCTTTATTATCCTTATGGGTCGGACGGGGTTTTCTTTACATATTGTATATTCCTGATTGTGGCGTAGAGACCGCTGTCAAATGAAATCGTGTTGTCTTAAAGTTCGGGCCTCAAACCAATCATATCACCGTTGATACGTGATGCGGAATAAAAACGCCCGTAACTTCGTCCGAAACCGCGGATTCTGTGTACAGGGAGTAGAGCCCCTGACTCTTCTGTACACTCGCCTAACATGGGCATTAGTCAAAGTTAAACAACACAGTACATGGATAGGAAATGAAGGCGATAGAAAGCGTATCCTTGAATTATCCAATAGAACATTCAGTGTCGCGGCAGTTCCGTGAGTAATCTATGATGAGAATAGACAACGCTACAGTACATGCACCATGCTACGATGATAGCAAACGCAGCGACCACGCTGCGTAACCGCTGCGGCAAACTACAGATGGGAAGTTAAAAGGGTTAATACATAAGTAACAAAATGAGAATATAAGAACCACACTCATGCATATACATGAAGATGAGAGAATGGATGAGCAATGTATGATGAATTAATACATACAAACTTTACATCACATCCAACCCGACATTGTATAGACGGTTAGTAGATATATAAATTAATATTTTTTTTTTTGTATTATCTCCCAAATTATTAGCGTTATTAGGTAAACCAATCACAAGCGCTTTTCAAAAAGTAATGGCAACTTCCCAAAGGCAAATGTCGGATTCGTAACGTTGGTAAAAATAATATAAAAAAATTTCGACAGTTTTAAAAGAGAGTGGGGCGTATCTAGAACATTGAGTGAAAGTGGGGGGGGGGTATATAAACACAAATATTGCATATACCAAACACACTTATAACATCATACAGACATATAAATGCAAGTGAGTGTGGTTGTCGACTGTGGTGGACAATGAAACCAAAAACCGTCACACGGGGAAGCGAGGGCCCACGAAATGCAAATATTCTTGGGTTTTTTTTTTTTTCAATTTACAAGTCAATGCCATGTTGAATGTTAATCAATTATGAAGTTAATTATGACTTTTCAGTATTTAGTACTAAGAAATTATTTTTTTAAATTTTTTTCTAATCAAAAAGACAAAAAATATATATCGGCAACTGGGTACAAACTACCGGTGATCAGGGCTCCACAGAGAAGAACCTCCTGACGAAGCAAGCTGTGTCCAGAAGTACTGCTTTCTGAATCAAGCCTCCCAACGAGAGCCTACTAAGGTCCTCTTGGATATTAAGCTATTGGAGCCGGTTGTCTTTTTAACAAGCTAAACTAATTTTAAGTAAAATGCATCTTTTTCCTTCTATTTCATTAAGAAAAGGATAGAAGATAATATTTTAGTTTAATCCTGACAAATTAAGATACTCCATAGACAGTTTAGACGCGATTATAAACATGGCGACCAAAAATACATCAATTTACTTCAGGAGCGGACTAATTCGACAGGTCTAAACTAACATTTTATCTTTTATACTTTTCTTACTGAAATAGAAAGAAGAAGATGCATTTAACATAAAATTAGTTTATTTTGTTAACAAGGGAATCTGTCTGGCTACCAGGAGTTTTAATTACGAGACTCGATCGTCGTTATCGAGCGCGTTTGGCGCTCTCATTGGTTGAGAGTTCTTACAACCTTGAAGCGGACCAATCGATGAGTCAAACGCGCTCGATATCGACAATCGAGTCTCGTAATGAAAACTCATGGTGTCTACCATGAGTTTTTGAGTTTTTTTGTCTACACAGGGCCATTGGCTGTAACGACTACTGACACAATGATCGCTGAGTACACATCCCACATGTCGACAACCTCGCGAGCCAAGTCAAGATACTTGATTTGTTTAGACTTTATCAGCTTTCACGAGGTTCTCAACATACGGGACGGTTGTGGCAACAATCATTGCACGGCGCTCTGATGTATTAAAATCTTTATTAAAACTTCACATAATTCTATTGAATGACTATTTTCATCACTATTGCGTTATTAACAGACTCCAAATAAGAAGGAGGTTATCAATTCGTCTTAATCTTTTTTTTTACAATGTACGGTCGACAGCAGATCAAGCTACCCGAAGCTGTCAAATATTCCCAATCAACATTGAGCCTTAATGCTTTAGAGATAAAGTTGAAAATATAATAAAGTAATCTGACAGATTGTATTAGCTTCCTGTCATCTGTACAGCAGCCAAACGCAACAGTATTATGCCAACAACTAATCTGAAGGATATTGTTAATCCATTGCTTCATATATTCGAAAAAAATGTTAGCCAAACAATCTAAATAACGCAATAAAATTGAAATTAGAAGGCTGTATTGTAGATTAATGATAATTCTCGTTACGTTTGAAAAACACATTTTGTTCAACATACAACCTGACATGGACTTGAAAATTGTGATGAAAATTTGAATTTTGCTGGCTGCCTAGGAAATCCCGTCTAGTGACTGACAACACAAAATGATATGAACATAATATTAGCACGTTAAACCTGTAACGTTAACGACTATTTCCATCATAGATATTGATCGTATGAAGGTACAGACGTCCTTGTAACAAATGTGGCCAAATGACAGTGAAGTGACATGTACAGTATATTGTAACATTGCTTCACTAAAGCCTTGTGTGCAGACATGTAAAAATACTAGGGCGTCTATAGACGGCATCACATCAGCTATCAACTTCAACCGTCAATGCGGCTTTGATCAACTGCAGTTAGATTTCGCGTCCTACCCCGCCCGTCTATTAACGCCTTTACGCATACATACTGTCATTTAATGAAATCTGGTCTGCAGATAACACAACAACAAATTTTACACAATTAATCAATTTCAACATGCATCATATCGACACGAATATTTTATACACTCTTACACAATGGCCTGCGCAAGCGCATTTTTACGTTCAATCGGGAACTTTGAAAGGAGTTCTATGTGGCTACCATGAGTTTTCATTACGAGACTCGATCATACATCGAGCACATTTGGCGCTCTGATTGGTTGAGAGTTCTTACAACCTTGAAGCGGACCAATCGATGAGACAACCGCGGTCAATATCGATGATCGAGTCTTCGTAATGAAAACTCATGGTAGCCACACTGGGCCTGTAGCCAATGTAACATCGCTTCGTAGTGAAGCGAAATCGAATGCCAAACCAACCAATGATGGGAACGATTGACCACGTGATTTATCGCGTCACGTGGTCAATCGTTTTCGTTATTGGTTGGCTTGGTATTCGATTTCGTTTCGTTGTCAAGCGATGTTACATTGGCTAGGGCCCCTGGGCTGGTTTCGACAGCCAAATTATTGACGCACCCTCTATAGTGAAAACAACTCAAAATTATTATTTACAAGGCACTTTGAACTGCCATGAGTCCGCCAACCGAAAGGGTGAAGCTAGTTGCCCGTGGAAAACAACGGGCAAGATACTTCCACCTCTTCAAACAACACTACATTGAACGCAAAATGCGCCTAAAATTGGCCAAATACATAAAAAAGGTGTGTGGATACATACACGAAACATTTTAAGAGAAACATCTATAGGTGGTAAAGAAGCCATAGAAACGATTGCTTTAATAATATTTTTTTTTTACGTTTTATTAAAAACTAACTGCGCCAAGCGGTTTCACCCGTGTAGGTTTCGATATGCACCGTTCCTATTGGTCGCAGCGTGATGTTATGTAGCCTAAAGCCTTCCTGGACTAAGAGGTTATCCAACGCAAAAAGAATTGTTCAAATCGGACCAGTAGCTCCTGAGATTAGCGCGTTCAAACAAACAAACTCTTCAGCTTTATATATTAGTATAGTCGTGGTGGCCTAGTGGTTAAAATACCAGCCTCTCAAGTATGAGTGCGCGGGTTCGATTCCAGGTCAGGCAAGTACCAATGCAACTTTTCTAAAGTTATATGTACTTTCTAAGTATATCTTGGACACCAATGACTGAAGGTGAAGGAAAACATCTTGAGGAAACCTGGACTTTAAGTCTGAAATCGGCAACCCGCATTGAGCAAGCGTGGTGATTACGCTTAATCCTTCTCTGTATGAGAGGAGACCTGTGACCAGCAGTGGGACAATAAAAAGGTTGATGATGATAATAGATAAATATTAATTTTAGCATTATTTAAAATTTTGCTCAAATTATAAACTCCGCTTTATTTACAGTTGATATGACGTAGAGTACTGGGTACAAGACAATTTATTATAATTGTTAACTATTTTTCTTAAATAATGTACTTGTTTTTTTGTTATCATTGTGACTCTTTTACCATCTAAAGACGTTGTATTTTAAATATTCCGCGTATAAAATATACACACCTTATATAAAAAATAATATTGTAAAGCAAATAAATATAACTCGGGTTAGTACAGTGCAAAAAAGGCTATAAAAACATAATAACAAAACAGTTTCCTGTCCACGAAATGTGTTGTGTTAAATTCGTACTAATACTAATTCTTGGATTTATGAGAATTTACACAAGTTTAATGAATAATTACTGCATTCAATGGACATTGCACACACAACTGTAATATATTTTCCCCTTATTCATAAACATTGCTTTAAGTTAACTAGTGATTAGCGATTCTTTAACCACATATTTTTGACCTTTTACCGTCACTTAACTTTAATCATCGTTTGGAATAAACCCCTTATGGGGGTGGAGAGGGGGTTAGGTTAATAATCTATTATTAAAGGTAAGTGACGTGTAAATGTATGGTTAAACAATCGCTAATCACTGGTGGTTAACTTCAAGCAGCGTTTATGAATAAGGGGGTTTGTAAATAACTTCACAGGCAAAAATAACAGAAAAGTGTCATAACTTTGTTGTTAGTTCTGTAAGAAAGTCTTATAAGATAGTATTATTAGATCATTATCAATAATATTTTAGATTTGGAATTAACTAAAAAAATCAAATAATTCACTAATTTAAAAAAAAAGTACGAGAAAACATGTCTCTCGATTATTTATTAGATCATATACAAAGTCCAAACTAACTAGTTAGTTATATTAAACTGTTTATAATAATATTATAAACGCCTGTTTCACTTTATTGGAATAGGCAGTTGACACGTGAAATTATTTTCTGACATACTTTAGATTCATACATAAACACTTTCAAACCAGCATTTCTTTCATTGTCATCGGTAGACTTACCATGTCGATGCACCCTCATGCAGCTAGCACTGATGTCGGTGGTGACAGTGAAGTACGGAAGCCACAGGTCCTCAATATGTACTTCTCCGAAGGTGGAGCGGATGGTCGCGTTAAACTGGCGCCCCGAGAACATCGAGGTGGCCGGGTATGTGAGATCCAGGAGTTGTTTGCCCCATTGAGTCATTTTCTGGAACATAATAATACAGAGTTGTTGAAGTTACGTCTTTAGATGTTTTAGAAGTGTTTTTTTATAATTATAAATTAGTGCTTTACCGCAATTCCGCCTGATGGTAAGCAGTGATGCAATCATTGATGGTAAATACTTAAAAAACTGACTCATATTTTTAAAGACTGTGATGGTAGAAGTAACAAGTTCAATTTTTTTTTTTTTGTTTTTATAATTATAAACTTAGTGCTTGAGCGCAATCCCATCTGTTGGTAAGCAGTGATGCAATCGTTGATGGTAAAGCGCTCTAGATTATTAAAACCTCGAATGTTGTAGTGATGCACTTGGAATGAGAAGACGTGCTTCCGCTGTGCACATCAAGTTTTCGTTATACAATTATTCATATTAACGGAGTGAATAGGAAGGAAGACGGCAGTTGAGCGAGGTGATGCAATGTTAAACCCAACAACACGACAACGATGCTGGGCCAGAGGGCGATTGATCTGGAGACCCTCCACGACCAAACTCCTGACACAACAACATTTGGCACACATCGCAACACAACTGCTCTGTCCCTTCCTCCGTACGGCTTCACTAAACATCATGCCGGAACACGACGAATCGCTTGGTGGCCAGACTTAGTCTGGTGGGTGGTAACTTCTGTCGGCAGCCGATGTTATGGCCTAACGCCGATTTATCATACACTTAGCAAACAGTCTTATTTTTAGCCAGAGTAAGTAATATATTAGCGTCTACATACCACTGACCACTCCCTGGCCTTCTGTGTAACAGTCGTGATGTTCCTCTCCATGCACCACAGCGCACCCATGAACGCGCCGATACTGACCCCGCCGACCATGTCGATCGGGATCCCGGCCTCCTGGAAACCGAACCAAACTTAATTTACGTAAACCGGAAAATGGTGGAAAATACAAAAATCGTGTCTCACGACATTTGCTGTGTTTCTATTTGAGATGGAAATCAATACTGGCAATCGCCGCCTCCTCCAAACATCGACACTTCCACCAGCTGGTTAATTGTCTAACACACTATCAGTAGCAATGCATTTCATTTTGACAGATCAACAACATTTATTGCATTATACAATATATAAAGAAAACCCCGTCCGACCCATAAGGATAATAAAGGTTAGGTAAACATATGACCGAATAAAATATCAAATTTTACATAATCATTAAATCATCATCATCATAGTAACAAAACTAAGAAATTTTGATTTTTTTTAATTTTTTTTTTTATCGCGAATTAATTCCAACTTCCCCGTAATTTTTTTATAAGTGACAACGCCATTTTCGTGGGTATTATTATGAGAAGCGACCGCTTGCCCTGCCCCCTTCGCCCGCGCATGTATTGCCTACCGCACATGTATGACGTTACTTCTTTTTGAGAATTTTTTTCAAGTTTAGCCCAGCTCGGTGGGTATTAGTATAATCAGTTATCGATACCTAACAATACCTACACGGATCGGACAGGTTTTTCTTCACATATTGAAGTATATGTTCTTGAGTAGACACATATAGTTGCTATAGTCGCACGCGGTTTTTTGGCAATTAAGTACATTTTGCTAGTATCTACTGCGTGGTTTATTAAAAATTAACCCGCCACACATTTTCCCACCCACTGCAACTCCTGGCAGCCAGAATCAACAGTGGAGACCGCCAGAAAAACGCCGAGCACTGAAGCTCGACGTGTCCCGGAGAAACGATTCGACTGTCATGAGTCCCGCAACGAAATTAATCAGAAAAGAATAGCGGAGGAGTAAGAAAAAAGATATTTTTTCCCCTTCCCTCCATAACAAGCAGGAGACAGAACAGAACTAGGCCAATCGGCACAAAGGGACATTATTGCAACTGGGAGATGCCCAGATTGCCAAGCACCACGGAATAAAATTTGATTAAGTTAATGGGTCCTAAGTAGGTATGTGCTGTTACAATTGATTCCAATAATAGGTATGGCAAAAGCGCCTGAACGCACGGAAATTGGTTCTAGTTTCTACAAGGTCCGTATAATAAACGACTCCGGATGTAACTTGTACACTATCCAACATAATATTGCGTTCATTCTGCCAAAGAATACACTCCCACAAGATGTAATGTGCGAACTGTTCAAATTCACAGTTCGATGTAGAACATTGACACAAAGGCGATAGAACAAGTTTAAAAGAATACAGTTTACTTTTAAAGTCCTCGTTTATACTTTGTTTAGTCATTAGGCGAGTTCGTACATGTTGTGCGAGATTTCCAGGGAGGGCAGCTGCCTCCCCCTGCCTCCCCTCGGTACGCCCATGTATATATTAAATTACCTGTATAGCTCGCACCATTCCAACGTGGGCAGCTCCCCGAGCCCCACCGCCACCTAGCACCAGCCCCACTGACGTGCCAGTGAGCCAACGAGCTAGACGAGAGAAGTCCGAGTGAACTGATGCTTCCGACATCAGCACCTTGCTGTATAATTCGCTCTGGAAAGGAATAGGGCAGTTGACTAAAAAAAAAACGAATTAGTCCGTCAGTCAGATTTCCAAAAAAAACTAGACACGTATTTTTTCTTTTTTCTTATAAACAAAAAATGAAGACGATACAGTGCGTTGAAAACTCGTGACTCCTTGCTACACTTTTTAGCAACGAGTGACGTCATCAGCTCCCACTCCTGATTTTTGATGCCTTTTATATTTGTCAATGTTTATTGATTTGATAAAACAAAATATAAGTATCCAATATTTTTCTATAATCTGAATGACGGATTAAATAGAATCATTTTTTTTTTTTAACCCAGGAAACATCCCTTATATTAACAGAAAGTAAAGGTATATACCACTTGATGCTGGATGATACTCAAGGCCGTTGTCATTGCTGCATATAAATAACCATGAAGATTACTTCACTAGAAATACGACTTGTCAAGCACGACAATACGTCTTGGCAAGTCGTGGTGGCCTAGTGGTTAAACCAGCTTCTCAAGTATGAGTGTGCGGGTTCGATTCCAGGTCAGGCAAGTACCAATGTAACTTTTCTAAAGTTATATGTACTTTCTAAGTATATCTTGGTTAGAGTAAATAAGCTTATAATGAACTAGAGCGCTTTACATAATCAGCCTATATGTTCCTATTACTGGGACAAAGGCCAACAACTGTCGGTGAAAGGAAGTGGGCCATAATGTACCACACGGGCCCAGTGTGGGTTGGTAGATGTCACATGTCTTCATGGCTTTCATAGCTCTAGATTCTAAGTTAGTCACTAAAAAATTGTTTCAATCGTAAGCAATTAACAAAATTCTGTCTCGCGATTTCCGGTACCTATCTGATGCCTGTTTGATGAAGCTATAAAAGTCCTCCTCCCTTTCACTACCTCATACAGACCTACCAACTTATCTGTGAACTGAGTGGTAGCGACACCGTCGCTTTAGTGTTGCAAATTATTAAAAATTACCCATGATTGGGTATGTCAGATAAGAAACTAGGTAAACATATAAACATAATTTTATTATTTTAAACAGTACCTAACATTAATACTAAATATAAGTCTCCAAATATAAGTACTAAATAGTCTCCTAATATAAGAAAATTAATGCAGGTAGACCAGCAATTTCTCTGGCATTAAATTGACATAATGTAGGTAACCCACTTACAAACTAACCCCTTTATTCATAAACATTGCTTAAAGTTAACTAGTGATAAAAATATGTGGTAATTTACAAAAAGAGAGTAGACAACACTAACCTGTAGCTGCCACAATCGAATGAAATTTCAACATGGCGGCCGTAGTTCCAATTTTCTCCATTTCACAGATAAGTTGGTAGGACAGTACCTATGTGAGGCCGGATTCTCTAATATGGCGAACATTAAAACTTAATACCGAAATAAATTGGCCTTATCAAACTCTCTGTGCTTAAAAGTAACTCGGGTTAAAGTTGACGTCAAAACTGTGATGGCGAAATAGGAAACAATTTCATCCTTCCCATTGAAATAACTTTTTAATGTACAATAGCTATTTAATTTAGTAATAAAAAATTGCATTAACCATTCGTTTGTTATTTGAAAAGTCCGCTACGAAAACCGTTACCAAAATGAATAAATCGGTTGAATTTCCTAGAGGTGGGTCCCAAGTTTGCAAACTTGACTTAGATGGGTCGTAGCGAAAACAACTTTGGGAACCAATGCTCTAAGATATGCCGGTTTCTTCGCGATGTTTTTCTTCACCGCTTTAAGAGCATTGATGATGAAATAATTTACATAAAGTAAAGCGCCCGATGTAGTTCGAACCTACAAACTCATGTAAGTCGCAGCCGATAGTCATCAACAATTTCCTCACTGCTGCATATTATAACATTTAAAAAATTTCTACCAAACCATCGATTAATTAAAAAATACAATGATATCATAATTTCAACTTGTGGTCTCGACATACAATCTATTTCATAAAAAAAAAAGTATTCACTTAAACAAAAAAGAGTGTCTGATTTTAAAAGAAAGATTTTAAACCTAAAATTGGTGTGTTATGATCCGAAGCCACATTCAACACAGAATGCCACTTCAAGAAACTTCAGCAATATGATCCCGCTTCTAACAAAGACACATTAATATATGTCTATATTGGTACATACAAATATAGGTATATAAATAATATATTATGTACTTACGATGCGATATTGAGACTTCCTAGTAAACATCCTGTGCGGACACCTCACGTGATGATGCTGACTGACCCAGGTCCTCATGTTCAGCCAGTGCACTGTTCCTGAGGGGTTTGGGCCCCCCTCTCGGTGTAGAAGTACCAGTTCCTTTTGGGTTCGGATGGCGAGACGCTCGATCTCTTTCTCAATCTGAAAACAGCAGCAGAAGAATATTAAGTTTTGTGCAAACGGTGAAAAATAAGTTAACTTTAACCCCTACCCTTCCTTGTACTGGATAATTTGATAATACTTTCATCACTGGAGGTGATTGCACGATTAGCGCAGTGGTCAACCTATTGACTGCTGTGTGTCGCGGGTTCGATTCCCGCACGGAATAAATGTTTGTATGACCTAGATGTAGTTGTTCCGCTATTTGTGTATGTGAGTTTCTATGTTTGTAAACGCACCCACGATACCTACGGGAGAAATTTCTAGTGTGGGGCAATGTTTATGTAAAAACTGGAACTTGATTCTTGAGGTGATTGTGTCGTGATTATAACATACTGACAGATCAAATACTTTAAAATTTTAAATTTACAACTGATCAACGCGTCCTCCTAAGTCTACGTCTGGGTATAAGGGAGGGTTATGTCGATGGATCCAGTGGGGTTCAAGATTCCGGTCTTTGGAAACCATACGAGGGGCCCCGCCAACTCGCTGAGGCCCCTTAGGAAATAGTAATGAAATTGTTAAAAAAAAAAACATATTTCTTTTATAATGTAGTCAAGACTACGAATGCAAGTTCAGTTATGCCCTTTTATTGCATAAAAACTTAAGGCTATTTATACATCTATACTAATATATAACGCTGAAGAGTTAGTTTGTTTGAACGCGCTAATCTCAGGAACTATTGGTCCGATTAGCGAAATTCTTTGCCTTAGATAGTCCATTAATCCAGGAAGGCTTTAGGCTATATAACATCACGCTGCGACCAATAGGAGCGGAGCATAACTAACTCTACGCGAAAGAAGTCGCTGGCAGCCGCTAGTTATTAACATTGTGTGAAAGAAAAGAATAGAAAAGATAGAAAGGAAATTTTGATGATTCGAATAAAATAAGTATTACAAGTAAACAGAATTCATGAAATTAATTATAGCTATGTAAGCATTTGTGAATAACAACACTTGTGCATATATAGTTGCAAAGATTACAAATTACAATAACTTCAAAATAGACCTTTTATTTTACCTTGCCAATACTAGGTTGTTTGTCTCCTAACGCAACAATGAGGATACAATCAGCTTGCCGAATGCATCGTTGTGTCCATTGTGTGAGGCTGGGATCGCACTGGTACAAGGCCACCTGGAAACGACAATTTAAAGTACGTGGTAAGTATCTATACTAATATATAAAGCTGAAGAGTTTGTTTGTATGTTTGTTTGTTTGCTTGTCTGTTTGAACACGCTAATCTGAGGAACTACTGGTCCGATTTGAAAAATTCTTTTTGCGTTGGATAGCCCATTCATCCAGGATGGCTTTAGGCTATATAACATCACGCTGCGACCAATAGGAGCGGAGTATCACTAACTCCACGCTAACGAAGTCGCTAGCGGCCGCTAGTATGAAATAATTGTCCGCTGTTTAACACTATAGTCTATCAATTAAACAACATTATTTTTGTTTATGCAAAACCCGAAACACGTGTCCAGTATTTTTAAGTAAAGAATCTATGTACAAAATTTCAAAAAGATATAATGAAAAACCACAAAGTTATGAACTTGCTATTCTACTTGGTTGTCTCAACAAAATTATGGTCAAAGCTCCGCTCGGTCAGGAGAGCGCGGTGCGTTGACCTCTGGCGTCAGCTGTTGCGCGCGCGCTAGTACTATGATCTATCGTAAGCTGCGTGACGCGCTCGGTAACGATGTAATAATTACGCTAAAAAGTGTTACAAAAGTTACATTGATAGTACAGAAGAATCAATTGCTCGATGTCGTAAATTATTTTGCTCATATGTCAAGAATAGAGAGAGAGAGAGAGAGAGAGAGAGAGAGAGAGAGAGAGAGAGAGAGAATCATAGAAGGTTATCAATGTGTCACTTTTATTGTTCAATAAAAAAAAAAATTACTGAACAATAAAATTAAAGGTTTCCCTAATACCCTAATATTTGTGTTAAGGAATTGACTCTTCACAACTAACCTAACCAAAGAACTGGCCTACTTATATCCCAGAAAATCAGCAGGGTAATAGCGTAACACGCATGTTTTTTTTGGAGTTTTTAGCTTGGTTGCTAAGACCTTTGAGCCAATTCTTCGTTGTAATCTTGGTTTCTTTCGTAACCTATCTCCTTTCGTGTCCCACGTGAACCGACTAGGAGAGGTTTGAGACAAAGTCATGATGTGGCCACTATGCTACAATATTTCAATGTTCTTTATGAATTATTCACTGAATGCACTTTTTACTACATAAATCACGCGTTTTTATTTAGTAAAATAATTTAAAAGTCCAATGAAAAATGAGCGTGGCACTCAGCTTTCACACCAAAACTCCCAAACACGCTATTAATAGCAATGGGTTTCACTGTGACAGTTCAACAATATTCATTGCGTTATTTGCGTTTTTGATCAGACACATTTTCGAATTCATGGAGCAATGGATTAGCAATGTGCTTCGAAATTATTCCAACTGATAGTAAGTTTGAGTTTTTGGCGGGAAAGTCAAGCTGAGTGTCACGCTCATTTTTCATTGGACTTTTTAAATTATTTATAGTGTTGTTTACTAAATAAAGCGCGTGATTTATGTAGTAAAAAGTGCATTCAGTGAATAATATATAAAGAACATTGAAATATTGTAGAATAGTGGCCACATCATGATTTTACCCCAAACCCCTCCTAGTCGGCTCACGCGGGAAACGAAAGGAGATAGGTTAAGTTAAGTTAAGTTAGGATAAGTTACGAATCCGTGTGCAGTTTCTGGCCTGCCATCGGACGCGTCCCCAGGTGGCGGATGGGGGAACGGCCCCCAGATATGGGGGTTACCGGTTTACCGGCGCGGACCAAAACCAGAAGTGGGGACCGCTTCGGCGGTCACACGCGCGGCAGGTCGGCCACCACTCCAGGTGGCTGACGTGACCCGAACTCCGGGTCACCGTCGGGCAACCCGGTCTCCTCACTGAGAGGAGCTGGGGGCCCCGTTTGCTTCCGGGCAAACGAGTGGGGCTAAGAGGAAGGACACCTCGCTAAAAACCCTTGGCTGCTGCGTCTTCTCGCACACGAAGACGTACCCAGCCGGGCCCCTCCCTATGGAGGGCCCACTGTGGGCCCGCCTTCTGGCGGGAATCGCCGGCGGGGGATTGGTTGAAAGGCTCTGCTATTTCCCATGACCCCGCCACTAAGGCGATGTCGGTGTGCCGCTGTTGGGTTTAGTGGGTATTCCCGGCTTCGGCTGGGCGAGTCCCACACAGGCCCTTCGGGGTATGGTGCGTAAATGCATTCCCACAGCGTCAAAAAAAAAAAAGGATAAGTTACGAAAGAAAACAAGAATAACAAAGAAATGGCTCAAAGGTCTTAGCAACCAAGCCAAAAACTACTACAAAAAAAAATTATAGTAAGTGTATTACACAATTAATGCGCAGCTTTGTCATTTTCAACATTGTACTGCTGCCTTTTGGGCACTAATCCCATTGACAGCAATGCGGACGATTTTTTAAGTCCATTGAGCTCGTTTATCTTTTTTTTTAACCGACTGTAAAAAGGAGGAGGTTACTCAATTCGACCGTCTGCTGCTTTTTTTATGTTGTTTGGGGATAATTTCGTCGTTTATGAACCATTTTAAATATTTTTTTGTTGGAAAGAATATATTTCCAAGATGGTCCGTCCCATGATAAGAAAACTTTCAAAAATCGTAGGGGCGACTAGTGCATTTCTTAGTGTTTTCATTAAGTATTTTAAAGCACTACAATTTAATAAAGGTCTGGAGTAGATCTGATGATGGAGCCGGGAGACAGTCGAAGGAACTCTTCCAACAATTCACAGCAGCTACCTTGTTGTTTGGGCTTGATTAATTTGTATTGATAAGAACTTTACACCTATATGGGTTGTGACTGTACTCCTCAACGGTTGACAGTAGCTACTTTGTGTTTGAACTTAAATCATTTATATTGATGAGAACTTTGCACCTATTGGGTTAAAATAATGGTCTGCACTAAATCTGATGATGAAGACCATAGGGAGTCGAGGGAATTCTTCTAAATTGGGGGTAAAATTTAAAGTAAACAAAATTACGTCGATTCCCAACTATATTTGCGTCAGCTTCCAGTCTGAGCGGATGCAACTGAATACATAATACTTTTCACAACTAAAAAGTGTGAAATAAAAACTTTTTTACAAAAAAAAAAAAAAAAAACAACAGAGTTCCAAAAGCCACTACAAAGTGAAAAATAATTAATTTCGGAAGTCGGTGTCAAAAACGAATATACAAAAATCAAAGACACCGACTTTCGAAAGGGGTTTATTCATTAACGATGATTAGAGTTAAGTGGTGTTTAAACGTCAAAAATGTATGTATAAACAGTTGCTATTCGCTAGTTAACTTTAAGCAACATTTATGAGACACACAAAAGGCGTATGTCATTGGATAGATAAGTGGGCTGCCTATGTAAGACGACTAAAATTCCACAGTGTACATATAATTATCTTCTATTATATAAAATTCTCCTGCCACAGTGTTTGTCTGCGAACTCCTCCAAAACGGCTGAACCGATTTTAATGAAATTTCGTATATTCATTCGTTAGAAAAGAGGATAGGTTTTTATCAAATTTTTATATTACTACTGCGGGTGAAACCGCGGGGCGTTGGCACTATATTTAATAAAAATTTAAATTCTTCGGAATAATATTTGAGAAATTAATCTGTATTTACTGCGAATTCAGAGCTATTAATATATGCGATAGATTATTATTATTATTGTATTCTCTCATACCTTATGTTTATCCTCTTGCTGTGCTAGCCAGGAACTAAGTCTGTACTCGTTGTTAGGATCCATGATGGTCAGACCAAGGAGTTTCCTGATCACGTCTGAAGTTAGACGGACTGTTGGACCTGTAAATAAATCATATGAATATTTAATTTTATTTGAATTTTTCATTGGCTTTCATTTATTTCTCAGATCAAAAAAATCGATTTTATCAAAATGGATTTTAGGTAGACACGTCAAGCTACCAAAATCTGTAGTAGTTCTTTATTAAATTTTCAACTTTATCGCTAAAGGTTTTAAGGCTCAAGATTGGTCGGGATTTTTTTACAGTTTAGGTAGATTACTTTTTTTTTGTCGGGGGAACCTTCAAAAGACATCCGATTTCTGGGGACAGAGATCGGGGAGTGTGGGATTTTTACCTCACTAAAACCACGGTGATCACCATTTGCATATAGGGGTGGTCCCGATCCCTCCTTAAAAGACCAATATCGGAACCGTCCCTGCGCAACGCCTGTAGAGGCACATCTCTGGGGAGACTGTAAAGGGGCCCCCCTAGGCCTCACTGGGGCAGGGTAGGGAAGCTTAAGCTGATGTCGTCCATACATACATACACAACTTCAACACTAGTGTTAGTACTTCCATTATAATTTTAAGTTACAAAATATTTAAATGCGGAAAGCATTTGTTCGGTAGCAAAATATAGGCTGTGCAAACTGCTCCTAGTCAACATAGCAGGGAAATACTTTTTTTTTCGGATAGGAAATCACCAATTACGAAACAAAGAAAGGGCGTGTCAGACTTTTACTGACTAAACCCCGCCCATGTTCCTTCACTTGGCTGTGCGCCAGGGGCCACGATGATTTTGTCGAATTATTTTGTATATGGAAACATCGCATTTTATTAGCTTTAAATAAAAATATGGTTTGATGATTGATTTTACATTAAAATAAATTACTCGATCAAAGAAACTTAAATACACACATTTTTTTTTTCTTTGAAACTATGCATTTTTAGATCACATGTACTAGGAATGTACTATTTCTCCTAATAGAATATAACCCTAGATCAACGGTCGGCAATACGCGGGCCATGAATGTTTGGTAAATATGTAAGTTACCAACCCTTATTCGTTTGATGTTGAGGGTGTACCGAGTCATTTATAAATAAACTAAAGATGCTCTCAAAAGCTCTTTCTATGAAACCAATTATCTTATTAAATTTTATACAGCTTACCTTCTTATCTTGACGAGTTTAAAAACATTTTCTAAGCAGTGTGGCTATAATGAGCTTTCATTACGAAGACTCGATCGTCGATATCGACCGCGTTTGACTCATCGATTGGTCCGCTTCAAGGTTGTAAGAACTCTCAACCAATCAGAGCGCCAAACGCGGTGATGATGATCGGGTCTCGTAATGAAAACTCGTAGTAGCCACACAGGTAAATACATATACTACACCCAGACATGGAACTGAGGTATATTGAGCTGGTAGGGTTAATATCATGACTGCGGCCAGCCTTTAGCTTGTTTCGCTAACTTGTGGCCCTGGGTTGCCAAGAGGTTTCCGACCACTGCCATAGATTTATCGGATATCAAAAAAACACATTGTATATTACCGGCCAGGCACTGTTAATACTTACCAATAGCAGACAGTGAATGATACAGTTCGTATGTGAAAGCAGTTAGCGGTACGTCATCGCTAACGGGGACGACGGCCACGGTGGAGAAGTTGTGCTGCGAGGGGCGAGGTTCTATGGCAGCCGCACCGCCTAGGGTCGCTGTTGGTTTCTGCCAAGAACCTGAAGAAAACGAAGCAAAAATATAATAGAACGAAAAAGTAAGTTATACATAAGAAAGGCGCCTAAGTATACATAGATGTCGGAGAGGGTCTCCAGATCAATCTCCCTCTGGCGAAGCGTCGTTAGTCGTGTAGTTGGATTTAAAATTGCATCACCTCGCTCAACTGCAGTCTTCCTTCCTAATCAGTCAGTTTTTTTGAGTGAATAGGCTCTTATTAAACAAGCGCGCTTTACCGTCAACGATTGCATCACTGTTTACCATCAGGCGGGATTGCGGTCTCTTATTTCGGAGACAAACAAATGGCAAAAACTTTTCAAAATGTAGGGAGTAACATTTTTAAAGAACGAAAGAAGATATATTTCTTTAGCACAGACTAAAAGACACACAATACACGAGATACATACATCAGATAGCTTCAAGTAAGTCAGTATGAAGACCGATGTGAGAAAATAGCGGAGAGTGCACCAAAAAAGCTTTTGGTGCACTCTCCGCTGCAGATTTTGAACTGAATATTATGACCTACGAACCAGAAACGTGGACAATCACGGTACTGCTAGTACACAAATTCAAGGTCGCTCTGCAAGCTATGGAACCGACTAAGCTTGGAGTCCCTCTTAGGGACCGAATCCGCAACGATGTTATCCGCCAGAGCATTGCAGTTAGACCAATTATTTGACTTTTGAGGGCTCTAACAACCCGAAACGACTGCCATTAGATGTTTGTATGGCAACCGGGACCAACGGCATAACGTGCTTTCCGAGGCACGACCAGACCAGTGCAAATATTCATATTCATGCATAGAAATATTTGTACTGCGCGGGGATAGAACCCGCGCCTCCTTGCGCAGCGGCCGCGTTCGCTACCGCTACACCACGGAGGCTATCGATTGCGACGGTTACTGTTCCTCTTTATTTCTATTCCTTATAGAAAAGCATAAAAAATAACCACTCACCTAAAATCCTATGCCCCAACAAATTAATCAGCCTTGTAACCACAACAGGGAACCTCAGTTTGATAGCATTAAAAAGTCCCTCAGGCAGTTTCGCCAGCTCAGAATCTCTGACCGCCATGACTGTAGTACTTCTTCTAGTTTGTGTGACCATCTCAACTATTCCGACCAAGTCACCCTTGCCGTATTCACCGACCAGCTCTTTCTTGCCGTTGGGATGCGTAATGACTGAACGAAGCCGACCGCTCAGGACTATAAATGTGGACCCGGATTCTTCGTCTTGACGGTACACGGCTCGGCCCGATTCGAGGAAGACCTGTGAATGTGAGAGGGGAAATGAAAAAGAAAAGAAACCGTTTATTTGGCGCACACCCTTATAAATACACACAGTAGATGTAGTGACAGTAGTGGTAGACTAATAATAGTTTTAAACAAAGAAAACAGAACAAAAAAAAGACAATCAACAAATCGTCGCTTAAGTTCTAACACCGCGGAACTCAAAAAAATGGTCAAAATGTGTTATGCATGTCATTGGATAAAGAATCGAAAGACGCGTCATTTGACCAATCGCAAATAAGCGATTAAACCAATGATGGCGCGTTATTTCGAAAAAAAAAATATTATTATTTACAAACTTAGACAGTTTTTTTAGTCTCCTGAAAAGTTCATTATTTTGAGTTACGTGGTGTTAGAACTTAAGCGACGAAATGTAAGTCCAACGGTTGCGCCAAATAGGTCCAGTTCAGCATTACTGTCAGAGAATTCAGCGTCAGCGTCAGTTGCCTGACGCTGGTTTTCAAGTGAACCTTGTAATGAATAAGCTTTTGCTCATGTCTTTTTAAAATATCATTGACGTGTAAAAGTGATTGTACAAAACTTCATACAAAATAAAATTATTTCAATAATAAAATGAATTAATTTTATTATTGAAATAATTTGATTAATTAATAATTTATTTGTTTAATTTTAATGTCAATTGTCAAATAATGTATATTGATTGTGACTGTGGGCATGAGGCCAATATTATTTATAAGTTTCCATGTTTGAGTTGCTTTTGACTATGTTATATTTTGTCTATTTGTATAATTATTACTTACTTGTAATGTGCTGTGTGTTTGTGAGGAATAAACTTCTCAATTTTAATTTTTTGTTCTTTTATTTTCAACAAGGTACAGATGACAGCATATCAAGTTACAACAATCTGTCAGATTTCCTTATTAGATATTCAACTTTATCTCTAAAGCATTAAGGCTCAAGGTTGATAGGGAATATCTGACAGTTTAGGGTAGCTTGCCCTGCTGTCGTCCGTATTTTTAAAACAACTTACCCAGTCTAAAGCGAAGTCCACCTGTCTCACAAATGGTGACAGTCTTCTAACCACCGTATTGGCAATGTGGAGGACTACTGAAGGACGTTCCCTCATGATGCTGTACACTGTTGTCTTGGAGAGGAGGCCGATGCGAGAGAAATGTTTCGCGCGGATGGAGAAGAAACTTGGCTCGCCTGTTAGTACGGCGAGACCGCCTTCTACTTCACCTGAGGATAAAAATAAAATAAAAAATAAACCTCGTCCTATGTAATTGTAACAGCTGGATGCGGGAGGCACAGGACCGATCGTCGTGGAGATCCTTGGGGAAGGCCGGTGAAGCCGTACGGAGGACGGGTCTGAGCAATTGTGTTGCGATGTGTGCCGGGTACGATGCGCCAAATGTTGTTGTGTTGGGAGTTTGGTCGTGGAGGGTCTTCAAATCAGTCTCCCTTTGGCGCAACGTCGTTGGTCGTGTTGTTGGGTTTAACATTGCATCACCTCGCTCAACTGCCGTCTTCCTTCCTATTCGCTCAGTTTTTCTGAGTGAATAGGCTCTTAATAAATTAGCGCGCTTTACCATCAACGATCGCATCACTGCTTACCATCAGGCGGGATTGCGGTCAAGCGCTAGTTTATAATTATTTTTAAAAAAATGGATTTGTATTAGTCCCATACTATTGAGGTACTTTAAACAAGTTGTTTTATAGTTTTATCATCAACTTCAGTTCTATAGACAAGGCATTTCACAACTAATGATTTTTACAGATGCTTTGCGAAAAATAAATTTGTAGTAATCTAACACGAATCACACGATATAAAGGCGAAAGTTTAAAATTCTGTGTATGTGTGTGTATGATTTTTTTTTTACTTCTTCGCGCTAAATGCCTGGACTAATTTTGATGAAATTTGGCATAAGTCAGTTTATAACACGTAGTATATTTTTATCCCGATATTCCCAAGGGCACGAAACTTATACGTGTAAAAGCGCGCGGCGCAGCTAGTTCATTCATATTTAAATCCATTGCTCCATAATAATGTTTAAAAAAATGATTTGCAAGACATCGAAGACAGTGATATAATTTCAGAGTTGTTGTGTTTTCTTGTGTTCATTACTGTACCTACATCCTTACTAATATTACAAATCGGTAAATGTGTTTGTTTGTTCCGCTTTCACGCCGTAACTACTGAACCGATTGCTTTGAAATTTTGCAGACGTAAAGTTAGAAGTCCGGAATAAATAATAGGATACTTTTTATCCCGGAAAATTTTAATATTCCCGAGGGAAAACAAAAATATTGTTAGCTTCATACCAGTTCGGTGATAGATGGCGCTATGTGTCGTTTAAAACAAGGTAATATATTGCAAACGTGCACATGTAAACTTAGAAGCTAAATTATACGATAATTAATCCCCAAAAATGAGGAATGTAAAAACCGCGATATAACCGAATTCCATGCGGGCGAAGCCGCGGGCGGAAAGCTAGTAGTAAATAAATTTCAATTTTGTATACGCTATGTGTTTTTTTAAATGAACAGGCAGTTGTCCTGTTGGGAAGTTTGTTCCGCCACTTCTTCTTCCCAGCGAAAGCCGAAGCCGAAGCCGAAGTGTCGATGGGTGGGCGTTTTGGGGGACTGTATTATGTAATATTGACGTTCAAAAATTGCTATTTCTCAGCCTAATTTGAATAAATTTGATTTTATCACCCGAACATACCAACTTACTTACCAAGTTAATAAATGAGTTTTGATTTTATCACCCGAACATACCAACTTACTTACCAAGTTAATAAATGACTTTTTATTTTATCACCCGAACGTACCAACTTACTTACCAAGTTAATAAATGACTTTTTATTTTATCACTCGAACGTACCAACTTACTTACCAAGTTAATAAAAACCTTGTAAAAATCAGTTTCATACACATCGTAAATAACACAATTAATTTTGTTGAAGTATCAAAATGAAGGATTTTGGTGGGCTTAGTTTTAGTCCATGTTATTCCCATAATATACCATGGAATTATAATAAATAATAATAATTATCAAAATACCTGGATAAGCAGTGAACATGTGCACCTCTCCTTCTCCTTCCGCCACTCTCTGTGAGACCAGCAAAGCGCCAGATAGAAGATACACCAGCGCAACGTCCTAAACAAAATAACAAAGTTAGTAATGACTTAGATTTATAAAATAACAACAAGCAAAATATGGATTTATTACGAATGTATGGAGAAAGTAAATAAAATTATTACAAGTTAGATGAGAGTTGCTATGTGACATTGTAATGCTGGGGTTGCGATGCAAAACCCTCATGGGCGTCCAAAGAACACCCTCATCATCACCATCATCAACCTTTTCATCGCCCCACTGCTGGGCAAAGGTCTCCTCTCATACATAGAAGGATTGAGCGTAATCACCACGCTTGGTCAATTTCAGACTTAAAGTCCAGGTTTCCTCAAGATGTTTTCCTTCACCTTATAATCAGTCATTGGTGTCCAAGATATGTTTAGAAAGTACATATAACTTAGAAAAGTTACATTGGTACTTGCCTGACCTGGAATCGAACTAGCACACTCATACTTGAGAGACTGGTGTTTTAACCACTAGGCCACCACGACTACCCTACCAATGTTTATTCACAATCTGATCAATGATTTTGGAATGCAGACAACACTGTTTTTTACACTAACTGATCAACATGACACCGGTTACATACAGATTAAAAACAACTTTTTTTAAACTGGTGAGACTCTAGTGGGGTTATATTTTATGAAAATGGCTTTTCGTTATCATTGATTTCGATGACGTTCCTTCTTTGTACTGATTATGACAGTGATATGGCCTTTATCATGGTTTTCAGAACTCTCAATGTATCACACCAAAACCATACCTGTGTAATTTCTGGCTCACCAGCGATACTATAATACAGCTTATGAAAGGAAATTATAAAGAAGTTTAATAATAAAAAGGTTTGTATTGTGTTGTATTGTCTGTTCGTCTCTACAATTTAAATATTTTCAAGGCTAGATTGAATAAGCTCTTAGTGAGCTAGTGCGCTTTACCATCAATGATTGCATTACTGCTTACCATCAGGCGGGAGCACTGGTTTAAAATTTATATATTGTTCCGGATGCACCTTATGTCAATGGCATAAGGTTCAATATTGCGTGACATGCAGTACCTAAGCCCTGTATCTCCAGACCTAGTCATTTTAAAGGTACAATATAAAAACGCATTGCTAGACCTAGGGTGGCCTATTGAATGGTACAGGTCTCAACAACTTTGTCAGCAAAGGGTCGACATCGAAATTTCCAGAAACTCGTCTCCGGAGAATTACCGTAGGTACCTACTGAATTTACTCGAAGTTATGCGCTATTATTATTACGTCTATGTCTGTAACGAAAACTTTCGAGTACTACGTGAAGTAACATCTGTAGTGTTATTGTGTGTTTACGACACGGACTTCGTGGACGTAAGGAAAGACTTCGGTACGACATCAGCTACGTTCTACTTGTCATTGCGACCTTCGTTGCCAATAACGTTCGCAACCCTTAACCGGCGTTTTAATACCCCCAGCCCATAACAATATGTATATTTGCATTACTGCTTACCACTAGGCGGGATCGCGATCAAGCACTGGTTTAAAATGTATACAGTATGTTAAGAAAACCCTGTCCGACCCATAAGGATAATAAAGGTTAGGTAAACACATGACCAAATATAACATAAAATTTTACGTAATCATCATAGTACCAATACAAATGAATTTTGAAATAATCTTTTTTTCCCGCGAATTAATTCCAACTTCCCCGAAATTTGGTAATTTTTAAAAAAGTGACAACACCGGTATTATTATGAGCGAATAGCGATGCGACCACGTGCCACGTGCCCTGCCGCCCGCCGCCCGCGGAAGGGTGGTTAACGCATATTTATTAAGTTACTTCTTTTTGCGAAATAATATCTATTTATTTTTTTTGGGGGATTTTTTTAATGTTTAGCCCGGTTTTGTATCCATTAGTAGAATCAGTTATCGATACCTAACAACACCTTCACGGGTCGGACAGGGTTTTCTTAACATACTGTACATATATATACAGCGTGTATCGAAATGGGTATATTATATACGTATCAAGGGCACGGCTTATTTGTATGATGTCAAATTATATTAGAAGGGTTTATGTTAGGAAGTTGTGAGATAGACCATCGCCTGCGGTAGGCTACTACCATAGACTAATAGACACGCAGAACTACAAAAGAGACACATATATCGTGATTTTGGCAAGTTTTATTTAGAGTTAAAACCCTTCCGATACTGTTAATTTCCATCTACAATGTCCTTGGTATGTATACACCCTTTTCGTTACACGTTGTATAGACTAACAAATCGACATCACATCATTTTCAAACTTAAAAAATACTATTGTTACTTCTTCGCATTGAATTGCGTTTGTTTCTCTACCATTTCCTAAATAACTGGTATATTAACCCAAAAACTATACTTGTTTGGGACAGGTTGGCAATAACTGAAAGAGTCGCTTCAGACCATGATTTATGATCGAAAGACTTTGGGATTTTCCGCAGTCGTTGGTTTTTTCCTATTTTATTAAAAAGTACGATAACACGTTAACTCGTCAATGAAACTCGCATAACAAGAAAATCACTACCGGAGGTTATTCACCTCATAGCTGATTTCGTGCGCTCCGTGTCACAAACAAAACGCTCACCTTGCTTTTCCTGGAAAATCTTTTGCTCATATACTACTTACTAATACCACTCTGAATTCATACTTTTAATTTTTGCCAAGTTGTCCCACACATGCAGTAAATACCTCCATTAGGTTGGGTAGTTAACTAAAGGTAAACAAAAACTCCATGAAATTTAGCTAATAACTACGTGTAATACTAGTCAGTTGTCATGCTATGTCACACTTACAAGTGAGACTTTCCAAATTAGCATAACGTCCATTTGATTCCAGAGGAGAAGCGCTGCTGCCTGCTTCCCTGGTAAGAGTTCCCTTAATCTCCTTTTACGACACCCACGGGAGGATACGGATGAATAAACAATTATTATTTATTTATTTATTATAATGACAACAAAAGGGACTGGTATTACGATTAATCAGTGAATTAAGTGTCATGGTATTTTTGTTTACCTGTAGTTCATTAACTGCCTAAACCGACGGAACATAGTTTATTCTGAGCATCTGCAACTTCCACAAAGTTATGAGTTAGTCAAATATACCTTATGACTCTCCTCCTTCATGATGTAAGTCCCGGCAGGCAGGTCTCTAACTTGCACGTTCCCACGTAACACAGTGTCACACTCCAAGCCAAGTTCCTTCACGAATGCCTCTGTCGCTATTTGGATTAATGCCTGTAAAAATAGTGCAGTTTAGCCCTGGGATTCTTCTGAGATTCTCCATCTTTGTAAACATAAGTAATTTATTGGATAAATTACATTCAAGGCTTCGGTAGAATGTCAAAGTAAACGATTTTTTAAGAGGTCGAAAACACATCAAAGATCCAGATTTCTATACAAAGTGGTGATGACAATACGACAATAAATTAAACGTCGTGTACCTCAACACATTCTCTGTCTACATATAAAAAATCATATAAATATATCCGTTAGTTTATTCACACGAAATAATTTTTCACATTTTCTACATGATGTACATGTTGATAAGGAAGCGCTTACAGGTTGATGACCGCCGCATCCAGCGGTACTAAACTTTAATAATAATGGCGCGAGAAAAAAAAACAAATCTCGATCGGAGGGCAGTGAACCAATATTTTAAAGGTGTTCTATTTCGTTTCAGATTTTATGCGATTTAGTTTAGTGTGAAATTTCCATTTTTTATTTTTTTATCTTTGATGCTAGGTATCTTTCTATGGTTTAGGATTATTCCTATGAACCAGCATTGTCCGTGTTTTCATTTATTATCGTATTATCAGGACCACTCTGATTTCTATTGACGCAAACCAGTTTTTTTTTTTTGTATAGGCAATGGTAACCCTCATAGGCGTCCAACTCGCGTTCTGACACACTGAAACGGTCTTTATTTACACTAAAGGAGATGTTTCGGAAATGTATGGAGCCTGGGTCAGCACATTGTACACTTAATGCTAGGTATAATTACGCTATAGTTAACTGTTTTTAATGTTAATTTCCTATATTATGGCTTAGTTTTTATACAGATTCAATTTAATTCGGTCAAGGAGTGCAACACAATTTCTAATAAATATGGTGGTCAGCAATAAGTGAAATAAGATTTTGACAGTGACATTTGATTGACGTGTCATGTATCTAAGGCTATCGTATCTATATTATCCACCATATGACTGTGAAAAAAACAAAACATGAATTCCGAACATACGGCCCATCAAATAAACACAATCAGCTCAAATCAACACTCGACAGGAACACAACGGGAAAATAGAACTGTCAAAGTCGCCAATCAAACGTCATAAAAAGTGTCATGGCTACCTTAATACGAGGTTATCTCACTAAAAAACGTTTCAAATGATTAATTATACAGTATGTTACGAAAACCCTGTCCGACCCGTGAAGGTGTTGTTAGGTATCGATAACTGATTCTGCTAATGCATACAAAACCGGGCTTTACTTAAAAAAAAATCCCCCTAAAAAAAATAAATATTATTTCGCAAAAGGAGGTAACTTATTAAATGTGCGTTGACCACCCTTCGCCTGCCGACCGCGGGGGGCGGGCGGCAGGACACGCGGCACGTGGTCGCATCGCTATTCGCTCATAATAATACCGGTGTTGTCACTTTTTAAAAATTACCAAATTTCGGGGAAATTGGAATTATATCGTTGGAAAAAAAGATTATTTCAAAATTCATTTGTATTGGTACTATGATGAATACGTAAAATTTTATATTATATTTGGTCATGTGTTTACCTAACCTCTATTATCCTTATGGGTCGGACAGGGTTTTCGTAACATACTGTATATACTTGTATTTTTATTCAAATTAATTTATTTGTATTTTTATGAAAATCTTCTATTTTTATCCTTTTTATCTATATAGCGTACATATTGGTGGCCCAAAATGAAACATCTCCTTTAGATATAAAATTAGCTCTAAACTCACTTGTTCGTCAAGATTATCAGTATTATGCTTCTTGAAGGACGACCCCTCCCGAGCTCTCTGAAGGGACGGTGTCGGCTGGACATCCGGTTGCTGCTATAAAAAATAACACAGTTTAAATATACATTCTGAAGTTTTAAGAAACGTTTACCTAAAGCAAACTCTGAAGCTTGGTAAGAACAATTTCGAGAGGAAGACTAAGAGAAGAATCCAGATAGGATTAGTTGTAGGCAGCGTTTGGGAAGTTTCGTTGAGTCTTCTCGTCGCGTATTCCACAGAGCCCAATGACTAAAGAGGGTAGTAAGGTGTCCTGCCAGTTATGACTCACGGAGTTGAAACGTGGACACTCACGGTATGAAAATTCAAGGTAAACGGGCTAAGGTTGGAAGTCTCTCTGAGGGATCGAATCCGCAACGAGGTGGTCCGGCAGAGAACCAAAGTTGTTAACATAGTTCACAGAATGAGCAAACTAAAATGGGCCGGCCATTTTTGCCCTAGAATCGACGACCATTGGGGAAGTAGTGTTTTTGAGAGGAGACAGTCAAACTGAACTTTGAGTGAAAATTAAAGCTATTTTTTCAATAAACTCATGATTTTTGAAATTATTGGTGAATTTATAATATTATTTTCTATCGAAATCCCATTAACCTCAGCACAACCGCATCAGTAAGTAAAACAAAAGAGGATCCTTTTTAGGTCGACAATAAAGTATGCGCTGTAAGCGGGAATGATGTAGATTTTGGCGAATAGTACAGACGCCGCGCGCTACTATAATCCGGCAAATTTCTTCAATAGATTTTCCACCTTATTGCTAAAACAATAAAGTTCAAAGTTGATTGGGGAATTTTGAGAGTTTAGGGCAGCTGGATCTGTGTAAGGTCACCAGTGGCTTGCTCACCTGCGGTGTGTTGGAGGCGATGTCGGGCACCATGTCGGGGCGAGCGCGTCGCGCCGCGACTGCCGCGCCTCCCTCCTGACATGCAACCACACCGTTAGTTTCACACACAGACACACACACACTCTTCGTGACATAAGGCTGATACTCACATGTACTTTTACGGGTTATTTTGCTTTCTTATACAATGTTATTTTGACTTTATACGAAACCTGAATATAGTTTGTTCAGAATAAGCAACTGAATCGATTCTAATCTTTTTTACACTATGTTGTATTTTTTCCCAAATACATTTAGAAATTGTTGCAGTATGGTTACCGAGCGCGCCACGTAGATTACGATAGATAATAGTACTGCGCACGCCCGTGCAACAGCTGACGCCGGAGGTCAACGCACCTCTGGCCCGCCCGAGCGGAGCGTGAAACATATTTTTGTTGGGACAACCAAGTAGGTTAACAAGTTCATAACATTGTGGATTTCCATTATATCTTTTTAAAATATTTTACATAGATTCTTTACTTAAAAATACTGGACACGTGTTTCGGGTTTCGCATAAAGAAAAAAATAACGTTGTATACAGCGAAAATTTAACTAGCTAGCGAAACTCCCCAGATCTGGTTGCCATCCATTTCTAAAGTCCAATAAAAAAAAACCAAAAACTCATTCAAGTATCCCCGTACATTATACGTACATACATTACATGCACTATGTGTTTATAGAATAAATATTTTGTTGTGTACGACATTCACAATTATTAACACTTCCGTCCATATATATTTTTGAAGTAGTCATGTTTATCAAACATAACCAAAACCTATTTCAAACTCTTTCTACAAAACGCCACCCAGGTGCTCTTAAATCTAAAACCAATCAAACCGCCCTATTCTCAAAGAGTTTCCTAGGTATGGCTCCAAAAATATATAATAAATTACCCAAATCCATAAAAGCTTCAAAAGACTTAAATACCTTCAAAAAAACAGTCCGTAGGTTTTTAATACAGAGCCATTAATGTACAGTGTATACCCACTACCAAATGGGTAAATATAAACAAATTCGACCAATCACACAAATTCAGGCATAAACGAAATATACAGCATTTCAAAGTTAAGTTAAAAGCGATCTATATAAAATTGCATTACAGAATTCACTAAGTATCTAAAACCCTACATATTCACTATACAAACAACTCGCATGCCAATGCAAAGCTTAGAAAAAGAGGGTAGCAAACTTACCAAATGTTCAGACATAGCACGATCACTGTGGTGGGGAGAATGCATATTCCCGCCGCTTTCGACATTACTCATTTTTGCTGATTTAGCGGGAGAGGACGCTACTGTGGTCGGACGGCGCTTGTCTCGGCCCTGCAACATTTTTAATGATAAACAAGGCGAAAACGCAAATATTGTAAAATGGAATATTATGCGAATTTGGTTCTTAGAGAAGAATCCTTTTATTCTCTGTAGTTTGGTTTTACGAATCACAGTGCCAGTGTTTACATTATTGGATATATGGGTGTATCTGTATATAACTAACTTGTTATTATTTTAAGTTAAAATGATATCAATTTGTTGCAGTTACCTTGACAATTACTACACTAAAGAGGTGGTATTTAGGTTTAATATCAAAATACAAGTATATGTCGAATAGTTTGTCTTTAGGCAGATGATATTAGTGCCACATATAAGTATTTTTAATAGCTATTAATGTCCCACTGCTAGGTTCAAGCCTCATGCCTTGCTACGGGCTGTTTTAAAGAGATACTGTGGCCCTGGGGCACAGGCAAGTGAAGGAACAAGGGGCTTAAATGAACTGTCTGGCATGCTCTCCCACTTCGCCCAAAGCGGGAGACAAGCCGTGCATTTTTCTTCTCAGCTTACAGAGGTCCACTGCTAAACAAAGGCCTCCCTCAAGGCTTTCCATGATCAGCGGTCTTGTGCTGCCCGCATTCATTGGCTTCCCGCGACCTTCACGAGATCTTCGGTCCACCTTGTTAGGGGCCTCCCTACGCTGCGTCTTCCGGTATGTGACCGGCACTCCAGAACCTTACTGCCCCATCGGCCATCGGTTCTACGAGCAATGTGCCCCGCCCACTGCCACTTAATTTTAGCGACTAGAAGAGCTATGTCGGTGACTTTGGTTCTTCTGCGGATCTGCTCATTTCTGTTTAGAACGCGCAGAAAAATTCCGAGCACAGCTCTTTCCACCGCCCTGTGTGTGACTTTAAACCTTCGTATGAGGCCCATGTCCAAGCCGTACTTTATGATTCGTAAACTAGCGCCTTCATTTTCATACGTCTAGTGACTTCACAATTGAGAGGCTCAATATCAAAATATATTTACCGGATTGACCAACTCAGCACTCAAGCCCAGATACTGATGCAAAGCAGTAAATGTCACCCTCTGTAGTCGCACCATAATGATCTGAAAACAACACAAATTCATATAATTACAGACAAACATCGGCTATTCGAGTGTATCAAAATTCTTTCCCTAAAGATTTAAAAATTTTCGAGTTACATCAACTACATGACTTCTTCACTTCAAATATGTAGAGTTTGATCCTACCAATTTTTTTTTTTAACAATAAACTTGTGCTTGACCGCAATCCCGCCTGATGCTAAGCAGTGATGCAATCGTTGATGGTAAAGCGCTCTAGTTTATTAAGAGCCTATTCACTCTAGCCTTGAAGATACTTAAATTGTATAGATGGATGAATATTTGTTACTATTTCAAGCAAAAACTACTGAACTGATTTGGATGAAATCTCGTACACAGATAGTTTATAACCAGGAGTTACACATAGGATAACTTTTTATCCCGATATCTCCATAGAATCGAAATTTATGCGGATAATACCGCGGGGCGCAGTTAGTTAACCATACTCAAATAATAATGAGTTTAAACTAACCTGTATAACTCTGACAAATATATCTGGGTACTCCTTGAATACTTCCTGAAAAGCCCTCATTGGCAACTTGATGACCTGTGAGTCTTCTAACGCCTTTGCGTTAACTGTCTTATATGGTTGTGAATGGCCCTGGAAATAAAAATTGTATCGTTAAGTTTTGATATAACAATTAACTTTTTTATATGTTTATGTCCTTATTTGATCGCTAATTTAATTTTAATATCTAGGTTTATTTATACAATATGTAATGAAAACTCTGTGCGATCCGTGAAGGTATTGTTACGTATCGATAACTGATTCTATTAAAGCCTGCAAAGCCTGGCTAAACTTAAAAAAAATCCCTAAAAAACTAAAAAAAAACGAGTGTGCTTATGACCACACCACTGAAGTGAAACTTCTTTCGCTCCATCTATATGTATATATATATATATGTGTGTGTGAACAATATACAGTATGTTAAGAAAACCCTGTCCGACCCGTGAAGGTGTTGTTAGGTATCGATAACTGATTCTACTAATGCATACAAAACCGGGCTAAACTTTAAAAAAAAAATCCCCTAAAAAAATAAATATTATTTCGCAAAAGGAGGTAACTTAATAAATGTGCGTTGACCACCCTTCGCCTGATGCCCGCGGGGGGCGGGCGGCAGGACACGCGGCACGTGGTCGCATCGCTATTCGCTCATAATAATACCGGTGTTGTCACTTTTTAAAAATTACCAAATTTCGGGGAAATTGGAATTAATTCGCGGGAAAAAAGATTATTTCAAAATTCATTTGTATTGGAACTATGATGAATACGTAAAATTTTATATTATATTTGGTCATGTGTTTACCTAATCTTTATTATCCTTATGGGTCGGACAGGGTTTTCTTAACATACTGTATACATGTATACACATATATTAATTTTCTATAAATATTTAAATTTATTTCATGGTTTCATTGGTAAATTAATATTTTTGCATAGATCTTCTATTTTTATTGAAAAAAAAAAAAAAAAAACGTTGTAGACCTTGTAGTACCAAGCTCGCGCCACGGGCGCCTCTGTGCTTATATCCCCCACTTAACTTCCGTTCGCCTTGCCCGATCACTTTTCGTAACGCTTACGTCACGCGTTCGCCAGCTTACTCCCCAAGTCAAGCGTGCGTAAAGAAGTTTCACTTCAATAACACAATCAAAAATGGTGTTGTCACTTTTTTACAATTTACCAAATATTTGGGGAACTTGGAGTTAATACGCGGAAAAAAAGATTATATCAAAATTCATTAGTGTTGTTATTATGATGATTACCGTAAAGTTTCATATTTTATTTGGTCATGTGATCATCTAACCTTTACATATTGTATATTAGAAAGAGTCGCTCGTCGAGTCTTGTAATCTTAATCATTTTACTGTGACTTACTGGGTCCATATTTTTGTACCGAGCTTTTCAGGCGCACGGGTCGGTGACCGCGGCTGGTCCATGAATGGATGATCATCTGTACGTACCAAGACCCCTCCGTGCCTCGCAAAGCAAGTTAAGCTGGGGGTCCCGGCTGTAGATTTTTGATAGTCGCTAAGACTCGTTACAAGCCCGCAAGTCTTGCGAGCAGTCCCACCAAGGGGATTCGTAATATTAAGTAAATTGGTTGTAGAGCTCAGTGGCTCGGTGGTCAGTACTCGGTGGCTGCTGGTGCTCGGTTTTGATTCCCGAGGACTAGCAGACGCTGAGCCGGTGCAACCTGGGCGCGGGCTAGGGGATTGTTGTCCGCAGCGAATTTCTGTCGGAGCGGAGGAGCCGCTCCCGATGGATCTCTATCTGCACTCTACAGCTGCAGAGTGCATGAATAGGGAGCGATGTGGGGTAGACCGCGGCCCGTTTTTACCGTCTGCTGTCTAGGGTCTAGGGACGAGGGGCTTGGGGAGGCTCCGTCCCACACTAGACGGAGCCGAGGCGGAGGCGCCCGCGAATATCGGCGCGCGCGCCCCAGAGGTGATGCACAAAATAGTATAACACTTTACTAACCATGCAGGAAACGAGGCCCGGACGGACCGGGTCAGCACGAGAGTGTGGGGCTGCGGAAGAATCTGGACTTCAGTGAAAGACGAGACACCGGGGTGGTTTTTAGTCAGTAGGAGTCTGACAGACCCCGTCGCCCACCATCGATTGGCCCACTTCAAGGTTGTGAGAACTCTCAACCAATAAGAGCGCCAAACGTGATCGATGCGTATGATTAAGTCTCGTAATGAAGACTCATGGTAACCACACAGATAGGTAGTCGTTTCATTTAAAATACGGTTCTTCAGCAGCATTCGATTACACTGAAGGTCGACTCCAAAATAATTTTAGAGATAAAGTTGAAAAATTTGTAGGTTACTAACCTAAAGTCCGTCAGATTTCTTTATTAGATTTTCTACTTATCTGATCGGACTTTATCGGATAAAAGGTACAGACCTTGTATCTGATCAAAATTGACATTTCTTTTTTTTTATAAATTATAAACTAGTAAGCCCGCCTGATGGTAAGCAGTGATGCAAGCGTTGATAGTAAAGCGCGGTAGTTTATTAAGAGCCTATTCATTCTAGCCCTTTTTAACCGACTTCAAAAAGGAGGAGATTACTCAATTCTACCGTATATATACTTTTTTTATGTTTGTTCGTCGTTTATGAACCGATTTTGATAATTCTTTTTCTGTTGGAAAGAAGACATTCCCAAGGTGGTTCCATGATGGAGGACATCAGAGTTTGATGGTGGAAGATCAGAGAAATCAAGGGGAACTTTCAAAAATCGTAGGGGCAACCAGTGCGTTTGTAAGTTTTTTCATTAAGTATTTTAGCGTCAGCATCCAGTCTAACCGGGTGTAGCTGAACAGTACTTTTCACAACTAAAAAGTGTATAGTAAAAACTTTTTTTACAAAAAAAAAACAACCAACTTCCAAAAAACACTACAAAGTGAAAAAGAACTAATTTCAGAAATCGGTGTCAAAAACTAATATACAAAAACCAAAGACCGACTTCCGAAATTAGTTATTTTTCACTTTGTAGTGTTTTTTGGAAGTCGGTTGTTTTTTTTTTTTTGTAAAAATTTTGTTTTGCTTTTGTTTTTTATTGGAAATCATCAAATGACCTCTGCCGCTCTAAGCGGAGCGGAAGGACGTGTCAGACTTTTACTGACTAAAACCCACCCGTCTTCCTTCACTTGCCTGTGCGCCAGAGTCAAGTTTTCTATTCACTCTAGCCTTGAAGACACTTAAACACTTGGAAAAAAGTTAGATAGATGTTGACGACATATCTACTTACAGTGAGCACATCAGTAAAACTAAGTAGCGAGGTGACACTCTCGCCGGCGCGCACCACTTTCAGCGACAAACTGCTACCGTCTGGGTTCGTAATGTATACGTTGACGCGTCCGTTCTGCACCACGTATACGTTCTCGTCTGTATCGCCTGTAATGGATGACAAGTTATATTAAAAGACAGTTAAAATTGCTTCTTGATTCACGTAGTACTACAACAACTCTTCAAAAAGAAATATGACCAGTTTTTTTTTTTAATACAAAATCAAATTTCATTAAGAATCAGCACTTTTTAACGTCAATGTGATATAAGACAGTCCCCAAAAACACCACTTCCTAGTAAAGGAGTGGCGAGACTTCCACAGCAGCACAGCTGTATCTTCAGTTAAAAAAACCCTGACTTTATACATAGACCATAGTGATGCAATCGTTGATGGTAAAGCGCGCTAGTTTATTAAGAGCTTATTCACTCAAGTTTGCCTACTCCTTAACTTGTACTTTTCCACAGTTATCAAATAAATTATGATCACGTATATTATGTTGAATTCGACACTTACCAACTTTAAACAAGAAAGCACCAGCAGGCAGATTGAGGATCTCAGTATGCTTACAAAGCATGAGGAACACGGGCTTTTCGAAGTGACCAAACACCCTGATGCTGTGGAGCATGTAAAGGGCATCTGGTGGGACCCTGTCATCGCTCGTCAAGTCTTCTTCTAGGTATTCTGCAGGGGGTTCCAGTACCTTGAGAATAAGAGAGCCAATTACTGTAGTTATTAGGTTTAAAATCAGCAATGTTCAAGGCCAAAAATCTACAAACTAATCTTGAAAACGCCCGTTCTAAGGCTAGCATAAATGGGCGACCGACCAAAGCCACCGGTGGCCAGCGACGGCGACTTAACACACTTTTTAATATATTTTGTATAGACACGCCACATACGTATCCGGTGGCGGCCACTAGCTACAGTTGTGTTCGTGACTCGCCACAATAAACGCCGACACCCGCCACTGCCGCATTGCTCCACCCCCCGCGCCTAACGTTAACCCTCCGTTTGCCGCATATTGGTATTTTGCCGTATTAATCCATCTTGTAACACCAACAGAAGTTCTTGAAATGTAATCAAATTCATTCGAAAATGTTTAAAAAACTTTTTTATATATCTTTGTAGATTGTCGAAATGAAAGTTATGTTTCACTGTAGGACCAGTTAAGATTGGAGGCTCCCAATACAGGCCGCGACGGTATCGTGTACGTCTTCTGATTATTAACAAAAGCGCGAGCAAACTTTAGGTGTCAGAATCCATCTTCAGGCTGCACAACAACGAGCGGGTTATAAATTGTGGCGACTTCTAGACACCGGTGGCTGTTGCTCGTCTCTGACACTTTTAGAATTGTGTCGGTAGCGTGCAACAGACACCGGTGGCTGTGGTCGGTGGCCCATTCGCGCCGAGCCTAAGATTTAAATTAATAAATCAAAGTCAAGAAGATAAAAAATCTCTTGTAAACTTTCAAAGCGCAAAAAAAATACAAATTCCATTCAAGTTTTACAGAACAATGCGTAAATTACAATTTATAAAGCATTATAACACGAGTACACACAAGGCCGTGACATAGATAATGAAACGAAAAGATGACGAAAGCAATGCTTGTACTTTTTGTTTCTTGAGTCTACAACCTAATCAAACAACGATTTCCTTATAATTGCCGTTATTTGTGTGCGTTCTTTTACACATACGATTCTTTGTATCTTCATAATACTGACGGTTTTATAAAAGCCAAATAATCTATTATACACACACTTGCACATTGAACTACCTAGGTACAAAGTACAAACACCTACCTATATGTCGGCCAAATTCGATAAAGAATAGAGGTAAACAAACCGTTGATGGTAAAGCGCGCCTGTTTATTAAGAGCCTATTCACTCTAGCCTTGAAGACACTCAAGTTGTAGTTCGATGGAAATACCGCCGCTAGCAAATTGTTCCAGTCCCGTACATCGAACGCGGTTATTTTACTCGACTTGGCAAAATGTTTATTGTAAAGAAACAACAATTGCGTTATTTCGAAATGAACTTAATCTTAATACGGTGTATTTTGCTTGCATTAGCAACGATTGTGAAAAATTTTGAGTAAAACTAAAAATGATACTTACCTTCAATTGTTCAGGAGCAGTTTCCTTCTTAAGCTGCAGCAGTTTCCTAGCGAACCGCATGACGGCGCGTCTCTTGCGCCCCTGTCCTGAGTTGGAGATGGACTTAACCTTCCTCAACATCCGCCGTCCATAGAACAGCATCTTGTCTCGTTTTCGGAACCTCTTTACTGGGTCCCCTGTCGCACCGGCACCGCCTGTGACACCAGCTAGTTCTGAAAAAGGGACAGTTTGGAATTTAGCAGTTATTGAAGAAGTTTAGTGTATTTTATTACATACAGGGTGTATCTGACATCGTAACGCAAACTTCGCGAAAAGGCTAGACCGTATGCCACTAATAAAATTATGATAGTCATTTATGTCGTTAATGAACGGTTACAGAATTCAAAGTGTTTAAAATAAAGTGTCGGCTCGGCCTTTGAACGTTGCAAACGTGCCGCCGTGCGAGTTCGTAGGTATGACGTTGATCCCTGATGTGAACTCTAATAAATCAGCTGATAAGATATTTTTTCGAGTTTTGTTTTCATTGAGCTTTTTTGTGTAATTAGCGAATTAATTAATTTTGAGTTTAAAATCTTATTGGGTTATAAAAGTATAGCAATTATGAACGGTCTAAAATGAAAAAAACTACATACATTTTTTTTTCAAATCATGAAAAAGCCGACGATAAATTCCACCACTGGGGGGTTCAGAATCATGTACTGGATCCATGGTATTCGTTTGTGCGTCGATATCAGATACACCCTTTATATACAACATGTTAATCAACTGCCTTCCTGAACATAGTTTGTTCAGAATGGTTTACTAAATCAGTAGGTCAAAAAGTAGGTAAATCATTTTAGCATAGGGAATTTTTTATCCCAAAAATAATTAAAACTACTGAAATTATTGTCATATTAACCCCGTTGTTTACGGACTTTTAAAACTCAGTTTTACTTGTATTCATACAAATTTAATCATTGAATATAAAATAAAGAAAGAAAATCCTTATTCCAAGAACGTTAAGGTATTCGTTCTTGAAGAATTGGTATAACTAATTCTTGCATACACATGTTAAATTAAATATTCAGTGTATGTATTATGATTATAACATAATATTTTAATTGGGGTTTTTGAGGGTGTGCGATAATTACATTACATTAGATTTTTTATGGGTAGACTGAGAATGTGTTGAGGTACACGGTGTTTAATTTGTTGTCGTATTGTCAGCACCACTCTGAATAGAGAAAAATGAAATATACAGTATGTTAAGAAAACCCTGACCGACCCGTGAAGGTGTTAGGTATCGACAACTGATTCTACTAATGGATACAAAACCGGGCTAAACTTAAAAAAAAAATCCCCCTAAAAAAATAAATATTATTTCGCAAAAAGTGGTAACTTAATAAATCTGCGTTAACCACCCTTCCGCGGGGTACGGGCGGCAGGGCACGCGGCACGTGGTCGCATCGCTATTCGCTCATAATAACACCGGTGTTGTCACTTTTTTAAAAATTACCAAATTTCGGAATTAGTTCGCGGGAAAAAAAGATTATTTCAAAATTCATTTGTATTGGTACTATGATGATTACGTAAAATTTTATATTATATTTGGTCATGTGTTTACCTAACCTTTATTATCCTTATGGGTCGGATGGGGTTTTCTTAACAGACTGTAGAAAAAATAAATAATATAGAGAAAAAATAACGTTGTATAAGTCCTGTGTTGGAAAAGGTGTAGTGAATTAGTACAATTAAATTACCTTTCGACCTCCATCTTCTATAATAGTAGAAAAATACGACCACTAAAGACACGAGGAGACAACCGCAAATAGACCACAGCAACTGCAAACAAAAATAAAACTTATTTGTAGTATATACGATTCAAATTCACCTCCCGTAGAAAAAATGAGAAATGGTCAGTTTCCTTTTTAAAATTCTTTCTAAATGGAACTTCTCATGAAAGCCTCTAATCAACTCACACTTAGCACAATATTAACTAATAAAACAAGCCTTCGAACTGTTTGTTAATTTGTCAAGTAACACATCAGTACATCATCTGTATCCTTGAATGAGACGTGTGAAAACTTCGTATAAGGTGTTGAGTTTTTAATGGCATTGATCTGGCTAGATAAATCATAGCATGACATGATATTTTTCTATATTAGGAAAATTGACAGGAAGGCTGGCAGCATTGCCCCGTTGTATGGGCAATTCTAATTATTTGGCCAAAAAAATATACCAGCCCATACTCTGGCCATGTGGAATTGACAAACCACTTGGCGATGTCTCGATGAACCTTTTTGAAATATGTAAACACATACACACATCAACTATGGTAGGGATATTACATGAAAGACTTAGCTTAAAAACTATTGACAGCATAAAAAATGTTTGTATATAAAACATTTTCTTCTCCACCAACTCTATCGAAATTAAAAAAAAAAATAAAAACAAAATGCGATGTCGCATAACGGCATTCAGGCAGAAATCGCATCACCATTCCAATACAGGAACATTTTCTTTAAAATATCGCTACAGTCATAGTAAACAGCTACTGTTCTTCAATAATTATAAGAAGTGCAATTTGACACTTCTAACTTACTGAAGAATAGGGATTGGGTTAAAAAAATCGATTACTACAATATCCGATTAATACGAGATATTGATTTAATTTCTTTATAATATCTAATCGATTAAAGTTACGAATAGGGATTGGGTTAAAAAAATCGATTACTACAATATCCGATTAATACGAGATATTGATTTAATTTCTTTATAATATCTAATCGATTAAAGTTACGAATAGGGATTGGGTTAAAAAAATCGATTACTACAATATCCGATTAATACGAGATATTGATTTCATTTCTTTATAATTTCTAATCGATTAAAGTTACAGATTTATTTATTTTATGACTAAATGTCTGAGTTTTAGATGAAAGAAATTCTCAAAATCTTTAGTTCCATCCAAACCTAAGCAACATTGTATTACATACAATGTTAACTATTATAAATTTTGCTTTATACATTATTAATTTAGAGTTTCGTAATTTTAACAGAGATAACAATATATTAAAAATTTTCGTTCTTTGTTCGATATATGTGTTTTGAGCATAAATAAATGAAAAAATAAATTAAAGAATAAAGGACGCTTTCATTGAAAACGATCGTTATTAGTAAGTTTGATTATTCGGTAATTTTTAACGATTATTAGTATACAAGTGAATTTGAAGAGTCACAACACTACGCTACAGTACCTTACTACGTGACTTTGACACGGGAGTTTTGGCGGGAAAGTCAAGCTGAGTGTCACGCTCGTTTTTCAACGACGCGCGGTTTTCGACTCAAAGGCTACGCTTTTGAACGCCAATGTCGGCTATACTCGATAAATGCAAGCGTGCCCTGCACGCCACGGTCGTAATACTCGGCAGAAAACAAGTCAAAAAGTCATGAAAGATTTAATATTATAAAGATAATTTTAACATATTAAAAGTCAATTTTTGTGCTAGAAGTGTTAACAAATAAAATTGGAAACTCTACATTTTACATAGGTATTTTTATATAGATTTTCGGGCTTGTGGTACAGGGCACGGAGATGCCGTTTTGGCGTGGCGTTCAAAAGGTTAAAAGAGTTATAAGCATAAATACACACAAACGTTCATTCACGTTTATAATATTAGTAAGATTATTTAATCAATTATACAAAAGCTAATTATTACTACAGTTAATTTAATTACAATCACTAACTATTGAATACGACTCTTCGAGATATTTCTCAACCGATCATTGTATTTTCTGTACATCTATTATTACATGTTATCTGCTATAGTCCACTATCAGTCGTTTATATTCCACCATGACCTCTCGCCACGAACACAATATGAAGTATTAAATTATCTTAGCTTAGGTATGTAATTAAATAAACATATGTTGTGACTAGTAACATAATAAATTTATTTAATTTTAAAGTATTTTTGAGGCGTTATTTCAGTAACACTCAATAGTAATTTTACCAAAATGATCAAAATAGTCTCATAATTTAATATTTATTTGTAACTGGACCGGAGCCTTCCGCGGGTCCTCTCGAAGGGAGAAGATCAGGTCCCAGCTATGAGAACATAGTAGGTTGATTAAGCTTATTTATATGTAGTTCCTTGAGTATTTTTGTATACTATAATATGCATAAGCCGGTTGGCTTCTAAATCCCGAGTGCTTCATGTGGTCAACCTCTCCTCTGGCGTACAGGTGTTGGCGAAAATGGACAAAATTGTCATTTTTTTTACACTTGAAAAAAGGTTTGACTACAATATAAATGACTAAATGTTACTGGCTGATCCCGTGGGAATAGCCGGATAACAACTATCCTATATTAATCCTAGGTATATCATTTGTGTGCCAATTTTCATACAGTTTGTAGTTTTTACGTGAAAGTGCATATGTACATCCATACATAAAAACTTTTATTTTTATAATTTTAACGGATGTCTTTTTATGGTAATAGCCTATAAAACAACTAGTTGTAATGGTTTGTGTGAGACTAATGAATGTAAGAAAACGACAGGCTTCTTGATTTAGCTACACGTTTTATCACATCCTGTATTCTATTCTAGTCCTTATCTGAATAATGCTCGTCTCTTTCGTAGATACTCTCAACGCTGGTGGTATCTACGAAACTAACTAGTTATGTGGGTCAGCGTCGTTCGTCAACAGATCTAAGTGATACGAGTATAAGTATATAGTACCTGCCCAAATAGTAAATACATATGTATATTTATACACTAGCTGCGCCCCACGGGTTCACGCGCGTAAGTTCGGTCTCGTGGGATTTTTTTTTTAATAATTATTTATGAAAAAGAAGAAAAGATGCAATCGTTGATGGTAAGGCGCGCTAGTTTATTAAGAGCCTATTCACTCAAAAAAGTGAGTAAATAGGAAGGAAGACGTCAGTTGAGCGAGGTGATGCTAAGTTAAACCTAACAACACGGCCAACGATGTTGCGCCAGAGAGAGATTGATCTAGAGAGCCTCCACGACCAAACCCCCGACACAACAACATTTGGCGCATCGTACCCGGCACACATCACAACACAACAATACAGACCCGGCCTCCATACGGCTTCACCAGACATCATGCCGGAACACGACGAATCGCTTTGCGGCAAGACTTTGTCTGGTGGGTGATAACTTCTTCCGGCAGCCAATGTTATGGCCTACCACCTCGTAACAGTAAACAATATTATAATTAAATAATATAATATTATAAAAAGATAAGTTTGGTGATTGCAAAAAATACAAATAATGCGTGTACGCAATTCAAATTCCAAATTATCTGCCGATAAGTACCTTGAAATACGTCCACAGTTTGAAGATACCTAAATACATTATATATTATAATCTTAAGTAAGTACATTTTAGATATCGTCTTTACATAACATTTATCAACGACAGCGATAGTGTGTGAAACCGCACGACCTTGAGGTTTTGATACTATTTTGCAACATTCAACCACTTGTTGACATTTGACTAATAAGAATACTGTGGATATTAACATTTTGGATAATATAACATATTTATGTATGTTTACTCTTGATACGTAATGTTGGATAAGTAAAGAGACTAGATAGTGAAGTGATAATAAATAAACAAGATTATAATAGGCGCAAAAGAAACGTCACAAACTAACGAAAACAAAAACACATGGACACATTACATAACAATTAGTCGTTATCTATATTTTCCTAATTATTTTAACTAGATATAAACCTCTATGAGCTGATCTTTCCATAGCCAGGAACCTACATATGGGCCAAATTCGATAAAGAATAGAGGTAAACCAACCGTTGCTAGGCAACGACTTGAAGACATTTTCTAGATAGATGATTTTCATACATGTAATTGTCGTACTTTCTAAATGTAAACAGTTTATTTATGTTTACATATTTATGATTTGCATAGAACGCTTAACCGATTTCGAATAAAATATGACACACATGTAAGCTAATTTTCTAATAGGTTAAATTTTTGATACTTACATATTATAATGCATGTGTTATGCAGTTGATTTCAAAGGTAGTTAAAATACGCAAAATTGTATTGACAAATGTCTCAAATTTATTCATAGTCTGAATTCCACAAAATGTTCAATGTCTGAATTTCATCCACATTTCTTTTTTTTTTTTGTAGGGCTATCGCGTAAAAATGTCGACGTTTTAATGGTTTTTCGATTTATAAAACGTGAGTTGTGATAACCCTAAATTGGTTTGTTTACCTCTATTCTTTATCCAGCTTGACACAAGTATTGGTACGGAGGACAGCAGGCCAAACTACCCGAAACTTTAAAATAATCCCAATCAACCTTGAGCCTTAATGCTTTTGAGATAAAGTTGAAAATCTAATAAAGAAATCTGACGGATTGTATTAACTTCATGTGCTGTCGTCTGTACTTACCTTTTATCTGATGAAAATTGACGTCTGACATTTCTTTTTTTTATGAAATGTTAATTAAATGAGTTACTTATGTATCTAGCTAGAAATTTATCTCTAGATACATATTCCTCTATTCAAAAATGTTGCTTAAAGTAACCTAGTGATTAGTGACTGTTTAACCACACATTTTTGACGTTTTAAGGTCACTTAACTTTAATCATCGTTTATGAATAAACACCATTTACGTTTAACGGGCTTATTAATAAACGATGATTGAAGTTAAGTGATGTACAAACGTCAAAAATGTATGATTATTGATCAAACAGTCGCTAATCACTAGATAATTTTAAGCATTTATAAATATTTAACCTAATCATTTAAGTGAGTGAAGTTTTGTTAAATATTGACTTCAAAAATGATTCAGTCATTATCTCAGAGGAAGTTAAGTTGATGGTGGATAAGATTAGACCAGTTTTTCCTAAAACTCGAGATTTATCACCAGGTAAACTAAAAACACTTATTAGGTGAAAAAGGTTTAATTAAATTGTGGATAAGCTTCTACATAAATTATTATTTCTTTGACCAGCAAGGTGACTGCGTAACAACTACGTGTAGCAATGGGTTATTTTAAGAATTCATGAACATGAATTACGTTATTTACGTTTTGAAGCAATGGATTAGCAATATCATTGGTATCGGTGGTAGGCCATAACATCAGCCGCCGGCAGAAGTTACCACCCACCAGACAAAGCCTTGCCGCCAAGCGATTTGTCGTGTTCCGGCATGATGTCTGGTGAAGCCGTACGGAGGACGGGTCTGAGCAGTTGTGTTGCAATGTGTGCCGGGTACGATGGGCCTAATGTTGTTGTGGTGGGAGTTTGGTCGTGGAGGATCTTCAGATCAATCTCCCTTTGGCGCAGCATCGTTGGTCGTGTTGTTGGGTTTAACATTGCATCACCTCGCTCAACTGCCGTCTTCCTTCCTATTCGCTCAGTTTTTCTAAGTGAATAGGCACTTAATAAACTAGCGCGCTTTACCATCAACGATCGCATCACTGCTTACCATCAGGCGGGATTGCGTCAAGCGCTAGTTTATAATTTAAAAAAAAAAAATATCCAGATTGAGATAATTTACACGCAATTATGGTCCTGAATATTAAATTAATACTATTGCAGATAAACTCGGTATGACGATCTGATAACGTTTGCTGGGCCAACGAGGTTAGAGATCGCGCAGAAAGGTTTGGAAGAAAAAAGGGACACCTTTGCCCAGCAGCAGGACATGACAGAGGCTAACTGAAGAAAAAAAAATTGGTTGTCTGTAGAACTCCGTCTACTGCCGATATTTGAACGTGATAACGTCTATTACATGGTAATTTTTTCTGGGTGCAATGAAATTATTTAAAATAAAGTAATGTATAACATTTATCAGTCTTATTCATAAAACTTTAACCATTTGCTAAGCAACTGATTAGCAAAATTCTTATTCATAAAAGCTGTTTAACGCTAAGAGGATGCTAAGCAATTGATTAGTAGCTGTCAAAATTAAACATCACCGGACCGCTGTTAAGAGGATGGTTAGAGGCAACAATATGGCGGATTTTATTTGAATCAGCTGATTGATTTAATATGATCATTATGCTTCGAAGATATTTTGTTTATAATATCGAATAGTGCGGAAATATGGATGTTGAAAACCTTTTTGAATTTCCAAAGCGACGTAGTAAAGTTATAGGTATTAGCTTTGAAACTTTTTTGACTTACAAGCTTTACTCGATACTAGGCTATAACATCGGCTGCCGGCAGAAGTTACCACCCACCAGACAAAGTCTTGCCGCCAAGCGGTTCCTCGTGTTCCGGCATGATGTCTGGTGAAGCCGTGCGGAGGACGGGTCTGAGCAGTTGTGTTGCAAAATGTGCCGGGTACGATGCGCCAAATGTTGTTGTGTCGGGAGTTTGGTCCTGGAGGGTCTCCAGATCAATCTCCCTCTTGCGCAGCATCGTTGGTCGTGTTGTGGGGTTTAACATTGCATCACCTCGCTCAATTGCAGTCTTTCTTTTTATTCACTCAGTTTTTTTAAGTGAATAGGCTCTTAATAAACTAGCGCGCTTTACCATCAACGATTGCATCACTGCTTGCCATGAGGTGGGATTGCGGTCAGGCATTGGTTTATAAAAGCAGTACTTAATAAAAAAGACAGTGATTTTAGATGCTGCCCTATGTTTCCTTGTGTTATCTTATGTCATATCTAAGGCACAGGACTAAAAAAAGTCATTTTGGGGCAGCAAGACACAAATAATAAAACATTTTTTTAGAAATATTTTATTTTGATACGCAATAAAACTGTTTACATTTTTGTTATAAAAATAATTCATTGTTTTCTTCCATAAGCATGAGAGCCATTCTTGACTCACGCGACCCTCATTCCTCATCTTTTTTACTCAGCATGGTCTTCTCCTTCGCCGTCATTGCGAGGTAGAATAATATTGCCGCTAGGTGCTAATAGTGGCTTCGTATACAGCAATAAAACGTGTGCCTGTAAACAAGTATAATAATACTGTAAAAAGCAGTACAAAAGCAGTAGGAAGTAATGTATAATATCAAATGGATGTTTACAAGCATAAAGAGCAGGAAAATACACAGTTACTATCGGCTACTCCTTTAACATTAATTTCGTCAGTTTAAGATTAGTAATTACATATAAATACAGAGATAAATACCTTTTTCTGTTTACTATAATATTATTGGAGTTTATTACTTTCACTACTATCATCACAAATACAATTATTTAATTGTAATAAATAATTTTATTTATATTCAAATTATCCGATCAAATTTCTGACATTTTTCTGCCAAACACGACAGATAAAAAATCGCAGTTTTGACAAGTTTTTTCTAAAAATTCAATTTTTTAGTCAACTATTTTGATTATAATCTGTGCCGCAGGCATAGTTTCACCTCTACTTCGTATCGCTACTAATCATCTGCTAACTAGCTTTTATGAATAAAGAAAAGTTAAGCATTGATTTAGAGCTAACTAAATGGTTAGCTAAATAGTTGCTAATGAGTGATTAACGAGTTTTTTATGAATAACACAGTATATTTTTATTTAATAGTTTGTTTAAATTTTCTAAAAAATAAAAAAAAAGCAAAAAGAAAAAGAAAAATTAAAAAGGAAAAATTTAAAAATTAAAAAGGATAAAAAACGTCCGTTGCCGTCAAGAATCGATCCGCGGTACCTCTTGAGTGAGTCGATATTAATCCGAGCGTTTCACCACTCGGCTATCAATGCTTTAATCATGCACGCGAAAAACTGCTACTAATTGTTTACAACCGTGCTTTTAGGTAAATAATATTGCACTCTAAAGCTACAAGGCTAAGGTTAGTTTTAGTAGGCGTGGACTCCGTGTAGCGTCAGATTCGGCCGTTACGCAGTTTTCGCGAATGACTCCCAGCATACCGATTTAATAGACGTTATCACGTCAAAATAACTACATTTAAGTAGCTTTTTATCTTGAATGATGGATGCGGGCAGCACAAGACCGGTCATCGTGGAAAGCCTTGGGGGAGGCCTTTGTCCAGCAGTGGACATCTATAGGCTGAAGAAGGAGAAAGGAACCTAACATTCGTTATTTAAACACTATTTCTATATTTAAACGTCGTCGATTAAAAGAGGATTACCTTTCTTCTATGTACTCGTATATTGTGAGAATTTGTTCATTATAAATTATACATATTTTTGTATCATGTATTTATTTAAGTATACTTATGTAATGATTTTTTGATTACATGTTTAGGTTTCTTTAATACTAGCTGTCGCCCGCGACTCCGTCCGCGTGTTGCTATAAAATAAGCGCTTATTAAAATAATGGGAGCAATATGTACGACCGCGTTTGCCCCCGTTTTCGCAACATTTTCTGTTACTGCTCTGTTCCTATTGGTTATAGCTGGATGTTATCTTATCATTAGCCTATATCCTTTCTCAGGCTCTAGACTAGACTATCTGTGTACCAAATTTCATTACAATCGGTTCAGTAATTTTGGTGTGACAGTTGGACAGACAGACAGACAGAGATACATTCTTATTATTAATATTAGTATGGATTATTACTTTTATACTTATCTATCACATACATATTTTTTTCTCTTTATTCTTACACACTATTGTCTACATTTTTTTTTTACTTCTCCTTTCCGAAGAAATTTCCAAAGAAATAAGTAGCACTTAGATATTATTTTTGACATATCCTTATGTATTTTATTGTGTGTACATAAATAATAAAATAAATAAAATGACAATAAAATGAATAATCATTACACTCACGCGATATTGTTCGTCTCCCAGCTGGGCAGTTAAAATGACGCATACGCATGCCACAAAGAACACCATAGTCCCCTCACTCACAACACACACATTTCTGTTACACACACTTATATTATTTTAATTAAATAAATTACCCACTTAACAATATTTTCTTAACATCCTACCATATTATACGTATTTAATAGAAAAGTTTTATTTTTCTAGCAATGTTTAAAAAAATGCAGTAATACGTCCGTCTAATACTAGACAGAATGGATCCACTAACAGTGGTTTGTAAACAACTCAAGTCCTTGCGTGCGACTATTCATTTTCTGTCGTAAGCGCAACTCCAGCAGCGCGACCGCGTCGCGTTGCAACACACTGGTATATTACTCGTTTCTAACAACACAAACGGAACAGCTGCTGATAGTGACATCCAATTCTGAAAATTTCCGGCATTCATTATCTACGCATTGTGGTCGCATCCAAACCACATACCAATCGGTATCATTTGCACTGTTTGAACGCACTAGACTAGGTTAAATTTTATAATTTAGCAAACACGACCATTTTTTTGCAAAATATATCTGTTTCTATGCAAAGAAGTTAACAAAGAAAAGGCAGAATAGGCGTATATACATATAATGCTAGCGTAATAATTAGACATTGTCTAGTACCTAGCATATTATACATAATAGCATAGCTAGTTGTCATTGTCTAGTACCTAGCATATTATACATATATTACTACCACGTGTGACTTTCAATAAGTGATAATGAGATGTAAATGGGTCAAGGTTGTGACAAAACAAAGATACACAAGTTCAAAGACAAAGGAAGTGTGTGTTTAGTGCTAATAACACGCATGAGTAAGCAGGAGATATTAATTAGACCACCCAGGACGAGATTCAGGCAAAACTAGTGTGAAATATAGCAAAACCTTTTTTTCTTGACGCTATAGAAAATCATCAACTCGAGACTATCGCAGTTCGCTACTGGATATAGGCTTCTGCTAGGCTCCATCATTGCACCCTGTCCTCTGCCTTTCGCATCTCTACTAGCCACTTTCTATTAACTTAGTGGGTCCATTTAGTTGGGAAACGTCCCACGCTGCACTTGGTGTATACGAGTTTTCCACTCCAAAACTCGTTTAGTTCACCGTCCATCGGCCGTTCGAAAAACACGGCTACCCCATTGCCACCGCAGTTTGTTTACTCTGCAAGCTATGTCAATATCTCCGGTTCTTTTCCGGATAATAACTTCTAGTTCCCCATCCTTCAAAAAAACCTGGTATAACCCGCTCCATAGCGTGCGGTCATCCTACTACTCAATTATCCTGCAGATGTATGAACGAAAACTAGGCAAAAGGGTTTGTAGCAGCTCAGCAGGTGGCATTCTGTAGATTCTGCAGCCTTACATGGAAAGGCTTGAGTCTTATGTATGTGTAGATCATACATACATAGACAAGAGTACTGAACATGGTACATTAACCGATTACTTCCTTGTGCACCCACGCTCCTTAACTAACTATTCAAACTGGAAGCATCCATTATCACTCATTTGTTGTTGTATTACAAGCTTTTCATTCTTTACAACATGGCGATTGATTCCGCTTAAGGTCATGCAGGTAAACATGTTTTCACGGGAGGTGTGTCAGAGACAATTCTACGTCGTCATTTGATATTTTGTTAACTACGCCCAAGGTCGATTACATAAAGAAAAACTTGAGTAAATAAGTTTATCAAATTTACGCGTAATCACGAGCACAATCTCATAATACTACGTCTATCTTTCTCGAAGCAGCGAGCCGAAACCCACATTAATTCGGCAGTAAGTCCCATATTAGTGAAGGCCTTTGTCCAAGAGTGGACCTCTATAGACTGGGAAGAAGAAGAAGTACCATGTTAGTGAAGAAAAGAGTCCATTTCCATTAACAGAGGTTAAAAACCCAAACAGTTTTTTAAAGTGTGTCGTCACACATACTGGCGAACAACCGCAAGACGGGCTGCAGCTGTGGCAAGACAGTGCTTCCTCATCCGAACTATTTGCTAGTAACTGTAACCTACCCTGGAAGCCTTTAAAAAGCCTGTTGAGCCACAAAATTCGCAGGTAGAACGAGCGAAAAAAGCGATGGGGGGTAAACAGAGCCAGTCGAAACCAAACCTGGTTTCGAATAAACAGGATCCAGACAAGGACACGTGCGGTAAGGATGGTTTCATCAAGGTAGAGTATAAGAAGAAGAAGGCTCCTTGTTATGAACCAGTGCAGTACTGCGGTGGCAGGTCCTAACATGCTGCTGCGTCCAGCTATACCGACGACGATGCTATACGTGTCCAGACTACATCACTCCACGAAGGCTGAGGAGATAGTGGAGTATCTGCGCGTCAAGTCTAACTGGACTGTGAGGGTCGAGGTGTTGGAGCCGCGCCACAGCACGTACTTCAAGTCGTTCGTGGTACGTGTTCCGACGCATGATCACGTCAAGTTCCTGAAAGAAGAGCTATGGCCGAAGGGTGTTGTGTACCGCCGGTTTCGTGGCCGGCTGCGTGACACCAGTCAGCGAAACACGACGCCGATGATCCGTGTACAGTAGTTTTAGTTGTTATGTTATATGTATTTACAGTATTTTTAAGTTTTAATAGTATAGTATTGTATTTGTTGTGAATTTTTTTATATATTAGTTTACAAGTATTTTTATGTTTAGTTTGCATTGTATTTTCTATGGGCCTTAGTGGCTTGAATTAAATTAATAAATAAAATAAAAATTAAACACACTCTGGACCCAGGTTGGCCGAAGCAAGGAAAACCTGCAGGATAATTACGTAACACACTATCAGGATATCATTTTGACAGATCAACAACATTCATTGCGTTATTTACATTGTTTAGCAAACACATTTTCGAACATATGGAGCAATGGTTTAGCAATATGCTTCAAAATGATTCCAATTGAAAGTAATAATGTGTCTACGCAATTAGGGTGCAGTTCAGGTGGAGGTTTGAGATGACTCCGCCTACGAGTGTAAATGTGGTGTTGTTCCACAAACGACTGGAATTTGGGCCCTCTCCCGCTTCTCCGCACGACGCCCCGCATTCGCCGTAAACGATGAGTATCGTTAGCATCTTTGTTACAAGTTACAAATGTCTAAACACAGTTTAAATCCCCTGTTGTTATTACTGTTTCTGTGGAGTATTTGCTTTGTTTTTTTTTTTTTTTTTTTTGTTAAGTTTGTTTTTTTACATTTTCAACGCGTCAGTGAAGCCAGTTGATTGCGATTGCAATATTATATTTCGGTCCATATGTATCAATTTAATTGCAAAGCGTCATGAGTAAAATGATCTAGTATTATGACGCTTTATCATCAAAACGACCTTTTATTAACAAAAAATAAAATTTTAATTTATATTTTTTAACATAATTCCCCTATTTTACAAACGGCACCGTCCGAATGACGTCACAGAGCCAGGTGCACAGTAAACTCGCGCGAGTTGTAATAACTGAGTCCTGCGTGTGCTGTCAGCTGCACGGATAAAAACCATGGAGGTCCCAACCAGGGTCAAATCGTCAAATAAAATAAATGCTAATCGCACGCAACCTCAGGTTGCAAGTCCCTACCGAAGATTACTGTAGGCCTAGTATGAGTTTTCAATACGAAACTCGATCGTCGATATCGAGCGCGTTTGGCGCTCTCATTGGTTGAGAGATCTTACGACCTTGAAGCGGGCCAATCGCTGAGTCAAACGCGCTCGATATCGTCGAACGAGTTTCGTAATGAAAGCTCATACTAGGCCTACTGATTACGGCCGAGTGCAAACGTAAAACGCTCGGCAAGATTCGGTAATATAATTAGTAATTAAGGCAGTACATACAATATTCTGCGAGATTTCCAGGGGGGGTAGCTGCCCCCACCTGCCTCCCCCGGGTATGCCCATGCTAGCACTTGTGGTCTCAAGAACCACTGCTGTGCAAAAACGGCTTTGTGCAGTGTTATTAGTTTTTTTTTATTTTATTAAAAGTTTCGTAGTAACAGCCTGGAGTCTGGAAGTTGGCGTTAACGGTAATTCCGTGATTACATAAACATACTTTGTTGACGTAAACGTTAATTCCATGTCAATCATTACTGATATTATTTTACACAAATTGAAGCTTATACTGCTTATACTTATCTCGTGTATTATTTTACTTACGATTAGATACGTAATATGAAGTGCGTATGCCAATATAGGTCAGTAAGCTTTCGTACCTACCGAGTTCTGTGAACGCTGCTCACAATTCCGAAGCGGTTGCCGGATTGGTTGTGAATAGCGACGATTTATTTGTTTAAAGTTTACGCATGAAAAAATATAAAGGCGGATTTAATGATTTAGGTGTTCTCTAGAACTTAATTATTAGTACTGTTTACATGGACTGTTGGACAGAGTTCATAGTCCAAACCAAGGTAGGTATTCAACTATCGTTGTGAATCCAATTAATTTATCCAGTAAAGCAGACTTGAGACCTAAGCGGCCTTCCCGACCCCGTGATGTTACCGTTACGCGCTTATGTCATGGGTGCAAAGGTTTAAAGGACAGACTAGTTGCTCAACTAAACAAAAACAATCATCAGATATGTTTAACAATATCACGTTTTAATTTTACCTACTATACTTAGCACACGAACCCCTTATTCATAAATGCTGCTTAAAGTTAACTAGTGATTAGCGATGTTTTAAACATACAATTTAGACATTTGCATGTCATTTAACTTTAATCATCGATTATGAATAAACCTTAAACACTGTGGTGTTTATTCATAAAGGATGATTTAAGTTAAGTGATGTTAAAAGGTCAAAAATGTATGGTTAAAATAGCGCTAATCACTAGTAGTTAACATTAAGCGGCGTTTATGAATAAGGGGGTATATAACTATTCCAGGTTCGCAAAATTTAAATAATATACGTATACAAATTTTTTTTAGAAAGCCCTTTCTGATTTTCACATTTATTCTTTTTCTAAAAACATATTTGGATATTAAAACTAAAACAAATGTTTACCAATGAATGGCATTTCTTTTTCATTTACACAGATATTTGACACTAAAAGCGTTGTCTGTCAAATCAACAAATGGCTTGCATAATTTTTATGACTAATGCTTAATTGGCTAAGGGAGCAATGTCCTGTGAGAGGTCAAAGCCACAGAAGCATGTTGCAAACTCGTGAAATGCATTGTTACAGGATTAAATCAAACGAATATACTAATTCGGTGGTGGCCTTCCTTGTATATTAAACTTTTCTCTAAATTATTTATTTTATACATATTATTATTTTATATCATAACAAAACTTTTATTTCTATAATATTTTTTTATGGTTTGAGCTTTTTTGTTTCACAACCTGATGACGGAGGTCTACCTACAATGGAAGCATGCCTTGAAAATGCCTGTTTATTGTTGGTTTCAAGGCAAAGTCCATCAACTATATGTATTTGTGTTTTAGTGAAAGATTAAATGTCCCTAAGCAATGATAGTAATAAAAGTTTTTAATCTATTATGTATTACCACTTCAACTGCAATTTATCTAATAAAGAATCACAGTGGCATCACATGTACCTATGAAGATAAGCAAGAAGACATATAACATGTTCATTTATATTCAATTACACTGTAACTGTTTGAAATTAAATTTAATCCTTGTTAACAGCCATATTTATCAATTATGTCACATTAACTCACCATACTAATTCATGTACTTTACCATCAACAACTGCATCGCTACATACCATCAGTTAGGATCGCAATCAAGCATAAGTTCATCTTAAACTTTTGGATTTGATGTAGGTACTTCAATTAAAAATAATAACACACCATGAAATAGGCACAAATATCCTCCGCTTAAGTTATAAACCTATTCTTTTTCATATAAAAACTTGTTTTGTGCTTTTTTATCTACATTGCATTGAATGTAGATTTGACTGACATTTTAATGCCATTAAACATTGTCACACACAGTCCTGATTTACCTATTATGTTTATAATTTTTCTAGTAAATTAGTTTGAAGAAATTTAAATTAATTACAATAACATTTCATTGTAGTTTGTGACAAAATAAGGGAGGCATGTATTATTGGCTTGGAAAAAGAACATAGATTACACAATAGGATAAAAAATACAGTATTACACTTGCTTATCTGATAATTGTAAGAATTAGATGAAGTATACACGATAATTGTATTTAATTAATTGATAACTGGACTATATCCGAATCTATTCTTGCACCGCTGACGATAACATTGAATTCAAGGATACTGATTTCTATTATTACCATTATTCTCTACCCTTGCAACTTAGTAAAATAGTTCCGGCTTTATAATATAGTGTCGCCGTACGTGAAATATCATATTTTATGAATATATTTTATTTTCTACCATATCAGCGAAATTCGGTAACCTTAAGCCGAAAATCAATACTTACTTGGTTGTCTTGAAAATTGTTTGACCACTCGGACGTCCATGTTTTCACTGCAAACATGTTCGAATTATCGTTTATATTGTTCAACAGTCCTATCACATCCATAATCGTAAACTGTATCGATTTTTATTCAACTTTATCCTAGAAATTCATCACGATTCCATGAAACAATCAGCTGTTTGACAAATAAATAACAAAAAGTGGAGAGGGCCGCGGGGACCGCGGGGTAATAGAATAGACAATCCGACGGAAGTGTCGATTGAACGATTGAACGAAGCATCAACATATAGTAATAGACATGCCGTACGCGTATAATCTGCAGTAATTTTTGGTATGAAAAAAGTAAGAGAGATGGCCTTTGCTTTCGATCTAGCACTATCTCTGTCCTCATAGATAATTGATGATTTTGAGAGAGATAAAGAGAGACCGAAACTTCGTTTCCTCTCTTTCTTTCGGTGTACCACATTTCATCTCTAAGGCATGTCCATTAGTATATGTTGATCGAACGAAGTATTGACGAACAGCCATGGAAAAATTTAATTATGGTTTCTCCCATAGACATAGTATAACATAGACGTGCCATACCTAACAAAAAAACGTGCATGCAACCTACACTTTATTGAGAGGATAAAATGGCCGTTAATAGAGTTGCCCATGTTTCTATAAAACAACATCGATAAAAGATTACGTGAATATTATTTTTTTGATGTTTGTTTTGAATGTTGGTCTTAGAATTTAAGCTTTTAGCTATTACAAGAAATAAAAAAGATATTCGATATCTTTTTCATTTAACTGACTTGTTAGACGTTCGCAAGGTAGGAAATATATTCAAAGAAATAATAAAATTCACGATGGATTCCGGGCGAGAATTCAGTGATACATAATCCTAATATCCCTTCCTGTTATAATATTATTAACACATAAATGTGAAAGTGAAGATGGACGCAAAAACCATTAGATTGATGAAATTTAGCACACATATCAGACGACAGCACATCAAGCTACTACAATCTGTCAGATTTTTTTATATGATTTTCAACCTTATCCCCAAATTATTAAGGCTCAAGGTTGATTGGGAATATTTGAAAGTTTCGGGTAGCTTCACCTGGTGTCTTTCGTACAAGATCTGGATTAACACAGGAACCTAGGCAGGAGAATACGCGAATGAAACTGCGGGACTGTGACTAGTTCTACATAATAGAGTGTTTTAATTTGCAAAAAATATACAATAAATTCTTTTACACAGACTTCCTTGACGGAATCGGCTTAATTAATATTTTATATTTTAAATTTCCAACACCGAAGCTAGGTAGTTCTAACATGCAGGTTGATTCTGGGTTATAATTAAAAGTCGGCTCAGGTTGGTTTTGAATGCTAGGTATACAAACAGCTTTGACCTGCAAACATTTAATATTAACGTAAAAGTTAAGTAATTACTCAAAAAATTAGTTTGACTCTTCAATAATAGTTGTCCTAATTTTTCTGTTAAGGAAAAAAGAAGTACCAGATTAAGAGCACCACATCTAGATATTGATTGAAAGTTTGTTTGATTTTGATCATTTTCGACTAAAATTCTTAACATATTTGATCGTATTGCAAGCTGTAAACAAACAATACATTGTTAGTATTTATTGTGTTTTTTGATTTCTTAAATGGGATTTTTAATTAATCCTTAGATTTTATTATCTTAAGACCACACTCGTAACACATTTTTTACATCACTCTTTGCAAGTGCAGCAATGATAGTGGTGTTGGGGGCACCATCAGTATTTATCAGCCACAACGCAATCCTGTTGGACAAAAATTTGTAACAATAAGGTTGGTGAAGGTAAAGCATCATCACACAATGTTACTTTATTCAGTGTCCGGTTAAAACATGATGTTTCAAAGCGAAGACAAAGACGAAGACAATTTATTTTGCAAATATGGGTACAATAATGTTGTTACATAAATAATTGTAGTATGATCAGCCATATTTTACCAATCGACATGCAATATAATATAATTGAGCGTTACATAAAAATTGTTCAGTTTAAAAGTAAGATTAAGGATAAGAATAAGGAATTACATTTTATTAGGATTATGAATCGTTTCAGTTGACATCTTTAAAATTTCAACAGCAAATGTTTCCAGCCAAATTTTCTGTTTAAGTTTATTGCCAGGCAGCCCTGAAAGTAAAAAATAAAACTAATAAGTAAGAATATACTATCGATATGATTTTGATTTGATAAAATAATAATACTATCGATAAATACAAAATTGTCTAAATGCGCAACCCTAGCCCTTCAATAACAAGAAATTGATTTCATTAAGAAAATAAAGGTAAAACATAAATTATGTATGTTTTACTGTTAAAACTTTAAGATATAATCCATCTATAAATTAGTGAAAATGGCTGTTTCTTGAACTAAATATTTTAAAAGTAGGGCAACACTAAATCTTTCTATGTACAAGTATATCGTATGTCATCACTTGTTTTGTGACTTTTTTATTATTGAAATTTGTATTAAGTTTCAATCCTATTTAAACAAAACATCGAAGAAATGTGTTAAATATGAGAAAAACAAACCCGAGTGGAGCCCGGGAAATTATTTTTAAAGTTTATCATCAACGTTTGTTAGTACACCAAGCCGAACAAATTTTATCAAATAAGGATGATAATTATGCTTAAACAGTTGCTAAAACAAGTATGTAATCATGTTACTGTTTGTTTTTATCTACTAGAAGTGTCAAATTCACTAAGTAAACGATTTTAAGACTAAAATGAAGATTGTTTATATTGCGCATTTGTAGGTTAGATTGGAAATATAAGTAGACCATGGTGTAGCAGTTTTGATATTTTAGGTGATTTAATTTACCGCTGATTTTAAAAATGAATTATATCATATTCGGAATTAAAAATTAGTGTTAGAAATTACATATTATTATTTTCTTCTGATAGAAATTACATATTATTATTTTTAATCTTCCAGAAAAATGTGAGAGTGAAACCCTTTATCAAGACATGTGTTTTGGAATACTTTTCATTGGTAAAAACACGTTAAAAAATATGATAATAAATATGTATAATTTTTTTTTTTGTTTTCCTCGTTTTAAATAAACGCCAGATACCATAGATTTGTGTTTTCATTAAAACCAGTTTTGCTTCTAGTACAAAATAATATGCTAGTATCAAAATGATTTCATACAAGTCAACAGGGTTGCTATATGCACGACCGTACCGCCCTCATTTATTTTCACGACTTTATAGACCCATATAAATGCATAAAGTATAGGTTTATCTAAATGTAAAGGTATTTGAGCAGAAATTAAGTACATACTGGTGTAAAGTTATGTTCGGGTGATCACCGTATCTTTTGATGCCACATCCTATTATATTGCAGTTGAGCATTTTGCTATTGACAATTTTCACTATAGAACACAGTTTAAACACAACAATACTGTAAATTACTCGAAAATTCACAAATTTTATCCACAGGTCAAGAGCATTTGACAGTTGATGTACCCACTTAGCGAGATGATAAAATGGCGAACCGGTCGGAAATTTGGAAATGAAGTGTTGCCATTACAGTAACTATCAAAGATAGTGCCGTTCATTTTACTTAAGCAAAATCACTAAAACTAGAAAGAGATGACAGTATTTTTTTTTTTTTATTTTGGCGTCGATATGCCTCATATTTGTATAACTATTTTTTCTATAGTTAAACATTTTTTGTCCATGTTATACTACGTCAATGGTTTCTCCTCCTGTTTTGTTGTCTTTGGCCACATACTTGTTCATTCTTTCATGCAAAATTCATTCAATCAATAAACTGATGGGTATTCGACTATTCGATTCGTTAGTTTCGTTCTTTAATTTTTCATTCCGTTCACGACGTTGGTAGTAAAAGGTTGATAGTGTGTTCCTGTTTCAAATATCCGAATTATCTAGTACAATTCAAGTACATTCTGTTTTTTTTTTATTGACTTGCAATCGCAGTGTTATCACAAAAGTAAGTTCTGCTTCTTACAGTTTAGACACAATTCTATTGAATAAAGTGAAGATCGGTCAAAATGGCGTCGTACTAAATATTACACGTTGCTTTTACGCTTTCCAGATGTCTCGCTACCGAGAGTGGGATCTTTCCTGCAAGGTTTACGTAGGAAATCTCGGCACAAATGCATCCAAATATGAAATAGAGAAAGTATTCTCTAAATATGGAAATATAAGGAATGTGTGGGTGGCCAGAAACCCACCAGGATTTGCGTTTGTGGAATATGAAGATCCACGTGACGCTGAAGATTCCGTGCGAGGATTGGACGGCACGTAAGTAATTATTGTAATTTTCTTCATTCAGTGGATAAACTGTACATGTTTATATTTCTTCATAATCGTAGTGTTTAGTTAATTTCCCGCTGCATCCGCCATTTTAGTTTCACTTGACCCATTTGTTGATTAAACTTGTGCTACTGCTACTCTTGCCAAATGTTTGTGTAACAGTAGTTAAATAGTCATTCAAAACGCTCATATCCTAAAAAAACAACATGATGTCTCTCATGAATAAATGCTGAATAGTATTATTCCCCGGAAGCAGTATTAATTATGCACCTGTTATATTTGGCTTCAACTGTGTTGTTTATCACTAATTGTCCATTGAGTATCTCATTTACCTAAATACGACATTCAGTGACCTTCAATCTGTATACTTATTTCGCGTGCTTTCTGAAAGCAATAATAGCCTAACGGATATGGCGTCGGCTGCCGATCGATAGATCGTGGGTTCAAATCTCGCCCTTCACCTTAATTAGTTTTCTGCACGCTCCTTAGATCCGTTTCACCCTCAATGTGAAACGCTTGAGTCATAAGTGTGCTAGATCATGGTACCTCCATACTGAGACTGAGATGTGATATCCTAAATGGGATAGCACTTGTCTTGGAATGGGGAACATTTTTATTCTAATCTATTCAATCGGAGGCACGATTTTGTTATACAGACCAAAAAGGATGTCTTCTTGTAAGTCTGTATGTTCTATGTTATACTTCTGCTGATTCTGCTTCCAAATTTATAAGTAGAACATTTGGGTGCCCATTGCAGCCAGTCCTAACTTTTTTGTGGCTCCAATTATTGTTATTTTTTTCTTTTAACAGATCAGCATGTGATTGTTTTTTTTTATTATTTTATAGTCGATGCTGTGGCACTCGCATTCGTGTTGAAATGTCTAATGGCCGTACCAGAAGAGATCGCCGATATTCTAGGTATGTACACTACAACCTTTTCATTTATTTATTTTTTGTTGTTGTTTACCTATTTCTTTCAAATTAAAAGGAAAAATAATGATATTGTTAATAGAAATTATTTAAATACATGGGAAGTAGCTGTGATAAAGTAATGAACAATAATTGCTTTTTATATTTACAAATGGGTTTATTTTGAAAACACATTTTGATAATCATTGTGAACATTATCATTATTTGTCTCTAAAAAGTCTTGTGCTTCTATGATTCAGCAAATGGACTGCAAGACTACATTTATTTGCTTTGGACACATTTATAACTATAATTTAAAGATGTTATTTTATTCTATTAATCAAATCTGCTAAAAAAAATAAACAAGTAGCTAAGTAAGTTGATCTGGAGATATTAAAAGTGGTGGGTGTTGGAACGTTTGCAGGTCCATTTTATCAACCAACCACCAACACACCAACGACCTCACCACATGTCTTCACCACAACTACGGCTCGTTAACCAATCTGACATCCGCGAACGCCGCTCGCAACAACATCCCGCTCAACTTCTGCGATCGGCTCTTCAAACTTCTGCGCGCAGCCGAAGTCTCCAACATCTGCGTCCCTATAACTTACCTCCTGACCGCCATCACCTAGTCCCCAACCGTAATCTGAACCTGGACTTGAATCAAACGCATTATAGAGGGCCACACAGTATAGGATCCTACAAACATCCTGAATGTCATTGCAACTCTAATGCTTCACCGACTGCACACACTCGTCGTCACCGTGGCACCGAGCTAGAATACCGCAATTTTTCTTGAAACTTCCAATTAACGCCACTGTTCGACGGAAGATAACATTGAAACTCGCCTCCGCCTCAGTAAATATCCCTTCGGCCTCACTGCAGCCCCACAACGGTCAACCTTCGCAGGCTCACCATGTCTCGGTACTATTTAAATCCTATACTTAGAACCTTACCTTGTCTATACTTAGAATTAGAGACGTCGTGTTGGCGTTTAAAGGTGTAGGTAACTAGGGTTTTGTGTAATGTAGACTGTAAATATTAAATGGCCCCTAATTGTCTAAAAATATTAAATCATACAAGAATACACAAGAGATGCAATTCAACGAAGCGGTGTAATAACTACATTTATTTATTTACATAGAGGGATGTGTTAAATCAAAGTGCTCTTGTAATTTAAACTAGCCTTGAGGTGTAGAAGTTGCACTGTGTTATTGTAATAGTGAGACTGGACGTTGTCATGACATGGTTATCTTGCTAGATCCCGCAGTCGCAGTCCCCGCAGGCGTTCATACTCGCGCGGAAGGTCGGGCTCGCCTCGCCGTTCACCGTCTGTGCGCCGCCGCTCGCCATCTGTGAGACGCTCTCGATCTCGCGACCGACGCAGCCGCTCCGACAGCAAGAGCAGGTAGGTACGTAGCCCACAGCATGTATTTGTTTGTTTTCCCAAAATCACACATTTTTTAATACATAAAAGTTTAATATTTTTATTTGTTCTTGAAAGTGGTTTGTAGGAAATTATTTAATACGTGCATTTGTTTGCAAAAAGATATCTATGTTGAACACTACAATGGATAATTAACCCCATTTTGTAAATATTTCAGGGTGTGAAGATACCGACCTACTATGGCAGTTAAGAAAGTTAAGCAATTGGACAAATATTCTGTAATATAAGTGACGTGAAGTGTTTAGAGCGACTGTGTGTATGAATCTTAGTGGATAACAAATATATTTTCTCTTATATAATGGTACAAGCAGCTTCATCTTGTCGATTGTAATGTAGTACTTTAATTCGCTGTAAGGTTGTACAGTTTTAATATTGCTTTAGATACCTTTCAAAGTTGTACAATTTTCTTGTTTAAGAATCACTATTGAAAAATTAGTATACATACAAAGTATTTTTAAGATGACTCAATAAATGTGCAATTTAAAAGATATATTATTTTTATTTAATAATTTAAACTATTATAAAAATACTTGCATGGTTTTATGTTCTATAAATATTTTCTAAGAATAACATTAGATAAATTCTTGAAACTTAAATCTTAAAGTCGAAAATTATAAATCACAATTTAAAAACAAAGTTAAAATATAAGGGAATGTATAAATAATAATCATACCAAAAACTTAATTCCATTTAGTTTTTATGCTGACAGGCCTTTGCAGTCTAGTAGAGAAAAAGTTAAAATATACACATGTACCAACTGCAACTAGCACCGTACCTATTCCATGATAAATATTTAAATTATTCTTAAAAACTATGGTGGAGATCAATAAAGAAGCAAACTTCCTCAAAGTCAGTATAAAAGTCACTGTAACTGAAGTTTCTTTGGTCGCTAATTCATGTACTGAATGTGTACAATAGAATTGGAAAATAATGTTCAGTGCGATCAGAAACCAAACCTCCTTTGGCAGACCTGATGATGTGTCCATTAATTGTGACGAGATTCCTAAGAATACAGGTAATGGAATTGCATGTGTGTAGAACAGCATCTGTAAAAGAAAGTAATAAGTAATATAATAATACTTCTGGTGAAGCCGTTCGGAGGCCGGGTCTGAGCAGTTGTGTTGCGATGTGTGCCGGGTACGATGCGCCTAATGTTGTTGTGTTGGGAGTTTGGTCGTGGAGGGTCTTCAGATCAATCTCCCTTTGGCGCAGCATCGTTGGTCGTGTTGTTGGGTTTAACATTGCATCACTTTTTTTTTTTTTTTTTGCCGGGGTGGAAATCCTCATAGGATGCCCGCCGCCCTGGGGTGGGCGACGGGGTATGTCAGACTTTTACTGACTAAAACCACCCCGGTGTGTCTTCTATCACGAGCGCGCGTGGGGCCGCGGGAGTCTAAATTCTTCCACGGCCCCACACCCTCGTGCTGTCCCGGTCTGTCCGGGCCTCGTCTCCTGCACGGGGTAGTGGGGTGTTAAACTACCCCGTGCATCGCCTCAAAGGCGCGCGCCGACACTCGCGCGCGCCTCCACCTCGGGGTCCATCAATGGGGGGCGGGGACTTCCCCATGTCCCTCGCCCCTGGACCCATTCATGGGGGGCGGAAGAGGGCGTTATCCGCCCTTCCTCGGCGCCCGGCGCGTCTTCTGCAGCCCGGGAAGGGAGTTGATATCTCCCTCTCCCGTTCCGCAGCTTCCTTCTGCGACATCACGTCCTCGCAGAAGGACACCACCGCGTCCCACGACTCTGAGCTGCCGACCATCCTTCGCACTACTGCCGGCAGCGTCAGGTCGCCTGCTACTTCATTTGTGAGGACACGGCGCTGCTCCTCCCAAGCTACACACTCGGATAGCGTGTGCTGCGCCGTGTCCTCCCCGCATTGGACGCAGTGGTGGCACCGAGCGTCCGGCTCCCTGCCTAAGCGACGCAGGTACTTGCCGAAACAACCGTGCCCCGACAGTACCTGCGTCACCCTGAACGACAGGGAGCCGTGCCTCCTCCCGAGCCAGTCGTCGAGTACTGGCCGGATCGCCTCGACGGTAGCAAGGCCGGCGGTAGGGCGCATAAGCCTCTGCCGCCAGTCCGCCACCAGGACCTGACGGAGCTCCTCTCGGCGCAGCTCTATCTGCCGCTGCACCGGACTGGAGCCCCGTGTCCGCTCTTCCTCGCGCCATCGGTACAATGACGCGAGTACTTTCGCCTCTAGGTCCCAGGGTGGGGATCCGGCCAGGACGCAAGCCGCCTCGTAGGATATCGTGCGATACCCGCGGACGACCCTGACGGCCATCGCCCTCTGCGGCTTGCGCAGAATGGCGAGTGTTCCGGCCGTCAGGTCCATCACCCACACAGGGGCCCCATATAGGGCCATGGACCGCACGATTCCTACGTATAACCGCCTACAGGCGGCGCTCGGGCCCCCCCATGTTGGGAAGCAGCGTTGATAGCGCGCCTGCTGCACCCATCAGCTTGGGCGCCAGCCGCCGGAAGTGGGGCCCGAATTCCCACCGGCTGTCGAGCACCAATCCCAGGTACTTCATGGTGAACTCGACAGCTATCCGGGCCCCACTGACCACGATATGTGATCCCGGCGCCGGCGCACGCCGGGGGCCATGGAAGACCATGGCCTCCGACTTGTCAAGGGCCACCTCTAGGCCCAGGCGCCGGATGCGGTTCACCATCTGTGACACCGCAGCCGTGAACATTGCATCACCTCGCTCAACTGCCGTCTTCCTTCCTATTCGCTCAGTTTTTCTGAGTGAATAGGCTCTTAATAAACTAGCGCGCTTTACCATCAACGATCGCATCGCTGCTTACCATCAGGCGGGAATGCGGTCAAGTGCTAGTTTAAAACTATTAAAAAAAAAAAAAAAACGACCAAAATTATACTGGAAATACTACTATAATAAAACTTATACATAAATAATAATAATAAATATGATTAACCTTTTGAACACCCATCTCTATAATACGCGATGTGTCCTCCAGCGCCACGCTACAAATGTGTAACGTATCTATAGTAGAATGTTGTTGAAATTAATGTTTATTCACCAATTTACGAACCTAAATAAAAACTAACTGTATTGTCATATTTTATCTTATTTCATAAAAAAAAAAACAATAAGAAAACCTGGATATATTTCCCATAAGGCTGAGACCGCACTACGCAGCGTGTGCGTTCGCGCAGCGGAATGTTGTTGAATTTAAAGATTTTAGATATGCAGATATTTAGTGTATGACGTCGTATAATTGTGTATGGTAAAAAAAAAATTGTGCACGCAGCCATTGTGGAGAAATTCACAAAATACTGATTCCGCTGGGCGAACGTTGTCCTGGCGGAACTTTTTTTAATCCTTTGACTTTAGAAAAAAGAGATGTGTCCAAAAATTAGTGTGTATTTGTGTGTAATTGTGTATGTATGAATAAAATTTGTGCATGCATAAACTTCGGAGATATTCAAGTTTCCGCTGCGCGAACGTTTGGCCATTAGCTAATTTTCATATAAAGCGCTTACATAGAGAGCTGTAGATTTTTACATACTTTGTTTTGAATTTGTGTATATTTGTTTAAAAAACAGATTTAGAAAAAAACGTAAGGCTTAAAAGATAAAAATATAAACGTAAAATACGCTTATTTGGTCTTAGTTCTTAAAGTATGCACTTTGGGGTCTAGATTTTCACGTTTATATAAACCTTGTAAGTGTCTGCAATATATTGCCAAGTATCAATGATGTTCCTTTAGTAATTAAAGAGTTATAGGACAATTTACCATGACATAATCACTGTTTACAAAGCAGTCAAATATCACGACATTCTAAAGGAATTGTATGGTAAAATGTATGCCAATAATTAGTGTATTCATTCAACTATTCACATGCAAAATTTCATGTCATTAAATTCAGTAATTAAAGAAATACAATTATAAAACTGACGAAGCATCGAAAACCTACATAACCCGACCAAGTTCGGATAGCTATAAAAAAGCGGCCGTGCAATATATTTAGGTAACATCCCAAAATTTACAGTATAATACCGGTATGAATTGGTATAGGTGATAACACAATTGTTTCGATATAATATAAAGGTCATTTATTTTTGTACACCTATTTTTTTAAATGCATTTGACTATGACCAAGTAGGTACTATTTACGTAGTTATTTTATTTATGTATGCGCTTGACACTTGAGATATAATCTAGATATATTAATTTAGGCAAATAAAATTGATACAGCTAATTTCTATTGAAGATTTCACGCATCAGGATTCTTACTATAGACCCCCCAGGGATATTAAATAATTATCACAAGTAAGTACTACTGTTTAGGTAAATATTTATCATATTGTAGCTTATAACACTTCTTAACCAATGCACTAGACGAGCGTTCCCCTTTGCAAATTTAGTGGATCAAACAATCTAATAACTTAAAAAAAACTACTTCTTCAATCGATTTTTTAATTGATGGTCTATACTGTTGTACTGGTTGTGACTTATTTAAGTGAGCGTGTTCCCCCGCACCCCACCAAAATATGCAGAATTATTTTGATTGAAGCGGTACGCTTAAGGCTAGTCTTTTGGTTAAATATTATAAGGTCCGTATTACAGAACGTTACTCAAAACTCAAGCTTTATTTACTAGTTTTAAGTAATACTTGAGCATTACTTAAAACTAGTTTTAACCTATCAAAAGGCTTCAAACGAGACTTAAGTAAAGCTGGAGTTTTGAGTGACGTTCTGTAATGGACCTTACTATTGTAGTTATGAATTGATCAAAAATATTCTAGTGTGAAACAATAGACAACGCGCTGCGCGCAACGAGCGTTAGGCGGCTTCCCGCTTGAAACAGTACTTCCATCCTTGAAGAAAAGAGAGGGCAATATGTTTTCATTAGCCGCGGCCCGCGCGTATTAATTTGCTGTTGTATTTGAACCTGATTAATATATCTCAAAGGTTGTCTGTAAAAGATCGCTCTTAGCGATAAGACCGCCCATTGTGTCACCCTTTGTAAAATATTTTTATTTATGTTCTGTAATCTATATGGTGTACATAATAAAGAGTATTCTATTCTATTCTATTCTATCTAGATTATATCTCAAGTCTCAAGCGCATACTTAAATAAAATAACTACGTAAATAGTACCTACTTTGTCATAGTCAAATACATTTAAAAAAATAGGTGTACAAAAATAAATGACCTTTTATATTATATCGAAACAATTGTGTTATCACCTATACCAATTCAATACCGGTATTATACTGTAAATTTTGGGATGTTACCTAAATATATTGCACGGCCGCTTTTTTATAGCTATTCGAACTTGGTCGGGTTATGTAGGTTTTCGATGCTTCGTCAGTTTTATAATTGTATTTCTTTAATTACTGAATTTAATGACATGAAATTTTGCATGTGAATAGTTGAATGAATACACTAATTATTGGCATACATTTTACCATACAATTCCTTTAGAATGTCGTGATATTTGACTGCTTTGTAAACAGTGATTATGTCATGGTAAATTGTCCTATAACTCTTTAATTACTAAAGGAACATCATTGATACTTGGCAATATATTGCAGACACTTACAAGGTTTGTATAAACGTGAAAATCTAGACCCCGAAGTGCATACTTTAAGAACTAAGACCAAATAAGCGTATTTTACGTTTATATTTTTATCTTTTAAGCCTTACGTTTTTTTCTAAATCTGTTTTTTAAACAAATATACACAAATTCAAAACAAAGTATGTAAAAATCTACAGCTCTCTATGTAAGCGCTTTATATGAAAACTAGCTAATGGCCAAACGTTCGCGCAGCGGAAACTTGAATATCTCCGAAGTTTATGCATGCACAAATTTTATTCATACATACACAATTACACACAAATACACACTAATTTTTGGACACATCTCTTTTTTCTAAAGTCAAAGGATTAAAAAAAGTTCCGCCAGGACAACGTTCGCCCAGCGGAATCAGTATTTTGTGAATTTCTCCACAATGGCTGCGTGCACAAATTTTTTTTTACCATACACAATTATACGACGTCATACACTAAATATCTGCATATCTAAAATCTTTAAATTCAACAACATTCCGCTGCGCGAACGCACACCTACGCAGCTAGCGATTAACCGCTACAACCGCGAAACAGCTGGAGGCGCGCGCGCCACGATTACAAATCGCGAAAGGACCCGCAGTCTGAAGATAGATAGATTTCAAGGGAGCAGTATGTGTTGTTGCTCTGATACTAAGAAATAGAAAAAGACATCAATGCAAATTTCGTAAACATTGGATCCATCCACTTACTGGGCGTAGATTTGAAAAAGGCTTCTTTCATAAGAAGTATCAGAGCTTAAGAGACCATCCTGATAATTTCTTTAATTATTATTAGCATGTCTGTCAGTAGCCAGCTTCATTTCGACCTTAAGAGTTCGGCAGGAATTTGAGTTCTTATATATTTATATACATTATATAATCTTGAAATAAATAAACACTGATAAAAGAAACTTTATTTTTTTTCCTCTCAGCCTCCGACAGTGTCATCCAATTATTTACTACGTGTTGAAACACTTCCTACCAGTTTATTTCTGATATTTCTATTGGTATATTGACGTAGTGTCGTATAAAGCTGGTATTTTCTGTATTTCCACGATGATTTTTTTTTAGATAAACTTTCATATTCTGTTTCGTTTAATCCCATCCCTACGTTTTACTATAAATACTTTATAAAACAATATTATATAGATGGGCGTTCAAAAGGTTAAAATATTTTCTGGTGTTTTTTTATTTTCTATTGAAAATAAAACAAATCAGAACTTATGTGTTAAAAAGTTAAAAAGATGGCTGACAACAGGACAATTTTCCATAAAAACAAAATCAAAGGTTTGGTAAAAGTCGTAATAGTAGTTTATGAAACTGTTACATAATGAGTGATATTATGCACGAGTGTGACACGAATAGTATCACACGATTTATCTAATCTCATACATTTTAAGAAACAATAATAATCAATTATGTGTCCAGCGAAACACAACAACGACTCGCAATGCAAAGAAACTTATTTGGCGCTAGATAAAAAATGAAATAGTGCTAAAAATGAAATCTATGGTTTGTAATTTGTACGGTAATGAAAAAAAAAATAATTATAACATTATTTTGTTAGAGAAATAATGTTATAATTTAATTTTTTAATTTCCTTTCGATATACTATGGGTACAGTACGTCAATATAAACTCCTTTTTAGTTTTTGTAATTTGTACGGTAATGAAAAAAAAAATTAATTATAACATTATTTTGTTAGAGAAATAATGTTATAATTTAATTTTTTAATTTCCTTTCGATATACTATGGGTACAGTACGTCAATATAAACTCCTTTTTAGTTTTATATTTTTAATTTTTTGATATGAGAGTAGATAAATTTATTTTATACTGTGATTCATCATCATCTCAGCGTTAATCCCAGTCGCATCCGAAGCTTTTTCAGCTTTGGAGTCTGGGGTCCGCTTTACCGGTCTAACTGCTGATTTTGGCTAAACTTCGATATTTTCCGTATTTTATACTGCGAATACTTATAGTCAAATATTGGCGCTGAGGGCACGAAAATCTCGAACTCGTATACAAGTGATTGGCGTTTAAAAGGAAAAATTAATTAATTATCAATAGAAAAATTTACATTTCCCACAGCAGAGCTACTGGTATAGTGTAAATAAATAAGTGTCTTTAAGTTAAACAACTTTATTTCAAGGAAAAGACACTGCAGTGTTTTTGCATTTTAAAATAATTATCAGTTTTGTTTATGTAATAATGTCATGTAAAGACAAAAAGTCAATCTAGTGTGATAAGCTTTCTACATACGAAGATAAAAAAATAGGTATGTACATTACAGTAAAATTGTGATATAGCCAGTGTCTTATTCATCATAACACATTTTGCCAGTAATAGTAATGTCGCACACAAAATGATATAACAAAACCTTTAGAGTTAAAGGATAATCAAAATTTTACCTCATTTGGGTGTTTCCCATACCGGGAATACAATCTCTCCTGTTGAAGACCCGTAAAGGCACCAGTTATCAACGTAGTCAACAGTATAGTCACTCCGATGCACCAATATAGGAACGTCCCTTTATTTTCCTCATCTGTAGGAGCTGCACCATACATGGCCAATGCTACTCCACTACTGATTAGTATTGAACCTATAGCATTGTTCAGTTTTGGGATTTGCTTTTTTACACAACAATACACTAACATGCTGGCTGGGGAGGAAGCTGATCTGGAAATAAAAAAATAAAAGTATTGTATGTAACTTGAATATGGCTCTGTGATTTATTTAAATTTGATGTTTTTCTTCATTATTAACATGTAGTTAATGAGGGTACTGCTAGTAATAAACTAGGTTAAAGCAAGACTGTTGTTTCATTAGTATGTATTGTCATACAAAGAATCTATACCACAGAATCATATTCTAAATAGGACAGACGAAGCAAAGTCACATGTGCTGCTAAACTGGCCGGTGGTCGCCACGTAAGTTCAGTAACCCAGGTACTCTGCATGAGATGATTTGTAACATTAGGCCGTTACGGCTCTCTTGAAAAGCTGGGGTGGTTCGACCAATGGTCCCACCCGAACACAAAATATGCGCATTGTGAGTTGCGGACACCAATTATTATTAACTAAGATTGGACGAGTTTGTTTAAAAGTTATGTATTGTTAGATGTTTTTTACATTTGTTGCTATTTCGTTAACCAAATCCAAGTATCTTAAAAGATCTTAGCACAAAATTCATAATAAGCACATTAGACAGTGCTTGGTCAAGTTCAACACCAAAATCGCGGACATAGCTCGATTTTTTTACTTCTACTCCCTCAATTTACGATGCAGTTTTAATTCTCATAAAATATGATAAGTACAGTTTCTTAAATTAAAGCGGCAAGAGTTTCAGCCAGATGGTAGGATACCATAGACGCGAAACTTGCTGTTGTGAATTAATTATAGCATGACTCTAAACACGTATCTGTTGATAATTCTCATCATTTATTAGGTAAATAAAAGTCGGCAACGCGGTTGGTGCAGTGGCTGAGTGAGATCTTCTGCTGCGCTACGTGTCACGAATTCGATTCCCGGGTCTGGCTGTTTGTGTACCTATCTGAGTTTAAATATTTGTAAACGCACCCACGATACAGGAGTAATTCCCAGTGTGGGAACAAGGATTTCTTTTTAAAAAAATCTTACGTTTTTGCCTCCTAATGTCCCTGCTACACCATAGCTTAAGTAAAGGGAACAATGAGTTGAGGTTCAGTGCTGGCTCAATTTAGTTAGTAAGTCTGAGTCAGGTATCCTTATTGACAAATAAAAGGATGAATGGTTTAAAGTATAAATCTATACAAATAAATAAAATTGGAGTGTCTGTTTGTAATATTAAAATAACTGCTTCCTACTACATGCATATGAATGTATATACGGAACACATACTAAAATATATTTTTTTACAATTTTTGTCTGTCTGTCTGTCTGTCTGTTTGTTCCGGCTAATCTCTGGAACGCCTGGACCGATTTGGACGGGACTTCCACTGGCAGATAGCTTATGTAATAAAGAGTAACTTAGGCTACTTTTATTTTAGAAAAAAATCTTTTATTTTAGAAAATCTCTGGAACGCCTGGACCGATTTGGACGGGACTTCCACTGGCAGATAGCTTATGTAATAAGGAGTAACTTAGGCTGCTTTTATTTTAGAAAAAAATCTTTTGTTTTAGACAAATAAAGTTATGTTGAAATGTTCAAGTACTGTCCAGTTCCGCGCGCAGCTCACGCGCATGCCACCACTGTGTCGTCGCATCGGACGCCTCCCACCAACGAATCATTATCACAAAGGCTGCTGGTCTACCCTCCCACAAACTAGAACTTAAAGTTGGCGTGCCCTTCATGCTATTGCGTAATTTAAATCCGCCGAAACTTTGCAATGGTACTAGGTTGCGAGTAGTGTCGTTGCAAAGAAACGTTATAGAAGGTCGTATAATATCCGGATGCGGCAGAGGTGAAATAGTATTTATACCACGGATTCCTATAATACCATCAAATTTGCCATTTGAATTCAAAAGATTGCAATTCCCGATCAATGTCAGTTTTGCTATGACAATCAACAAGTCCCAAGGACAAACGTTAAGTAAAGCTGGTATAGATTTAACAAAAGGTTGCTTTACCCATGGGCAACTATACGTGGCATGTTCACGTGCGAGGAATGCCAGTAGCGTTGTTGTTTTAGCCCAAGAAAATCGTACACCAAATATTGTATATAAAGAAATTTTTCAATAAAGCTAATACAAAAAACTGAAAATAAATGATAACTAAAATAAAAAATAAACGAATTAATTTTTTTGTTAAATTCCACGCGGTCGAAGTCGCGGGCACAGCTAGTAATATATAATTACCTTATGATCATATGCAATGTAGGAGGAACATGCAAGGCATAGACATAGTTATTAGCCACAGTGGTGATGAAGAAGAGAGTGACTAGCATTACATACTGCTTTAGAGGTATCTTGGGTTCTACCTGAAAGAATATATAATAATAATATAAAGTCGGTTAATTAAGTTTTTATTAGTGTAACACAACAATCTACCAAGCTTTTTCTCAACATTCTGTTGGCTTCAGACTCATATGCCAACGCCAACATACAATCAGATGCAGTTGTAGCAGCTGCAACACATTCAGACGGGACGACCCGACGACCCGTTGTGAAGGGTTGCCTATAAATCACATTAGGATCGCGGAAGTCATGGCGGGCGTCGCTACCACCCATCGCGAAGGTGCGTATGAATCTCACCACAGGAGCACATCTGTTTGCCATCGTCGATGTGCTTTGGAAATCGTTTGCGCGTCGTCTTGCACGTGAATTGTGAATTGGCGCGCTCTCTACACCGACCAATCACACGCCGCGCTATTCCTCGATCAACGAATCAACATCGAGAACGCACGTGACATCGCTTGGATTTCTGCAGCACAGCAAACTGTTTTCCTATTGGTTAACCTACTATTGTTTAGATTAAGTAAAGTTTATTTAAGTCAGTGCATAGCTTCTAAGACATTCCTGTTCATACTCTTGTACATTCTTAATCACATTCTTATACACGTCATACACATAGTATTATTTTACATACGTACAATACACAACGTTCAATTCATCTGAGTTTTAATTACGTAACACTCCCTACGCGCTACACAGTTGATAAACAGTAATTTACATGGAAGATCTGTATTGCCAACAATAGCGGAGGTGACAACAAATGAGAATGGCTAGAGCGGCACCACGGCGCCCTCACCTTCCGCCTGAAGCAGGTCCTCACCGGACAAGGCTGTTTCGGGAGGTTCCTGTTTCGTATAAGGCGGGAGGAAACGCCAGGGGAAACCTCTGTGTGGATGACCCTAAGGACACGGTGGAGCATATGGTGAAGGTCTGCCCGGCTTAGGTAGAGCACCGCCGTCTCCTCGTGGCGGCGGTCTCGCGCTTCCGACGCTGGTCCAGGCCATGGTCGGGAGCGCGAGTACGTGGCAGGCCGTCGCTCCTTCTGCGAAGCAATGATGCTGGCAAATGAGGAGGCGGAGCGCATGAGGGAGCGGGAATCCCAGCGCCATCACGCCTCAAGCCGTCGCAGGGGACGCCTTAGTCGGGAGACAACATCAAACTCCCGGCCATCGTTGGCGCGGAATGGGGGGGCGAGCGATGGACAGCTCGCCGCCCGGTAAGGACCACCCCCGGGTAGACGGCACGTTGTGTTTCACGCGCGCGTCAAAGAGATGACAGCACATCGTGACGGGGTCCACAAGGACTGATACCTCCTAGGCCAGAGAAAAAAGAAACCATGGTCCTGGCGCACAGGCAAGTGAAGGAACACTGGTGGGTTTTAGTGAGTAAAAGTCTGACAAGCCCTTCCGTTCCGCCCAGAGAGGGAAAGGTCATTTGATGATTTTCCATCCAAAACAAAAAAAGGGGGTAACACGATAACCCTTTGTAAGAATGCTTGCTATACTTATGGGTTTCTGACTTTTATGAACTGTGATATGTAGTAGGTGGTCACCCATCCATAACTTAAACTTAGCCCAACCCATGCAGCTGTTATGATTTAACCATAAGCTCCTCACATTGTAATAGGTAAGAATCAGGGATGTTACGGAGCTTCGACTCAGACTCCGTTAAGTGGGAATTTCTGACTGTCATGAACTGGTTCATACATGTCGCGTGGGGAATCCCCTGACTCTATGTGCACTCTATCATCAATTATTTTTACACTTGTTAGTTGTTGTTAGTTTGTTATGCATAGGACACGTTCATAGGTTATAGACATTTTTTTTTATTTTTCACTACTTTTGGAGTCAACTCATTTGATTTAATTTGTTTCAAAGCTTTTCTTCATTTAAAGTAATATAATATGCTACTTTGGGGTTTAATTTCTTTTTCATTTGCACATGCCAATTTTCTTTTCATTATTATTACTTTCATAAATGAAAAAATTGACTGAATAATGTTTTACGCATTTAAAAATAAAAAATCTCTCTCCTACCACGGCTTCTGACCGTGCCTCCGCCTCTGGTTCCGACTCCGATAAATCAAATTTAATAACTCCGACTCTGGTTTTGGTTCCTATATAACAACCTCTGTTACATCCCTAGTAAGAATGCATTCAATCAATCATTTACATTACAGTGGAAATAAACAATAGTTAATTCTATGTATACATCAAAATAATGAGGACATAAATGATCTACTTATAAAGTATTTAACTATTTCTATTATTAAGAGAAAAATAAATAAATTAAAGAATTGTATTTGTCACGTTTTCATATAAGTTTTATGAAAAATGTCTGAGTGTCTATTATATTAATCAGTATATATGAAATAATACTATTTCATTGTGATGCAATTCAGAACGAATCAAACAGTACCGGACAAACCAAGATGGATCAACACAAAACTTTGCAAGGCATTACACTAGTTTCTGAGTTGTATGCATACTAACCAAATGGCGGCAATTAAAATATTTGTATTTGATTATTGGAATGAAATGTGGGGTAATAGGTTTACTACATAAGGATTAAGTGCCCTGTTGGCAACAAACTACATTCCAGTGGACTCAGTTAATGTAACTATCTACTACATAATCAAGCCTTACAGCCTTTCTAATACACCTCCTCAATGAAAACCAAGTTATAGTTAACAGTAGAAAATGTACCTTCTAGTAGTGACCAAATACAAGAATTATGTCAGAGTGACAATAAAATAACGCAAAAGGAAAATAACATAAATAATACGATGAGAAACAAGAACTGACATAGGTAACTGTTTCGATGTAAATGACTCACCGTTCCACATTTTGTTGTTACTATAAACCCGTAGAGAGTAATAAAAAAGAATTGTAGAAATGTAACCAAATTAGCACTCTTAGGGCTCAATGCCATAAGAATTTCCATAAGAAAAGCACTTGAACAACATCCTATAAACACATTCACAGTCGTATACGAGACACCCATGTTTAATACTTGCTTTGTATTCTCATTAGATTAAGATAATATAATGTCTCTAATTATCTTATTTTAAGAATCACTTTGATATAATTATTAGAAAAGAATAAAGTTGTGGATATTTTTATTTTTCCCGGCGCCTGCGCACCCAGCTTGACACTTGGAAGTTGGAAGAATGACATGACATGATGACACTGACATTGGCTATGTCAAAGTGTCATATTGTAAGGCTAGGGTTGCCAAAAGTCTAAAATACCCTAAATAATGGTAATATATTGTACATAATTTTACAACTACTGATTATTCAGGTTAGTCCTATAAATAATTTTAATACTTACTGGCCCCGATACCCTTACTCACAAACTTAACCTTCCTATACCCGCGCATATGTCTGTGAGACCGGTGAAACAGTTTTTCGTAAAAAAAATATCCAAGTACTTTGAGAGTTCGCGCCTGTAAGCCTACTACCCCCCGATCGGTCTGTGAGACCGTCGCGGGGATAAGATCAACTTTTTACGTAAGTCATATATTTTTGTTAATGAGTATTTATATGTCTTTTATTGATTGAAAAGTATAAAAAAATCAGTAACGTATTTATAACGTTCAAGTTTCAAACTTTTACTTATAAATGATTCAGAAATTGATGATGAACGTATTCGATTTGTTGTTGGTGGATGAAAGTTCAGACCCCAATAATTACGATAATGAATGTGATAGCGAAGTTGAAGATGGTAGTCCACCCCAAGAAGAAACGTGATTTTGAAGAAGAAATTCAGTCTTCGGACAGAGGGGATGAATCTCAATCAGAGTCAGAAGATTATGAAACGAACAGAAAGTATTAGGTACGAAATACCGCGTACGCGAAAGACGGGCGTACGCGGTGGAATAAAACTCCTGGATCAAGCCAGGTTAGGCGCCCTATGAGATATGTTGTGACACACCTTCCAGGTCATAAGGGTGAAGTTAGAAACACGAAAGAGCCGCTAGAAATATGCAGGTTATTTTTCTCGGAACGTGTTTGTATTCGGATTCTTCAGTGCAAAAATAAAGAAACAAACCGCCTGAAGATAAGTTATCGGGAGAAAAGGACTGCATTAGAGACCAATTCAATAGAAATTGAAGCGTTGTTGGATATGCAGCTGCATCTAACAACAATAAAATAATCCAATGTGGATATTGCGCATCAAAGAAAAATAAAAAAACGTGTCACAACACAACTGCGCTGCTTGTGTCAAATATTTTTTTTAGAGCATGCTGTTATGGTATGTTCTGACTGATTTGCAAAAAATAATATTTAGCTATATTTATTTTAGAATGGTCTGAAAATACGTGATTTTTAAGAATTCAAAGATATTTTATGTTTGTTTTGAGAATAAAGAGTTTCATTTTAGTTTTTCCAAGGCTATAAGAAAAATATGTGACGTTTTAGGCTGTTGTGGAAAGACTGATATTCATTAGAGTAATAATCGATATTTTTTGTTTGATTACATACTACAGTTCCTGTCAAATAAAAAAATATAAAAGGTTTTATAGAAAAATAACCAGTTATAAACCGTCTATAAATTCGTGAAAATGGCTGTTTCAGAAACCAAAAATGTTTAAAGTAGGGCAACACTAAATCTTACTAAGTACAAGTACTTCGAATGTCATCGGCAGTCATGGATTTATTTTGTGACTTCTTACTTATTGATATCTGTATTAATTTTCAATTCTATTTGAACAAAACATCGAAGAAATGTGTATATTATACGTTACGGAATTGCATCGCTGACAGGGGTATTCGGCACTGGTGCAGCTACACAGGAGCTAAATTTTGCATTCGGGAACACTGTTGAAGCTGCTGAACCTTGGACAAAACTGTCTTTGCATTGTGTAGATTCAATTTCTTAGTATTGTATAATTGCATGGTACACGTGTGAGCACAATGTACTTGCTGTAAAACATGTATTTGTTGGGTTAGTCTTTTTTGTTATTGTTTTTTTTTTTTTTGTGTGTTTTTCCATAATGGACGCTCTTAGCGTTCAATATATTTCTGCATCGTTCTCACGCGATTGATCTCAAAATGAATAATGTAATCAAATATTTGTATGAATAGCTTGATAATTTAAAAGAGTGTCCATGGAGTTTCTTGCCCGTTCTTCTCCATGGGTACCTACTCTTTGGAATGGGCGACTAGCTTCACCTTACTGACTGGCCGACCTTCTGACAATTCAAAAGTGCCTGTAACTGGTTTATTTGAAATAAATGCTTTGATTTTTTTGATTTTGATGTGGCCACTATGCTACAATATTTCAATGTTATTTGTAAATTATTCACTGAATGCACTTTTTACTACATAAAACACGCGCTTTATTTAGTAAACAACACTATAAATAATTTTAAAAGTCCAATGAAAAAAGAGCGTGACACCCAGCTTGACTTTCCCGCCAAAACCCCCTGAATTATATCATGTTCGGCATTAAAATTAGTGCTATCCATCTTCTAATAGAAAAGAGATATATATTATTATTTTTAAAATTTCAGGAAAATGTGAGAGTGAACCCTATATTGATGATATAATATAGATATATATAGATGAGTCAGTTATTCGCCTAAGCGAAGGTAGCAGGCTGATGACAGCAGTAGCGGAGACGTTCTTAGTGACGCAGCTGACAATGAAAATACTTTTTAACGAAGAATATTTGGAATCAGATGATGAAAGCAATTACTATGTTTTGTAATACTTTTCATTTTTTTATAATAATTATAAACTAGTGTTTGACTACAATCCCACCTGATAGTAAGCAGTGATGCAATCGTTGATGGTAAATCGCACTAGGATGACGGCAGTTGAGCGAGGTGATGTAATGTAAAACCCAAGACCAACATGACCAACGATGCTGCGCCAGAGGGAGATTGATCTGGACACTCTCCACAACCAAACTCCCGACACAACAACATTTGGCGCATCGTACCCGGCACACATCGCCACACAACTGCTCAGACCCGTCCTCCGTACGGCTTCACCAGACATCATGCCGAAACACTACGAATCGCTTGGCGGCAAGGCCTTGTCTGATGGGTGGTAACTTCTGCCGGCAGCCGATGTTATGGCTTACCACCGAGAAAAATCATTGGTAAAAACACGTTAAAAATATAATAATAAATATGTATATATTTTTTTTTGTTTTAATCATTTTATGTAAACGCCAGAGACCATAGATTTGTGTTGACAGTAAAATCAGTTTTGCTTCTAATACAAAATAATGCGCTAGTATCAAAATGATTTCAGACAAGTCAACAGGGTTGCTATATGCACGACCGCAGTACCCTCATTTATTTCCACGACTTTATAGACAAATTATACTAAGCCCACCTGTACCGTCAGATGATTGATTTGGAATAAGGTAGACCCTAGACCGTTTTACAATGTCGAATGAATGGGAAGCCCATGGAAGTATTGTCGAAGAAGGCATAAAGCTGCTCATATCAATCAGCAGTAGTACCTTTTTTAATCATCCTGGAAGAGTACTTAAGAGAGAGTTCAAATGCAGATGAATGAAGTAAAACAGAAAAGAGGACCAGCAATATCGACTCTTGCTACTTGACGAAATACAAGCGTTTTGAGGTCAAACAAGTTTGGTTATGAGGTACTCTGTGGTTATGAGTAGAGGAGATGGGAAACGGGCTGAATGACTGCCGCATCGCAACAGCGTCAGCTTGTAATGGCGAACCGCCCAAACAAGCCTCGCGCCTCAGCCGCTGATGCCGGCCGTGTTTGTTTCAACTATCAAGTCCGCCTCGACTCGTGCATTTGCGCGGACGTGTTGCTTCGCGCTAAAATGTTCGCTCCGCTCCGATTTCACACATCGTACATTTAAACGTTTCCGATCACTTTTTAACTGTTACTTTTTACTCTGATCAAAATCAACAGTTTTTTTAGTGCTGTGAGTGTTATCAAATGTGTGGTGACTGGTGATATTATTTGTTAGTTATTTCTTTTCGAACACAATGACAACGGTTATGGTTTTTGAGTATTTGTCAAGTGTGTGCGAAATTGTACTGCTGGGAAAATGTTGACAGGATTGCTAGTGTTTTGTGTGCTCGTTTCACTGATAATCCCATCGGGTGAGTTCGTTTATTATTTATTTCTTTCAGTTTGAATACGACCTTCGTTATTGAATAACTTGTTGTATCCAAGGCGTATTGCAAAAAATATTTAACAGAATTCTTAGTTCCGTGTGTAAGTAAATTGAACTAATTTAATTCTGTCTGGAACAGCGTTTCTGTATAAGTGTTCATATCAACCGGATAAAAACTTTTTTTTCCAAAAAAAACAACCGTTAAAGTGTAAAAAAAAAAGTTTTTATTTTACACTTTTTAGTTGTGAAAAATACTGTTCAGCTGCATCCGGTTAGACTGGATGCTGACGCTAAAATACTTAATGAAAAAACTTCAAACGCACTGGTTGCCCCTACGATTTTTGAAAGTTCCCCTTGATTTCTCTGGTCTTCCACCATCAAACCCTGATGTCCTTATCATAGGACCACCTTGGGAATGTCTTCTTTCCAACAGAAAAAGAATTATCAAAATCGGTTCATAAACGACGAAGTTATCCGCGAACAAACATAAAAAAAGTATATAGGTATACCGGTCGAATTGAGTAACCTCCTCCTTTTTGAAGTCGGTTAAAAATTTTAAATTGAAGATTTCTGCTGTTTTTCTTGCAAGCATTACTCGACGAGATACACATCTACAATGAAAGCACATCGAATAGTAAACATCTGCACAATATACAGCTGCTGATTTTAAATTATACGGTATAGGCAGGTAGTAAATAACCTACAGCTTGAGGTCTTGAGATTATCAGTTTTCCAGAATAATTTCCTTCCAAAAACTTAATTCCCATGGTTTACTTGGAGGGAGATATGTGCATAGTTAATTGGCCTACCTACCTAGTCCACTTAACTCCAAAAGGTCGACCTACCCGCATCAGCGCGTGACGAAATTATTATTATTCACACGGTTTGCTAAATTAAATTAACATAGTTTTTGCTCCGTTGAGAATATGGACCGTGAGCAAAAAAAAAACCATTATGTCCGTGTAGGTACTACCTATGTAGTAGATGAGTACGTAACTTATTTACTAAATTAACTACGAAATGGTCACTTATTTTTTTTTTTTAATTAACTTTTTTTTAATATTTATAAACTAATGCTTGACTGCAATCTCGCCTGACGGTAAGCAGTGATGCAATCGTTGATGGTAAAGCACGCAAGTTTATTAAGCCTATTCTCTTAAAAAACTTAGTGAATAGGAAGGAAGACGGCAGTTGAGCGGTGTGATGCAACGTTAAACCCAACAACACGACGAACGATGCTGCGCCAGAGAGAGATTGATCTAGAGATCCTCTATGATCAAACTCCCGACACAACAACATTTGGTGTATTGTACCCGGCACACATCGCAACACAAATGCTCAGACCCGTCCTCTGTACGGCTTCACCAGACATCATGTCGAATCGCTTCGCTGCAAGACTTTGTCTGGTGGGTGGTAACTTCTGCCGGCAGCCGATATTATGGCCTACCACCGAGAAAAACTTCCTTTGTAAGGTAGTTCGAACACCAACCCCTAATGGGCCCGCGTGGTATGTTGGTCTACGGATCACTCCCTTTTACAGAGAGGAAGCGTGTGTTCCACTAGTGGTAACGTTAGGCTGATTATGCTTAAACTGGTCTACAAAAATGTGAGTCTACTCCCGAAGCACTGCTTGAGGCTTCTATAGTCGCAAATGAAATTACAATTTTATACTCCATATCTACAAAGTTAAGGGACCTTCCTTCTCCGTTTAACATAAGGGCATAAGGCGGCCCCTAGACGATCAAATATATTGCGCAATATTACGAATTGTGCAATATAATTGATCGATTAGGCTAAATATTGAAGACTATGCAATGATTCAACAAAAGTTTGAGCGAGTTTAATTTTTATTGTACCATATTCTTGCATTGCATCATGTAGGGTCAGTATTTGAATTCATTTTGACGTGGAGTAGATACAGGCGCGAAAACATGGAGCACTTCGTATTTTTGTGCAATATAATTGATCGTTTGGATGCAAAGCATCTTTTAATCTTATTGTACAATAAAATGTATTGCACAATGTTATTGTAGGATTAGGGACCGTCTAAGAAGAGCCAATCGATTTTGCAAAAATCTTACCGTGATTAGTTAATTGTACTAGATTTTCTAAGTTTTCAGTGTCATGGTTACAGAATCACTTACAGAATCATTTATTTGCACACAACAATTACTTTCGGACGGGCCCGTAAATCTTCGTTGACGGCCTTTAGGAGTAGACCCCCGGGGTGAGCATTGAAATTGGAAGTCTTTATGAGTTTAAGTTATGATAGATGCGTTCTGCCTGACTTTCTAAAATCAGCGTTACTTTCTACAACCATTCATAGGTAATTTTTTTATTCCGAATTTGTTAGTTACAGTTATTTCGAATGCTGTTAAAAAGCCACACGCATCACTCGCACAGGGTCTCACTTTTTCGCAATTTTTACGTTAAAAGTAGGTATTGTTTGTCGCGGGAAAAAGTTTCCGACCGGACTCGTTAAGAGTCATGGCTAAACATAGATCAGTGTTTATAGCATGTTTGCACTGCAACCCTATCAATTAAGGCGTGTCGCTGCGCACACGCACACAGTTCATAATCACGCTCGTTTTACGATAATAATGACAACAATGTCTAGTAGGTATCATTGAGTTATAATGTACTACGTAGTACATTATAACTCAATGGTAGGTATACGTTCTACCAAGGGACGCAAGATGTGTAGTCAGTTTTGCAGAGATATGGTGAATTGATGAAAACCAGACAACACAACAATCTCAAAAAAAAAAAAAAAACGAAGACCCTAGACATTGACCCTCACTAATGTATATAACTGGTTAAACTTCCTGTACTAAATTAACTAACAGACTCTGAAGGCATGAGGAACGGGGAGTAAAGTTCACTCATCCTCCGTAGAAAAGGGAGGATGCTCCGACCAGACGGGTGTTATGTCTGGCGGGCACTTGCCCAATGGTTGAAATTGGCAAGTTGTATGTATGCTGATTGCACGGTAAACCCTGATTGCGAGATGTAGAATTCGTGTGACGTCAGTATGACGCGTCGTTCGTTCATTTTGTGGCGTTTGTAAGTACTGCTACAAACTATTAAAATAACAATAGAATAGGTAACGTAACCTATAGAACTAAAATATGGGTCAAAAAAAAAAATCCTCCGTATCACTGTCTTTATACAACCCAAGAGACCCGCGGCATTGTCATTACCACAATGTAAAAGTTAGCCCTTGGGTCACAGGAAGTGTTAAACAGCCATTTTGAAATTTCGTTGTATATCGTAATGTGTAAATTATTTCACGACTGCTTTCAAAACGATGAAAGAAAACTTCGTGAGGAAACCGGCATATTTTTTTTTAAATAATTATAAACTAGTGCTTCATCGCAATCCCGCCTGGTGCAATCGTTGATGCTAAAGCGCGCTAGTTTAATAAGCCCATTCACTCAAAAAACTGAGTGAATAGGAAGGAAGACGGCAGTTGGGCGAGGTGATGCAATGTTTAACCCAGAGGGAGATTGACATGGAGACCCTCCACGACCAAACTTCCGACACAACAACATTTGGCGCATCGTACTCGGCACACATCGCAACACAACTGCTCAGACTCGTCCTCCGTACACCTATCGTATCCTAGAGCCAAACCTTCGAAGACATGTGACATGTACGCATTGGGCCCGCGCCTTCTCGTCGAGATGAAGCAGGTGTTCCAAAAGTGGTAACAGTATTTATTTATTTTTTTATTTTTTTTTATTTATTTATTTAGGACAACCAACAAATCTTACACTAGTTATATTTATATATTACAATGATATAAAATCTTATGTTGAGTGCAGACTTAATTATAGGTTGCCACAGCATGTAAAGTATAGACTAATTATGAGTAGAATCACCCAAACAAACAAGGACTAAAGACAATCTAGCTGTAATATAAGCTGAATCCTTAAGAGATCTGATTAATACATGCTCTTAATTGTGTAATTAATGGCTATAAGGAAAATCCATTGTGTGTCAATCAATAGGAAGCATGTTAGATAAACAGCTCGAAGGCCATGACGATAAAAAGTTAATCGTTTGGGCTTTAAAGTTTGTTGGTCAATGGCGACAGTTCCAACTTTATTGCACCACCCGCAAAAGTAGTATTGGTAAACTTTCGATGTAATTTTATTTCTTGGTCTAATGTGTGCCCTCGACACAGATACGGAACCTATTTCGCGACAGATATAGACTTTAATCTAGACACTATCCATTGACCCAATAACAAGCCTATAAAAAAATAGGTAGCGAAAGCTATATTAAATTGCTGGGAACGTACTTACAATATACCAAAATAAACTTCAACAAAAATCTGTAGGTTAATCACGTCCCATAGAATTTATGGCAAGCCCGCTATTTCGAAGTTCCCACGCATAGAACTGGATAATATAAAATCTTCACTGAAAAATTTTCGCCTTATCTACGCGTTATAATTGTCAAGAAGAAAAGTAAATTACAATGAACAGTTTTCCAGGAGCTTGCCCATGACTTGCTAGATGGCGTAGCCGGCACTTTTGGTAATACAAGAATGTTGCTTGATCTCTGGTGTGACAGAAAAATCAATCAAAATATGACTTATGACATTTTGTGACTGTCAGTTCTTTCTTATCACAAACTAAATTAACCGCCACAAATTAAATAAAATACAAATACCAAAAGTTAAAGGTAGCGCCACTCTTGATGACTTTTGAAAGTACCTTTCGAAAAACTGCTCATTGCATTCCATCAAAGTAAATTATGATTGCATTCCTTCAAAGTATATTTGATGCATACGTTGATAACGATAGGCCTTGTGACTAAACAGCCAGGATTGATTGATCAGGCTAAGCTTCTTAACTTAATCTTTGCTGCGCTTGGTTTGTGGATGGGTGACCATCTAACAGGACTTCTTAACAAGACCACTTAATGTGCTTCGGACAACTCATTAAACCCTTGCTTGGCTGTCATTTCTAAATCTTTGACAGTCATTAAGGGTTGATGACAGCTCTCCTCACAAATTAGTCAATCCTTCGAGAGCTGGGTGTCACAATAAGACTAGATCCTCTGTCTGCTTTCGAAGAATTTTGGAATATTTTGGCCATATTTTCTAAAACAGCATCTTAGGGCAACCTGTCCTAAAGCCTGGCTTAAAAAATTGTAGCGCAGAGGTTCTTTGGCGGGGCCACAGATTATAACATAGCGCCAAAGAAATTAAAACGAATAGCGTGCAAAGAGCTTATTAAAGGAATAGAAAAGGAAGGAGAGAGATATGTCGGCGAGTGGCACAGGTAGTAGTAGTTTTGAAATTACGAATCATTTTATATTGTTTTTTTTTTTAGGCCAGGAACCCTAATCATGTGTTAGAATAATGTCGCCATTCTAGCAACACAAACCCACACTACATATGAACGATTCGAGCCATAAAAAGTTTTCCAACTCCCACAAGCATGCCTTGTATGATGTTTAGACAGCTATGAAATGAATTTTCACCACGTTGAATCATCTCAGACAGCCCTTTAACATGAACGATGGGACTGCTTACTAAAACTATATATATTTAAAGTTAGTAAGTATATTATCAACAAATCAACTCATCACTGCCATGGACAGTGCCACGCGCCAAATGGCACGAAGTAACATTATACGTACTACATAACCTAACTCAAAATAGAAGCTGTCAAGTATTTGGCAAAACGTCATCTATACCTACAGACCGTGAACCTGTCGGAAAAAAATTTAACGTTTGTTACAGTAAGTAATAAATAAATAAATATATACGGACAAATCACACAGATTGAGCTAGCCCCAAAGTAAGTTCGAGACTTGTGTTATGGGATACTAACTCAACGATACTATATTTTATAATAGATACATATATAGATAAACATCCAAGACCCAGGCCAATCAGGAAAAGATCGTTTCCCATCATGACCTGGCCGGGGATCGAACCCGGGGCCTCCACGTCGCAGTCAGGCGTGTTGACCGCTGCGCCACGGAGACCGAAACAAACAACACAAACAACATCTATAAATGAGGAAATAAATAATTAAGAAAACGATAATTGAATCTCCGCGACATCCACTTTGAGAATTTGTAGGAGAAATGTTTTGTATTGACACAGATTTTGGAAAAATACTGCTGCTAGCAGTACTGCTTCCAATAATATATGTAGCTGAAATAAAAATAACATTTTCCAGTGCAGCGAAATTTGATGGATAATATTGTCATCTTGGCAGCGATTTTCCAAACGCATTCGACACAAGTAAACTGCATAATTTCTATATTAATAAGAGATAATATACGACTAGGATCTCATTGTAAACACAGCGGCGATGAATCGTTTGTGGCAACGAGCTATTTTTACTCCCAAGAGGAGTGAACTCACAATGTTTCTGCCAAGATTCAATAACAAACAATGTGTTTTGAAACAATTCCCATGTGCAGAAAACACATATATACACACACAGCACACAAATCGCATCACTACGTTTTCGTTTAGCGTTCTTTTCTTTTTGCTTGCCTCCTTAAGAGTCCTGCGTTCCGAATCCCGGCTCCTTTAAGCTCCGTCATCTAGGATCGGGCTATCATATTATGCAAAAATATATTTTCAAATCCAACTGGTAGATTCAGCGATTCTCGCGTTCAAACTTCTTCATTTCGTATTGGCGGTACCCTTCTTCGATATTTTATATTGTTTGAGCATAATATGTAGTCACGTGATTGCGGCATCAGTGGCATTAATTAAGTTATCCACAGTGTGGGTGAATGAGCATTTACTTAGTAAACTCCTGCAAGTGGGGCATGGTCTGATTAGAGGCACCACTGGGTATTGGAAGGATCAGAATTCCCCCATTTCGGCAAGTTGTGTCTACAGCGCTCTACTTGGGTACGCAATCGGTTTAGATCTCTCTATATATGTATAGCCAAGCCATCTATATAATAGATCATTAATGTTTCTGGGTCTTACAAAGTTGGGAGATGGTCGATGCCTTTCTTCCCACAATTTTCCTCTTCTCATTTTCATACAAACCGTCAAACTGTCACGGACATAGCTCTACGAGTCGCTAAATTGAAGTGGCAGTGGGCAGGGCACATTGCTCGTAGAACCGTTTGCCGATGGGGCAGTAAGGTTCTAGAGTGGCGGCCACGTACTGGAAGACGTAGTGTAGAGAGGCCTCCAACAAGGTGGACCGATGACCTGGTGAAGGTCGCGGGAAGCCGATGGATGCGGGCAGCACAAGACCGGTCAGCGTGGAAAGCCTTGGGGGAGGCCTTTGTCCAGCAGTGGACATCCATAGGCTGAAGGAGAAGAAGATACAAAAATATGTTTAAACAAAAGTTCTTTATTTTTTATATTAGTATAGATTTATTGATATATGTGGGGTTGTCTAAGAAGCAATACAGCATGAGACATGTGGCGCCTATCCTGAAATATCTTTCTTTTCATTCCCTAGTCACCACTCGCCACATTTGGCACTCTGATTCTGAAGTATTTAGAGAAAGCTGCTGATTATACAGAGTGGTGCTGACAATACGACAATAAATGAAAACACGAACAATGCTGGTTCATAGGAATAATCCTAAACCATAGAAAAAAACCGAGCACCAAAAATAAAAAAAAATAAAAAATTTCAAACAAATTAAATCGCATAAAATTGCAAACGGAATAGAACATCCTTTAAAAATATTTGTTTACTGACCTCCGATCGGCGACAGCGCGGTCCTGTATCGACTTACTTTTTTCGCGCCATGAATATTATTAAAGTTTGTTACCGCAGGATGTGGCGGTCATTAACCTGTAAGCGCTTCCTTATCAACATGTATATCATGTAGAAAATGTAAAAAATAATTTCCTGTGACTAATGGACATATTTATACGATTTTTTATGGGCAAACTGAGAATGTGTTGAGGTACACGATGTTTAATTTATTGTCGTATTGTCGCCACTCTGTATGCTGGTGGCTTATTGCTCGATTCGTAAGAATTCACTTTTAAATTATATAAATTTTTCTTTTTTTTTTCTATACGAGACTCCCACGAGTTTAATTTATTATCAGGCGAGTCGACAACTGCAAAAATATGTCAATTGGCTCATTTTGAATTTTATTGCAATAACGCGTAGAAAAAAAAACTTTGTTACAGAATATTTAATACAACACGAGTTAAAGAACATGAGTGCAGTGGTAGCCGAGTGGTATCGACCGCGACTTACAAGTTTGCAGGTCGTGGGTTCGAACCCCATCAAGCGCTTTACTTTGTGTAAATTATTTCATCACCACTGCTCTCAAAACGGTGAAGGATAACATGGTGAGGAAACCGACATGTCCTATACCTAAAAACTTTGAAAACATGTTACATCTACCAACCTGAATTGGGCCAGTGTGGTAGTTTACGGCGCACTCACTCTGATCGAGTGGAGGTGTCCCAACAATGGGAACAATATAGGCTTATTATGTTATATTATGAGTTAAAGAATATTGAACTCAACAAAAAACGTGTACTTTTTTTATTTTCATTGAATAATATTCAAAGTGTGCTAATTTAACATATTCTCTTGACGATCTTACAAAGATCTAACCCTATTAATAGCTATTAATATTTTTTAGTTCATAGGTTAATGATTTTAACGAAGGTTACTTGAACTTTCATAATCGACAGACATAGTATATTTCATTAAATGATATTGAATAGGTAATATAAACATAGTGTTGTTTTATGTTTTACACCGCTTGTTTGCTTGCCAACTAGGAAAGCGTGTGTTTCTGGCTGTTTTTGTTAATTCACAAGATTCTCCAGTTGTATTTTGAGATGTGACATATGCAGTACTAATTACCCGTATGTGACAGCTTGCCAAATCTCAGGAACTGACAAGCAAATGGCAAGTCGTTTAAGTTTTGCTCTAAAACTGTAATTATCTCGCTGTGTGTTATTGGCGGCGCGGCGCGAGGGTTATGGCCGCGACTTACTACTTGTAAGTAATCCCATTCGTAGGTTCGATCACAAGCAGGCACATTACTTTGTCCATCGTCTCTCGCCACCGCTCCCAAAATGGCATGTCCGAAAATCATATATTCGAAAACATGTGACATGGACATCCGCCATCCCGCGCTGGGCTTGCTTGGTTTGGTGGACCTACTCCCTCTTATACAGAGAAAGCCATGACAGCTCAACTCAGTTGTTTACATAACGAAAATTCTAACTCTTCATTATTTTGTTTGGCCTGGAAAACTTCCAATACTTTCATTAAGTTCTTCAAAAAACGGACTTTGATTCACTCTCAAGACTTTCGGCCTTGAAGGTGAATCAAAGTCCGCTGACCAAATAAGTAATTGTCGTTAGTAATAATTGACCTCAGAAATAAAAGATGTCAATTGAAGACAACATGATCAAACGACGTAACGTTAGGTTGATGCTCTTAAACTGAAGAATTACTTAAGTATTTCTCAAATGATTATGTCTAATCAAGTAATCACATATAATAGTTATGTGATTTGACAAGCCTTAATCATTTGAATACTCAATGTGAGTAATTAATGTAAATAACTAGTTTTATGATCATCGTCATAACTAGTTAGGCATCGTAATAAGTACTTAGTTATATTATGACGACGTCATATAGGTTTAACATCATCATGTCAGCCATAGGAAGTTCACTGCTGAACATAGGACTCCCCCAAGGAATTCCAAAAATACAGGTCGGACGCGGTCTGCATTCAGGTTATATAGGTTTATAGAACCTTCTAATCCCTGGAATTTACAGTCGGATTGGAAAAAAATCTTTTTCAATTAGATAGCCCAATAGTTGACAAAGGCTAAAGGGTATTTAAAATCGCGCTACAACTCTGAGCAGTTAAGAAAAAAGAAAATAACGTCAGCCATGCATGCAGCATGCTAAGCGAAAACAAAGTTAGAGCAAGCGATGCGATGCGACGAGCAGAGTCGAAGGAACAAGAAAGAAGAGGTCAATCTCGCGAGAATAAGCTAGTAATTACATGATAGAAAATAAATTCCTGTGAAGGAGAGCTTTAACAAGATGCTAGTAAAATATAGGAAGCTATAGACGTAGAAATGGCTTCAGGTGATCCTATTGTGATATAACGAACGCTGCAAACACTATTAGCTGTTCGCCATCTACTTGATTGCATGAAGCCTTTAGAATATATCTCTTGAACTCATGTAACAATGTTTGTTTTCATTTAGAGACCCGTAGGTTCATTGCGTAACAGGCTATTTGACAGTACAACAACCTTTACTGCTTTATTTGCGTTGTTAAGCAGACACATTTCGAACACATGTAGTAATGGATTAGCAATATGCTTCGATATGATTGTAATAATTATTTAACTGATAGTGTATTAAGTAATAGGATGCAGGCTCCGATCCATAACCATAAAAACTCCAAAACCATACAAAGAAAAATCTAATTACTTAGAGTAGAATAAAGTACAAATTGGCTAAATGTCCCTCCTAAACCAGTATAAAACATTAGAACGGAGTAAATACTCACATAGGTGGTGGAATACAAGACTGTATCCGTAACCAAGTGTGCCAAGAAACGGTTGACCTGTTCGCATGGCGTGCCATTACTTTGCCTGAGAATTAACACATGGGAACATGGTCGTTACAGATACCCAGTGCAACAGCATATTTGAACTTTGTAGAGGTTTTGTCGTGGCATAGGGTGTTCTAATTAAGCGAGATTATAGTTGAAATTAGCGACTCAATAAAAATTATTTGTGAAATCGTATGTTTTATTCGTTTGTGCTACTGTTTGTGTCACTTTTGACTATCTGAAGAATGCCTCTTATAAAAAAACCCTTTCCAATAAATACCACACAGTTAATGATCATGCATGATCAAAAGCCGCTCATCAGTTCAACAAAAAAATATTTTTCTCAAAAGTTTGTACAAAACGCAAGTAGATGGCGTTGACTTCGAATTAGAAGTCGCAAGTGTTGTATGACAACGTATTGGTTAGGTTCGTTTGAATTTTAAGTCGTCGTAAATAGGTCGCAGACTTTATGTCACCATTTTTAGGGTTTCGTAACCAAATGGCAAAAAACGGAACCCTTATAGATTCGTCATGTCTGTCTGTCCGTCCGTATGTCACAGCCATTTTTTTCCGAAACTATAAGAGCTATAATGTTGAAACTTGGTAGGTAGATGTATTCTGTGAACCGCATTAAGATTTTAATGCAAAAATAAAAATAATTATAATAAATATTGGGGGCTCCCCATACTTAGAACTGAAACTCAAATTTTTTTTTTCATCAAACACATACGTGTGGGGTATCTATGGATAGGTCTTTCAAAATGATATTGAGGTTTCTAAAATATTTTTTTCAAAACCGTATAGTTTGCGTGACAGACGCTTCCAAAGTGGAAAGAAGTTGGTCCCCTCCCCTCTAACTTCTAAAATAAGAAAATGAAAAATCTAAAAAAAAAAAAACATATGATGTACATTACTATAATAACTACCAACGAAAATTGTTTTGAACGAGATCTAGTACTTAAGTAGTTTTTTTAATACCTCGTAAATCGTAAACCGCTTATTACCGCGTAATCTTTCATACTAATAACTTAAATCCTTTAATTTCATAAATCAATGGTACGGAACCCTTTGTGCATGAGTCCGACACGCACTTGGCCGGTTTTTTAAAGTATCCCGGCTTCATCCTTTCGGACATTTGAACATCGGTATTTTCTGTTTCCATAAAACAGCTATCGGCATTTAAATCTTTCGTTGTTTAAGACATCGGCATTTTACTAGTAATTATTATAAAAATACATTCTAATACGTACCTACCCCTTAAAAAATTGTTTTCAATTAAGCTATAGCCTATATAGGCTATAGCTTAATTGAAAACAATTTATTATTTTTTTAAGATCACAAAAGTATTGTTTATTTATTAATAATCACATTTGTCTGTATCTTGAGAGTTAGAGTTGCGACATTCATAAAGTGTGCTACAAGATAAAGAGCAGAAAATAGTAGTAAAATAGTTAAAATAAATAAATTTATCATTGTTGAAGCAACTGTGTTTGAACGCACTTGTATTTACATAATGTAGATATAAATGGCTGAGATAACCTCTACATAGCAGGTACATGCGCGGCTTTCACTTCAGTTGCTTGCGCAATTAACGCGAAGGATAATAAAAATAACCGACCACACTTGATTTACTTAGTTTTGACGAGGTGAACTAGTAGACTGAGTCATCTTTGCATAAAAAACCAGCGATAACAGCCTTAAATCAAAACATTGAGTAAAAAGAATACTCACATTTGGTACTCGCTGGTGACTTGAATTTGTAACTGGTTACTTTTGAATTAACGCCATCGTACAGCCCTTACAGGTAGTTGTAATGGAAGTTCAAAAAGCGCGAAATCTTAAAATCCATTATTCTGCCCCGAAATAAACAGCAAGAAGCTGCAAAAGTATTTCATATTCATCAAAAGGGCAAGCATCAAGAGAATTCAAAGAAAGAGTCAATGTCTGCCATTCGTTCTAGTTCAAACGACGCACTCCCGACCTTGTTGGTCGCATGTCCAACCTTACACACTAAAGTCAATGTCAAAACTGTTTTTCAGCCTTTTTTTACTAATTCACTGACCTCTCTGTCCACGTCACTTTGTTATTCACCATCATGTTTCTTATTTATCACTAATATTCACGAGTATTTTACTCACGAAAAGTTCACCTTCTAACAAAAATAAATATCGTGGGTTTGTTTGCTACGTAAGAATATGACGGAGTGGTTAATTTTAAAAGACAACTCGTCAAAGTCAATAAGAATCTATTAACTCGCATGGATGGGAACTTCATTCGGATAGGACAGCTATATTTGCAATTAATAATGTTGATATAGAATCTCAGATAGAATTCTATGAAAAAGATATACATATAAACATAATTAAATATAAGATATACATAGTATATATTACTGATCATGATATAGTCAATAAAGCACAACAATGGGTGCTCTGGGAAGTACCTAGTAGTATATGATAAAACAATTAAGGATGAAGGTGACCAAACAATGCGAACATAGCCATTCCGATATGAACACTTATTATCGAAGAGTCTGCTCATGAAGTTCAGCTTACCTACAGCATTTACTACAATACCATACAATGAATATCGACCTCAGACTCCATATATATATTCCCAGTATATGTTGACCTCAGAATATAGTCTTTCCATAACTACAATGAGACTTCATCTTGTACTGGAAGTGGTGATTCGTTGTCCGGACATCGGTCTATTCTTTTATCATATATGTCAGTCTGGCACAATAGTAAATATTGTTTGCAAACAACCTGACTATTAAATATATCCTCACGGCCGATCGGTTATCATTAACTAACACTAATTAAGTCACCCATGTAAGGCTGTATTGTCCATTTTGTATTGAAGGCTCAGATATCTTTCCTTTAGAATACAATAGTTGACATTATATCCTTCGCTATTGAGATGGGTCGATTTAAAGCCTTATCAACTGCTCACCTTTTTTACCTTAATAACAGTTTGAGAGGTAAAAAAAAATCTATGTAGGTAACTCCCAGAAAATGGTACCCGGTCGATATTTTAAAGACTTTGCAAAATATGCAAATTTTGTATTTGAATATAAATAAAATTAAAAAAATTAAATAGTATCGTCGGCATCAGCAACGATTTGAAGGTTAAGTTGGTAATATGTTGTGCCTGACATCCTGTACAACTTCACATATTTTGTATTAGCCAAATTTTGAGTCAGTTGTCCAGTTTGAAAATTAACATTACAACTTTATTCAAATCAATGTTATTGGTGCTATTTACGCTTCTAATAACTAGCGCTAAGTGATCACTGCAGCTATTAAAAATCTTTTCTCATAAACGTAATGTTCAAAAGACAAGGTTATTACTTGGATTCACACGTTTCACATGTTTTACTTCATATCCTATTTCTTCCATTTTCTACTATTTTAAACTGCTATACGAAATCCTTTTGAAGCAATTAAAAGTTCACGCCGATAAGGTTAGCTCGTACCGTGGAGGTGCACGTGTTTTATGCGCAGACGCATGAATCGTTGCACAAGCCGACGTTGATGTCACAAAAATGTATTCGCTACTTACTACTTGCTAATTGTCCGATTCAAAGATCGCGACGTTTATTTCTACCGTTGATAAGATATTTTAATTTTTCATCGCAATATTACTAACTACATATTAAACATGATACTCAATACTCAATACTCAATACTTTTATTGTTTTCCACATGTATTCTTAGATGGTAATACTTAAAATTATGATATCACAGTCAGACAACATTTTGAGAGACGTGCCTAAACTATGGTCTGATGTTTTCTGATAAGGTATTATGTCAATTGATTCAGATGAATGAAGAAGGACTTGTACAATAAAGATAATTCTGATGACAACATTTCTCAGACCGATAACATAATATTGATGAAACGAGTTACATTCATGATACCAAAGCATTTATTTAAAACGAAATCTTTGAAGTGTGAATAATTTCGACGTTTAAAATGAACAAACAAATACTCTTAGCTATCAATTTTTTGAGAAAGATGTTAGACCAAAACTTATGAGTTCAGCTGCGTAATTGCGTAACATAGATCCATCATGGATTGGCCGATGGATCTTCTGAGATGGAACTACACTAACAGTACGGCTCTCGTATTGACAGTTGCAACATCATTCATTGCGTTATTGACTCGGCTGAGCAAACAAATTAATGAACATATAAAGCAATGGATTATTTTGCGCAATTAAGTTTATGTTTTGCACTTCATGGATAGCATGGTAACGCCGGAAGCAGCGAACACTACTTTACGGTGCTGCGGATTACGGTCGTCGGCGATGAGTGAAAGTCCGGGGATTTGTGACTGGCACCCTACTTGTCTAACCTACTAATGATAAATGATTGAGACTGATAGTCCAGTGACAATCATTTTGAAGAATAGGTACTGCTAACCCATTCCTGCATATGTTCGAAAAATGTGTCTGCTCAACTGATTCTGATTGCAATCAACACACTAAGAATAAGTTTTAGCAAGAGTAAGTTATAGCAAAGTTTAGCATTTGAGTTCTCAGTCTTCTCTGAGAGTATCTCACCTTATAAGAATTCTGATAACCTGCCACGTGGAGCTCAGCAGTCCTCATTCCTCAATACCGGAAAGGGCTTATGCACATTATGGCGAGATGTCGCACAGAATAATGATGTCTTTATTTTTTTCTCGTGTTTGCTCAATCATTTACGCCGTTCATAACACATGATTCATAACACAAGTACCCTTATTTGCAATGAATAATGTATAGGGCTTATTTGTAATGGCAACGATAGCTTCAAGTCTTGTATTGATGACGGTTCAAGGTAGTACATCTTTAAGATAGTGTTTGTGTAATATGTCGCCATTATGTAATGTTTAGAGAACTAAGTAACTTGATATAACAATGAGAGTTGCTTATAATCTGACGATTCAAGCCTTTAGGGTAATTGCGTAACAGTTTGACAGTTCAACAACATTCATTGCGGTGTTGACCTTGTTGAGAGACAAATTTTTCAAAGACATCTAGCAATGGCTCGGCAATATGCTTGAAAATGGTTCCAATTGATAGTATATATACATAGTGTGTTAGATAATTATGTAGGGTGCTTGTTATGTCGACTAATGAAATTATGATTAGTAAATAAGTAAAGGCCATAACATCGGCCGCCGGCAGAAGTTACCACCCACCAGACAAAGCCTTGCCGCCAAGCGATTTGTCGTGTTCCGGCATGATGTCTGGTGAAGCCGTTCGGAGGACGGGTCTGAGCAGTTGTGTTGCGATGCTTGCCGGGTACGATGCGCCTAATGTTGTTGTGTTGGGAGTTTGGTCGTGGAGGGTCTTCAGATCAATCTCCCTTTGGCACAGCATCGTTGGTCGTGTTGTTGGGTTTAACATTGCATCACCTCGCTCAACTGCCGTCTTCCTTCCTATTCGCTCAGTTTTTCTGAGTGAATAGGCTCTTAATAAACTAGCGCGCTTTACCATCAACGATCGCATCACTGCTTACCATCAGGCGGGAATGCGGTCAAGTACTAGTTTATAACTATTAAAAAAAAAAAAAAAAAGGTCAAGACTCTTTTATATATATATAAACGTTGTCAAGACTAAATTGTGCGGATCTTGAAATTGTACTGCAATATTTTATACCTAGTTATGGCGACAATCAAAATTGCAACTACAGGAAAAGCAAACAAATCTGAAGAACACCGCTGATGAGGATTATGAACTCATGGACGTTTTAATTAACCTTATAGTGTCTAATTATCACATTTCCTTAATGTTAAGGATATCGTTGTAAACAATCTACTGCAGGTGCAGTAGATTGTTTACAACGATATTCTTTATAAATAGTTTCTAAAAGCAAAGTTGCGCTATTTTTAATTTTTAAAACTGTAGTCCGTCTATCACTTGAACTTAATATCTGTTACGGACGACATCGCTGTGTTAAGACAAATAGTGATAGTTATAGTGAAGTTGTGACTATGTTAAACGATTAAGTGAATAAGTGTACTATGATAAGACTCAAGTGCTTAGTTATAGAGATGTGTTAAATAGGACATAGGATTTATTATAGGATGTACCTAGCGAGTAAGATAATAATGTAAGGCGTCGTGGAAAGGGAAGTGGATTAGAAAGAGACGAAAGTCTGACACACCCCATCCCCACGGCGCTACCTGTTACGCCCCCTTAGGGCCTTGTATAAAGATCGGCGGCTTGCCGCTTCTGGCTCTCTTTCGTCACTCGTCCACCACCGCAGCAAGCCGCCTGGGACTGCGGTACTAGTTGTACCGCGAATTAAACCATGTGAGACACTTCTATACTTTCATTAAACATAAATAATTATACAGTCCACCTCAACAGTTTGGTTCTTCGAGCCGGATCAAGATTTCAAGGAAGTATCCAGCAAGAAGCCATCGAAAATCGAAAATGAAAACTAGGAGTGTTACCGCTCGGGAAGAAAAGTCGGAGTCAAGCCGCGTCACCACCCGGGAGGAATGGTCAGGAGCAGGCTACGATAGCCGGCAACACCACGTGTCTGAAGATTCGCCTAGGTCGCCGTCGACCGTCGCGTCCGCGTTTCCGCGCATCCCACGTGGCGCGCACGTGGCTGGGGCCGAACACGTGGTCAGAGGCGAGCACGTGGCTGGGGCCGAACACGTGGTTAGAGGCGAGCACGTGGTTGGAGGCGCGCACGTGGTTGGGGCCGCACCCGCGCCTGCGTCCGTAGCCCCCGCCACCCCTGCAGCGGGGAGTGTTGCGCCGAACAGGAGGCATAGCGCGTCCTACGCGCTGCCCCTTCAGCTACCTGAGAGAAGAGTTACCGCGACGGGGTCCAGCTACAGTGAATCGATTGCCACGCCATCGACGACAAGCCGTCTGACGAACACATCGAAGCTACAGGACACGGCTAGAACGATGATAGCTACACGTGATATACGGGATACAGGAAGTATGACACGTTCCCGTAGATCAAACAATAGTGACGTGGCACGAGTGAAGAAGGCAGAGTACGAGGCGCAGAAAAGGATCGCCGCGATTAGGAACGAGCAGCTCGAAATCGAAAAGGCGCTCGTTACTAAACAGTTAGAGTTCGAAATTTCGACGATCGAAGCGGAAGCCGAGGCCCGAGAAGCGGGCTCAGTACACATGAGCGAAGACAGGATGGATGAGTGGCTTCAAAGTATGGACCGAAGTCACCCCACAGACGCGGATCGGCTAAATGAGGAACTGTCACCGCGTCCGATCACCATCCGTGCCGCCGCCGCCCCGGAATCCGAAAACGACGTTGAACCTGCCGCACGTGTCGACGCCGTCCCGTCGAAAAGGGACCGAAAGAGACAAAGATCGACCTCTCGGTCGCCTCTAAGACGAGAACAAAGAGTAATGGAACAATTGGCCGACACGTTGGAGAGAATATGCCACGTGCGGACGCCGCCACGTCAAGCGATTGAGCTGCCCACATTTACGGGGGCGGCTACTGAGTGGTTGCCATTCAAGGCGGCGTACGTCGACTCTGCACAACTGTGTAGATTCACTGCGATTGAAAATCTAGCGAGGCTGCGCAACTGCATAAAGGGAGAAGCAAGAGATGCAGTGTCGGCGCTCCTGTACACCGCGTCCGACCCGCAGGTAATAATGGACACGCTGGAACAATACTACGGGAGGCCGGAGATTCTCATGGATCGAGCGTGGGACGACCTTAAGAAATTACCTCGACCCACGAGCGCGGCCAAGGATTTGAATTCGTTCGCAGTGAAGTTACAAAACATAGTGTGCGTGTTGACCAAGATGGATACCCGCGGGTATATTTGGAACCCGATGTTAGTGCGGGAAGTTATAGAAAAGTTAAGCCCGCATTTAAAATCAAGATGGTGCGACTACGCTTCTGACGCCGTAGAATCGACACGTGAACCGGAAGTGGTAGTGTTGTCCCGGTTCCTGATGCGAGAGGCCAACCGAGCAATGAGGTACGCCTACACAAACACTACGCCCGCACATGCCCCGAGGAAAGAAACGCGAAGTATGACCCTGAGCGACGCGAAACGAAAGTCGGGTCGCGAAATAGTGTACGCGACGTCGGGACAGCGGGAAGAAATGAAGAAAGAGTGTTTGTGTTGTGGCGGCGAACATGAAGTGCCTAAGTGTGCGAAGTTCCTGAAGTTGAATACTGACAAACGATGGGACTGGGCCCGCGCCAACAAAGTGTGCTTCAATTGTATCTCGAGGCGTCATCGTCGCGAGCATTGCAAGGCAAAACGGTGCGGTCATGGGACCTGCAGTCGCCCACACCACGTGTTGCTCCACGTGGACCGAAACGTGATAGAAGCATCGCAGAGTAAAGAGCCACGCACGCCCGACGACGAGAATGAACGACCACGTGAAGCCGTGATGACCGTCTCAGCGGAAAGCCAGCCACAGCGTGTATTGTTGAAAGTTTGTCCCGTGATACTAAAAGGACCCGGCGGACAAATATCTACGTTCGCCCTATTAGATGAGGGTTCGACCGTGTCGCTCGTCGACGATGAAATAACACGCCGTCTACACGTGGCTGGATCGGTCTCCACTCTACGTATACAAGGTGTGGCCTCAGAGCGGCGCGAAGAACTAAGCGAAGCGGTTGAACTACAGATACGCGGCCACAACGGTAAATTCCAGCAGCTGCGTGCACGTACGATGAGGAACTTGCAGCTTCATAGACAGGCGGTGGATAGATCGACTCTAAGTAATTATCCACATCTCCGCGACATAAGTAAGGACGCCTGTTACGGAGAAGCTGTGCCGAAAGTTTTGATAGGCGCCGACAACTGGCACCTAATAGTTACACGTGAGCTACGCATGGGCCGGAAGAACGAACCCGCGGCCTCCTACACCCAGCTGGGATGGGTGATCCACGGCACTGCACCGCGCGCCACGCTAGAGCAACGAGGAGAAGGAATAGTGCTTCATATGTACGACGTGTCTGCAGGAAAGCAGACAGATGATGTACGTCGTGTGGAAGAGTTGATTAAGTCGCACTACAGTATCGATGCTCTAGGAGTCTCTCTAGCGAAGAAAGTCAGACCGGAGGACCAGAAGGCGATCGACGTGGTTCAGAACACGATGAAGAAGCTCGGTGATCACTATGAAGTTGGGCTGCCATGGCGCGATGAAGATGCGTCAATGCCCAACAACTACAGCCGCGCCTTACAGAGACTAAGGACCGTCGAAAGAAAGATGGATTCGACGCCGTTCGTCGCACACCGCCTGGGTGAGATCGCGGAGCTGACTGACGCCAGTAAATGGAGATGGGTGCCTACCGACCACAACGTGGCTGACGACGCTACGCGCCCCGACTATACCATGCACATGAGGCCAGAGGACAGATGGTTCACTGGCCCTGCGTTCCTGTATGGCCAGGAAGAGTTTTGGCCGAAGGAGAGAAATAAAAACGACACCGACGACGCGACGTACACTATGACCGAAGAAAAGGAAGTACGAGCTTCCCATCTGCCCGACATAAGCAGATTCTCTTCTTATGAGAGGTTAGTTCGTACAACAGCTATGCTCCTTTTATTTAAGGAAAAATGCCAGGACCGGGCCAGCCAGATGACCGTCGACCTTATAGAGAAGGCCGAGAAACTATGGCTGAAGCAGGCGCAGACCGATGACTACGCCAGTGAAATAAGACTGCTTCAGAAAGGATCTCCGGTACCGAAGTCCAGCAGTCTATATAAATTAGACCCGTACTTGGATGACAACTTACTAAAAGTAAGGGGCAGAATTGGACACGCGACAGCTATAGCCGCGAGGAAGACGCCAGTAATTCTGCACGGCAAACACCCGTTCACGCGACTACTGGTAGGAGATGCACACCAGAGAGCCGGTCACGCGAACAATGAACGAGTAGTCAACGACCTGAGACAGCGGTACTGGGTGGTTAACCTACGCCCTACGGTGCGAGCTATCGCACGACAATGCCAGCTGTGCCGTATTAGGAAGGCTACGCCGGTGACACCCACTACGGGGGATTTACCTGTAGAACGGGTAAGGGAGGTATCGCGGCCCTTCACGCACTGCGGGGTCGACTACTTTGGTCCGATGACAGTGGTCATAGGACGACGACACGAGAAGCGATGGGGAGCATTATTTACCTGCCTGACAACGAGGGCGGCGCATCTGGAACTTGTGTCGAGTCTGTCTACAGACTCGGCTCTGATGGCGATCCGAAGAATGGCGGCGCGAAGAGGTTGGCCGACAGTCATTTACTCAGATAATGGCACCAACTTTCGAGGCGCAGACGCCGACCTACGTGCGGCTTACAAGGAGTGGGAGAAAAGCTTCGTCGACTTCGGCCTAAAGAACCGATTGAGATGGAAATTCATCACACCGGGAGCGCCGCATATGGGGGGAGCATGGGAGCGGTTAGTTCGCTCTATTAAGACCGCGCTGGGTGCGGTCCTGCATCAGAGAGCGCTGAAAGAAGAAGTGCTGCTGACGCTGCTGACAGAGGCCGAACACTCTGTGAACTCTCGGCCTCTGACCCACGTCTCTGTCGATCCTAAGGATCCGGAGGCCCTCACGCCTAACCACTTTCTCATTGGGGCCTCTTCTGGGCTTCCCAGTACCGGGCCCTGTGAGGAGGCTGGCCGCAAGCAGTGGAGAACCGCCCAGGCGCTCGCCGATCATTTCTGGCGGCGCTGGGTGGACGAGTATCTGCCGACGTTGGTGCCCCGAGGGACATCAGATGACCAGCGACGACCGCTTCAAGCTGGGAGCCTGGTCGTAGTTGTCGACCCATCGCTCCCGAGAGGCACGTGGCCTCGAGGCGTCGTGGAAGCAGTCTACAGCGGTCCAGATGGCAAGGTGCGGTCGGCCGACGTCAGAACAACAGCGGGCATCCTACGGCGTCCAGTCACAAAGCTCGCCGTCCTCTGCGTGGAAGATTAGGCTACGGTAGCCCTGCGCCGGGGGGAGGATGTTACGGACGACATCGCTGTGTTAAGACAAATAGTGATAGTTATAGTGAAGTTGTGACTATGTTAAACGATTAAGTGAATAAGTGTACTATGATAAGACTCAAGTGCTTAGTTATAGAGATGTGTTAAATAGGACATAGGATTTATTATAGGATGTACCTAGCGAGTAAGATAATAATGTAAGGCGTCGTGGAAAGGGAAGTGGATTAGAAAGAGACGAAAGTCTGACACACCCCATCCCCACGGCGCTACCTGTTACGCCCCCTTAGGGCCTTGTATAAAGATCGGCGGCTTGCCGCTTCTGGCTCTCTTTCGTCACTCGTCCACCACCGCAGCAAGCCGCCTGGGACTGCGGTACTAGTTGTACCGCGAATTAAACCATGTGAGACACTTCTATACTTTCATTAAACATAAATAATTATACAGTCCACCTCAACAATATCTTAACAACAGCGATTTAAATAGCATTGGAGTCATATAGGGAATTCAATACGAAAAGTACGGGCAATGTCTTTTATTGCAAGGTTGTCAACCGGCCTTTTTCCAAGCCTGATCTGATCACAACAAAAGGTTTAATTACTTAATTCGGTTTTAGTTTTTGGTTTAGTCAGATCTTGTGGTGCTATGTCGTAAAAACCTCGACATGTAAACTTTTGTAAAGTTAGTTTGATGTAAGTTGTCAAAAATGTCAACTGCTACCGTCATATAGGATGACAGTTCATTTCACCAACATTTTCACGGTATGATTACAAAATAGATTGAGCCCTTTGAATCGCGCCTCAACAATCCGCATGGTGGTCATGGCAACAAGCTCAGTGACGTCAGCACAGGTCAACGACCGATAGAGTTACGTACACTATGAATAACACAATAGCAGCATAGTCACGGAACCCGCTATATAATTTATAAATACAGGGTGCGATTCTTTATTATGTCAGTGTTCGTGCATTGGTTTGTGGCGTGAACGAACTGGCTTACCCGGTATTAAGTAAATTGTTGTGTAGGTTGCAAATCGTAAAGGTAAAGAGGTTTCACGTTCCGTTTATTCTTATCTTTTATTTGGTTTATTATATATATATCTTTTTCATCATCATCATCATCTCAAAACAAAAGTGAAAAATTGATTCATTAGTGAATCGAACCAACGATGTTGTATTTCTACGCTCAGTATTTTCTACCAAATTATCGAAAAATTAAATGAAACAAGCAGATGAAAGTTCAATCTTAGTAATTTGGTCAGTGTCGTCTGATTGTGGTATGGAACAAACATGAACATTCACTGTAGTGCTTTTAACATCACTGGCCTTGGCTTCATCACCTGCATATTATTACATTTGTGGCCAGTTTTTGGAACTGTGCCCGTTTATTTCAATGGTATCGTCACTAGAATGTTAAGTGCATTGGCATCATTCGAAGTCACTTAGCAGAACTTACTTAAGTGTACGACAAAGTTGGTTACCAGGTCTTGACAGCAGAATGGCTTTTGGCTCGATAAACTCCCATTTCCTGGAATATTTTTGTTTATTGTTAATTGGCTTTAAACATGCCTCTCGGGGTAGATATTCAAGAAGGCACGTCTGGATCTGGCGCACCCTTGATAGTTAAGCCTCTCTACCGCCTTTGATGAAGGGAAAATCGATTTATGTTTTCTCACAGAGACTTGGTATACTATTTGTCTTAAATTTTGGTAAATATTCTGCGTTTAATCTGCAAAAAAACAACAGTTATGCCAAGTTTTTTAAGTGAAAACAAGGCTGCAGTTATCGAGTATCGATTTCTTGCAATGCAGACAGTGTGCCGAAGACGTGTTTGTAGTTAGAAGCGGCTTTCTGCAGTACGTCTTACGCAAGGCGCGTACTTCTCTATAAATAGAACGGCTGTTAGTAGGCTTACCATAATGAGACCTTTAAAACTGGGTTGGGGCATCAATATTCATGGATGAGGCTTCTTTTCCCCAGGTGCGCCTTTATAAATAGATTCGTACACAGCATCTACATATATTACATTGTAGATCTTTCACCGCCAAGACGGACGGGCGGCGTTTAGAGGGACTGTTTTATGTAATTTTGACGGATCCCCCCGGAACCGGATCTCTAAAATAAAAAAAGAACCCTGCTGTCACAACGTAAGACCGGTTTAGGAACCATTCAGATTTGGTAGACTTATACTTGTATACTTTAAAAATGTATTGAATGACTTTTCCGTACTTCCACCTCTTAACGCATGGGAGATTCTCCCGTTTCCTCCACCTTGCTTCTCACCTTAGGAATCTCAGGATAGTACTCCTATTGTTATATGTAGGTCCTCTTACCCCTGACTGAGGGACTAAAATTACTGTCAAGATAAGCCAGGAAACAATAAAAATAAGTAGTTTTTAAAACTACTACAGATAATTAATTAGTTAATGTAATATGCAATAGAACGTAGTTTTCAATGAAAATCACTGTAGTTTCTATTGAAAATAAAATTAAAACAACAATACCGGTTATAAATTAATGATAATTTTGAAATATTATAGTACCTACAGAAAAATTGCAAAAAATATCGTATTGTCCCGATGGCAAAAAGTTGAAACATTTTTGGCGCAAAATTCAGCAGTGCGAACTCCACTCACTGACGCAGTCATAATTATCAAGTGTCAAGCTATCCGAAAGTATCAAATATTCCCAATCAACTTTGAGCCTTAATGCTTTATTGATAAAGTTCAAAATCCAATTAGAAAGTCTGACAGATTGTAGTAGCTTGATGTGCTGTCGTCTGTACCTATGAAAGCAAACATCAAATAATTGGGAATTTGGGATCTAACTGTCTCATTCTAGAGACATTCTCTGCTGTGTGTTAAGGGCATCTCAAACGTCGAAGAAAGTTGTTTGTTTAGGTAATGACGTACATTTCAGTTGATTGCGTGCCAACGACTATCGTCTATAATTTTTTGTCCTCTCATCTGTGAAACGCCTTCAAGTGTGTTGTGTAACCGACCAGATGGCTTGACGTAGTTCTGACGTTAAGATTTCCTGATGATGGACACAAATGAAATGGTTCCTATTTTGTTTTTACATGTTTCTATACTTTTCTCCAACTCTTCAAGGTAAACTTTAAAACGTGATCGTTATTTTGATAAGTTAGTTTTGCAGTAGTCTTGTGCAAATAATTCGTCAAATACTATCAATCATTGTCTGAATTATTTTGAACGATGTCTATTGTCAATCCATTGCTTCTTAAGTTCGAAAAATGTGTTTGCTCAAAAATATAAAAAATACAATGAACGCTGTTGAAGTGTCAAAAAGAAAGTCAATCCTACTGTATATTTATTGTATTTATGCAGTTACCCATCTCAAACTAAGGATTACTGTTAAGTATAAAGATTATTTTATGACTAAGAGCTGATTACTTCAAACATCTGATAACTTTATTTGAAGCAAAATTTTGTTATTATCTACATTCAAAAGCTGTCAAAAGTCAATTTTATTCCACTAGGTACTTAATAAAAAATAAATGGAATGTTAATGGAAAAAATCAACCCTAAATTATATGTATAAAGAACTAATGATATAATAGACTCTAATGGCTTGTAAAATCAGAAATGACAACATTAGCTTCAGATATATAATTGTTTACCCATTGTATCATCTGCAAACAATGCAGACTTGCTCTAAAAGGCAATAACATAATTTATCACTGGACGATTCTTTATCTATTTATTATTCGCATGGGTAGATCCCGAGCGAATAATACAGGGTGTATCTGACATCGTAACGCAAACTTCGCGAGAAGGCTACACTGCATGCCACTAATAAAGTTATGATAGTCATTTATATCAGAAATAACAGTGTTTAAAAAAAAATGTGTCGGCTCGGCATTTGAACGTTGCAAGCGTGCCGCCGCGCGTGATGTGAACTCTATTGAATCAGCTGATAGGATAGTTTTTCGAGTTTAGTTCACATTGCGCTACTTGGTGTACTTAGCGAATTAATTATTTTTTACTTTAAAATCTTATTGGGTTATAAAACTATAACAATTATGAACGGTTTAAAGTGAAAAAAAAACTGCGTATTATTTTTTTTAAATTAGGAAAAAACCGACGAAAAATCCACCTGTGGGGGGTTCAGAATCATGTACTGGATCCCAGGGGCGTGCACAAAGATTTTATTGAGGGTATGCATAAATATACCTACTATCCAAATCTCTGTGCTTATATATGGTAAAACTTAAAAAACGTAACTTAGACGTAGTTTCAATTTAACATAGTCGCGTACTTTTTCGCATGTCAACATTGAATTGATGTTTGTGCGTGGCTACAATGAACATCTAAGTATGTGATTGATGATAAGAACAAGTCAAATAAATGATATACGTGGGGTATTAGGTATTTTTTTTTGCCCAAATGAATACAATGAAATCATCATCATCTCAGGGTTAGTACCAGTCGCATCCAAAGCTTTGCAATCTGGGGTCCGCTTTTCCAGTCTAATTGCTGATTTTGGCGAAATTTCGACAATTTCCGTGAAGCGACTGCCGTCTGACCTCCACAACGCGAAGGCAATATCGAAGCATTGAAGTTAGACAAATTGTTGGACTTTTGTGGGCTCCAACAACCCGTAACGACTGCCACTAGATGTTCGCATGGCAACCGAAACCAACGGCTTAACGTGCTTTCCGAGGTACGACCAGACCAGTGCAAATATTCATATTCATGCATACAAATACTTACACTGCGCGAGGATCGAACCCGCGCCTCCTTACGCAGCGGCCGCGTTCGCTACCGCTACGCCATGTAGGCTGTCAAAATACAATGAAATGGTATTACTAACTCAATTGTAAATAAGTAATAATTTATTTCTCAAAAAACTAAAAAAAAAAATATTTTACTATCTATAAATTAAATCAACGCGCCTATCTATTTTTAAATAACTCTGTAAAAATCAAATATATATAAGATCGTTTTGAAATCGCTAAAAGTTCTTTTAAAATGGAAAGATAGACAAATCTATGAGTCTGCTTTGGCTTTTCATAAATATGCGTAATGCACTACTCATTGGAATCATAACTATTAAATTTTGCTAATTTGTAGACTTCAGGAAAATTATTACAACATAAAGTATAGTATTGAAATTCAAAAGCAAGTAGGTTGAAAAACTTAAGGTCTTTTAAGTTTATATAACGTCGAACTGTCAAAGCCGTGTTTTAAAATAATATACCTATACGAGAAACAAAACAATTTATTTGTGTGTACACACTACACAACCTGCTAACCACATATAATTATCATAATACTTTTTATAAAGACAACCTTTCTTTTGTGTTAAACCAAAAACTCTAAAATAAATGAATATTCCGCTTAAAACAATCAATATAGGTACATATTTAACCCAAATACACCAATAATGAAACAACATAAGCTGCTAAAATAAAAAGGTATTTGAACGAACAACAATCATGCTATATTTCTGAACTTCTTAAATTCGTCGCATTATTAGAAGCTGTGCTTATCATGGGCTTTAAACCCAAAGAAATTTCACGCACACGTACACAACAGTTTAGGCACACAAGCAAATAATTTTATACACAGACAGATACGGAAGAGGCACATTTTGTTTATGCTTACGCCGTTACGAGAAGTGGCGTGGGTGTCACGCCTAAGGCAACTGATGTGTCTCGTTAGCACTAGGCCCAATAGATGGCAGTGTTATCAATAACTGATTAACAAAGTCTTTTAGTTTTAACTTTGTAGTATATAAATTATTTTACAGTATATTATAAATTATTATATATTTTTTTAGAAGACTATTAGGGTATGCAGAGCTTTTCTGCTTGTATGGAGCGCACGCGCCTGCGTGGATCCATGATGATCTTTTGTGCGTCGATGTCAGAGACGTCCTTTATAATAAAGAAAGGTATAGAGCGAGCAGCGAAAACGAATAATTAATAATTGAAGGTACCTGCCTACAATCAGGTTGGTCCCAGCTTACTATGGTCACTGGCTAGGTCACCATCTTCATATACTGTAACCCATCATTACTTCGGAAACATTTGTAGATCCTTGGATAGCCGTAACGAGTTGAAAGAGCCTGAAAATCTGACGATCAATCTTACCAATGGGTATCATGGTCAGATAAGCAGTCACTCCGTGTAAAATACTGGTATTTACCTGTCATCATCAGCCTCTACTCGTCCACTGCTGGACATAAGCCTCTTCCATGGCACGCCAACAAGCTCGATCCTGAGCAGTTCTCCGCCAGCCAGCACATCTATACATATAGAATAATTGCATAACATACTATTACATAGTAGCAATGGGTGTCGTTTTGACAGTTCAACAGCGTTCATTGCGTTATTTTCGTTGTTGATCAGACACATTTCGAACATATGAAGCAATGGATTTGCAATATGCTTCAAAATGTTTCCAACTGATTGTAATAATGAACTATCTGTATGTGAATGTGAGTATCCAGGTGGGTTCATTTTTCCAAGCTTTTAGCTTCGAGTTTACATTATTTTTCAAGTTCCTATCTATTTTATAACAACTTTGAATAATGTTTTATCCTATTTTTCTCAATGGCAAAGGTCCCGATGTCGATAATTCTGCCATATCTGTTATAAAGGCCAATTCTTGTAATTTTAAACATTCAAAATAATCATCAACTCAGGGTTGAAATCCCGGTCGCATACAGCTTTTTTAATTTTGGAGTCTGGGGTCCGCTTTAGCAGTTTAACTGCGAATTTTGCCTAAACTTCGTTATTTTCCGTGAAGCGACTGTCGCCTGACCTCCACAACCCGAAGGCGATATCGAAGCATTCAGTTAAATCAATTGTTGGACTTTTGAGGGCTCCAACAACCCTTAAAGACTGCCATTAGACGTCCGTATGGCAATCGGGATCAACGGCTTTACATGCTTTCCGAGGCACGACAATAACTTACTTTCCAAAATATAGAGAAATTAGAGGTTGTTTTTGAAATATTGTGCCAGATTATAGACTGAACGTTCTTAAAAGTACGAGAATTGCCTCTATAGTGTTTTCAATGTCAATACTATGTTCGTCCGTCCTCCAAATATGTCCTCATTTGATTCTATTGAAACAATTCTACATACTTTCAATGTCAATATTACAATTTTGTTCACAATACTCGTAGGCGTTAACAAAATGGATGACATCCGTAACGAAGTTCGTTAACGGTTTACAATTACGATCTATTGATAACATAACACTTGTTAAAACTTTTAAGTCCACCGAAAACAATAATAATAATTTATTGCAGGCAGGGGCGTGCACAGAGATTTTCTTGAAGGTATGCATAGATATACCTACTACCCAAATCTCTGTGCTTATATATGGTAAAACTTAAAAAACGTAACGTAGACGTAGTTTCAATTTAACATAGTCGCGTACTTTTTCGCATGTCAACATTGAATTGATGTTTGTGCGTGGCTACAATGAACATCTAAGTATGTGATTGATGATAAGAACAAGTCAAATAAATGATATACGTGGGGTGTTAGGTATTTTTTTTGCCCAAATGAATACAATTAAATCATCATCTCAGGGTTAATACCAGTCGCATCCAAAGCTTTGGAATCTGGGGTCCGCTTTTCCAGTCTAATTGCTGATTTTGGCAAAATTTCGACATTTTCCGTGAAGCGACTGCCGTCTGACTTGTGGGCTCCAACAACCCGTAACGACTGCCACTAGATGTTCGTATGGCAACCGAAACCAACGGCTTAACGGGCTTTCCGAGGCACGACCAGACCAGTGCAAATATTCATATTCATGCATACAAATATTTACACTGCGCGAGGATCGAACCCGCGCCTCCTTACGCAGCGGCCGCGTTCGCTACCGCTACGCCATGGAGGCTGTCAAAATACAATGAAATGGTATTACTAACTGAACTGTAAATAAGTAATAATTTATTTCTCAAAAAACTAAAAAAATATATTTTACTATTTACAAATTAAATCAACGCGCCTATCTATTTTTAAATAAGTCTGTAAAAATTAAATATATATAAGATCGTTGTGAAATCGCTAAAAGTTCTTTTTAAATGGAAATATAGACAAATCTTTCATAAATATGCGTAATGCACTACTCATTGGAATCATAACTATTAAATTTTGCTAATTTGTAAACTTCAGGAAAATTATTACAATATAAAGTATAGTATTGAAATTCAAAAGCAAGTAGGTTGAAAAACTTAAGGTCTTTTAAGTTTTTATAACGACGAACTGTCAATACCGTGTTTTAAAATAATATACCTACACGAGAAACAAAACAATTTATTTGTGTGTACACACTACACAGCCTGCTAACCACATATAATTATCATAATACTTTTTATAAAGACAACCTTTCTTTAATATTTAATTCCGCTTAAAACAACCAATATTGAAACAACATAAGCTGCTAAAATAAAAAGGTATTTGAACGAACAACAATCATGCTATATTTCTGAACTTCTTAAATTCGTCGCATTATTAGAAGCTGTGCTTATCGTGCCCTTAAAAGCCAATGAAATTTCACGCACACGTACACAACAATTTAGGCACACAAGCAAATAATTTTATACACAGACAGATATGGAAGAGGCACATTTTGTTTGTGCTTACGGCCGCTACGAGAAGTGGCGCGGCCGTCGCGACGATGGCCAGTGATATTTCGTAGTTAGCACTAGGCCCAATAGATGGCAGTGTTCTCGCTAACTGATTAACAAAGTCTTTCAGTTTTAAGTTTGTAGTATATAAATTATTATATATTTTTTTAGAAAACTATTAGGGTATGCAGAGCTTTTCTGCTTGTATGGAGCGCACGCGCCTGATTGCAGGTAAGACACCCATAATTTCACATAAATACAAATACGAAGCCATAAAAGAAGAAAAAAACCGCACTGGGCTCGCATGGTAGGTTAGGGCCAACCCCCACACACCGAAAGGAGGGGAGGCCTGAGTCCTAACAATGGGGACATTATATACTGATTATATATGTATGTATGAATAAAACTTAATAATGTATATATTTAGGCCAGATTAAAATAAATAAAAGATCGTTTGGATTTGAAAAACACGTTAGACTAGTATTTAAGAGTCGGTATTATTGACTCATTATACACACGAAACCTAAATATCACTTGTTTAACGAAAACGTTCTCGAAAAATCTGGTAATCGTCCAGTTAATGAGCAAAACGATTACCAATCGGGCGTATGTAAGGCTATTTTTGGCAGCTCCTTAAATTCATTAAAGCTATTTTATTTAACGTTTTACTAATGAGCCTAGGAATACCTAGGAATTTTAAATAGTAGGTATTATTTCTGTATTACCGGCTGCCTCCCCTTTAGGGGACTTGTTGCCTACGTAACTATAAGGCTGTATTGCCCTACTGCGCATTCTAATTGCTTATGGCGGTTTTCTATGATTGCGCATGTCACGGGGTGAGGAAATTGAAGATGTAAAATTATTATCCCGAGAAGATGTTTTCATTTTTTTTGGTAAATCCGATCCAACTTGTCCCTTGCTGCCCTCCCCTAGCGATGACCTCCAAAAGGTGTGCTCTTTGCGTATAGTCGCTTAGTTTTAAAGGCAATTCAGACAACGTGGTCAGATTTCCGTTGCCAGTACCGACAAAACGACACAAATGATCATCGCGTCATCCTGACGTCACACAAAATCTACATCCCGCAATCAAAGTTTACCATGCAATTAGCATACCTACAACTTGCCAATTTCAACCATTCATTGGGCCATTGCCCGCCAGACAGAACACCCGTCTGGTCGGAAGATCCTCCCTTTTCCATGGAGGGTGAGTGAACTTTACACCCTGTTCCCCGTGCCTCCACAAAGTAAACAAGATTCGAAAATGCGTGTAGAACAAATCGACATAGTGACGACATCGTGAATCGTGGACATAGTGATATATCCACATACGACTGTTTTTCGATTACGCTATATTAGCAACCTATTGACAAAATCCGGTAACTACGTATTGGTCGGTTACGTAATACCTGTTAGGTCCGGTCCCTCCTTTATAAAGCCTCTCAATTAGATCAGAATACTCGAAGATTCCTAATTTCCATTTATATCAACTTTGACACTTCATTCGTGGTTTTTGACCAGTTTATGGATGTCTCATTCTACGATAGTTCCCCCAACTTTTGTGTTCTTTCTTTACGTCTTATCTACCGCAAATATACCTATTTCGTCTTTTTTTTTTTCATTTAAAGTTTATTCTTTTCACACTCAGTGCTCGATGTTCACACTTTAAGTACATTACTAAAATCTGTAAAATTAACTTGATGTCGAAGGCATTTTCTGCTAGTTTACCTTTGAATGGGTAATACAGAAACAAACAGTGGTAGATGCAATAATTAAAATAGGGATGTTTCCTGGGTAAAAATTGATTCTATTTAGTCCGTCATTCAGATTATAGAAAAATATTGGATACATATATTTTGTTTTATCAAATCAATAAAAATTGACAAATATAAAAGGCATCAAAGATCAGGAGTGGTGGCTGGTGACGTCACTGCTCGCTAAAAATGTAGAGTGCAGTGACGTCACACGAGTTTTCAACGCACTGTGCCGTCTTCATTTTTGTTTATATGAAAAAGAAAAAATACGTGTTTAGTATTTTTTGGAAATCTGACTGACGGACAAATTAGTTTTTTTTTTATCAATTACCCTATTGTGGTATTATTCAACATTTTTATACTATAATACTAGCGGCCGCCAGCGACTTCGCTCGCGTGGAGTTAGTAGTATGCTCCGCTCCTATTGGTCGCAGCGTGATGTTATATAGTCTAAAGCCTTGCTGGATTAACGGGCTATACAACGCAAAAATAATTTTTCAAATCGGACCAGTAGTTCCTGAGATTAGCGCGTTTAAACAAACAAACAACCTCTTCAGCTTCATATATTAGTATAGATAAAGATACTCAAATAAACTATAAAAATATTCATTGTATATTGCATAGTCTATTAAATTTGATCAGATTTATATTAATGGGGATAAAATATGATTTTGATTGTTTTCAGATCTATACTACTTAATATAAAGCTGAAAAGTTTGTTTGTTTCTTGGTATGTTTGTTTGTTTGAACGCTCTAATCTAAGATTCTACATGATTATTAGAATAAACAGGCTTGTTCCCTTGCCAAACACTGATTGCTCACATGTTCATGGCAGCTTGAATAGCTGCACCCCGGTTTCGCACGTGTAGGTGTGGATTCCATAGGAATATCGGTGTAAAATTATCTTACGCGTTAATTTTGGTTATAAACTCTATGTGTGCCAAATTTCATCAAAATTTGTTCAGCCGTTTGAGCGAAAAGAACTGACAAACGTACAAAGACATAGACACTCACAAAATTTCGGCTTTGTAATATTAGTGTGATTGGCAACCACAAAAATAACAAAAAACATTGCTAATTGCCGGGTGTTGTGTCCAATTCAAAATAAGCAAGCGTTAACACCGCTCATTATGTGTCACCCTTTGTAAAATCTTCTATGTACTGTAATTTACATGGTGTACATAATAAAGAGAATTCTATTCTATTCTTAAACTGCAATAGTCTTTGCTCAATCTGTGCCCAAGCTAAAGATACATATGTAGATATTATTTTGTTGCTGTCTACGCTTTTATTACACGAATGGTGGCGTGATGGCAATTCTTATTAATAAATTCTTTACGCAGCTGTAAAACCAATTTTGTTTGCATCGACATAAGAAAGATTTCTCGATGGTGTTTCTGCTACATCATGGTATAAAGACACATAGGAAAATGATGTTAAACGGAAATGGTTTCAAGACAACTTGCAAAGTTAATACGCGATAATTTTGCAGTTAAAAATAATTTGTAACTTGATCAATTGAAACTAAAATCAACATGCCAGTAATTACTACCGAGCGCGAATTAGAAATAATTAAATTAAAATCCGGCGTTAAAACCATTAATGAGGACAATAAAATGTCGTACGCAGATTCTTTGAAACTGCGGCTACCTAAAGTTGCCCCCGCTATTGAATCAAAAGTGCCTCTGCCTTGTGTCGTCGCCTATCCGACCCAAGAGCGATCAGCTGACTATGCGTCATCATCCGCCACTAAACAAGCTCTTATGAAAGCGATTAGACCGAGTGACGATGGGTTTCAAATAGTCGGTATTAAAAAAACCGCCAAATCGGGGGTTGTTTTACGTGTAGCGAATGAAAACCAATTGAAAAAGTTAGAATCGGTAGATGCTATAAAGTCTGCGGGTCTTCGCTTAGAAAGACCAAAGGGTCGCCGCCCCCGTCTATTAGTTAAGGACATTCCCGCCTCAATGGAAGACAAAAATTTTTTGCAAGCTATTTACCGCCAAAACATTAAAAATGAGTTGCCAATAAAAGAAGACGATTTCATTGGATCCACCAAAATAGTCCGTAGGCGTTCTACCGATACCGGTCGGAAATGGATAGGCATAGAAATTGAACCTGAGGTACGTAAACATCTTGTGACTACCAAGGATAAATTATTTATTGACTGGGCCACTTGCCGTTTTGTTGATGATATCGAGGTAGTTCGTTGCGCGTATTGTCAACAATTCGGTCATGTTAAAAAGCATTGCGCTAATAAATCACCAACCTGCGCTGTCTGTTCCGAGGCTCACGAAACCAATGTTTGCCCGCATAAGGGCGATTCGAATTTTACCCCGGTTTGCGCGGCGTGTAAACGATTTAAAAAACCCTGTGATCATAGATGCGGGTCGGACCAGTGCGGTACCTATAAATTAAAACTCGAACAACTTATCCTACATACTAATTACTAATTAAGATGGATAGGTTAAACATAGGGCAATTAAACCTTCACAACGATAAGGTGGCGACATCAGAGTTAGATAAATTAATTATTGACTACAACTTAGACCTTGTACTCATTCAGGAACAATATCAAAACTCACGTTTACGTCACAGGGTAGTACAGCTGGATTGCAAGGCACGAGCCGGAATTTATGTTGCGCGGTCTTCTAACTTTACGGTAACGTCTTTACGTGACCTCATGACGCCACACTGTGCGGTTGCCGAAGTATCATCAGCTTCTTTTAAAGTATTCGTTGTAAGCTGTTACTTTCAATACTCAGATCCTGTTACTCCTCATATACATAATCTCCGTCATGTCTTGCGGTCACTCGCGGGCTGCAAAGTTATCGTTGGCGCGGATGTCAACGCGTCATCGTCTCTGTGGTATGGCAAGGTTCGGGCCACCGATACCGAACGACGCTGCGCTGTTGAGGATTTCATTGCTGAGATGAACCTATCGATTCATAATACCCCTGATGCACCACCTACTTTCTGCAGCCAAATGGGCGAATCTTGTATTGACGTCACACTTTCAAGTGCCGACGTACGTTTGGATAGGTGGCGTGTCCTACCGGACGCGTCTTGTAGTGATCATCGCCTGATCGTGTACGAATTTGTTCCTGGTTATATTCAGGGTCCGTCTCATATTCCCGGTAATTTCAGATATAGATGTAAAGGCGCGAACTGGGAATTTTTCGGCTCGCTTTTTGCGTGTCACGCCAAAGAATTCACTCGGGACGGGCTGTCAGCCGAAGAAAGTGCTGACATTATGTCAGAAACCTTTACCTACTGTGCTGACATTGCCATTGGTCGCGGATCTATGACCAATATTCGTAGATGTGACTGGTGGAGTGATTATTTAGTTGAACAGCGTAAAAGATATCGCAGAGCGCGTAGACAGTTAAATAAACTCAAGAGCCGAAAGATTACTGGAGATCTTCTTACGTTCGCTTTAAATGCTTTTAGAGTTGCCAAGTCACGCTACAAAGCATCGGTGGAAAAATCTAAGGGTAACTTGTTGCGAAAAATCGTTGATAAACTTGACAGGGAGGGTCCGTGGTCTCCCTTATATCACGAATTTAAAGCTAACAGATCGGTCGACCTTGCATACGTTCAAAACATTAAAGTCAATGATAAGCATACCACAGGCATAGAGGAAACAACAGAAGTGCTAATTAATACACTTATCCCTGATGATTCACCGGCTAACGATAGCGACTACCACCAACAGATTAGAGCGTGGGCTCCTGTGCCACCTGAATCACCAATGTCAGACGTACCATCTAATGACGAATTTATAAATATTGTTAGAAAACTACCGGTCAACAAATCATCAGGTGAAGATAAAATATCTAATAGGATGATTAAAGAAGCGTGTAAAACAGCGGGTGATGCCATCTTAACTGTATACAACCGATGCATTGCTGAAGGCGTTTTTCCTCGTAAAGGGCGACGCGGTTTCATACGAATAATACCAAAGTGTGGTGACAAACCACCGGATGATCCGAAGTCATATCGTCCTATCACACTTCTACCATCTTTGGGTAAACTTCTTGAGCGCCTCATCGTTCCACGTTTACTACCGAACGGTCCAAAATTCCATAATAATCAGTATGGCTTCACCATAGGTAAATCTACAGTCGACGCGGCGCTTTCTGTCAGAAGAACCGTTAACCAATCCGAAAACAAGTACGTAATTGGGATCTTCCTGGATATTTCTGGGGCTTTTGATAACGCCTGGTGGCCTATGCTGTTGTTAAAATTAAAAACCCGCGGTTGCTATAAAAACATATATAATCTCGTTTACTCTTACTTTATAAACGGTTCCGCGGTACTTAAGCTCGGTCATTTTTCTAGTACTAAAACACTAACCATGGGATGTCCTCAGGGTTCAGTTGTCGGTCCTTATTTATGGAATTTGGGTTTTGATGACTTCCTCGCGATCCCGCTTCCTTGCGGCTGTTCACTTACTGGTTACGCGGACGATGGCCTACTGCTCATTCAGTCAAGTACCCGAGCTGGACTTGAGAACTTGGCCAATACTTGCCTAAATTTAATATCTCAGTGGGGTGATCGTAACCGCCTAACGTTTGCGCCACATAAAACCTATCAACTTCTACTAAAAGGTAATCTTAAATCATTGCCTACTATTAAATTTAATAACGTTCCCATTAAAAAACAGCAATCCGTATGCTATCTTGGTATGATCTTAGAAAGGAATTTTTCATTTATAGAACATATAAAAATAGTTGGTGAAAAAGCTAAAAGGAACTTTTATGCCCTAACTAGAATATCGAAAGCAACTTGGGGTCTATCATTCCTAACTTTAAAAACTATATATGGAGCTACCTACTTAGGATGTATGTGCTACGGTGCACCTGTTTGGGCCGATAGGGCCAGCATAGGGGCGGCACGACGTAAACTGCTTCAAAGCCAACGTTTGGCATTGATATTTTTATGCAAGGCGTATAGAACGGTCAGTACTGAAGCCTTACCGGTACTGGCAGGTGTACTTCCAGTCGACCTTGAGGTACAGCGACGTGCTTCAATGTACTACTCCGCGAGGGGGGAGGCCATGGACACTAATTTTGTTACACAACGCGACTTTAATAAAATCTCTAGATTATTTAAACCTCAGACTGAAGTCTGAGAGGACCTCTTATCCGAATGGCAAAGTAGGTGGGATAATTCCATCAAGGGCCGGCACCTCCATCTATTCTTTCCATCCGTTGGCGATCGGCTGGCTAGGACATGGCTGGAGGTTGACCACTGCGTTGCCCAATTTCTCACAGGTCATGGCAACTTTAAAAGTAAACTGTATTCTTTTAAACTTGTTCCTTCCCCTTGTGTCAGTGTTCTACATCGAACTGTGAATTTGAACAGTCCGCACATCACATCTTGTGGGAGTGTGTTCTTTGGCAGAATGAACGAAATATTATGTTGGATAGTGTACAAGTTACATCCGGAGTCGTTTATTATACGGACCTTGTAGAAACTAGAACCAATTTCCGTGCGTTCGGGCGCTTTTGCCATACCTATTATTGGAGTCAATTGTAACAGCTAATACCTACTTAGGACCCATTAACTTGATCAAATTTTATTCCGTGGTGTTTGGCAATCTGGGCTTCTCCCAGTTGCAATAATGTCCCTTTGTGCCGATTGGCCTAGTTCTGTTCTGTCTCCTGCTTGTTATGGAGGGAAGTGGAAAAAATATCTTTTTTCTTACTCCTCCGCTATTCTTTTCTGATTAATTTGTTGCGGGACCCAAGACAGTTGAATCGTTTCTCCGGGACTCGTCGAGCTTCATTGCTCGGCGTTTTTCTGGCGGTCGCCACTGTTGATTCTGGCTTTCAGGAGTTGCAGTGGTTGGGAAAAGTGTGGCGGGTTTTGTCCCAATAAAAAAAAAAAAAAAAAAAAAATAAAAAAAAAAAAAATAAAAAAAAATGCCAGTAATTAAGTATTACTATGTCATCGTCGGGAATTTAATAGTGTTACAAGGTGTTTATATCAGACAGTGTTGTATGTAATATTGACCAGGCGCGTGCGCTCCATACAAGCAGAAAAGCTCTGCATACCCTAATAGTCTTCTAAAATTATAATATACTGTAAAATAATTTATATACTACAAAGTTAAAACTAAAAGACTTTGTTAATCAGTTATTGATAACACTGCCATCTATTGGGCCTAGTGCTAACGAGACACATTAGTTGCCTTAGGCGCGACACCCGCGCCTCTTACGGCGTAAGCATAAACAAAATGTGCCTCTTCCGTATCTGTCTGTGTATAAAATTATTTGCTTGTGTGCCTAAACTGTTGTGTACGTGTGCGTGAAATTTCTTTGGGTTTAAAGCCCATGATAAGCACAGCTTCTAATAATGCGACGAATTTAAGAAGTTCAGAAATATAGCGTGATTGTTGTTCGTTCAAATACCTTTTTATTTTAGCAGCTTATGTTGTTTCATTATTGGTGTATTTGGGTTAAATATGTATTGATTGTTTTAAGCGGAATTGAATATTCATTTATTTTAGAGTTTTTGGTTTAACACAAAAGAAAGGTTGTCTTTATAAAAAGTATTATGATAATTATATGTGGTTAGCAGGTTGTGTAGTGTGTACAAATAAATTGTTTTGTTTCTCGTATAGGTATATTATTTCAAAACACGGCTTTGACAGTTCGACGTTATAAAAACTTAAAAGACCTTAAGTTTTTCAACCTACTTGCTTTTGAATTTCAATACTATACTTTATGTTGTAATAATTTTCCTGAAGTTTACAAATTAGCAAAATTTAATAGTTATGATTCCAATGAGTAGTGCATTACGCATATTTATGAAAAGCCAAAGCAGACTCATAGATTTGTCTATCTGTCCATTTTAAAAGAACTTTTAGCGATTTCAAAACGATCTTATATATATTTGATTTTTACAGAGTTATTTAAAAATAGATAGGCGCGTTGATTTAATTTATAGATAGTGAAATATATTTTTTTAGTTTTTTGAGAAATAAATTATTACTTATTTACAGTTGAGTTAGTAATACCATTTCATTGTATTTTGACAGCCTACATGGCGTAGCGGTAGCGAACGCGGCCGCTGCGTAAGGAGGCGCGGGTTCGATCCTCGCGCAGTGTAAGTATTTGTATGCATGAATATGAATATTTACACTGGTCTGGTCGTATCTCGGAAAGCACGTTAAGCCGTTGGTTTCGGTTGCCATGCGAACATCTAGTGGCAGTCGTTACGGGTTGTTGGAGCCTACAAAAGTCCAACAATTGGTCTAACTTCAATGCTTCGATATTGCCTTCGCGTTGTGGAGGTCAGACGGCAGTCGCTTCACGGAAATTGTCGAAATTTCGCCAAAATCAGTAATTAGACTGGAAAAGCGGACCCCAGATTCCAAAGCTTTGGATGCGACTGGTATTAACCCTGAGATGATGATGATTTCATTGTATTCATTAGGGCAAATAAAAAATACCTAATACCCCACGTATATCATTTATTTGACTTGTTCTTATCATCAATCACATACTTAGATGTTCATTGTAGCCACGCACAAACATCAATTCAATGTTCACATGCGAAAAAGTACGCGACTATGTTAAATTGAAACTACGTCTAAGTTACGTTTTTTAAGTTTTACCATATATAAGCACAGAGATTTGGATAGTAGGTATATTTATGCATACCCCCAATAAAATCTTTGTGCACGCCCCTGATATTGACAGACAAAAGTGCTGATTCTCAGCCCAATTTGAGTATAGCATTTTATAATCTATCTGAATAATTGAATATTCTGTGATTTATAGAATTAAATTACGCTTACTACTAAAACTTAGTCGTTTCATGTGCAATACTGCTACTCAGGTGCATTCGGTTAAGTTCTAAGTCGACCCCAACGTAGTTGGCAAAAAGCGATTATAAAAGCTGATGGCTAAAATGATGACTGAGACTTTAGGTTAACATTCAAGTAGCTGCTAAATCTTTCCCTCTACCTCTAATCTTTCTCTCGGTGGTAGGCCATAACATCGGCCGCCGGCAGAAGTTACCACCCACCAGATAAAGCCTTGCCGCCAAGCGATTTGTCGTGTTCCGGCCTGATGTCTGGTGAAGCCGTACGGAGGACGGGTCTGAGCAGTTGTGTTGCGATGTGTGCCGAGTACGATGCGCCTAATATTGTTGTGTTGGGAGTTTGGTCGTGGAGGATCTTCAGATCAATCTCCCTCTGGCGCAGCATCTTTGATCGTGTTGTTGGGTTTAACATTGTATCACCTCGCTCAACTGCCGTCTTTCTTCCTATTAGCTCAGTTTTTCTGAGTAAATAGGTTCTTAATAAACTAGCGCGCTTTACCATCAACGATCGCATCACTGCTTACCATCAGGCGGGATTGCGGTCAAGCGTTAGTTTATAAATATTTAAAAAAAAAAACCTATTCATAAATGACGTTTGCACGTCACTGAACTTTAATCATTTTTTTAAATCTTGATTTAGAGAGCTTTGTTACACATGACAATGTCGCTCTGTAATGCAGTTACATGCTAAATACAAATTACAAAATACAAAAAACATCAAATACATTTTCGTCACCGAACCTCCGCCCGACGGCGCAAGCCAACCTCAACTATTTTGTAAAGCATCCTTGCTTTACCAGATATAGGAAATGCTAAAATACTGATGCATGCTCCAACCTCATTCGAACCTAATCCGTTTAATTTAAGTAATCTGATAATTTATTTTTTTTCTCTATCTATTTTTTTTATATCTCTCTACTGTTTGTATTTTGTATGTATGTATTTATATATTTATTATAATATTCTTTTTTTGTGTTTCTCTTTTAACTTCTCTTTCATATCGTTGCACCTACCATGTTTTGTCTGCATCACCTTAGGGTAGACTGGTAGAAAATGCCTAAGGCATTAAGTCCGCCATTCTACAATGTTTTTCTTTGTGCATAAATAAATAAATATTATGAAAGGCGTCTTCCACTATTCCACACTATTCTTCACGCAAAGTGGGGATGGGACCTTTTTCATTAAAAAAGCGAATTTATTAAGTGGAATGTGACCAGATCGAAGTCTAAACGCAGTGATTAACATATTTCTGTTTACTGTTAGATGCTCATACCACGGCACTTTCCAAGGTTCGGTTTGTAGTGTTCTGTACCAGATTCCCTTCGTCACAGATTTTTCATCAAAATGTGTATTCCACATTTCATAACAAAATTCCTAACAAGAGGAATATAGTGGGTAAAGTACGGAAAAATATCAATAGCTACGCCATCACAAGAAACCTCTTTTGCTAATTTATCCACTCTCTCGTTTCCTGCTAACCCAATATGTGAACGAACCCATTGAAGAATAACTTCTTTTGAATTTTCGTTCAGCTCAAATATTGCCTTAATAATACTGTAAGCTATCGGGGTGCCTCTTAAAACAAGAGGTACATCGAGCCACGTGTAGTAAGGAACTTTTCGAGCCAGTCAAAATAACAAATTTGTCAGAATCAACTGATTTTATGTAGGATTTATAAGGCTAACTTTAATCATCGCTTATGAATAAACCCCTTAATCACTGTGGTGTTGAAACGATGATTAAAGTTCAGTGACGTTAAAACGTCAAAAATGTATGGTTAAACAATCGCTAATCACTAGTGTACTTTAAGCAAAGTTTATGAATAGAGGCTTTTATCTTTATCATAATTTTCTTTTTCGCTCGTTCCAGGGTTGTGTTCTAGTCTGCTATGCGGGCACACAGAGAAGCTGGAATTGGGCAGCAACAGTGGCGCGGGGGCTGCGCTTGCGCTTGCGTTAGTGCGGCCCCCTTCCGCGCCCCGCACCCCCTGCCAGCTCAGCCTCACCGCCCCTGAAGCTGCAGCCTTCGCCGTTAGGCTTATTGATGTTAAGGTAAGACAAACAAAATAGAAACAAAAAGTTTTGAATGGCGTTACAACTGTGTGGCTACTCGAATGAAAAATGCAAAACTAAGCAGCACCCAATGGTGTAACATACTATTAAAGCTAGTAATAGTATTGCTATCAGTTGAAATCATGACGAACCATGTTGCTCATCCATTACTCCGTGTGTTAGAAAATGTGTCTGCTAACTAACGTAAATAACGCAATGAATGTTGTTGAACTGTCAAAATGAAATCCATTGCCACTGATACTGCGTTACGCAATTAGCAGGTTATCCTTTTCAGCAAAGCTTCCTATACACGATGTATCTGACATCGTAACGCAAACTTCACGAAAAGGCTAGACCGCATGCCACTAATAAAATTATGATAGTCATTTATGTCGTTAATGAACGGTTACAGAAATCACAGTGTTTAAAAATTGTATCGTCGCGGCCTTTGAAAGTTGCTAGCGTGCCGCCGCGCGTGTTTGTGGGTATGACGTTGACCCTTGATGTGAACTCTATTAAATCAGCTGATAGGATAGTTTTTCGAGTTTTTTTTCACAACGCGCTTTTTTGTGTAATTGGCGAATAATTTTTCCTTTAAAATCTTATTGGTTTATAAAAGCATAGCAATTATGAACGGTTTAAAGTGAAAAAACTCCATATATATATTTTTTTTAATCAATAAAAAGCCGACGAAAAATTCCACCACTGGGGGTTCAGAATCATGTACTGGATCCATGGTACTCGTTTGTGCGTCGATGTCAGATACACCCTCTATAATTTCTATTTAGCCTATCAAAGTCACATATCTGAATATACGGCCTCACAGTATTGATTTATTGATATAATAAAAGTGGTAAGTGCTAACATAAGCGATTAAAATCCAAGACAATATTACGTGATAGGTAAGTTACGAGTGGGTTTGTAAAAAGTGGTTTCGCTCCAATCGTTGGGTAAGTTATTTACTGTTTACACGATTTAGAAGCAAACAGGAATATATAGCGTGACTTCTTCGAACATAACATCGTTTAATTAGTAACACATAACATAACGCCTGTATTCCCTGAAGGATTAGGCAGAAGTTTACTTGTAGTTCACCCACATTTCGCCATTTCAATAGTAACTACGGGGCAACTCTTTTATAGATGACAGCACATCAAGATACTCTATGTCAGATTTCTTTATTAGATTTTCAACTTTATCACCAATGCATTAAGGCTCAAGCTTGACCTGCTGTCGTCAGTAATAAAAAAAAAAAAAATTCTCAATTAGAAGGTAAGCGGCATTAAAAATTAATATTAAAATATAGTCGCAATCTCATCTCAGATTGTGAACGATCCAAAAATTACGATCTGTGTCAATCTGTTCTAAATACATACCTCTTCCCAAATTTTTGAAATGCACTGTTTTGAATATGAAAAAAAAAAAACTTAAATTGAAATGGCGTTTTGCACCTCCTTTAGGGTGGATATAAAATGTTCAACTCGCGTCAGAAGTGTCAGAAGACACGTAACACTGACGTTGTGACCAGCACCCTATTTCTTTAACATCATCCCCCTTACTCATAAACGCTGCTAAAAGTTAACCAGTGATTAGAGTTTCTTTAACCATTCATTTTTTTACCTTTTAACGTCACTTAGCTTTAATCATTCTTTATAAATAAACACTACGGAGTTTAAAGGGTTTATTCATAAACGATGATTAAAGTTAAGGGACGTGCAAGCGTCTAAAATCTATGATTAAGCAATCGCTAATCACTAGTTAACTTTAAGCAGCGTTTATGAATAAGGGGGATTATTACTATCAGTTGGAATTATTTCGAAGCATATTGCCAATCTATTGCTTCATATTTTCGAAAGATGTGTCTGCTCAACAACGTAAATAAAGCATAATTAAGTATTAAAATTTTTAATGTTTTTTGAGTTTGTACCTATACGTTAGCTCAATAAATGAATATTGTATTTTATCATATAATTTGTAAATGATGGTACTTTTATACAGATAAATAAAGCGATTCTTACGAAATTATTCTCTAATCATTCCAAAATTATTAAAAAAATCACGGTAATCCAAGTTTACACTCCCGGAGTGCAAATCGTTGTTGTTTGGAAAGTTTTTAATATTTGTTTGTCGCCAAGATGACTGTATTTTAAAATTATAGTATAATTGTTTATTAGTTGAGTGCTCTTATAAGATCGACATTGACATTAAAGCAACGTCAAAACCTTGATGTGTGATGAAAATAATATCCGCGACTAAACTAAATTATAATCAACACCAATATCTTAATTAATAAACATCACTCTTTATTAATACCCCCAGAGTTACTTGGTTATGACAAACTTTTTATTTCAATTTACGGTTTGCAAAATACAGCATTTGAAGGGTCAAATGCTGCATTTTGCAAAACGTAAATTGTGAAATAAAAAGGCAGGCGAGGTCAGGGGATCTAGCCTGTGAATGCGTAGTATAACGGCGATGGTGGTGCGAGAGTGCCCCGAAGTTGCTCATTTAGTCTTGCTTTGAAGGTAGACGTGAACACAGATGCTGTCATCACGGGCGTACGCCTGAAAACCTCGCAGAACCTGTATGAAGTCCCCTAATTATTAAACAAAGTATAAACGAGTATATATTTTAAGGAATATGGAGGTAGGGATGCATCAATAGAGTTTTCACAAAAATGTGCAGAGCGCAGTCGGCTCTGGGTGATGAGTTGTCAGTTATCACCCAGAGCTGACTGCGCTTTGCACATTTTTTGCTGATCTTTGATGACCTGAGGCATCAATCAAATAAGAAAAAACCTACCAACTGCGGATCGGATTAGTGCAGCAAGCGTTTCTTGCCATTAATCATATATCTTATTTGTTATCTTAGATTGTTAACCTTATGTATTTTTGTATTACAATTGGCATTAGTCCGTTCGTATGTTTTATAAATAAATATCCCAGTTACACAGAGACACCTATAATTAGCCACAAAAAAATGGAATACTCATATTTTGTAAAATATTTTATACATCGCTGTTGGTCACCTAAATAAATAGATAAGTAAACATATTCTGCTTTTAGTCAGTGTATCTATGATTTCAACTGTCTAGCTACCACGGTTCAAGAGATATAGCTTGGTGACAGACAGACAGACTAACAGTGGAGCCTTAATAATAGGGTACCGTCTTTTGTACGGAACCATAAAAAGGTATTTTCAAGTCTGCGGTTCAGATAACTAATACCTGCTAGAAGCCGCAGCCCATGTGACTCTGGTAGAACAATGTCCCGGAAATTTTATTTAGCAATTCCCGCTTCTGCCTTAGGGCCTTTGAAAATATAATTTAAAATGATGACATTTAAATTGAAATTTCATTAACAGCGATGCTGTAGTATTCTTAGGCATGCCGCGATGACCTTTGGCATCATCATTGAAATTTCAATTTTCTTGTCATACATATTTATATTTCAATTTATTGCATAAAAATCGCTTTCCGTGCCGCTAGTGGGGGGCGACAGTTTTTAACCATTACTTTTTTTTAGGAAATGTTGCCCCACATTAGGATTGTTTTCTTTATCGTGCCAAACATATAAACTCACATACACTGACAACCAGACCCAGAACAACTGCTTGTAGGTCATACAAATATTTGTTCCGTGCGGGAATCGAACCCCCGACACGCAGCGCAGTGGTCAAACATTTAACCACTACGCTAAGCGTATCATCAATTGTGATAAATTGAAGATTTGCATATTATCTGGACCCTACCCGTACCCTAGGACTAAACCGACGCTTTAACCCAAACAATATATTTTTATATCAGATTTTTTCGTTCGTCATAAAATGCAGGAGGAAAATCCAATGCAACTTAGCTGGGTTTCTTTTTGATTACTACATTACCAGCCTGCTAGTTCCATGACCCATAATTAGAATTGTCCATGATCCTACGTGCGGTGTAATTAACTAGTGTGACTACACTGCCCGATTGTAGACTGCGGTTTTAAAGTACGTCTGTGGTTGCCTTGTTCCTAGGAAAGAAGGCAAATTCTATTGAAAATTGTGGCCATAACACACTTGCTGTAATGACCATATTGCTCGGAAATGTTGATACAGCTAGGAAGACATACGAGTATATATAAGTTATAAGGATCAAGATATGTCAGCCTGTATTATTAACTTCATTTGCGATGCAGGATGAAAAATGTCCTTTGTTCTTTTCTAGGTCATGGTCTTCCCATGTGCCATCAAATTTCATCCAAACCTGTTAAACTGTTTTAGCTTGAAAGCGAAGCATAGAGCGTCGGTCCACCTTGTCGGGTCCTACCCACGCTGCATCTTCCAGAGCGTGGTCTCCAAATAAAACAGTGTAGTAACTTTTTTATAGCTATTTCTAATTTTTATATAGGCTATTTTGGGGGACTGTCTTTTGTCAATTTGACTTTCAATAAGTCCTGATTCTCAGCCTAATTTGAATAAATGACTTGATTTTGATTTGTTGTATTTAGACTTAGACTACTGAATCAAATGAGTTTAATTTTATTTTTTCTTTTCTTATAAATTTTTATCAACATGTCAAAGGTGAATTATGGCACAATTTCGGGAATTCCGGCAGTAATAATCGAGTTTCTATTTTGTATTTCCGACCCATAAGGATAATAAATAAATGTTAGGTAAACACATGACCAAATAAAAATATAAAATTTTACATAATCATCATAGTAATAATAGTAATGAATTTTGAAATAATCTTTTTTCCGCAAATTAATTCCAACTTCCCCAAAATTTGGTAATTTTTTAATAAGTAACAACACCGGTATTATTATGAGCGAATAGCGATGCGACCGCGTGCCGCGTGCCCTGCCCCATGAACATATATTAATTTACTTCCTTTTGTGATTTTTTTTTAAGTTTAGCCCATCTTTGTAGGCATTAGTAGAATCAGTTATCGATAATTACCTAACAATACTTTCACGGATCGGACAGGGTTTTCTTTACATATTGTATATGAAAACTCGATTCCGCTTCGTTTCACGGTAATTTCAGTTAACCCTTTGGTATCGAAATCCCCGTCCGCATCAATGAAATTCGTCGCATGACAAAAAACTACATTAAAATTTGTCTGGAAGAGTTGGTCAGTAATGTTTATGGAAAGTCGATTTTTTTTAAATTCCGGCTGGAAGAACTGTTTATTCGTTTTCATTGTAATTGTAATGACAATAAAGGGCATGACTTCCGTCAAGTTTCGTCACTCGTTTGTCTAGACATCGTGACTTCGTAGATCGTTACAGATGTGGTTTTCCTCAATACGGCATTGACCTCAGGCAAAAACAACTATTACGCTCACCACATTTTTCTTTCCAAGATTTCCCGTTGTAACAATTTCCTTCAAGGATGTCATCACACGTTTTTTCGGTAAGAAATGCAAAGAATTTTTGTAGTGCAGCACGTGATAAGAAATTCTATTTGATGTTTTCTAAACGTCACCACCTATCATGCTCTCTGTGCCCTAAAACATGCAGTCATAGTGACCTCGGCACTGCTAATGACAACATCCTACTTCCTGGTCATCATCATCATCTCAGCGTTAATCCCAGTCACATCTGAAGCTTTCAGCTTTGTAATCTGGGGTCCACAAACGCATCACGCACAAAAGCATCAATCCTTCAAGAGCTGGGTGTCACAATAAAACTCTCCTCTCGAAGAATTTTGGAGTATCTTGGCCATACTGCCAGAAAGGATGGAGTTAACCTCGAACATCTGATGGCTACTGGGAAGGTGGATGGACGACGTTCCAGAGGAGGTCGCAGTCCAATAAGGTGGACAGACCAAATTCGTTCATCTCTGGACACCGACCTGCATGATGCTATACTCGCGGCCAGGGACCGTAACAAATGGCGAACGAGAGAAAATGAGGAAGGAATGAAATGAGGAAAAGGATAATTCCACAGGTACATCACGACACTCAGTAATGAGGAGAACGACTTGAGGAGGAGGAATCTGGGGTCCGGTTTATCAGTCTAACTGCTCATTTGGCTAAACTTAGATCCTACTTCCTACTAATCCTATTAATATTATAAAAGTCTGCTAGTTGCGGATAAGGCTGAATCTTAGGTAAAAAAACATTTTTTTAATCGTCGTGCCAGCCACCCAAAGAAGAAGCTTGGGTATGGGAGGACCATTTTGTATTTTGAGTTTTGATCTTCGGACCAACATGAAAACAGACAGAAGCATAGAAGCGTAGAAATACATATTATAACACATTGGTTTAGTGGTTAAGGATATTGATCAGGTCCTCTGAAATCTTTTATAGTGTTCAATGAAAGGTTGTTTCTTCTTGTTTCATAGTTAAATAATTTGGCATTTATTGATGAAGGTAAAATTGCTATGATATTTTGCTACTGTTCAATCCGATGCGGGAAGCTCAGAAACGGTCAAAGTGAAGGTCTTTGGCGAGGTAAGTATTATGTCCAGCAGTGAACGTTTTTCGGCTCAAGTGGTGATGCTGACTACAATGACCTCGTTAGTTTTGCTATTAGATGCAAAAATTTGTCAGTTTTTTTTACTCTAAAATTTAGACGTAGGAAAATTAATTATTTCATTGTGCACGAGAGTTTCGTGTTAGTCATATTACAGCACGTGTAGCAACACCGAGTAATCAATTATGCGAGTCGATTGGTTATGGAAGTTTTATCGAAAATGGTAGGCTTTTGTGATTACTTATGAGTATTTAAAACACAGGTTTTGCATCCACGAATGTTCCTAAGGTTAGTTTTTGTTAAGACATTATTGCAAACTCCTGGCAACTCTCTAAAACTTAAATCAGATCAAAATTCCTTTACTTCACTTATGAAACGTCAGAGTCAATGGGATATTTTTTTTAACTATTCTACCTACTTCTTGTTTTCCTTGCTGCCGTCACCACGTGACACTGGCAGAATAGTCGAAACCGGCTCAGTTGCCAAAGAAGGAAAAAAAAAAAATACTTCTTGTTTTCGTGGTGATGGTATTTTGATTAAATATTAATACATTGTTTGAGTCTAGTTTGTGACAACATTGATTACCACAATAGTGGCATTACCGCATTCTGTAGGTCATCAAATGTTGAAGTGAACGGGCGCTTAGGACATTCCAGCTTGTGGAGATTTCTCAATCGGTCTAAGAGTACAGTTTTGGCCATATAACTAGTCGTCTAATGTAACAATGTATCCTAAACTGGCCTTCCCTGTTCCACAATGGATGTAATTGTGAGAATCATGCCCATATTGAAATTGTCACGCACTCACGAAAGACATTTACGAACCATTGCGCCAGAGTTGTAAGTCATATCCATTTGGATTGTGGTTTGGTCTCGAAGGACATTTTCGCAATACAACATTGAGTATATTTATCATATTTAATTGTAAACATCAAAATACGCAGCAGTACACACGATTACAACACGCATACGTATAGCATTACATTACTTAACATAGGCTGGCCTGAAAAATGTATTTTTTTTTCTATGTTTTTCCGGGAATTCCGGTCTCAATAAAATACTCACAAAATGAACAAATAAAACTATGAATATTCCGTATTTACCTAATCTCGTAGAAATAAGTGTAATTGACAATAATTCTAAGGATTTGCCATGCTATACGGTCACAGGTCGCCAAGTTGAACACAGAACAAGAGAACACTATTCCCAACTTTACGACCATGTTTGTAATACATCTTACAAAATCCCATTACACTATGGTGCAATCCCATTGTTTGTATCATCTACACACTGTGTGGTAACCAGGAACCCATTATATAGCCCCATATGGTAGTCAAACGAGGCGTAGACAATGGTCTAACAACCGATGTTTGGACATGTTTGCGCTTGGTAGTGAGATGTGTAATGTTTGTACCTGCTTCCTAATTCTGTTTTAACCTGCACCATTTAAAAGATATTGCTAATTATTTGGTCCATATGTAAAAAGTTGTGTACTCTATCGCAATAAATGTGGTTGAAATGCCAAAATGGAAGACATTGCTACTGATAGTGTTTTACGCAATTACCCCGTTGATTGTACTATAGTAGCTAGTATCCTTTCTGTGTTCAGATTACAGAGAAGATGCTCTCATTTCAACATGGAACTTATTCCTACATAATTTCATATTCATGTGATGACATCATCATTTTCCTGCCCTTTGCCTCATCACGCCTCATGTTATTTGATGTGGAGTTGTCGACATAACATTTTGTACTCTTCCATACTCCCCTGTCATGTGTTGCCCCGTTAACCTCTTTATTCATTCTTTCATTTATTCAAGTGTTGACATAGGTCTTACAATAGGATATTTGACTAAAAAAATTAATTAGTCCGTCAATCAGATTTACAAAAAATACTAGACACGTATTTTTTCTTTTATCATACAAACAAACAATGAAGACGGCACAGTGCGTTGAAAACTCGTGTGACGTCACTGCAAGCTACACTTTTTAACGAGCAGTGACGTCACCAGCCACCACTCCTGATCTTTGATGCCTTTTATATTTGTCAATCTTTATTGACTTGATAAAAGAAAATATACGAATCCAATATTTTTCTATAATCTGAATGATCTACTAATTAGTTTCTTTTAGGCAAATACCCTATTCACACGTGGTTTTCGACAACAGGTATATTAAAATTTCTGGAAATTAAAACGTCACATTTTTGACGCTAAAATACTTTGGAATGAATCTCAACTAGACAGGTACATCACTGTTTTTTTTATACTTTGGTATATTTTTACAATTGGGTTTTTGTTTTCTTAAAAATTAAGTTTATTTTGTTTACAGTACTATCCAGTGACATAATTTCGTTTTGTCAACCAGTGTGAGTTCAAAAAACCACTTATTTTAATTATCTCGTTATCTATTGTGACAGTTAAGTACTTACATTTTACTACTTATGCTTGTAAAAAATTTGATAATAAAATAGTCGTCTTTGATTTGCTTCTCAGTCAAATAGAGCAATAGGAACTTCCAACTATTTTCCTCAGGATAACAGTTGTATTGTTCTATATATTTTATGATTTCTAAGGTAAAAAGAAAATTGAGGGAACGGAGTGGGGATTCTCCCCCATGTGCACTTTTTAAAGTGCATCGTACGGACAAGCGAGTCTAAAAACTATTTTCAAAGTATGCTGATAGCAATAAAAATTTTTGAAATGACTATTTTATACGAATATTGAATATACAATATGTAAATAAAACCCTGTCCGATCCGTGAAGGTATTGTTAGGTATCGATAATTGATTCTACTAATGGACACAAAGCCGGGCTAAACTTAAAAAAAAGATCCCCCTAAGAAAATAAATATTATTTCGCAAAAAGAGGTAAATTAATATATTTGCGGTAAACAACCCTTCCGTGGGCGGCGGGGGGCAGGGCACGCGGCACGAGGTCGCATCGCTATTCGCTCATAATAATACTGGTGTTGTCACGTTTTTTAAAATTACCAAATTTCGGGGAATTTGGAATTAAGTAATTCGCGGGAGAAAAAGATTATTTCAAAATTCATTAGTATTGTTTCTATGATGATTACGTAAAATTTTATATTATATTTGGTCAAGTGTTTACCTAACCTTTATTATCCTTACGGGTCGGACAAGGTTTTCTTTACATATTGTATATAATAACTAACCAATAAAGTCCCGTTCTTAAAATATAAAATAACTTTGTACTACGCAACATTCAGGTATTCTGGTGAAATACTATTAACGATCTCTCTCGCTCCCCATAGCAATTACAATTATAGAAAAAAAAAAACAAGAAACTTCCCTTGCCAGGTTTTCCGCCAAAGGAAAATTACTACAGACAACAGAGTTCATTTCTATGTGAATAAGTGCTGTTTTACCAGAAAAACTGCGATCGAGGTCGCGCGGATACACCCAACAATAGATAAATGGATCTCGCTTTAGGAAGTAATTGAAAAACAAGGTCGCTTCCAAAACCAAAGAAAAGCATTGAACATGTTATTGTTTGACGTTTCTAACAAATTCTTTTTATTGGGGTTCCTCACCCAAAGGGTAAAAACGGTTTTTTAGCGGGAAAGTTAAGCTGAGTGTCACGCTCATTTTTCATTGGACTTTTTAAATTATTTATAGTATTGTTTACTAAATAAAAGTGCGTGATTTATGTAGTAAAAAGTGCATTCAGTAAATAATTCATAAAGAACATTGAGATATCGCAGCATAGTGGCCTCATCATGACTTTGCCTCAAACCTCCCTCGTAGACGGTTCACGTGGCCGTCTTTTTCAACATGAATAATTCATTACGTGACATTGGCTAAATGCACAAACCGTGCGAAGCCCAAAAAGAAAGAAATAAGGGTAAAACCCGGACAGGGTTAGGTATTACTAAGACTCCACTGTCTGTTTTTCACCAGAATATAGTTATGTAAACTATATATAAGTTCATGTAAACTATGGTACTGGACAGTTAAAACTTTCACAGATGTGTTGCCGTATTAAAGTAGTTCGACTCGCGCTTGGCTAGTTTTTCTTTCAACTATAACTGTTTCAGTTTGTAGAATTGAGGAAATACTCTGTCTACGTCTAGGTTTTCGTGCATTTTTTGTTTAAATTACCAAACATTACATAAGGTCATGCATGTGGAAAGTGAAGAAACAGGTGGGTTTTAGTCAGTAAAAGTCTGACATGCCCTTCCGTTCCGCCCAGAGTGGTAAAGGTCATTTGATATTTCCCATCCAGAACAAAAAATAAGTAGCGAGTCTACTGCCACCTATTGCGCAAAAATCCAGAACCAGAGATTCAACTAAGAAATTCTTTATGGAAAACCTAACAACACTTTGCCTCGCCTGGCGATAGAACCCAAAAACTCAAAATGCTCTGAAGTATGCCCTGCGATCACTAGATCCATAGGGCAGGGCAGGAAATACTTTGCATTGAAATTATATATATTTATTTTCATAAAACATGGTACCTTTATGAGATTACTTACACAAAAATTTACACTACTATACATATCATTAATAAACTAACTATTATAGACCAAACACAAAAGACTTTCATCAGTAAACTGCTAGAAATTCCCATAAAAATAAAGTGCAATAAATAGGAAATTCCAAAATAACAAAATCCGTCATGGAGGTCGTGTATTATCTTCAAAAGGACCAATTAATTAGGTAAGTCGCTTCGAAGGACCAAATAGAGCCACTTTTCAAAATCATCAATTCCCTCACACAGAATACCACAGTATCCCAGCTGTGGGAACATTGTAGCAGTAGTAATTATGCAGTACTCTCATTTACCTGTATAGTGATGTACCTACAGTAGTTACCTACATTCGTCATCCTGTAAACATGTCAATAACAATCAATACTAACATTAATAACGCACAGTTCATAACTTAATTACAAATTAATACAATATTATTTATACAACGAACGGGTATTCCGATGATTCACCTTTTTGCTTGTACATAACTGATATTATTTTATTACTCATTTATTGTTTTTTCAACCACTGTTAACTGTTGATGCGTGGAGGGTAATTATGTGTTAATTTGACCTTTGATCATGGTTGTTGTTACCTGATAACTAGTTATTTTAATGTTATGCTCATACTTACTTGATCCTTTTAAGGTGCATCGTACACGAGAATAAAAAAGGATTTTATAACAGTTTTGTTTTTATAACAATATAATTTTTATGATAATTATTTTTATAATTATATTTTTTTATGTGACAATGATAATTTTTTAAACAATTTATATTTAATAACAATATAGGTGATGGGTTTTTTTTAACTCAAACTGTTGTTTTATTTTGTTTCGCCCTTCATATGGTTCAGTGTCGAACGCTAGCGATGTAATTGCGGACACACTAATACGTATGTATGTAGTAGGAACGACACTTATTTTGACAATTCAAAAACATTTAAATAATAGCGTTATTTACGTTGTTAGACAGCAGACGAATTTTTTGAACATGTCAATATCATAAGGCCAATCCATGGAAATTTAGCTGAGAATCTACACTTTTCAAACATCAAAATTATACGACAGTCCCCCAAAACACCCGCCCTTCACCACTTCCTACTGTTTTCGTTGGGAAGAACAAGTGGCGGAACAAACACCATAGTAGCTCAATAATACTTATAAAATTCTCAGTTATGACATAGTGGTATTAGCTGGCATGTTGATCTTAATTAATTTGAACTGTCTAACTTAGAAATTCTTAACTGCAAAATTAACGCGTGGCAAGAGTAGGCATACAAAACTGTTTACATGAAATGTAATAGATTAGTAGCCAAGGGCTGTAAATCATCAATTGCACCCAAGCTAACTACTCTGCTTTACATCTCGATTGTGTGGTAAGTAGAAAAAAACCGGCATTGCAAGAATAAAATATTGTTAATTGCTGCTTCAGCTTCCATTTTCATTGAATCCGGAGTGAAGCCTATATCTTCATCACTTGCAGAACTCGTGTTTTTTTGCCTTATCAGCACGGAATTATATTAAAAAAAAAAACTGAAGCAAGCAATAGTTAGAGTAAAAGTTTTCTATTCTCGCCTTTTGTCATCGCATTTTAATAAATATTTTTTTACAAGAACGAAATTCAGCTTCGCCGTTCGATATTTAAAATTGATGACTATTATATTCAGACTCATACGAAGACAAGGCTGAATAGCGAAGTGACCTCTTTTGTCATTGGCCTGAATGCATGATGTCTATTGCCAGTATGATGGTTAGATGTACGCGAACTTTTTGAAAGAGTGAAGAGTTTTTTTTAAATTACTTACCACCCTAGGGGTTTTCTAGCTATATTATTATCCTAGAGCGCTAATTGTAATTCCTACAAGCTCTATTTGGGGGTAATAAGGACCTACTTACCGAATATGAGATATGTAAAAACAATTTACCATAAGTCAGCTATCACACCAAAGAAAAAATGGAACCCTTTAATAAAAACCTCCAGGCATAAATGGTTGTACTTAATATAATATGAGGACGAAGTAATTAATGGATTAGCATTCTCACACACTCACACTCACACACTGTCAATCTGATTGAGATTGACAGTTGGTTACGTAATGTGCTAGTATACGAGTATAGTTTTACTCGTTGTTACTAGTCCTTCAGCCGATAATTGACGTACCTATTATGTAATATTACCTACATTTGCTACAGTCACACGGACCGGGTCACTTTAAAAGCTACTTCCAACTGGCTTGACCTAGATTTGATTAGCTCTAGTTACCATGGGATTAGTTTGCATAGCAACCGCATAACTGTAACAAATAACAGACTAACAAATTAATAATTATGTTCAAAGAATTCACATTATTAACATACTAAAAAGCAGCATTATTCACACTATTTATTCTGGTTTTAACTGCTTACTTATTTATGAATTTTAATTAAAAAGTCAACAGTTACTATATTTATTATGTACTAGCTTATTTCCGTGGCTTTAACCACAGAACAAATATCTGTTCTCTGTTCGTTCTCATGGTCTATCCCAGAAGAACAGTGAATTTGCTTAGATATTGTACCCTTTGTCACCAGGTATAGCATTCCATCAGTGAAAAGTGTTAAACAAATAACATGCTACGCTATATGTTTAAATCATATCATACTCCTTTAGCTTTGCTTCATTTATAAGCAACTAGCGGCCGCCAGCGACTTCGTTCGCGTGGAGTTAGTTATGCTCCGCTCCTATTGGTCGCAGCGTGATGTTATATAGCCTAAAGCCTTCCTGGATTAATGGGCTATCCAACGCAAAAAAGATTTTTTAAATCGGACCAGTAGTTCCTGAGATTAGCACTTTCAAACAAAAAAACAAACTCTTCAGCTTTATACAACGTGGTTCAGAAAGGTGAAACAATACTTTCAGATATTGAAGTATACCTTATAAACTTCAACTAGACCTAGTCATAAATTTGAAATACTAAGATTTTTTTTTCCTACAAAATAAATAAAAATATTTATTAAACATTTTGTCGACAACCCTAAACCTACGCTACAGCTGACGCTACGCGCCGACTAGCCGAGCCGTCTGCTAAATACCTACTGGTTCGCGTCAATAAAGACACTTACGTAAATATGTACCTACTCACTTATTTGTCCTTAAAAATCAGTCTTGTTTTTCCTACCAGGCAGGCACGTCTGAGATTCGCATTCAGGTAAAACTCTCAACAACATGATCAGCCAATTAAATGAAATACAAACCAATAAGGGAATAAAAAAAGATTAATAAAAAAAACAATTAATAGCCAAACTTTTAATATTACATTAAGTACTATGACACACAATAACATAGGTACATACCAACGCTAATAATAAACCACATCACAAATAATCCGATAAATAAATACAGCAATACAATTTTCAATGCAAGTAAATCAATTTTACTTTTACGCAGCATCGTACAGACGACAGCAGGTCAAGCTACCCGAAACTGTCAAATATTTCCAATCAACCTTAAGCCTTAATACTTAAGAGATAAAGTTGAAAATCCAATAAAGAAATCTGACAGATTGCAGTAGCTTGACGTGCTGTCGTCTGTACACAAAATAAAAAGTCTAACATTAGGTCTTTGGCAAACAGTGAATGTACCTACTCTGTAAACCTCTGCCAACACTTTCGGCTAGAGTAAGCCTGACGATGATTATGTTATGTGTTAAAATGAAAACAAAGATTGGTAGGTACTCCTCTTAGCGCAACAAGTAACCCTACCCAGTACATTATTACAGGATAATTTGTTAGGTAGCAAACATTTTGAACACTCACTCATTCATTTCTTTGCAAAGAAGTGTTTTATGATTTGATGATATTTATGTAAGCCCTAAGGTACCTTACCGTGTTTTTACATTTTTGAACCAAATTACCGCGCTTGATCATGCATTACACACACTGAAATTGTACCTCCGTGTAAGCTAGTAGGTACTGTCCAGTAAGTAGGTCTATCTTGGTATAATTTTATGAATCACAGACTTTGGGTCGTCGTCGTTTATAAAAAGGGTTCGAAATAACCACCTCCATTTTCTACACACAAAGATGTTATACGTAATAAGGACGATCGAGCGTTCCTTAACATGTCCGGGGTTACCGAAGCAAACGCCGTTTCAATTTTAGATTTCATCTCGTCTGATGAACTACACACTTGCGAATAAACACAATTTTTTACGTAAACCCACAAAAAAATCTCCATTGATGTAAGGTCCGGGGAACGAGGAGCCAGGACATAGGTCCTCCTCTGCCAATCCACTCGGTAAATTTTTCATTTAAGTAGTCTCGAACAGGCCGCGCGTAATGAGCTGGTGCACCATCATGTTGAAACACAATTTGACAGTACATAAGTAGCCACAGGTAAGTTTTCGAGGGTCTCTTCCACAACTCTTGCAAGTACATTCAAGTATTCCTCGGCGTTGAGACATTGTGACTGCAGTTGTGAGTTCTTGGATTCGATGAAAATGCTAGGGATGTTGACCGTCGTCCCGTAATGTTCGCCACACCAGTGTATGGTTCACATTAAATACAGCGGCAGCTCGAAGAGTACTAGTTCTAGGTTCGTTGCTAAAGTGCTCGATAATCTGTATCTCCAAAGCGGTGCCAGAGCGAGAACTAGGGCGTCCCTCACTCGCAGAACGATGGAAGGAACTAGTACTTTGCAGCCGTAGACACATGTTCCTGAAGCACGTATACGACGGCAGGTGTCGCTGATCAGCGGCGGGTTTCCCGTCAACAAACCGTTGCTGGTATAAATTTCATGCTCCATAGATGCTATCTCCAGCAGCACCAACACAGAGAACCATAGTATTCACTGTTTGAATATTCTTCATCACGACAAGGTATTTTGAAAACCGTTGACAACACGTAACGCGGAACAGAGCAATCGCAAAGCAGCGACTTCACCTCGGGACAATTAGTATGCAACTAGTCAACGTCAATTCGGGACTCGTTCGGGACTTGCAAAAAATTAATAAAAAATCAAGAATAGGTAGTTACCTAAACCTACGTACATTTTAGGGTTCCCTTTACCGAAAAACCAATAGTGACTGATATTCTCATCTACAGACACACCTATTCAACTAATTAAGATTTTTAACACTTAATTAAAAACAATAAGTATTCTTAATCAGTTTTGAATCTAAATACGGTAAGTCAAAACTTATTACGTTTGTAATTTTCTAACGAGAGGTGATTATACCCATTCCTTGCATAAGTTAAAGTGTCAAATACAAGCGAAGGCTTATTGTAATTAAATGGGCATATTTTTACTAAAACAGGTCCAGGACCCCACATTGAAATAATTAAATAATATGAAATTAAAACAATATGAAAGAAGTTAGTTATTAAAACTATATTTTATACGGAACCACTTTATAATGATGCTTTTATTAGTGGGCGTGTCAAAGGCACCGCTGGTTACTCGCCGCTTGGACGGTATTGGTCAATAATTCATTGATAAATACCGACAATCCACGTTGACTAAAGAGATTAAAAATACGATGTAAAATAGACACGACATTGAAGTGTTTTCTTGCTTCTGAGAAGCTATCCACGACTGATCTGAGCATGAAAATTAAAAGATCGTAATTAATTATTGAAAACAACAGAGTTAATAGTACCATTAATAGGGGTAGATGCAAGAAGATTTCATTGAATTTACTTCACATTATAAAAACTATGTTTTTATTACACTGATTACTTGAATAAGACGATAGGCATTAAATGTGCCGATACAAATAAGTCGACTCTGTTTTATAATCTTTAAAATTGAATTTTAAAGTTATTTCTAGGGTCATCACTGCGAAGTTTTCGCACTAAACTTCAATGCAAAATAATTAAAAAACCCATGCACTTAGGTACCTCACACCGGTGCCATAGGTATACAACATACATATATTTTATATACTGAAAGTATTATTTCATATTTCTGAAACAGATTGTATATGTATTAGTATAGAAGTATAGATATGCCAGGGTAATTGCGTAACAAACTATCAGTAACGACCGGTTTCATTTTGACAGTTCAACAACATTCATTGCGCTATTTACGTTATTGAGCAGACACATTTTTCAAATGTATGAAATGTATGGAACAATGTAACAGCAATATGCTTCATAATGATTCAAATTGTTAGCAATAACGTGTGACGCAATAAGGGTGTTGTACTACGTTATATTCATTTAAATCTAAACAAATATCTACTAGGTTTTAGTACATCCATAAGGTTATTTACACAAACGTTAAAATAAACTTTAAATACCAATTGAAATGCAGTTTTATTTCTGAACTGTGTAGTACGTTAACCGTCTAATCTTTATTTGATTCCACAATGAGGCCGTTTTATATTTACATTTTTGAGTTTAAATCGTCGTTTGATTGTCAACAGTTACATCACCCGACGTCTGCGCAAGATTGTTTTATGGTGTTGAAATAGCAAAGTCTGAATTTTATGTCTAACTTTAGTTATCGCAGAGATCAAATGAAACAAAATATAAACATGCAATATGTACAAACAAAGTCTTGGAAATGTAACGAAATTTTGAAAGATTTATTCGAAAACACATCTATTTTTTAAGTATTTTAATTATTACGAATTGATTGAAATAAAGTCCTAAACCCAAGTAAATATTGTGCGCGAAAAAGTGTTGCCAGATTTAAAAAACGAAAAAATTACGTTTACACCGCGCTTTCGCGAATTTTATAGATGTTCGTAGGAAAGACGGAGATATCGAGGTCGGTTACCATGCGCCACTAAGGAAAATTAGTACATGCACTTTTTTATATTTCTATGGGTGTAACGTTATTTATAGAAAAGGTCTTGCATTAGCATTAGGTACATATAAAAGGAAGGAAGGACACTATATATAGGTATTGTAAATATGTAAATAATAGATCGAAGGTCTCTTCTTCATTTGTCTAAACACTTCTATTTTCTAGTCAGTCACTCTACTAGAAAATAGAAGTGTTTGATCACGTTACCATAACGGAAAATAGAATTATTTTAGGTAGAAGTTAAGACAACGGGAACACCCGGTGACAAATCAGTTTTTTTTTTTTATTTTGAAGGATTCGTAGCTTAGATACAATGGAATATGTTTTTCTAACATCGATAGCACACGTCGCAGCACCTAAACCAGTTTCTAGACAGACGTCTATATATATCTCTAATTCGTTTTATTTAAATATACTCGTATATATATATTGTTTTGCTTTGCTGGTATTCTGGCGTGGTAGCTGGCATATTTTCAATAATTTCATTGTTGTTATATTTTCTTGTGTTCATCACTATACATAGTATTGTATAAAGTCATGTGTTTTTTAAATGAACAGACAGCTGTGCTGCTGGAGAGTTTCTTCCGCCACTTCTTCTTCCCAGCGAAAGCACTAGGAAGTGTCGATGGGTGGGCGTTTTGGGGGACTGTCTTATGTAAATTGACGTTCAAAAATTGCTGATTCTCAGCCTAATTTGAATAAATGACTTTTGATTTTGATTTTTTGATTTTTCCTAGTTTGAGAATTTTATTAGATTACAAATCTGTCATAATATGGCTAGTGCGATGAAAAAAGCGTTAAATAACGCTGTTTTGCTGGATCCTAAACAGGGGGTCCGGTTATGATGCATATAATATGTACATATGTAAATGTTAGAAACAGCTGATTTACTCTCACTGGGTGGATCCCATAGAAATAGCTGTTCATTGTGATGAGTACAATGATCCCTTAAGAGGTTATCTATTGATGCCGGACACCCCATATACAAAACAGAACGTTTTGCTTAACAATGCTGCCGTTGCTATGAAAGAATTTTTATTACCAAAGTGGACAGATCAAATTAATTTACGATTAGCCTGTGATTGCTAGTCTACTATCAAGTTTTGATCTTTAGACAGTTTCTTAAACTTCATGGAAATTATTATACCCAAATCGTCCCGCACCGTCGCGTCCGACTTTTTGCGGAAGTTTTTAACACTAGACGACAACAATTAAATTACATTAACGTAGGTGTTTATTTATAAGTATGCTTGTTTTAAATGCCAAACTGTTGATCCGGGTGCAACCTCCTTACTTGTCCCGATGATTCATTCAAGGACAGTATATCTGCAAAAGGACAATATGCAAATTTTAACTATATCCGCATAGAAACTACAAAATTGATAGATTGTATGTAACTTTTTAAAGAAGCCAAAATGCCTAAGTTACACTAAACTGCAGAAAAATGTAATAACAAATGTTACGAAGCTATCATAGAGTTTTACAAAGTCAACAAACTATAGACTCACCAGTGATGTCTGGTACACCTTGAAAACCCACCATATTTTAAATCATCATCATCATCTGAGCGTATAATCCCGGTTGCATCCGCGGGTTTCGCGTTGGAGCTTGGGGTCCGCTTTCTTACTTATTCGCCTCCATTTCGCACGATCTCTGGCATCCTGTGGTGTGAGATTTTTGGCACGCATGTCACCTCTTACAACGTCAAGCCAGCACTTCTTTGGTCTACCTCGCTTGTTCCAATTTTAAATAAAGCCACTTAAATATTTTAATTCATCATGTTATTAAAAACATAAGTCAATTTACTTACGTCAAGCGCTCACTAATTAGATAGGACTAAACTAGTGATCTTCTGCCATTTTCACTAAGAGGAATAAAGAGGCAATGAACTTAAATTGAGGTTAGTTTGTGAACCAGGAATCTGCGTTAAGGCAGGTATCTCGCAGGAATCTTCATTATATTATCTGTTAATAAAATAACGTGATAAAGCTTGAAGTCCTCGTGATGCTACACGTGAGATTAATAACTAGGACATGCGACCAATTGATGTGCAGGTGAACCTCGTGTCTGTGTCACCTCTGTAATGTCTACGGACGTTATCTTGTCTTTGTTCATGTTGATCTTAATAACAGCTGGTACGAATGTTTATTAATTTGATTTGAATTTGTATTGAGGTGGTGTTTTGTTCTTATGTTAGCTCGTATTCGCGACTTTGTCCGTATGAATTTTCTTGTGTTCCTGATGCCACCCGTCCCTAATGTGTGGAACATTAGCGTTACTAAGCAATATGCGTGGTTATTAACGTAAATATTATTGTAAACATTTTCATTTTTAATCTCTGGACTTGAAAAAAGACGATGATCCCTGAGTTTCTTTCGGCTATTTCTTTTCAGAGGTAGTCAGTTAGGAAATTCCGGCTTCATCTAGTTAAAAAAAAAAAAAAATATGACGTGTAAAAGTGATAGGTGACCCTGCTTGCTTAATAAAAGATTTCATTTCATTTCACTCAAGAATTGGGTTAAAATATGCAACATTTTTTACAAATCCGATCTGTTGTTGCAGAGATTAGCGCGATTATACAAAATCTGCAGCTTTGTTATTACTTTATGTAGATTTAGCCGTTTATTTCCTATTTCTGCGGTATGTATACGTAATATAGGTATTAGCATTTTATTAATTTCATTAGCTTCTTAATATTTAATGTAAATGACATGTTTTCGTTGTATGTAAAAGTACATAATGTATAAGGAAAACGTGTCATTTTCAGACTGAATCTTTTTTATGCTTGAGACTGGTCTGAATTTTTAATAAGTTAAGTAAAATTTTTACGTAATATTAGGAAGGGTCACCTTGACTTTGGTCTAATTTTAAGGTTAAACTTGAATATGAAAGACATGAATATTTAAATCAATACAATTCGCGATAGCATTTAGTAGAAGTTAAATATGGTTATTTTTAGGGTACCCTTTGTAATAAAAGTATAGTTGTATATTGTGATTTTTTTTGTTTAGGATGGGAAATTATCAAATGACCTCTCCCGCTCTGGGCGGCGCGGAAGGGCGCGTCAGACCTTTACTGACTAAAACCCTAAAATCCACCCGTCCTTCACTTGCCTGTGTGCCAGGGCCACCGTTTCTTTTTTAACCAACCTGCTACCCTGGCCCGAATATACATACAATATGTTAAGAAAACCCTGTCCGAACCATAAGGATAATAAAGGTTAGGTAAACACATGACCAAATATAAAATAAAATTTTACGTAATCATCATAGTACCAATACAAATGAATTTTGAAATAATCTTTTTTTCCCGCGAATTAATTTCAACTTCCCCGAAATTTGGTAATTTTTAAAAAAGTGGCAACACCGATATACCGTGCCCAGCCGCCCGCCGCCCGCGGAAGGGTGCTTAACGCACATGTATTAAAATTTAAATTACCTCTTTTTGCGAAATAATATTTATTTTTTTAGGGGGATTTTTTTTTAAGTTTAGTCCGGTTTTGTATCCATTAGTAGAATCAGTTATTGTTACCTAACAATACCTTTACGGATCGGACAGGGTTTTCTTTATATATTGTATATTGTGCTTTGTTACAGTTATCATTGATGCTGAATTTATTAGGATCAATTACCAACAGTTATACTTTAATCAACTTATTTGAACCTGCGATCTTCTGAATGAATGAGGCTTTTAATCAAATAAATTACTTAGATCTTGCGTAAACTACTAGCGTCCATGTTAAAAACCTAAAACCTAATTGGTCAGTACCTGAAACGATTTACATTTTACTATAAGTCTACCAAATTTGAAATGTTTCCTCATTTATTCATACGTTGTGGCAGCAGGGTTATTTTAAATTTTGCCGGGTTGTAACGGCTTCCGCCAAAATACGTAGCTGTGTTTAATTGTCATTCGCTTGTTGATACTTATGAATTCTATCTTGAATTGAAGGATATTACTAATCTAACTTGAATTGAAGGATATTACTAATCTAACTTTAAAGTCTGCTTAACATCCTAAATAACGCAATGAATGTTGTTGAACTGCTAAAAAGACAGCCATTCTTGTGTTTCGTAATTTCTTTGCTGGCATACGATTATTGTCATATTGGCGTCGATTCTCTTGTTAACAAACTAAACTAATTTTAAGTTAAGTGCATCTTTTTCTTCCTATTTCATTAAGAAAAGGATAGAAGATAATGTTTTAGTTTAATCCTGTCAAATTAAGATACTCCATAGACATTTTTTTTGGTTCTCTTCTTTCCGTTCAGAGGAACGGAAAAGGCAAAGGCATAGTACGCCATACAGCCTAGTCTTAAGTAACTTTTTTTCTTCAGTTTATATCCTAACTTATCCTAATGTATCCTACCTTATCCTAGCTTAATTTAACTTAACCTATCTCCTTTCGTTTCCCACGTGAGACCGACCAGGAGGGGTTTGGGGTAAAGACATGATGTGACCACTATGCTACAATATTTCACTGTTCTTTATGAATTATTCACTGAATGCACTTTTTACTACATAAATCACACGTTTTTATTTAGTAAACGACACTATAAATAATTTAAAGTCCAATGAAAAATGAGCGTGGCACTCATCTTCGCTTTCCCGCCAATAACCCACTCCATAGACAGTTTAGACGCGATTATAAACATCCAGACCAAAAATACGTCAGTGAACGTCAGGAGCGGACCAATTTGACTTTCTTAATGAAATAGAAAGAATATATGTACTGAACTTAAATTTAATTTAGTTCCTGAACAAGGGATTGGGGCCATTGTCCTACAAATTAGCAAATAGTTCTGGTTTTTCAAAGAATTGGTAAAGAACATTTATTGGGTACTTCATAAAATACACAAACTCAAGTCAAAAGTGAAATCCTTCAAAGACATATTATTGATTACCTCACGGCAACCAAATATATACCAAATACGTCCATTTCAGGATTAATGCCAGACAGGCGCTGTTAACATAGGTGGCGTCAGTATACCATCATATTCCTAGACAGTAATTTGACACGTCGCATGCGCACATATCATGATCAAGTGCATGAACTCTGCTCAATTTGCAACCGACAGTGTGGTGATTGCAATTGTGTGCATTTACGATTGATCAGTGTCAATTGACCGGGTCTACAGCGTTGGCACACTTACATCTAAGCACTTGAACTCCGATCCTTTAGATCTGTCTACTAAGTTATTGCCTTTGCAATTTTTTCCACAGGATTTCTTCATGGAGAAGCGAATTAGTGTATAATAAATTGATGAAACGGATTTCGACTTTGTCGCGTCCTTTACTGTCTCCTCACATATAGGTACATACAACCTCTTATCTCATTAGTGATTTTGTCACCGAATAATCTTTTGCAAACAATCAGTCGGTTATCAGAAAAAATCGTCTGTATCATAGTAAAAGTGTATTTACAATCTTATGCGGATTTATATAAAATTAGCTTTCCGCCCGCGACTTCGCCCGCGTGGAGTTTAGTTATGTCGTGCTTTTTAGATTTCCCTCGGGAATATCATTTTTTTTTCGCGATAAAAAGTACTTTATTATTTAAGCCGGACTTTTAACTTTACGTCTGCAAAATTTCAAAGCAACCGGTTCAGTAGTTACGGCGTGAATGCGGAACAAACAAGTAAACAAACTCACTTTCCCATTTATAATATTAATAAGGATTTCTACGCTAGGTATAGAATTATATAATGGTGAATTCATGGCCATAGTTTACACAATTTTTATTCTTTGAGGTGTCATACTCATTACCTTTATTTTATTCCTCTTTAATTTTTTGTGGTCTAAAGGATTCCATTCCCGGTTATTTTCAATTACAGTGAAGGTCGATATAGTTACGGTGAATTACGATTAATGAGAATATAGTAGAATCATGGCATATATAATAAGATTCTTCTTTGATATCGAATGAATCGGAACGACAAGTGGTATGAATTGGATGCAATGTTGATCGACGTTAGATAACCATCAAGTCTGGCATGTCTTTTTGCTGTTCTGTGTTACTTTGTTGTAGATTCGTATTGTTCATTTCTCTAATTTGTATAATTTTGCCATTTTCCCTTTTATCATTTGTTGTGGAAACGTGTAGTCGAGTATATCAGGGCCAAATGGGTCATTCGTAAGCCACAAATGTTGGAAAGGTTGAACCATTGTAAAAGATTCTAAATTTAATGTAGTACCTAGCTTACATATTATCGAAGACGAAAGATGTCCACTGCTGGTCATAGCCCTCTATTAAACACCGCCGCCTATCTATTCTGTGCTTCCCGCAACCAGCTTATTTCCATCCTTTCCCTTCCTGATGGCCTTTATTATCCACTTACGTATGCTTCAACATTTATTCAATGATAAAAAATTGTTTTACATACGAAATCATAACAATAATCATGAGTCAGACGTGAAACTATAAAAACAAGAATACCCAGTAGGCGTCAAAGTTGATCCGTATAAAAATTTTATTGGTCCCGAACCAATCTGGAAAATCGTAAATGTATTTTTTATGGAATGTCAAGTTACGTAGGTTGCCATAGACACCAGTATGCAAACAAAGAAAAAATCACTATCAGCTACCTTATAACAAGTTTGAAATAAACTGCATCAAAGTTTATGTAAATGTTTTCATATAAACGTAGAAATGTATCATAAATAAATTACTTATTTTGCTTTTTTTTTTGTTTCCAGGTATTTCTTTCCTGTTGATCGTTAGAACCAATTAAGGCTGAATTTCTGCGGTCTCGTAATTGTGTAAGTATATAAGTAACTACAATTTAATATGTATAATATTATATTCTTGGTGTAAGCAGTACGAGTATGATTGGTACTTGGTCTTACCTCCAAGAATTTCTCGGTAGCAACGGAACCTGAACTAATGGTAATACAAGTAGAACTTAAGCACTTTAAAAAATTTGTCAGTTGTGCGAGACCTGGATTGATGGTAATATAAGTATAACTTAAACACTTAAACGAATTATAATTTGGGTACACCTTGTCTATTCCTCTGGGATCACAGAATCATATTTTTTGTCCAAAAAATCTTCACTGAATATTTTGGCCCATTAGCTTGTCCACAAAATGATTATGGCGTTAGTCGAGAGAGTTATTTTTCTCCTTTGTTAATTATCTGCGAAATAGTTAAAATTTAATTAGTTTTAAAGATAATAATCAATTGTTAGTTAGGCTTAATATTATTCAATATCTTTCCTTATTTTTATCATCAGCCAATTAGCATATTTTCATTGTTGGTTATTGGATTTTCCTGAATTCCATATATGTATATACATTTTCCTTGATTTATCATTGATCTATATTAATATCGGTACTACACAAAGTACATGAAGCTTCTCATGGATACAGAATGGCGAGTCTTAAGTTCATAAAAAGTAGATGATCTCCGTTTTTTGCGAAACAGGTTTGGTGTGACCTTTGGAACCTTCATATTCTTTAGTTAAATAATGCTGTGATTATTAAAACTAATGAAGCTGCTTTAAACAATTTACCCATTTGCAGTCCACGGCTAGAGCTAAGAAACGTCCAGGGTGCGCCACAACATCCTATAACTCTGACTTCTTCAGCCAGTCTGTCCCAGCCACCTTTTTAAGGTCGTGACATCATATATCGTTAGTCTGTTCATGTAGATCTCTGAGAGAGAAATCTGGAAGATATATAGTTTAGAAAAATATGGCGATACTTTAGAAAAAATAAATGAAATCAAGTTCTCTGAATCTCTTGTTTAAGAGTAAACAATTTTGGTTACACTTACCCAAGTGAAATCAGTAAAGTAGAGGTGTCGTTTCGTGGCCGCTTGGCATTATCTTATTAGTGATGAATCAGCATGTAATATCCTACCCGTTTTGAGGTTACTTTCTAATCATATTGTCTGGTACACCCATTCATTTTCACACTGCATAGCTGCTACTTCATTGACTATTTGATTTATCATAATTTCATTGAATATGTTCTATTTCGACATACGTATTCTTACTTTTATCATATTTGAGAGATTATTACTTATATACCTAATTAGGTCGAGGGTAAAATCTGCCCCTACCTCAGTACCAGCGCTATTATTTTTTGAAATTACCGCATTATGCTGATATGGGAGCCCTATTGGCCTCGTTAAAGTCTTTATTTATTTGTTTTTATTATTTTGCTAGTTTTAAATGAATGTTCCTTTTTATTGCTGTATGTACCACGTCTTGTCTGTACCACAAGTACATCTCTTTCTTGCAAAATAACAATTCCTGAAAACGTCGAAACGGTTCTTTTTAATTCACAATTATTTTAATATAACGGCATGTATGCAATAATCCAGAGGCCACTGCTTCATAAAGAGAGAAAATAAATTAAAACATGCCGCAAATGCATTCTTAAGTTGTGACCAGTTAAGGGCACATACCAATCAAAACCGTTACAAGAATACGACGATATCGTAATATCTTGATGTCTTTGTTCAAAGACTTGTTTGAATTTCTTTTGTTTGCAGTTTTGACCTCTTTGTTGTTCACGGAAGTTGGATTTGCTGCAATCATAGTATTAACTGCTTTGTATGCCTAATATTGTGTAGAAGCAAGTTTTTATAACTGAACAGACAGCTGTGCTGCTGAAGAGTTCGCTGCGCCACTTCTTCTCCCCAGCGAATGCACTAGGAAGAGGTGAAGGATATTGCGGTACTGTCTTCTGTAATTTTGTATTCGTTCGTCCTAATTTGAATAAACCAATTTTGATACATTCGAACTCGATACATAGGTGATGGAAAGCACACTGGCGCTGGTGGTTTTTGAAAGACCTGAAAATCACATGGAGAGACCTTTGCTTCGCAATGAAATGATGCGGACTAATTGAACATGTTGTTAAGACGTAAACTTGAAGAGGCACAACTTACAAAACTTAAATAACAACGGAAACAGCCGTTGAACGTAATTAAATATAAAGATATCAATGAATATCTTGAGATCAAATCAAGCTAAAATTGGCTATACTCGACAGAACGGCCGAGAAGGCTGCAAAACCCGCTGGAGACCCGCCAATCAGGTTCCAAGATCTAAAAATAGCTCGACCAGCGGCCATTAACGGTGCGTACGCGCAGCACAACACGTACATTTCTCCTTTCACTCACAGAGTAATTTGTACCTTAAGCGATGATTGGTACACATTTTATTATGCTAAAATACATATATTATTCTTTCAGAAGTGTGTTTGTGTAACTTAAACTTAAAAAAATGCAAATCGCGGTTGTAATGTTATGTTTACCTTTATGATTATAATTAAATTAAGTAACCATTTCAACATTATGACGTATGGAGTAGGTAGGAATTTAGGCATTGCTACGTCCCATTTATAAATTAAACTTGTAATTAATGCTCAACGTGACTCGATTTCGAGGCGTTTAAATTCTAACTTATGCAACTGTTTCTCGAAAGACTGACAGAATTGAACGTTGGTGACCCACGTATAAGTTCTAGAACCAATAACTTTATCGATCGTTAGGCCTTCGAAAATAAACGGTAAGGCTGGAATGATGAATAAGATTAATACAAAACGTATAATGGCGAAACATATTTTGTTAGGACCCGAACACCTTCGTTTAATAAATTAAACATACGGCCTTAATGCGTACGGTTTAAAAGGTTTTGTGGTAAAGAAAATGAAGTCAAAACACACTCAATCATTCTGCATACCTTTTTCCTATGTGCCGGATGCAGCTGAATACAATACAATACTTTTCATAGAGCGACTGTCTAACAATTTGACCTCCATAACACAACCCCTGCGGTGTTCGGTTGCTAATTGTTGTAAAACATTGTTAAACACAATTTGATTCATTTTGAAGGAAGTTATATGTGTCAAAAAAAAAAAAAAATGTCTGCTCAACAATATAAATAAAGAAATGAATGTTGTTAATAAATTTTTAAGTTGTGTTGGGCAATGGAGAGGGCTATGCTTGGGGTTTCGAAAGCGGAATGAGGAGATCCGCAGAAGAGCGAGAGTAACCGACATAGCCCGAAGAATTGTAACACTAAAGTAACAGTGGGCCGGGCACATTGCCCATAAGACCCATTCCCGATGGGGCAGGCGAGCTCTCGAGTCTCCACGCACCGGAAGACGCAGCGTGGGTAGGCTCCCGACAAGGTGGACCGACAACCTGGTGAAGGTCGCGGGAAACCGCTGGATGCGGGAGGCGCAGGACTGGTCGTCGTGGAGATCCTTGGGGGGAGTTGTTAAACTGTCAAAGTGATTACTGGGTAATACAATACTCCTTGATAAGTCTGATTGTCAGATTTTTGAGCTTATGGCTACTAGCAACGACTGCCAACTTTCGATTTTCCTATTTGCTTTTTAATATGGACACGAACTGTCAATCAATATTTTGTACCTCTAATTATGCAGTAGGTACTTTAACGTGTATCAAAAGACCACTAGAGAAAGTGTTTTTAATTCCATAAGTTTAACAAAGTGATAAGTACTTATGTGATCTTTGGTCGGCAGTGTAAACTATGTTGTGAACGGTCAGATGGGCAGTCGCTCCGCCTATAATAACTTATTTATTATATTAGACCATCGCCATAATATTTTCACTTTAGAACTTATTAAGGAACACATTTTTAGATTAGTAGATGACGACGACTGTCGATGTAAATACTTCTGTTTATTCTATTAAGGACACAGAACTCATAAAAAAAAAACCTGGAAATGAAAAGAAACAGGAAAATGGTTCTTATATTGCAAGTTCGACGAAAATCATTATAGAAGGCGTGTGCTTCCAAAAATCGGCGATGGATCCACTCTTGCGCAAGATTTTCTCGGAACTGTTAGCTGATTTGTAAGAGTCGTTCATACTTTGGACTTTGAAGGTGATAATCAGGTTTTAACGGTCGGACGCCACATTTTGTAATAACCGAAGATATGTGTCATGCTGCGTTCGGTTACTACAGCTTTAATTGGTCACGGGTCGTTGAATTTACAATTCTTTGTCAAAGGAGTTACAAGCAGTTCACTGTATTGGGCCTTCATGGAGCATGGGGTCGTTCAAGTATTACGTAAGCACTATTGGGGGGCGGAGGGGGTCTTTGTTTTGTTTATTTTGGATGATATGGGGGGTAGAGGAGTCTAGATGATGATTACGTCATCGGTAGTTATTTACTTTTTTGCACGAAGTGCAACCCTCACATTATCTATGCTTGAAATGTTTTGTTCATAAGATTATAATATTTTTGTCCTTTACTCTGTGTTGAATACTGTATAAGCAAAATCTAAAATCTATCTTAAATCTATTTTCTTATTTTTACAATTATATATATCATATAACATTATAATTATAAATATAAAAAGATACCTACATTTATAATTGAAAAAATGTTTACGTAAGCATAGGGGAAGGGGGTAAGAGTTTTGCTTACTTTTGCTGACATGGGAGATGGGGGGGGGGGGGGTAAATAATTGTAATAAATCTGCTTACGTAATATTTGAACAGCCCCCATGACGAGACAGTGGCGCATGTGCTGCTAAACTTAGGTCCGTATTACGTAACGTTACTCAAGACTCAAGCATTACTTAAAACTAGTTTCAACCAATCAAAAGGCTTCAAACGAGACTTAAGTAAAGAGTGAGTTTTGAGTGACGTTCTGTAATACGGACCTTAGATAACTCAGGTTCTATACCCATAACATGAATGCATTGCTGGTCTTCCTAGAGGAACTGGGGCGGATCAAAAGACCGATTTTCCCACTCCCACCAGTCCGTATAACCTATTACCTTACATATGTACGTCATGCTTAATAAATGATGATGATGTGAGATGTTTTTTTACTTATTTTAGCGGTTTCATGGTTCGTTTATTTCATAGAAGAAAAATCCAATACTTAGTGACATTTGACACAACACAAAAACAGAGGTATATGAGAGATTTTTTATAAATTCGACAATCTAATATACAGTATGTTACGAAAACCCTGTCCGACCCACAAGGATAATAAGGGTTAGGTAAACAAATGATCAAATAAAATATAAAATTTTGCATAATCATCATAGTAACAATACTAATGAATTTTGAAATAATCTTTTTTACCGGCGAATTTACTGTAACTTCCCCAAAATTCGGGAAATTTAAAAAGTGTAAACACCATTTTAGACCTTATAACTGTCGGCGGCGTCAGTGTGTCTAGCCGCCGACGCGCAAAGGAATAATTAGAGCTGTACTAGTTTTTGCGTAATAACGTTTTGTTTTGTCGCTACTATTCGAAATTTTAACCTGCTCGAATGATTTGTTGTAAAAACGCAGATTACCTAATGGTAAAAGTACTTTTTTTGATTATCGATTAATTATTCATAACAATATTGTAACACAAGTACCTATTATTAGTAAATAGGAACTAGAAAGGTCTTATGAAATACGATTTTAGGAGAATATTATAAACAATGTAAAGCAATTAAGTTCACCTGATTTAAGTTATGTGAAAGTTCTAAAATCTAAAGAATGCCATGCGATGTTGAATCGATGCGTGAAATTCTGAAATACAAAATTGATACCAAAAATCGATACGAGAAATATTTTGAATACTTTCACACCTCTAGTCAAAGGGCACCGCCGTGCAGTTAGAGTACCTATTTTTATGAAATAAAAATCATTTTTATTTTAAATTTATTAGTTTCGCGTAGACATTGCGTGCGTGTAGACGTATCGTTTATTGTGTGATCATATAGTTTTCTAACGTAATGTAACCTGCTGATGGAAGGTACCTAGTAAAACTGCAATTGTGTTGTGTTGTGATCAGGTGTTGAACGATTCGGATGTGACTACTTCTTGGTCAATGTGGTTCCAGCATGACGGTGCCCCACCATATTTTTGCCGACCTGTACGTGAGTACCTCCACTATCAGTTCGGCGAGCAGTGGATTGGTAGGAGTGGACTAACGTTGTGAAACACCGTGCTAATCTCGTGGGACGGTGCCAGGCCGGTATCGTTCTTAGTGAACGAAATATGGAACAACATCTCCGCCACAGCCATTGTGCTCATCGAATGAAATTCGAAGATACATTGGGAGGGTCAGACGACCTTCCTACTTAAAAAAAAGTTCTTTTCACGAGCTGCCTAAGTAGGTATCATTGTTTCTTTCTAGAGTCGATAAACGTGGTTAGACTACCAATACCTACATGCATGAGGTCAACTGAGGTGATGACCTGTGCCTGTGTTGCCATGAAATTACCTATTTATTTTATTTAAGTTATTTATTTTTAAGGGGGTATTTTTTTTTTTAGTTTAGCCAGGTTATGTACGCATTAGTAGAATCAGCTAACGATACCTAACAACACCTTCACGGGTCGGACAGGGTTTTTGTAACATACTGTATAAAATTCTCGTGTCACGGTGTTCGGATTTAAACTCCTCCGAAATGGCTCGACCGATTTTGATGAAATTTTTTGTGCTTATCCGGTATCTATGAGAATCGGCCAACATCTATTTTTCATCCCCCTAAATGTTAGGGGTAGTCCACCCCTAAATTTTGTTTTTTTATTTTTTAGACAAAATTTTTAATTTCTATTTTTTTATGATACAACATACAAAAATACATACAATCCCCAATTTTCACCCTTCTACGATCAATCCTTATTTTTAATAGCCATTTTAGTAATTTAATCTATTATTATTTATATGGCAAAACAACGTTTGCCGGTCAGCTAGTATGTAACATAAATTAATTGACTATTTATCATCATATCAGACTATAAGAAATTTGAACGGACTTGTGTAAAGTAAAGATGACAGTACCTACATCAAGCTACTACTGTCTGTCAGATTTCTTTATTAGATTATCAACTTCTTCTCTAAAGCATTAAGGCTCAATGTTGTTTGAGAATATTTGAGAGTTTCGAGTAGCTATACCTGCTGTCGTCCGTACAATTCTACATAATATGTACAAAAGTCTAATGTTTATCTTATATCAAGCAGTAAGTACAAGTTACGTGCCGGCGCCAGTATGTCCGATTACCTTTTTTGTGATTTTGCTGCACCCAAGTTAGGCATTAGTGGTTAAAGCTTAATTTAGATAGTGCACAAACTTCTATTTATAAGTTTATTTCAGCAATCAACCTTCGTGTCAAGTTGTCGTGAACTTGTTATTATTATATTATTGTTAAATACTAAGATGATTTTTTTAGTAATAGCTAACGTTGTTTTTTTATTCTGCATTCTAATTTAGTGACATACAATTAATCATAGTCAATCAATCATTATCTGATTTTGAAGGACATTGCTAAAACATTGTTTTGTGTGTTCTAACGTCTCTGCGCAACAACGGAAATAATGCTAGGAATCCTTAGCGCTGTGAAAATGAAACCAATTGCTAATGATAATGTTTTACGCAGCTGTGCAATTTCATAGACAAATATTCAGTCTGACAGTTTTTTCGAGTGCCGATTTTTCTTTACCTTATTCGGAATATATCTATCAGCTTACTAGCGTAACACACTAATCAGTAGCAGTGAGTTTCATTTTGACAGTTCAACAAAATTTATTGCATTATTTACGTTGTCGAGCAGACACGTTTTTCGAACACTATGGATTAGCAATATGCTTCAAAATTATTACAATTGATAGTAAGTAAGGAGTGTAAAGCCGGCGCCAGACAGTTCAAATACCTATTTGATCACTTATTTGAACTTGTTTGGACACATGTGTAGCACGGGTATTTGGGCTTTTGCTCAAAGCTTTGTTAAAACATTTGTACTTTGCCATTCGTTGTCGGTTTTCGAGCGCACATCAAAGCGTTCAAGTTATCTGTGTTCAAATGTTTGCGTAGCCTGCTATACACGCGCAAAGTTCAGTTCAGTCAGTTGTTCGAAGCGCCGCTGCCCCGAATTATCATCGCGTCGTCATCTAAGTATAGATGTTCTATTGCGATACATTTCACACATCCACTTGCGCCTTCTTCTTCTTCTAACTTTATTGTTTTGCATGCAATAACTAGTTCAATGAACTTAGATAATACCTATAGAATTAAATTGATATTTTATTAGATTGTAGCTGAGATTTATGGTAATATAATTACCCTACCGTTCTTTTGGACAGCGAATGAGCGATCACGACTTATGATAATTAGGCTAATATTATATAAAAACAAAGGGGGGCTGGGTTGGGCTACATATTATAATAACAAAGTTCATATATTTCAATTTATTTATTATTTTATAGGTATATCGCGTCCACAAATTCGTCGTCCATCCTGTTTGTTGCCTTTGCTGTGAAGTGAAAAAATCTGAGAACTTGTCTGGCAGGTGAAACATACAAGTGTTGAAATATGTGTGCTCTTTGTACAAATATTTGTCTGTGTCTGGCGCTGACTTTACGCATCAAATGATGCGTATATTTTTGATTTATATACTTATTAGTTATTACCCATTACACAACCAGAAAGAAGTTAACAACTTTATTTTCAACTTACTTAGCAATTGATCTACCAAGTCCCAAAACACCAATCAGTCGCTCAACATATGCTGGGTCAGACAGTCAGACTGTTTGCCCGACCGTGTCGTTCGGGCCGTTGGGCAAACAGTGCAGCCAATTAACTCTTACTAACAAAAGGTGAAGGTAAAGTATTGATGACATGGTCGCACACACGTTCATTATAGCTAAGTATTTACGAGGAAGAATTGTTGATGGTTGAGAAATTGTTGATTTTAAAAGTTACATTGGGCTGCTTCATTTTTGAAATGGCCAAAGATTGGACCATACAATAGGCATTCCCATATCTATGAATTGGTCAGTGCTAGCAATAAATATTCACGGAAAAATAAATGTATTTTCTTTGACATCATCTATGCTAAAGTCGTTCAGACGCCAGTATGTCAAGTAACTACAATCTGCCTAATGATTTTAATAGATTTTTAGCTTTATCTATAAAGCATTAAGGTTCAAAGGTTGATTGGCAAAATTTCTCAGTTTCGTTTAGCTTGATCTGCTGACGTCCGTGTAAACTCTAAATGTTTGCTTTCTATTGAAGGTGATGGCTGCTGAACACACACATCATCATCAACCTTTATATCGTCCCACTGCTGGGCATAGGTCTCCTCTCATACAGAGAAGGATTGAGCGTAATCACCAAATCCCGCCCGTTGACGACCCGGATGATCCCCTGCCTCCCATCACTCCAGATGAAGTGCAGGACATCATCAAAGGCCTTCAACCCAAGAAAGCACCCGGATCAGACGGCATCACCAACAGAGTGGTCCGTCTCTTCCCAGCCCACCTAGTCCTCCTCTTGACCACCATCTTCAATGGTGCAATGGGGAACAACATTTTCCCACAAACGTGGAAAGAAGCCACAGTGATTGGCATTCCCAAGCCCGGCAAGCCCAAAGCCGAACCAACTAGTTACCGTCCCATCAGCTTGCTGAAAGTTCTCGGCAAAATCTATGAGAGGCTTATTTATAAGCGTCTCAGAGCTTACGCCGAGAACAAGGGCCTCATTCCCAATGAGCAGTTCGGGTTCCGATCCCAACACTCTTGTCCACAACAAGTCCTACGCATCACTGAACATATACACGCAGGGTTCATGCGTGGTATGTACACAGGCGTAGTCTACTTCGATATAGCGAAAGCGTTTGACAAAGTCTGGCACAACGGCTTAATCTATAAGCTGTACAAACTCGGAGTGCCCGACCGTCTCGTTCTCATCTTACGGGACTTCCTGTCAAACCGCACCTTCCGCTACAAAATCGAAGGAGCACACTCCTCCCCCCGCCCCATCCGTGCAGGTGTTCCCCAGGGCTCCGTGCTAGCCCCCCTTATTTTCACGCTGTACACAAGCGATATCCCGAAAGGTGGTAAGGCCCAAGTCGCTCTGTTCGCAGACGACACCGCCATCTACTGCTCGGGACTCAGCCCTGACCGAATTCGACACCATCTCCAAACCGCAGTCAACAAACTGGCTGACTGGTTCAAGAAATGGAGGATCGAAGTTAACCCCCAAAAAAGTCAAGCGGTACTCCACACAAAGCCGCGACTAAACGTCCCCACCCCACGACCCATCACCATGTCTGGCGAGCTGATCCCCTGGGGGAAGCAAGCCAAATATCTCGGTGTGATCCTCGACCGCAACCTCAACTTCTCAGAGCACATTAAGGCGGTCCGCTCACGTGCCGCCTACGCTCTGGGTCGACTCCACCCCGTCCTCAACCCGCGTAGCAAACTGTCGCTCAAGTGCAAAATGCGCTTGTACACAGCGTGCATACGCCCGATTATGACATACGCTTGTCCTGTCTTCGCACACGCCAAGCCGCGTCATATCCATAGGATGCAAGTAGTCCAAAACCGTTTCTTGCGTAAAGCCACAAACGCCCCTTGGTTCGTCCGTAATGAGATCCTCCACCTAGATCTCAAAATCCCCACCATTCAGCAGTTCATGAAGCGTCTTTCCAAACGCTTCTTTGACACTGCCTCCAAGCACCGCAATCCCCTGATAGTAGCGGCTGCTAATTACACCCCCTCCACCATCTCCAAGCTTCGCCGCCCAAGGCATGCTCTCACCGACCCAGATGACCCCATTACCCTCCTCCAAGAGGCCAATAGGGCCACCAGCACTCTTACAAAAAACAGACCGACATACCGACCTCGCCGCCGAGGTCCATCGCGACGCGTTCAACGTAGTAATCGCCCCCCCCGTCCCTTGTCCGATGAAGGCCAGCCCGCGCCGCAGCTGAGCCAGTAAATATAAACTCCCGACTATGACCTCTGAGTTTGTTTCGGCCGTTTCTTCTCAGAGCTAGTACTAGGAAACGCCGTGGTCATCAAACCGAAATAAAAATAAATAATTCGATCCAGCCGTCCCTTGCTGTTCACTCCAGCGACGCCCTAAGCCGAGGTCCGTACCCCACAGGGGGTGCCCTTAGTGCGCAGTCGCTTAGTTTTTAGTAGCCCTGGCTGGAGGCTTTAAATTCATTTAAGGCATCCACAGGAAAGCCCGGTTAAGTAGTCACGGCCTCTCAAGGTCAACTACGAGATGCCATATCAAAAAAAAAAAAAAAAAAAACGTAATCACCACGCTTGCTCAATGCGGGTTGGCGATTTCAGACTTAAAGTCCAGGTTTCCTCAAGATGTTTTCCTTCACCTTATAATGAGTCATTGGTGTCCAAGATATACTTAGAAAGTACATATAACTTAGAAAAGTTACATTGGTACTTGCCTGAGCTGGAATCGAAACCGCACACTCCTACTTGAGAGGGTTTTAACCACTAAGCCACCTTGACATATTACACCACATTTAACACACACATATTACACTCCTAATAATATTCTGATTTAAAAGAGTATCATCCATGGAGATTTTTACCTGTTTTTCTTCATGGAAACTTACTACGCTTTGGAATGGGCCACTAACTTCACCTTTTGGACTGTAGGGCTCCTTGTTGGCCCAAAAGTGCCTGTAAATGCTTTGAATTTGAGTTTAAAACATATTTTTAATTGCTAGGACGTAACGTAAGTCTCCACCGCCCAAAGAGAGATTATCAGAATTTATTTCCATACTTTTCTTATTTTTACGTCTTTACATGCGTAAATAATTATCAAGTTAAATAGATAGTGCAAATGTTTTTCAAATTACATTATTATTTCCACTAACAGCTTAAGTACACATTTCGTAACTGGTATAGATATTCAATATACAATGATAGATAACAAACAATTTTGATTGAGACCTTGCGAACAAATCGAGCGATGGATGTTGAAGTATGTCTGACATATTATATTTTTGCATACAATTCCATGAAATACGTGTATGTGTCAGTATTTTACTAAGAAGTTTACGCTTTATTTAGCATAGTTTCGTAGCTTATAGAAATATTGCTAACAAGAAATCCGGATAAATGCTAACTGTACGTACATAGGTACTTTTCCAGATACGGTACTCAATCACCTGGGATCGGCTTCCAGTCCAACCGGATGCAGGTAAATACTAGTTTTTTTTTTAAATATAAATATAAACTAGTGCGTGCGTGGCGGCCACGTACTGGAAGACGCAGCGTAGGGAGGCCCCCAACAAGGCGGACCGATGACCTGGTAAAGGTCGCGGGAAGCCGATGGATGCGGGTAGCACAAGACCGGTCATCGTGGAAAGCCTTGTGGGAGGCCTTTGTCCATGCTGCTGGTAAGCAGATCGTTAATAGTAAAGCGCGCTAGTTCAGTAAGAGCCTATTGACTCAAAAAAGAACTCAATGAATGGGAAGAAAGACGGCAGTTGAGCGAGATGATGCAATGTTAAACCCAACAACACGACCCGCTGGTCGTTTTGTTGAGTTTAACATGCTGCGCTAGAGGGAAACTGATCTGGAGACCCTTTACGACCAAACTAGCTGCTCAACATTTGCTGCATCGTACCCGGCACATTTACATGGAGCGACTACTGGGCCTCTACAACCTTATTCATAATTCGTAATACGAAACTCCTTGGTAATACTGATTTACAGACTTTCTGACTTCCCGTGACGACCGTCTAAGAATCACGTATAATTGTCGAGATCAATGGCTTAACGTGGTTTCTGAGGCAGCCCCTCTAAAATAATGTCCGTGGGCGTGACAAACTTTTACTGACTAAATTCCACCCGTGTTCAGGTCCCCTTGCCTATGCCTAGGAACCACAGTATCTGTTTCCAACAAACCGCAGGCCTGGTAGGTTCGTGTTTCCCATCGCGGTATACTGACATGTCTTTGATGCCCGTAGACCCGGGCCTAGTCCTTACCGGGCGGCGAGCTGCCCATTACCCGACTTCGCCTAGAACATCTAAAGAGGAGTTCTAGTCATAAGTGACTCTGTATCTGTCTTATAAAAAAATCAAAACGTAACAATGGCGCCGATTCTGTTGTTCACAAATTAAACTAATTTTAAGTTATGTGCATATTTTTCTTTCCATTTCGTTAAGAAAAGGACAGAAGATAAAATGTCAGTTTAGACCTGTCAAATTAGTGCGTTCCTGACGTAAACTCGCGTCGCCATGTTTATAATCGCGTCTAAACTGTCTATGGAGTATCTTAATTTGACAGGATTAAACTAAAATGTTATCTTCTATCCTTTTCTTAACGAAATGGAAAGAAAAAGGTGCACATAACTTAAAATTAGTTTAGTTTGTGAACAGAATCAGCGCCAATATCAGCAATCTTGTAAGTGGACATTGCCATAGAAATACTGTCCTAGGAATTTTGTGTAGAAGGGCAGTCTTCCAGCTTTGAGCTAATGTTATAATTTACGACACGGGTGAAATGCAATGTGTGTGTGTGCGTGTGTATACTTATATGTAATTTTGTACAGTGCCCGACATAAAATGAGTTATTATTATTATTATATTTCATGTAAAGAAGGTTGCCAAGATTTTAATAATACTTTGACTGGTAAGTCATCACAAAGAAATATGTCATAACATTCCATACATTTTCAGTTTAAAGAATATATGTAATAGATTTCTCTTTTTATAAATTTAGCAGTTCCAGCTGCAGGAGGGATGTGGCCTAAAGATACTTTAAACCTGATCCGGAGGCAGTGATACTATACGGATTCTCTGATTTCTGATCCTCTGACGCAGCATCGTTGGTCGTGTTGTAGGGTTTAACATTGCATCACCTCGCTCAACTGCCGTCTTCCTTCCTAATCACCCAGTTTTTTTTTAGTGAATAGGCCCTTATTAAACTAGCGCGTTTTACCATCAACGATTGCATCACTGCTTACTATCAGGTGGGATAACTGTCAAGCACAACTACAACTAAATATCGCTATTATAAATCATATTTGCCATCAACGATTGCATCACTTATTACCAGGCGGGATTGCGGTTAAACACTAGTTTATAATGTTTAAAAAAAACACTTCATTAAGTTGTCATGCATTAGCATAAAAGGATAATAAGCATGTTTGTTTCAATAAAAGACTGTCGAGTGCATTATGTCCCATGCATTATGATATACTACTAAATCATACAGTCATGACATATTTACATCGACACTGTCAGTTATAGGTCCATTGGTCTGTCATTTTATGTCATTACGTTGATTAGATTGGAATAAACAGTGGCGCGGCAACACTGTACATATAACAACAACAAAATCAGACTAGGTATAAAATTCCCACACCTGGGACACAGGCCTCCTCTCAGTAAGAGGAAATCAGCCGTAATCTACCACGCGGGCTCAGTGCGAGTTGGATTGGCAATACTGTACAACTAGATATAATAGGTATCAGTGGCGAAGGGTGAAATTTTGACAAAGGGAAGCCGGTCCAAAAAAATAAACACTTAAACACTTACCTACTGCAGGATATCTTGGAGGAGGTCTTCAGATAAGAATAATATGAAAAGCCCCACCTTCACCATACAAAAAAGGACTGATGATTTGATAACAATGTCTTTCAAGTATGATAAAAGCGGCTTTGTGAAAAGCCTTTTTCGACGTGCATCTCTATACCACACATGCATGCTTGTTAGTAAGTACTAAGTTAAGTACCTATTGTTAGGGAATAAGAGTCAAGAAAAAATAAAATAAAAAATTACAAAAATAATAAAGTGTTAAAAACCGAACCACAGAAACACCGATCCAAAACCAACAAAAATATTAAGTAAAAATAAAGCAAATTATACACAATCACAATGTTATTTATATTCTAATGCAATGCGTCTGTTTTTTTTTAACAAAATGAGCTAAAATGTTGTTATAAAAATTCGGATTACTTTTCATTTTATTAAGCAAATTTTTTTCAATTGACATGATAGCCAAATCGGACAATCTCTGCTCTTTTTGGCAGTTTCGCACATACGTGTGAATGCGTTTTAAAGCAGAAAATGATCGCTCAGCTGAAGCTACTGAAATGGGGAGGGTCAGAATTAAACTGCAAAGAGTCGAAACTTGAGAAAATGCGTCTTTCAAAGACGTATTAACAGTAACAGCACTCTATATGAATTAAAGCCATAATAACAAACAAAATCCACAGTATTTAACCAAATCTGCGATTAAATTACCTTACAGAATCCGTCACAGTTTAAATAACACAAATATTAAAAACAAACGAAAAACTCACGCACCATAGGTATAGAACGCTTTCTCGTAGTGGCGTGGTTTCTTTGTCTCTTTCTAATAGAGTAGAGGAGAGAAATACAAGCCGCATGCCAGTAGCCTATATTAATCAAGTTTTACCGGCGGTTAGCGAGCATTAGAAAGAGATGGTCTGATACGCTGTCTCTTTTCGCCTCATAGTAAAACGTTGACCGAGGTAAGCTGAAATTCATCGGGTTCCTTCAATGTAATGTACGAAAAATTGAAGCGCTGATTAATTTACGACTATAAAATGAAATGTGATACTTAGGGTATTGCTAAAAATTACGATTGCTATTGTAAATCGCGCCGGCATTTGATTAATAATACTTTGTTAATGAAATAGAATGTAAATAGTTTTGTATGAATATGGAACTGATTTTTGAAAGGTAACCCGGTGGGAATCGGCTTGTATGGACCCTTCGCCACTGATAGGTATATGTATATTATATATCAACACATTCTCAGTCTGTGGTATCAAACTTTAATAATAATGGCGCAAAAAAGCAAGTCGATACAGGATTGCGCTGTCGCCGATCGGAGGTCAGTGAACCAATATTTTTAAAGGATGTTCAATTCCGTTTGCAATTTTGTGCGATTCAGTTTGTTTGATATTTTAATTTTTTTTATTTTTGATGCTAGGTGTTTTTCTATGGTTTAGGATTATTCTTGTGAACAACCATTGTTCGTGTTTTCATTTATTGTCGTATTGTCAGCACCACTCTGTATATGACAGCCTACGTGGTGTAGCGGTAGCGAACGCGGCCGCTGCGCAAAAACACGAGACGCTATTTCGATCCCCGCGCAATGCAAAAATTTGTAGGCATGAATATGAATACGGTTGGTACGGGTCTGGTCATGCCTCGGAAAGCACGTTAAGCCGTTGGTCCCGGTTGTCATGCGAACATCTAGTGGCAGTAGTTACGGGTTGTTGGAGACCTCAAAAGTCCAACAATTGGTCTAATTGCAATGCTTCGATATCGCCTTCGGGTTGTGGAGGTCAGGCGGCAATCGCTTCACGGAAAATGTCGAAGTTTAGCCAAAATCAGCCGTTAGACTAGTAAAAGCGGACCTCAGACTCAAAGCTTCGTAGGCGACTGGGATTAACGCTGAGATGAAGATGATGATGATGATGATGATATTATATATGAGAGGATTATCATATAATATTTTCTAAGGCTGTCTGTAAGAGATCGTTCTTAGCTAAAAGGCCGCCTATTGTGTCATCTATATGGTGTACGTTACAAAGAGTATTCTAATCTATTATCTTATAACATAGGACTATGTCACAGACATTTTCATCAACAACGTAATGTTCTCAATTCTAAATACAAAATTGACAGCTTAGACTCAGTGTTAATCTCAGTTTATTTAATTGGTACTTAAGCTTTGTCAGATTAAAGTTAAAAAAAAAATAGTTTAAAGCTAGGTTTAGATAAGCCTTTTTTATTATCAAACCCTACGTAATTTTAAGTTATACGATGAGAAGAGACAAAACCTAAAATTTCTGTTAGATGAAGAAGTTGATTAGTTCTAAATTTAAAAAATATATAGCCACGGCTGTTCCACTGCCCAGCGCTGCCAAGCAAAAGCATTAGTGAAAGAAAGGAAGAAAGGGAAAAGAGTGGGCAGATGATTACAAGGCTGTATTGTCCCACTACAGATAAAGACCTGTCTTCCCTCTTTCCACTATAAAACACAAACACAAGTGTAGACCACACATCTTGTTTGTCAAAGTGAAGTAAATTAATACCTGTATCCATGTTCAAAACCCTATAGCCATTGTTCCATGTTTACTCACAATGACACAAATACAGCTGTAGTAGCACAGTTTGTGCAAAATTGTAAACACAAGTAGGTATTTAATATGCACAGACTGTGGTTGTTGTTCGGAGACAAACAACCTGTGCATTATAATGGACGTTTAATTGAATTTACGCCTCTTTATTTTGCCTAAGACTGGATTATCCGTTACTCAGACAGACGTTAATTTACTTAATGAGACATTATTCTCGTGATTAATTAAGGGTACACTCAGGAACTCTTATTTAATCTTGAGTACGGTCATTAAATCTAATAGAGACACCTGGAATCTAATGTCAGTTTTCAATTTAATCAGATGTAACTGAATAACAGTTTCAATAATATTTTACACTAGTGGCCGCCAGCGACTTCGATCGCATGGAGTTAGTTATACTCCACTCCTGTTGATCGTGATGCTATATAGCCTAAAGCCTTCCTGGATTAAAGGGCTATCCAACGCAAAAAGAATTTTTCAAATCGGACCGGTAGTTCCTGAGATTAGCACGTTCAAACAAATAAACTCTTCAGCTTTATATATTAGTATACATGGAGCTACCGGTCCCGCAACCTATAATATATAGTTACTGACTTATTGAGATCTGCTGTTCGTGAAAGTGCTATTGAAATCATCTGAGCAGAATACGTCTGCATAACGACTGTCAAAGAATATGAATAGAAAGCTGAGACCAACGGATTAATGTGCTTTGTGAGGCACAGAGAGGTCTTGGTATGGAACCATGGTTACCCATCCACGTCCCAACCTTGGCAAGTGCAGATTAACTTGAACTACTGAACCGTGCAGCTGTCATTTCTTAGCCACATGCCTAATCTAGGGGAAAAACATCTTCACAAGATATTGTCACATTCATGCTATGTAAACAAAATACTGACCTTATTGTCAATAGAGCATAAAAAATGACAAACACAATGAATGACATACTTATATCTGTTTAAACATGGCGCGTAACAGGTGATAATACGGCCTAGAAATTTCTGGTAGGTATATAAGTAAAACGAGTCCTAAATTATCACAGGCTGATAAAATATTCGTCTTTTTCTAATTATGATAATGTCGGCCCTTGTGGAAGAGAGAGCACCCCCCATTCAAATTTGGCTGAGAATCAGCACTTTTTGAACTTCAATATTACAAAAGACAGTCCCCCAAAACGCCCACCCATCCACACTTCCTAGTGCTTTCGCATTTCACGGCGTGCGCCTCTAGAGTTTCCACACCAGACCTGGGCACTGATTAGGAAGGAATTCATTTTTTATAATGGTGGAGTCATTGTAAGAAATGGATTCCGTCACAAATTAATTCCATCGTCGTCAAAAGTCAGAAGCATTACAGTTCAGTGTCAAGAATAATGAACGGCCTTCACCGTATTCCCTATGATCAACCAAAAGCAGCGTCAATTTAGGAATTAGAATATGGACGCATAATACGAGGGAAAAATCAAATGTCTTCCAATGTTTTGGTTCAAAGATATAAAAGTATTCTCCCGATATTTTTCTTCGCCGTTTTGTATAACATAATCGGCCTATGTTCCCATTCCCGGGACGCAGGTCTCCTCTCGGTGACAGAGAAGGGTCTTTATGTACCACGCCGGCCCAGTGCGGGAATCCTCCGTTTTGTGAATCAAAAGTTTTCACAGACCCCAAAGATTTCTGTGGGTCAACTCTGCCTCAAAATATCCATTAGATTAATTAAAAGCCTGTGATGTCCCACCTCTCTATTTAGTTCACTCTATTAAAAGATACTAAAGACCAGGGAGTAGGGAGCCCCCAACAAGGTGGACGTATGAGCTGGTAAAGTTCGCGGGAAGCTGATGGATGCGGGCAGCACAGGACCGGTCATCGTGGAAAGCCTTGGGGGAGGCCTGTGTCCAGCAGTGGACCTCTACGGGCTGAAGAAGAAGAAAAAGAAAGACCAGTTCTTGTTGAAAGAATTCAGGTCATCTCGCCTTCTCCACCTGGACCTGCCGCTATGTCGCTTGCCAATAAGAGGGTCCTTCTTTATGGCAAGCGACAATTCGTCGTAGATTTACACTAGATTTTTGGTCCTGTGAGTCCAAACTTACATGAGATTCCTGGTGTTCGCATTACTATTCACCATTTTATGTATGTTGTCTGTGAGTCGTCTGCATGACCTTGCGTATAATCGACCCTGGTATTAACAGCCATAGATTATACTTATTTATATAAGGTACATACAATACGTATATGTATTCAATCAATGAGATGCTTACTTACCAAGTGATGTCGGCTTACGGCGTAGCTGTTAATTGCAAACAATAGTCTATAGTAGTACACTGAAGTATGACCATGGCCTTCTGACTATGTACAGACGGCACATCAAGCCACTACCTACAACCTGTCACTTTATCGTTAGACAATTAGATCCCAAAATGATTGGGAAAATTTAAGTTTCTGATAGCTGGTTTTGCTGGCGTCTTTTCTACATTTCTAAGCACATAAAATGTATGAAAATCTTAAAAGAACCCTTATAAAATCTTTTTTTTTCGCAAACAATGCGTAGACTAAATCGCTGGCTCTCGAAGCTTGATATTTTATACAACACTCTTTTTTTCATTATCCTCCAAGGAGGTTACATCTTTAGATACAACTTCGTAATTTTTGCTGATGGCGCTATCATAGCCCAAAGGGACATAGGGTACATATTAATTGACTATTTTTATAGTATTTTGCTAATCTTTTGGCACATATCATTTTCGAAAAAAAAAATATCGCTCAGCAACGTAAATAACGGAACAAATGCGGTTGAACTGTTAAAATGAAAGGCACTGGCGCCGACTTTGTTTTTCACAAACTAAAGTAATTTTAAGTTATGTGCATCTTTTTCTTTCCATGTCGTTAAGAAAAGGATAGAAGATAACATTTAGTTTAATCCTGTCAAATTAAAATACTCCATAGACAGTTTAGACGCGATTAAAAACATGGCGACTAAAAATACGCCAGTTTACGTCAGGAGCGCACTAATTTGACAGGTCTAAACTGACATTTCATCTCCTGTCCTTTTCGTAATGAAATAGTTAGAAAAAGATGTACTAAAATTAAATTAAATTTAGTTTGTGAACGAGAATCGGGGCCATTGTCTGCAGAAATATGAAGTCAATGGTCTGGAAAAATTACCTAACCTACTAGTGTCCATGTTAAAACCTACAAGAACCAGGGGTCGTCACTACTTGCCTATTTTAGTTATTTAGTTGTTATGTGTCATTGGTTTTTTTTCACAAAGTCACCGACATAGCTCTTCGAGTCGCTAAAATTAAGTAGCAGTGGACCGGCCACATAGCTCGTAGAACCGATGGCCGATGGTCCAGTAAAGCTCTGGAGTGGGGGCCACGTACCGGAAGCAGCAGCGTAGGGAGGCCCCCAAACAAGGCGGACTAGTGACTTGGTGAAGGTCGTGGGAAGCCGATGGATGTGGGCAGCACAAGACTGGTCATCGTTGAAAGCCTTGGCGAGGCCTTGTCCAGCAGTGGACTTCTACATATAGGCTGAAAAAGAATATGAAGAAATTATGTTTCTATTTTGTTATCTTTATTAACATTATCTTTCGAGTTGTTAACATTTTATATTGAAAAATTAAATGTTGGGTATCTCTGCTTCTATGGACTTCTTTTTCAGTGCTAATTGAGTATACTATTCTTTATCTTGTTCACTTTGTTCACACATTTCGTAAAGTTGGAAAATAGGAGGTAGATCATAAAAAACCATACAAAGAGATACTTTAGATTTCTGTGAGGTTGATATTTTCTCGTTCAGTAAGGATATTTTACGTGAATACATTACCTACGTCAATATGACGTTAATGTGACACCTATTGTGTGAATGGCCCGAAAATATATTTTACAGTTAGTTTTACAGTTTACTCGTACGTAACGACTCACCTGTTTAAATGCTCTTTCTTGAGGCCCAATATGAAAAGATATCACCATACTGAAAATAAATAAAACCAAAACAAGACAGTTCTCGTATTTCTGTACAATAGGCAGTATTATTTACAGCATTAAACCACCACGCGGTCCCAGTACTGATGACGAGAAGAAAGATTCCACACGTCATTTTGTCCTAGGCCGGTTTCATCACATATTTTTCTATATCATTTCGAGAGTAGTGTTTTTGAAATAATTAACACAGGGCTACCTGTTCTTTTTATTAACGAATTTGTTCAAAAACATTATGAGTATAAAATTACAATAAAACAAAAAAGATAAAAGATATAGAAGATCCGTCACCAGAATTTTTGTTAACACTTCGTCGGATTTCCATCACGAGAAATTAGCTATCCAGTCTTTTAACAATAAGCCGGCATGTTTTATGCTCATCTCCTATTCGCTCGCTGAATGTTTTCCCTTCAAATGAATAGTCAGCATACTTTACTTCTAAAACATTATCATAGCCGAAATTTTCGGCCATCTTTTGCGAAATATTTGAAGTTGCCAGTGCAGATATTATACTTGGAATTGCATCAGCATTAGTAATCTCTTCGTCATCGGTATCAAAAGGAGTTTTCACATTTTCGCCAGCGTACAATTTCCGTCCCATTTTGTATGTAGATAAAGCCAACAATCCACCTATATTCCTTTGCCGGAAGCGTGGCTTAGTCGCTATAGCCATAATTTCCATATGACATTTCGTATTATAGCCTTTAAATATATCAGCCTTTTTTTCAATATCAATGGTAAAGTCATATAGAGCTTGTACAGTTTTGTGTTTGCAAGTCTTTCCATATTTCTCATAGTAACTTTCTCCGTTTGGTGCCAGTACCTAAGTATAGACAAATGACATCATTAATTTTGGACCAAAATATTGCCTTATAACAAATCATCCATGACTATATAAGGTTTTCATCTTGTCACCGCTGGGTTTTCAGCTTTCATAAAACCCACTGCTTGGCAACAACCAACAATAGAAAGAGACTAGACGGAATGATGATAATGCTTTGGAACGTAGTTAGGCTTTGAACGTAGTTAGGAATGCAACAAGCTCCGACACCCTTGCGTCATCCCGCCTTTCAAAGACGGCGGGATGTGTTGGGTTGGCTGCTTTAGACGTGGAAAGCCTCAAACGGCGCAAATTAATTTAGTACTTATATATTCGAGCCGTTTGGAGTTGAAGCACTAGGGCCATGGGGTCCGATTGCCCAATAATTTGTTTTAAGAGACACGGCCAAACGGTTGGATAGTTTTTTCATGTGACAAGAGGACTGAATAGTGTAAAATATGTGTAGAAACCGGTTTCTGATATCAATATACAAAAAAATTTCGAACAAGTAGATATGGAATTAAAAAACCCTTCCAATATTGTTTGATATCATCAAAAAAAGTCGTGCTCTTGGCGTGTTTATATCCTTTGTGTTATTATGTTGTGTACTTGTACGGATGACAGCAGGTGAAGCTACCCATTACTGCCAAATATTCCTAATCAACCTTGAAACTTCATACTTTAGCGAAAAAGTTGAAAATCTAATAGAGAGAAAAAAGAAAAGAGAAGAAATTTGACAGATTGTTGAAGCTGGATGTGCTGTCGTCTGTACATAGTTATTATTATTATTTTAAGACAGCAACTGTTGTAAGTAACTTACCTGTATCTTGTTGAAAATCACTCCAACTATTTCATTAGTACTCGTATCATTTGCCACAATGCTGACACCATCTTTTGCGGAATCATGTATTGTTTGGAGAAGTTCTTCAGCAGCTCCAGGCTCTTCGACTAGACCAACAGCTTTGCAAAGGCACTCCGTCTGTAGGAATGATTCCCGTAACACCTTTAAAGCTCCATCAAATGATTTCTTCGTTAGGGATTCGAATTTCACAACTCCGTCTTCAGATACTGCCCATAGCTTGTTGTTCGGCAATTTTTTGAATGTCCTGGAATTAATTTTCACGTGTTATTTGCTACGATTTATTAATTTAATTTAAATCTTGTAAATATACATGTAGTACCTTCGAAACATTTTAACAAAGACTTTATCTCACGCACAACAGTTGGACTGAACACTGTTGTAGACGCCACTCGAATGATGCCCTTAAATCTAAAACCTATAAGACTTCTGGAAAACCTTACCTATTGTATAAATCGGATTCCCACATAAATTACACACACAAATCAATGAAGTATATCCAGAAGCTTGCCTTGTAACAACAAAGTAAATCATAAAATTAAAAAAAAAAAATCATTAGTCATCATTAGCAATAATGAACAACCAGCCAAGTGCGTGCTGATGTGTGGTAATGGGTTCTTTAGTTAGAAATGTTACAATGCACGGGTTTTTTTTTTCATTTTCCATAGAATTTCTAAGTAATATTTTTTACATAAGTATACGAGTACATTGATATGTACTTATATCTTTCGCTCGTTTACTTCTTGAGTTTAGTTGGCTGAGATAGGTTGACTAAAAAAATATCAAGTACAATCAACAACGGCTCAACATGTAGAGAGAGAGACGCGATTAACAAAAACTGCAAAGTCAAAGTCATTTAATTAAGCTGAGAATAGCACTTTTCGAGCTTCAAAATGATATAAGAAATTCTCTCCAAAAACGGTTCCCTACATTCCTTATCCGTAGCCCGATGAAACAGACTCCAACCTCATGGATTGATCTAGAAAAACGTTTTGGCAAACAGAAAACTCTACACTTCACAAGCATTTTAACTTTTAGCTTAACATTTTGCTAAGGGATCTCTCAATCGCGTGCATACTAGTACAATATAATTTTAAAGACATCCAACGACACCACACGCCATGAGATTAATGAGTAAATCAAATCATGACCGCTTGACCTACAAGAAATGTACAATAAATTAAATACTAATGAAATGATACATATATAAATACTTCTGAAAATGTTTACTGACGCCTAGCTATGTAATTACATCCTAAACACATTTTTAAGATATTGTAAATCGGTTGAAGCCACTTAATAGGGTTACCAAAGGAGAATGTCAACTTTCGGCCTAGACAACTTTTATAATTAAACTCACGAATTCACAAAGTTCTTACCTCCTATAATTTAAATATAAAATACAAAATTAAAGAAATATGTTTAGTGTTTTACGAGATCTCATCCAATAAAAAATCATTTTAATAAGTAATTAATTTGAGTTCTTATATTCCTGATTTAAATAAAAAAAAATGTTGCCAATCTTGCCACTTTAATCGATTACGCTAAATAAATAATTCCTGCCGCTGTAATCGATAATTGTATTTTAAAAATATTTTTTGTTATTTAGATAATTCTAAATAAAAAAAAATACTCTACTTTTTATTTACCACCTCATTATTCTCTTTATTGTTTATATTTTCGTCCTATTTTACAGTTAATAGTTTTATAGATGATTAGAAATCGATTTTTCATCTGCGATCGATTACATAATAATCTTGTAATAGCAACCCTGCACGCGTGTCTAAACTGACAGTCTGACATTGACACATCTTGTGTTGTTGTCGGAGTATACTGTTCGGTTGATTTTTTTTTCGAATTTAATTGTTCATTGTTACGGGAATGGACTTCACTTTCTGAGGTAAAGTACGATTCATATTAACAGAATGTAAACTATTTTAGCCGAGCTAAATGTTGAATTGTAACATAACTGTATTTTGTTTGTTTTAGATTCCAAATGACAGTGTTGTTTGTTATTACGGTTGGTTATTAATTGAACAAGCAGTAATGTCCCAACTGAATCCATTCTGCATCGAAATCTTTGTATTGGTTGCGATTATCCATTGCGTGTAGGTCTCATTTAGAAAGAGAATACACTATCAGATGCGTGATAGAGCAACAGATTCTACCTCTACAGGTAAGCAATATCTTTCAATGATTGTATGTGTTGCTGCTGGTTGATATGTATTATTCTGATTGCAATAAGATATTTTCGTTTTTGTTACAGCTCAGATCAACAGATAGTAAAGTAATATATCACCCATGTTGGCAAAGAAGTTACAGTTTTGTTCAACGGACCTTAAACACCCCATATCACCAAGTATTTATCAACCTTCAACAGCCTCTGTTGTATCAACACCAGTACGCAAAACTCGAGCTGGTACTATCTGCAGATGGGGTGATTGAAGTTATGAATGGGATTTTTTAACAGCTGTTTAAAATATTCCGACACAAGCTCAACAACAGAGCTTCACCACATGTCATGATTTACTTTTATAAAGCGCTGCTGCCCTAATCAATAGTTGACCACCACTCACAGACAGGTTTGATGCTGCTCAAAAATCTACCACTACTACACTAGAAATCATCCAACAAAAAATGTTCCAAACTAATACAATCAAACAAAATAATTATACTAGAAGAAGGACACACTTCTCAAATATAAATGTTGATAACAGCAATGTCACTGAGTTTCCTCAGCTTGAGTATCACGATTTGATTTTAATAACTTGTGGTACCTACCAACTCCGTCAGGCTCGATCTTACTATGGTGAGCACATCCGTTTTAGTGGCCAATATAAGATAGAAGTGTGTAGGGAGGCATCAATCAGTAATCTAAGATAACAATTGTCTCTCTCTCAAAGCTCTTGGCTTTTAAGAGTGAAAATTCAAAGTCACCATATAAGAAGAAAAGAATATTTTGTGTACGTTTTGATTGATAACAATTTAAATGGGAGAGAGACAATAAGTGAATATTATTGCAATTGTAAGGTAGGCAAACGAACTGTGGGATGCTGTTCCCACATTATGACCATTTTATGGTATTTAGGGTGGGCTCGACACCAAAAGAATATTGAACCCCCTGCACAGTTTCTTGATGAATTGTTAATCGAATTTGATAATGAAATTGATGATGATGATAATGAATGATTATGGCAAAAAAGAATAAAACTATTTATCAGTTTATTTGTTCTTTAATTTTCTCTGCGTAGAAATGCATAACCTCCAATTTAAAATGTCTGAATAACTTCTCTCTTACAAGTTCAATTTAAAAATGGAAATCACAAACATACTTTTGACATTAAACCACACAAAAAAACGTAAGAATATTCACTGCATTCAACAAATTCATATTGAGCCAAAGTTACTATGGAGACTTGGCATTGTCCTTTAAGTACCGTACCTAGTCCCTTATTTGACTGTGGATCTCAAAGATCAAGTAGACATTGAACGCGATGGCAGGGCGCTAGCAGTTATATATACTATGTCGGCCAAATTCGATAAAGACTAGAGATAAACAAACCGTTGCTAGGCAACGAGTAGTTTACGCGTAAAAGACAGATGTTAACAACCTTTTCTAGATAGGTGATTTTCATAAAAGTAATAATTGTACGTGCTACTAATGTAAACAGCTTCTTTATTTAGATATTTATGATTTGCATAGAAGGCTTAACCGATTTGAATGATATATGACGCACATGTAAGCTAATTTCCTAATAGGTTAATTTTTTTTATATATCTCTATATTATACTTAGTCCATACTTGAAAGTATTACATTGATTGAATTCCATAAAATGTTTTTAATACCTGGTTTCATCTATCTTTGTAGGGCTATCACGTAAAATTAATGTCGACTTTTTAATGGTTTTTCGAAATACCAAGTTATTATGCAACATGCATAATAACTTGATATTTCGAAATTTATTTTTTAGTGATTCTATTGAAATATGCTGCAATAGGAATTTTTAATAAATAGTTAGCGTGTAAAAGTCGATAATCATGTAAATAACAAGAGACTTATAAAACCTGAGTTGTGATAACCCTAAATTAGTTTGTTTATCTCTATTCTTTATGGAGCTTGGCGAGAATAGATATATAGATATAGATATAGATGCAACATGTTGGCTCACAGATTTGCTCGTTGTAGTAATGGGGTCAAAATCACTTTGTTCAAAGCCTTTTGTCAGTCGTTCTACACGGGCGGTCTGTGGGTTAACTGGCTTTAGACGCCCTGCGGGTGCAATGTAATAATGGTTTTTGGGTGCTGTTAGGGTTACCTAGGTACTGCAGTGCGTCCGGCATGTCCGCTTTGGCGCGGGTTGATGACTTTCAAGCCATCATGAGGAAGAAGGCGGCCGGCCTCGTTGCTAGGTACAACTAGAACCAGCGCTAACAGCTTCCTACAAACCATGGCCGACAAGTAAGATGCGCCGGTGCTTAGGCACTGGTTAGCATTGCTTGTGCGGCAGTCATGATTCGTTGTTAAGTGTTACTGACACCTAGTAGATAAGTGTTACTAACCATTGGACCATTGTTGTCATTAAATAAAATAAATTCTTATTATTTTTACTGTAGCGGTACCTTCAACGCAACTTGCGAACTACGCGTCATACTGACGTCACGCGAATCCTGCACCTTGCAAGCATAGGTTCAGCACACAGGCAAGTGGCCCGCCAGACAACCGTCGACGGCTGGTCGTAGGATCCTCCCTTTTCTATGGAGGATGAGTGAACTTTACACGCTGTTCCTCATACCTCCACAACACCATAAATTACTTGTAGATAATAATCTCTATGCCACCTGATTTTAGCGCGAGAAAGTGGCGCCTACGCAGCCTACGGCATTTTGACGGTGAAATCTTTTGACGAAACTTACTTTTAAGAAAGAGTGTTAGCGGTTCAAATATTTTTTTAAATTAAAAATACACCTTCCTCGAAAGCCTTGCTTATTAAACTAGCGCGCTTTACCATCAACGATTGCATTACTGCTTATCATCAGGTGGGATTGCGATCAAGCACTAGTTTATAATTATTAAAAAAAAAAGCTGGAAGTTATGCAAACATATTTTATCAAATCCGACTGAGAGTTTCATTGAATAGTGCGTTCAAACAGACTTCATGTTTAATTATTTATTATTAGTACTAGTGAATTTTATAGTGTACCTACTTCACCACCATTCCATATCAATGAATAGACAGCTAAACCCCTCCATAAATATAGTAGGTATAGTCATCAAATCACAAGTATATTGATTGATACAGACCTATGTCTGTGACCGTTCGCGATTTTTCCCAGCCGTTGACTTTAGCAAAAAAGTAACCGAGCAAGGTTTTTCAATACTGCTACGCAGGTAGATGTACTTATGACAGTGTAATAAGTAATTCGTAGGCCAACGACTTTGTAACGCAATCGTTTAAAAATTAATATAATAAAACTGATCATTTAAGAGTTTTATATTTAAGCGAAGAAGCTATTGGCCCTGATTGCCTTGTATAGTTTTTATTATTTCTATGTATTAGTTGCCATTTAAGGTTCCGTAAGCAAAGAGTAAAAATGGTACCCCACTGCGTGTCTTTTTGTCACCAGGCTATATGTCATGAACCGTGAACTAGACAGTAGAGATTTAGTTTTTATTTAAAGGATGAATACAGCATCCATTTAAATTTAGTAGTTTTTTAAATCTTTCTCTGCTTTAGTTTTAGGAAATTTTCTGTTTTTGTTTATTATCAGCTTAGTACGTTCGATAAATTAAAATATCACTTCACAGGGGAAACTAACGGCAAAGTAAATAATATATATTTTTTTTTTAATTATAAACTAGTGCTTGACCGCAATCCCGCCTGATAGTAAGCAGTGACGCAATAGTTGATGGTAAAGCGCGCTAGTTTAATAAGAGCATATCCACTCAAAAAAAAACTGAGTGAATAGGAAGGAAGACGGCAGTTGAGCGAGATGATGCAATGTTAAACCCAACAACACGACCAACAATGCTGCACCAGAGGGAGATTGATCTAGAGACCTTCCACGACCAAACTCTCGAAACAACAACATTTGGCGCATCGTACCCGGCACACACCGCAACACAACTGCTCAAACCCGTCCTCCGTATGGCTTCACCAGACATCATCGGAACACGAACTTCTGCCGGCAGCCGATGTTATGGCCTACCACCGAGAAAATCAAACGTTTTAAATGTTAATATCCTAATCACGATTTTGTTATACATAAATTCTATGAAGTCGTGTCGCGTCAATTTGATAGCATGTGGAAAATATTTGTACATGCTACGTCAAGTATTTTTATTGTAATAACTACTATTTGAGTCTTCGATAATAAGCACCAATCATTTTGAATTATCTTGCTAATCCATTGCTCCATATGTTCGAAAAATGTGTCTGCTGAACAACTTCAAAAATGCAATGAATGGTTGTACTTGTAGTTATACCTAAAATTACCCAATGCCAAGCTGGATAAAGAATAGATGTAAGTAAACAAATTTAAGTAAGTCGTGGTGGCCTAGTGGTTAAAAACACCAGCCTCTCAAGTAAGAGCGCGCCGGTTCGATTCCAGGTCAGGCAAGTACCAATGTAACTTTTCTAAAGTTATACGTACTTTCTAAGTATATCTTGGACACCAATGACTGAAGGTGAAGGAAAACATCTTGAGGAAACCTGGACTTTATAAGTCTGAAATCGCCAAACCGCATTGAGCATGCGTGGTGATTACGCTCAATCCTTCTCTGTATGAGAGGAGACCTGTGCCCAGCAGTGGGACGATAAAAAGGTTGTTGATGATGATGATGATGAAACAAATTTAGGGTTAACACAAGTCACATTTTACAAATCCCCTATTATTTACATAATTATTTCCTTTTACATGCTAACTATTTATTAACAATTAGCTGTTGACCGCGATTCTGTCCGCGTGTTGATATAAAATAAGCGCCTGTTAAAATAATGGGAGAAATATGTCCGTCCGCGTTTGCCCCCGTTTTAGCAACATTTTTTGTTACTGCTCTGCTCCTATTCATAGCGGGATGTTATATAGCCTATCTCCTTTCTCAGGCTCTAGAGTCTAGACTATCTGTGTACCAAATTTCATTACAATCGGTTCAGTAGTTTTGGAGTGAAAGCCGGACAGACAGACAGAGATACTTTCGCATTTATAATATTAGCATGGGTTCCTACTGCAGCATATTTCAATAGAATCACTAAAATAACTTGCATATTAACTTAGTATTTCGAAAATATTGACGTCTTCCTACATGCAATACTGCCTCCAGAGCCCATCCAGGGGTACCCTTCTTCTGTAAGGACGCTGAGCCGCTAAGTGCAACCTGGGCCTCTTCCGTGCCTGATAACGGGCCAACGTTGCCGGCCAACCATCTTCACTTGCCTGCGGCTTTCGAGAGGCCGTTGCTGCTGTCGTCCTTACCCGTCTGTAGTCTTTGACAGGCTGTTGCTGCTGCCTTACTCGTCCGCCTGTAGCCTTTGAGAAGCTGTTGCCGCTGCCGACCTCACTCGTCTGCCGCTTGGAGAGGTCGTTGCCGCTGCCGTCGTCACTCGTCTGCAGCCTTCGATAGGCCGTTGACGCTGCTGTCCTCACTCGTTCTGCAGCTTTCGAGAGGCTGTTGCTTCTGCTGCCTTCATCCTCCTGGGAGTCATACAATCACTGGGGTCGTCGCTGCCGCTACCTTCTTCTGACGTAATTTCATCCACTTTTCATATCATTCATAATTCATTTTCATATTTTTATTACTTGTATTATGTTTTTGTAAAATGAATTCTTTATCTTAACCGATTCCCTTTTATTAGATTCTTGTCGTTTACACGACAGTTTGATATGTGATCTCTTATAACCTAACAGTAAGCTAATTCTGAGCTATGCTCTATATATATACTCGTAGTACAAAGATATTTGGGAAATGGGTAGGTAATAAGAACAGCACTGAATGCCAGACTCAGAACAATTTCATGAAAAACGCGATATCATTTGCTCTTTGACCTAAAATTAGTAAAGGATGTGGATTTTTTGCACAACTGAGCAAATTAAAAGGACCTTGATAGGCCAGCCTGCAGCGACAAACAGAACCGCAATTCACAAGGTATGTAGCAATGGCTACATTCATTAGTAGGACTGGCTGCAAGTTGTGTAAAACTTGCAATATGTTTCGTCAGTGCATCTTCTACACAATGATAGGTACTGTTATACTTTTCAATGCAAACGTTTGGTACGTCTAACCTTTTCGCACTTCATATTAAGGTCGAAGTGAGGTAAGAGTAGGTATGTGGGGCAAAATTAGAAGTAAATTCTTTGTCGTGTGAATTGGTAGGATATCCTTTAAGTAACAATATTAATGAAAGAAACGGTGGCCTAGTGATTCATTGAGTGAGTAATTTTTTTAATGATTTAATTCTGTCACGACTAAATAGGGATGTATCCAAGGTATGAAAATCAAAAAAATAATTAGTCCGCCTTATAGATAATAAAAAAAGAAAATTAAGACCCGTATTTTTTATTTTGTCAAATTTATCAAAAACTATTTAGATATAGCGTATTAAAGTTACGGAGTGGGGGCTAATTACGTCACGCCGTCGTAGATTTTGTACAACGGCGTGACGTCATGCGACATTTCAAATCAATGTATCTTCCGAAGTATTTGCATGAACGAAAAAATAAAAAATACGTGTTCAATATTTTTTATAAATCTATCTGATGGACATTAAATTATTTTTTAGGATACAACCCAATTGTAGATCGTGAGTAGGTTCGGGCCCCATCAGGCGCTTTACTTAGGGTAATTTAGTTCATCAACATCTCAAAACGGTGAAGGAAAACATCGTCAGGAAACTAGCATGTCCTAGAGACAAAACTTGGAAGACATGTAACATCTACCAGCCCGCACTGGGCCCGCGTGGTAGATTGCGGGCAGCTCCCTCACACTGTGTCTCAGGAGTGAGAACATTAAATACTGATTACTGTAAAAATATTAATGGTAACTATTTCGGTTGTCATTTGTAATTCTTTTACAGTCGTTACAGGAACTCAGGTGCTTTAAGTTTGACATCCAGTCTTATCAGGTCAGGTAGACTGGACGCCAACCCCTACATAGTTGGGAAAAATATGGGTGTGGAGGTATGAGGAGCAGGGAGTAAAGTACACTCATCCTCCATAGAAAAGGGAGGATCCTCCGACCAGACGGGAGTTATGTCTGGCGGGCACTTGCCCAACGGTTGAAGTTGGGAAGTGATATTATGCTAATTGCACGGTAAACTCTGTTTGCGAGATGTAAAATTCGTGGTGACATCAGTATGACGCGTTGTTTATTTGTGGCGTTTGTAGGTACCGCTGCAATGGGCGAGTTGATTGATAATTACCAATCAACTCGCCCATTGCAGCGGTACCTAATTATAATTAAACGATATCACTTAATTATGAAATTATTGGTTTCCTTTTGTTGATCATCTAGCAAAACTAAACCATTTATTTGCAAAAAATATAGTACACGCTATGCATTTGCCTATTTGGCCTAGGCTACACTGGTAAACTCGTTCATCCTGTTACCGATAGGATAAACCAGTTTAGGCTAGATAGGATCGGTTTATCCTAGTTATAGTTATACTACTAAATGTAATAATAATATTAAATACAAAAAAAAAATCAGAATGAACCAAACCAAATAAAAATAAACAACCCACGATTATCGCAATAAAATTACAATTCATTTTTTTAATGATTTAATTAAATTACATTAGGTTCTAATTTAATTAACAGTTCTATTGCAGCATACAGACACTTATTATATAGGATATTAAAATTTCTTTTGCAAACGTTACTGTAGACAGCATTTTTTGAGGATCTACCTTCCTACTTATTATACCTTATTCTACAGTAGTACCTTATTAATTTAGTTTTTCCTCAGCTACTGATATAATATTTAGCACAGTATTATTGATTTTTGGATTTAGAGATGGGCCCCCAGTGACCAAACACTCACTATCTACTAAAAGGATTAAGCGACATAACTAAAGAAAGCAAAAACGTTTATTTGGTAAACATGACGTAAAAGTTTACAAAAACTGTTAAATAAAAATAAAATGAAATGAAATTTATTAAAAAAATATAGAACAACCATGAATGTACAAAAAGCCTGTTTGTATAGTAATAAAAATCTTAATAATAACAATCTTAAAAGCTAACTTACTGTAGTCTAATACATAATATAAATCTATAAAGTTACGATCTAAAACTAATGTTGGGACCACCCGAACTAGGTTTAAACCTGTGTTTCAGGCTATAGTTAAAATAGTTGAGGTAACTTGTGTTACAGTCTGTCTTTCTCCAGTCACAAGACGTACTCATTTAGATAAGCTGAGCCACTGATCGCTAAACATAATAACTAAATTATTATGGCAAAGAAAATGTACCAATAACTCCTAATTTAGCTAATAACTTAATTGTATGATTGACCGACGACCTGGTGATGGTCGCGGGAAACCGCTGGAGGCGCGATGCGCGGGACCGGTCGTCGGGGAGATCCTTGGGGGAGGCCTATGTCCAGCAGTGGACGTGTTTTGGCTGAAATAATGATGATGATGATTGCACCTATTTAGGTCTTTATAAATCATAGTAGTAGTGTCCCATTCAGAATATGGTTATCAGATTTAACGAATCTTCTAAAAATTCATTTCGGTACATCAGCTTTCCAATGTCCTACTTTTCTATTAGGCCATCTGGGTCTCACACACAGGACATCCATCGTTTCACAAATCAACAAATAATTAAGTATATTTCAGCAATGTCTTCATTGACAACGCCTGACAACCGAATTTTGATACGATCGACCAAACAATCTCCCAACTATATTTGGGTCACTTTCCAGCTTAACAGAATGCATGCTGAATAGCATTATTTTACACGGAAAACCCAATTATTAGTTAACAAGATGCCTCTTTGTAAAACTGCATGGTTGTCAGACTTTTGGACTTCGGTTTTTTGTCTGGTGACAGCTGGGACTAATGTGTAGATGAACATGCTTTCCGAGCCACAGAGGAATACAACATTATTTTTACTTTGCACAAAACCTGAATATTGTTTGTTCAGAATAAGCAACTGAATCGATTCCAATCATTTGTACACCATGTTATATTTTTTCCAAACACATTTAGAAATTGTTGCAGTGTGGTTACCGGGCGCACGACATAGCTGGCAGTAGAACATAGTACTAGCACAGTGAGACAGCCCTAATAATATGAGTATGATAATTTCATACGATGAACGTGATTCACTCATTGCAACTCACTCCCTCTCAAGTTGTCCGTAGTCAATTGAAGGAAATGGGTAAATCGGTCTTGCATGCGAATCATGCATTGAAAACTCTGCCAATTGTTCCTTTATGTCCAACTCCGAGATACAGATGTATTATCATTCTGTTCTCTTTGTAATGATTAATCATTCGTTAAACCTACTGTAAAATACATGAATGAGGTATTTTGAAAGCACGAGGTTACAAAATATTGGTCCTCCCTATAAAAGGGGGGAAATACGGTTGAAGTACGGGTTGGTGCTTGTCACGTCATGTTTTCGAATATTTAGTTGTATGACTCCGGATTCTACACAATAATTTCCTTCACCTTTTTGAGAAAAGTGGTAATTAAATAAAAAAAAAAAACCGGCCAAGTGTGAGTCAAACTCGCACACGAAAGGTTCCGTACAATTATCTTTAAAAGCGGTAAAAAAATCACGTTTTTTGTATGGCAACCCCCTTCAATATTTATTTTAATTTAATTATTAATTTTAATATATAACCAAATATACTGTGAATATTTCAAACGTCGATCTATTTCCGTTATTAATATGGAGAAAAAAATCACGTTTGTTGTATGTGAGCCCCACTTAAATATTTTATTTTTATTATTATTTTCAGTATTTCTTGTTATAGCGGCAACAAAAATAAAAAATTTCAACTGTCTATCTGGCTATTACGGTTCATAAGATACAGCCTGGTGACAAACGGGCGGACAGACGGATAGCGTAGTCTCATGAAAAGGGTTCCGTTTTACTTTTTAGGTACGGAACCCATAATAAAAAATATAAATCAAAACTTATCAAAGCAAATAAAATGTTGGTTGTCTTATCGTATTCGGTCCTACTCCGCTGTGGTGACATAATGTCAAACAAACGCAATTTGTCACATTTTATTATTAAAGCCGAGACTCGCTAACAAGATTTTTAAATACATGTTATTCTTATCATTTGCATTAAGTCATCTGTATTTTTGTAATACTTGTTATTTAACACACTAGTGTCTTATTCCTTATAGATATTTTTATTAACCGACTGCAAGGAAAGGAGGAGGTCCTCAATTCGTCGAAAGCTGTTTTTTTTTAAGTCTCCGCCCTCTGTCTGTCACCAGGCTGTGTCTCATAAACCGTGATAACTAGACGATTGAAACTTTCACAGATGATGTATGTTTTTCTATTACCGCATATTATAATAATGGATAGATTTTGGAGAGTGTGCAAGGGAATTGCATGAATTAATTCCCCCATCTCCGTTCCATCATCGGACGACCCGTCGTACGGCGAGTTTGCATCCTTACGTTGTTGACACTTATCTTGTTGATATCTTCTTCCGAAAGCTCGGGGAATACGACCGTTGCCGAACAGTGACGAAGATTTCTATGCGCATTATCACTATGGGAGACCTGTACTTGTAGATCAAATAAATTTTCAATCAATTCATTTTAAATTCAAGTATATAAAGGATTGAAGTGATTGATTCATGAGTTATCTCTTTCCTCTTAATCATTTTTTTTTGTTTGTTTCAGGTATGTGATTACTTTGCAAATGGATACTGCATGAAAAAACGAGACAGTGTATGTATAACAAAAAAACTTTGTGAGAGGGTCTTTAAGTTGATCTTAGATGTTGGGTTTAAACCAGATTCCATATACTTATTCAAAATGCTTAGAATAATTCGCCTCAAAATCAAAATATTAATTTGCATTAAATTCGGTCTTCCCAGAGCCCTAGCAACGGAGATCAAGCTAATGCGTCAGTGGCCTTTTTTTTTTTGCATAAACCTGTTCTTGGGATTATACTGTTGTATATCATTAATAAAAGATACCAAAACGATATTTATTTTGATAAATATTATATATTTTAAGTCAAGTCAAGTCGAGGGGATAAGTAAAAGTACCTATTCCCTCGGATTAGTAGTTACTTTTTCCGTTTTTCCAATAATTTCAACCAGTTCATCTATTCGTCCGTATATCACTCTGCCCATTCTTCTTGAAGACTATTGAAACTAAGAACTTAGTATGTATGCATATAGTTATATGCCTTGACAAATCCATTGTATCAGGCCAAAAACTTGTATTGAGACCCCAAGAACTACATTTCAAGGAAAAATAAGTTATACTATATTATTAGAATAGCAAATTAAAATAAAATTTCATCATTGTCATAATTATATAAAGTCAGTCGCCCACAACCAGCAACCTAATTATATAAAGTCAGTCGCCCACAACCAGCAACCTAATTATATAAAGTCAGTCGCCCACAACCAGCAACCTAATTATATAAAGTCAGTCGCCCACAACCAGCAACCTAATTATAGGTATCTTCTTGTTCTTCAGCCTATAGGGGTCCACTGCTGGACGAAGGCCTCCCCCAAGGTTTTCCATTACATTGGGAGGGTTTGCCATAATCCCCACGCTTGGCAGACGGGCTGGGGATCGCAGTGATTTGTTATTCCACAGAAGAAGCGTTGCTGCCCGCTTCCCTAGTGCGTCTTACGACACCCACCAGAGGATATTATATTATAGCACAATCAATCTGAATTATTTACAGGATATTGCTAATCCATCACTACATAATATGTTCGAAAAACTTGTCTGCTTAACAATATGAACAACGCATTGAACGTTGTAAAAGTGTCAAACTGATAATGCTACATAGACACTCCAGGCACGGTGGCCCTGGCGCACAGGCAAGTGAAGGAGCAGTGCCGTCCGTAAAAGTCTGACACGCCCTTCAGAGCGGGAAAGGTCTTTTCATAATTTCCCATCCAGAACAAAAAAAGACCCCCCAATATATCTCATAGTAGGTAAGGGCTGTCAATGGTATAATTACAAGTCTTTTATGTTGAGTGGGGGAGTTGAATGTATTTGTGTTTGTGTGAAGTTGTACGTGTGCGTGCGTATATGCCTACAATTAGATACAGTACAATATTTCATGAACATCCATGATCCATGTTATTCCAATAATTACCAACGAGTGGGTATGGAAGAAACTGGTTATACGATTAGTTTTCAGTTCTTATGTCCACGACCATCACATAACACTATTCAATTATTAACAATAGACTCGTTCAATGCTCTAACAATATGGTAAAAAATAAAAGTAAGTGAAACTTTTGTTTCTTTGCATGTACTTTCTCTATTGTTTAATAAAAATCTTTTGTTATGTATGGTAATTAGGTACAACTGGTACTACCATTTCGGGGAACGGTTTTATAATTATTCTGAAACACTGGCGCCAGTTCATTACCAAAGCCTGGAGCACAGGCGAAGAGTAGCCAGCTTGTCGTTGTTCTCTAGGATGCATTTTGGAGAGTGTGTACGGGATTGCATGATTTAATATTCCCCCATCTTCGTTCCATCATCAGACGACCCGTCGTACCGCGAGTATCCACTCTTACGTTGTTGACACCACTACAATTCGGACGAAGCATTTCGCCTCGTCTTTTATACAACGTAAATCGAGGGACTGGAACAATTTACCAGCGGCGGTATTTCATTCTGACTACAATTTAAGTGTCTTCAAGGCTAGAGTGAATAGGCTCTTAATAAACTAGTGCGCTTTACCATCAACGAATACATCACTGCTTACCGTTAGGCGGGATTGTGGTCTAGCGCTAGTTTATAATATGTAAAAAAAAATCTGTTGTTCACAAACTAAACTATATTTAAGTGCAGTGTATCTTTTTCTTTCTTTTCATGAAGAAAAGGACGGATGATAAAATATTAGTTTGGCCTACATGCTGCTTTTGCTTAAAAAAACTTAGTGAATAGGAAGGAAGACGGCAGTTGAGTGAGGTGATGCAATGTTAAACCCAACAACACGACCAACGATACTGCGCCAGAGGGAGACTGATCTGGAGACCCTCCACGACCAAACTCCCGACACAATAACATTTGGTGCTTCGTATCCAGCACACAACGCAACACAATTGCTCAGAGCCGTCCTCCGTACGGCTTCACCAAGCATCATGCCGGAACACGACGAATCGCTTGGCGGCAAGCCATAGACGGGAGTAATTCTTAGTGAGGAGTAACGCTTTTAAAAAATCTGACTACCAATAAAGCCAAGGGGTTTTACCCACTTATTGGATTGTGAAGATCAGATTGGTAGTCGCTCAAACAGAATGGATAAGGCGAGGCAGATGGGATGATAGAAGAATTAAAAAAAAAATATATATATATGTTACCTTTAAATACATAGCATCGCGTCCCTCAACTGCCGTCTTCCTTCCTATTCACTAAGTTTTTTTAAGTGAATAGGCTCAATAAACTAGCGCGCTTTACCATCAACAATTGCATCACTGCTTACCATCAGGCGGGATTACGGTCAAGCAGTAGTTTATTATTATTAAAAAAAACCCTTTAAATACACCATACAAATTACCTACAGATATAAATTATAAAGATTTATAGCGCGTGATATTCTTAATATCTTCAGGCTCAATACGCTGCAGATGTCATCAATATATTCTCATAAATGGCCGTTGTTCGTCGCTTAATAAGACTGATAGTTACCTACTCGTGAAAATCACGCTGTTGCCTCCTGATGTATTCCATGAGATACATTCATTTGAAAGAACAGTAATATTTCAGTTGATCAGTCATGTTTTTCTGCTGTTTTCTGTACCCTAATTGTGTGACATACTTAGTTGTCTGTTAGATCGTTCTTGGCGATAAGCCTGCCCATTATGTCACCCTTTGTAAAATCTTGCGCGTTTGCAACGATGCTGCGCCAGAAGGCGATTGATCTGGAGAGCCTCCACGACCAAACTCCCGACACATTTGGTACACATCGCAACAGAACTGCTCAGACCCGTCCTCCCTATGGTTTCACCAGACATTATGCAGGAATACGACGAACCGCTGATCAACTTGTGTGTTTATTGTTATTTAGTCACGAGCCCCTTCAGTTGCTTAACACATTAAATCAAAATCAGAATAATTTTAGAATCATCCATTCTTAAATATTTTCGAAAAGTTTATCTGCTGACCAACGTAAATCTATACTGATATATGAAGCTGAAGTGTTTGTTTGAACGCGCTAACCTCAGGAACTAGTGGTCCGATTTGAAAAGTTGTTTTTGCGTTGGATAGCCCATTAATCCAGGAAGGCTTTAGGCTATATAACTTCACGCTGCGACCAATACGAGCGGAGCATAACTAACTCCACGCGAACGAAGTCGCTGGCGGCCGCTAGTAAGACGATAAAAGTAGTTGAACTGTCAAAATGAAAGGCATTCTTCCTGTTAGGTATTACGCAATTTTCCCAATGATGTTACAATTGAAATACTGATCGTTTGGTCCTACACAACTGCTGCGTTGTGCGCTTGTTCAGTTCAACCATTTTTTTTTACGCTGATTGTGAATCTAGTGGATGATCGATGTTTTTGAGCGTATTGCTCCATATGTTCGAAAAATGTGTTTGTTCAGTAACGTTAACGTTATTGAAGTGTCAAAATGAAACACATTATTACTGCTGATAGTGTGTTACCCAATTACCTTGCTGCATCCAACACATTTTCAATTACAATCCGAATTTTTTGTAACTTATTGTTAATCCATGGCTTAAAAGGTTTGAAAAATTCGTCTGCTCAACAACGTAAATAAGGCGATGAACGAGGGTGGCCTGTTAAAATGAAATTCATTGCGATATTTTTTTTAAGCGTAACGCAATTATTCGCAGCACCCCAGATATTTTTGGTGTACTTCTGTTGCTCATCCATCCGCCTGACTGTTGGTCTGTCAACGTGCCTTCTAGAATTTCCCATATTAAACTATTGGTCTAAGCGTTCGGTGTCATTGTCATCATCGAAAAAAAATGCCCATTGTTATATCTTATCCCTCAGAAAGAATAACAAATACGTGACTTAGGTATAAAAACTTCAATATTCTTTAATATTCTATACAAATATGCCTGCGTAAATGTAATGACATTCCTTGCTAACTCGACACCCGACCAATTTTGGAAGTCTTCATTATCTGCCTTCATTTTCGAAACTAGAGGCTTTTATAATTTGTTGGTTAGTCGTTGTTGACCGTCTGCTAGTGCCTCCTACGATTGAAACTCGTTTGGTTCTGAGTCAATATTACAAAAAAGGATTGACGACGCCATATTTGTGCCATGGAAACGTAAATCAACACTGTCAAAGCTGTGTCTATTTGCATATCAGTTTGTCGTTCTAGATTGGTTTTATTTCAAACATAGGGACATATTGTTTTTTTTTTCTTTATTATTAATAACTGGTATTTTTCCTCTTCAATCTCGTATCCCATTGTATCGTATGACAGTTATGAATACTATAAAGCCTCTAGATTAAAGTATAAATAGTTACTTAAAACGTTCTTATAATGCTTAAATATAAAGCGTCTTATAGAGTCGTTCAATCATTAGGCTTTTGTACCACAATTTTTTGTTACGCTTGATTTAGGGTCTGCTAAAATACGTAGTTTGAATGAGTTCATGATCTAAAATTATTGAAAATTGTGTTGTATACAATTTAACAAAGAAATAACCTTGAACAGTCACATCCACCAATACGCACTGGAATTATTTGCGAAGTCTTGTGTTAATTTTAATAGTATTCAGCTAGTATGTTTGAGTTCTATGTGAATATTGACTAATGAGTTCAATATTCAATATTATACGATAGAAAAGAAAATACAAGATTTTGTAAATAAGTCCCCGTTTTTTATAGCAATGACGTATGAACTCCTCCGTCCTAAGCCTCTGTGAAAACTTGGAATGTTGACACTTATGATTCGAATTTTATCAAATGGCCTCGATATGGTCACGTTATGTTGAATACATGTGTCGAAAACATCGCTTATTTTTTAAAACTCGTTTAGCATTAAGTAATGATAAAGCGTCGGCTTAGCCGTTCGTTTTTTAAGCAAAGTTTATGAATAAGAGAGATAACTCAAGCTCACTTTTCAGTAAGGGCTAATTTTTTCTTCTTTTTTCCTTTTCAAGAATTTAACCCACCTTTACCTTCTTTTTAGCGGCCAAGTGAGGCGCCAGAATGTAGGCCGAGTGGAACACAACATACCATCGTCTTCTAGTCTAACTCGCTTGTATTATCCTTCCTCTTCTACACCATTCTGTTCTTTACGAGACAGCCTTTTGGTAGGAATTAATCACGTCTCGCCATCTTCGTCTCAGCTTGCTGTGATGGCTTCGGCAGTTCAGTGAAACCGAATCGGTAATTTTGTTAGCCCAGTTGCTATGCGACGCATTTCGGACTTACATATGTGGGAAGCCTATCCGGCCAAGTTCCACGTCAGTTTAGCGGCTTGATGAGCTTGATGGCTGAGTGATGCTCATGACCTTGAAACATAATGAATATTAATAACAACACCATGATTATATCGTGAATTCCTGTGGTTTAAACACATTCTTCAAACAATTTACATTTTTCCACAGCAAATGCAGTGTAGGCATTGATTATAATGTTATATTTTCTCATAACTCCATATTTTTGCATTTAATACATGATACATAATTATGTTTACGTCAATCTGTTTCTAAGAAGTTTTTATCATTTTATGATTGGCTTATGTTTTATCTCGACACTAATTAGGTTAAAACGGTTTTAAGTAGTTCCCCTTTTGAAGTAAATACTGTCGTTAAATATTATTATCATTCGATATTTAGATAATAGGTTCCAAAAATGGTCATGGAAAATATCGTAAGAAAATCTGACCTAGCACCAAAAAAAATCAAAACGCGGGCCCACTGCGGTTTGGTAGATGGTTGTGTGAAATCTTGCAGTCCACTCCCTCTCGGAGAAAGATTATTCAGTTTTATCTCGACCTATTTTTTATCTCGTCTGTAATTCTCTATGACCACAATGAACGAAACTGCAACAAATCAACGCGAGAACGGCGAGTTTTACTAAGAAATAGAATAAGGTGAAATGAGTGTATTACGCACCCTAATTGCGTAATTCACTAAATTTGAAACATTTTGAGCCCCATTGCAAATCCATTCCTTTATACAGCGTTATTTTTAGTTTATGCGAAACCTTAATATAGTTTGTTCAGAATAAGCAACTGAATCAATTCCAATCATTTTTACATCATGATATATGTTTTCATAAATGCATTTAGAAATTATTACAGTATGGTTACTGCTCAGTAACCATACTGTAATAGTCTGCGTAGCGCGCTCGTGCTACGCAGACTACGCGTGCCAATGCTCGCTCAGCTGACGCCACAGGTTAATGTACCCGACTCGCCCGTCCAAACGGAGCGTGGATCATATTTTTGTTGGGACCACCAAGTAGGATAACAAGCTCATAACTTCGTGGTTTATCATGATATCTTTTTGACATTTTGTACATAGATTCTTTACTTAAATATACTGGACACGTGTTTCGGGTATCGCATAAACAAAAAATAATTTTGTATATTACAAAAGTTTGTTTGCTCTGCAACGTAAACAACGCAATGACTATCATTGAACTCTCAACATAATAAAACCCATTTCTAATGATAATTTGTTACGCAATTACCCTGCTGATTTAACCAGGAGATTATTACACATACCTACTAGTGAAGTTTTTTTTTCTTACTCCTCCGCTATTCTTTTCTGATTAATTTCGTTGCGGGACCCAAGACAGTTGAATCGTTTCTCCGGGACTCGTCGAGCTTCATTGCTCGGCGTTTTTCTGGCGGTCTCCACTGTTGATTCTGGCTTTCAAGAAATGCAGTGGGTGGGAAAAAGTGTGGCGGGTTTTGTCCCAAAAAAAAAAAACCCACTAGTGAAACCGGTAAACCCAAAGAACAGATAATGTTCCTATACACAATTTGTTTGTTTCTCTATTTGGGCTTTAAGACCACATCAATATGATAACAATGCGCAGACTCATTAAAAAAAAGCTTATCTGAATTTCATCCGTGGATGAAATATTTTGAGAATGACTAGTCGTCTCCCAAGTTGGGATTTCTCAGTCTAGAGTTATTGGCAATAATATGCTCGTCACTGTTACATGAAACTAACTGGCAAAAAGTGGAGTGGACGTGGAGGCCCCGGGTTCGATCCCCGGCCAAGTCATGATGGAAAACGATCTTTTCCTGAATGGCCTGGGTCTTGGATGTTTATCTATATACATGTATCTATTATAAATATAGTATCGTTGAGTTAGTATCCCATAACACAAGCCTCGAACTTACTTTGGGGCTAGCTCAATCTGTGGGATTTGTCCGTATATATTTATTTATGTTTTATAATAGTAAAGAGAGCATGGAGTGACCTTTTTTTTAAAAAAATTAAAAATCCTCATGATCCTCCGCTCAGGGACGCGGAGGGGTGTGCCGGACTCTTACCAGCTAAAAAAACTACTTATGCGTTCGTCATCTGCCTTTCCGGGGTACCGGGTCCTCCCAATTCTACGGTACCCTCGGCAGGCCTTGACCCGTCGTCGCGAGTTCGACGGGTCTCTTCTCGCGCGAGCAGCTCTCAGAGGCTGCTCTCCTCATTTGAATTGCGTGTGTAAAAAAATAAATATCTTTTCGAATGCTAATAATTTAATTTGTAATAAACTAATCAATAATTTCAAAATAACTGTAGTAACTGAACTAACAGGTTTGAATAAAAGGAACATTTGTGGGTTTTAGTCAGTAAAAGTCTGACATGCCACGTCACAGAGTGGGAGAGGTCATTTGATGATTTCCCACCCAAAAGTGTCCAGTTTCGGGTAGCATGATGGCGTCCGTACATTATTTTCTAACAACGCAATATTCTAACCCATATTTTGTCCACTGCCGGAAAAGGCATTCCGACTTATCAAGTTGTAAGGCCCTTTTTAGCCGACTCCTAGCTATATCTCTGCAATCCCTGTCCAATCTTCACAAAACCGCCATATTACCTACCACAGATAAAAATACATCATAGATAATTAGAAACCTCAAACCTAAAGGAAATAATTATACAAAATTACGTCCCGCCAACTTGATTTTGTTAGGTACCTCGTGACGTCATAGCAGTAAAGGCTTTAGCTAAAGATTGCCGATGAATTATGTCACCTGCATTCAAGGCTGTGTGGGTGTGTCTTTCTCGTCACAGATACATAATTATTAAATGCGTAGTTGTAATAAAATAGCAGAGTTTTGTATCTGTGAGAGAATGTATGATGGCTTCTTTCTTGTTTTTAGAGGATAAACTTCATGTATAAATTATCCCTTATTTGACTCAAGAGCCCTTTTATGATGCATGTAAATAATAATACAAAATATTTAATATGCAAGAGACTAAATTATCTTGAAACCCTCAAGCTTTTTTAACTTGACCGTGATCCCACCTGATTGCTATTAACCAGTGCTGCAATCGTTGATGGTAAAGGGTTTATAATGTTAACTACAACGTTATGTTCAGTTTTTGCAGAATAATGCATTAGGAACTATTACATAAATAAAATAAAAAAGTATAATCATTAAATCTAGATTAATGATCTTATAACTAAAGCGTTGGGACAAATCATCATTATTTTCATTTTAAAAACTACTCGTAAGTGTTATCATTAACTGTGTCATTACAGAAACGCTTAAAAGCTTTATACATTTTATTTAATTATGTTTCAAATTGTTGTTGTGCAATTGTTGTGGTTGTTTGTTGTGCAGCAATTTATTAATTTTTTTATACCAAACATAAATAAGGTGGTCCTTCGGATACTCAGAAGGACCAGCTTATTTATGTTATGTTAATATATAAACTAATCAATACATCAAAATCAAACTATAAAGCCATGCATTCATTAGTAAACATTTGTTGATAAACTGTTTATGACTAGCGTTAAACAAGTTTACAATAAACACATGTTTCTGAAACATGACCGTCCACACTTGTCAGTTGTTCACAGGATGTCGCCCGAGGAGGTAGTGATGCTCTCTGCTGCTTTACATAATAATTCACAAGAGCATTAATCTAAAAAAAAAGAAGGCGGTGAATGCGAAACTATTTGCTGAATAGAAGTTATGTATTTAATGACCTCCGCAGATTTAATGGGTTATTTCAGAACTTATCTGATGATCCAGACGTTGTTGCACCACAATAAAAATTGCAGCGATTCAAATCACTGCCATTTGCTTTTAATCACTCCCTCGGAACCGCTTCCAGTCCTTTTTAATGGTTGATTTTTTTTCTTTTCACGTTTTAATTGTGTGTCACACTTCTTTTTGCAATATATGCAATTCTGCAGCAGTGTCGGTCTAAGCATCATTCTTTTTTAATTTATCTTTATCTGACGCGTCCCAAAGAATACTACGTTGGTGATAAAGCTCTATGAGTATCGAAAGGACAATGCCAAGTCTCCATAGTAACTTTGGCTCAATATGAATTTGTTGTGTGCAGTGAACATTCTTACGTTTTTTTGTGTGGTTTAATGTCAAAAGTATGTTTGTGATTTCCATTTTAAAATTGAACTTGTAAGAAAGAAGTTATTCAGACATTTTAAATTGGAGGTTATGCATTTCTACGCAGAGAAAATTAATGAACAAATAAACTGATGAATAATTTTATTCTTTTTTACCATAATCATTCATTATCATCATCATCAATTTCATTATCAATTCATCAAGAAACTGTGCAGGGGGTTCAATATTGTTTTGGTGTCGAGCCCACCCTAAATACCATAAAATGGTCATAATGTGGGAACAGCATCCCACAGTTCGTTTGCCTACCTTACAATTACAATAATATTGACTTATTGCCTCTCTCCCATTTAAATTATTATCAATCAAAACGTACACAAAATATTCTTTTCTTCTTATATGGCGACTTTGAATTTTCGCTCTTAAAAGCCAAGAGCTTTGAGAGAGAGACAATTGTTCTCTTAGATTATTGATTGATAACTCCCTGCACACTTCTATCTTAATCGGCAATTAAAACGAATGTGCTCACCATAATAAGATCGAGCCTGACGGAGTTGGTAGGTACCACAAGCTATCAAATTCAAATCGTGAAAATCTAGCTGGTGAAACTCAGTGACATTGCTGTTATTAACATTTATATTTGAGAACTTTTCCCTTCTATTATAATTATTTTGTATAATAAACTCACTTAAAGTATTATTTTGGAACATTTTTTGTTGAATGATTTCTAATATCTGGGCAGCATCAAACCTGTATGTGAGCAGTGGTCGAAATCTATTAATTAGGGCAGCAGCTATAGAAAAGTCAATCATGACATGTGATGAAGCTCTGTTGTTGAACTCTTGTTGAAATATTTTAAACTGTTGCTTAAAAATCCCATTCACAACTTCAATCACCCATCTGCAGATATTAACAGCCCTAGTGTAGTGTGCTGGCGTTGATACAACAGAGGCTGTAGAAGGTTGATAAATATTTGGTGATATGGGGTGTTTAAGTTTCGTTGAACAGAACGGTAACTTTTTTGCCAACATGGGTGACAGATCTTATCTGTTGATCTAAGCTGTAACAAAAACAAAAATATATTATTGCAATCAGCATAAAACATCAACCAGCAGCAACACATAAAATCATTGAAGGATATTGCTTACCTGTAGTGATGCGATCTGTTGCTATATCAAGCATCTGATAGCGTATTCTCTTCCTGAACGAGACCATACAATGAATGACCGCAACCAATATAAAGATTTCAATGCACAATATATTCATTTGGGGCACTGCTGCTTGTTGGATTGCTTATTTGTTCAGTTAATAACTAATAACCAACAGTAATGGCACACAACACTGTTATTTGGAATCTAAAACAAACAAAATACAGTTATGTTACAATTCAACATTTAGATCAGCTAAAATAGTGTACATTCTGTTAATATGAATCGTACTTTACCTCAGATAATGAAATCCATTCCCGTAACAATGAACAATTAAGTATCGTCAGATTCAACTAAGTCACGTTGCATTCGGAAGTTCGGAACACATATTTTATATCACAATTAACACAACGTAGTTGATCGGATATTGTCACAAAATGTGTGGTGGTATGAATATACCTAACACAATAAATCTGTAACTTAACGCAAACACAGAGGGGTTCGAAAAACAAACAAGCGAACAGTACCTATACTCCGACAACAATACAAGATGTGTCAATGTCAGTTTAGACACGCGTGCAGGGTTGCTATTAGAAGACGATTATGTTATCGATCGCAGATGGAAAATCGATTTTTTTAATTTCGTTTTTTTATAATAATCTATGAAACTATTAACTGTAAAATAGGACGAACGTATTAATTAAGAAAATATAAATAAGAAAAAAGAATATTGAGGCGGTAAATATAAGTAAAGAGTATATTTTTTATTTCAAACTATCTAAACAATAAAAAATATTTTTACAATACAATTATCGATTACAGTAGCAGGATTTTATTTATTTAGAGTTATCGATTACAGTAACAAGATTGGCAACATTTTTGGTATTCAAATCTTGAATTCAATTAAATTAATTACTTATTTAAATGATTTTTTATTGGACACGTTTCCGTAAAGTACAAAATATGTTTTTTTAAGTTTGTAGTTTATATTTAAATTGTTGGGAGTAAGAACTTAGTGAAAACGTGAGTGTAATTTTAAAAGTTGTGTAGGCCGAAAGTTGGCATTCTCCTTTGGTTGTTGGACCACACTACCTCCATGTTTTTAAACTCGCGCAAAACACGTCCACATCAGTTGACTTTTGTTTATAAACTAGATGTTTCCTCTTGTTTTCTCATCATAGACAATGTTTCATCACCTATGTTTATGAACTGTTTATAAATTGTTTACAGAGATGATGAAACATTATGATACATTTTTTATGAACAGTTTATAAACAGTGTTTATTAACAAATGTTTACTAATGAATACATGGCTTTACTGCAATAGTTAGTTGCTATTAAACAATTAGTAATTTTACGGCTTGAAGACTATTTACAGTCAGGTCTTACGCTACTCATTCAATAAGATTTTCTTGATATTTTCCATTAGCAGACATGCAGGAATTTCAACGTTTGTTTCTATACAAAGCCACAGTTTATGGCAGACATTGAGTCATAGTCTGTATACAATTCGTATAATATAATCTATTCACTTACATGATTGTTACTTTTGACTGTGTTGATTTTCATAAACTTGAAAATATGTAAATTGTGTACACTACTTACACTTATTTTTAAAATAATTAACTATTTATCCACATTAAACACAAAAAGTAACAATTAAATGTTCCCAATTGCCTTAACGATAAACTAAACTATGGCGTCACAAAATTCAAATATTATAAATTGTTATAGAAAAAAAAAAACGTCATGATCTAGTCGAGAGAAATGAGGAAGAACTTAGCATATTCCAAATAATTAACATACAAACGCATTATCATAAAATTTTCCTTCGGCTTCAGCATTTACTAAAGACATCCGGTAATTAATATTGTAGTTAATTACACTTAATCATAAAATAACTCATATTCCGAACGTCAAAGTTTGATGCTGCCTTTTCAGGGATTCCTCAAGGATGTCCTTCGCCTGCTATGACGAAAACATCCATCCTGTGTAGAATTTTTAACAAATTTAGGTAGTAATTATAATAAAATGTCATTATGGTTACTACCACGGCTGCCCAGCCCTATGCTATTGTCATTACTGAATTATATAAATCCATGCCACCGTGGAGATCCTTGGGGTAGGCCAATGTCCAGCAGTGGACGTCTTTCGGCTGAAATGAAGATGATGATGCCACCTTGGGAACCCCGCTTGGCTTGTTTCATGTACAGACATGTCAGCAGATCTCCTTATTAGACAGATTTCCTTATTAGACTTTCAACTTTATCTCTAAAGCATTAAGGTTCAAGGTTGATTGGGTATATCTGACAGTTTAGGGTAGCTTGACCTGCTGTCGTCCGTACAACCGTTACCTTTCGTAACTGAACTTGATCGTCAGGCATATTAAATTGGAACAGCAATTCTTTCAAGCAATATATTTAATGGTCATTATAAGTGGATAATTTCAGTAGTTTTCGTCATCTAAAATCAATCTCAACAGTCTTGATAGTGAATATTGGTCTGTACTTATTTATTTATTATTATTTTATTTTATTTTTACATTTTAAGGAAACTTACAGCTAGCATATATACAGATAGAATATAATTAGTGAAAGAAGGCCAATTAAAAGTTTCCACAGATAACATCAGGTTAGCACAAGAGACAGTAACAGGTACAGCACAGGACATGAAAGTGAAATTAAGAACAAGTAAGCACTCTGAGAGTATTTAGTAAAACTTAAATTTTTTAGTAATTAACAAAGAAGCTATCACAAAGTATTTTTTTTACTTTAGGAACACTGGTGGAGAACAAATCGAGATCATTAACCCTCCGGCACAACAAATTATATGCTCTGCTAGCTCTTATCATATAAGAGTTTTGTCGGTATACGCATCGCACAGAGGGAACATACAGAGGCTGGTGATTCCTTAAAGTGAAGGATGGAACACGCAGACCAATTTTGCTCAACAATTCAGAACAGTCGATTGAGCCATTAGCTATATTGAACAGAAATACCATGTCGGCAATTTTTCTCCGCTCAATCAGTGGAAGAACGTGAAACTTTCTGCAACGGTTGTTGTAATTCGGCAAATAAGTTCTGGATCTAAACTGAATGCACCTCAAAAATTTCCTTTGGATACTTTCGATGCGATTGACGTAAGTATCGTAGATAGGATTCCATACTGGTGAGCAGTATTCGAGATGACTGCGCACAAAAGCACAGTACAGAATTTTTTTTTTATTCTTCTGGATGGGAAATCATCAAATTACCTCTCGCTTTGAGCGGAGCGGAAGGGTGTGTCCTTCACTTGCCTGTCCGCCAGGGACACGGTTCCTTTTTTAACCCACCCGCAACCCTGACCCAGGAGGCGTCAGTCTTCGTAGACCACGTCACGATGTGCTGACATCTCTTTGAGGCGCGTGTGATCACAATGTGCCTTTGAACCGGGCCTAGTCCTTACCGGACGCAAGCACCACTGTAGGTATTCCTTGATAGAAATCGATAAAATATTCAGCCTGTTGCTAGGATCTACAATAGAATAGAATACTCTTTATTATGTACACCATATAAATTACAGAACATGAATATAAAGATTTTACAAACTGTGACAATGGGCGTTCTTATCGCTAAGAGCGATCTTTTACAGACAAACTTTGAATAGAATACCAAGTGGAAGAAGAGAGAAACAATGTAGGTAGTCTACGATGTACTATTAACATAGATTACATAATAAATCTATTTAAATAAATATATACATACATCCTAATAATAAACGTCATACAATAACATATGAAATAAAATGAAGTGTAAAGAAAGAGAAACTTCTTTTTAAAGTTTCTCAAAGGATTATAGTAATTAATTAGCAGTTTGAAAGCAGCAGAAGCCAGGTTGGGAAAGCTAGCAGAAACATTTTAAAAATTTCACTTCATATATTGCTCGGGACTTATCATCATCGTCCTTTTGACTCATGATGTCCCTGTGTGACTCTCAGGTCTTGACCGCAATGTTTTGTAAGTCGTCCTCTGGAGTGCTTCCTGTTATACGATATTTAATGTAGTTCTTCATTTCTTACTCTTTTTACTACTTGTATTATTATAATATCATGACCTGTATAAGAACTATATAAGAGTATACATGACAGCGTAGCCACAGAAACCTTATAAATGGCCTTGCAACCCTACTAGGCATGTATAGGTGTCACATTGTCTGTGTCACATAGTAGTTTTTTCTGACATTGTCGGAGGTCGCTATGATTGTAGGGTATTTCTTAATTATGTAAGTATATTACACACACAGTTAGTTGTAGTGTTAACAGCCTTGGATTATACGGTTCTAGATTCTAGATAGAACAAGCGAATATCTTTGTAATTACTTACATAACTTGGTATCTTGCATGTCATTTTGTTGGATGTAAGGACAGAAAATAGCCATAAACAAGTGACCTTCGAGAAACCAAACCTCAGTTGGAATGAATTGATGATTTAAAAACGTTTTGGTTACAGTAGTTCCGCCATCCTAGGTGTAGAGAGTAACCGATTTTTTGTAAATCTAATTATATGGAAACTAATCGCAGTCTTTCATAATTTTACCGACATAACTCCAGCGCACCTGTGTTCATTCATAAAAACCAAAACTTACATCACACATACATTATTCAAAGCTTAGTCAGTCCTCGGAAACCCGAGATATATGTACCCACTACATAAAACATAAGCAATGAATGCATAAAAGACAATTTTTACAAGAAATCCAAGTTTATACAGAAATGCAAACGTTAAGTCATGTATTTGCGCTCAAGGTCCCTCGAATCACGTCCGCTTAGACCTTGCTGTCGCCTTGTCGTAGTAAGCAGGCTTTAGGCTAAATACCTAGTGCCTAGATCATACCTAGATATGTTCCTATATCTAGATATAGAAACAAATCTAGGTATGAGTAGGTTTTCGATGACTGAAAATAAATGGGATTGCTGGGATTTAGGTAGCATGAGCATAACTGCCTATTATATTACCAATACTTGGATACCAGCCTTCACACCGAGAGACTGTACTCTATTAAGCGGAGCTTTTCTTGGGGAAACCTCCAAAAGGCGCCTGGTCTTTGAGGATAGAACCAGAAAATGTGGGATTAATTTCCTTACTAAAACCACACCACTCCGGGTTGGGTTGGTTTATAAATTATCTTCTAGCAGATGCAAGTAATTAACATACTACTGTATATGATGTATGACAAATAACTCAGATTTTCTAATAGATAAAAGATAAATCTTGTACACCTAGACGTGTGTTTTCTCAGATCGCCTACCAGGAAAATAGAGGGTAATTATGTAACTTGATACTATTACATATTGTGCAAACAGATGACACTATTAATATTAAATAGTAAGGAACTATTCTACTTAACTACTTATCATATTATCTTAGCGGGATAGGAACAAAATCTATTATAAATAAACTAGATAGTTCTCACTTACTTGTTAGTCCTTTAAGTTAGGCACCAACTACATAGATTAGCTGTTAAAAGTTGAAGCAGGTCCTGGATTTGGAAAGCATCTTTACAATTAGTTAGGGCAAGCGTGAGAAATGGTTTTCACGACTTTCAACCCATGTCCCAATTCCAATCAATTATGTTTTTTCTCGATTAAAGGGTTCATCCAATAGTAAAAGTTCATTATGAACAATATTTTTCTGGCTGAAAAAAATGTGCCAAACAAGAGACACTTTTATATTACATTAATAGAAGCCATCACTGTAACAACTTGGTTATTTAAAATTACTCATTCATAATAACTAGATCATTCAAGATCTATGAAATAGAAACTGTGTCTAGGTGAAGGGCTGAAGGTCGTACGGAAGGCGAGACGTTGCGATTAACTTTTATGATAATAACATGTGTCGGCACCTTAATAGTGCGGACATAATTGATTATATCTTCTAAATAGGTTACAACAGGATTCTCTATAGACGACTCATTTCTTATTTTATCAAGTGGTACTAGTTGACAGGTCAATGCTGTCCTCCCGTACCCAATGCGATTTTACAACATACATGCTTTTTTATAATTATAAGCTAGTGCTTGCCGGAATCCCGCCTGATAGCATGCAATGATGCAATCGTTGATGGTAAAACGAGGTAGTTTATTAAGAGCCTATTCACTCAGAAAAACTGAGTGTTTAGGAAGGAAGACGGCAGTTGAGCGAGGTTATGCAATGTTAAACTCAACAACAAGACCAACGATGCTGCGCCAGAGGGAGATTGATTTGGAGACCCTTCACCACCAAACTCCCAGCACAACAACATTTGGTATAACATCGCAACATAACTGCATCAAAGATATCATGTCGGAACACGACGAAATCGCTTGACAGTAATGTCTGGTAGGTGGTAACTTCTGCCGGCAGCCAATGTTATGGCCGATAATGCTCCAGAGTGACTTATGCATACAAAATTTAGCCTGTACAAAACATAATTCGTATTGAAAGACTATAATCTATTGCAATCGATTGGTTATACTCTACAACACCATGTTAAATATCTACTAAAGTTACATAAACTTTCCGCTTCCTACATTTTCACTTTAGATTAATAAAACAATTCATAAATTGTCTATAAACAGGAAGTGTCTAGCCCCTATCCCAACCGGAACAAACAACTGGCCAATTATTCTATATGATTGTTGTTATAACTGTGCCAATTAATCAATTTGAAACGTGATTTTAATCTTTATTTGCCCTTAGGGCTCTTTGTTTCTCTCCAACAAGTCTGAGGTGAAAAGCAAAAAGGACCGTTTAAGGACGGTAAATTCGCCCTTACGTTCCGCCCAAAGCAAGAGAAGTCATTTTATGATTTCCAATGAAAAAAAAAGGCAGGAAACCGAAAACTAAGATTTAGTTTTTTATATAAAAAAATCAACAACCGGTTATTACGTAACATATTAACAGTGGTTTTCCTATTGACAGTTCAACAACATTTATTGCGCTACTTGCGTTGTTGAGCAGACAATTTTTTCGAACATATGAAGCATTGGATCAGCAATATCCTTCAAAATGATTTGAATGAAAATGTCTTACGCAATTAGGGTTCAAATTGCTAGTCAAGCTAAAGTTAATTACCTACATAACATCGTATTAGCATCAACTACTTCCTACACGTAACAGCGGCACACAATACTGATGCAACTGCATTCACATTATTAATTACCGTTCCTTGTATCTCACACGCCAAGTTTGTGTCACAGAGGATAAGCAGTAATTCAGTTTATCGCGGATCTGGTACAGTTGAGGTCGCTGGAGAAACAGTCCCTAAATTGCTCTGAGAAAGAAAGCATTGAAGTGGGAGTCGGTGGTGCAGCGAATGTACAACAGTGGGATTTTAGTTGTTAGGAGTGCGACATAACCCTCCGTTATGGCCAAACGGAGGGAATCCATGAAGATATACGAAAAAAAAGCGGTTGTCTGTAAAGTCACTTCACTGATGAAAATTGAACGTGACAACGTCATAAGAAAATACTGATGTAATGGTGTATCACTCTCCCTTCTCTTATAGTTATAAACTTTGCTCAAAACGATGTGACCTTTCTCTTATTTGGGTGGATGAGTGTCTTTCTTTCCGTGGTGTCACTTTACCCCTAACATTTATTTTTAAATTTTTTTCGTTTCATAAAGCTGATTCACAAATTTCCTGAGATTGAAGTACCTTAAATTTTCATCTCATTAATTTCAGACAATGGTTTAATTGTTGCTTTATTACCTCATGTGCAACATACTGCTAACTGTGGTAACACGACCAGTTGGGTAAGAGATCCTATTGTTAGGGTTTTCATAACACCTATTGTCTAGCGTTTCAAATGTTTTATCTTGTGTTCGTAAGTTTGAATTAGCTGTAGAATGTTTATGGAGTTATGGCGAAAATCTGGCTTGGTTTACGTGTAAGACAAAATTCGCATTGCCAATCGCAGATTTGGTAACATATTATAATTCCAACTTTTTGTATATAACGCCATTTTCAAGTCGAGCATCTGTCGAATGAGGAAAAGGGTGTGGATGTTCCTCTTAATCACACGTTCAAAATTTTGTTTCAGTACGATTAGTGTAAGTGCTTACCGGTTCGGGCAAATGCTTTGGAAAGCAATACTCTGAGTAGAATAAAATCGAACTTTCTTCATCCTCTTTTCAAGACAGTATTACATATGCTTCTGATATGTCCCTAGAAGATTATTTAAACAAATAAGCGGTTGATAATTTTTGTTAATTGCCTTTGTTTTGCCTAAAGCAAGCCACCTTGCACCCGTTTTTCCTATCTAAGCATATTCTCATTATTTAACAGTAAAGCTGACATAACAAAGTACCTATGTTATACCTTAAAGGAAACAGATTCGTCGTGCGTGATTATCGTACTAATTCTGAAACTGGTACAAAAAATGTGTGCAATTTCAATCGTAAATTCTTGCATTATACGACCTTGCTTGCTTATGGAATACCAAACAGGTCGTCGGTACTATTCAAGTTACGTTAACACTGATGCTTTATCGTCTTTTGGTCGACTTGGTTCGCTTTAATTACTCTGTATTTTACAATAATTATACTCCTCTAGAGCCGATCAATTCTGTAAATATCGAAGTGAACTTAGAGCGAGCTATCAATAGTTTCAATTTCTAGCATCATCGCCTAAGTTTGCACGATTATATAATCGCACTGCAGACCTACTTAGTTTTCATAGATCGCGTCTTGATAAATACTCTCAAAGGAATTATATTTACATAATGACTACAAGATGGAGCTGATAGGATCCGATATATTCAATTTGTATTCAGCCTCAGCGTTCCGCATATGGCTGGGGATAGTGTTTTGACGCAGCCGGGAGGGGAGACACCTATGTTTAGCCACTATTATGCTTTCACAGTCTATGGACTTCGATAGGCCTAGGTTGATGTATTGATTGAACCTTAGGACTCGATAGACACGGTGTTATTGGCACTCGGCAGTGAGGACTAACGATTCTTAACTTATAAGGTAATGAATGTAGGTACGTTACAACAGTTTTGTAACAATGGTTTTTTTTTTAGAATTCAGAGTGCGTACAGTTGCTATAAAAATTTAGACCCTGACCAAATTAGGCGAAGTTGCAGCATATGATAAAAAGATGTGAAACAGACTAGATTATTTCGTTGTGGGTATATCTTTTGTTAAGTTTAAGATTCGCATAGACCTATTTTGTATTCTGTTATCATCCTTTCCATTTTTCTTGTATCTGCGTTTAGAATTGGATATTTTTTTGCATGCAAATTGTCTAAACGTGTTCTTACTTTGTATATTATGTCCGTCTGGATTAAGAATGAGTTAGCTGTATGGTCTTCGGACTTAAGAAACACCTTGCTTGTCAACGGTTCTTACTGTCGAGTGATATCTTGATGACTCAAATACTGAATTTAAGTAACCTTTACATTGCTTTATTTAACTTTACTTCGTTGTCAAAGTGACTCGTTGTTAGCATTAAGCCAATAAGTACTGATTGTCTTGTCGCATCATTACCAGAATGACCGACATTAGTTAACAACAGACTTATAATAAACTCAATAATCATCTTCGTAATAACTTTGACCATTATATTGCCTAATCGGTCGCTCGACTCTGATATTATTTTAATAGGAACAATTATCATGTCTTTCAAGACAATAGTTTTTGTTTATTGCTTAATCTTCTGAGCTAAAGCGTTCTAATTCTTAGCTTGACCTCTAAAATTGTGAGTTAACGTCATGATCACTAACTGTAAATATTACTAAATCTATGCAATGCTATCGGGAAGCTAGCATCATTAAAGATATTCAATGAAATTATTGTTATTTTGGAAGATTTTTTCGTCCATGAAGAAGCTTCCTATCATGCAGTAAAATTTCGGAGTCTTGATCTATGCCCGTTTTGTAGCAATAAGCTTGCCCCTAATGACATTTGACTTAAAAACATACCTAAGTGACAAAATGTGAGTAGTTGTACCTACTATAGGTCCCTCTGCTCAACCCTTCGCTTCCTTCGTCCTTCTTCCTCAAGCTTTCGTTCTTCTAATGTAATATGTTCTTTCAATAACTACTATCGAATTTCTCGTTAGTGGACATATCTCTACTCTTTTTAGCGGACGAACTCCACGGCCTTCTGTTAATCGAATGTACCATTTCCAACTGGTAATTTCACTGGAGCTAAGTCAAGCGGTTTTTTTTGTTTACGTTCAGTGTACTACCTAAATCAATGGAGTATAAATTAATAGAAAACCTAAGCCTAAATCATTCATTACTGTAGACTTTCCGGCCAGAGCCTTTATTATTTCACCATTGATGTGGCTGATGACAACAGACACTATGACTCTGTCAGCCATTAGTCTTTTTACCATTATTTTACATCTGATAATATCAAGTTAACAGCAACCTTATTGTTACGGGATTTAAGATCACTTTGATTTTGCCAGATTTGTTAATGCAGCAAACCAAGGATGATAATAAGAATGAGAATAAATTTCATTGTGATTATGTGCAAAATCACAGGTAAAATAGCTGCGAGAGACGTGTACATACTCATTCGATTTTTGGCAACTGTGTAGCTCCTGTCAAAATATTTGGCACCTTTTACGCAAGACCATTTTTTCATGCTATCTACTGACGAACACTGGGATTTATTTTTAACTGGACTGTCTATTACATTCTAGCAATGTTAATTTCGGCCACGGCACTTAAGAACTTATAAACCTTAATAAGTAAAAATTCCCATGACAATTGATTCGCCAAGGTCCAAATCATATTAAAAGTATCTCGCAAACAAAAAGTTTACCATGAAATGAATTATTCGCTTATTTAACCTTTTTGGTATAGCTGTCGCCCTCAGAGTAGAGTTTTTCGCGGATATTAACAGTACTTGAGTGGTTTACTTACTACTTAATACTGTAGAATCTGGCGGAGTGAACAGAACCGTTCAAACGATCATTAGAATTAAATTGCAAGCCGTAGATGTCATGAGAAGAGGCTTTTGTACAGCAGTGGGATAATACAGGCCAACAGTAACAACAACCATGTTTTATACTTGTCTGAGCTAAACAAGATTTACATTTAGACATTTATTAATGGAGTTTGTGACATTAGGACGACCTACCTTGACCTAATGACAAGGTAATGTGTAAAAATTACTTTGGCTAAAAAATGTCAAACAATTGTATATAAAAATAAATGAAGGAGTCCAACTCTAACAAGGTATATTTCTTTCTTTAATTCCAGGAGTCACTAGCAGAATGGGAGAGAGGCATCACAGGTGTAACAGACGTCCAGGTGCCTCCACAAGCAGGGGCGTTAAGCCGCAAGTGGAGCGCGAGGACAGCTGCGCATGTGCAAGACACCGCCACTGATCAAGCTGCCCCCGTTAACAACAGTACTGATGCTTGCAAGCTGCTCCTTGTAAGTACCCCATACTTGTATATCTATACCAAAAAAATCCACAATCAACCCTTGTTCACAACCCAATGCTTCTGATAGATTCTTCTGTACTGAGCGATTCTGCTTTTCCTCTATTAGCATAATATCTCAAACTTAGGGTACTTTTTCTTTGAATTGTATGGACTTGCAAATTATATTACATGAGGTTTCTTTTCTGCTTTACTAATATTTTTAATGCAAGCTTTTCTTCATGTCAGTAATTAGTTCGAACCCCATCATTAAAATTACTCACTACAAGGGAATTAACGTCTCAAACAATCTCTTTCCGTTATCTTTTCAAACTCACTTGGGATCCTTCTTATCGTTTTACTAATCATATTTGAATTATTTAATTAGGTGTAATACCTATATGTCGCAACTACTGGTTAAACTGTAGGCCTAGTATGAGTTTTCAATACGAAACTCGTTCGATCGTATCGAGCGCGTTTGGCGCTCTCATTGGTTGGGAGTTCTTACGACCTTGAAGCGGGCCAATCGCTGAGTCAAACGCGCTCGATACGATCGAACGAGTTTCGTATTGAAAACTCATACTAGGCCTACTGGCCATTTAGTAACCGCCTAACCATTGTAAATAGGGCTCATTCCGCTTCACTTTCTCAACTCTCATTCATAATCTCTCAACTCATTATTAAATGAGTAGAGAACATCATTTACGCCGTTAGTTAAATGGCTGACATTAAGTTAAGATCAATCCCGTTAATCATGAGATAATTGAATGATTATCATTTAGGCCATTAGTTAAACGTTTGACGTTTAGCTAAAATGCTAATTAATGGGTTTAATTACTGTATATATATAATTACTAAAGTTAATCCATTTAACTAACGGCCTAAATGATAATCATTCAATTATTTGAAGATTTTGCGAATATAAAACAACAGTATCAAGGGAAAGAAGTGTATTCTCACAGGACCCAGTGTGTCGTGATGGTCCCTGAGCGTCTAGTTTTATACGTGGTGGTACAATTATTGTAATACAAGAATATTCGGGTTAATTGAAGTCAAATGACTCCAATTATATCTGCAAGTACTATATTGTTGTTTTCTGGCGGACTAAGGGACTCGTTGGGATTTGGGAATAGAGCCAACGCGTGTGGTTTATAAAAACCTATTCTGTGTTTTTGCATTATACTTCTTCATCGTCTTTTTACTAAGGCGAAGAGGTGTCTAAAAGCTGTCTTCTCGGTAAGCAAGTATATTTACAATTGTCTCTAAAAATACAATAGTTTAAAAAGTGTATACATTGGCGAATAATGTATTTTATGTGTTAGGATTCTGTAACTAATGTATACGATACAAAATAACATACTCTCTCTTTCCTTCAATACACCGGCTTTTTACACGATATTCGTTTAAATTTCATTTGCGCTATGTTATAATCTGTGGCCCCGGCAAATAACCTCTGTGCTACAACTCTTTAAGTCAACTTGCTTCAAGGTGCTGTTTTAGAAAATTATAAATTAATGAATAAGTACATTCAAGCGCTAAATGAAATTAAAATATGCCCATTAATCGAACACGCAAAAACGTGTACGTGTGAATTAATGTCGTCATTAAATCACCATGCTGAATACAGATGAATAGACCATCTGCTTTTTTTTAAGTCAATTTAAATTATGATGGAAACTTACTTATTCAACTTATTGTACTCGCATGCTTTCAAAGACATATTATTCTCAATCAAATTATTTTTACTATTTGCAGTATATCGGAGACGCCAAAACTCCGACGTGGCGCCTAAACCTATGTGGAGGAAATGCGGCAGCTGTGGCAGCGAGAGCCGGCACTAAGTTGCTACCATCAAAGCTGAGGATCGTCTGGAACCCTCCAACCTCTCCCTACCAGCATACTGAGAAGTTACGGTTGGTCGTCACCGCGATTAATAGTGGTAAGTACCATTAAAGCCAAAAAACGCATTATAAAAAACGTCCTTTTTTCAAAAATCATTTGTTTGTAACTGCCTGGTTGGTCTTGCGTATACTTCTGCCTAACGTTGAGAGGAATACTGAGGTTATGTTATCTTTATGGAGGTTCCTTCACGTCTCGGCGGGGTGCATAAACGCGTATCGCTGCCAGCCCAAAGTGGCTGTTATGTGCGTGTTGTTAGCCAATGGTTTCGACAGTGCGGGTAGTGGCTCAAACGAATTCGTGACATGTTTTAATGATTGAGTGTCCTAATACGTTGCGAATATGAGTAGATATAATGATAATAATCTTCTAGTTAAACAGGGTACAATAATTGCTACATAGCTTTTACACTAAATCGGGTTTAGGGAGTTAGTTAATAAGTAAACAAAAACCCCACGTAGCTTAGTAAGAAGTGATGCAATCGTTGATGGTAAAGCACGCTAGTTTATTAAAAGCCTATTCACGCTAGCCTTGAAGACACTTAAGTTGTGGTCCGACGGAAACACCGCCGCTATCAAATTGTTCCAGTGCTTCGATGTACGCGGTATAAAAGAGGAGGCGAAACGCTCCGTCCGGGTCGTAGTGGTTACAAATGACTAGTAGAAATTCTTAAATGTTTGTCAGTCTTTCAAACCTACTACTTATCAATATTTAGCCACTTTGCTTCAACTAACCTTCTTACCTTATTCAGGTTCAATCTGCAACAATGACTCCCAGTTCATATGCGGGGTGACCAGCCTCTGCATATCCTCATACTTGGTCTGCGACGGAGTACGTCATTGCCCTGGAGGTGAAGACGAGGACCCTAGCGCCTGCTCCCATCGCCACGACCCCCCACTTCTAGAGCTGTTGAGGAGGTTCGCGGCCAGGAACCAGGAGTTGCTGGGCTTGGACCAGCCTGATGGGATGACGAAGCCTTCTGTTATAAGTAAGTATTTATTTTTAAAGATATTCAATACGTTATGACTGGATGTTCATGGGACAAAGGTATTAATAGAATTTCGAATTGATAAAATAAGCACTATGTTGCCTTGTCGCGTAATCCTTTCAGTAAATATTATTAACGTCATAATCCTTAATTAATATAGAGGTGCAATTCTTAACCGAAAGGGGAGCCGGTCTAAATACTGATACCTAATTAATCTTATAAACGTGAATGTTTGTGTGGATCTAATAGACATCCATTCAAACATACTTTATAACCCTTTTAAGTAGAAACTATTAAACGGATTTGGATAAAATTTGGAACACAGTTGGTTTAATAATAACGGATTAACATATTATTATATTATTTAATTATTTAATTCCATTAGAATGTCCGGATATTTTTTATCCGGACATTCTAATGGAATCGAAAGTTATGCGGTTAAAACCGCGACGCGTAGTTTAGCATATTTAGGAAAAACGAACATTTTATCAATCAAAGTTAGTCTGAGTCCTTACTACAAATTGGCAAGCCAATGATGTGCTGTATATAACTTTAATTCGGTCCTTTTTTTGACACGGGAATTTCCCCATTATCTATGGTTGTTCGCAAAACAAATCAAGCCATAATATTATATTGTTTCCTTATCATTTGCACTACAGTACAAAATGTAGGCACATTAGTATTGTACTCTACATTTCCTCACTATTGTTGAATGGGGGATATTTATTTGTCACCATTCATACTTGGATGTATGGGTCATTGTGTCGATCAAGGAAAACCTTAAATCAAATATGTCAATATCGCAGGGTAATTACATAACACATTATTATCAGTAACAATGGGCTTGATTTTGACAGTTCAACAACATTCATTGCGTTCACTCCGTTGTTGAACATACACATTTTTTGTGAACATATAGAGCAGCGAATTAGTAATATGCTTTAAAATTATTCTTCATAGTAAAAGTAGCAATTGAACACGTATTTTTAATTTTTTCTTTCATTCAAATACCTAGGAAGATATATTAATTTGAAATGTCGCATGACGTTACGCCGTGGTACAAAATACACCACGAGGTGACGTAATTAGCCCCCACTCCGTAACTTTAATACGCTATATCTCAGTAGGTTTTGGTAATTTCGACAAAATAAAAAATATGGGTCTCAATTTTTTTTATTATTCTCATAATTATTTTTTGATTTTCATACCTTGGATACATCCCTATTAGGGCGCTGAACAACATTATTTTCGCCGGGGGACAGTTTTGAGATAAGTTTGACTTATTCTAAAATGGGTGAAATAAACAGAACGGCGATGTTACTTCCATTTTTTTATCACAGTTTCAAAGATCCTTGTAGAGTTGTATCTAAGTATGTACTTAGATAAAGATTGATTGACCAAAAAAGCAGGATACTATAAAAACCCTTATTTTGCTAAAGTCTATTTATATTTACCCCTTTTTGTCCCTATATAAACTCATAAAATTAATGCTTTGGCTCCAGCAGCAGATGTAAACTAACTGACAATAGGTGATTTGACTCTTTCAGTGAAGATCAGCGAGAACGAGAAGTCTTCGAACGCCTTCATGGAGTTCGCAGCCGCCCTGAAGCCGTACGGCCCGTGGAGCTATCTGGTGGTGGGCATGCTCGTATGCGCCACCATACTCATGTTCTGTTTGGCTTGGGGTGAGTTCATGAAAATACTTATTCCTTTCTTATTAACCTGTCAGAAATTTGGGACGTCGTTGTGGCTACCCTGAGATTTCATTACGAGACCTGATATCGTACGCACCGACCACGTTTGGCGCTCTCGTTAGTTGAGAGTTCCTACAACCTTGAAGCGGACCAATTGATGAGTCAAACGCGGTCGATATCGATGATCGAGTCTCGTAATGAAAACTCATGATAGCCACACTGGGAACGATGAGCTAATGATTTCGTCAAAGTTAAGAGATACTACTGGACGAGGGTCGCAAGAGACTGTAGAATGGCAGATAGGAAAGGACCGTCTTATTAAACGGCGCGAAATTTTGGGATAAACTTATGTCTCCGTCAAACTTCACTCTGCATTTACTGAACCCAATATTTATTTTCTTTCCAGAATGTTGCTGCAAGCGTTCCAAGCCATCAGACACGCCGATGAACATCCCGCCATCTTGCATCGACCTGTCCCCCACAGTGACAGTCACGGCAGCTTCCCAGCAGCTGTTCACGCAGCCCTTACCCCCCTCCCCGCCAGAATACGAACCACCCCCTTCATACTCCTCACTCTTCCCAAGAGCCTTCAAGTCTTCGCCCACGCCAGTACCACACTGCTCTCACCAGGAGCCACCGGATTGAAGCTTCTGATTTAAACTTAGTTCGTACGTTTGTTAGGTAGGCTATTTCAATTTTACGATTAAGTGTGTAGTGGTGACGCTAAGACAGTGTTGACACAGGACAATCTTTTAGTCAAAACATGGTGTCGATTCTTCTGGTCACAAACTAAACTAAATATGTATATGTGTATCCTTTGTTGGAGATCCCAATAAATAAATATATTTAAGTAAAGTACATCTTTTTCTTTCTATTTCATTTAGAAAAGGACAAAAGATATTTGACGAAACTAAACTAATATACAACGTTATTTTTGTAAGTAGGTATATACGAAACCCGTGTGCAACATTTCAAAAAGATATCATAAAGGTGTGAGCTTGTTATCTTACGTAGTTGTCTCAACAAAAATGTGGTCAACGCCCAGCTCGCCTGCCCGCGTTTGAAGCATCGCGGTGCGGGATGATCTACCGTCAAATATTGTGAGCTCGGTAACCACACTGAAAAAATTACTAATATCGATTCCGTTGCTTATTCTGAACAAAGTATATTCAGGTTTCGTATAACTCTTAAGTAAAAATAACTTTGTATAGTTTAGTTCCGTCAAGTAAGGCAGCACCTGACTTAAATTGACGTATTTTAGCAACTATAATTGTATAGGTATACCTTGAAGAGAAACATGCACTGCACTTAAATTTAGTTTAGTTTGTGAACTAGGAAAAAAACAGACTATGTTACACAGCAAGTTGGCTTGGTAGTATTTTTTTTTAAATAATTCTCCGTATATGGAACACCGATAGCTCCGAAAACGGTGAAGGAAAACAATGTAAGGAAACCCTCACGATGAAAATGAGGAAACCCTCAGGTATGTCCTATAGAACCAAAAATTCGAAGGCATGTGACGTCTGCCAACCCACACAGCGTGGTAGTTTAAGGCCCATCTCTTACCAAGAGGAGGCCTGTGTTCCAGAATAGGAAACATAGATTATACTGAACAGTAACTGATGGCTCTGTCACAAGACGTTAAAGTGTGTCTTATTACACACTAGATAGGATAGCGGTTCCGTCATTTTATGACGGCTGTCTTAAAAATCTGTCATTTTGACGTATCTGGTGACAAAAAACACGTTGACACCTACTTGGACATCCGCTATAGTGTGACCATTCACAGCTTTAAAATAAAAAAAAACAATCCAATTTTGTCAAAGGAGATGTTTCAGAATTGTATGGAGCCTGGGCCAGCACATTGTACAGTTAATGCTAGGTATAGTTACGCTATAGTTAACTGTTTTTAATGTTAATTTCCTATATTTTGGCTTAGTTTTTATACAGATTCAATGTAACTCGGCCAAGGAGTGCAACATACCTACTAGTAAACATGGTGGTCAGCAATAAGCGAAATAAGATTTTGACAGTGACATTTGATTGACGTGTCATGTATCTAAGGCTATCGTATCTTATCTATTATATGACTGCGAAAAAAAACAAAAGATGAATTCCGAACATACGGCCCATTAAATACCTAAACACAATCAACTCAAATCAACACTCGATACGAACACAACGGGAAAATAGAACTGTCAAAGTCGACAATCAAACGTCATAACCTGTGTCATGGCTACCTTAATAAAGGGTTATCTCGCTAAAAAACTGTTTCAAATAAATATATACTTGTATTTTTTTTTTTCAAAGTTAATTTAGTAGTATTTTTATGAAAATCTTTTATTTTTTTCCTTTTTATCTATATAGTGTACATAGTGGTGGCCCAAAATGAAACATCTCCTTTATTATAATTGCCAAAACTATCGAGCAGGTGAGGTGAATGTGAGGTTGGAACGCGTTCGAAACGTTACTTTCAATATACCAAGACAAAGAATTATCTTCTTTTTATGTTTGTTAGTGTGGCTAAGACGTGATATGACATAATTTCTATTAAAAGTTTCTCAACACCGACGATCTGTAGATGAGTAATTAATCAACTGTTTCCATAAAACATCTATACTGTATTAGACTAAAATGACCAATGGAACATTACATTTGGAATTCTTGGTAGGGTTGACACATTTCCTTACAAATAAGCAGACGGAACCTTTATTTAGACTTGGTAATTCCAAATGTAACTAACTCTTCGCATTCCATTAAAGGTCATTTTATTGCATTAAATCTAACTTTGATTTTCCCATGTTACCTATAAATATGTATGTATTTCCTGAAATAAATACTTTTTTTTTTAGTAAACTTACCTCCTGTATATGGCTGCCACAGGACATATTTATGACGAAAATAGCCTAGCGTAGATCGCGAACGTTTATTTTAAAACACCAAGAACTGCACCCTAATGGCCCAATACACTCAATCAGTCTTATCATTTTGGAAAATATTTCTAAAGAAACGAATATGAATGTACTTACGTAAATTGAACACTCTAGATAGCTTAGGACTTCTGGATTGAAGATCAATGGACACACGTTATATCAATTAGTAGATATTTTCATAACAAGAAAAGTACAGACTGTAGCTAATACAAAAGCCATGTAGTCAAGTACAATAGGGTAACGTTAATTTTAATCATTGTATTCGCGTTATTTCACGTAAGGTTGGCGGCATTATTAAAGTAATACTAGTGCATTATTTCGTTAATAATAAAAATGTAATATTTTTGGGACCAAGTACCTTCGTTTGTGAGATTTACTCATTAAAAACTTCATGATTTATGAAAAATACTTAATGTGTGTTTGAAAAAAGTGCCTTAGTATTTGTAGTCCCTGGTTAATTGTTTTAATATAAGAAAAAAGTAGAATAAAAGTTGGTAACTTGGCGTATTTGAACAATTGGCGGGAAAAACGATGTCAGGACGCCATATTGATTATAGATAATAATCTCAGTTATTTTTTCTATTTTGCAATATATGTACTGTTTTCTATTTTCTGTACGACGACATAATATTGAGCTTTGACATTAGAAAGAATAAAGTGTGTGTTTTTTTTTTTAAATTCATGTATTCCGTATTTGCGTAACATCACATTCAATCATTTTGAAGAATATTTAACAGTTAAGTGCTATGTTTAAAAATTTTGTCTGCTCATGTGAAAATTAAAGCAATTACTTGTTACTTTGTTCCACAGCTTCATTCTAGAGAATTAATCACATTTTAATGATCCATATCTTATATTATTGAAGATCCATAATACATATGTCCAGCAGGTAAATATAGCCTAGTAAATCTTGGAATGAAATAAATGAGTATTGAGTACCCTAGTTAACTGTTTACGTCGCATACTGTAGTATTCTAAACAATATGACTCTTTCAATTTTATTGTAATGTCTGATTATTAGATTGACTGATGTGTATTTCTGCGCTATCGTACGTGCTTTTGTTCTTAATCTGATGGTCAACAAAACAGAGTTTAAATTAATTCAAATAGGTAATTTAAAAGATAACACTTTCAGTTAATAGGTTTATAAGTCATTACACTACGAACGTTAATATTTTGTTATTAATCATTATTTTCAACTTTGTCAAGAAGAATGTAGGAATTCATTTAAAAAAAAAAGAAAGCGTGCCTGTGCTCCATAAAGTTTTGCTAGTCTTCTTAGATTCTTTATAACTCTCGATATTTTATTAGTGTTTTACTTTAATACTTATTATAAGTTGTGTTAATTATTAGTTAGTAAAAATGAATTCCATTGTAAGAAAAGAAAGTGATATGTATTATAGTAAAATATTAATACAGAAAAAGTAAAAATATTTATTTTACAATTTGCGTTTTATTTCTCGTTTGTATTGAATATCCTTCCTAAGTTTGACAAAAGGGAAGATGCTAATAGGCAAGTTGTATCACGAAATGTTTTCAGCTATTCTCGCATTGTAATTCCTGAAATGAGAGAACAGGTACAGGATGCGAAAGTTTCCTCAATGAGTATCATTAGGGCTGAAACTGAGTTAGGCCTAGTGCACACCGCTGGATGTGATCGTGTCGATGGAGACCTTAATAGGTATAGGATTACACGATTAACACAGTTTCAGACCTTATTGACTGAACAAGTCTGTGCGTATTAACCACTGGCGCAAAGTCCGTGCCGCCGCGACACTTTTGTGTGAAACCGCACGAGTGCCCGCTTAATGCAATTTCAGCTCTTATTGTTATTACAGAGTATGAAACTGCATAATAGCCTGCCTGAGGCACGCATTAAAAAATACTATTTTTTTTTTTTCATAAGTTGAGATTTATCACAGATTATTCAAAGATTAATTGGTGTTCTAGTATAATCCGCTTCAAAACGTAACCAAACATTATTATCTGAACGCAGCTCTAAAGTGACAGCTGTCAGCACTGAATAGCGTCTCCGTGTCAATGTCAGTGTCAATTTTACTGAATTGTTTTCTTATTTACGGTTTTACAAAAACACAAGATTTTTTTATTTTCCCGGGGCTTCCTTTCGACAAAATGTTGTTTTGATAACAACAACATGAACGGGATACCTATAATGTTCATTATGTAAATCATTTCAAGCCTTTATTTCATAAAGTTTCGTAATTTCGATAACAAGAGATGCATCAACTACCCTTGATAAATCTTTGATATTGCGAGTGATTATTTGATTTGAATATTGTGATTAAGCTAAAACAATGAGCGAGCAGAAAAAGAATATTAACTGTCGAATCTGCTTACGGTATGATTTAGAGAGATCTCAGAAATGCTTGTCATTGTTTGAAAAATATAACAACTCTTTGATAGCAGAAAAAATTAAGTATATAGCAAATATTGATATAAAGGAAAGCGATGGACTTCCAGGTAAAATATGTCCGGAATGTTTATTGCAACTTGAAACAGCCATAATCTTCAAACAAAAATGTGAAACTTCTAACAAAATTTTGCTAAGCATAATCCAGCAACCATCTAAAATATGTAAAGTAACATTTAGAGTTCCAATAAAGAAAGAAGTAGATGGAGTATTTGGAAATAAAACAGTTGACTATGATATAGAACATTCTAAAGCAGAAACAACGAAACTTGAAATATCTAAGTACAAAATACCTCAACATCAATTGCCTTGTAAAGTATCACCTAATATTGTAAAAATTAGTGGTAACATACCTCATATTGAAAAACCTATTAGTTGTCAAAAGAAAATACCTGAAAACAAGGAACCTGTAACTGCTTTACCCGTTGATGTAGTACTAAAAAATGAAGAAGCTGATTATGAAATATCAGATGATGAAGAACTAGTAATGGACACACCATATAATGAAGAAGTTGGAAATGAAACACTTCCAAATGACAATGTCATCCATTATTCTGAAGATGCAGGAAATGCAGACCTATTGAGACCAAGCAGGGCTATAGATTTAAAGTTAATATGTGATGATTGTGGTGGTTCCTTTAAGAGTAAATGCAAGCTAGCTGTCCACTGGAAGAAAGTTCACTTACTCAGCAAATTAGTTTGTCCAAAATGCAAACGGACATTTAAATCTTACAAAGCTTTTCATGTCCATAAGAAAAAAAACACAAGAAGCTGTCAAGCTGCCACAAAAGTTCGCATTGAAGGTCTGGGGAAAAAGAGAGTATTTCACTGTAACGATTGTAACTATAACACTAAAAGTATTAAGGATATGGATGCTCATTTGGTGACCCACAGTGGAGTCAGACGGTATCAATGTAAAGATTGTTTGAAATGTTTTACTCAGCATGCCTCACTACAAGGACACCGGGAGTCTAAACACAAAGATTATCGAACCGTAACAACATGCCACTACTGTGGTAAAATCATACAAGGCAGAAATAAATTGTACAAACATTTACGACAACATGAACCCAAATCTGTACAATGTGAGGTCTGTAAAAAAACATTAAAAAGTCGTTCAATTTTAATTAATCATATGAAAAGACATACTGGAGTAAGAAGCTTTACATGTGAAACATGTTCTGCTAACTTTTTCACTATGGGTGAGCTTTGTAATCACCGAAGAAGAGTACATTTTAAGGCTAAAATATTCAAGTGTGACATGTGTGAATATACAGCATACACAGCTGCGTTATTGAACACACATCGGTCTAGGCATACACATAATAATGTAGCATGTTTGCTGTGTGGCATGTTTTTAGAAAATGCTGAGAAATTGGTTATACACCAGAAAAGGCATGCTGAGAAGAATCATTGTTGTCCTGATTGTGATAAAGGTTTCTTTCGTAGAGATTCACTTCGTAGGCACATAATGAAGAAGCATGGTGAACCAAAAAAGGTAGGGAATTTTGTCATAACTCTGAAACCCATTTTATCCTAAACTTTGCTACAAAAAATGTTAGTGATATTAATAACAAAAAAAAAAATATTTTGACTATCTTCAGTAAAAATAAAGTATAGATGATAGACAGCAGCAGGGTATTTGTGTAATGCATTATCAGTAGCAATGAGTTTCATTTTGACAGTTCACCAACATCCATTGTGTTACTTTAGTTGTTGAACAGCATATTTTCGACCATAGAGAACAATGGAATAGCAGTAAGCTTCAAAATGATTTTAACTGATAGTAATGGTGTGTTACACAATTAGGGTGCTGGTCATGCTACCCGAAACTCAGATATTCCCAATCAACCTTGACCCTTAATGGTTCAAAGATAAAGTTGAAAATCTAATAAAGAAATCTGACAGATTTTAGTAGCTTGATATGCTGTTGTCTGTACATAGAAAGATAGTAATACTTACATTTATTTTAAAAATATATTTATTTAAAAATTATAAGTAAGTAATTATTATTGTGTCATCCTACTTTACAAGGTGTCTGTCTCAATGTTTTATTTACTTTTTAAATATACAGTATGTTAAGAAAACCCTGTCCGACCCGTGAAGGTGTTGTTAGGTATCGATAACTGATTCTACTAATGGATACAAAACCAGACAAAACTTAAAAAAAAACCCCCTAAAAAAATAAATATTATTTCGCAAAAACTGGTAACTTAATAAATTTGCGTTCACCCTTCCGCGGGCGGCGGGCGGCAGGGCACGCGGCACGTGGTCGCATCGCTATTCGCTCATAATAATACCGGTGTTGTCACTTTTTTTAAAATGACCAAATTTCGGGGAAGTTGGAATTAATTCGCGAGAAAAAAAGATTATTTCAAAATTCATATGTATTGGTACTATGATGATTACGTAAAATTTTATATTTTATTTGGTCATGTGTTTACCTAACCTTTATTATCCTTATGGGTCGGACAGGGTTTTCTTAACATACTGTATACTAGATAAGAATTTTTTGTAATTGGTCGGTTAAATGCTGTGCAATGTATGTACAAATATGACTTAAATTGTATTATGTAAATGAATAAGATACAAGTTCATATAATTTTTTATTAATTTACTATGGTAAAATAAGGCTGCCTGTTAGAGATAATATTTACAATCAATTGTACTACAACATGTTATAATGCAAGTAGTTAGTAACAGTTTGTTATGCATAATTTAAAGTGGATAGTACCTATTAAATGGGATGTAAATTATATTATTTTACTGTGTTAATGATAATAGTTTCCAAACAAGAGAACAGGTAATGGCGCCGATTCTGTTGTTCGTAAACTAAACTAATTTTAAGTTATGTGCTTCTTTTTCTTTCCATTTCGTTGAGAAAAGGACAGAAGATAAAATGTCAGTTTAGACCTGTCAAATTAGTGCGCTCCTGACGTAAACTGGCGTATTTTTAGTCGCCATTTTTATAATCGCATCTAAACACTGTCTCGGAAGTATCTTAATTTGACAGGATTAAATTAAAATGTTATCTTCTATCCTTTTCTTAACGAAATGAAAAAAAAGATGTACATAACTTAAATTTAGTTTAGTTTGTGAACAAGAGAATCGGCGCCATTGTGACAAATTAAACTAATTTTAAGTTCAGTGCGTCTTTTTCTTTATATTTCATTATGAATAGGACAGAAAATAAAATATTAGTTTAGTCCTGTCAAATTAAGATATTCCATAGACAGTTTAGACGTGATGAAATACGCCAATTTACATCAGGCGCTGACTTATTTCACGAGCTTTGGCGGGAAAGCTGACTGAAAGTTTAAATTATTTATAGTGTCGTTTACTAAATAAAACCTCGCAATTTATGTAATAAAAAGTGCATTCAGTAAATAATTCATAAAGAACATTGAAATATCGCAGCAACGTGGTAGTAGACCACATCATGACTTTACCTCAAACCTCCCTCGTAGACGGTTCCGGCCGTCTTTTTCGACTGTCATTGGCGATATCCGCCATCATTGTGAATTAAAATTTTCAAAGAATTTTTATAATTTGTTACACGTGTTATTGGCAAAATTGTGGTATCTATTCCACAGAGGCCATTAATCAAGAGTTGAAGTGACTTATTTGACAGGACTAAACTAAATTTAGTTTGTGAATAAAGGAATCGGAGCCCTTAGTTAAATTTCACGGCTTTAAAGTTGATGTTCGTTTAGGCGGATATAACATCAATAATTGGGAACTAGAATTGGAAATTTGGAATAGATTGATAGTGCGATGCAGCGCATCACCTAACTTCTTGTGTTGCTGACCAAACGACAGCTACCAACTTGTATCGTAAATAAATTTAATGTGTTTTGTAAATAATAAACTCCGAATAACCTTTGCATGTAATAAGTAATTTATAAGCCCAGGTACGCACGCGTGAGTTTGTATCGCGGCCATTTTTATGGCGCATTCGGAATTTTCAAGTCTGGATACTGAGCTCAGCATTAAGACTCCAACATAGCTCATCTCAGCCTCGATAGCCCCGTTTCCCTTGTTCACGAACTATTGATAATAAATATATACGGACAAATCACTCAGATTGAGCTAACCCCAAGGTAAGTTCGAGGCTTGTGTTATGGGATACTAACTCAACGATACTATATTTTATAATAAATACATATACAAGACCCAGGCCAATCAGGAAAAGATCGTTTTCCATCATGACCTGGCCGGGGATCGAACCCGGGGCCCTCCACGTCGCAGGCAGGCGTGTTGACTGCTGCGCCACGGAGGACGACATTAATAAATTAATATAACTACTAATTTGACAGGACTAAATTTATATAACCTTATAGTTTAGACCTGTGAAATTAGTCCGCGTCTCACGTAAATCGACGTATTTTTAAACTGTCTATGGAAGTATGGAGTATCTTAATTTCATAGGACTAAACTAATGTGTTATCTTCTATCCTCTTCTTAATGATATAAAAACAAAAAGATGCACTAAATTTAAAAATAGTTTAGTTCGTGAACAAGAGGATCGGCGCCAATAACAGACTATTGTAGGCGGATTGAGTGAAATGAAAAAAGTCCGCACTTACTAGGTTTTTTTTTTTTTATTCTTTATTTAGAGAGCTTTGTCACACATGACAATGTCGCTCTGTAATGCAGCTACATGCTAAGTACAATTACATAATACAAAAAACATCAAATACACTTTCGTCACCAAGCCTCCGCCCGACGACGCAAGCCAACCTCAACTATTTTGTACAGCATCCTTGCTTTACCAGATAAAGGAAATGCTAAAATACTGTTGCATGCTCCAACCTCGTTAGAACCTAATCCGTTTAGTTCAAGTCTGATGTCCGCGTTCCGGTCACATTCCATCATAATATGAAGGGCGTCTTCCACTATTCCACACTTCGCGCAAAGTGGGGATGGGACCTTTTTCATTAAAAAAGCGAATTTATTAAGTGGAATGTGACCAGATCGAAGTCTAAACGCAGTGATTACAATATTTCTGTTTACTGTTAGTTGCTCATACCAAGGCACTTTCCAAGGTTCGGTTTGTAGTGTTCTATACCAGATTCCCTTCGTCACAGATCTTTCATCAAAGTGTATATTCCACATTTCATAACAAAATTCCTTAACAAGAGCAATATAGTCTGTAAAGTACGGAAAAATACCAATAGCTACGCCATCACAAGAAGCCTCTTTTGCTAATTTGTCCACTCTCTCGTTTCCTTCTAAGCCAATATGTGAAGGAATCCATTGAAGAATGACTTCTTTTGAATTTTCCTTCAGCTCAAATATTGCCTTAATAATACTGTAAGCTATCGGGGTGCCTCTTAAACAAGAGGTACAGCGAGCCACGTGTAGTAAGGAACTTTTCGAGTCAGTCAAAATAACAAATTTGTCAGAATCAACTGATTTTATGTAGGATAAGGCTTCCAAAATAGCAATTAATTCTAGATACATGATGGACACCCTAGAGGAAATTTTGAATTTTATAGATGAATTTATTTGTGGATCAAAAAAGGCAGCTCCCATTGACCTATGATGGATATTGCCTGATGTATCCATAGAGCCGTCGGTAAATATTTTATAGTAGCCTGAATATTTTTCTAAATATAATGAACATATGTTTTTAAGATGCGTTATATCATAGTATCGTTTAGCCTGTTTTATACCTATAATTTGGTGATTAATGGTATTCGTCAAGTTGTACCAATTCATCCAATAGTCCAAAGTGAACATATCCAGTTGTTCCACAGAGTGAACGTCGCTATCTTTAAATTTTGAATATATTTGAATTATTAACGGCAGCTGTTTACGTCTCCAATATCTACGAGAGGTAAGCAAGCTTAATTCTTTAATAATTTTAATTATACCGTGGCTAGATGTAGATATGGATCTAAACCAAAATTTGCCGGCGAGAAATATTCGTCGAATTCGTAAAGGCTGTAAACAAAGTTCACTCTCCATGGTGTGAATGGGAGTACTTTTGACAAAACCACCTATAATACGCATTGCTTGGTTTTGCAGCTTGTCCAATTTATGTAAGTTTGATTGAGAGCTATTACCATATACAAAACTACCAAAATCCAATCGACTTCTGATAATTGATATATACAATTTCCTTAAATGTTTAGGATGTACACCCCAGCCAGGGCCTGCTAAAACTTTAAAAATATTTAAGAATTTATTTGTTTTTTCATACAACTCATTAATGTGTTTATTCCATCTCAGCGAACGATCGAACCACATACCTAAATACTTCACATTTGTTACTTCTTGTAATGGCGCATTATTTATAGAAATGCAAATACTATTTCTTTTATTACCCTTTTGAAATATACACATTTTACTTTTTTTAGGTGACACACTTAAGCCTAGATTTTCTAATATTTTTACTATAATTTCTAATGAAGCTTGGAGAGAGCTACGGGCATTTTCTAGGTTTTTATCTGAAGTATACAGGACAAAATCGTCTGCATATTGAGAAATAAATACATTTTGTATTAGCTTACAAATTGAATGTGTTGCGACATTAAATAATAGGGGTGATAAAGGGTCACCTTGTGCTAGACCTTGGCCAGTATGACGGTTGATAAAACTATGTTCTTGTCTAATTTTTAAATTCCTAAAGGTTAGAAAATTCCATAAATAATTACATATCCTAAAGCCAACACCAGCTTTATCCAAAATATCAAGTAATGAACAAATATTAATATTGTTGTACGCGTTATCTATATCCAGAAAGCACGCTACAGTAGTCAAATCTTGAGAAAAACCTGATTGTATCCTTGTGACCAACTTAACCAAACTATCTAAACACGATTTAGATTTTCTAAAACCTACCATGTCGGCCGGAAAAAAACAATTATTTTCAAAGTACCATTCTAATCTTCTGTTAATAATTGAATGGAATATTTTAGAAACGCAGGACATTAAGCTAATAGGACGCAGAGATGACGTTAGCGTGGGGTCTCGGCCTGGTTTAGGGATTGGTACTACGCAGATATCTCGCCATTGAGTAGGAATAAAACCAGTATTTAGAAATTTATTATAAAGATCAACTAAAATGCTTTTACCGTTTATAGGTAAATGTTTAATCATAGAAAAGGATATGCTATCACACCCCGGCGCAGTATCACTATTTTTAATACATGTCTCTAATTCATGTAACGTTATAAGGACTTCCAACTTTGTATTGTTGGAACTGAAGATTGGTTTACAAGGACTGACATAGGCAGGGCACATATGATTCAATAGCATTTCACATTTCGTTTTATCAAAAAATGTATTATTATTTGCTCTATTTCCTTTTAACCATTTCATCTTCCTCCACATTTCTCTAGTATTTGAAACCTCATCCAAAGAATCACAGAATTTATGCCAGTTATCTGAAGATGCCTTACGTATATGCTTTTGGGATTCACTAATACACCCTCTGAGTATTGTCAGATTTGAAGGAGAAGGATTTTTTCGGAAGTTTGACAGGGCTAATCTTCTTTTTGCGACTAAGTGTGATAAATTGGGAGTCCAATAGGGTTTTGGAACGAATCTGCTAGCTGGGTTTAGATTATTTTTAATAAAAGGTATGTGCGCGTCAGCAGCTTCATTGACATGGTTAACAAAACTGTCGTAGGTCAGTTGTAAGTCTTCAGTTAAATTGAAATTAGAAAATTTTTCATCGAGTGTTCTTTTATAGGCGCTCCAGTCGGCATTCTTAAAGTTACGTTTTTTTAAATATTTAGGATCGCACGACTTAGGGGAAGATATCTTAATTACTAAGTGATCACTTCCCAAGGATTCACTTGTCACCTGCCAATTGAAAAAACATGCTATATCGGAAGTGGAGAATGAAATATCGGGAGAACTTTGTTGCACATTGCCCGCTACTAATTTTACTCGAGTGTAGGTGCCATCATTAAGGGATACAACGTTGCTATCCGATATAGAATCGTATATTTGAGAGCCTTTAGCGTCCGTTTTATATGACCATGTATGATGATGCGCATTGAAATCGCCTAATATTAAGGTTTTGCTGCTAAATCTAGAAAATAAACTATCCCAATCAGTTCTATTTGTGTGTACCCACTGAGGACAATAAACAGCAACTACATTGTCAATATGACTGCAGTTGAAAACCTTAACGTGTAATATCTGAATATCCTCATTAGGATGTACTAAACGACATACTTGAGCTTTAATAGATTTATGTGTAAGAATGCAAATTCCACCATAATTATCCTCTCGGTCATTCCTAAATATATTGTAGTTTTTCACTACCAGTCGGTTTTCAGGACACAACCAGGTTTCACTCACTGTAGCTATATGTATTTTATTTTGAATTAATAGTTGCTCAAACAATAAACGTTTTGGTGACAAACTTTGCGCATTCCATTGCAATACATTAATCATGATAATCCTAGTACTATTGTTACTATTAGCCATATTTTGAACTAAAAATTGATTCTAATATCTTTTTAAATATAGACAGATCCGTGAAGTTTTCTACATATTCCATAATAGCAGTAATACAGCTTTCTATAGTTATTTTGACAATATTTTTAAGTTTTTGGGTTATTGTTAATCTGTTTGAAAATATAATTAATTTGATTTTGTTAATTAACGTTTCTGATGAATTACTACTAGAACATGACTCTGTATTTGGTTGATTAGTGCACTCATCTATATCTAAGTTATTATTGACAGTGAAATCGTTACTATTATTTATTATGGTCCCAACTCCATTGCGCCGAGTATCGTCAGTAGTCGCGCGCATCTCAGCAGCCTTATACAACTCCGTGTCATCTGTTTGACCTCCCAACAAAAACGACTCCTCCTCATTAGGTTGGTTCGATGGGCTCCGATGTTTACGTTTAGAAGCTTTATTTTTATATTCATTTGTTTTATCTTGACTGTTATCGGTTTGCATTGGCATATTAGCGACTGCGGCTGAGTATGACATAGGGAATGGTGATTTGTTTTGTACAACTGTTTGCTGGCTTGTGCTAGATTTTGGAACAGAATATTGATCAACAGGTCGTGGTGAAAAAGGCGGAACATACATGGTCAATGCACGGCGGTATGTGCAGTTAAATTCGGCCATCAGATCTCTGATTTTCTTTTCCTTCAAGTACACTGGACACGTTTTCACTAAAGACATGTGATTGCCTCCGCAATTTACACACTTAAATGTGGTGGACTCACAATTATCGTGATGTTTGCCGCATTTAGGGCAAATAACTTTGAGTGATGGGCATATTTTCATCCCGTGTCCAAAGCGCCAGCATCGGGAACATTGCGTTACCGGAAAAACGTATGGTTCCACGGCAACTCTTAAATTAAAAATCTTAATATATTGAGGGAGGGAGCCGCCTTCAAAGCATATCCGAACACTTTCGCTTGGTACCCACCCTGATTCAGTATTTCTGCGATTTAGTCTTTTCGCAGACAGAATGTTAGCTTCATTGTAGGTCTTAATGCATTCTAAGAGCTCCGTTTCAGATAAATCAATATCTATATTCCTAATTATTCCATATGTTGAATTAACTTCCCATGTCTTTTGGATCCTCCATTCTTTTTCTTTAAATAATTGGCATTTTATTAACCGCTCTGCTCTGATTTCTTCATCAAAACTGATAATCACTTTATAAGCGTTAATAAATTTCACTCGGGTGATTCCTAAAACGTTTTGTGCATCAAATAGTTTAGCTAGTGCGAAATGTCTTGGCAACTTTTCCTTACTAGATATACTAACATCTATCGTTTCTGTTTTCCTTCTTTTACTTACTCTTGTCCAGTCTTCATTCTCATTCAAACCAAGTTCTTCTGTATTGTGTAAGTTCTGATCAATGTAGCCTTGTTGAAAAGCTCCTTCTGTTCGGTCCTCTCCATCCATACTATCAGACTCAATGTCCACATCGTCAACTGGATTCTCCTCACTCATATTGAAAACAAATCACTCCGGTGCGATAGTGATCGACAGCGCGCGAGCGCGCCGTCGATAACCGGTTTCTGTGTCGTAAACAGCGAAGAGAATTGTTCCGATAATCACAACACAACACAATTGACTGTATTTAAAAATAAGACGACAGCTTCGCGAATATTAAAATTCTTGACAGTCCGTACGTCCGCTCCGTGTGACAGGCGAGTGATCACCTTTTCCAGCATCTCAAATTTGAGCAATCCTTCACTGGCAACAACTAAAGATGCTGAAGATAAAAAGCCAGCTGCCAGACTTTCAACTGCAACACATGCTCATCAGTCAAAAGAAAATATTGAACCTGTTGCTGGACCATCGACTGCTGTACCTACGGCCACGGCACCTAATATTGAACCAGTTGCTGGTCCATCAACTGCTGTGCCTAAAACACCTTATATTGAACCTGTTGCTGGACCATCGACTGCTGTACCAACAGCACCTAGTCATTCACAACAGACTAGAGAGGACATGCTGTTACAAAAATGTCAAAAGTACATGACAAAAATTACAAAATTACAAAAGAAGCTGTACAACAAGCAAAGAAAAGAAATAATACATGCCATAAGTGAAGATGCAGCAGTTGAAAAGCTTTCCAAAAAAATTACCCCAGCGTTTGCCCTTCTGTTACAAGGGCAACTAAGGAATTTTAAAAAGAAGATCACTGGACGGAGGTGGTCTAAAGATGAAAAAATCACAGCATTGAGAATATACAAAAGGTCTCCAACATGTTACCGGCTTTTACGTCGGTTGTTCCCATTGCCTTCAATCAGCACGCTAAGAACGATTCTGCGTAGATTGCCATTTGGAGTTGGAGTTAATCAGCCCATATTTACAGTGTTAAAGAAATTTGCGGCAAGTCAAGCACCAAGTGACAATTATTACATATTGATGTTTGACGAAATGTCTCTCAAAAAGCATTTTCAATATAATGCCAAAGATGATATCATTGAAGGATATCAGGATCATGGAAAACAGGGAAGGTCACCAGTGGTGGCTCCATATGCTTTGGTTTTTATGATTGCTGGAATAAGAAAAAGGATTAAACAACCAGTTGCTCACTATTTTTCTAGTGGATTTTCAACTGCTGACAGACTTGTAGTGCTTATAAAAGAGGTATGTTCATACTGTTTTTAATCCTACTGTGTAATTTATACTCGACCAGACCCAACGACCCATTTGGTCCGTTGGTCCATTGAATAAAACACTTGCTTGCTATAGCTATGAAGGCCCGTTTGACAGAGCGGTTACAACACTCACCTGCTGTAGCCGCTGGTTTAAGTGGTCGGGGCAGACATTTGTGTGATGAATACGAATGTTTTTCTCTGGTCTTGGATGATGTATGTATTTAAAATTATCTTCGTATCAACTGTCTGGTGACCGCGACACAAGCCTTTGAGTTTAGTGCGGCACTAGATGGCGCTGTGTGAAACATCCTAAGATATTTATTTATTTATTATTATAGCCGCTGCGCCAGGGGTCGCGGGTTCGATTCCCGCTACACATTATGCTATGAATACATTGTTTGTACCTGAGTCGTAGATGTACTTATCTGTATTTATGTTTGTATTATTCATTGACTTAGTACGCATAATTCAGGGTATCCTACTCATGGGCTCGGCAATTGGTAAGACAAGTCCTAGATATTTGTTATATTGTTATTTTCTGATGTGGCTGACCATTCATACCCGACTGCAAAATCAGAAGGGTATGTTTTTAGTGTTCCGTAGTCCGAAAAGGAACCCTTATAATTTCATGTTGACGGAATTTAGCTTGCGGTATTAACTGTCAGAGTGATACTGGATATATAAAAACAATAATTTAAAAACTAAAGTAGTTATACTTAATTCCAAATTACAGTTTTTTACTACCAGAGTGACTCTAAGGAATGTATACCTACTTGTCATAACATTTTCTTTTATAAAATATTATTACTAGATAATTTTGCCCTGGTTTTTTGGTATTGATAAATAATGGTGTTTACTTGTGTACCTAATTTTTTTTTTCATTTTAAGGTCTTGTATCAATGCTTGGATGCTGGCATAAATATAGTGGCCACTGTCTGTGATATGGACGGTGTAAATCGAAGAGCACTCGCAATTTTGGGTTCAACATTAGATCGTCCATACATAAAAATACGCGACAAAGAAATTGTCACATTTTTTGACCCACCGCATCTACTCAAATGCTTCAGGAATTTATTTATGAAGTATGATATTGAGATAACCACAAAAACTACGAACGGAAAAGTTGAAAAAGGTAAACATACTGTTGTAGTGTTATGAATTTTAAATATAAAGGAATATTACCGTCGTACTCCTTCGTCTTTCGCGCCCTTTAAATAGATTATCTGACTTAATTTTTATGCTTCTTAAAACTTTCACGTGTAAGGACGATTATTAGTCCTTAAATTGGTAATGTATGTACCTACCTACAACAGCATGGACATGATTATGTAGTCACATTTTAATAGTCCATGAGCACCTTTAGAACTACCATAGCCTGTAGGCGATATTTTTTTCTAACTGAGTATGCTATTTTGAATATACCTAAACTGCTTTGTTTCATAACATTCATTTTAATGTTTGTCATCCATAGGCATCGCAAAATGGGACCACATAAAAAAATTTTATGAAGTGGACAGCACGAATCCAAATTTTGTGTATGCGCCTAAATTGAAGAAAGACCATCTAGACCCCAATACGAAACAAAAAATGAAGGTGAACTTGGCTGCTCAAGTGCTGAGCCATTCAGTGGCAGGAGGCATTTTAGCAAGGATTGCATTTGGTGGGTATACTTACCTAGCACGACCACACATGCTCCTTTTTTTAAATAATTTTTAATTCGTTCCACCCAACCAATGCTGTTAACAATTTGTGACTCTTTTTAACGCATAACAAACGTTTTAATTTCAGGCGAAGTACCAGCTGAAGCCCATGTAACGGCCACCCTTGTGACAAATATTGACCAGTTATTCGACTGCATTAACGCCGACTGCTCGGACTTGAGGGGTGGAAAACCGCATGCAACAAACTGGTCTGCTAAAAGCCCACATATGGAATGTATCAAAAAAATGAAAAAAATGTTTGAAACAATGACATTCTTAGGCAGTCCTCGAAGACCGCCATCACAGGACGGATGGCTGACAACCCTGAATGCTTTTATAAAATTGCGGCAAAATCTAGAAGCAGCACACATTAAGACGTTGGCAACCAGAAGGTTACAGCAGGACCCGATTGAAAACTTATTCGGTTGTATTAGAGGCAACTGTGGATCTAATACTAATCCCACATGCGGCCAGTTTGTGGCTGGTTTGAAGACTGCCATCTTGGGAAACTTGACCAACATGAGCTCAACTGGGAATTGCGCAACTGACAATTTCACGATTATAAATAACTTTAATACTTTCTTATCAGTCACGCAGCCGACACACACAAGCACAGAAACTGATATAATTATCGAGGATTTACCTGATATAAGGGAAGAAAGTATTAAAGAAGATAACGCGGAATATCAGGCCTGTGCTTATGTGTGTGGGTTTATTGTCAGAAAAATAAAAAAATTAAAATGTAAAAACTGCCACAAAATCTTTTTGAGCGAAAATGTTGAACCACAACATGTTTTTGTTGAGTTCAAGGAGTATACGGACTCTAAAAAAAGTCTTAATTATGTCACAAGGGCAATGGTTACGTGTGTTGAGACCTGTGCCACACTAATTAACAAGGCATTAGAAGAAAAAGGCCATGCCAACCATTTAAAAGAACAAATTTTAAATCAAGTAAAAACAAAAATCAGTTTTGATTTCTTAAATTCATGCAAATTACACAAAGAATTTTGTGTAGCACATATTTGTAATAGTGTGTTTGCAATATGCGTCAAAAGGCTTTGCATTATCAAAAACAGGGCTTTTGCTCAAGAAGCATCGGCGGCAGCGCTGAAACGTAAAATGAAAATTATTGTGCATGAGTAGTTTGATTGCTGTTATATTTGATTTGATTGCTGTTATATCTTCTAAACAATTTCCGCCTGCAAACTAAACTACTGTACTGTAACGAAACTACTGTACCTACTGGTGACAAATTAACACTTAAAAGGAAGTCTCAATCAATTGATTACCGATTGATTCGATGACAGATCTACCATTCTGAGCCCGAAACTATTCAGCTATGACCCTAATGTTTTATGGATGATGTTTTTATTGAATTGTTGAACTAAGTATAATTCTTTTGGTAATCCATCTCTTAACTTAGTCGGCTGTCCCAAAAACGAACACAGTCAAGGACTTTAATAAAATTGTTCAGTAGAGTGAAAAATTATCCAATATTAACTTTAAACTGATTCATATCGTACATAAGATAATTGCCGATATTTGTGTATACTCATCAAGGCTTTTGCATCAATTGGTTTTCCCGCCGTTATTAAATCATGTGACTTTTGTGTTTCTTTTTGGGAACTATTCCTTGCTTTGTTTATTTTCTAGTGGTCACATATAAGCCTGATTTGTTTATTATTTCTAAATCTCTAAAACTACGACTTACTTTTGAAAACTGGTCTTTGCAGATTGTAGAAAATTGCTATGTAATAAAAACCAGCCAAGTGCGTGTCGGATCACGCTGAAGTAAGGTTCCGTAGTCATTTCTTGACACCTATTTTGCATAACAACTTTGTAATGCCATACATTTATATGGAAAACCAACTTAGTTGAGCTGCTCGAAAAATATATTACGAAAAAGTGTTTTATCTCAAAAAGTACTCACTCTATCTCGTTCAAACCAATTTTCGTTGTAAGTTTTCATTGAGATCTACAACGTATATATTTTTAGATTTTTCACCTTAGGACCTCAATGCCATTTTCAAAGGCCTATCCATAGACACCCCACACGCATTATTATTATTATCTTATTTTTGTACCAAAATCGTAAAGTGGTTAACAGAATACATCAATCACATCATCAATCAATTGAATCAATTCATCAATTGTACATCATTTATGTACAATTTTATCTGAATAAATTGATTGATTGATTGATTGATTGATCTACCTACTAAGTTTTAATTGTGTAGTCCCAATAGTTTCGGAATAAAGTGGCTGTGACATACGGACGGACGGACGGACAGACAGACAGACATGACGAATCTATAAGGGCTCCGTTTTCGCCATTCGGCTACGGAACCCTAAAAATGGTCAAAAATCGGTTTTAGGAATAAAAACATTGAATGTAATTAATTATGTTACAAATAAATTAAGTACGCACTGTCTCTTTTTGTCTTATTTTCCATTAGTATAAGGTAAGGTAAAGTTACAGTTGCTCACTTGTAAGAAAACGTGAAAAAAGTTAGTTCTATTTACTGGACTAACTTGGTACATGTTTTGTTACAAGTGAGAAACCTTAAAACTTAACTATCACCAAGGAAAAAGACGTACGTTTTAAATTTCCCGCGGCTCAGTAGTTCTTATGGGCTGACCTTTGATGTCGCTAACAGCGACATCCGCCTCCTTTTTTTACTATGAAGTTAACCTTCTTCTCCGCTAGGAGTAATTGTGTTCTGTGGTGATCACTGCACTTACTAGGTGCCGTAGTTTTAGTACCGTACACATACATTAGGAAAATGAAATGAAATGCTTTATTAAGCAAGTAGGATCACCGATCACTTTTACACGTCATATATATATATATATATATATATATATATATATATATGACGTGTAAAAGTGTATATATATATATATATATATTATTTTTTAACTAAATGAAGCCGGCATTTCCTAACTGACTACCTCTGAGAAGAAACAGCCGAAACAAACTCAGGGGTCGTCTTTTTTCAAGTCCAGAGATTAAAAATGAAAATGTTTACAATAATTTACGTTATAATAGGGATGTTTCCTAAGTAAAAAAAAAAAAAAAAAATAAAAAAAAAAAGATTCTATTTAGTCCGTCTTTTAGATTATAGAAAAATATTGGATACGTATATTTTGTTTTATCAAATCAATAAAAATTTACAAATATAAAAGGCATCAAAGATGAGGAGTGGTGGCTGGTGACGTCACTGCTCGCTAAAACGTGTAGCGTGCAGTGACGTCACACGAGTTTCAACGCACTGTGTCGTCTTTATTTTTTGTTTATATGAAAAAAGGAAAAATGCACATTGCTTAATAACAATGCTTAGCAGAGCGAGCAGCTCAGTCCCAAGCTTTATTGTCTTCTAAATAATTAATGATTTTATAATACCCCTTTTTGCAAATTTGGCCTTTATAAAAGTAGGTAGTACACTATTTTTCCTTATGTATTTGTTTACTGTCAGTTCCTTTACACTCATTCAGACTACCGGAGAGTAAAGGAACAATAAGGAAGCTTTCACACTGAGATACTGGCTCAATTCAGTCTTTGCATAGTTAATTTAAAAAAGGACAAACTGTACTATGTAAACTTTATCCCTTTTATTTAAAAACGCTGCTTAAACTTAACTAGTGATTAGCGATTCTTTAAACATACATCTTAGACGTTAGCACGTCACTTAACTTTAATCATCGTTTATGAATAAACCCCTTAAACACTGTGGTGTTTATTCACAAAGTTTTAATAAGTTAAGTGACGTTAAAAGGTCAAAAGTGTATAGTCACTATTTAAGGTTAAGCAGCGTTTATGAATAAGGGAGTATAAGTATACAATCAAGTATAAAAGCTAACATACACATGGGAAAATAAAGTACATATTTACACAAATTGTTCGTATTTTTACTTCACTGAATCCCCGTGACACGAGTGTGTACACTTTCACGGTTATTTTTTTTTAATAAAATTATAAACTATCGCTTGACCGAAATCCCGCCTGATGGTAAGCAGTGACGCAGTCGTTGATGGTAAAGCGCTCTAGTTTATTAAGAGCCTATTCACTCTAGCCTTGAAGACACTCAAATTGTAGTGCGACGGAAACACCGCCGCTGGCAAACTGTTCCAGTCCCTCGCTGTACGCGGTATAAAGGAGGAGGCGAAACGCTTCGTCCGGATCGTAAGGGTGGAAACTCGCCGAACGACGGGTTGTCCGATGGTGGAACGGAGATGAGGGAATTAAATCATGCAATTCCTTCGCACACTCCCCAAAATGCATCCTATAGAAGACCGAAAGGCTGGTTACTCTGCGCCTGTGCTCTAGGCTTTGGAGACCGTCTGGAGTTAAGTCAGGGTCGCCAATCAGCCTCTTCGCCCGCCTCTCCACCGAATCCAAAGTGGCCAGGTGACACTTAGCAGCAACAGCCCTCTCTGCTAAGTTTTTTTGCATCTCTGTCAAGGTCACTGTGATGTTGAGTTGTTTTCACGGATAAGAGGATCAGTAATTACCAAATTTACAGAACATTATTTTTCTTTTGTTTTTTGTAAAAAAAAGACGTTGCCCACACTAAGAATTTCTCCTGTGTCGTGAGTGCTTTTACAAAAATTTAAACTCACGTACACAAACCATCAGGCCCAGATCAACTAGCTGTAGGTCATACAAATATTTGTTCCGTGCGGGAATCGAACACTCTACACGCAGCGCAGCAGCCGATCGCTCAGCCACTGCCCTAATCGTGTCGTCGACACAACATTCACAGTCTGATCTTTCAAAAATACCTCTAATTTCTCTCCATTTTTAGGGTTCCGTACCTAAAAGGTAAAACGGAACCCTAAACCCTATTCATGCGACTTCGCTGTCCGTCTGTCACCAGGCTGTATCTCATGAACCGTAGTTCATGAGATACAGCCTGGTGACAGACGGACAAATAGCTAGACAGTTGAAATTTTCAGAGATTATGTATTTCTCTTGCCGCTATAACAACAAATACTAAAAATATAAAAAATCTCAGTCGTATCCGAAACTTTTTTCAGCTTTGGAGTCTAGGGTCCGCTTTACCAGTCTTAACTGCTCATTTTGGCTAAACTTCGATATTTTCCATGAAGCGATTGCCGTCTGACCTTCACAACCCGACGGCCATATCGAAGCATTGCAGTTAGACCAATTGTTGGACTTTTGAGGGCTCCAACAACCCGTAACGACTGCCACTAGATGTTCGTATGGCAACCGGGACCAACGGCTTAACGTGCTTTCCGAGGCACGACCAGACCAGTGCAAATATTCATATTCATGCATACAAATATTTGCACTTCGCGGGGATCGAACCCGCGCCTCCTTGCGCAGCGGCCGCGTTCGCTACCGCTACGCCACTGAGACTTTCTGTATGCTATATATAGTATATTTTTTTTTAATAATTATAAGCTAGTGCTTGACTGCAATCCCGCGGTTCCCGCCTGATGGTATGCAGTGATGCAATCGTTGCTGGTAAAGCGCGCTAGTTTGAAATGAAATGAAATGAAATGAAATGAAATCGTTTATTAAGCAAGTAGGATCACCGATCACTTTTACACGTCATATGTTTTTTTTTTTCTTCTTTTTTTTTTTTTTTTAACTAGATGAAGCCGGCATTTCCTAACTGACTACCTCTGAGAAGAAATAGCCGAAACAAACTCAGGGATCATCGTCTTTTTTAAAGTCCAGACATTAAAAATGAAAATGTTTACAATAATTTACGTTATAATTACGCATATTGCTTAATAACAATGCTTAACAGAGCGAGCAGCTCAGTCCCAAGCCTCTCTATCCTCTAAATAATCTGAGATTTTATAATACCCCTTTTTGCAAAGTTTGGCCTTTATATAGGTTTTATATCGTTTAATGGGTAAGTTTCGAATGTCCATGGGAAGCTTGTAGTAAAAGTGTATACATTGACCCATGAACGAGTTGCCTACTCTGTGGAGACGAGTGTGATGTACAGCAACATTGTGTTTGTTCCTGGTATTTATATTATGAACATCGCTTATTTTCTTAAAATTAGATATATTTTTATGTACATACATAAGATTTTCAAATATATATTGCGAAGCTACAGTCAGAATGTTCACCTCTCTGAATTTTTCTCTAAGAGAATCTCTAGGACCAAGGTTGTAAATGGCTCGAACAGCCCTTTTCTGTAAAACAAAGATGGTATTGATGTCCGCACAAGTTCCCCAGAGAAGAATCCCATAAGTCATAAGACTATGAAAATAACTAAAATAAACAATTCTGGCTGTATTCACATCAGTTATCTGTCTAATTTTCTTAACAGCATAAGCGGCAGAACTGAGTCTACCCGACAGCTTCTCAATGTGAGGACCCCATTGTAACTTGGAGTCAATAGTCAATCCAAGAAAAACTGTCGACTCAACAGGGATCAACTCTACTCCATTCAGTTGAACATTGGTACTTAACTGCCTGACATTTGGCGTAGAAAATTTAATGAATTTAGTTTTTTTTTCATTCAAAAGAAGGTTATTTACATTAAACCAATGGACAACTTTCGAAAGTGCATTGTTAACTTCGTCAAAATTTGCTAGCTGACGCTTGACTTTAAAAATAAGAGAAGTGTCATCCGCGAACAATACTATGTTGTGATTATCCCTCACGTGATGAGGTAAGTCATTAATATAAATTAAAAACAAGAAAGGACCTAGAATTGAGCCCTGCGGAACGCCCATGGTGACCTCAGATCCTGCAGATTTGTTGCCATTAACATCAACCCTCTGAATTCGATTATTCAGATAAGAAGTCAGAAGGTCGAGAGCTCTGTCCCTTAAACCATAATGGTACAGTTTCCTAATAAGAGTATCATGATGTACGCAATCAAAGGCCTTGGACAAATCACAAAAAATACCAAGAGCATCTTGCGATTCCTCCCAGGCCCCAAATATGTTCTTTAGCAACGCCACGCCCGCATCGGTAGTTGAACGACCCTTTGTAAAACCAAATTGTTTCACGTGCAATAAATTAAATAAGTTGAAATGTCTCAACAACTGTTTCAAAATTAATTTTTCAAAAATTTTGCTCAAAGTTGGTAATATAGAAATTGGCCGAAAATTCGTGGGATCAGTTGTACTACCAGATTTGAACAGTGGAATTACTTTGCTAAGTTTCATCAAATCAGGAAATATATCAGATGTGACACAAGAATTAAAAACAATTGCTAAGAAAGGTGCGATAACATCTATTATTGAAGCTACAGTATATACTGATAAACCCCAATGATCGGCAGTTTTTTTTACATCAAGATTCTTAAAAGATTCTATAATGTCTTTAGCAGTCGCAAACGTAAATTCAAAGTGTTTGTCACATTCTGGAACACATTCTTTTAGTATGGCGTAGGCAGAAGTGGAGGAAGAAGACAAAGTTTTTGTTGTTATTATTGGAATACTAGTAAAAAAATTCTCAAACTCAGTTGCTACCTCCAAGTCCGCCTTTATATCTTCATCGTTAATTTTAAGATGGAAATCGCGATTTTGTACTTTGGTTCTTCCAGTTTCAGAATTTATAATTTGCCAAGTTGTTTTGATTTTATTTCTAGAAGATTTTATTTTATTTTTAATGTGTATTTAATGTGTGTTTATTAAGCCTATTCACTTAAAAGACTTAGTGAATAGGAAGGAAGACAGCAGTTGAGCGAGGTGATGGAATGTTAAACCCAACAACACGACCAACGATGCTGCGCCAGAGGGAGATTGATCTGGAGACCCTCCACGACCAAACTCCCGACACAACAACATTTGGCGGATCGTCCCCGCACACCAGACATCCGTTTTAAATAATTTACAATTTAATGTTTTAAACATACTTGGTAATTTATTATACAACTGCATATACATTTATTGCCAGAGCGTTTTTATTAAGTATATTTCGCTGATCTAGGCAGCTCATCCAGCAAAAGTCTGTATTGATCACGCCGACTTTGAGAGCTTATTTCTTGAGCTGTTTCAGTTCCAATGGGTTTCATTTTGACAGTTCAACAACATTGCGTTATTTACGTTGTTGAGTAGTTTTTAAACAGAGAGAACATTTTTTGAACATTTTTTTATACATTTAAAAACTAGTGCTTGATCGCAATCCCGCCTGATGATAAGCAGTGATGCAATCGTTGATGGTAAACTCTTTGTAGCCTTCAAGACACTTAAATTTTAGTCCAGCGGAAACACCGCCGCTGGCAAATCGTTCCAGTCCCTCGATGTATGCGGTATAAAAGAAGAGGTGAAACGCTTCGTTCGGATCATTGTGGTGTCAACAACGTAAGGGTGGAAACTCGCCGTACGACGGGTCGTCTGATGATGGAGCGGAGATGGGGGAATTTAATCATGCAATTACCTCGCACGCTCTCCAAAATGCATCCCATAGAACACCGACAGGCTGGGTAGCTGTCTCCTGTGCTTCAGGTTTTGGAGACTGTTTTGAGCTAAATCTGGGTCGCCAACAGGTCACACGAACGGGCCTGTGCTTTGTATAACATTAGAAGCAGACCTGTCCCCTAATCGATGAACATATTTTTGTCAAATGATTGCGACTAGTCAGGATCATTTGGACCAAACGGACCAATTGGCGGTCCAAACGATCCCAACTAGTCTGGTGTGAAATAACGCCGGATCTTTACGATAGCGCCAAATTTCCTGGCAGCCACCTTGGCCTTGACTTTTAGCTTCTAAATGATTCAAACTGACAGAAATAGTGTGTTACGTAATTAGGGTGCTGTTCATCAACATGGTACAGACGACAGGAGGTCAAGCTACTCGCAACTGTCAGATATTCCCAATCAACCTTAAGCTTTAATGCTTTAGAGATAAGGTTGAAGATCGGATAAAGAAATCTGACAGATTGTAGTAGGTTGATGTGCTGTCGTCTGTACAGTCACCAACAAAAGCCGATTACGGTTTTATTTTTGGAGATCTTAATTACTGAGCGAAATATTTTACTTGAACCTAAGCCTAAGTGATATTTAATTAAATAACACTGACTCTCTTCATCATTATCAACCTTTTATCGTCCCACTGCTGGGCACAGGTCTCCTCTCATACAGAGAAGGATTGAGCGTAATCACCACGATTGCTCAATGCGGGTTGACGATTTCAGACTTAAAGTCCAGGTTTCCTCAAGACGTTTTCCTTCACCTTCAGTCATTGGTGTCCAAGATATACTTAGAAAGTACATATAACTTTAGAAAAGTTACATTGGTACTTGCCTGACCTGGATTCGAACCCGCGCACTCATACTTGAGAGGCTGGTGATTTAACCACTAAGCCACCACGACTTCCAACTCTGTTACCCTCTCTTTAACTCCAAGCTTCTATTCTAAAATGCCAAGAAGTATATCATCGAACAATTCGTGTAACTCGACTTTTACTTGGCCGTATCAAACCCTGATTTACCTGATGCCCAATGAAAACTGAAAGCAAAAATATGCAAGCTACAAACGAGAAGCCGCTCTCGATAAGATCAAAATCGATACTGTCTGTGGCTTTATAAAAAATTAAAACTACCAACGTAGAGAGATACGGTACAGGGTACTTACTCTACTATTGGGTAGTTGCAGCCGTGAAGCTCTGGATGCTTTTATCTTGGCTTGGTTTTTCAATTTTATGAATGACGTTGGAGTTTCATTCAAATATTAAATTCGGACGATGTTCAGAAAGAACTGCATAACCCCCGTGAAAACTTAAGTGAAGTAGTTATGGAATGCACTGTCGTCTGTGGTGGCTGAACGATTAACTGCCGCGCTGCGCGTATCGCATGTCCGATTCCCGCACGGAACAAATATTTGTATGACCTACAAGTAATTGTACCGGGTCTGAGTTTTTGTGTACGTGAGATTCAAAGTTTGTAAACGAACCCACGATACAGGAGTAATTCCTAGTGTGGGGCGACAAAAAAAACCTATTGCTAAGGGATTGACCCGGTTGAGTTGCCCGTGTGGTAACGGGCTTAGAATAGTACCTACCAACCCATATCCTTCCGTGGCTGTCGTAAGAGGCGACTAAGGCAATTCTCACCAGGGAAGCGGGCAGCAGCGCTTCTAATGTGGAATATCAAATTATTGCGATCCACAACCCGCCTGCCAATGGTGCGGGGATTATGGCAAACCCCCCCAAAGCATTGAAAGCTTTGATGCTGGCAGCCTGAAAGGCTGATGAAGAAGGAATTTACAGGTCACTCTAAGCTCACTACACCAAACTGATCACTGCGAGATTTGCAGAATCGATCGGCTGGGATGGACTCAGTAACTAGTACCTACCTACAAACGTGATTTTAACCTTGAAATAACATAGTTTGTTGCTAACAAAGGCACTTAATCGTTCATTATAGTACAGTAAACACATTAGAGTCCATTTCAGCAACAAACTGTACTATTTCAAGGTTAAAATGAATTTTAAAGTCTCTTCTCGGTTCCCCTGTTCATCCCGTTGGACGTCATCTAGACCTTATTAACTTCATGAATGGTGTACTTCAACTAATATGTAGTGGATAACGATATTATTTAAACGGTAGTTGCTCATTTGATTTGTGTAATAGTGGGGCGTACGCTGTGACATTATTTTGTAATGGCGGCACGTACCCACGAAATGGAGCCCTTACCACCACACCAGGATGGTGACGACCATATCGCTCCGTCCCGTCACTGACGTCGTCAAGTATTTATTTTTAAAAGTAGGTCTACCTAAGTAGGCAACTTCCAACCTACCAATTCAACTCCAAAAGAAACATATCTCTGAAATAATTCATTGAAATGAAGAAACTCTTGCAGGGAAAGAGGCAGAAAAATTATTTTCAATGATTAAGATGGAACGTCTATAAAACCAATCTGATCCGTTCTGGTTTCGACCTACATTCGAACCGTGAACGGCGGTTTATGGTTCGAAGAATAAAATATTGAAATCGGAAATAATTCGAGATTCTCGGTAGGGAACTTAATTTTTTTCTGTGTATTCTGGTTACAGCAGTCCGGCCATTTAGAGAATGCGTTCCTACTATGTTACAAAGCGCTACAACTTGGTTTATTCATGAAGGAAAACGAGCAGAAAGAATAAGCTTACTCCCAAAATGAAGTAAAACCGTTTACCATAATAAATTTAGTTTTGGAAGTCGACTTTGGTTGTTTGATTCTTTTGTTTTCAACACCGAAACCGAAAGTGAAGTTATTTGGTAGAGAAGGAGTTTATTTATTACGCTCACATTTCAGCATTTTATTTTACGGCGAGCAATAGGATTGAGAAATTGATATAATACGTATTATTGATACGAATTCCATAATTAGCCAAACAAAGTTAAAAAAAATAACATAGGTCTACATTCCGTTTTTTTTTTTTTTTTGGCGATGTGAATTCATCAAATGACCTTCTCCCGCCCTGAGTGGAGCGGAATCAGATTTTACTGATTCAAACCCACCCGTGTTCCTTTAATTGCCTGTGCGCCAGGGCCACGGATTGTCTTTCAACCAACCCGCAGTCCTGGCCAAGGCATCGGTCTTCGTGGACCTCGTCCCGATGTGCTGACATCTCTGTCTGGTTATTACCGGGCGGCGAGCTGCGCACTGCTCGTCTCCTGCAAGCCCGTGTCTCCTGTGGCCTTGAGTTCGATGTTGTCTCCCGACCAGGGCGTCTCTTGCGGCGGCTAGAGGCGTGAGGACGTTGAGATTCGTCCTTCTGCTTCGTTACGCGCTCTGCCTCCTCCTTTGCTAGGATCCGGACCGTGGCCTGGACCAGGGGACACGCGATGCTGGGCAGACCTCCACCGTATGCTACACCGTAACCTCAGAGCGATCCTCAAAGTGGTGACACCCTGATGTTTCCTCCCGCCTTATCAGGAACAAGAACATCCCGAAACAGCAGTGGAGGACCTGCGTCAGGTGGAAGGTGTGGGCGCCGTAGTGTGGCGTTGCCCAGGGAGGTGCCGCCTCGGAACAGCCGCGGCTCGATATAGGTCTACCTCAGAAATAGTTATACCCTTTCAAACAACATGAGAATATCCATTAAAAAATATTTCACAATTCATGAAAAGATGACCATAATATCTACGCTACGGCACAGTGGACAGTACAATGAGGTACTACAATCTGTCAAATTTCTTTATTAGATTTTCAACTTTATCTTTAAAGCTTGAAGGCTCAAGGTTGACTGGGATTTTTTCACAGTTTCGGCTAGCTTGACATGCTGTCGTCCGTACATAAAAAAATTAAATAGACGTACATAGAACCTCCTTGTTTTTGTCGGTTCAAAAGAGATATGGATGCCTAGAAGTCTATCGCACGAAGATTTGCCATAGACTAAAATGAAACGCTTACTCCAGCAGAGTAATAGCGTTACAGATTATATCAGTACTTAGCTAAGGATTTAATTTTCATGGTTCAACAACATTATTTTATTGCGCTTTTTAAATTACTGAGCAGACACATTTTTCTAACATACAGAGCAATGCATTAGCAATATGCTTTAAATTGTGAGTAATAGTTGAAAGCAATATCTATGGTAGGTTGTTTATGTTATTTATTCTATCTACCTAAAACTTTAATTTATGCATCTGTAGGTCAGTCGCACAAAACTCAAAAGTTAAGAGCTGATCAAATACAACATTTTAAAAACTGTCGGTTGTGCTCCCATGTCAAAGTAGGTAATATTGTTTCGAAGGCAAGATTTGCTGAAATTTAGCTCCGGCTTTTATGTTTACACAACAGATAATTATGTTATTCTTAAATGAATAGGTTAGTATCTACTTGCATTTTGCAGCCGTATTAGTACTTTTTATGTTTTCAAAAACTAGTTTTTGCAGCGTGGTAGCAGTGCACTGTTGCTTGCTCCATAGACTAAGCTAGGAAATGCAAAGAAGCGTCAACAAAAACGCTACTCCACTCAGGTGATTAAATCATCGTAAGTAGTTTCAGGGGACTATTTGAGACTAAAATTAGTGTTCTAGCGACGTTAGAATGTTCCATTATGTAACATTTACTTACGTACTTCAAAGTGAGCTGTTTTGTACGGTTAAGCCACACACAGGAATGTTTTTTTTTTGCACGAGAAACAAAGAAAAAAAAATCAGTTGACAAAAATCTATTTAATATTAAAAAAGCAAATATAAAATTAGCTTGCTTTTAACGTATAGGTACTTACAGGCTATCCCGCTATCTACTCTGCAATTTGCTACCCTCTGAGACCTAAAACCTGACTTGAAACGATTGCATCTGTTATATGCAGCTAAATAAATTTACCCGTATCATTAATCTACCTGTACATAAATTCTCTCACCTGTGCACTGCACGCATGATCTTTGACTGCGCGGCGCCGTTCGTCGTCAGTCGACCGGCCAGTCAGCCACACCGCCATTTTTGCTTCAGTCCAGTTATACCCGCACCGCGTAAGCACGTGTCAGTGCCAAGTGTACCGCCAAAAACGATCGTCAACAAAGATGAATCTGTTTAAAAGTGTACGTATTTAAGTATTCCCACGACCTTAATTGTGTATTAACGTTAAAAATTAACTATATGTTTGTTTAAAGTAATTATATGTTTACATTTTATGCTAAAAAGTATTGTTGCAATTTCTTTTTCATCTAAAACTTTTCGATTGGAAGATTGTTCGGATTGCTGTTGTGATTTGTTAAGTGTTGTAAATAGTGATTTTATCATATAATTAGTGTCGAGTTGGATTCTAATTGGAGCTGTACCGTCCGGAGCTGATATTTCGCCGTTCCCAGGCGTTCTTTGGCAACAGGTTAGTGAGCATTCAACCCGTATGAATTTGATTGCATGTAAACTGTTCATTTATAAATAACGGTGATTGTTATACCTACGTTTTGTTTATTTCTACGATAAGTATTTCAGGATTTTGATGTAAGTATTGTATGACTTTGTGACAAAACGACCCTTAGTTGGCAATGCTCGGTGACAATAAAGATATGTTACACAATTACCAATTATCAATTACCTACATATTATGATTTTTACTCCAACCGGTGTAAACAATCATACCGTCAAAAAATATTGTATTTTTTTTTTAATCCGATACTTTGTTTTTTTTTAATGACCCTCTTTCTACGCAATTTAGATTAAAGAAATATGTCCCTGAATCTTTTAGACACGCTTTTAATCATTATTGGACATCATCACCTTTTTTACTAAATAAAGGGGCCTGCTCTTGACCTCGGATCATGCCCGATGGAAAGCAAACGATCTGGTCTAAGGTGGAACAAGGACCATAAGCGTCACACAATACCCAAGCTCTGCCTATTCCCTCTAATATAGGTACACCCTCCTCATATTCCCGCATCCTGTTTACAATTCCGTTTACCTCGCTTGCCTGTTCTAATTTTGAAATTCTTCATTCCAGAGACATACCATTGCCTATTTTTGTTTTGTTTTTCCTACCTGTGAGTTTTTTCTTTACATCAAATTACGTATTGTTAAATAAACTATGTAAGTAGCTTTTTTAAATATGGAACAGCAGCGAATGCAGCAATGTATCATTTCTATTACTTACACTGTGACTTGTTTATATTGTTTTTTTTTTTTTGCTATTACATAAATGTAGGTAAGTAATTGCGCCATAGTTATCAGTGTTCCGTAATTAAAATTTTAGTGTCATGTCTACCACCTAATTAGTAAATAGATAAAAATGTGCTTAGGTAAATTCGTTTATTCAAAACACGTAATAAATAATTTACGATATCGTAAATTTCAGGATACACGTAACATAGCTATCAAATCTAGAAATTATTCGTGTTGAATATTTTTAGTTTTAATCATCTTTCCAGTAAGCTACTACCCACATAACTGCCTGTCTATGCCAAAAGTACTTACCTATCTCATAAAATTGCTCACAAACCCAGTTCAGCACCCTAATTGAGTAACACACTATTACTATCAAATTGAATAATTTTGAAGCATATTGCTTATCCAAAGCTCCGTATATTCGAGAAATGTATCCACTAAACAATGTAAATAACTCAATGAATTTTGTTGAACTGTCAAAATGAAACTCGTTGCTAAATAGTGTGTTACCGAATTACCCTACCTAATGGTTAAATTCTTACGTAATCACTCACTAAAAGAATTAGTAACGCATTCGTCTTTACCTGTAAGGTTTAAATTTTGATCACACCATTGTTTCGAACAAAACTTTTTGAACATTGATGGCAATTAAAGAACATAAAATTAACCTATACTATTAAAATGTAAAACATTAATTTTACTATTTATATATACACATAATATAAAGAAACACCCAAGAAAAAAAATAATAGAAACCTACGGGTACAAGTACAAGGCAATATTTATTTCACAATATTTCGGATTCAACTGAATAAACAAAGCAACAACTACGATTTGGCACCCAAAGTACGTTTTCTGATACAATTGCTTACATGGCAGCTGATCGATTCAGTAGTAATCTCACAGTGAAACGTGAGTTGAGTGAGTTTACGAGCTAGGGATAGTCTCAATCCCCAAGTGTTACACAATTGAAATGACACATATGTCAAGGGCGCTCAGTTCAATTCGACGAATGACATATGTCAACGACGCTCAGTTCAGTTCGAAGAATGACACATATGTCAGCGACGCTCTGTTCAGTTCGACGAATGACACATATGTCAACGAAGCTTAGTTCAGCTCGACGAATGACACATATTTCAACGACGCTCAGTTTCGTTTAGTTTTCACAGTGAGATGGTTATAGAATCCCACTGCAGATCTTTTAGGTTGTGGAGGCATGAGGAACAGGGAGTAAAGCTCACTCATCCTCCATAGAAAAGGGAGGATCCTCCGACCAGACGGGTGTTATGTCTGGCGGGCACTTGCCCGATGGTTGAAATTGGCAAGTTGTATGTATGCTAATTGCACGGTAAACTCTGATTGCGAGATGTAGAATTCGTGTGACGTCAGTATGACGCGTTGTTCATTTTGTGGCGTTTGTAGGTACCGCTACAAGGTCAAACCATATCTACGTCTTGTCAATACTAGTGAATTTAATGAATTATCAGCAATTGTACCACTTGCTGGGTATTTCTACTACAACGCGACGCCCACTTACTCGAAGAGGTTCAAAAATCGGCTGCTGCTGCACAGTCTTACCGAACATCGCGGCATCATTTTGATCGGTATTCTGACAGATTGGCGATACTCTGGTTCCCACGGGGTCAGCCTGAAACTATACATGAATAACAAGACTACAACTTAGGGGTGGTTGTAGTTTAGTTATTCATGTATAGTTTATACAATACCTGATTATTATTTTTTCACTCTAGACCAAAGTTTTCTTCTTGTACAGAGAAGGCATGCGCATTGATAACCACGCTTGGTCGAGTCTGTTTGGCGATTTCAGACTTATTATCTGCAGCAACTAGCTATTACACTAGCATACAGAAAGAAAAAACCTCGGTTTTCATCAATGCCTAAATTATGATTCTATGTTGCCAAATTCCATCATCATCAACCTTTTTTTACCGTCCCACTGTTGGGCACAGGTCTCCTCTCATACAGAGAAGAATTGAGCGTAATTACCACGCTTGCTCAATGCGGGTTGGCGATTTCAGAATTACAGTCCAGGTTTCCTCAAGATGTTTTCCTTCACCTTCAGTCATTGGTGTCCAAGATATACTTAGAAAGTACATATAAGTTTAGAAAAGTTACATTGGTACTTGCGTGACATTTTTCAAACTCATTCCACAATAATACAAAAATAGGTCACAAAAGACCGAGCGTCTAAGTAATTGGATTTCTATTTTTCGATTTCTATTCATACATGTACTAATTAATACCCCTTAACCTTATATCAAAACGAGATCTAACTACTAATTAATACCCCTTATATCAAAACGAGATCTAAATTAGTTCTAGATTTAAACTTTCAGTCAGTATTTGTATTTCGAACTTTATTGAGGTTCTTAATACAAAAGTGACAACTTATTACCGAACGAAACTGTCATTTTTACATTTCTTTAATGGTTAGGTGCATAATTCAAACTTTTGTAGACTAGAGTTTAATAGATGTTTTAAATGATTAATGCCGTCATTGATACATATTTGTTCCAGTCGCGAATCATCAATCCTCGCAATTTAAAGAACATTTAAAGTCTGGCCTGGCTTTTTCTACAGTTAAATGTATTTTTCACTGATTGCAGTGAAAAATACATTTAACTGTCGAAAAATGTGGAGATTTTTGACAAATTTTTGAATTTTTCATTAAGGCAATTGGCCTTCTAATACTGACCTGCAATATGCAAAACAAATGTAAGAAATTTTTAATTTCGTAAAATATTCCAGTTATGCATTCGCCGTAATAATAAAACAAAGGCGATATACATATACCAGGAACACCCAACTCAAATATAACTGCATCTGCTATAAACTAAAACTAGTCTAGCTTTCGTACAAACTTGTTACCAACTTAGGACCTTTGTTTCATCTTATGAGTTTCAAGTTTTCAACATAGGATGAACAATTGTTACGGAAATTACTTAATTCCAACATTTTCAATTAAACTTATAGCAATTCTTGTGATTTCTATTACTGGGTTTTCTCAAAGTCTTTGTTGCCTTTAAGGTTTACATTTGTTACAAAGAATACGCTGTTTTTTTATACTTTTATGTGGCGAAGAGTAAACATTTTTATAGTAGGAGACAGAAGAAAAATAACCAACCCTTAAAATATTTTTTTCTTATTGTACTTAATGCCTTTGCTCTGACCTATTATTCCCTGAACACATTTTCAGTAGCAATAGTATTTTGGCAGTTCAACAACATTTATTCCGTTATGGTATGTACTTTTCTTGAGCAGATCAATTTTCCGCACATATGAAGAAATGGATTAGTTCCTTCAAAATTAATCAGGCTGCGATTTATTGTGTGTGTGACTTAGGGTGCTGACCTTAAGAACGAACCTAAAACATTATCTTCACAATAACTTGTTATTATTTTTTATAGAACCTTCCATCTATCTATTAATGGCCAGATCCTTCAACTGCCATCGAATCTACTCTTCGAAGTCTAACTTTGTTTAAACCTCATTAGTATTTTGTGCCAGCAACAAGCACAATTTCGAACACTATTTTAAAAACAAGACTTGCTTCTTGGAATTAATTTACGACACAAAGAACAGGATTATTGATCAGTCTGGCGGCCCGCCATATCAGAATCACTTGTTGTTAATATGTAGGCACTGACCGATATTATCGATTATCGGGAAATCGATAGTATCACAGCACTATGCTAATTGGCTCAGTAAGCTTTAAGTTGGCTAGTTTTGTGAGATGGTAACATTGTATGGGACACGAGAATTTAACTATTATATTGATTGTGAATACTTGCTTCTTCCTCTTCTTCTCCATTGCTGGACAAAGGCTTCCCCCAAGACTTTCTTGCATTGGGGTATTTGCCATAATCCCTACGCTTGGCACCCGGTTCCCTGGTGAAAGAACCCTTACGACACCCACGGGAGTATATGGAATGGTACTATTCTAAGCCCCAAACCACACGGCGTATACTTCCTTATGTTATACTAATTTATTTTATGAAGGGAAATATTTTAGTATACTGTTGAGCATGAAGTTTTGAATCCCGGGTCGAGAAAAGTGTAATTGAGTTTTTTCAACTGGAGGTTATTTGTAGCAGCTCGGAGATGGGCCCTAAACATGATTGGCGGAATATGGATGTACTCACAGAACAGATGAAGTACTACAGGTTCGCCTCTGCCTCACCTTTCGGAGAATACCGACGTGATGTTTGATGTTACATGGAAATCGGAAACGTTATTTTAATATTGATTAGTCATCGATTATGTAAATACTGAGCAGTCATTTATTCAAAAATATAATTTAAATAATTTCATCATTCCTACATCCTTAATTAGTAAGTATATTAACATCATTTTACATTAATCAGCTGATTCAAATATACCGCCATCTTGCCACTAAGCTTCCTCAAAAATGTACCGGTGGTTTTTAATTCTAACGGCTACTCAATTGATTAGCAGCCTCTTAAGACTAAATGAGCGATTATGAATAAGAATTTTGCTAATTCGTTGCCTAGAAATTAATTAAAATTATAATAAGAATTATCTTATTATTAAAAAAATTGTACTTTGTTGTGTATTTGTGAACAATTTTTTTTTATGTGAAAGTTACACAATGTTTGGTTCTAGGATTTTGCGCTAAAATACATAATTCTACCAAAACAGGATTGCATCGTAATGAAACCGAAAGTTTACTTGAATTTCGTTTACCTTAAATGGATCACAATTCACAATTGGGACGTAATCGCTGTCAAATGAAAAAAGTTGAAACGCAGTAGTGCCTTAGCCTCGATGACCGATTGTGTATTGGTAACAGGTAGGTACTAAAGTTTTACGGCAGTTGCATTCGGTTATGATTCGGAAATGGTTTAATTTCAGTCGAAGTTAAAACGCCGCACCGGCGCCCACCCCGTCGCCGCTGGTCGACCCAAAATCTTCGTCTATAATATCTTGCGCTTCTCTCTTCATCCTCAGTGCAATAGCAGTAATTGCTAGTTAGCGCGTTTTAAATCGGGACATTGTAAAAAAGATGAGTTGCTTCAATAGGAACCGATCGCGAACTGTGTCAATAGGTAAAAGCTAGAGCGGTCGACGGGTGGACAGCTGGGCGTCTGCTAGCAGTCTCCGCGTGGACTGCTAGGTGCCTGTTACCTGTCGCCACGTGGATTGCGAGCAGTCGTCTTAGTTTAGGGCGGAGTTGGATGGGAGCGGTGTTAACCTTAAGGTCATAGCACATAGTGAATCGTTCAAGTGAACGATTCTACTAACCCCTCCTCTGCCTACCCTACTAGAGGAAGCTGTCTCCCAGGAGTGGAAACGTGTATGTGTGTGTGTACTGTCTGTAGGCTGATTACGCTTATTCACAGTAATGTGTTTTGTGAAACGTTTCATTATAAACTTTAGTAGGCAATACGGTGGAGAAGGTTCTGCATATATTCCCAGTTCTAATCAATACGTTAATTACACGTCACGACTCACGGATAATACGGGAATAATTATTAGGTACAGGGAGATGATAGTATCAACAATTAGGTTTATAATAGCAATGGCTGGGCCCACGGTTTCGCCCGCATCATTTTCGATCCCGTTACAATGTTCGGTTAAAACCATCTGAGTACCAAATTTCATCCAAACGACAACCGAAATTTCTCCAAAGCCTGGAGCACAGGCGAAGAGTAGCCAGCCTGTCGGTGTTCTATTGGATACATTTTGGAGAGTGTGGGAGGGAATTGCATGACTTAATTTCCCTATCCCCGTTTCTTCATCGGACGATCCGTCGTACGGCGAGTATCAATCCTTACGTTGTTGACACTACTACTATCCGGACGAAGCGTTTCGCCTCGTCTTTTATACCGCGTAGGTACATCGAGGGACTGGAACAATTTACAGGCGGGATTGAGGTCAATCATTAGTTTACGATTATCAAAAAAATCCGTAGTAATTTTTGCCTGAAAGAGTAACAAATACAAACTTTCACATTTGTAAGTCAAGGATAATGTTGGTAACTCTTTTCGGAAATATTTATCCAGGTAGAATTTGAGAATCTGGCGGACCTTAATGCTTAAACATCGTTGTACGACGTCGCGTCGTACAACGATTCGACAGAAGCAGAATGTGGTGTTTTAGTACATTCCGAAAAATGGATCTCTGCATTCTGTTTCTGTTGTTAATAAGTAGACGAACACGACGCGACATCGACGCCGCATCGTTGTACGACGGGACATCGACGCCGCGTCGTTGTACTACGCGACCTCGTATCGTGATTATGTGTTTAAGCCCTTAGAGTTTAGACAGACGGGCGGGCGTTGTTTTTCTTTTTGATGTTACTATTAATACTCTATGGGTTCTCTGGTCCGAAATAAAATTCATTTTATTTATTTATTTATTTTATTTAACATTTTTCCTTTTTCAGTTTAACTTGATACAACAGAATATCAGTATTTTACATGTAGAGATTGGCTGTATGTTCGTCACAACTCAGTTACGAGATAATAAGGCCGCGTTACCACTGACACGGAAAGGAGTGGAATGAAGCGGAGCGGAGCATACTTTTGAACATCTCATCCGTTTTGATACGAATGTGCTCCTAATAACGTAACTATGATAACTGAGGCACTGCGCGCGAGTCACGCGCCGTCCCGCTGTACTCCGCTCTGCACCCCAATGCTCGTTGTTCTCCGCATCGCATCGCCTTGCTGTATTTTTATTATGAATATCTGCTCAGCTCTACTCCAACCCGCTCATGCCGTTTCCTCTGCAGCGGTGCGGAGATTTCGAGCATAGTGATTGGTCAATTTGTGCACCGCTAAGCTCCTCTCCGCCCCGCTCCGCGTCAGTGGAAACCCGCCCTAAAATATCCCTCGATAAGTCTTTCTCTCAGACTTTCGGGCGTCTGTCTATAAACGTTATGTTATTCATAGAAAGGAAGTGAAAACTACAAACACTGAAAAAGAATCTTGAATTTGATGGAAGTAACGGAAATTAAGTAAAAATTGTTTCGTTTTTTAACCTACGTCCAAAAGGAGGAAATTACTCAATTCGGCCGTATATATGTATGTTTAATTTTTTTTTATGTTTGTTCGGGGATAACTTCGCCGTTTATGAACCGATTTTGAATCATTTTTTTCCTTCTTAAAATCTCACACATTTTCGCTGCCGAGTTTGACATGTTTGACTAAGTATTACTTAAGTTACGAAACTGTAACAGAGAAAGGTGACAACGAACTAACGGCAAAATGAGATCACCATTCACAACCGTTCGACAGGTTCTTGTATTGTAAACACTTTAAATGACTCATTTGTTTTGCTTTCGACAGCATATGGACGTCGGAAGAAAGATGACCGTATATTTTATTTTAACTGGAAGAATTTAAATAAAAAAATAAATAAACAATAGTTTAACTTTGGGCGGTTCATTGAGTCCAAGGCCAAGGTGGCTGCCAGAAAACTTGGCGTTATCGCAAAGGTCCGGCAGTACTTCACACCAGGGCAGCTTCTAATGTTGTACAAAGCACAGGTCCGTTCGTGTGTGGAGTACTGCAGCCACATTTGGGCTGGTGCTGCTAAGTGTCACCTGGCCACTTTGGATTCAGTGGAGAGGCGTGCGAAGAGGCTGATTAGTGACTGATTTAACTCGAGTTGGTCTCCAAAGCCTAGAGCACAGGCGTAGAGTAGCCAGCCTTTCGGTGTTCTATAGGATACATTTTGGGGAGTGTGCGAGGGAATTGCACGATTTAATTCCCCCATCTGCGTTCCACCATCGGACGACCCGTCGTACGGCGAGTTTCCACCCTTATGTTGTTAACACCTCTACGATCCGGACGAAGCGTTTCGCCTCCTCCTTTATACCGCGTACATCGAGGGACTGGAACAATCTGCCGGCGGCGGTGTTTCCGTCGGACTACAATTTGAGTGTCTTCTAGGCTAGAGTGAATAGGCTCTTAATAAACTAGTGCGCTTTACCATCAACGATTGCGTCACTGCTTACCATCAGGCGGGATTCTCGGAATTCTTAAACTCAATTCTGTAACTGTAATAATTATCACTACGAATACTCAGTGCTATTCCTCCTTTCTTCTGCTTGATCTATGCTGTGCCCGTCAGCGTCTATAATTTAAATAATTTTGATAGCAATAAATATAATGTTACCACACTGTAGGCAATAAATAATTGAGAATTTCCGGTTTTTGGGTTGATTTGTATCGATGACGTGAATAGCTGTGCCGACCCACACACCATAAAGAAAGAAACTAATATTGTTAATTCGCTATTTCTCTCGTATCCAAGCGTATTATGAGGGACGTGAGAATAGGCTCTTAAAGAACTAACGCGCTTTACCATCAACGATTGCAGCACTGCTTACCATCAGGCGGGATCGCAGTCAAGCACTAGTTTAAAAAAAAATGCGTTCGTTAATAATCCGAATTACCTTGTACCAGTCCAGACTGCTCCGACTCCGTGTGGTACCGGACCTTAGAAAGTACCATCCCATATCCTTCCGTGGGTGGCGCAAGAGGCGACTAAGGAAACTCTCACCAGGGAAGAGGACAGCAGCGCTTCTCCTGTGGAATATCAAATTACTGCGATCCCCAACCCGCCTGCCACGCGTGGGGACTATGTCAAACCCCCCAATGTAATAGAAACCCTTGGGGGAGGCCTTTGTCCATCAGTGAACCTCTATAGGCTGAATAAGTCCAGACTGCGTGCAAGTGGCTATTTCAATTTCAGTGGCGACTTACCCATCACCTTACTTAACTCTAAAAACAAGACAAGTAAGTTAAAGCAGTGCCCTAATTACATAATATATTATTACTTAAACACAATCTGAATAATTTTGAAGTATATTCCTAATCCATTGCTTCATACCTTCGAAATGTGTCTGCTCAACAACGCAAATAACGCAATGAATGTTGTTGAACTGTCAAAATGAAATCCAATGCTGCTGATAGTGTGTTTAAAGTTACGCAATTACCCTGCTGAGATCAATTTTATTTCCAACAAAACAAGTTTTAATTTATGCTATTCCGGTTTTGTATAGTTTCGGCAAGAATACCGTGCTTAATACTTTTAACCAATTTCATTTAAAAGTGAGATGTTGTTGCTTCAATAGATGCAACAATGATGAAAGCCAGGTCTCGATTTGTAAATGCGGCATCGCAAGTCTTGTAGTTCGATTGTGGTAGCCTGAAATATGCGATTTTTTTTAAAATAATTATAAACTAGTGCATGACCGCAATCCTGCCTGATGGTAAGCAGTGATGCAATCTTTTATGGTAAGCTAGTTTATTAAGCATATTCCCTAAAAAAAAAACTGAATGAATAGGAAGGAAGACGGCAGTTGAGCGAGGTGATGGGAGAATTTTATATCATAGATATTCTCTCATTCAATCTTTATTCTTTTCCCTTATTACTTCTGGTTCCATAGCACGTCCTTTTTTAAATATTTTCACAAATTAACTAGTGATACTTCAGAAAAACGGTGTTCTGAGGTAACAGAGTATACAATTAAAATAAAAACTGATTGAGAACCTCCTCCGTTCTCAATCCATCTTTTTTAAAATTTTATTTTCTGTTACCTCAGAACTCCGTTATTGATAAGCCGCTTTGCATATAATATTATATTTTTAATGGATAATTTATGCATCTCTCATTATATTTTACTATCTGGTTATGTTTTTTTGATTACATTTTTGATACGATTTATTTCCATTTAGTAAATACTGAATTAACAATTTCGTGTTTAACGGTTACCTACAGTTACAAAAAAAAAAAAAAAATATGCGGGCGAATCGGCACATTTTTATTATCTGTTTAAATGACTCATCTAAAAAAAGATCAATGATCGAGCCTTCTCTAAATGAGAAGTTAATAATCTCTTTCTTCCTATATTATGAGAGAAGACAAAACTTTAACTCCTTAGTTTTTTTTTAAATTTATATGCATGCTCATGTTTCGATTTTGATCTAAGATCAACTACTTAGCTACTTTTTGCTAAACGAGGACAATGGCCGAATATGCAAATTGATATGAATTGAAAACCGCAACATAGCCATAATATTATTTCTAATGATCTGCAATATTATGTCATCCGGTTAGACCGGGATGTGAATCCGGTTAGACTGGCATCTGACCCCATTGTAGTTGGAAAAAGGTAGATGATGATTGTGTTATTTTCATAATAGCTATATATTACGTAAACATGCATCGCAATTATTAAAATTATTAATCCCTTCATGGGATGATGTAATTATTGGAATTAGTCAATTTGAAAGTAATTAATTTATCCGACGCGGTTGGGCAGTGTTCGGGAAGCTCCGTAGTGTCTTCTCATCCAAAATACTTCAGTGCCTAATGACAAAAGTCTTTAACCAAATGTGTGTTACGGGCCTAATAAGGAGAGCTATACTAAATGTTTCTACGTGATCGAATCAGGAATGCGGAGATTCGTAGAAGAACGAAAGTCGCCAACATAGGCTAGCCCAACGGATCAGCTCTTTGAGGTGGCAGCGGGCGGGACACAGCACGTAGAGCCGATGGCCGATGGGCAAAAAGCCTTTTGAATGGCGACCACGTACTGGCAACCGCAGCGTCGGACACCCACCGACTAGGTGGTCGGATGACGCCACCGAAGCCGCGTTCAACAGTTTTTTTTTTTATAAATCCTTGTGGGAGGCCCATGTCCAGCAGTGGACTTAATGTGGCTGACATGATGATGATGATGCAATTCATGAGTTCCAATAACACCCACGTCTATCTACATATTACCAGTCCTAATAGGAATAACTACTATCCATCCACACTAGGATGTGCAACAAATTAATCAAATAAATAATTACTATTCAACCACAGACCTCGCTTATTACTCAATAGATATCCATTAGAGATTAGGCGGACGTCTCTGAACAGTCTGAACCATTCACAAGATACTATCTATAAAACTCACAGAATCTAATCCGTGATAAATCTCAAGAGTTTGTTTGTACGCGCTAATGGCGACGACCCATTTCCGTTTTCACAAAACTAAACTAAAAAGTTCAGTGTATGTCCTTTTTATTTCATTATGAAAAGGACAGAAAGTAAATATTAGTCAGCCTCTGAAGTAAAGTGGAGTATTTTCAGTAGCTATATTTTTTTATTTCGTCTACGTTGTTAATCGAGTATGTTAATTTGACAGAATCACACTAATATTTATTATGTCCTTTGTATTTTACCACCGGCTTCGGGAATTACTTACCTAGTTTTTTTCACTGTGTAATTGTTTTTGGAAGTCTGTTGTTTTTTGTGTGTATATGTTATTTTACACTTTTTAGATGTGAAAAGGACTGGTATCCAGCTTTTTAGGCTTCAGTACCTAAAGTCAGTCTGGTGAAGCCGTACTGAGGACGGGTCTGAGCATTTGTCTTGCGATGTGTGCTTGTACGATGCGCCAAATGTTGTGTCGGGAGTGATCGTGGAGAGTCTCCAGATCAATCTCCCTCTCGCGCAGCATCGTTGGTCGCGTTGGTCTTGGGTTTAACACCGCATCACCTCGCTCAACTGCCGTCATCCTTCCTATTCTTAAATTTCTTAAGTGAATAGGCTTAATAAACTAGTGCGCTTTACCATCAACGATTGCACCCGTTACTGTTGGCACTATAACAGCAAAAAAATAATATAAATATTACCATGGCTCCCATACAACAGCGTGGCCGCTTTTTCACTATGAATTCATATCAAAGTGTTTGATGTAAATGCTTGGGATTCCCTTTCCCTTTATGATCAATAAGATTTGTAAAGGGAAATATGTACATTGATACGACGATTCTATTTACCCATTGTTATGTTGTGTGATTGATAAAGTTCCAATATCTGTATGTTTTCGCTCCAATGGAGAAGAAATGAAGCTAACATTCTAGCGTTGTCATTGTTGTCAAGCCGTAACACTTCATTATTGCTTTGCTTTGTAAATGTAAGGTATTATTTACCACCTTTCGCCTCGTCTTTTATAGCGCATTATATACCAAGGACTGCAACAACTTGCCAGCAACGGTGTTTCCGTCGAACTACAATTTAAGTGTCTTCAAGGCTATAGCGAATAATAAACTACCTTCAACGATCGTTTCACAGCTTACCACCAGGCGGGATTGCGGTCAAGCACTTGGACATCAATGACTGATTACAAGGTGAAGGTAAACATCTGGAGGAAACCTGGGCTTTATGTCTGAAATCGACAACCCGCATTCAGGCTTTCCACGATGACAGGTCTTGTGCTGCCCGCATCCATCGGCTTCCCGCGACTTTCACGGTCCACCTTGTTGGGGACCTCCTTACGCTGCGTCTTCCGCCACTCCAGAATCTTCTGCCCAATCGGCCATCGGAAAAATGTGCCCCGCCCACTGCCACTTAATTTTAGCAACTCGAAAAGATATGTCGGTGACTTTGGTTCTTCGGCGGATCTCCTCATTACTGATTCGATCGCGCTATGCTCGAAGTAAAATGGTTCATTATTAACCTTTTTTTTATCGTCCCGCTACTGGGCACAGGTCTTCTCTCATACAGAGAAGACCTGTGTAATCACCACGCTTGCTCAATGCGGGTTGGCGATTTCAGGCTTAAAGTCCAGGTTTCCTCAAGATGTTTTCCTTCAACTTCAGTCATTGATGTCCAAGATATACTTAGAAAATACATATAGCTTTAGAAAAGTTATATTGTTACTTGCCTGACATGGAATCCGACCCGCGCACTCATACTACCACTAGGTCACCACGACCAGTAAAATGGTTATACCATGGCAAATGGTCGCGTCGTGTATCAGTTTGTTTAAGAACCCTCCTAGCACACTTAATCCCTTGCTATTATCCCTTTTAATTGATTCTTCCCACTTTACACACAAGGTATTAATCTAAGATTAACTAACCCCAACAACTCGAATTTAGAACGCAAAGCCTGCGGTAAATGCGAGACATAATCCTAATAACGTCTTAAGATTATCTACTAAAGATTATTTTTTAATAATTAAGTAGTGTTCGATAAATTAGTGATCGATGAATTATAAACTAGAGCTTAACCGCCATCCCGCATATTGGTAAGCAGTGATGCGATCGTTGATGGTAAAGCGCGCTAGTTTATTAAGAGCTTATTCACTCAAAAAACTGAGTGCATTGGAAGGAAGACGGCAGTTGAGTGTGGTGTTGCAATGTTAAACCCAACAACACGATCAACGATGCTGCGCCAGAGGGTCAGTCAGACACAAGAACATTAGGCACATCGTACCCGGCACACATCGCAACACAACTGTTCAGACCCATCCTCCGTACGGCTTCACCAGACATCATGCCAGAACATGACGAATCGCTTGGCGGCAAGACTTTATCTAGTGGGTAGTAGATACCTTCTGCCGGCAGCCGATGTTATGCTTTTGAGATTTCTAAGGCTCTCCCTACCCAATGGGCACCCACTATCGGGTAATGGGTAGACTCTACCGTCTGTCTATCTGTCTGTCATCAGACTGTATCTCGTGAACATTTGAAATTTTCACAGATGATGTATGTCTATTGATGCTATAACAATAAAAACAGAATAAGATAAATATTGGGGTGGCATTCATATAACAAACGTTATACATATTATCTTAAATATTCACAGAATATTAAGTTTTATACAGGGTGTAAGGAGAACGCTTCCGAAGCCAGAACGTAGATTATATACAACCTAAATGCAAACGGATACCAATAACCTTTCGCTTTAAATTGATTATTTTCAAGACTTCATATTTCGTAAACAAGCATTGGATAGTGTACGAAACGTGAGGTCACTGACACGCAAGGTGACGTCGCACTACCGCGTCCGCGCTTATCCGCCGCCGAAAAGAGCCGATTTATACGCAATTTACAAACATCACTTTCAAAATCGCAATTGTAGTCCATTGTAAAAAGCTGACAGAGGCATTTTACGTACCTGTCTAAATCCTTTGCGACCTTATGAGGTTTGGCTCGAACTGAGTTCCATTCATTTCAATACAAAGCCGGGCCCGTCGCTGTGTCGATCCGTGAACACGAGGCATCAGTATTCCTCAACACATTCTTCACGTAGTTTATTAAAAACACTCACTATTCTGCCCCGCATTTCATCAGCACTGTCACATTCCCGATCAAACACTCTTTCTTTCACATACCCCCATAAAAAGAAGTCCAACGGCGTTAAGTCGGGTGAACGGCCAGGCGTGCGGCCCCAGCCTTCCGATCCAGCAGTCATTAAAAAGCTCAGTGAGACGCTCGCGGACGGGACGCGTAACGAGCATGCTTCCATCGTGCTGGAACCATGCTCGACGAAATTCAGCCACAGACACATTCTAGCATATCATTTAAATGTCCATTTATAAAATTAAGATATGCTGATCCATTGAGACGCTGCGGTAGAAACACTGGTCCTAGAATTCTTCTCCTAAACACATCAACATGTTGCCGTATTCACGAGCACTGTACACGTATGCCTCAGGCATTGTCTAAAACAACAAAAAGTTATAACTAAAAAGAATAAAACAGCACTAAAAACGTAACAATACCTAATAACTAAACACAAATTTAAAACTAACAAAACAATAATTAAATAATCGATTAAAAACGTAACCGCTCACGAACCGAGTCGGGAATGAACTGATTAATTATTTACTAAAGAAGTACTATGAAGGTCAAACAAGCCCGCGCGGACGTCGACAAACGCATTGGGGACATCCCCGCGTGAACGAAAGAATAATTACGAGATCAGAAATCAATTGATTTTAATTGTTAGGAAATTGTACTTATGCTTTATTACAAACTGTTTTCATTTTCTAACTTTTAAATAAGATTTAACTGGTTTCTTAGATTCAATTAATTTAATTATTCACTTTAAATTGATTAGGTTTACTTACTAAATGAAGGATCCAGTTCTTGCAATAAACGAGCACGCATCGTGTGACTTTAATTACATTATTATAAAGTTCAAATTCAATTGATTCACATGCGATGAAAAAATTTTAGTCAATTACAGCTGATGTCAGCGATCTTTTGCTTTATTTCATTTACTATCGATTATCGACATAATACAAAACTGTTATTAAATTCACGATCAATCAATTAAAACTGTTGACGCCTCTGTAATGTTTATTTTTCTTTATTTTAGCGGCGCTTTACAAAGGATTTTTATGGCCTTACAGCCACACTGCCGGCTGTAGGTATCTAAGTACCTTCGATATGGGCCTCAAGGTTAAGCAAAGTAAACTGGATTTTTCTGATTTGTAAATTTGAACGTTCAGATCAAAATAAAATTGTAACCCTGTTCAAGGGGAAAATCATTACGATCCTTGCACGAATGGAACCCGTAAGCAGATATCCCACAACTAGGTAGAAGTGAACTGAAAAGACATTTGCTTCAAGCGATCGAGTGAAGGTTAGTAGTTTAGGAAGATAGTCCGATCACATGGGCCCGCCGCACTAAGTCAGCCGGCGCATCGCCCGTCGCGCGTCGCGATGTCGGTGACCGCACGCGGCCTTTGAACTCGAGTCTATGCGCGAGCGTCAGCTGTCAGCTGATTATTTATTTACGAATACATTACTTGTTAGAGTTGTAAAGAAAAAAAAAATGTTTAATCGCAAATAATGGTTTCATTTAACTCATTTAACTGTTCCCACAGCATAGTGTACGAAAAATGCTTAAGTAAAATTGTAAAAAAAAATCCTCATTTTTTGATGGTATCGTATCGAGAATCACTAGCCTTATCACCTGTCTTCGTTTTCGGAAGCGTTTCCCTGGCACCCTGTATATACATTTTAAAAAATTCTAATCAATATAAAACAATCAGGCCAGTGTCTAATGTGGTAGAAACGTAATCGGAACCATTCCCGCGCGAGTCCTACTCACACTTGACCGGTTTTTCTCTTAATATTCTACAGAGCACGCCGCAAAGCAATATCTTCGGGAGAACTTTTCTTAGCTTCAAGAACATTTTTTTACGCCGAGCATATAATTTAAACTTTACGACATCGCGGCTATGAATCCTCGAACACCGAAATAATATTAATAGAGTGTTAAAAGCAGTTCATTGTCCCAGCTGCAAAGGTCACTATTGTCCCAGGCTATTAAAGAAACAATAACGCTGAATAACTCTAATCCATATGTGACAACAAGTCTATGCATTACAATTGAGGGTACTTATAAAACCATTTGTTAACGATAGTTGGATTTAACTTCTGAGCTGGGACAAAGGTGTTATCTGCTGATGCTAAAACAGAAATATGTATAAGGCCTATTTCCTGCGAAAATAACATCGTTTAAAAGGATTTAACGATTTGGGATATTGGTTTTTGTATTGACTTTATTCTAATTTCAAGATCTCCGGGTTGTATTTTGGCTAAGGCAGCCTATTTCAACGGTTGATAGCCGTCGGAGCGGGAGATATTACACAGGTTATTATCACAGGTGTGCGCACAGACAGGTAAGCAGTCCCTCTGCCCACACTCCCATAGTCCGATGGTAGGGCAAGCCGACACTACCGGAGATTGATCGGCAACGGCAAAGGCCCGACGCACTTTCCGAAGCACATCGGTATCACACCGCTTAATTTCCAAACTTCAGGCTGTTGCTAACAAATTCCCAATCGTAAAACAAAATAACACTTTGCCTGACGTGGTAATTTAACCAGAACCAGAGACCAGCCAAGGAATCTACAGTAACCCTAGTACTGTACAAATAAACCTAGATATTTCAATGTATACAAGTTCTGAAAATTACGTAACGGCTCACAAGACTAGTGGTACTGTTTGCAAATTTGTCGCAACTATAATTGGGTGCACAAGGGAAGATGAAACTTTAAATTGATTCCCAACATCCTGGTGAAAGTTTGAAGCTTCAGACTAGTCACGGCGCGATTACGTTTTATAACTATTCCACCATTATCTTGTGGTAGCGGACTTACTAGGTTTTATTATATTCCGAAAGGATTGCGTCGTTCAATTATGTGATATTAAATTTGTATTCGACGATTGTTTTAGCGAAATTATTAACTGGTATAATTACCTATTGGTCTCGTGTATAACAATTATACCAAACTTAAAAAGAATAGTTTTAAAACACTCTTCTAAGTTGGAAACAAGTTTTAAAATATTATAGGTACTTGTCTGGAGAAAATTACATACGCTTGTAACTTGTCAGATTATGCATTAAGCTGCCTGGATACAGATAAATGCAATCTGTCAACCCATAATAAGTGTGGCATGTAAAAGGCGCGAGATTTTACTCTTAAATTGGTCTTATTGACTTGATTTATCTTGGACTAAAAATAAATATCGAAAGTAGGTCATTGTAAATCGTTACTAAATTGTCAAATAATACAGTTATGTATTAAGTAATACAATAAATTGGCAATAAATTATTGAGTATCGCAATAAAATGTTGTTTATTTTATTTGTATTGCCATAATCCTTTTAAAATTCAGATGAACGCGCAAAACTTGCTAAGATAGATCTGTCAAAATCGATCATTATGACATTAAAAGTCGACAATTTTGACACTATTGCAATAGCAGACTCGGGCCCCTGGTCTGAAGAAGCAGAAATGGAAGACAACTGACTGTCTCGAAAAACTTGAGAGTTTTAACACGACGTAGTGACTACCCCCTGGATATATGTATCGCATGCTCTCTTGAAGATAAATTTCGAACTGTCAACTGGAAATTAATTTTCAATATGTCTTGTTGTCTGCATTTAGCTTGCATATTTGCGCTAACATTTCAATGCTCAAAGCCAGCATAGATCCCGTCCGAGATTAATCCTAACTGAACCCGTCGATATTTGGAAGACATTATTCAGGCTTACAGTCAATCTCCAAGTTTCGTTCACCCTCTTTTCGAGGGAAAACCCTTAATTCCGAAGATAACTTAAACAGTCTACAACAATACAGAACATGTTATTGTCTTTTATCTAACTTCTATAAGAGACTTGTTTGTCGTAAATGTAGGCGGCACTATACAGAGCTATTTTTTTTTAAATAAATATAAACTAGTCCTCGCAATCCCGCCTGATGGTAAGCAGTGATGCAATCGTGGTTTGTAGAGCGTGCCTAGTTTATTAATATTCACTTAAAAAACTAAGTGAATAGGAAGGAAGACGGCTGTTGAGCGAGGTGATGGAATGTTAAACCCAACAACACGACCAACGATGCTGTGCCAGAGGGAGATTGATCTGGAGACCCTCCATGACCAAACTCCCGACACAACAACATTTGGCGCATCGATTCGGCACACAACTCAACACAACTGCTCAGACCTGTCCTCCGTATGGTTTCATCAGACATCTTGCCGGAACACGACGAATCGCTTGGCGGCAAGACTTTATCTGGTGGGTAGTACCTTCTGCCGGCAGCCACCAACTACCACCACGAAGAGTGAGTGGTTATTTTCATAATTTTAGTAACGTTCAGTTTGAGGGGTAAGTCGCTGAGGTAAAATTCGTTTTTAATTTCGAGAACTGGTCTTGTTTTCTTTGAGCTACCTATAGTCTGCCATTACACAAAGAGATTCATCTGAATGGAGGATCTATACCAGATCGGATGGAGGCACACATTGACAATGTCCGAAACAACTATCCACTTAGTCCTTGACCGCAATCCCGCCTGATGGTAAGCAATGATGCAATCGTTGATGTTAAAGCGCGCTAGTTTATTAAGAGTGAATAGGTTCTTAATAAACTAGCGCTCTCTAGCCTGAAGACACTCGAATTGTTGGTGTGTGGTCAAAGTTTAGGTGTTGTAGTTGTATTCTTGAGGCCGTAACAACCTCATTTTGGCAAAAATGGCGCAAATGTATGGGAGACCAGCAGGGTAATAGGGATGTATCCAAGGTATGAAAATTAATATTTCAAAATGTAGCAGGGATATACTCAGTTCTGCTGGCACAAGGCTCCCAGTGTTGATGCAGATGATGGAGCGAATGTTAATAAAGGTTTGACGTATTTGAGCTCCAAACGTATCTGGAGGTAAAAATCTCCAATTATAGCCTTTATAGGCTTGAGACTTGTACGACTTACAGCCAAAACTAACATTTGATGTTGCAAGCTCGTACAATCTGCGAAAAGAAAGTTATTTGGCTGGATCTGACCGGATTTATTACTCACACTTACTGAACCGAACATAGCTAATTTATTGGAATTTGTTGCCTGACTTAAACTGTGGTTTTTCACGTTCATTTGACAAGCAAAAAGTATTTTTGTGGCTCGGATTTACTGTTACAGGTTTTTTGTTTTACCATATTGTTTCCCCGAGACCTACGGCCTAAGCTTTTGGGAATAACAAAGAACACAAAAATATAAAGTCATCAATCTCAATTCAGTAGAATATTCGAGGGATATTTCAAGTATAGCGAGAGCATTCGTAAGTTTTCTTGCAGATATTAATCGACATTCGCGATATTTTCATTATATCTACTATTAATTTATATCTAATATTACTATTGCCCCTTTGTGCCGATTGGCCTAGTTCTGTTCTGTCTCCTGCTTGTTATGGAGGGAAGTGGAAAAAATATCTTTTTTCTTACTCCTCCGCTATTCTCTTCTGATTAATTTCGTTGCGGGACCCAAGCCAGTTGAATCGTTTCTCCGGGACTTGTCGAGCTTCATTGCTCGGCGTTTTTCTGGCGGTCTCCACTGTTGATTCTGGCTTTCAGGAGTTGCGGTGGGTGGGAAAAGTGTGGCGGGTTTTGTCCCAATAAAAAAAAATATATATATCTACTATTAATAGCTACGGTCCATTTTTACTTGTTTAAAAGTCTCTGTCCTGTTTGAATCTTCTTCAACCTATAGAGGTCCACTGATGGTCAAAGGCCTCCCCTAAGGCTTTCCACGATGATTGGTCTTGTGCTGCCCGCATCTATTGGCTTCCCGCGACCTTCACCAGGTCATTAGTCCACCTTGTTTGGGGCCTCCCTACGCTACGTCTACCGGTACGTGGCCGTCGCTCCAGAATTTTACTGCCCCATCGGCCATCGGTTCTACGAGCAATGTGCACTTAATTTTAGAGACTAGAAGAATATTGAGACCTGTGGGAATATTGTTATATAAAGCATCCTACGTCCTGTAATCCAGATGAGGGTCTCCCCGTGTGCCAAGCTATCATATAACTCTGTACAGCCGTTTTCCTAAACGCGTAACCGAAAAATAGAAAAAAAAGTAATCGTTTTTCTGTATTACAATACCAGCTTCCATCCACGGTATTGTCCGAATAAAATTTCTTATTATCTCTACCCATCACATCGCATCGCATCACCAACCTACACGTTTTAGGTTAGTTTGTTTTGAGTTATCTTTTTTCTCGGCTTCTAAGGGTACTAAGACATTCTATAGCATTCACCACGAATTGGGCTATCACGAATGCAAAAATATTTGTTCTAATCCGACTGGGAGTTGCAGAGATTTAAAAGAACAAACTTTTCACCTAGTGTAAATATCATTGATGATTTAATATCATCCCGCATTAAATAAATCTATTAACAACACATTGTATATACAGTAAGGGTCAAAACTGCATTACCGCTTTTGAACTTTATTGCACTAACAATAAGTGTCAAAAATGGTACTCCACTTTTGTCCCCTTACTGTAGCTAACCTTTTTACTTTACTGTCGACTACCTACGTTTTCACTAATGAACCTGAGTTAACCATCCAACTACTAATATTATTAACCTCTTCAATAAATAGCAACAGAATTAAATTCAATCAAGAAACTGACATAATTTATTGAAGGACGTTCAAATACACACAGTAATATTTACTGCGGTGTCTGCGGTACTTACTGTTGCTTTTTACTATAGCTACCTGTGGCTTGCCTTCATTAAATATTAACCTGACCTCAGCCAGGTAAATGAAGACCATTTGGAGACAATTTGAGTGCGGCGGCCATTTTGTTCAGAGGAATGGCGCGAAAGGACCGAGCACCACATGTAATGGTTGTAAGCGTAACATTAATAACGGTTTGATTTACTTATCAGGACTGGTTTTAGACTTTGTGAATTAGCTGTTTATTTTTGGTTTGTCGAAATGTAAAGTTTCGATCAAAACGTCAATTACACGACGGTCAATGACGCCGATTCTCTGGCTCACAAACTAAAATATAAATTAAATGAATCTTTTTCCTTTTATTACATTAAAACAAAATTTTACAAAATAAAATTTTAGTTTAATCCTGTAAAATTAAGTTAAGTAATCCATAGACAGTTTAGACGCGATTATAAACATGGTGACCAAAAAAACGTCAACTTATGTCAGGAGAGGACTAATATTGGCGAAACGAGCGCCGCGACCTCGTTGCGGCGCTCGGAGGCGGACGTCTCTCCCTGGCAACCATGGTGCGAGTCATGGTTGAAAGCTAGAGTGCATGGAAGGCTGCCGCCCCCTTCTGCGAGACCGTCCTCTTGCAGAAGGAGGCTGTGGAGAGGGAGCGGGAAGAGGATGCTCTTGCCGCTCCCCTCCGGCGTAGACGGGTGGGGCGAAGAAGGCGGGGGACGAACCCCCGTCTTCTTTAGCCCCAGTGTCACCACGCGCATTGTACTGGTCACCACGTCTGGGGATTACTCCGGTACCCGGGTAATCCCCTTTGGCGCGGAAACCGGCCTTAACAAGGCCGGTAAGCCCTGAGTGTGGCACGGTGATTAGGCCTTCGGGCCGATCCCGTGACACTCTCAACGCAGGGCCCGAGGGTAACCGAGTGGTTTTAGTGGGTATTCCCGGCTTCGGCCGGGCGAGTCCCACACACGCTCGTCGCCTAGCTAGCGGCGGGTATGGTGCGTAAAGGCATTTCAACTCCTAAAAAAAAAAAACAGCTTGACAGATCTAACATTTTATCTTCTGTCCTTTTCTTAATGAAATATAAAGAAAAAGATGCACTGACCTTAAATTTGGTTTAGTTTGTGAACTAGGGAATCGGGGCGAATGCCAGAAATGTAAGGAAATAGCGGTATTTTTGACATTGAAATAAGAATGTATTTTTAAAAAAGTACTAGTATAACTCCTTTGGTCTGCAACTAGCGGTATAAGATTTTCGGCTGAGGTGAAAATCTTTTTCTTGAGTTAATTGTTTTTTTCTGTGTACATGAAAAGAAATTCATTTATACACACACAAATAAACCTACTACTTTCTTAACGTTTTGGTGACAAATATTTTTGTAACATTTTAGAAGTTAGACTATTAAGAGATCTTGAAGCGAATAAGAAAGCATGAGATATTAAAAAAATACTTGGCAGACTGACAATAAGATGAACAATCAGGAAGAAGTTATCATCATTTCGCAATAAATTCTCAAGGGTCGGGGTCAAGCATCCGGGTCAAGGGTGACCTAAACATGCCCTTGATACTGAAGGACACTCCTGCTTATCCTCAAGCATTCCCGAAGGAAAAACATAAATATAAATTACTGAGAGACAATTTGTAACCATGTAAATGTGTTTACTCCATTTATCAACACGTTTTGCGTCTAGCAAATAATGTAATAAGTTGTTAATTACAAACTGTTGAGAGGATTGTAATTATGTAATTAATTCTCTCAAATAATTTAGACTAGCTCGTTCTCGTGATTACTTAACAATTAATATCTTGTCTCCTAGCGGCTAGAAATTGTATTGACTTACAAAATAAGATTATATAAAATCGAATAAATTAAACTTTGTTTAAAATTTAATCCGTGTTTTAATTAAAGATGAATTGTTCTATATATAAAGTTAAACAATCATAACCACTTGATTCATACAATTATATATTGAACTAACACGTGACCGGTCTATCGTCCCAAGAATTGCTATAAAACGTGGCAATGATGCCAGGCATTTGGGCAGTTTCTTTTTTATCCAAAGCATTGCCATAAAACGTGTCATAAAAGCTATTTGGGCACTGTTCCTGTTGACAGCATGCGGACGAATTTTTTTACGCCCTAGTACACTTAGATCAAAGTTTTCGCCTTGAGCAATTAGATCGACCTATTCACCTCCGTGCTTGCTTTTATAGCTTCAGTGTGGTTTTCTTTCTAAAGACAACAATGTTTAAAAAATATGTCCCAAGTCACAATAATAATTGCAATGTTGAGAAAGCGAAAAAAGCCTAACACTAGTATAATTTCTAGGTGTCCCTTGCAAAACTGTGCATTTTTTCATTGCTAGGTGAAGGGAATTATCAACGCGAAGGGACGAAGGAATTCCATTTTCCTACTGTGCATGCCTCATCCTCTTTGTTTCGCGATCTATTCATATAGGAATGTCTTTCATTCCGCACGTGACATAGAAGGCCGGTGCATTTATTGTCAATGAAAGCTACTAAGAGTCAATTCCCTCTGACAGGACAGCGGCGTATAGCGACTATAAGGCTTTACGCGGAGCTGGGCGGAGAGGAGCTTAGCGGTGTATTATTGACCTGACACATGAACTACATCACTATGAACTACTGTGCTGTTTCCATTGAAACGGAGCGGAGACTTCGAGTAGTCATTTGTCAATTCGTGCACCGCTAAACTTCTCCCCGCGCAGCTCCACGTCATTGGAAACGAGGCCTGAGAGCAAGTGCGGTGCCTCTGTTGACTAGTCGCTGGAAGGCTTGTTTTAGCTTCGGGCTCGCTTTGCCTTTGCCTGTCGAAAGTTGCTCTTTTAGTGGGAATTGACCATAAAAGGGTGAACCGCATGCTGAACATAGAAAATATTTGAAAGGAAAAACGCGTGAAAGTATTTTCCTTTTTAAGATTGCGTCGTATTTAGTAGAGCTTTTAGAAAATAATTGGACTATGCTCACTGAGAAGGCTGAAGGCTTATCGATATTGGTAAGTATAGCAAAAATCGATATATTTTGCTCTAAATCATCTTGTTATATATATACATATTGTAATATACAGGGATGAATTGAAGCGGACCGTAGGGAAAGGAATGCTTCGCCGAGCGCTCTTTTTAGGGTTCCGTAGCCAAATGGCAAAAAACGAAACCCTTATAGATTCGTCATGTCTGTCTGCCCGTCCGTATGTCACAGCCTTTTTTTTTTCGAACTATAAGAGCTATACTGTTGAAACTTGGTAGGTAGATGTATTCTGTGAACCGCATTAAGATTTGATGCAAAAATAAAAAAAAAAAATATTGGGGGCTCTCCATACATAGAACTGAAACTCATTTTTTTTTTCATCTAGCACGTCCTGTGGGGTATCTATGGATAGGTCTTAAAAATGATATCGAGGTTTCCAAAAATTTTTTTTCTAAACCGAATAGTTTGCGTGACAGACGCTTTCAAAGTGGGAAAAAGTTGGTCCCTCCCCCCTCTAACTTCTAAAATAAGAAAATAAAAAATAAACTACCAACGAAAATTGTTTTGAACGAGACCTAGTAAGTAGTTTGTTTTAATGCCTCGTAAATCGTACACCGCTTATTACCGCGTAATCTTTCATACAAATAACTTAAATCCTTTAATTTCATAAATCAATGGTACAGAACCCTTTGTGCGTGAGTCCGACACGCTCTTGGCCGGTTCTTTTTTGCTCAAGAACTCTCAAAGTTCGGTAAGTGAAGTCTAGTTCAACGCGTTGCAGATTTGCCATTTATGATAATTTATAATGATTGACGGAACTTCTTATTTCGGGTTTTTATTTCATCTTGAATAGGTATAAATATTATGAACAACCTTTTCAAGACCTTTAAAAACAATAAACTGTTAGTAATAAAGGTAAAGGTTAGCCTAGACTTTCGAAATAAGGCACCAATAGATGACGCGAACGTCCATGACAGTTAGATTCATAACATAATCTGTTGTCATGCTGGGGCGACACTAAAATTTAATGCTGTTAATTATGCGATTGTTAAGGGCCTTGATGTGCAGCATAAGAGAGGTATACAATTCTGTCTAAGATTGCGTTTTGGCCTAGTCATCGTCTGTCGTCCTCGTTAAATCTATTGTCTAAGTCAAGGGTCTAACCTCTCAAGTCCGTCAACATATATACGGAGCCGTCCAAAGCTCGGAGTGAACCATCCGCCCGAGTAGTGATCGAACGGCTAGGACACATGGGTGGCAGAAAACTGTCAATATAAAGTGGTATCATCAATTTTTAAATCGGGACACAAACTATTCATATGTCGCAGGTACCTAATGCGGAGTCACCCATAACTTAGCTGAAATAACAGATTTCGTGTTTAGGCGGTATATCACTTGGGTCTCCTGTGTCCAATGCGCTTAACACAGAATCAAATCGCTTAAATTTACACGCCTTTACAGCTATTTAAAAGCGTACACATATGAAATATCTACATGATATTGCAATGGTGTACGTACAGAATAACATAATAAATTCCTGTCAACTTCTGGCAAATGGAATATTACTAAGAGTAGGATTTTATTTTTGGGGCCTGTATTTATTCACACTGTTAGCCACGGACCTGACCTTTTCCAAACCTTCTTGTCTTGATTAATCTCTGGCCACATTGGCCGTCTTTAGGCCGTCACACCACCTTCGCAGTGGTCTACCTCGACGGCGGCGCTCCTTCGGGCACCCATTGAGTGACGATCTCTGGCTATCTCTCCGGTTGCATCCGCGCTACTTGTCCGGCCCACACTCTTTCTCACCCTAGCTGTTTTTTCTCCAACATCCGTTATTAGAGTTGTGGAGCTTAGCGTGGTGTTTCTAACTCAGTTTGAGCGCTTGTCACCTATTGCTGCGCTTCAATAGTCGTTGGCAAATCTTGAGTTTGGACTTCCGTTGTTCAGTAAGTGTCCAACTTTGTGTACGGTTATGACAATTTTGTCTTTTTTAAATGGAATAATTAGGTGCATCTGTTGTGTGTTGTTTCTAACTAACAAGAAAAATTGCTCAGCTTCAGTCGAACTGTGAAACTGCATCGCGTATAGGTACTTATTATTTCAGTTTTTCCATTGACACAACTTCAGCTGTACAGCGCCTATTCTTCTTCGTTTGATCGTGTGCTATAGAAGATCGTCTGTTGGAAGTGTGTGCAGAAGATTTCTTCTTCTGCTGCAGACGTCTATTTGCCAGTTCTACTCACCTTCACTTACCTAGTTACCGTACCGTACCGTTGTACCTCATTGTAATTTTCGCTACTGCCTTCATATTTTTCTGGCCTGCAGAACATAATCTTCAGTATAACTCTATCCTTTCTGATTTCCTGACATGATGGTTATTATAAGCCATGCTCCATGAAAATGTAAACAGTTTAACTTTGACTTAGTGTCAAGCGTGTTTAATGGAACAAGTCTTGAGTTGCTATTAGATCAACACCACAAGTCACTTCATTAATATTTGACGTGTAATTTAGCTTTACAAAGTTGGTACACACTCCCCTTTCTTCGTAAACGTTGCTGAAAGCTAAGAAGAGACGCTAAAACATCAAAGATGTATGGTTAAAGAGTCGTTGGGCATAAGTTTAATAGTAATAAGTTTATAAATAAAAACCAAAACGATTTTAGTTCTAATTTAGTAAAAGACTGAGAGTCATTAATATATGTATTAAAATTCATAAGTCCCGCCTGATTTTCGTGGATCTTGGACAACCGCTGCGGGTAGTCAGAAGCCCAAATATCTGACAAGGACAACTAGTCTTACCAAGGGGTATAGCATTACCCCGTTATTGGGTTGTGGAGGTCAGATAGGCAGTCTTTCCGTGTAAAATGCTGGTATTCAGTTGCATACAGTTAGAGCTGACCTCAACATAATTGTTTGTGTGGAGTACTGCAGCCATATTTGGGCTGGTACTGCAAAATGCTCCCTGACAATTTTGAATTCGGTGGACAGGCGTGCTAAGAGGCTAATTGGCGACCCAGATATCGTTGATAATGATTTCCAAAGCCTGGAACACTGGCGAAGATTATCAAGCCTGTTGGTTTTCTATAAACCGACAGGCTGGCTACTCTTTGTCTGAATTGATGCATTTTGGAGAGTGTGCAAGGGAATTGCATGACTTAATTTCCACATCTCCTTTACATCATCGGATAGCCCGTCGTAATCCGAGTATCCACCCTTACACTGTGATCTGGACGAAGCGTTTCGCCTCGTCTTTTATAACGCGTACATCGAGGGGCTGGAGCAATTAGCCAGCAGCGGTGTTTCCATCTGACTACAATTTAAGTGTCTTCAAGACTAGAGTGAATAGGATCTTCATAAACTAGCGCGCTTTACCATCTACGATTACATCACTGCTTACCATCAGGTGGGATTGCGGTCCCGCACTAGGCTAGTCAGATGATAACCGAGACTTTTACAGTTATATTTGGATCAAGTTTAAATGTATAAAGTTATCTACGAAAGTTTTAAGAAGTAAACAAAGCAATCAATTTTATTAAAATGTTTTGCTTTGAGGGTACTTGTAAAAGTACGTCATTACATTGTAAATTCACTATTACCCTCCACCAGTTACAAAGTATGTAATCGTTAACTGGAGGGCGATTTGCATGAAATTAATGCTCGCCGTTCTGATCAACGTGAATAAGCCCCGCTTTAACCTTTTATCCGTAAATTAAAGAGGAGAACGTACTTATTTATTTAAAAGTATGTAGTTACTAACTGTTTTCTCTAAGATAAGTACCTGAAACTTGTTGAGTATACAGTTTAAAGCTGTTTCCCATGTATTTACTTGTTAAAGCTTGAACGCGGTAGTAAAATAATTGTTAGCTTGAAGATCTAAGACTAAACCGCTTTACACCGCTGCAGTGAATGTTCGTGGACACAATGTGCTCATTATAAAAGAGTGTCTATGGGGTTTCTTACTCGTTCTGGTCCATTGGTCTCTACTACGCTTTCGGATGGACAATTAGCTTCATCGTTCTGAGCGACTGACTCTTGACAATTTAAATGTGCAGTGTAGTTAAATGCTTTGAATTTAGCCATAAAACTACCTTGATAATTATTAGTTTGAGTCTGTACCATGACCAAATAAAATATGAGTAACATATTCACAGGAATATGTTACTATATATAATACATATTCCTATAGAATATGTTGCATATTCCTGTGAATATGTTACTCTCGGTATTCGATATTACTTCCTTAATATTCTTGAACATTTATCTCTGGGAAAACAATCGGCAATTTTGAACGAGAGAAAAGACGGCACAAATTTGTTCGTTACACTGCAATGTCTACAGGAATGTCTCAGTTTGAAGGAACCAAGGGACATTCTCAGGCTGCCGGAATAATTGAACATTCTACAACCAAACATTCTTCAATGTCAATAGTAGTTTCTTGTTATCTTCAGGCGTCACTTTCTTCGAATTAGACAATACATACTGTTTCCCTGATGTTGTTTCTTTGTTTAGTTCCTCTTATTCCAGTTTTCTGTAGAACGCACACTTGATCCTACGCCTTGTAAGTACATACAACAAAAGCATATAAACATATACATCTCTCTACGCTGATATATCATTATAGTCGGTGGTAGGCCACAACATCGGCTGCCGGCAGAAGTTACCACCCAACAGACAAAGTCTTGCCGCCAAGCGATTCGTCGTGTTTCGGCATGATGTCTGGTGAAGCCTTACGGAGGACGGGTCTGAGAAATTGTGTTGCAATGTGTGCCGGGTACGATGCGCCAAATGTTGCTGTGTCGGGAGTTTGGTCGTGGAGGTCTCCATATCAATCTCAATGCATCGTTGGTCGTGTTGTTTTGTATAAAACTGCATCACCACGCTCAACTGCCATCTTCCTTCCTATTCACTTAGATTTTTGTTTGAATGAATAGGCTCTTAAATAAAATAAACTAGTGCGCTTTACCATCAACGATTGCATCAGTAATCAGGCGGGATTGCAGTAACGCACTAGCTTATAATTAAAAAAAAAATTTCGTGTAAATAATTATTTTTAAATGAAGTCACTTGCAAATGTTTTGTGAAAAGACTTCTGACTAAATTTACCCTAAATTTAGTCAGAAGTTGAATACAGATTTCGACCTGCTATTGAGACATACCAGATGGAAAAACCTAAATAACCCTTGCCAGACGTAGGATTTGCTTTGCCGAACCAAGGGCTCTGTAATAGCTCTAGACTAACGAGGTCATAAGTGTTGTAAAAGAAATTCAAGACGTTTATTAAATTATAACCAAGATACAGTACAATATGTAAAGAAAAGTAAGAAAACCCCGTTCGACCCACAAGAATAATAAAGGTTAGGTAAACACATGACCAAATAAAATATGAAATTTTACGTAATCATCATAGTAATAATACTAATAAATTTTTAAATGATCCTTTTTTTCCATGAATTAATTCCAACAACAACAACTTCATTTTTGACGATATTATTATGAGCGAATAGCGATGCCACCGCGTGCGGCGTGCCCTACCCCCTTCGCCCGCGTATTTATTGCCTACCGCACATGTATTAAGTTACCTCTTTTTGCGAAATAATATTTATTTTTCTCCTTAAAATACCCTATTATAGAAATTCTTTGAAAATTTTATTTCACAATACGGATATCGCCAATGACAGTTGAAAAAGACGGACGCGTGAACCTTCTATGATCCCGGTTTGAGGCAAAGTCATGATGTGGACACTATGCTGCGATATTACAATGTTCTTTATGAATGACTTACTGAATGCACTTTTTACTACATAAATCACGCGCTTTTATTTAGTAAACGAAACTATAAACAATTTTAAAAATCCAATGAAAATTGCGCGTGACACTGGGCTTTCCCGTCAAAATTCTCAAAATGTCTGTCCGAAATATTGTGTTTGACTGTTTAGACGGATCTATTTCTTTCGAAAAGAAATAGATCCGTCAGTCTCGTCAGTCCGTTCAGTTCTCCTGAATTGAAAATGAGGGCTATAAATACAGGAGAAGGAAAAAAAAAAAGGTTCTGAGAGGTCTTGAAATAATACAAGTATGTAAAGTTTTGTGCCTAAAAGACAAAAACTAATAAAATATTCAACAAAGCTAATGGATTGTAAAAAAAACTTTCTGTTACATAAAATTCAATCTCTAGAATGGCTGAATATGATAGGATCTTTTGTGTAAGGGGTGCAAAGGTCAAGAAATGTTATGAAAACTATCATTGGTTCTGTTTTTAAGTCAAACCGAGTTAAAAGCATAACCAATGATAGTTATGTTAAGTTACATTATGAATTGACGATCTTTGTCTAAAAAAATCACTTTCACGCTCCTTTCTGCAACAACATCATTACTTATATATTTTTTTGCTTGTTGCAAGATTGTTGTTTTATATTCATACATTACTTTGTTTTATGTATTATTGTTTTATGCGAATAGTACGCCGTATAAATAGCTACAGTATTGTTTCTCCTTTTCACATAAACGTATCGCAAATGAAATCTGGATAAGCAGAACCACTTTACTACTAAGTTAATCTTAGCGTAAAAGGTGACTCCAAAAAAAACTAAGTTGTTTACCATTTATTGAAATGAACATTTTTATTTTCTTAATCCACCTAAACATCGTTTTTAAAAGTTCTCTCTAAGCTAGAAGATATTTAAGCTAATTGCGTAATACACTTTACAGTACAACAACATTCATTGCGTATTTAAATTGTTGAGCAGACACATTTTTCAAACATATGGAGCAATGAGAGTCATCATCATCATCAACCTTTTTATCGTCCCACTGCTTGGCACAGGTCTCCTCTCATACAGTGAAGGATTGAGCGTAATCACCACGCTTGCTCAATGCGGGTTGAGTTACCTAATGTGAATAAAACAAACTGACCACAGGAAGCGCAGCGTAAATGCTCTGATCCTCTAAACCGTATGGCTATAAACCACAAATACTTCCGCATCCGGCAGCGACATTGTATACTACAATACCCCACTAACTTTGGAACATAACGCTTGATTTTCCCTGATGAGGTAGACAGATGTCTGTACCTTTAATACCTACCATAAACGTTTCGCCAGGTGTCCTGAAGTCCTGTTAAATAATGAGTGAGCCAGAACACCAGAGTCCGGGTTACTCCTGAGAAATTCCTGGTGTAAATAACCGATAACACTTCGCCTTTCCCACTATCAATATCGGTCTGAATCATTTTAAAGAGTATTGTGCAACCATTGCTACACATGTTGGAGAAATGTGTCTGTTTAACAACGCAAATCACGCATTAAATGCTGTTGAACTGTCAAAATGAAACTATTGATAGTGTGTTACATAATTACCCCGCTGGAAATCAAAACATGTGTCACATGAACATGTGCAGCTGAGATTCAAAACAATTTAAAACTGGATTAACTTGCTCATATTCCGGACTAAGCAGAAGGCATATAAAATTATTCTCGGCCAACAACCTGCTTATGCAAAGTGCGATAATAAGCGAAATCGATACAAGTTATGTCTCAACTAGTGCTTGTTAAAACTTGAACGTGAATGTTGTGTTTCCTGATTGGGAACACCATAATGATATGTTTCCTGAAGTGCAAGTTCAAAAGACGAGTAAAGATCAAGGCATGAAATGAAGAGATCCGCCGGAGAACTAAAGTGTTCAATATAGTAGACTTATGTACAAGGCGCATTGCTCACAAACAGGTGGCTCGCAGAATAGGGCCGAGAGGTTCTGGAGTGGCCACAGAGTACCGATAAACTTAGCGTTGAAAGGCCACTCACAAGGCGAATCTTTGTGTTTGTCAAATCCCGCAGGAACCGGATGGAAGTGCCATTGACCAGAACCTCATACTGTTTTCAGATATATCAAAGATTTTCTGACGTCTACGCCGAAATAACACCTTCAATTGATCGGATCAGACAAGCACTTCGAACCGAATATTGTTATTCAAGACATTTCGCCACAATTTAAAGTATAGCATATTAATTTAAACAACTATAAAACACAATGAAACTGTAAAAATACATTAAATTTGATACACTAGTGACTAGAGAGTAACTTCGTAGTAGGAAACGGCTAAAGTAAGGAAACGGAATGCCCGTGTGCTATCAGCCTTTTTTTTGTTGGGTTGAGATATCATCAAATGACTTCTCCTGCTCTGGGCGGAGCGGAAGGGCGTGTCAGCACAAGTATAAAGGCTGTATCTGACATCGACGCACAAACGAGTACCCCATCCTGCTTGATGGTAAGCCCGTAAGCAGTGATGCCATCGTTGATTGTAAAGCGCTCACTCTAGCCCTGAAGACTCTTAAATTGTACTTAGACGGAAAGACCTTCGTAAAATTAAATTATCTTCTTTACTGGCAATATTACCTAATATTAGATGATAATATTATTAAGTCATATTCGACCAAAACTTTGAGTTGCATTGGATAATAATAACAAAAATGCTACACATTGTCATTTATATACATAATTATACTGGTATACATCAACTTTGTCATTTATGTATTCATGGTTCCCACAATTAAGACATTCATTATCCAAGATTGACAACAAAAGACTTTTTTCGTAAAACTACTTAATTTGAGGTTGGGCCTTTAATTAAAAATTACATGAATGAAAACAAAAAATATAAGTCACGAGAATTTTAAATTTATTATGAGAAACTACCTTTCCGAAGCGCTTCTCAATTGTTTGTCTCAAGTTACTGTATCTTTCTTGTCAATTAAGCCTAAAATTGCGTGACAAATCGATTCGTATAGTCGCAATATAGAATTACGTATAGACCTTCTGAACTTCTGTTCCTATCGCCATCAAACTTGATCAAAGTAATTTGTCCAACTCTCAACTTTTTTTTTATAAATTATAAACTAGTGCTTCACCGTAATCCCGCCTGATGATAAACAGTGATGCTATCAAATATTTACTCTAGCCTTCAAGACACAATTGTAGGCCGACGGAAATACCGCCGCTGGCAAATTGTTCCAGTCCCTCGATGCACTCGGGATAAATAATAATAATTTATTTATTTAGCAATGGTCCAATGGTCAGTAACTTATCAACTAAGGGTTAGTAACACTTAAAAACTAATCATGCTACCGCACAAGCAATGCTAACCAGCGCCTAAGCACCGGCGCATCGTACTTGTCGGCCATGGCTTGTAGGATGCTGTTAGCGCTGGTCCTAGTTCTACCCAGCAACGAGGCCGCCTTTTTTCTCATGATGGCATGAAAGTCATCAATCCAAAGCGAACATGCCGGACGCACTGCAGTACCTAGGTAACCATAACAGCACCCTAAAACCATTATTATATTGCACCCGCAGGGCGTCTAGAGCCTTCCACGTACAGTTAACCCACAAACCGCCCATGTAGAATGACTGACAAAAAGCTTTGAACAAAGTGATTTTGACCCCATTACTACAACGTGCAAATCTGTGAGCCAACATGTTGCATCTAACTGCTAGCGCTCTGCGTTCGCGTTCAATGTCTACTTGATCTTTGAGATCCACAGTCAAATAATGGCCCAGGTATATAAATTGGGTAACCCTATTTAATAGTTTCCCATCTAAACAAATTACGGGCTCGTAATGCACCATTCTCCCGGGGACCTCAAAGATCAAGTACTCACGAAAGACGAGGCGCTTCGTTCGGATCGTTTTGGTGTCAACAACGTTTTGCCGTCATTCGTTACCTACGCCTGACGCACCGCAATTGATTTTGCATGCAGTACACTTGCTGTGTTGACAAACGACCCAGCGTATTGTTTTCGGTACATTACGTGATACATAATGTATGGCCGCGATTTCCCTGTCGCGTAAGTAGTTGGTCGAACGAAAGTGACTTATCGTATCCGTTTATAGATTATGGATTATTTACATAATGTATGTTTTTTGAAAGAATTGAGCCTGAGTCAATTAACGTGCTGTGTTTTACTTTATTAATAACGCGTAACTGTTCATCATCATCGCAGTGTTAATCCCAGTTGCATCCGTAGCCTTTTCAGCTTTGGAGTCTTGGGTCCGCTTGACCAGTCTAACTGCTGATTTTTGGCTAAACTTCGATATTTTCCGTGACGCGACTCCTGCCGTCTGACCTCCGCAACCCGAAGGCGCATAATGTGTTCTTGAATAATAAGGAGAACAGTTAACGCGCTTTTCCATCAACGATTGAATCACTGCAGTGCAGTCAAGCACTACTTTATAATTTTAAAAAAGGTAATAAAAAAAGAAAATCTCCACGATTTTAGTTTAAGTTCGAGCTTCTTGAGAGAAGTTTATATTTATGTAGATTACTATTTCGTGGATGTTTTGACTTGTCCTTGATAAATAATGTTACGAATGCACCTTATGTCGAGGGCATAAGGTTCAATATCGCGTGACATGCAGTGCGTAACTTTTAAGCTCTATAACTCTAGATCTAGACATCGTTTAGGTTCAATATAAAAACGCATTTCTAGATTTAAGGTGGCCTATCGAATGGTACAGGTTTCATCAATTTTGTCAACTAAGTGACGACATCGAAATTTCTAGAAGCCCGTTTCCGGGAATTACCGTAGGTACTTACCGAATGTACTCGAAGTTATGCGCTATTATTATTACGTCTAGACGACTCTGGAATGTTCGATCAGCTGGACTATATATAGCGCCGTGGCGCCGGCGCCGAGTCAGTCTACACTTGACTACCGAGACGAAACAGCGACATTTAAGAAGCGATCTTTGAGAATACCTACTGCAACAAGTGTAACGAGAACATTGAGTACTACGTGAAGAAACATCTGTAGTGTTGTTGTGTGTTTACAACACGGACTTCGTGGACGTAAGTGAAGACTTCGGTGCAACGTCAGCAACATTCTACTTGTCATTGCCTACAATCGACTGTACCTTCGTTGCCAATAAACTTCGTAACCCTTAACCGGCGTTTTAGTACCCCTAGCCCGTAACAATTGGTGTCAGAAGCGGAATGCCGGTCACGCCAAGGGAAGACGATAGAGTACGCACGCGACGACAAGCAGCGATGGATTTGGCGCGTCAAGAGGAAGAATTGCTTAGTGTCCCTGCACCCTTAGAAGAAGCGGCCGTCGTAACACAGACGAATGTGAGTGCGCCTAGTACCACCACTATTCCCGGAACCAGCGGATGCGATTTATCGGCATTAATGGCTCACTTGACGGCGCAAATAAGGCTGAGCATAGCAGAATCCCAGACAGCAATCCAGGCAAAAATAGATAAATCCCAGGCAGAAACCCAGGCACAAATAGATAAATCCCAGGCAGAAACCCAGGCACAAATCATTACAAGTATAGCAGAATCTCAGGTAAAATCCCAGCAATTAGTATTAGAACTTAATGAAAAGTGGGAAACAACTAAAGAAGAGGTCAACGAGCTTAAAATAAAAACAGCACAACAAGATACACGTATGGACCAGCAAGATACGCGCATAGACAAACAAGAAGCGCGTATGGACCATCAAGATACGCGTATAGACAAACACGATGCTTGTATAGACAAACATGATGCGCGTTTAGAGAAACTAGATAATACCATCCTGGAGTTTGGGAAAGAAATAGAAAGAGTACAAAAAGGAGGTATCAAAGGTGTGGTGCCTGTACCCAGTGCTTTGCCGACGTTCAAAGTACCTCACTTCGACGGAACAACGTCATGGGTGGCCTTCCGTCTACAGTTTGAAAAGGTCGCAACAGCCAACAACTGGGACGACAATCAAGCGGTAACCGCTCTTACGCTTGCCCTGCGTGGTGATGCGGTACAAATCCTCGAGAACATTTCCGGCGAGTGTAATACCCTAGCCTGTTTGTTGGAAGCGTTAGAGTCTAGATACGGGGAGAAACACCTCGAACATGTCTACAGGGCCCAACTCCGCGACCGCACACAGAAGAGCAGTGAGGGTCTACAACAGTGGGCAACGGAAATAGAACGTTTGGTTCGGAAGGCGTATGCATCAACACCGGGACTGATTGACGCTACTACTCTGCGATTCTTTACTGATGGGATTCGAGATGCAGAAGTCAGAGCTGCAGTACGTCTGGGTCACCATCAGACCTTGAAGGCAGCCTTGACACATGCTCTGGAGGTGGAAGCTGTACGTCAAGATGGCCGACAACACGACCGTATTCGAAAAGTGACCGCACAAATAAAAGCCCGACGAGGACCAACTTGTTATGAGTGCGGCGAAAAGGGGCACATTCGAATTGATTGTCCCAGGAAGGCTAAGGGAAGAAATGCCTCTTGGACAAGTAAAGACGCAGAGGTGTTGCTGTGGCGCCAGCGCGACGCCAAGGTCGAGCCCGAGCGCCCGAGCGAGCGCGTCGATTGGCGCGAGCGGAGCGATCGGAGTGGGCGCCGCGAGCGACCCGCTGAACGAGAGCGGGTACGTGTCAAGGACCGGGAACGCGAACGTTCCGGCAAGCGAGAACAAGAGCGCGAGCGGTCGCGCAGAAAGTCGTGGAGTGCGGCGGAAGCAAGGCGGGACAAAGAAGTCGAGGACGAGGCGCGTAAGAAGAAGCGTCTCGAGAAAAAGGCAAGACAAAAGGACCGCCGCCGCCAGGTTACTTCAATTAGTAAGGACCGATGTGAAGAACGCATTCGGGAAAAGAAAGAGACCGTGCGGATCATCCAGTTGAACGCTTTGGACGAGGACTGGAGTAATCAAGCATTGGAAGACGCACAAAAGGAAGACAGTGACCTGAGGGCAGTAATTGAATGGAAGCAGCGTGGTCAGAGGCCCGCCTGGAGTGAAATATCAGCGCTTAGCCCAACAGCAAAAAGTTACTGGGCTCAATGGGACAGCCTGATAATTGATAATGGAGTTCTGAAGAGGAAATGGGAATCACCTAGTGGACAGGAGGTCGCCTTACAGATAGTTGTCCCCTGTGAGAAGGTCGCGTCGGTGCTAAGACAGGTGCACGACGGAGTATCCGGAGGACATCTAGGAGTAAAGAAAACTCTGGAGAAGGTGAGAAAAAGGTTCTATTGGGTGCATTGTCGCGAAGACGTAGAGGACTGGTGTAGGAAATGTGTAGCCTGCTCCTCAGTAAAGGGACCGCAAACGAGGGCCAGAGGTCGGCTGAAAGTGTACAATGTTGGTGCACCATGGGAAAGAGTTGCTGTCGATATAGCCGGGCCATTCCCTGTTACTGAAGAAGGCAATAGGTATATCATCGTCATGCAAGACTATTTCAGCAAATGGCCAGAAGCTTTTGCAGTACCCAACCAAGAAGCTCATACCGTTGCCAAAAAGCTAGTTCACGAGGTGTTCTGTCGATTTGGCGTCCCCTTGGAGTTGCACTCTGACCAGGGTAGAAACTTCGAGTCTTCACTATTTCAAGAGGTTTGCCAACTACTCGGGATACATAAGACTCGTACAACACCATATCACCCTCAGTCAGATGGAATGGTCGAAAGATTCAACCAGACGCTAGAGAATCATTTGGCCAAAGTAGTGGAAGAACATCAGAGGGATTGGGACCAATACATTCCACTCTTCTTAATGTCATACCGCTCTGCAACACATGATAGCACAAATTGTACACCGGCGAAAGTCAACTTCGGCCGAGAAATTAGATTACCCATAGATGCACTAACCGGAACACCCCCCGATACCCCTATCCTAGCCGTCGACTATGTGGCCGACCTACGACGTAAACTAGATGGAATACATGAGCTAGTGAGAGAGAATGGTCTGAAAACCAGCGAGAGAATGAAGATCCGATACGACCGCAAAGCTAACGTGCCCGGATTTGAAGAGGGAACTTTGGTATGGTTACATAATCCCATTAGGAGAAAAGGAAAGAGTCCGAAGTTCCAACCCAAATGGGAGGGTCCGTACACGATAGTAACCAGGATAAACGATGTCACCTACCGCATAAAGAAAGGAACTAGAGGGAAGCTGAAGATCGTACACGTAGACCGCCTAGCTCGCTATTACGGATCAAATCATGCTCGGGACGAGCACGACTAAGAAGGGGGCAATGTTACGAATGCACCTTATGTCGAGGGCATAAGGTTCAATATCGCGTGACATGCAGTGCGTAACTTTTAAGCTCTATAACTCTAGATCTAGACATCGTTTAGGTTCAATATAAAAACGCATTTCTAGATTTAAGGTGGCCTATCGAATGGTACAGGTTTCATCAATTTTGTCAACTAAGTGACGACATCGAAATTTCTAGAAGCCCGTTTCCGGGAATTACCGTAGGTACTTACCGAATGTACTCGAAGTTATGCGCTATTATTATTACGTCTAGACGACTCTGGAATGTTCGATCAGCTGGACTATATATAGCGCCGTGGCGCCGGCGCCGAGTCAGTCTACACTTGACTACCGAGACGAAACAGCGACATTTAAGAAGCGATCTTTGAGAATACCTACTGCAACAAGTGTAACGAGAACATTGAGTACTACGTGAAGAAACATCTGTAGTGTTGTTGTGTGTTTACAACACGGACTTCGTGGACGTAAGTGAAGACTTCGGTGCAACGTCAGCAACATTCTACTTGTCATTGCCTACAATCGACTGTACCTTCGTTGCCAATAAACTTCGTAACCCTTAACCGGCGTTTTAGTACCCCTAGCCCGTAACAATAATATAGAAAATATCAATGGCTTTCATTTTGAATGTTGAACAAAATTTTTTACGTTGTCGAGCAGACAGTTTTTCGAACAATGGATGAATATGCTTCAAAGCAATTTACATTGTGATTGTTATTGCGCAATTAGAGCGACTTCACACTACGTCCGATACGAATAAAAGAAATTAAGGTCCGAAATAGAAATAGTAATATTTGTATCTCTTAGGGTGCAATTGCTTCGGCTGCAATCTCTCTCGTCTGACCCTGTTCCAGGCCATGGTAAGGAATGAGAGTGTATGGGAGGCCGTCACATCCTTCTACGAATCAGTAGTAGTTCTGTGAAGCTTCCGCGCTCATCTAGTCACCGCAGGTGACGATCTGGACGCTGGGAACTGTGTTTTGCGCGCACTTCAAAGATATCAGCACACAGTGACGGGGTCACTGTAGTCCAACAATTGATCTAACTGCAATGGTTCGATATCCCCTTCGGGTTGTGGAGGTCAGACGGCACTCGCTTTACGGAAAATGTCGAAGTTTCGCCAAAACATCGGCCGCCGGCAGAAGTTACCACCCACCAGACAAAGCCTTGCCGCCAAGCGATTTGTCTTGTTCCGGCATGATGTCTGGTGAAGCCGTACGGAGGACTGGTCTGAGCAGTTGTGTTGCGATGTGTACCGGGTACGATGCGCCAAATATTGTTGTGTTGGGAGTTTTTTCGTGGAGGGTCTTCAGATCCATCTCCCTTTAGCGCAGCATCGTCGGTCGTGTTGTTGGGTTTAACATTGCATCACCTTGCTCAACTGCCGTCTTTCTTCCTATTCACTCAGTTTTTCTGAGTGAATAGGCTCTTAATAAACTAGCGCGCTTTACCATCAACGATCCCATCTCTGCTTACCATCAGGCGGCATTGCGGTCAAGCGCTAGTTTATAATTATTATTAAAAAAAAAGACTAGTAAAGCGGACCCCAGACTCCAAAGCTGAAAAAGTTTCGGACCCGACTGGGATTAACGCTGAGATGATGATAACGGTGAGTGACGGGGTCACTCTCTGCTAAGGTCGTGGGTTATTCGGAAGAGACGTGGCCACTGCAGTAGGCAAATGAAGAATCACGGGTGGGTTTTAATCAGAAACAGTCGGATTTTTCAATAAAAAAAAAATGTTAATAAAAGATTGCAATTGTTTAGTTACCTTTATTTATTATTTGCCAAAGATAACCGACCAATATTGTTACAACAGAAAATTTAAATTTTCTTAAATATACCACAATTCAGAATTCTCCTGGAAAATACGTAAGTATTTATTTAATCTACTTAAGTTTACCCCAGTCCATTATGAAAACCGTTCTAAATAAATTCAGAAACGGATTTATCATTAAAATAATGTTGATAAAGTAATCAGTTTTATCTTAATAGAAGTTAAGGTCGGCTTGTAAAGTTGTTTTGTTAAGAGATTACATATAGTATATACCTACATAACAGCTTCGTTTACTTTTGGAACTATTTATTGACCAAAACGGAACATGTGATCGGAAACTTCGACCTTTGTATGCTTTCCTAGTACTTCGAAAGAAGTGGTAACAAAGAGTTAGATGAAAAAAGAGATCTCCTATTAATCTTTTTATTTTACTTACCTACACAGTTAAAATATAAATTACAGATATTATTTACAAAGTTATCCTTACTAATATTATAAATCGGAAAGTGAGTTTGTTTAAAATTTTGCAGACGTTAAAGTTAGAAGTCCGGATTAAACAATAGGGTACTTTTGTCCCGGAAAAATCTGATATTCCCGAGGGAAATCTAAAAAGTGCGATATAACCGAATTCCACGCGGGCGAAGCCGCAGGCGGAAAGCTAGTAAAACTATAATTAACAAATTAAAATACAGTTTCGATAAATTCTTTGGCATCGCTGTCGACTGGTAATGCAACCAAAAGACTGGCGGCATTTCGCGTTGCATGGCAATGCTTTTCCTCTAGCCAAGATAAAAGACTGCCCCTTAGGTAACGGGAAGTGTCACTTTTACTTTCAATTTTTAATATTATATATATGTAACGCGATAGTTTGTAGAGCTTCATGTTTGTTTGAAAAAACGGAGGCCAAAAAAACTAAATTTGTAAATAAACTGTAGCTCTTCCTACAAACAACACAAAGAAACAATGCGTCATACTGACGTCACAGGAATTCTACATCTCGCAAGCGGAGTTTATCGGGCAACTGGCATACATACAACTTCCCAATTTCAACCAATAGGCAAGTACCCGCCAGACACATCAACTGACACCAGTCTGGTCGGAGGATCCCCCTTTTTCTATAGAGGATGAGTGAACTTTACTCCCTGTTCCTCAATGCCTCCACAAAACCGAATCTCGGAACTTAGTTCTACCGAAAACGTTGTAAGATCTCTATAAAGTGGGGTTCATTTATTCAGTTCCTACTTAAGGGACCATCTCTCTTAAGTTATCACATAATTAGCTAATGTAACATATAGTGGCCACATTAATATTAAATCTTTTATGTGTAGATACAATAGATTGACTTGGCTATCGCATGAAAACACAATAACTCACAAGTGGTACATATTGTATAGTAAATAAACAAGAAGTTAATAGGATTGTTTATTGACTGAGTTTCGAGACTTGTTTTTGTTTTATAAGTTTTGTTTTCGCTGTATTTTCATGCGATGCCCAAGTCAATCTATTTTAATTGACGTATTTTTAGTGTTGTTCCATGTTTTTGATAATATGTAACCTGTCTATGGAGTATCTTAATTTGACATGACTAAACTTATACTTATTTTCTGTCCTTTTCTAAATTAAATAGAAAGAAAAAGAAATGTAAATTTAGTTTTGTACAAGGGTATTGGCACCAGTGTCTCTTACAGATCTACGAATGGTAACCGGGACCAACGGCTTAACGTGCTTTCCAAGGCACAGAGGGGTCTTTGTATGTAACGATAGTGTAGTTTAACATCATCAAGCGATCCGTGCGACGGTTATAACATAATCACAAGCCAAATAAAAAAACGAAAAATCTCATTCAACTCCATTTATTTTCCGAGTCACGGGCACAGCTTTTTTTTTTCTCAAAATCATAAACTTGTGTTTGACCGTGATCCCGCCTGATGATAAGCAATGATGCAATAGTTTATTAAGAGCCTATTCACTCTAGCCTTGATGACACTTAAATTGTAGTTCGACGGAAACACCGCCGCAGCCAAATTGTTCCAATCCCTCGAAGTACGTTCACAAACATGAATAAAGATGTGGGATTTATTAATTTTGAACTTTCGATCGTTTCGACGTCGTGACGCAAGCTTATTGTTTTGCGCAAGTCCCTTCACAATTTGTATGTCAAATTGTTTATTTTAATTAAGCAAATAATTAATTGTTATTGCTCTGTGATTGTAAACGTTTTTGTTGTATCTGTAAGCAATTTTGATTACAAACAATTGATTAACGAGTACAAATGCCTTTCTGGTCAAAGACGTAGTGAGTAAGGTCCAACACCCATTATTAACTTCGGAACGTCTAGATGCGTATTTTAGGCAATATAATTTACCTTAATGGCAATATATTAGAAATTACTGGTAGACACGGTTAACGCAGTGGTTAAGCTTGACTACTGCGCTGCGTGTCGCGGGTTCGATTCCCGTACGGAACAAATATTAGTATGACCTACAAGTAGTTGTTCGGCTCTTTTGTTTATATTAGTTTATATGTTTGTATACGCTCCCACGATACAGGAGATATTCCTAGAGTGGGGCAATAGTTTAAAAAAAAGAAAGAAGATAGAAAAGATGATGATGATGTTATTTTTATCAGCGAACTGTTTGCATAACAATAAATTGCAGAAGTAGTTGGTTTCATTTTAACAGTTTTACAACATAATGAATGTTGTAATACTTCAACCAAATTAGTCCTCAAAATAGAAGGAAGGTTACAATAATTCCCATAGAGATTTTTTGTAGGCATGTTCAGAATACAAATAAATAAATACTTTTTTCAATTCTTTTAACTGCTATTATATCACGGAAATGGCAATACTTTTGAAAAAAGTGTAGATGCATTTTTTGTAGAGAATCGGATGATCTACAAATCTTGTGTGATCTATTTTTGCTGTAAAACTCACCGTTTAGCTGAAAAACGCGAAAAGCCTATTTTTGCAAACTTTCACCATCAATAATTATTTTTGCGCAAGAGGGATTGATGGGGACTTTTCACATATCATTTATAATAGTATTCTGAACATTCCTAAATTTTTTTAGCTCTATGGGAATTTTTGTAACCTTCAAAGTCTTATTTGAATGGACTATAAAACTGTTGTGCGTTGTTTAAGTTGTTGAACAGACAAATTTTTCGGACATATAGCATGCATGTGTTACGCAATTAGGGTGCAGAGAAGAAATAATCAAGGACAAAGAAACAGATAAAAATGCGGTTACCAAAAGAGATGTGTAACCAGAATCGTCGACTATAATTATATATAAGTTCAGAAAGAAGACGATGACAATTTTGGAAGCAAATTTATTTTTATTAATAGAACAAAAACAGTCCATTTATCTAACTAAAGTACACCATTTAAGTCTCGAACATTTAGTACCCAAAATGAAAGTGCCAGAAAAAAATTATACCTACTATATTCTTAGGCGAAATATAAATGTTCTGATCATTTTTTATAATTACAAGAATCGTCTACGACTAATCTCCAGACTATTTGACAATGAAAATACAAAAAAAAATCTTTCCTATAATTTTAGAAGTACAGTCAAACCTGTTTAAGTGAGACATCAAGGGACCTGCAATGTCGTTTCACTTATAGAGGTATTCCACTTACCCGGTGTCTCAGATATACTCGTACAGATATAAATAAATATCTGTCTCATTTACAGAGGGTTCCATTAATAGCCATAATTCCATTAATCCTTCCCACTTTCATAAACGGATATTAACTTCAGTTTTTCACGTAATGATAACGATTGTAGCTTTCGTTTTGGCATTTTTCAAATAAACATCTGAATGATAGTAAAGCGAAACTAAAACTGAAGCTAACTGAAGCTCAAAATTTGTACTTACGTACTTGGAATTACGTGTGGAATTTGTGGGTAGAATAAGAATGAGTAAACAAACAATGTTATCTCAGTTACAGAGGTTAATGCATATAAAATTTACTCGCTGTCTCAGTTATAGAGGTAACTATGATGATAAATCGAAAGAACAAATCCCAGATATAGAGGCTTACCTCGTTCCACTAACAGAGGTAATTCAGTGCCAAAGTGTTGGGACCTCAGCATGAGTTCTAGTTATGGAGGTTTCTCACTTATCCAGGTCCCACTTAACCAAGTTTCACTGTATCAGAATACGCTACATAGGTTGTTTGTCAACTTTTAAGCAGGCTTAGCTCATTAAAAAAGTCCTAAAGACATTATTTCCTGTAACATTCCCGTAGAGATTTTTTATTAACAGCACTTCACTTTAAACTCAAATAGCAGTCTGGGAATTAATCGTAAAAGTCCTAATCTTCAGGACATTATTTCAATGTACTACTATATTTTTATTCTGCCCGGCACATACATGTTTGGGTAAGAAATGAATGATGTTCTTTCATTAGAAAACACCCATCAATTTCTTATTAAACTTCAACAGTATCGACGCCCCTGGTTGGTTATCTGTTTTGGTGACCATCCCTGATGAGAACAGAATCGGTCTTAAGAAATACATCAGACTATCCAAAGAAAATTAACTAAGGAAATAATAAAAATATAATTTCTCGCGTGCAATAAGACCTTTGCGTCATTAAGAATCAATTTTTAGTATCAGAGTATGCATGTGAATGCTAATATCCAGTGATTCTCACGATCCTGCGAACTTTAGAGTGGCACGACACCTGATGACTTAGATAAAGTTGTCGAATATGTCAGTAGGCCTTTAAGGATGGGGTGGGAAGGTCAAGGATGAAGGTGTAGGGTTGGCTGATACAGTGGCATATATTCATTCGTGAGGCTATATGCAGAGACGTCACCAATACGCCTCTAGATGACCTCCAAAGATTTTAGACAGAAGCGTTAAAATTTCTTGTCGATTAAAAAAAGAATCGATTGACAAAAGTGCAATACCTTTTCGGTTAAAACGTATCCCCATCACCAGTCTATCGCATGGAGTGCATTAAAACTATGCTTATCGATGGCCGTTTAGCGTGGACTGGCGCATATTTTCCCCTTCATGTTTGTCTCGGCGTGATATTCACCGTAATTGAATGTATTTTCTTTAATCGAAAGACGTCCTACGTTCTAAAAATTTAGGACATGATTTAATTTAAAATTCCGCAAGCTCTCTCTCAAATTTATTAAGGTAGTGTGATATTAAATTAATCAAACTGCACTTACATTAATTTGAAATGCTTGACTACAGTTCACATGTTTAAGATACCAGGTTTTTTTTTACTAAACTAGTACTTGACCGCAATTCCGCCTGATGGTAAGTAGTGATGAAATCGTTGATGGTAAAGCGTGTTAGTTTATTAAGAGCCTATTCACTCTGGCCTTGAAGATACTTAAATTGTAGTCAGACGGAAAGATCCCGCTGGCAAATTGTTCGAGGCAATAGATGTATGCGGTATAAAAGACGAGGCGAAAGTTGAGCTAGTTTCCTCTTAAAAGGTAATAAACCCTGTATATTAATACAGGGTTATTACCTTTAACCAACTCCAGTATCTTCAAACTGGTTTCTTGTTGACATGTATGGGAAATGTCCATAATTATCTACTATGAGGCGATGACGTTACAGGAAAAAGTGTCATTTAGCCGTGGGATTATGTCAGATAAAGCTGTAAATGATACTTAGAGATGGCAAATGCAATCTTATTTTAATAAAGATTATGTTGATTATTACGCCTCTCACATGCGAGTTTTAAGGCTCTGTTACATTTACCCGTCAAGGACTCAAGCCTCATCTCAGTAGAATTAATCTACCGTGTGGGCCCAGATCGAGTTGAAAGATGTCATTTACCAGTATTTTTGGTTTTAGATCCTGCCAGTTTCATTACCATGTTCTCCTTCGCCGTTTTTGAGAGCAATAAGTAGCAATGAAATAATTGCTTAAAGTAACGCGCCCGTCTGGTTTCAGATAATTTGAAGATCTGAAGGTCCTATAACAACTGGACTACAATACGGCTCTCTTTTGCGGTAATTCTATTTAAAAATATACGTTAATTCTACTTACTAGTGCCTGACATATTAGCTACGAGTAATCTTAAAGAGACAGTAGAGTGTGTGTAGGATGGTATGACTAGAAAGGGGGTCTATCGAGCTGAAGACTGACAGAAAAGTATGAAAGAAAAAGACACGTTGCGTCAGCTTCCTGAGTTAGATTTGTGCCATCAGAATAAATCAGAGACTACCTTTGTTGTTATGGTACAAATGTATTATTTAGGAGTAAGTACAACAGCAGTTTTGTGTTAAATGATTATTGATAAAGGTATTTAAGACTGACTAAGGAAAGTATGGAAGAACATGACATTTTCTCGGTGGTAGGCCATAACATCGGCCGCCGGCAGAAGTTACCACCCATCAGACAAAGCCTTGCCGCCAAGCGATTTGTCGTGTTCCGGCATGATGTCTGGTGAAGCCGTACGGAGGACGGATCAGAGCAGTTGTGTTGCGATGTGTGTCGGGTACGATGCGCCTAATGTTGTTGTGTTGGGAGTTTGGTCGTGGAGGGTCTTCAGATTAATCTTCCTTTGGCGCAGCATCGTTGGTCGTGTTGTTGGGTTTAACATTGCATCACCTCGCTAAACTGTCGTCTTCCTTCCTATTCGCTCAGTTTTTCTGAGTGAATAGGCTCTTAATAAACTAGCGCGCTTTACCATCAACGATCGCATCACTGCTTACCACCAGGCGGGATTGCGGTCAAGCGCTGTTTATAATAATAAAAAAAAACATATGGTCGTCCCTACTTTGAGATATGGTCGGGAAAATAATATGACGTCTTCGTATTTTTGATTATTTTTTAGGATGTTTTCCTTCACTGTTTTGAGAACTTACCACTTAATCCTACCCAAATCTGGAACCTATTAAGAAATATGTTGTCACGACCGATTCATGTGTCAATAGGCCAAAGCATTGCAGCATCTTACAAAATTAATAGCTCGGCAATAGTTAAGAAATTAATTGTTATCTCATTGTTAGATGCTAGTTTTTGTCCGCCCCCTCGTCTAAATAAATGAGTATCGCATTAAAAGATTGCTCAATGATATGCAAACGTGACGAAGTGTTACAAAAAGTGATTCCATATTGATCTCTTATCGATTTGTTTAGAGGCTCCATTGAGGTTAGTGTAACTAAAATGTAAAAAAAAAATCTTTGTTTTGTAGACTTGACCCGAGGCCTTGGCTTTAAATGTTAACAGTGTAGCTTTGTGACAGTCGGACAAAAAACTGATCTGATAGGCCTCATTTTATTTTTAGGCCAGAACCTTTAACCAATCAAGTACGAGGCGGACTCACACGCAAAAGATTCCGTACTACGAGACAAAAAAACGCCGAAAAAGGTTTCCAGAGACATTAGGTTTTTGTAATAAGATCCTGTTGGCACCTTTGGCTACGTAACCCAAATAACGCAAAAGATACTTTGTCCCAAAAGAAAAACATCAATATGCCATTAATCCATTTCCTTTCCTTTATTGGATTTCAGCCAACAAAAACCACACGCTGACCATGAAGTGCACTGCACAAATCTAATGAAACGCACTAGTACCTTTCATCCTCTAATGTAACTTTGTTACATCACTTGCAAGCCCACTACTAACGACAAAATGCAAATCTATCTGACACCGGACCGTAACAGTGTCGCTGCATGGCCGCACGCCGTACACACATGCAGGCCTTAGTATGAGTACAATATGGGAACGGATAAGACCGTATGTAGTTACTATTATCACTATGCCACAGTTAAAAACTGAGCAGCGTTGAAACTGTGCTACGGAACTTCGTCTCGCCTAATTGGAGTCCGGTGCACGACGCCGAAACCGTATGAATATTTATAATATGGAGGATGTCGCAGTGGCACAGCTCAGGCGCCGCACCCCATAGTGTGGACCGGTTCTTTTACAACATTATTTTATGTTTATGCGAAACCCAAAACACGTGGCCAGTATTTTTAAGTAAAAAAACTATGTAAAACATTTCAAAGAGATATCATGAAAAACCACAAAGTTACGACCTTGTTATCCTAGTTGGCTGTCCCAACAAAAATACGGTCCATGGTCCGCTCGGGCGTGCGAGCGGTACATTGCCTCTGGCGTCAGCTGTTGCGCGGGCGTGCGCTATCGTAAGCTGCGTGGCAGGCTCGGTAACCACACTGCAACATTGAAAGAATTTCTAAATGTATTTGGGAAAAAATTACAACATAGTGTAAAAATGTTTGGAATCGATTCAGTTGCTTATTCTGAATAAACTTGATTCAGGTTTCGCATTCGCAAAAAATAAAGTTGTATAGTTAAATTCTTAATGCCAAGAGTACAGAGCGGAGAGTGAAGATAAGGTATAACCCGAAATTCAGTCTGGAGGACTTTATTTATTTGTATGTCTAGTTAAGGGGTGAGAAAACGTTATACATTAATCACAAAAGGGCAGACGCGTCTGGTCCCTAACGACCCATTCTATAACGAGAACAGTAGGTGTTCTCGCGTGTACACCAACAATGCACATTAAGTCTAATGTAACAATATTGTATTAAAGGACGGCGAGCTTACATTTTACTTTAAATAGACACACGTACATAGGTACAGTCATGGTGGCCTAGTGGTTAAAACACCAGCCTCTCAAGTATGAGTGTGCGGGTTCGAATCCAGGTCAGGCAAGTACCAATGTAACTTTCCTAAGTTATATGTTACACCATCTTGGACACCAATGACTGATTATAAGTTGAAGGAAAACATCTTGAAGAAATCTGAACTTTAAGTCTGAAATCGCTAAACCCGAATTGAGCATGTGTGGTGATTACGCTCAATTCTTCTCTGTATGAGAGGAGACCTGTGCCCAGCAGTGGGACGATAAAAAGGTTAAAGATGATGATGAGACACACATCTACCCTCCGAGCTGCTATATACTTTCCCTAACATTAGATGATTAGAAAACTACGGAAAATATAAAAAGTCCTACATTCATTCTATAATTGTTTTGAAGACAACTAAATCAAACGCCTCTTCAAAATGAACAGGAAAATAACGCGAGTATATAAAAGTAGTACAAATCTTAGATCCTCGTTATTGAACGAAACGATTAACAAGATTGCGTCGGAGTAGCGAACCGGCGACCCACGCGGTTCACTATAACCGGTCGCTGTTTGCACTTCCCGTGAGAATCGTGTTAAGATCTGTTGGTACAAGTTTTCGGTGGATTTTGAGGTCAGGTAGGGATGGTGCTCAGTTACAACAAATACTATAGGCAGCGTTATAAGTATGCAGGGGCATTTGTTAGTTACTAAATCATTATTATTATTTTTTTACATTTCCTTATAACTAAGTACAAAATAGGGTTGTAACGGAGGCCTTGTTAGCGGAGGCGGAGGTGAAAGATGATATCGAAAAAAATTAAATTTATGGTTATTATAACATTTTTTTAAAATTTTAAATACGTACATTAATAGTAGTACACTTGTTAAAAAAATATTTACCTTCTAGTAATGAAAATTAAGGAGAAACAAACTGTATTTGCCACATTCCCGTCTCGCACTAATTGATTCTTGGCAATTTCTGGTTTTGAACTTTGCAGCTTGCGCGTTATTTGTTTTATAATTAATACGAAAATAAACCTCCGTTATAAATCTGCAAAAATGGTGCGGAGTCAGAGGCGAAACGAATTCTTGCGGAACTTCTGCAGTAACGGAAGCGGACTCGAAGCTCCGTTACAACCCTAGTACAAACTACTTCTAAAATTAATGTTACAGGGGAAACGTAATTCTATATTGTAACTTGTGGACTCCACACTAAGCCTGTCTCGTGGAGTCCTTGAGAGTTGTTAACAATTTGAAAATATATTAACGTCGAAACTGTATTATAAATTTTGTGACTTATTATTTTACTAAAGTAATATCAACGTAAAATGAGTTAACGTAAAAAAAAAAAAATATAAATAAGTAAACTTACAAACACCTGGACACACTTCATTTCAAACAATTTGAAATGAAGTGTGTCCAGGAGAATGAAGAAATAAGAAATAGTGTGCATGAAGTGATTGAGGTGTATGGAAGTGAGTGTAATATAGTGTTTACGGTCATATGTGTTATCTTTTACTTACCGAAATCATTTATTTAATGGGTCTAGCTTGATGGTAATTAGTTGCCTATGGCTTTCATCAAGGATTAGACCAAAAAAAAATTCAAATCTCATTCTTAGCGAGTTCATACGAACTCTTCAGTTTTATTATTAGGATTGAGATATATGTGGATATGGACACTATTATTAACCATTTATTCAAAGACCATGGTGATTGCTCTGGAGACCCTTCACGACCAACTCCCGATACAACAACATTTGGCGCATCGTACCCGGCACACATTGCAAGACAACTGCTCAGACCAGCACTCTAATTGTATAACACACCATCACTATCAGGTGAAATCATTTTGAAGTTTATTGCTATTCCATTGCTCCTTATGTTCGAAAATCTATCTGCTCAACAACGTCTATGTCATGTAATGTCTGAGGCCAGCGGTCGGCAACCTTTTGGCTGTTACGGGCCACATGGCGACAAAGTGAGGTAGAGGGGGGCCGCGCTTTTACATAATTTTGATATCAATTAATATACTTTATTGCACCCACAATAATACTGTGCGGACATACATACTTTTCAAATGAGTGAAAAGAACTCTCACACTGAACACTACTGAACTACTATGTGATAAACTTTCTTTTTTGCATTATGCCAACGACAAATCAATTAAATTAAATGAGAAAAAATAAAATGCATAAATGTGAACTTGTACTTATACTTTCAGTATCTGTATTTGAGTGGCTATTTTTTGTACATCAGGTTTCATAATTGTCGTTAAAATTCTAAGAATGGTTTTCAGGTGCTCGTCTGTAAGTCGGGAAGCATGTTTATTTTTTTCTATTCTCAAGAATAGAAAATGTTTGCTCCCATAAGTAAGTACTGCCAAAAATTGTAATAAACTTTTGAGCAAACTGTTTCAAATTGTCAAAATCAGTTGGTAAGCTGCCATAGAACTTAACACGATCATTGATCTCATAAAATTAACTTTTGAGAATGTCATTAGATTGAAGAGCAATCACGTTCATTTGTAAATGACTCTGAACATCTTCAATGTCACACGAAAAATGATTTGTAAAAATCTTTATTTCACTAGAAACATTTTCAAAGTCGCCAAATCATTGAACTGATTTTGCAGTTACATTTTATCATTTTTAGAATTGTAGTTTATTTTCCACAACAGTCGCGGGCCGCAAGGAAGAGGGCCTCGGGCCGCATGCGGCCTGTGGGCTGCGGGTTGCCGACCACTGTCTTACGCAATTGCCCTGCCGTCCTCCGTACGGCTTCACCAGACATCATGCCAGAACACGACGAGTCGCTTGGCGACAGGACTATGTCTGGTGGATGGTAACTTCTGCCGGCAGCCTATATTATGACCTACCACCATTACCAATAGGAATCCAGAAAATACAATTTCATATTGCGATCGTAAGCACGTCAAGATTTCTTTTATTATATCGCAGTGACTGACATTCCATTTGGCTGTCCCCTCAGGGAATTCTAGCAAGACAATACTTTTAGCTACCTTCGCCTACTTCATCTCATGTTGTAATGTGATTGCCTTTATAAATAAATAACTGTGGTGAATGAAATTTGTTAAAGGTCGATGAATTTGTGACATTGAGAAGAATCTTGAAAAACTTTTTTTTTTTTTAATAATTATAAACTACCGCTTGACCGCAATCCCGTCTGATGGTAAGCAGTGATGCGATCGTTGATGGTAAAGCGCGCTAGTTTATAAGAGCCTATTCACTCAGAAAAACTGAGCAAATAGAAAGGAAGACGGCAGTTGAGCGAGGTGATCTTCATTTTAAAACTAGTCAACATCATTCCAGCCCAAACACGTCCACTGTTGGACATAGGACCCCACAGGGATCTCCTCTTGAGACACGGAGGGGTCACCCATTCACCGACAAATCTCAGTAAGCTTAGCTTAACTTGATCGACCTGTCTGGCTATTATTACTTAATTATCACCAAGTTAGTGTTTTAGTTAGTTAGTTTTCTCGGTGGTAGGCCATAACATCGGCTGCCGGCAGAAGTTACCACCTACCATACAAAGTGTTGCCGCCAAGCGATTCGTCGTGTTCCGGTATGATATCTGGTGAAGCCATACGGAGGACGGGTCTGAGCAGTTGTGTTGCGATGTGTGCCGGGTACGATACGCCAAATGTTGTTCTGTCGGGAGCTTGGATGTGAAGGGTCTCCAGATCTGTCTCCCTCTGGGTTGCATCACCTCGCTCAACTGCCGTTTTCCTTCCTATTCACTTAGTTTTTTGAGTGAACGGGCTTACCTATTAAACTAGAGCGCTTTATCATCAACGATTGCATCACTGCTTACCATAAGGCGGAATTGCGATCAAGCACTAGTTTATAATTACTTAAAAAAATAAAGGTCCTTCTATTCCGTATACTGTAAACACGAAAGATTAATCCACAACGCCATATTAATGTCACTGTAGCTACCGATCGAGTTTCCTATGAATATTTTAGTACAGAACTCGTGTGAAATAAACGGTTTAACGTTAGTCGTAATAGAATTCTTAATTAATCAAAGTTTCTTGTTATGGAAACGTGCTGTAATGTGCTCGAAGGGTATATGTAATACATGTGTGTGTATAGACTTATGTAATAGAGAGCAATAAGGGAAAATTGTGTAAACAGATGGTGGAATACAGAGAACTGAATTCTGGGGAAACTTGAAAGTGTCATCAGTATAATAGTGTGTACGACTGGCTGCTCCCGTGGTTACATCCGCGTACATCTCTGCAGTGTGAATATCATCATCATCAACCTTTTTATCGTCCCAATGCTGGGGACAGGTCTCCTCTCATACAAAGAAGGATAGAGCGTAATCACCACGCTTGCTCAATGTGGGTTGGCGATTTCAGACTTTTTTTTTTTAATAATAATTATAAACTAGTGCTTGACCGCATTCCCGCCTGATGGTAAGCAGTGATGCAATCGTTGATGATAAAGCGCTCTAGTTTAATAGGTAAGCCCGTTCACTCAAAAAACTAAGTGAATAGGAAGGAAAACGGCAGTTGAGCGAGGTGATGCAACCCAGAGGGAGACAGATCTGGAGACCCTTCACATCCAAGCTCCCGACACAACAACATTTGGCGTATCGTACCCGGCACACATCGCAACACAACTGCTCAGACCCGTCCTCCGTACGGCTTCACCAGACACCATGCCGGAACACGACGAATCGCTTGGCGGCAAGACTTTATCTGGTGGGTGGTAATGTCTGCGGGCAGCCGATGTTATGGCCTACCACCGAGAAACTTTTTCCTCGAGATGTTTTCCTTCACCTTTTAATCAGTTATTTGTGTCCAATATACAGTATGTTAAGAAAACCCTGTCCGACCCATAAGGATAATAAAGGTTAGGTAAACACATGACCAAATATAATATAAAATTTTACGTATTCAACATAGTACACCAATACAAATGAATTTTGAAATAATCTTTTTTTCCCGCGAATTAATTCCAATTTCCCCGAAATTTGGTAATTTTAAAAAAGTGACAACACCGGTATTATTATGAGCGAATAGCGATGCGACCACGTGCCGCGTGTCCTGCTGCCCGCCCCCCGCGGGCGGCAGGCGAAGGGTGGTCAACGCACATTTATTAAGTTACCTCCTTTTGCGAAATAATATTTTTTTTTTAGGGGTATTTTTTTTTAAGTTTAGCCCGGTTTTGTATGCATTAGTAGAATCAGTTATCGATACCTAACAACACCTTCACGGGTCGGACAGGGTTTTCGTAACATACTGTATACTTAGAAAGTACTTATAACTTAGAAAAGTTACATTGGTACTTGCCTGACCTGGAATCGAACCCGTACACTCATACTTGAAGCTGGTGTTTTGACCACTAGGCCACCACGACGTGTAAATATCGTCAGATATACCTACAAAAAGTATCCCGTATTTTAATCAGGTCATGTTTCTATGCCAGTCCCAACTTTCAATCAAATCCATTCATGCGTTTTGGCGTGGAAGCGTAACAAATCAACTTATAATAAACAATCAATTCATTTCTCTTCATGATTTTCTTGCTTGTTTTTTATTATGGTTGACATATTGCTGCTTTGTGAAATTGTAGTCTATGGTCCGTATTCCAGAAGGAAACTCAAGCACTGATCTCTGTTTAAGCATTACTTAAAACTAGTTTCAACCAATCAAAAGGCTTCAAACGAGACTTAAGTAGAGCTTGAGTTTTGAGTGACGTTCTGTAATACGGACCTATGATTGTGAGTGTTGGTTTCTTTCTTTGTGCCTTTTATCCTGTATGTTTCCTTTTTGTATCTGATTGTACGGACGACAGCAGGTCAAGCTACCCGAAACTGTTCAGTATTCCCAATCAACTTTGAGCCTTAATGCTTTAGAGATAAAGTTGAAAACCTAATAAAGAAATCTGACAGATTGTAGTAGCTTGATGTCGTCTGTACATATCAATCCAACTACAACGAAAACGAAGGCACGGTTATTGTAATGCCAATGCTCGCGTTTCAGAAAACCCCGGAATACAATTCTATAAAATAAGCAGCAACCGTACATTATTCTGTAACAGCATGTTCACTAAAACTAGGACGTCTTGGCAGCCTAGTTGGAAAGCAAAGTAAGACACGCTAGCTGCTTCTAAACACATCATTGTGCGCGAATTGTCTGAATAGAAATGACCATTTTCGCGTAAGAAAACGGTGAGGCTGTATGAGAAACTTTTTTCCTTATACGCGATAAACAGAGTGGTGCTGACAATACGACAATAAATTAAACATCGTGTACCTCATCATATTCTCAGTCTACCCATAAAAAATTATATATGTATGTCCATTAGTTTAGTCACGGGAAATTATTTTTCATTTTTCACATTTACTACATGAAGTACATGTTGATAAGGAAGCGCTTAAAGTGTAATGACCGCCGCATCTTGCGGTACCAAACTTTAATTATAATGGCGCGAAAAAAGCAAGTCGATACAGGATCGCGCTGTCGCCGATTGGAAGTCAGTGAACCAATATTTTTAAAGCATGTTCTATTCCCTTTAATTGAAATTTTATGCGATTTAGTTTGTTTGAAATTTTCATTTTTTATTTTTGATGCTAGGTTTTTTTCTATGGTTTAGGATTTTTCCTATGAACCAGCATTGTTCGTGTTTTCATTTATTGTCGTATTGTCAGCACCACTCTGTATACTTAAGTAGGTATATAAACCTTTCTACCATATCGTCTTCTCTTCATCTTCTATGCTCGGCGCTCGCACTAGCTAATATAGCATGGATTGTTAAAATAAATATATATTTATGTGTAGACTAGCTGCACCTAACAGTTTCACCCGCATAAGATTTGATCCCGTGCGATTATCGAGGTAAAACCTAAATTTTATGTTAATCACTTCGCCTTGTCTTTTTTACCGCTTATATCTATTGACTGGAACAATTTGCCAGCGGCGGTCTTTTCGTCTGACTTCAATATAAGCGTCTTCAAGGCTAGATTGAATAAACTTTTAATAAATTAGCGCGCATCAACATCATCGATTGCATCACTAGTTGCCATCAAAAAAATCAAAGCATTTATTTCAAATAAACCAGTTACAGGCACTTTTGAATTGTCAGAAGGTCGGTCAGTCACTAAGGTGAAGCTAGTCACCCATTCCAAAGAGTAGGTATCTATGGAGAAGAAAGGGCAAGAAACTCCATGGACACTCTTTTAAATTATCAAGCTATTGATACAAATATTTGATTACATCATTCATTTTGAAATCAATCGTGTGAGAACGATGCAGAAATATACTGTCCGCGAAGAGCGTCGATTATGGAAAATACACAAAAAAAAAGACTAACCCAACAAATAGATGCTTTACAGCAAGTACATTGTGCTCACACGTGTCCCATGCAATTATATAATACTAAGAAATTGAATCTACACAATGCAAAGATAGTTTTGTCATGTCAGTGTTTGTTTGTTCATCAGGTGGGATTGTGGTCTAGCACTAGTTTATAATATATTAAAAAAATCCTATTTAATAACATCTTATGTGCTCAAGTTCATCCAAATCCGTTCATCCATCTATCTTTCCATCCATCCATTTATCCATCCGTCCCTCGAAACATACTTTCACGATGATAATATTAGTAAGATATGGGTTATTCCTTCTCTGTATGAGAGGAGACCTGTGCCCAGCAGTGGGACGATAAAAAGGTTGATGATGATGATGAATTGCAACACAAAAGTGTAGTGGCCCAGTGGCCGAACACAGAATAGCGTTTTACGTTGTGTAATTTACATTATCACAATTGCTCTCAAATATCATGAAGGAAAACATCGTAAGAGAACCACTTGTTATGTACCAGAACTAAAACAAAATCGTAGACGAGACATTTACCAACCCGCGCTAGGCGCAAACACCCTGTGGATTAAGGCCCACTCCATATCACGGAGATAAGGGGGTTTGTGTCTTAGCAGTGTGAACATTATTAGCCGATTATTATTATTTTACACTTGAGAAACTCGATACTAAATAATATAATATCCTATTCACGACTCTAAATATTGTAGCTTCAAAAAATTCCTCTATTTTGCAACTATTAGTTGCAATGAGTTTCATTTTGACAGTTAAACAACATTCATTGGGTTATTTTCGTTTTTGAGCAGACACATTTTAGAACAAATGAACCAATGAAATGGCAATTGGCTTCAAAATGATTACAACTAATAGTAATAGCACATTACGCGATTAGGGTGCTGAATTAATTTTGATAGAGATAAGTAAAATCCAGCAAGATTTTAATCGAATTCTAAATCAAAAGTCATTTATTCAAATTAGGCTGAGAATCAGCACTTTTGACTATCACAATTACATAAGATACAGTTTTGTTTGTTCGACTGAGACTCAATCGGTTGATCGCAATAGGAATGTTTCCTGGGTAAAAAAAAAAATGATTCTATTTAGTCCGTCATCCAGATTATAGAAAAATATTGGATACGTATATTTTGTTGTATCAAATCAATAAAAATTGACAAATATAAAAGGCATCAAAGATCAAAAGCGGTGGCTGTTGACGTCACTGCTCGCTAAAAAGTCTAGCGTGCAGTGACGTCACACGAGTTTTCAACGCCAGTGCGTTGAAGAAAGACCACTTTTATCTTGTCGTCTTGAAAAAAGAAAAATGTACGACGTGTCTAGTGTTTTTTTTAAATCTGACAGACTGATTTATTAGTAGATTCGTAGATCTATAAAAGTCGGATAGTCCGTAGCCCAAAAGTTATAACAGTATATGGGTGGGTGGTTTTTAGTCAGAGAGAGTCTGACAGACCCCGCCGCTCGCTCCAGGGCGTGGACATCTATGAGACAACAAAAAACTAAATGGGTTGTAGGTCAGATAGGCACTGGCTACACCACTATACAGGTATCAGCTATATCCGATTACTAGAAGGCGACCCCGATAATCTTGGAAAAAGGTTGGGGATTGATTTTATTTGGTACTAAAATTAAATCACTCCCGTTGTGAAAAACCAATAAAGGCTTTTCTCAGTAAAACTAGAAGTAGGCCAGTTATTTACATCGACACGAAATTCAATGTTGCTAAAAATTGCGAAGTAAGTCAAGTTAATGTTGGTGGAAATGTGAAGTGACTACCAGAAAAACAGCACAATATAAATTTACAATCTATTTACTGTATACGACTAGACAAGTCCTTGGCTGTACCAGGGGAATATAATGAAACAACAATTAACTCGCTATCTTCTATATGAATCCCTTTTATATATAAAAAAAAATTTTTTGTCGGCCTGTAGCAAAGAAAAAGACAAGACCAAAAACTATAAAAATATAACAGGCCGAAACAAATCGCCTTTTATGCTTAACACTTTTAGACAACCTCGTGAAAGTTGTATGGTAGCATCACATAGGCTACAGACTCTACAGTAAACTCAAGCCCATATATTTCACTATCATTATTATCCAAATTATCCTGTTCTTATACCAATTTATTTATGCTCGGAGCAACATTTCATTTTCGTCCATATTTCTCTTTTAAACCCTATCTCGATAGTCAACGCCGTTTTAACCATAAACATCCAGGTCATTAATTCAAATTAGGCTGAGAATCAGCACTTTTCAAACGCCAATTTTACATATTAAGACGGTCTCCCAAAACGCCCGCCCTTCGCCACTGTTTAGTGCCTTCACTGGGGAGAAAAAGTGACGCAATACATTCCCCTCTCTCTTCAGTTACAAAAACTTGCTTCTATATAATAGCATGTTAAGAAATTAACATTACGAGACACATCATGTTTAACACAGTCCATCCATTATATCTTTGATGTTTTTTATTGATATGTGTGTATTGAAAACACACTCACCCCACATTATAATATATATAATAATTCATTTAAGTGTTATCACCACAGAAACGGCCAGTTTCGAGTAGTCAGAATGAGTGAAATAAAAAATTGTAAAAAAGGGCATACGGAAAATCAGTATAGGTTGTATTACCCTTGACTTATTATTTTTTTACTTTTATACATAATCTGAATGATGAGGGATATTGATAATCCAATGCTTCATATGCCCGAGAGATTAGTTTGGTCAAAAAAGGTAATTATTAACCCAATGAATTTTGTTGAACTGTCAAAGTGAAAGCCAAATTGCTATTGATAATAGTTGTATCACACCTTCCACTTTTTTTTAAAGAATTAAAAAAAAAAAAAACATTATAACAACCTAGATCAGCTGGATGAAAGACAGACGCAATCCCAAACTTTGTTTTACAATCTCACAGATAACATCCAACTCTAAACTAGTTCATAATCCAACCATTATTTAACCTGCCAACAATACAATCTGCTAACTTGACAACAAACTGTCAAGATTAACAGCGCCATGATTGAGACCAGCTTAATTTGGCATTTGGTAGTGGCGCTGGTGGCAAAATCTAACATCTAAATCTTAATAGCAAAATCAATCGACCTATCCTTTTACGAACGGTTGGCTCGGGATCGGCTTCCAGTCTGTATGCAGCTCGTACTGATGAGCATGAGAGATATGGAGCAACGGCCTAGCTGACCTCCACAACCCAGTAATTGGGTAAGGGTAAAACGATATACCTAGTTGAGACTAATTGTCAGATTTTCGGGCTTTTTACTACCCGTAACAACTGTCAAAGATGCCCACCCATCCACGAACCAGCCGCAGCAAGAATAGCTTCAATAAACCTGTGGGGTTGTGACACGCCTCTTGTTCTATACTACATAGTATTAAAAAGAGATAAAGTTTTTGGCTCCCGACAAGGTAGACCGACGACCTGGTGAAGGTCGCGGGAAACCGTTGGATGCGGGAGGCGTAGGACCGGTCGTCGTGGAGATACTTGGAAGAGGCGTATGTTCAGCAGTGGACGTCTTTCGACTGAAACGATGACGATGATGATGATGAAAGTTTTTGAGGTTGTAGGGGTAATTATATAAAAATATAGTATTCGGCACTGGTGCAGCTACACAGGAGCTAAACTTAGCATTCGGGAACACCTTTGGAGCTGCTGAACCTTGGACAAAACTGTCTTTGCATTGTGTAGATTCAATTTCCTAGAATTGTATAATTGCATGGAACACGTGTGAGCACGATCTACTTGCTGTAAAGCATCTATTTGTTGGGTTAGTCGTTTATTGACTTGATAGTGCTATGGCTGTTGAGAGTATGTCATGCTCACTCAAATGTCTCGCTGGTGGTGGCGTGTGTGTTGGGTCATTAGGTTCCCTTCAATATGGTTGAGCTGAATGATGCTTCGTGAACGGACGCCGTCAGAGGGGACTGGACATCTCTTAGCTGCTACGGCGTATTTTAAATTCTGAATTGTTTTTTTTTCCATAATGGACGCTCTCAGCGTACAATATATTTCTGCATCGTTCTCACACGATTGATTTCAAAATGAATGATGTAATCAAATATTTGTATCAATAGCTTGATAATTTAAAAGAGTGTCCATGGAGTTTCTTGCCCGTTCTTCTCCATAGGTACCTACTCTTTGGAATGGGCGACTAGCTTCACCTTACTGACTGACCGACCTTCTGACAATTCAAAAGTGCCTGTAAATGGTTTATTTGAAATAAATGCTTTGAGTTTGATTTTGATTTTTAATCTCTGGATCATCTGCTCTATATATTTTGAAAAAAAAATTCTCAATTATTGTAAACCACGTTTCTTGTGATTGCCACAGGTTGTAAATAATTAAGAAAAATATAAAGACTTTTTCTTGGTAGTCGGATTTCATGACTAGTAAAAAGTTTACCGCCCATCAAAATGGACCCTGGTTATCGAGTGTTAAATACATACGGTACCTAAAGATGTTAGCTTCAATTTTCGCCGCGTTCCAAGTTATTCTGGTTGCAATCTAATTGAAGTAATCGGATTTTAATTAAGTGTTAAGCCGACAGCTTCATTTGTTCAGACAAAGGGTTACATAATCGGATAGCGCTGTGGCCAATTGGTGTGGTAAGTTTTTTAGCCGGTAGTAATTTGCGTTTAAACTTTTTTTCTCGTGTTAGCACAGATGGGTGTATTAATTGATTTTCGTCACACTTGGGTAATGCCTTCTGCTTGTGAATAGCCTGAATAATGCACTTAAATCGGTGTGTTGTTCTAAGCTTCCGTGTGGCATATCAGTTTGGAATATCCAATTGGATGAAAATATCTCCTTTTACAGTATAAGTACTACAATTTCGCGATTTGGGTGCGAAGGATTTGTGATTGTACTTACTTGTTTTCCATTACTTTTTCAGAAAAATTAAGCGATATCATTTTTATTTTTCAAAAGACTTTAATGTCCTTTTCCTGGCCAAAGGCCTCTCCTCTCTGTCGGGAGTTGCCAAAGACCACCAAAACGTATTAAAGTAGTCCAGTGTATGAATTGGGCGGATTCCTTAAACAAATTTTACTATGTTTATTTGACGGAATGAAGGAACAATCGTCTTCCACGTATGTTAATTGGTAAAATAGAAAATGACCTTACTATCTACTACATTTAGAGCGGATTTTTAATAGTCAGACAAATTTTATCAGGGAATTAACATAGCGGTTATAGTTCTTGTATAGATTTTTTTTTTAATTTTTATCCGTGTGGTAAAAAATAATACCAACCCATATCCTCCCTAAGGGAACTTCTCACCAGGCAAGCGGGCAGTAGCGCTTCTCCTGTGGAATATCAAATTACTGCGATCCCCAACCCGTCTCCCAAGCGTGGGTATTATGGCAAACGGACTGGTGTCCGTATTACCATGTAAAAGTTATCTAAGTATGAAAATTAGACCTTAGACAAAATGACAAAATTATCAGCGGCCTTTTACTACTTGTTTATTAGTTCCATTACATTAATGTTTTCTTGACTTGAAATATTAATTCATGATAATATTTGCACGCTATACTAGGTGGAAGAGTAGCAGTGACCTAGTGGTATCGGCCATGACTTACAAGTTGCAAGTCTTACGTTCGAACCCGGTCAGGCGATTTTCTTTTTGTAAATTATTTCATCTCCACTGCTTCCAAAACGGTGAAGGAAATCATCATGAGGAAACCGGCATGTCCTAGAGGCAAAACTTCGAAGACCACCCCGCTCTGGGCCCACATGGTAGATTACAGCCCACTCCTTCCCAACACCGAGAGGAGGCCTGTGTCCCAGGAGTGGGAACATTATAAGCTTATAATAACATACATACATAATCAGCCGATTATGTATGTACAGGGTGTATCTGACATCTTTGCGAAAAGGTTAGACCGCATGCCACTAATAAAATGATGATAGTCATTTATGTCGTTAATGAACGGTTACAGAATCCACAGTGTTTAAAAAAAGTGTCGGCTCGAGCTTTGAACGTTGCAAGCTTGCCGCCGTTCGGGTTTGTAGGTATGACGTTGATCCCTGATATGAACTTTATTAAATCAGCTGATAAGATAGTTTTTCGAGTTTTGTTTTCATTGTGCTTTTTTGTATAGATAGTGAATTAATTAATTTTTACTTTAAAATCACATCTACATTATAAACGGTCTAAAGTGAAAAAAAACTACATATATATTTTTTTTAAATCATGAAAAAGCCGACGAAAAATTCCGCCACTGGGGGGTTCAGAATCGTGTACTGGATCCATGGTACTCGTTTGTGCGCCGATGTCAGATACACCCTCTATGTTATGTGTCATCCATCATCAACCTTTTTAACGTTCCCCTGCTGGGCACAGGTGCTCATACTCTCATACAGAGACTGATGCTACGTATACCAGGTGGCAAACAGTTCGGATTTTTTTTAATGTCATCCTGCACGCATTTATATTCTTGTATGTATACACATGTGTTGGTGGTACCACTGAAGTATATATCTTACTAGCGGCCGCCAGCGACTTCGTTCGCGTGGAGTTAGTTATGCTCTGCTCCTATAGGTCGCAGCGTGATGTTATATAGTCTAAAGCCTGGATTAATGGGCTATACAATGCAAAAACAATTTTTCAAATCGAACCAGTAGTTCCTAAGATTAGCGCGTTTAAACAAACAAACTCTTCAGCTTTATATATTAGTATAGATTGAGCCATAACTTCGCTTTTCCTTGAACTTGTCAGTGACAGCGATCATTTTGACTGCATTATCAGCAGTAATATCAAATTAAATATCCTCGCAATCAAATGTTACCAACGGAATTGTTAGTAACACAAATTGAGAAAGTTAAATTGATCGAATCAACATTGTAATATTGCATAAACACCATTTTGTCGATACATTGTCTTCTGATTACTTTAAATATTATCTCTCCAAGTATCAATATTAATACTAATTCCATTCAAAGTTTACAAAACATTGTAATCTGCAAAGTAAAACTTGCACATACTGTTTTTTACCATTCATATTCAAGTACATACAAAAATTGACTCATTCTTCCCGTGGGCGTTGACGGAAACGACAGATCTACGAACAGACCTATCTGCTTCAATCCTTACATTCTCCTTATTTCTTTCCTGTTATTTTTTCTTATCATTATTTACTGTTTATCACATAGCCCATCACATCGCTTTCCCGTCATATCTCCTTGCTTGTACTTGCATCTCAATGATATACACAAGAGAGAGAGAGAGAGGGCCGTGGTCAACTACTTAGTCCCAGACCCTGGTAGATTTCACATTAGAAACTAGTGCTTGACAGCAATCCCGCCTGATGGTAAGCAGTGATGCCATCGTTGATGGTAAAGCGCGCTAGTTTATTAAGAGCCCATTCATCAAAAAACAAAAAAAAAGAACAGTGAATAGGAAGGAAGTTGGCAGTTAAGCGAGGTGATGCAATGTTAAATCCAACAACATGACTAACGATGCTACGCCAGAGGGAGATTGATCTGGAAACCCTCCACGACCAAATTCTCGACACAACAACGTTTGGCGCATTGTACCCGGTACACATCGCAACACAACGCTCAGACCCGTCCTCCGTAGGGCTTCACCAGACATCATGCCGGAACACGACGAATCGCTTGGCGGTAAGATTTTGTCTGGTGGGTGGTAACTTCTGCTGGCAGTCGATGTTATAGCCTACCACCGTCTTTGAATGTCTTTGAATTTAGGTTTTGTAATACGATGAAGTCATCATGTCACAAAACGGTCCTCACAATGTTGTTCTACACCGTTCTTAAAATGCTAGTAACAGAATTGCACGGCTAATTGAAAATTACCATGGCGGTTAACCAACAGTGTTAACTTCGCTGTAATGATAGTCATTTTGCGCACAGTTAAATACACTCAGACTATGAAATGAAGAAACAGAAGGCCCACTTCTTACGACGTTACAAAACGCAAAGCTTTGATTTCAATTAAAAAAATTACAAGCACTTTAAGATTGTACCAAAAAATCAGCCAGTTAGAAAGTTGAAGCTATTCCAAAACTTACTCTGATCTACTTACTTTAAAGTACGCCTACATAGAAGTGTACTCTGGGGGAGAATTTGACGGTCAAAATTTTCCGCCAAATTAAATCGCGCGGTTTTCGTTTGTAGAATTTCAGTTTCCACGACGGGAAAGTGTGGATAAGCATTTACGGATCGCAAAAACCGGACCGATTTCCTGTTTACCCACCGACTCTCCGTTTACATTCAAGCCCATTACAAAGCGTTTAGTTTCGGACGAAAGCAGGATTCCTATAAATTTTCTATCGGTCCGATTTCAATATAAAGACGAAACCCTCTTTAAGAGTGAATCAAAGAGGAAAAAAAAAATTAACGCTATATTGCGAAGATTATGATGTTACTGATATTTTATCAAAAAAATTAACGCTACATTGCGAACATTATGATGGTACTGATGTTCACGAACGAACCCCCTAGTTCGTTCGTGAACTTGATATCATTTGTGTGAGCCTTCTGTAATTGCGAACCTATAATACGGTAATGTTTTGAGGTGTAGAAGAAGTTGTATGCCGTCTTAATTGGATTTTAGAGTCCCGTACACCTAATTAACCTACTTGGAACTGACCATGATCTGTGCTTCCGAAAGTACTAAGCTTTCTTTGCAATCTTTTAATGTTTGGGTTTGTTACTTACTTGTACAACAGTAGTTCCTTTAGAGATATTCTACGTATGAAGATTTGGGAATTCAATGAAAAGAGCCTATTCTCTCTAGCCTTGAAGACACAAGTTTTGAAGAAAAGTCGGGTGATAGAAAGGTGATGGCGAAATTGTGTCATGAAATTTCCGCACACGCTCTCCAAAATGAATCTATAGAATATCGTAACGCTGGTTACCCTACGCCTGTGTTCCAGGCTTTGAAAGCTGTGAGGTGTTATTTAACGAATATAAAAACTTGTTACCTCTGATGTCCCTTCTCTTCTCTATCTGAACTTTCAAATTAACGTTAAATATTAACGAACGTTAAATATTAATTGACCCACAGTTACCCTAAATGATTACACACTAACCGTTTGGTCGTTTGACGTAATCTGTAGGTTACTATGTAGGTAGGACAAGCACGTAATTATCAATTTTACGGCCCAAAATGTAGTAGGAATTTTTTATGAGTATGTCCGATGAAATAGCCCCGTTTGCATCTTATCTAATATTGTATGCATGCAACAGGCGGTCACTGCTACCTTAGTCATGTTTACTGGCTGTAATCCAGGCTCCGGGTGCTTCTCTAATATTTATGCGACAACAACCACGCTTGTCTTATGCTTTTTGGATTAAGTTTTAGATTCTATTTAGATTAGTATATTATCTCGATCCATTATATCTATAGTATTATCTTGATACAGTAGGTATGTGTATATAGCTTATTTAAGTCATCATCATCATCATCATCATCTCAGCGTTAATGTCAGTCGCATCCGAAGCTCTTTGAGCTTTGGAGTCTGGGGTCCGCTTTAGTCTTTAGTCTAAATGCTGGTTTTGACTAAACTTCGATATTTTCCGTGAAGCGACTACCGTCTGACCTCCACAACCCGAAGGCGATATCGAAGCATTGCAGTTAGAACAATTGTTTGGACTTTTGAGGGCTCCAACAACCCGTAACGACTGCCATTAAATGTTCGTATGGCAAACGGGACCAACGACTTAACGTGCTTTCCAAGGCACGACCAGACCAGTGCAAATATTCATAAGTAAGCTTTTTAAGAATTTCTTTAAAAAGTCTTAAGAAACTTTTTTCCTTATCATTGTTTTCAAACCACCTGTCATCTAATCTCTTCACCACCGGTTGACTGATAGAGGCATAGCATAAGGCTTTAAGTCCGCCTCTGGACATTTCTTTGTGTGAAAGCGTAAATAAATAAATAAGTGGTTAGTCGTTTTAAGGAGGAAATAAAAAAGCCATAATTCCTTTTCTTCACACTAAAATACCCCTCCGCCAACAACCATTAAAACACTTCGGTACAATAGTAAATCTTTAAAAACGTAGTAAACATTTATTTTCCCGTCAATATAAAATAACTAATAGGTAAAAAAATTAACCAAAGTTGTAGTTGATTAATGGTTAAATATTACACCATGAGATAAAATTAAAAATTGAACAAAATACCCATTTTGTAAACAAATAGTTATTATTTTAAACAATTGGTTGAGATAATAAGTATCAAGAAACTGGTCCTTATAAATCGTATTGGCACTACATCAGATTTATCACTTACTTTTATCGTTTCCATAAATTTTTCATAAAATCTCTATAAATTCTGGTGCGTAGGCGAACAGAGACAAAGTTCAGCTGCGTAGGAGTGGACAAAAGTCGTTCTAAAACATTACAAATAAATTTAGGTTTGTGGTCTCGACATTGGCAAGGTCTAATTCATAGACGAGAGATTTTATCTGTGACCTGGAATTTACGTTATGGGTTACAACAAGTTACCTACTCTTGTTAAAGGTCGATTCTCGCAGTGGCTTGTTTTTATTTCAACTGTTTTTTCTTTTCATTTATTGGTATACTGGCATGGTTAGTTGACTTAAGGCAAATAGTTTTTAGTCGTGGTGGAAATTTAATGAATTGAAGTTCATTTCATTTTGACATTCGATAAGTGCTTTGTTATTATTCCACTATGAAAAAGTATGGTCCTGTCGGCTTTCTATAACTTCATCTTTATCTCTCACTGGAAAAAAGTGACACACGTCATGATATGACCCCGGGAGTCATAACCGTATGTGGGTGATTATCTACTCAAATGCGGGTAGTATGGAAAAGAAAACAATTGAACGATGCTTGACGTCCACTATCAAGACATGATCGGTAATTGTCTTCTACGGCTAACTATTTAAGTAACAATATTTTTTTTTCGAGAATAAGAAAGAATAAGAAATTTAATTTGACCAAACTTCTTTGCATACAGAATTAAAAACGCATGCATGTAGGATCTTGAGTAAGAGTGGCTCACGATACTGCAAAATTTACCGTTTTATATTCTCTGCAAGCACATTGCGACGTTTTCCGCTCATCTCACCTAAACCTTTTACCTAAACTTGGCGCTAGCCTTATTTTTACAGGCCATTCGCAGTCCTTAATACCCTCATCCCCTCTCGTTTAGCAACAGGTCTATAAGATGCCTCTCGCAGATAAGGCGACCCTTACTATGTGATTCACATTGTTACACTTACAATAGACTTTTAGGCGATTTTTTTTTTTTTGATTCAAGTTGTGTTTTGTGGAAGAAGTTGAGAGATTTTTGTAGAGATATAATGGTAAAAGACAAGGTTTTACAAGTCCTTATGAGATATTAGAACTCAGCAAAGAGTGAAAATTAAAGACTAGCTCAGCCGCGGTACTGTGCCGATTCCTTTGTACGCAACAAGGGAATCGGCTAATGCCTCCCGAAGTAAAATATTGAAGGAAATGCTAATAACCATTATTCCGGAAATAAAATCGATCCGGGTGTAACAATAATATTAAAAAAATAGCAACACGGACCCACTATTTAACACCTGTCTATTACACGCAAATGCTAAACTACCCTATGTAATCACAGCTGAAGTTTCCGTCGTATCATGACATCGAAACGAATCGATCAAATGTGATTAACAGCACCAATTACCGACCGCTAACGAGAACCGATAGTAAGCCTTCTTCGTGTTTTCAAAGTCGTGATTTTAAGTCCGTTCTCTCGGTAAAAATAGGAACGGATTGTACGGAACCGTTCGCTGGTAAGGTCGTGACTGCTTGCCTTTATGTTTTAAACCGGCTCTCGATGGATGAGCAGGGCTCTGACATTTCAAAGAAGGGAAAATGGTGGTATTTTACTATTTTGTGGAATACGGTACTGGGTTTTCGCGTGAAGCTTTCAAGATTGTTTCGGGAGGTTCCTGTTCCGTATAAGGCGGAAGGAAACGGCAGGGTGTCACCAATGTGTGGATCGCCCTGAGAACACACCGCCGTGTCCTCATGGCGGCGATAGGCGGTGATCTCGCGTCCGGCCCTGGTCTAGGCGGGAGCGAGAGTGCATCGCAGGCCGTCATCTCCTGCGAAGCAGTGTTGCTGGCTAAGGAGGAGGTGGAGCGCGTGAGGGTGAGGGAATCCCAGAGCGGGAGAGGCCATTTGAAGTTTTCCATCCACCACCACCTTCCACCATGTTGAACCACAAAAAAAAAGGCTTTCATGACTCGCATCATCTACAGTTGTCCATTAATTCAAGAAAGTATTAATACTGTATAATGCCATGTGGAAGTCTGGTAAATGCATAATTTATTAGATTAGTTAGTTTAGTAACTACAAATGTAAACAACTGCGTAACGGGAGAAACAGATGTATAACAGAAATTGATCAGTCACCTGACTTTCCCCAACCATGCATGTGGTTGATTTCCAATCTAACCAGATAGAACTGACTACCAGATTCTTTTTTACAAATTATAAATTAGTGCTTGACCGCAATACGTCTGATGGTTAGCACTTAAGCAGTGATGCAATCGTTGATGATAAAACGCTCTTAAACTAGAGCTTATTCACTCTAGCCTTGAAGACACTCAAATTGTAGTCAGACAGAAACACCGCCACTTGCAAATTGTTCCAGTTCCTCGATGTACGGGGTATAAAATATAGTTTAAAAAACTTAAAAAGCATGCTTTTAAAGAATATCAAACTAAAAAGTTAAAAATAATTTGTATATTAAGCGCCTCACGCTATTTTTTAAATTATTTTTAACTTTTCAGTTTTAGATTTTTTGCAAAAATGTTTTTTTAGTTTTTTAAACTATTTTTTATTTTCAACTTTTTAATTCGATATTCTTTTTTAAAAAATGAAACGAACGAACGAACGTATTGAAAACGGTGGGACATTTTACAGTAATGAGCTGCTTACTCGTAGTCGAAAGAGTTAGAGACGGACAAACAAACAAATAAACAAGCAAGCAAGCCAGCAAACATACAAGTGAAGTTCATAAAAAGCATGTAAAAAATAGAAGCGAAACACTTCGCATCAGGCGGGATTGCGGTCAAGCACTAGATATATTATTAAAAAAAAAATAACACAACATTGGTTGTATGAGGTGACTAACATCCCATCTATCTCCTTCCCAAATATTATATAAATTCGTTCAGTCTTTAAAGAGTAACACACTGACAGAATTACTACCCAGTTCATAGTTCAAAAGGCAGGAAACTGAGAACGCAATGCACGTAATCTGATTCCAGTCATTTCTTTGACGTGCAGAACATTATTACTAAAGCAGAAACCTTGACACACAATATTTGATTCCTAGTTATTCCTTTGCCATTGAAACCAAGAAACACTATTTTATTTTTGCATATGAAAACCGTTCCATCATACATACCTCTCCACATTTCCGTACTTTTCCGGAATATACCGAAGTTTACCGAAATATCCCGAACTAATTGTAACTTTTTTTTTGTTTCAGGTATATCTCCAGTTCTCTTTGGAGGCCAATACCGAGGAGGTTCTTTGTGAGTTCACAAATTAAATATATTCAAGGGCGAACCGTCAAGGATACACAGCTTACGGTCCATTCATTGAACAGCTAGGTTGGTAGGGCAATAACGAGAAAAGGGTTAATGCGAAAAAATACTGTTTCATTTTGTACGGTTTGTTATTTTGCTTTGTTAAAGCTAAAAGGTTCATCAGGTTTAACTTAGGGTATTGTGTAGGATTATAAAGGTTGTTTTTTATGGATTACAAATTATGGTAATGCTACTCAGATTCCAATTGACAATCATCATCAGAGATGTTTATCGATGTTCTAAATGATATCTTCTAGATAGAAATATTTTTTATTCCGCACAAACAAAACGCACATTACAATTAACTAGATACCATAAAATAATAATAAAAAAAAAGCACTAGAGTCTTACTCGAACATGCAAACTACCAAAACCAAGGAAATTATACCTAAACTGGAATATGCACTTTCGATCAAAACGCGGTCCGAGGGAAAAAGCTCCACGGTAGCCCTCTGTCCTTGTTTTGTAGAGTGACTATCATAATGGAATTTTTTAATATATTTTTTTACTTATTTACTTTATTCATCTTACTTACATAACCAGTGCACAATATTCCCACTGGTGGGAAACTGCCGATAGCCGCCCGATGTTTTCAGTCACTGTTTTGAAAGCAGGGGTACACAAACAAACACTTTTTTTTTTCAAATACGTGTTTTTAATTTGACAATAAAAACCGCAAATAAACTTCTTTTTTTTTTTCTTTCTTTGATGTATTAATCATTAAATGGATGAACGGTGAGTGGTTCGTCATTAAGATGGAAATGGTCACTGTTAGATGTGAAGATAAAAAGAAACACTTTTTGTTTAATTTACACTAGGTATTTGGGGCAGGTTGGCAAGAACTGAAGCAGTAGCTGAGACCATGATTTATGACCGAAAGACGTTAGATTTTTGTTCAGGAAAATTTTCAAATTTTCCGGCTTTTTTCCACTTGATTTGTGATTGATGTGTGACATGTAACAACAAAATGCTGCACCAAATTTTATTTAAAAAATACGATAAAATGTTAACTCGTCAATGTAACTCGCATAACAAGAAAATCACTACCGGAGGTTATTCACCTCATAGCTGATTTCGTGCGCTCAGTATCACAAACAAAACGTTCACCTTGCGTTTCCTGGAAAATCTTTTGCTCACATACTACTTAATATACCGTTCTGAATTCATACTGTTTGTTTTTCACACGCAGTATTTTCATCCAACTTAATTTAATTAAATTGTCATCTTACTGAAGATGGTTTCAGATTTCATTCAAACCATTCACTACATAATTAATAATTTGCTAATTAATGCACTCAATAATTCATTCATTTCAGGAAGAGATCCACCACGCTCTATTTTGTATGATAATCACGCGCAAGATAATCGTAATATTTTGACATAAGGGCTACATTACACAGTCGCGATGTCACACGATATTATCCCACCGCGAAACCGTTCACTTTAGTCGCGCACTCGCGCGTTAGCTAGCCGCGTGGACACTATGGAGAGTGAAAAGTCGCGCATTCGAGCGTTGTCGCGTCTATCGGTGCTTAGCTTTATAAATCATTAAGCAGTGAATAAAGTTATATCGCGTGTTGTCTACTGTAGGACTCGACACGCGATCACACTTGTGTTTAAATGAGAATATTTCTTTTTTTTATTTTGTACGATAAATTATGCAACTGTTGTTAGATGCATGCAACAAGCATATTATATATTATATAGTAAATTTAGTACTCTCTTTTAACCGACTTCGAAAAAGAAGGTTTTGAATGCGGATGAATATATTTTTTTTTGAGTATTAAATAAAAACATATTTAATTTTATGAAAATTAATTATTTACCGCCACCGCCGCTGTACCACTTCAGCGTCCTAATAATTGTTTGTAGAACCGAACGATGTAATTACGTTGGCGCCGGCTGTCACTGAAAACCAGGGCTAAGACTGTCTTGCATAGGGTTGAAGCTTAATGCTGATTGCTGAGCGACACCCGTTTTGCGTGAATGAACTTGACCCCAACCCTAAACTATTTTTGAGTCATGTTAACAGCAAATAAAGGTATTTTAAAAAAAAAATACAGTAATGGTTTTGTATTTATATAATTTTGAGGTGTATTTATTTTTCTGTAATGCCAATAAACACCTTTTCTCTCTTTCTTTAAAATTATAAAGAGCTGCGGTCACGAAGTCACGATCTTAGAGCAATTGATACAGTTGTGGATTTGACCGTAAAAAGTTGGCTACGTTACTTAGCAACGGTTTTTTTTTGTAGATTGTGCTTATTTAAGTATCATCATTCATTCATTCATTCATTCATTGCTTCACTGACAGACGATGCAAAAAAAGAAATGCCTAAAAGCAAATGCAGCTAAGTCTAGAAGTATGAAATTTTCCACAATTTTTAGTGCTCATTTTTATACATAGGAGAGCACTAAAGTGGGATTTGTTTTAAGATGGTGAATTAGCACAGCTTGTTTATTTAATAACCAGCTTCTGTCCGCCATTTTATTCACACGGAAGTCATAAGACACTACAATATACTTAAATTACGGCCACATTTTCGAACTGCGCTATTGCTAATATCTTCGCTTGGCATTTATTGTTTGTTGTTTTTTACTCGTGGTGGTGGCGTGGTGTCTACAACCTTTCTAAAGGATTAGGCTATTAAATGTAAAAGTCATCATTTCACTCACTAACTATATTGAAGTCGGCTACCAGTTGAACTGGATTTAGCTGAATTCCAGCATTTTTATTTTTTATCTGACCTCCACAACCCCGTTATTGGGTACTACGAGAACCTTTGTTAAGACTGGTGGTCAGACTTTCGAACTTCTGACGAAACGTAACGACTGTAGAAGATCTATGAATGAATGCCGGAACCAAAGGCTTAACGAGCCTTCAGGCACGGAGGGGTCACGGTATGTAAAGCTGCGTGCCTTAATCTGATCGATTGACCTGTGCGGCTGTTATTATTTAACCCCTCGGATGTCAAAATATGTAAAAGTAATTTTTCAAATCGAACTATTGATTCTATTGATAAGCGCCTTCAGATATATTGAGTTAGTATACAAAATCTCGACCTTGGAAGCATTAGGTCGTATGTATAGCTCGACTTTAGAAGCATTAGGTCACATGTGTAGGTATGATGACTTACATATACGATCTACTGCTTCCAAGGTCAGATATACAGAATGTGTGACATAATCATAACGTTCCAAACGTTGATAATTACACACTCAGATTTTAGTTGTAGCCGCGACTCACAGTGTAATTTACAATGAGTGACGTCATCCTACAAATATTATAAACGTGAAAATTTACATCATGTATGAATGTATTTTTGTTACTATTTCACGCAAAAACTGCAGAACCGATTTGGATGAAATTTGGCACACAGGTGGTTTATGACCAGGATTAATATATGAGTAATTTTTATCCGGATATTTCTTCGAGATCGAAACTCAGACAGATGAAAAGGCGAGGCACAGCTAGTTATTTATAATCTAAACCTAATACAGCCTTGGCCCATTAGAGAACGCCATATAACCTCTGAACATTTTGTATTTTAATGTCAAATTCGTTCACAATAGTGACGCAAGCGCTGCTCTTAAGGTCGATACACATTATGGCGCATTTAACCGCAGGCCTGTTGCACATAATATGAGAACCAAATTCTGTGAGTAATATTAACAATGCAAGTAAAGCTTTCATACTTTAATGTTTTGTATTACAAGGTGAACTCATTCAGAGTTGTATTGACATGACGTTGACATCCCCCAAATGGCAAAGTAGTGGTGCATAATATAATATCAATCATGTCGTGGTGGCCTTATGAGTGTGCGAGTTGGATTCCAGATCAAGCAAATACCATGAAACTTTTAAGTAAGTTATATGTAATTTATAAGTAGGCATATCTTGGGCACTAATGACTGATTACAAGGTGAAGAAAAACATCTTTAGGAAACCAGGACTTGTAAGTTTGAAATCGCCAACCCGCACTGAAGCAAGCGCAAGCGTGGTGATTACGCTCAATCCTTCTCTGTATGAGAGGAGACCTGTGACCAGCAGTGGGACGATAAAAGGTTGTTGATGATGATAACAGATAGTTTCGGGTCTGACTGTTTGTGTATATGAGAATGCTTGCAAATACAATATATGAGTGATTGTAAGAGGGGGCAAAGCTTTACTAAAAAAAAACTGATAATTTCCTTACATTTTTGACAAGTTTTGGAAAATAATGTTCGCTGAAATTTCGACCATATTTTGGATGTAATCGTTACAGGAATTTGCCTTCAGTTATAGGACGAGTCTATTGAGAATTTCGAGTTGCCGATATCTCATGAAAAACCCCAATGACATGTCGCGGAGATCGAATTTCGCACTCCACATCCAGCAGTAACTCTTGCGACCTTGAATAAGAATACATATAACTATTAGAAAACCCAAGAGCACAGAGCAACATACTTTTAAAGGTCACTTTCCCATAAAGGTAGGAAACATAAATTTTGTCGTAACGACTTTTGGTACCGGATGAAAACATAAATAAGAACACATTACCTTTTCATCCATTTGTAAGTTTACATTTTTGGCGAATATTTCTCAATATTATTTTATCTTCATTTTCTTTTTATTGGCAAGTCATTTCCGTGATTGTATTGCGAAGATTCTGCTAAGTATTGCTATCTTTCTCATTATAATCCTCATGCTCAGGTTCAGTTGAAAACCAGCGTCATTCACTAGTTGTCTGGCATTTTTGCTGAACTGGGCCTTTTTGGGGTAGCCGGGGGGCACACATTCCTGTTTATTTTCTACATTTGTTTTTCCACGTTTTACTTTATTTTATTGTTATTATTCTGTGCTAAATAAATGTATTTTCATTCTTTCTTGCTATGGATAGACCCGTACACGTTTGCCGCCATTTCCAATCTATACTACATCTGTTTATCATGTGGGGTGACACATCAACAGTACTTTTACAAACTAGACAAGTTTTCGAACATCTGGAGCAATGAATTACCAATATTTTTCAAAAGACTCAGATTGTGTTTGATAGTGTGTTACACAATTATGGTGCGAGTACAAACGGATATACTTAATTTTGTACGAATCTGTTTACTGCTGCATGCAGTGTTACGAAACAGTCTGCGTTGACCTTTACTGCATTTGATGGATGATTGATGTGTATCTAAGTGTGTACCTACTAACATGTCTACAGTAACAGGTTTAAGATGTTATTTTAAATATGTATATTAGTAGTATATTAATAAGCTTCTGTGCTGCAAAACCCGTTACCGGTAACGTGTTAGCAAGTAACTGGGTTGTGGAGGTCAGTGATAATGCTACTGGATGGATGTCGACTGTTAGGCAGATTGATAGCTGCACAAACGTTACCCATACAAATTTATTTTACTTAATACGAAACCTGAATAATATTTGTTCAAAATAAGCCACTTATTTGATTTCAATCATTTTTACGCTGTTATATTTTTTCCCAAATATATTTAGAAATTGTTGCAGTGTGGTTACCGAGCGCGCAACACAACTGACGGTTGATCATAGTATTAGGCGCGTGCGCATAGCTGGACAGCCCCGCCCTGCGTCCTGCTGCAGTAGGCGCGGCCGGCCGAGCGGTGCGCTAACCATATTTTTGTTGGGACAACCAAGTATGATAACAAGCTCATAAATCTGTGGTATTTTATGATATTTTTTACATAGATTATTTACTTATAAATATCTACTGGACACGTGTTTCGTATATACTAAATATAACATTGTATATATAGCCCGCAAAGTTTCATCTGAATATGCTATCAACAAATTTCGGCTGAAAAGCAGACAGCATTCTTGAGGGTATGGGCGGCCTATAGTATTGCAGTCAGTAACCTCAGATTAGTTTGTTCATCAGTTTATGTAATTACATGAAGTACCGAAGATTTAAGTACTTACCTACTAAAGTAAAAAAATGTTAGAGTGTCGTTGGCAATCTAAATTCTTCCACTCAGAATTCTTTTCCGGGCTCCGGCCTGCTCGCACAAAGTGTCATTCTTTGCAGCCGCTACTCCAATGTACATATTATTATAATTCAATGAGGTATATTTCTCTTATTATCTGTAATCTACACAGGGGCCTCATGATTCCTAGGGCCCAGGGCCTCCAATAGGTTCCAGACGGTCATGCTCGGCCACTTGTATGATGCCATCATCAGCGGTAATCAGTTCCTGTAACGCGCAGCTGACAGGACCCATTATTAAGTTTCCCAACGTTCGTGGGGCAGCACCACATTTAAACTCCAATGCGGAATGGTCGTATCTCTCTCCATCTGAACGACCGCTACGGGCAAAACCATTAAAACGGTATTTGTTATTTACCCTGCCAACAAAACGCACACGTTAATAAACACAGCACTCACTTTCGCCAAGTGAATATACCCTAATTAAACATAATAACTAACTATTAAAACAATATGTTTCTACGTACATATCCATTTTTTAAAACTCAAATGAACATTCTCACGTCATTACCCGAACTTACCGTCCTTTCACACTAAAGTTACTTAAACCATTTTCTAAATCATAATGATCTTTAACTCACGCTACTAAGGTTGATTTTGGATTGATGACACTGACACGGCTATCAAAAACATTCTGATCTTTATTCCCGCACTATTAAAGTTACTGTTGAGTGGCTGCTGTCATCGGTAACTGAACGAACTGTATCCGTACTGTCACCTTTCAACCCGGACACCGCAATAATGGTCTAACCTTCGTTATGGGTATCATCATAACCTTTGCAACATCTCCAAATCACTGTAATTATAGTTTTTCGACGCTAGTGAAAGTGGCGGGTAATGTTGGACGGGTAAGCGAGTAATGTCTTACCGCCATCTTGGATTATATTTCGTGTGTTGTCTATGACGTAATAGAACATTGTTTTTTTTTTTAAACGTTGTCCCGCGCTAGGATTTAATTATTCCTGTATTGTGGGTGCGTTTTGCAAACAAACGGCCAGATCCGGATAGCCGCCCATTGTATATTTTGTAGTTTTTAATGTATTTTTGTTATGATACATATTTGTGCTGTAAAGTATTACATATAAATATATAAATCATCATGATCAGCTTGTTCAGCTTTGGAATCTGGGGTCCGCTTTACCAGTCTAACTGCTGATTTTGGATAAACTTCAATGTTTTCCGTGAAGCGACTGCCGTCTTACCTCCACAACCCGAAGGCGATATCGAAACATTGCAGTTTCCGTGCGAATGCGACACGCAGCGCAGCAGTTGATGACTCAGTCACTGCACCAACCGTGTCGTCGTTTTTCATTGTTTTTATGGTTCATTTGGTGTGAAGGGAAAGAAAGTGTATACGGTAATTAAAATTCCAGACAAGCTTTGGTCCGCGGCTTCTTAAGGCATTCCACGAAGCACACCCAGATGAAGCACATCTAAATTATTCCACTTAGCACACCCGTAGCTGAGCTTCAAATAAAAATATTAAAATATTCCTATTCCATGAAGCACACCCACTAATATCACTCGCACAGTGCACTGTGCAGGGACAAAGAAATAAAAATATCGATAGAAGAAAATATTTATTATTTAAAAGATTAACTTAAATTTCTAACATCTTTCAGGTTCATTATATAATAATAATGTGACGCAATATATTAGTCCTTCTGCAGACTACAAAGTATACCTACCAAATTTGATTAAAATAGGTTTTTTTTTATAAATTATAAACTAGCGCTTGACCGCAATCCTGCCTGATGGTAAGCAGTGATGCGATCGTTGATGGTAAAGCGCGCTAGTTTATTAAGAGCCTATTCATTCTAGCCTTGAAGACACTCAAATTGTATTGTGACGGAAACACGCTGGCAAATTGTTCCAGTCCCTCGATGTACGCGGTATAAAGGAGGAAGCAAAACGCTTCGTCCGGATCGCAGTGGTGTCAACAACGTAAGGGTGGAAACTCGCCGTACGACGGGTCGTCCGATGATGGAGCGAAGATGGGGGAATTAAATCATGCAATTCCCTTGCACACTCACCAGAATGCATCCTATAGAAGACCGAAAGGCTGGCTACTCTACGCCTGTGCTCCAGGCTTTGGAGACCGTTTCGAGGTCCGGAATTAACGGATGTTTTTATCAATTCTTTTTTGTTTTATGTACTTATTTAATAAGCATTTATTAAACAGCTGTTACTTTAACAGCCACTTCAACTACATTTATATGTATTTGTATGTACAGTCGGCAAAAGAAGTCAATTGACACTAGTTTTAGAAATGTTTATTACTAAGCAAAATACCTCTTTAAACACCATGGTGTTTATTCAACGACGATTGAAGTGAAGTGACGTGAAAACAACAAAAATGTATGTTTAAAAAGTCATTAATCACTAGCTAACTTTAAGAAAAGTCTATGAAAAAGGGGGTTTGTCAGTAAACATTGCACCTCACACATAGTGCATTTATTCAAATCGGTAATCTGACCTTGCAGTCCAAAAACTCTATTGCCTCGATTATAAAATCCCGCATTCATTGTCACAACAACCTTACCTTCCCAAATATGGGTGCAGACTAAATTCGTCACAACGAAGACGACGACGACACTTATTACGTAGGCGGTAAGGTCTAGTTTCCAATGTCAATCCAAATGTCGATCAAATGTTTTGTCACGAATTACGGGGAGTTAGTTTCCGGGTAATTTTATACGGCTTTACTAGGTTTCATTAAAGTTGGATGAGTTTTAAGACCGTATGTCATTTCCGTACTGATGATGGTAGGGAAGTGGGTGTTGTAGGTAACATGTAGGATATTTTCTCATCCTTTTGTGTTGATGTTTATAGTCCGAATGAGGTATTCCTGCTTGGAAGAAGGGCGATTTGGCGATCAACCGAGCTTGTAATACAGGTTTCCTCTAACAAAAGAAGACACCTACCTAAATTAATCTATAGCGATTGAAAGAGGCAGAATTGAATTTGTGACTACAAGTATGTGATTAGGAGCAAAATGAAATAAAAAGCACGTTAAAATCAAAAGTCATTTATTCAAATTAGGCTGAGAATCAGCACTTTTTGAACGTCAATATTACATAAGACAGTCCCCCAAAACGCCCACCCATCGACACTTCCTAGTGCTTTCTCTGGGAAGAAGAAGTGGTGGAACAAACTCCCCAGCAGCACAGCTGTCTGTTCATTTTAAAAAAAACACATGTCTTTATACAATACTATGTATAGTGATGAACACGATAAAATACAACAACAATGAAATTATTTACCATATGCCAGCTACCACGCCAAAATACCAGCAAAGCAAAATAATATATTTATTTATTATGTACACACAATAAAATACATATAGATACAAAAATTTAAATGAAAATGTAATTAACTAAAACTTGTTACTTAACTAAGAAGCCCCAGGCATAAAGGGCGTGACAGCTTACATATTTATGTACTTAATGTAAAAAAGTAAATTATATGAACTCATATAACGTATCAATAAGCTAATTCCTGAGAAAGAACACAAACATTGTCCTGAGTTAATCAGAGCGACTAACTCAGGACTAGGCGTTATTAATTAATATTCCACCATCCACCATCGGACGACCCGCCGTACGGAGAGTTTCCACCCTTACATTGTTAACACCACTACGATCCGGACGAAGCGTTTTGCCTCCTCCTTTGTACCGCATACATCGAGGGACTGGAACAATTTGCTAGCGACGGTGTTTCCGTCAGACTACAATTTGAGTGTCTTCAAGGCTAGAGTGAATAGGCTCTTAATAAACTAACGCGCTTTACTATCAACGCTTGCGTATAATTAACACACTATTACTATCAATTACATATAATCATTTTGAAGCATATTGCTAATCCATTGCTTCATATGTTCGAAAAATGTTTCTGCTCAACAGCATAAACAACGCATTGAATATTGTTGAACTGTCAAATGAAACCCATTACTACTGGGGGCCGAGTCTGCTATTTTATATCATTTTGTCATTCCAGCACGTCACCATTGTCATTTTGCTTTTATCCCGTAATCTGCTAAGAACATAAAGATCGGTCATTGATCTCGTAACGGAATGATCATTGCTGTATTGCCATTATTATAAAACTCGTTAGTAGAAATGAGTTTCCAAAAACTACTACTCAATTTGAACATTTCGTAATGCAAGATTTTAGTAATACATATTTTTATATATTAATTAATTGTTTATAAGCAGTCTGGAATAGAAAATAGTTCTTAAATAGCAAAAAACATTATTGTGAAACTATAAAACTAGATATTTTGTTATCTGTTAAAGTCAATGTGACATTAACACAGACTGACTGACGTTTATGTTTTTTTTTTAACAGCTGGTGTTTTGTTATTTATTTTTGTTTATATTATTAAAATTATAATTACTACGTAAAGAAAAACAAGGCTGGATGTTATTGAAGTCAGGAATACAAATGCTCTTTGACTGCGGTCATTAATCGACAGAGCTCCATCACAGCAAAAATGGTTCAAGGTCATCGAGATATCCGTGGCAAAAAAAAGGTAATTACGCACTGTTTATATACATAATTATACGTAATTCATCTTTATGAAAGTTTAGTAGAATAAACCTAATTATCCTAAATCAGAACTTCCACTCATTGGGTGTTCTACAAACATACCCACAATAAGAATTAAGTAGCTTTGAAAACAATAACATAAAATTAAATATAACCCCCCAGCTAAGCTTGTGTTAGATGTAGATTTACATCAGTAGTAGTACATTGGCCAGAATTTAAATTATTTATTGCAACTACATACTAAGCGCTAGGTACGAAACCATATTAGATAGGTATAAGAACTATTTATTAAAGTCAATTTTGTTTTACAGGAACTCTGCAGAATTACCTATAATGTCATCAGATTCTGAGTCAGATTTCTAGAGAATGCAAGAGGTAAATTTGACAATTTATTAAAAGCTAGTTTAATGAAATATATTTTAGGAGAGATCTCCTAAAATATTAAACAAACTATAACCTACTAAGTAAGGTGAGTGGGGGTAAGATGAAAAACGGGGTAAGATAAAAAAAAATTAATAACGCCCAATACCGGGGACTTGTTTTAATGCTGGTAATATCATTGTGGACATAATTTTATCTTGCCCCACCCCGCAGCCTGTGTCAGTCGCTGAGTGAAGGTGTTGGTGTATTATTTGACATTTTCCCGAACGGTACATTTCCCGCGAAAAATTGAGTTTTTCGATCTTACCCCGCTCGCTGTATCTCCTTACTCAGGTAAGGAACAAACATGTTGTTTTGATATTCGTAATTAGATTTAAACTGTAATATGCTATATAATGTGGTGATTACTATATTTCACGTATTTTAAGATTTATGGTGCCTTTCAAACTTTCCCCTGCATAATTTAAAGGGGTAAGATGATAATATAAAACTTTCCATCTTACCCCGTTTACGAAACTCCTACAAAAAGTCAGGGGCCCTCAATCTAAAATACCCGGTAATATCTCTTCCACAATATCGTATTAAAAACTTGTATCAAGAGTCATTCATTAGTGCATAATTCTAGACTTTCTAGTGTTAAACCGTCGGATTAAAAAAGTCAGACGCTCTGTACATAAGTACAATACTTACACGATTAAAATGTACCAATTTCAACTGATTTTTGAGTGGATAATTAAATTCTACGATAAGAGGTCTAGAATTATGTAGATAATTTTAATTACATAATTTGCGATATGTAAATCATCCATGGTAGGGAAATTCAACTTGTATAATAATATAGATAACTTTTTAGTTTTATTTTAGGATCAAAATGCCTCGTAACTACATAAGAAAATCGTTACGGGCTACTTGTTATATTGCTGAGGACTTAGCGATTGCAATACAGAGAGTAGAGAATTAACTACGCAGCAGCTAAGTTATATAACATACCTGTCGTCTTGTAATGTCAATTTGGCAGTGATTATAATAATACTGTTTAATAATGTTTATAAAGGAAAGAGTGCCTAGTTTTGTTTTTTATCTTTTTTGTTAATTATTAGGAGACGCATAAATGCGAGTAGGTGATTTTTTAAATATTTTAGTTAAGTACTTACTTCTGCTTTGCGGGATTACCAACTGATCTGATACAGCCAAACTTTATATTTTTGATAAGAGGTTAGTTATTTTTAGTTTTATAAGGAGTACTTATAACAAACTGATTTTATTTAACTGTGATGTTACCTCCTTTGAAATAATATTTTTAATAATATTTAATTGTACTCTGCTGTCGTGTCGTTTATTTAATAAAAATAATTATAATATAGGCTACTTGGTACTAAATTAAAACGTGTGGTTTGTTTATAGACTTGACAGTCATCTATGAGCATGATTATTTAATTTATTTAATATCTATAGTATGTTGAGCACCTCTGACTGGCAGCCGTTTCAACGGGGTAAGAACGATATATTTTATTTGAAAAATGTATTTTTCTTGCTTTTAGAATGCGAATTTTTAGTGTAACTCATTTTCAAGTTATTTAGGTTATTGAAGCAGAAGGTTTATTGATCACCACACAAGCATAATGACAATGAATACGATTTTAGTTACTATATCAATCTTACCCCTTCAGCATTTCATCTTTCCCCTACATATTTTTTTTCTTAAGACCAATTTTACTAACGTTTTTTTCATAAAATATTGTTTCAAAAAGATTGCTGTCAACTTTATAGAAACAAGTTGACTGTACTTTTTTACCCAAAACATCATTTGATGCAATTGACTTAAATTCTTTTGTTTTACAACAGTTTAACCATCAACACTGTTTATCTCATCAAAAATGCATTCCATCTTACCCCCACTCACCCTATGTCCATATACTTAGTAGGTTATAGTTTGTTCATATAATAATAGTCCATAGAAGATAAACCCCCTTATTCATAAAAACTGCTTAAAGTTAACTAGTGATTAGCGATTCTTTAACCATACATTTTTGACCTTTTAACGTCACTTAACTTAAATCGTCCTTTATGAATAAACACCACAGTGTTTAAGGGGTTTATTCAAAATCGACTATTAAAGTTAAGTGACGTGCAAGCTTCTAAAATGTATATTTAAAAAATCGCTAATCACTAGTTAACTTTAAGCAGCGTTTATGAATAAGGGGGAATATGTCTAGCAGTATGGGTTACAAATGGATGTAATAAGTAAATGAAACAGTGTTTATAAAAAGATTAATAATTTATTTTAAATCTTTGTTTTGTGCATGACTGCGGTGGATCTGTAACAAAGAGTTAAATCATTTTAATAACAATTAGAGCGTTTTCATAATTTCCTAGAACATTGAGAAGGGTTTACACTACATACCTGCTAATTTATTGTATACATTTTTCCACAGATAGTCAACAAAAGCCTGGTGCAGTGCTCAACCTTCAAGAAGATCCCGGTTCATACTGCACTGGAAATTAAAAGACTGATTATTGATGTGTTAATATTATTACATTAGGTGTTGTACCTAGGATTTGTTTTATTATTTAAATGACAATATGTCTTTTTGTTTTGTATAATAATTTTTTTGACTTAATGTAAAGTAGATATTTAATTTATGAGAAAATAGATATATAGTTATAAATAAATGTTGATTTTTAATAGGTATAGTGGTTTCATTTATGCTGCTCTCAGCAAAAACAGAAATCAGATCCGGAGATCTGATTTCTGTTGACATGACAGACCTGAGTTTGTCATACTATAAAGGTGCTGAATAAGCTTATGGGTGTATGTTTGGTCTTCTGTGAAAGAAAGTATGCAAGAGAGTCCACTGTTCCATGTTAGTTTTAGTAGTTGTCTTTAAGTTAATTAATGTAATTAGTGTTGTACCGTTTTAGTTAACAATAAATAAATAACTGATAGAGGTCCAACTATTATGTACCTTTACCAACATAGTTAAAAGAAATTCATACCTGCCGCAGTACTTCTGCAAAATCCTCATCAGGTGGCAATAATGCTATTGACATGTTTGCAATATTTGTGGTTTATTTTTTAGTTTTAAAGTCTTTGTTCCTTCATTGATTGCCCTAGACACAGTCATTTGTGAAACTTTAGGGAGGGCAATGTCCTTGTCCAATAAAATTCTCGTAGGACTCTGATGCATAAAATGCAAGTTCTATTAGAATCTGCAATAAAAATATAACATTAATCAATCTATTTCGTGTTTGTAGCTTACTATAGAATAATACATCAATTGTCAAATTACGTTTCCTCACCTTAATTTCTGCCCATACGCTATCAATTCGACGCAGTTTGGCTATAAGGAGAATGAGTTCTTCAATTAACCCTTTTACTGAGACATATTCAAGGCAAAACGTTTTTAGAAATTCCGCCTCGGGAACATTAATAAAGGGATCCGTATTCAAACTCGTCAAGCGATGTATTCGACGTCTCCTGCATATTATCTTCCTTCTCTAGCATCCACTGCGTTGGCTAGCTCAAGAATATTTGCTAGTAATGAAAACATTCTTAAATATTCCACAAACACAATGGATATCACACTTTTTGTATAAAACCACCACCACCATCGAGCTGCCTTGCTTCGAAAAGCAATGTTTGTACAAAGACGCCATCATAACAGTTCAATGATCAAAAGAACTGTCAAAATTTTAGCAGATTACCGCATATGTCAGTCATTGATTTGTCATTTTGGACAAGATTACCGTTTTATGCCATTTCGTTCAGTGATTGGCCACTTGACACGCCATTTTGTTAGTAGATTACGGATTTTGTCAAAATCGGTCATTATGACATAAAAAGTCGTCAATTTTGACACTATTGCAATAGCAGACTCGGGCCCCTGATAGTGTGTTACACAACTACCCTGCAATTCAAGAAGGGACAGTAATAGACGATCTTGTCCACCGTGCTAGTTGCTATAAAGAAAAAAAAATACGAGTGTGCTTATGACCACACGACTGAAGTGAAACTTCTTTCCCTCGCATCTGTATGTATATTATATATATATATATATATATATATATAGATATCCCTTTGGGCACTTTGTGGCTCAGACGTGCCGTATAGGTAGTAATTTGTTGATCCATTTTCACTTGTTGATCCGGGGGCCTTTTGTTGATCCGATGCCATCTGACCATAAATATGTGGCTCCGTTCGGAGCCACATGTGTCACGTTGAATAATAATAGCCAATAACAATAATTAAGGGCTGTTTTATACAAATCCACCTTTTTGGCGTCTGGGCAGTTGTTGATCCAATTCAAATGGGCCAATCAGGGCGCAGCATTTGCCAAGGGCGCGAAGCGATTGGTTAAGCAGCCGTTTTGTTTTTTATGTATGTTCACTTTATTAATCTTAGATATTAATCTCAGACACCTGGACTGATTTGCTAAATTCTTTTTTTGTTTGAAAAGGTAAACTTTCTAAATGGTCCCTTAGTAAAGATCTGATGATGAAAGACTAGAGAAATCAAAAATCGTAGGGGCGACTAGTGCATTTCTAAGTATCTTCATTAAGTATTTCAAAGAACTATAATTTGATAAAGGTCTGATGTAGCTGATGATGGAGCCGGAAGACAGTCGAAGGAAGTCCTCAACGATTGATAGCAGTTACCTTGAGTTTGTGCTTGATTAATTTGTATTAATTAGTACTTTACAACTCATCTTGAGTTGTGACTGTCATTAAGGCTCTGATGATGAAAACAAAGGCCAGTTCCAGAAACTCCTCAAGGTTTACAGTAGCTACTTTGTTTTTGGACTTAATTCCAATACCCATATAGCACATACAATCCGAGATTCCAGTGTCCTGTCCCCTCCCACTCTCCCCTCATGTTGTGACCCCAGGTGGACAGGATCCTCCCAACACTTAGACAACACCCCCCCTCACCTACCCCTCCCCCTCCACCTAGACTCAACCTAGCCTCCCACCCCTCTCCTCTACACTCACTTACCCCCCCCCCCCCACTTGCTCCTCAGGCCACCTCACCCCCCCGCGGCCTATCTTGGGATCCGGAGGTCCTAGACTAGCCGAGTTTGGGCTCTTCGGAATCGGGAGGAAGAGCCCAACATTCTGGCCCCGGGGGATTCCGCATCCCGTACTATATTTACCCACCTCGAAGTCCTTCCCCATATCCCTACCTAAAATCCCGGATATCTCGGAAACGGCTGGGAATTTCAAAATTCTGACAAAATCCCCCCCCCTTACTAGCCCCCCCCCCCCCCCCCCCCCCCCGCAGCCGGAACCTTCGCCATTTTGACCCCATAGTACCTGACCCCTCAATACCCATATAGCACATATATTCCGAGATTCCAGTGTCCTGTCCCCTCCCACTCTCCCCTCATGTTGTGACCCCAGGTGGACAGGATCCTCCCAACACTTAGGCAACCCCCCCTCACCTACCTCTCCCCCCTCCCCCTAGACTCAACCTAGCCTCCCCAGCCCTCTCCTCTACACTCCCTTACTTGCTCTCCAGGCCACCTCACCCCCCCGCGGCCTATCTCGGGATCCGGAGTTCCTAGACTAGCCGAGTTTAGGCTCTTCGGAATCGGGAGGAAGAGCCCAACATTCTGATCCCGGGGGATTCCGTATCCCGCATCCCGCATTTCGCATTTTACACTGACTCACCTGGTGCTGGCGCGTGCAATTGTTGGGACATACAGGCTGTATCTTTAGGATAGTTTAGTTTTAAATTTGGTGTTGTATTTAGTCGTGGACCGTCCCCCTATTGGGGACGCTAAGTTTTAATCTTTATTAATGTTATTATATTGAAGTAAAACTTCTTCGCCATCTTTTTCTAAGAAATTTCACTTCTTACGTGTGTACACTAGTACACGCACACATTTTTTTTTTGTTTCTAAAAACGAATATACTAATACCAAAGACATACCCGACTTCGGAAATTAGTTATTTTTTACGTTGTAGTGTTTTCTGGAAGACGGTTGTTTTTTTTTACACTTTTGTGTTATGAAAAGTGCTGTGCAGGTCAGAATGAACGCTGATACTAATATAGTTGGGAAAAGGCCTGTAAACAAATGACCTAATTTTGAATAATGTTATTATTACCCGAAACTACTGAACCGATTTCTATAAAATTCCTACGAGGTCAAAATGAATGTATGAACAATGCTAGACATGACGCGATTACTCAACTTAAATTCAGTTTCTTGATTATAATTGATTGTTGCTTTAGCATGACATGCAGGTACTGGTTCTTCAGTGATAAACTTCAATGCTGTAAGTTTTTTAGGAGTTTCCTCGACTTCTGTTGGTCTTCATCACCAGATTTACGGACGCGACCGACATACCTTCATTTTAACCCACATAGGTGCAAAGTTCTAATCAATACAAATAAATCAAGCACAAACGCAAGGTGGCTGCAGGCGATCGTTGAGGAGTTCCCTCGTCTGTCTATGTTCTTCATCATCAAATCTACTGCAGATTTTCATAGTAATCCATATGGGTGAAAATCGCTCATCAATATACATTAATTAAATTCAAACACAAGGGAACTACTGTAATCCGTTGAGGAGTTCCCTGAAGTGGAATTTGTATTTATCATCAGAGCCCTAATGACAATTAAAACCGATCTAAGTGTAAAGTTCTTATTAATACAAATTAATCAAGCTCAAATACAAGGTAGCTGCTATGAATTCCCGAGGAGTTCCCTCAACTGTCTCCCGGCTTCATATCTACTCCAACATCAGATCTACTCCAGATCATTAGTAAATTGTAGTGCTTTAAAATACTTCATGAAAATATTTAAAAAAATGTATCTAGAAATGTACAAGTTGCCTCTAAAAATTTTGAAAGTTTCCTTGCTTTCTCTAGTCTTTCATCATCAGAGCCTGGTGACTATGGGACCACCCTTTTAAATAAAAAAGAATTTTGCAAACGGATCCAGGCTTCTTACAGTAATCGGTGAACATACATAAAAAAAAGGTTGCGACTAATTGAGAACCTCCTACTTTTTTTGAAGTCGGTTAAAAACTTAAATTGCCAAAAGAAAATAATTTTTCTGTTGACAATTTAAACTTTATAGGATTTTGACATTGATTACTAACTTTTTCCAATATAAGTTCATTCCCGGTATTAGAAAAAATGCCTGGGGTCGAATCCTCTCGTCTCAATGCCCGCGCTGCTGCGATGATAATAGTATCATACTAAGCAATATACGGCCAAATCACGCAGGCTCTTAACTTACTACTTTTCTCAAACAATCCGAGGAAATAAATTTTTTTTTTTTTTTTTTAAGTTCAATGACGAATAATGAACAATAATTATTTTTCCCACGCTATGGCGCTATTATGATGTTCCTTTGTTTTTTTTTTTTTTCAATACAGCGTCCACTATTTATCATTTCAATATTGTGTCTATTTGCAAGACAGTCTGAAATTTAAATAAAACCTTTTATTAGTTACCTCCTTGGTGTTCCATGATTCGAATTTAGTTTTTTTTTTTGAAAGAAATTCAAACTAGGACGCTGGAACGAAACGCAAACTACCTAATTCGAAATTACGGCCGCTAAAATTTACATTCCATGTGTCCAATGCGTTCCTGTACCTTTTATTTATTTATTTTATTTTTTATTAAAATTATAAACTAGCGCTTGACCGCAATCCCGCCTGATGGTAAGCAGTGACGTCGTTGATGGTAAAGCGCACTAGTTTATTAAGAGCTTATTCACTCAAGCCTTGAAGACACTAAAATTGTAGTCCGACGGAAACACCGCCGCTGGCAAACTGTTCCAGTCCCTCGATGTACGCGGTATAAAGGAGGAAGCGAAACGCTTCGTCCGTATCGTAATGATGTTCGCTAAAATATAACGCGACTAAGTGAAATAATTTTTATAATACACATAGGAATGTAACTATGAGTAGATTGAGAAAACATCTACCAGAATGTCAAACGCACTTCGGCGGATATATGTAGGTACTCGTACTTAGATCTTTATTACCTTTATTACTAAGTAGTACATATGATTTTATGTCCACTAACGTGCGGTTGAGTTTATCTTTCTTAATTTACAAAAATATTATTAATGAGGTACACATGTTTAATTTACACACTACGCTGCGATATCTCAATGTTCTTTATGAATTATTTACTGAATGCACTTTTTACGACATAAATCAAGCACTTTTATTTAGTAAACAACACTATGCATAATTTAAAACTCCAATGAAAAATTAACGTGACACTCGGCTTAACTTTCCCGCCAAAACTCCAGACACGGGTTATGACATCAAGATAACATTGTTTTATTTTGAGTACTAGGCTTTTTAGTAAATTATATTTCTTTGCCTTTTTTTTCTTTTTCTTCATTATGTGTTATTATTGTTTTAGTGTATTATTATTATAATGTGCGTTCTGTTTGGGCGGAATAAAGAATTTTTCTTTCTAGATCAGGAATCATTCAGGATCGGTTTTTTTAGGAATTAATCAGATGATTAATTCCTAAAAAAAACAGCTACGGAAACTTCAACCCTTAAAAATTAACATTAAAATTTTATAATAATATGTATTCGCATACAAATACCAAAGGAGTCTATACAAGCAGTGTCAACTGCATACATACAGCGGCGATATCATGTTTAGACCCATTAGATTGGTTTCGATGAATAGAGTTTAAAAACTTAAAATTATTGGTAAATTAGAAATAAAGTATAAAAACCCTAGACATAAAATTCAACCTCTTTAAATATTAATAACAATTCATACTAAAAATAATTACCTATTCAGGTCAAAATAAGTATTACGAAGTATGAGTAGCTAAATGGATCAACAAAGTATATGATTTTTGGAATATATTTCGAGCCAAAAAGTCGTCGAGCATTTAAAAAAAATTGACGTTATGGATTCACTAATGCATGAAATGTTAACAAATATATATAGATCTTACAATGTATGGAGCATTGCGAATATAAAATTTCTAGATTAGGTTTAATAAATTCATAATTGATCAACCGTTAAGGTATAGGTATCGGATCAAAAGAAGTATTACTGGGAGTGCGAGTATATAAATTGATCAACACAAGTTATTGATTTTTGAAATATATTCAGAGCTAAAAAGTCCTGGTGGGTTCAAAAAATATAGCCGTTAGGATCCACTAATGCATGAAATTGCTGAAAATTTTTTGTCGAGTATATGTCCTAATTGACGAATATATTTGGCCACATCCCTAAATAGAATACGACGTTGCCACTCCCCCCAAGAAATATGCAACTGGAGTAAAGTTATTCCGTGCTAAAGGTGGAGTCTATAATGAACGGCATCGTGGCTGGATCAACTAAGTGCCCAAAGAGGTGTTTATATATATATATATATATATATATATAGATATCCCTTTGGGCACTTTGTGGCTCAGACGTGCCGTATAGGTAGTAATTTGTTGATCCATTTTCACTTGTTGATCCGGGGGCCTTTTGTTGATCCGATGCAATTTGTCCATAAATATGTAGCTCCGTTCGGAGCCACATGTGTCACGTTGAATAATAATAACCAATAACAATAATTAAGGGCCGTTTTATACAAATCCACCTTTTTGGCGTCTGGGCAGTTGTTGATCCAATTCAAATGGGCCAATCAGGGCGCAGCATTTGCCAAGGGCGCGAAGCGATTGGTTAAGCAGCCGTTTTGTTTTTTATGTATGTTCACTTTATTAATCTTAGATATTAATCTCAGACACCTGGACCGATTTGCTAAATTCTTTTTTTGTTTGAAAAGGTAAACTTTCTAAATGGTCCCTTAGTCAAGATCTGATGATGAAAGACTAGAGAAATCAAGAGGAACTTCCAAAAATCGTAGGGGCGACTAGTGCATTTCTAAGTATCTTCATTAAGTATTTCAAAGAACTATAATTTGATAAAGGTCTGATGTAGCTGATGATGGAGCCGGGAGACAGTCGAAGGAAGTCCTCAACGATTGATAGCAGTTATCTTGAGTTTGTGCTTGATTAATTTGTATTAATTAGTACTTTACACCAAGATGAGTTGTGACTGTCATTAAGGCTCTGATGATGAAAACAAAGGCCAGTTCCAGAAACTCCTCAAGGTTAACAGTAGCTACTTTGTTTTTGGACTTAATTCCAATACCCATATAGCACATACAATCCGAGATTCCAGTGTCCTGTCCCCTCCCACTCTCCCCTCATGTTGTGACCCCAGGTGGACAGGATCCTCCCAACACTTAGACAACACCCCCCCTCACTTACCCCTCCCCCCTCCCCCTAGACTCAACCTAGCCTCCCACCCCTCTCTACACTCACTTACCCCCCCCCCCCCCCTCCACTTGCTCCTCAGGCCACCTCACCCCCCCGCGGCCTATCTCGGGATCCGGAGGTCCTAGACTAGCCGAGTTTGGGCTCTTCGGAATCGGGAGGAAGAGCCCAACATTCTGGCCCCGGGGGATTCCGCATCCCGTATTATATTTACCCACCTCGAAGTCCTTCCCCATATCCCTACCTAAAATCCCGGATATCTCGGAAACGGCTGGGAATTTCAAAATTCTGACAAAATTCTCCCCACCCCCCTTACTACCCCCCTCCCCCCCCCCGCAGCTGGAACCTCCCCATTTTGACCCCATAGTACCTGACCCCCCAATACCCATATAGCACATACATTCCGAGATTCCAGTGTCCTGTCCCCTCCCACTCTCCCCTCATGTTGTGACCCCAGGTGGACAGGATCCACCCAACACTTAGACAACCTCCCCCTCACCTACCTCTCCCCCCTCCCCCTAGACTCAACCTAGCCTCCCCACCCCTCTCCTCTACACTCCCTTACTCCCCTCCCTACTTGCTCTCCAGGCCACCTCACCCCCCCGCGGCCTATCTCGGGATCCGGAGGTCCTAGACTAGCCGAGTTTGGGCTCGTCGGAATCGGGAGGAAGAGCCCAACATTCTGACCCCGGGGGATTCCGCATCCCGCATCCCGCATTTCGCATTCCACACTGACTCACCTGGTGCTAGCGCGTGCAATTGTTGGGACATACAGGCTGTATCTTTAGGTTAGTTTAGTTTTAAATTTGGTGTTGTATTTAGTCGTGGACCGTCCCCCTATTGGGGACGCTAAGTTTTAATCTTTATTAATGTTATTATATTGAAGTAAAACTTCTTCGCCATCTTTTTCTAAGAAATTTCACTTCTTACGTTGTACACTAGTACACGCACACGTTTTTTTTTTTTGTTTCTAAAAATGAATATACTAATACCAAAGACCGACTTCGGAAATTAGTTATTTTTTACGTTGTAGTGTTTTCTGGAAGACGGTTGTTTTTTTTTTACACTTTTGTGTTATGAAAAGTACTGTGCAGCTGCATCCGGTCAGAATGAACGCTAATACTAATATAGTTGGGATAAGGCCTGTAAACAAACGACGTAATTTTGAATAATGTTATTTTTACCCGTAATTTTGGTTTAAAAACGAAACCACTGAACCGATTTCTATAAAATTCCTACGAGGTCAAAATGAATGTATGAACAATGCTAGACATGACGCGATTACGCAACTTAAATTCAGTTTCTTGATTATAATTGATTGTTGCTTAAGCATGACTTGCAGGTACTGGTTCTTCAGTGAAAAACTTTAATGCTGTAAGTTTTTTAGGAGTTTCCTCGACTCCTGTTGGTCTTCATCATCAGATTTACGGACACGACCGACAGACCTTCATTTTAACCCACATAGGTGCAAAGTTCTAATCAATACAAATTAATCAAGCACAAACGCAAGGTGGCTGCAGGGGATCGTTGAGGAGTTCCCTCGTCTGTCTATGTTCTTCATCATCAAATCTACTGCAGATTTTCATAGTAATCCATATGGGTGAAAATCGCTCATCAATATACATTAATTAAATTCAAACACAAGGGAACTACTGTAAACCGTTGAGGAGTTCCCTGAAGTGGCCTTTGTATTTATCATCAGAGCCCTAATGACAATTAAAACCGATCTAAGTGTAAAGTTCTTATTAATACAAATTAATCAAGCTCAAATACAAGGTAGCTGCTATGAATTCCCGAGGAGTTCCCTCAACTGTCTCCCGGCTTCATATCTACTATAACGTCAGATCTACTCCAGATCATTAGTAAATTGTAGTGCTTTAAAATACATAATGAAAATATTTAAAAATGTACCTAGAAATGTACAAGTTGCCTCTAAAAATTTTGAAAGTTTTCTTGCTGTCTCTAGTCTTTCATCATCAGAGCATGGTGACTATGGGACCACCCTTTTAAATAAAAAAGAATTTTGCAAACGGATCCAGGCTTCTTACAGTAATCGGTGAACATACATAAAAAAAAGGTTGCGACTAATTGAGAACCTCCTACTTTTTTGAAGTCGGGTAAAAACTTAAATTGCCAAAAGAAAATAATTTTTCTGTTGACAATTTAAATTTTATAGGATTTTGACATTGATTACACTTTTTCCAATATAAGTTCATTCCCGGTATTAGAAAAAATGCTTGGGGTCGAATGTCTCAATGCCCGCGCTGCTGCCGATGATAATAGTATCATACTAAGCAATATACGGTCAAATCACGCAGGCTCTTACTTACTACTTTTCTCAAACAATCCGAGGAAATAAAAAAACATAATTTTATTTTTTAAGTTCAATGACGAATAATGAACAATAATTATTTTTCCCATGCTATGGCGCTATTATAATGTTCCTTTGTTTTTTTTTCAACCACTATTTATCATTTCAATATTGTGTCTATTTGCAAGACAGTCCGAAATTTAAATAAAACCTTTTATTAGTTACCTCCTTGGTGTTCCATGATTCGAATTTAGTTTTTTTTTCGAAAGAAATTCAAACTAGGACGCTGGAACGAAACGCAAACTACCTAATTCGAAATTACGGCCGCTTAAATTTACATTCCATGTGTCTAATGCGTTCCTGTACCTTTTATTTATTTATTTTATTTTTTATTAAAATTATAAACTAGCGCTTGACCGCAATCCCGCCTGATGGTAAGCAGTGACGCAGTCGTTGATGGTAAAGCGCACTAGTTTATTAAGAGCTTATTCACTCAAGCCTTGAAGACACTAAAATTGTAGTCCGACGGAAACACCGCCGCTGGCAAACTGTTCCAGTCCCTCGATGTAAGCGGTATAAAGGAGGAAGCGAAACGCTTCGTCCGTATCGTAATGGTGTTCGCTAAAATATAACGCGACTAAGTGAAATAATTTTTATAATACACGTAGGAATGTAACTATGAGTAGATTGAGAAAACATCTACCAGAATGTCAAACGCACTTCGGCGGATATATGTACTCGTACTTAGATCTTTATTACCTTTATTACTAAGTAGTAAATATGATTTTATGTCCACTAACGTGCGGTTGAGTTTATCTTTCTTAATTTACAAAATTATTATTAATGAGGTACACATGTTTAATTTACACACTACGCTGCGATATCTCAATGTTCTTTATGAATTATTTACTGAATGCACTTTTTACGACATAAATCAGGCACTTTTATTTAGTAAACAACACTATGCATAATTTAAAACTCCAATGAAAAATTAACGTGACACTCGGCTTAACTTTCCCGCCAAAACTCCAGACACGGGTTATGACATCAAGATAACATGGTTTTATTTTGAGTACTAGGCTTTTTAGTAAATTATATTTCTTTGCCTTTTTTTTCTTTTTCTTCATTATGTGTTTATTATTGTTTTAGTGTATTATTATTATAATGTGCGTTCTGTTTGGGCGGAATAAAGAATTTTTCTTTCTAGATCAGGAATCATTCAGGATCGGTTTTTTTTAGGAATTAATCAAATGATTAATTCCTAAAAAAACAGCTACGGAAACTTCAACCCTTAAAAATTAACATTAAAATTTAATAATAATTTGTATTCGCATACAAATACCAAAGGAGTCTATACAAGCAGTGTCAATTGCATTGAATGTTACAGAGGCCCTCCACACAATATTTTCGGAAAAAACATACAGCGGCAATATCATGTTTAGACCCATTAGATTGGTTTCGATGAATAGAGTTTAAAAACTTAAAATTAATGGTAAATTGGAAATAAAGTATAAAAACCCTAGACATAACATTCAACCTCTTTAAATATTAATAACCATTCATACTAAAAATAATTACCTATTCAGATCAAAATAAGTATTACGAAGTATGAGTAGCTAAATGGATCAACAAAGTATATGATTTTTGGAATATATTTCGAGCCAAAATGTCTTCGAGCATTAAAAAAAAATTGACGTTATGGATCCACTAATGCATGAAATGTTAACAAATAATATAGATCTTACAATGTATGGAGCATTGCGAATATAAAATTTCTAGATTAGGTTTAATAAATTCATAATTGATCAACCGTTACGGTATAGGTATCGGATCAAAAGAAGTATTACTGGAAGTGCGAGTATATAAATGGATCAACACAAGTTGTTGATTTTTGAAATATATTCAGAGCTAAAAAGTCCTGGTGGGTTCAAAAAATTTAGCCGTTACGGATCCACTAATGCATGAAATTGCTGAAAAATTTTTGTCGAGTATATGTCCTAATCGACGAATATATTTGGCCACATCCCTAAATAGAATACGACGTTGCCACTCCCCCCAAGAAATATGCAACTGGAGTAAAGTTATTCCGTGCTAAAGGTGGAGTCTATAATGAACGGCATCGTGGCTGGATCAACTAAGTGCCCAAAGAGGTGTTTATATATATATATATATATATATATATATATATATAATAGTATTACATTATTATTATATATATACATAATAGTGTTTATATATATATATATATATATATATATATATATATATATATATAAACACCTCTTTGGGCACTTAGTTGATCCAGCCACGATGCCGTTCATTATAGACTCCACCTTTAGCACGGAATAACTTGACTCTAGTTGCGTATTTCTTGGGCGGAGTGGCAACGTCGCATTCTATGCAGCAATGTGGCCAAATATATTCGTCGATTAGGACATATACTCGACAAAATTTTTTCAGCAATTTCATGCATTAGTGGATCCGTAACGGCTAAATTTTTTGAACCCGCCAGGACTTTTTAGCTCTGAATATATTTCAAAAATCAATAACTTGTGTTGATCCATTTATGTACTCGCACTTCCAGTAATACTTCTTTTGATCCGATACCTATACCGTAACGGTTGATCAATTATGAATTTATTAAACCTAATCTAGAAATTTTATATTCGCAATGCTCCATACATTGTAAGATCTATATATATTTGTTAACATTTCATGCATTAGTGGATCCATAACTACCATTTTTTTTTTTAATGCACGAAGGCGTTTTGGCTCGTAATATATTTCAAAATTCATTTACTTATGTTGATCCGTTTAGCTCTCATACTTCGTAATACTTAGGTATTTTGATCTGAATAGGTACTGGTACCGTACCGGTCGATCAGTTACGTTTAGTATGAAGTCAGAGTTATTATTTTTAATATTTAAAGAGGTTGAATTTTACGTATGGGGTTTTTATACTTTATTTCTAATTTACCATATATTTTAAGTTTTTAAATTCATCGAAACCAAACTAATGAGTCCGAAGACGATATCGCCGCTGTATGTTTTGTGCTGAAAATATTGTGTGGACGGCCTCGGTAAGGTTCCTTTGGTAGAAATTGTATGCGAATACATAATATTATTATTAAGTTTTAAGGGTTGAACTTTGCGTAGCCGTTTTTTTTTAGGTATTAATCAGGTAGAAAGAAAAATTGTTTATTCCACTCAAACAGAACGCACCTAATAATACACTAAAACAATACTTAACACATAATAAAGAAAAAAAAAAACACACAGGATAGCCTCCCTGGCGTAGCGGTAGCGAACGCGGCCGTTGCGCAGGGAGGCGCGGGTTCGATGCCCGCACAGTGCAAATATTTGTATGCATGAATATGAATATTTGCACTGGTCTGGTCGTGCCTCGGAAAGCACGTTAAGCCGTTGGTCCCAGTTGCCATACGAACATCAAGTGGCAGTCGTTACGGGTTGTTGGAGCCCTCAAAAGTTCAAACAATTGTTCTAACTGCAATGCTTAGATATCGCCTTCGGGTTATGGAGGCCAGACGGCATTCGCTTCACGGAAAATATCGAAGTTTAGCCAAAATCAGCAGTTAGACTGGTAAAGCGGACCCCAGACTCCAAAGCTGAAAAGCTACGGATGCGACTGGGATTAACGCTGAGATGATGATGATGAAAGAAAAAAAAAAACAAAAATATAATTTACTAAAAAGTCAAGCTCAAAATAAAACAATGTTTTCTTGATGTCATAACCCGGGTCAGGAGTTTTGACGGGAAAGCTAAGCTGAGTGTCACGTTAATTTTTCATTGGAAGTTTAAATTATTTATAGTGTTGTTTACTAAATAAAAGTGCATGATTTATGTAGTAAAAAATAAATAATTCATAAAGAACATTGAGATATCGCAGCGTAGTGTGTACAATAAACATGTATATCTCATTGATAATATTTTTGTAAATTAAAAAAGATAAACTCAACCGCACGTTAGTGGAAATATAATCAGATTTGCTACTTAGTAATAAAGGTAATAAAGTTCTAAGTACATTTATCCGCCGAAGTGCGTTTGACATTGTGGTGGAGTTGTGTATTATAAAAATAATTTCACTTAGTCGTGTTATATTTTAGCGAAAGAAAGCGCTGTTTTATAATGATTTGTGGTAGGCACTGGAACGCGTTAGACACATGGAATGTAAACTTTAGCGGTCGCAATTTCAAATTAGGTAGTCTGCGTTTCATTCCAGCTTCCTAGTTTGAATTTCTTTAAAAAAAAAAAAAAAACGATATTCGAAACATGAAACACCAAGGAGGTAACTAATAAAAGGTTTTATTTAAATTTCAGACTGTCTTGCAAATAGACAGTAGTAGACTGTTTATTGAAAAAAAAACAAAGAAACATCATAATAGCGTCATAGCGAGGGAAAAATTATTATTGTTCATTATTCGTCTTAAAAAAACTTATAAAATAAAATTATGTTTTTGATTTCCGCGATTTGTTTGAGAAACGTAGTTAGTAACTGCTTGCGTGATTTGACCGTATACTGCTTAGTATGATAGTATTGTCATCGGCAGCAGCGCGGGCGTTGAGAAAAGAGGTTTCGACCTTGGGCCTTTTTCTAATACCGGGAATGAACTTTATTGGAAGTAAAAAAGTTAGTAATCAATGTTAAAATCCTATAAAAATTAAATTGTCAACAGAAAAATTATTGACTTTATAAAAAAGGAGGATGTTCACAATTCGCCGCAATCTTTTTTTTATGTATGTTCACCGATTACTGTAAGACGCCTATACCCGTTACCAAAATTATTTTTAATTTGAAAGAGTGGTCCCATAGTCACCAGAGAAATCAAGGAAAACAATTGTTTTTGTCAAAAATTTTTTTTTTGGGGCAACTAGTGCATTTCATGGTATTTTTATTAAGTATTTTAAAGCACTACAATTTAGTAATGATCTGGAGTAGATCTGATGATGTAGTAAATATGAAGCCGAGAGACACTTGAGGGAACTTCTCGACAATTCACAACAGCTACCTTGTGTTTGAGCTTGATTAATTTGTACTAATAAGAACTTTACTTTTTTTAACGTATTCCGATATTGTTAAGATGCGGATAATGCCACTGCATAATTAATAAAAATAAAATAAAAAAATTATACCTAGATGGGTTGTAACTGTCATTAGGACTCTGATGATGAATACAAAGGCCAGTTCAGGGAACTCCTCAACCGTTTACAGTAGTTCCCTTGTGTTTAGAATAATTAATATGTCGGAGATCGTCGATATAATAAATTTTAATAGAAGTTGCTGATTTGATTTACGTAGTAGAGGGGCGAACGCTTGTGACGTTATTTTGTGATGGCGTCACATGGACAGAGTCGCTTTGGAAAGTGGGGTTCGTCGAACGGTGACTTTGCATCGAGACGCGGACCAAGGCACATCTCCGAACCGAAACTGTCGGTTTGCCTATTCAAATTGTTATTATGAAGATTGGAGGGTATATCTACACGTCGTGCTTCTATTCAAAACTCACCTACGAAATGGAACCTGTATCACCACACCAAGAAGCTGTCGACCCTACCGCTCTGCCGTCGCTGGCTCCGACAAATATATACAGTATGTTAAGAAAACCCTGTCCGACCCGTGAAGGTGTTGTTAGGTATCTATAACTGATTCTACTAATGGATACAAAACCGGGCTAAACTTAAAAAAAAAATCCCCCTAAAAAAAAATATTATTTCGCAAAAAGAGGTAACTTAATAAATGTGCGTTAAGCACCCTTCCGCGGGCGGCGGGCGGCAGGGGACGCGGCATGTGGTGGCATCGCTATTCGCTTATAATAATACCGGTGTTGTCACTTTTTAAAAATTGACAAATTTCGGGGAAGTTGCAATTAATTCGTGGGAAAAAAAGATTATTTCAAAATTCATTTGTATACGTTAAATTTTATATTATATTTGGTCATGTGTTTACCTAACCTTTATTATCCTTATGGGTCGGACAGGGCTTTCTTAACATACTGTATTGATGAGCAATTTTCACCCATATGGATTATTATGAAAATCTGCAGTAGATTTGATGATGAAGACCATAGACAGTCGAGAGAACTCCCCAACGATTCACAGCAGCCACCTTGCGTTTGTGCTTGATTAATTTGTATCGGCGTTGGAAAAAATTTACCGTCACATTTTTCGGTTACGCGCCATATTTTTATTAATTTTTTTTTACTATATTTACCCACCTCGAAGTCTTTCCCCATATCCCTACCTAAAATCCCGGATATCTCGGAAACGGCTCGGAATTTCAAAATTCTGACAAATTCCCCCCCCCCATACTAATCCCCCTCCCAGCCGGGACCTATATTCAGATAGGACCCCTAGACCCCCATTTTGACCCCATAGTACCTGACCCCCAATACCCATATGGCACATACATTCCGAGATTCCAGTGTCCTGTCCCCTCCCATTCTCCCCTCATGTTGTGACCCCAGGTGGACAGGATCCTCCCAACACTTAGACAAACCCCCCTCACCTACCCCCCCCCCTACCCCTAGACTCAACCTAGCCTTCCCACCCCTCTCCTCTTCACTCCCTTACCCCCCCCGCCACTTGCTCCTCAGGCCACCTCACACCCCCCGCGGCCTATCTCGGGATCCGGAGGTCCTAGACTAGCTGAGTTTGGGCTCTTCGGAATCGGGAGGAAGAGCCCAACATTCTGGCCCCGGGGGATTCCGCATCCCGCATTTCACATTCCACAGTGACTCACCTGGTGCTGGCGCGTGCAATTGTTGGGACATACAGACTGTATCTTTAGGTTAGTTTAGTTTTAAATTTGGTGTTGTATTTAGTCGTGGACCGTCCCCCTATTGGGGACGATAAGTTTTAATCTTTATTAATGTTATTTTACGCGCCACGCGCGTTACGCGCCTTCTTTTTCTAAGAAGTTTCACTTCTTACGTGTGTACACTAGTACACGCACACATTTTTTTTTATCACCAGAGCCTTCATGACAGCCATAACCCATCTTTTGAAAAGTTCTTATCAATGCAAATTAATCAATCACAAACTCAAGGTAGCTGCTGTGAATTATTAAGGAGTTCCGTGGGCTGTCTAGGGTCTTCATCATCAGATCAACTGCAGACCTTCATTTTAACCCATCTTGGTGAAAAGTTCTTATTAATACAAATTAATCAAGCACATACTCAAGGTAACTGCTATGAATAGTTGAGGACTTCCTTCGACTGTCTCCCGGTTCCATCACCAGACCATTATCAAATTGTAGTTCTTTGAAATATTTAATGAAGATACTTAGAAATGCACTAGTCGCCCCTACGATTCTTGGAAGTTCCTCTTGATTTCTCTAGTCTTCTATCATCAGATCCTGACTTGGTGACTATGGGACCGATTAGAAAGTTTACCTTTTCAAACAAAAAAGAATTTAGCAAATCAGTCCAGGTGTCTCAGATTAATATCTAAGATTAATAAAGTGAACATACATAAAAAAAAAACTGTTGCTTATCCAATCGCTTCGCGCCTTTGGCAAATGCTGCGCCCTGATTGGCCCATTTGAATTGGATCAACAACTGCCCAGACGCCAAAAAGGTGGATTTGTATAAAACAGCCCTTAATTATTGTTATTGGTTATTATTATTCAACGTGACACATGTGGCTCCGAACGGAGCTACATATTTATGGACAAATGGCATCGGATCAACAAAAGGCCCCCGGATCAACAAGTGAAAATGGATCAACAAATTACTACCTATACGGCACGTCTGAGCCACAAAGTGCCCAAAGGGATATCTATATATATATATATTATATATATATAGATATCCCTTTGGGCACTTTGTGGCTCAGACGTGCCGTATAGGTAGTAATTTGTTGATCCATTTTCACTTGTTGATCCGGGGGCCTTTTGTTGATCCGATGCCATTTGTCCATAAATATGTGGCTCCGTTCGGAGCCACATGTGTCACGTTCAATAATAATAACCAATAACAATAATTAAGGGCTGTTTTATACAAATCCACCTTTTTGGCGTCTGGGCAGTTGTTGATCCAATTCAAATGGGCCAATCAGGGCGCAGCATTTGCCAAGGGCGCGAAGCGATTGGTTAAGCAGCCGTTTTGTTTTTTATGTATGTTCACTTTATTAATCTTAGATATTAATCTGAGACACCTGGACTGATTTGCTAAATTCTTTTTTGTTTGAAAAGGTAAACTTTCTAATTGGTCCCATAGTCACCAAGTCAAGATCTGATGATAGAAGACTAGAGAAATCAAAAGGAACTTCCAAGAATCGTAGGGGCGACTACTGAATTTCTAAGTATCTTCATTAAGTATTTCAAAGAACTACAATTTGATAATGGTCTAGTGATGGAGCCGGGAGACAGTCGAAGGAAGTCCTCAACTATTCATAGCAGTTACCTTGAGTATGTGCTTGATTAATTTGTATTAATAAGAACTTTTCACCAAGATGGGTTGGACTGTCATTAAGGCTCTGATGATGAAAACAAAGGCCAGTTCCGGGAACTTCTCAAAGGTTTACAGTAGTTACTTTGTGTTTGGATTTAATTCATTTATATTGATGAAGACTTTACACCTATGTGGGTTAAAATGAAGGTCTGCAGTTGATCTGATGATAAAGACCCTAGACAGTCAACGAAACTCCTTAATAATTCACAGCAGCTACCTTGAGTTTGTGATTGATTAATTTGTATTGATAAGAACTTTTCAAAAGATAGAAGAAACTTCTTAGAAAAAGAAGGCGCGTAACGCTCGTGGCGCGTAAAATAACATTAATAAAGATTAAAACTTAGCGTCCCCAATAGGGGGACTGTCCACGACTAAATACAACACCAAATTTAAAACTAAACTAACCTAAAGATACAGCCTGTATGTCCCAACAATTGCACGCGCCAGCACCAGGTGAGTCAGTGTGGAATGCGAAATGCGGGATGCGGGATGCGGAATCCCCCGGGGCCAGAATGTTGGGCTCTTCCTCCCGATTCCGAAGAGCCCAAACTCGGCTAGTCTAGGACCTCCGGATCCCGAGATAGGCCGCGGGGGGGTGAGGTGGTGGTGGAGCAAGTGGCGGGGGGGGGGGGGGTAAGGGAGTGTAGAGGAGAGGGGTGGGGAGGCTAGGTTGAGTCTAGGGGGAGGGGGGAGGGGTAGGTGAGGGGTTTTGTCTAAGTGTTGGGAGGATCCTGTTCACCTGGGGTCACAACATGAGGGGAGAGTGGGAGGGGACAGGACACTGGAATCTCGGAATGTATGTGCTATTTGGGTAATGGGGGTCAGGTACTATGGGGTCAAAATGGGGGTCTAGGGGTCCTATCTGAATATAGATTCCGGCTGGGAGTGGGGTTAGTAAGGGGGGGGGGGGGGGAAATTTTGTCAGAATTTTGAAATTCCCAGCCGTTTCCGAGTTATCCGGGATTTTAGGTAGAGATATGGGGAAGAACTTCGAGGTGGGTAACTATAGTAAAAAAAAAAAATAATAAAAAGATGGCGCGTAACCGAAAAATGTGACGGTATTTTTTTTCCAACGCCGATAAAGAAGTTTCACTTCAACAAAGGCCAGTTCAGGCGAACACGACTGACAGACCTTCATTTTAACCCACATATGTAGGTGTAAATTTCTTATCAATACAAATTAATCAAGCACAAACGCAAAGTGGCTGCTGTGAATCGTTGGGAAGTTCCCTCGACTGTCTATAGTCTTCATTATCAAATCTACTGCAGATTTTCATAATAATCCATATGGGTGAAAATTGCTCATCAATACAGTATGTTAAGAAAACCCTGTCCGAACCATAATGATAATAAAGGTTAGGTATAAACAGTATAAACACATGACCAAATATAATATAAAATTTTACGTAATCATCATAGTCCCAATAGAAATGAATTTTGAAATAATCTTTTTTTCCCACGAATTAATTGCTACTTCCCCGAAATTTTGTAATTTTTAAAAAGTAACAACACCGGTATTATTATGAGCGAATAGCGATGCGACCACATGCTGCGTCTCCTGCCGCCCGCCGCCCGCGGAAGGGTGCTTAACGCACAATTATTAAGTTACCTCTTTTTGCGAAATAATATTTATTTTTTTAGGGGGATTTTTTTTTAAGTATAGCCCGGTTTTGTATCCATTAGTAGAATCAGTTATCGATACCTAACAACACCTTCACGGGTCGGACAGGGTTTTCTTAACACAATGTATATATTAATTATTCTAAACACAAGGAAACTACTGTAAACGGTTAAGGAGTTCCCTGAACTGGCCTTTGTATTCATCATCAGAGTCCTAATGACAGTTACAACCCACCTAGGTATAATTTTTTTATTTTATTTTTATTAATTATGGGACAACAAACAATACAAAATACTTACAAATAGTAATATAGCATTATTACAGCAATATTGATGCGGATAATGCAGTGGCATTATCCGCATCTTAACAATATCGGAATACGTTAAAAAAAGTAAAGTTCTTATTAATACAAATTAATCAAGCTCAAACACAAGGTAGCTGTTGTGAATTGTCGAGAAGTTCCCTCAAGTGTCTCTCGGCTTCATATCTACTACATCATCAGATCTACTCCAGATCATTACTAAATTGTAGTGCTTTAAAGTACTTAATAAAAATACCTTGAAATGCACTAGTTGCCTCAAAAAATTTTGATAAAAACAATTGTTTTCTTTGATTTCTCCGGTGACTTTATTTTTTATTTGAAAGAGTGGTCCCATAGACCACTCTTTCAAATAAAAAATAATTTTGGTAACGGGTATAGGCGTCTTACAGTAATCGGTGAACATACATAAAAAAAAGATTGCGACGAATTGTGAACATCCTCCATTTTTTTTAAAGTCAATAATTTTTCTGTTGACAATTTAATTTTTATAGGATTTTAACATTGATTACTAACTTTTTTACTTCCAATATAAGTTCATTCCCGGTATTAGAAAAAAGGCCCAAGGTCGAAATCTCTTTTCTCAACGCCCGCGCTGCTGCCGATGACAATACTATCATACTAAGCAGTATACGGTCAAATCACGCAAGCAGTTACAAACTACTTTTCTCAAACAATCCGCGGAAATCAAAAACATAATTTTATTTTATAAGTTTTTTTAAGACGAATAATGAACAATAACAATTTCTCCCTCGCTATGGCGCTATTATGATGTTCCTTTGTTTTTTTTTTTCAATAAACAGTCTACTACTGTCTATTTGCAAGACAGTCTGAAATTTAAATAAAACCTTTTATTAGTTACCTCCTTGGTGTTTCATGTTTCGAATATCGTTTTTTTTTTTGAAAGAAATTCAAACTAGGACGCTGGAATGAAACGCAGACTACCTAATTCGAAATTGCGACCGCTAAAGTTTACATTCCACGTGTCTAACGCGTTCTAGTACCTACCACAAATCATTAGAAAACAGCGCTTTCGTTCGCTAAAATATAACACGACTAAGTGAAATTATTTTTATAATACACGTAGGTATGTTTAACTTTGAGTCGACTAAGAAAACTCCACCACAATGTCAAACGCACTTCGGCGGATAAATGTACTTAGAACTTTATTACCTTTATTACTAAGTAGCAAATCTGATTATATTTCCACTAACGTGCGGTTGCGTTTATTTTTTTTAATTTACAAAAATATTATCAATGAGGTACACATGTTTATTATACACACTACACTGCGATATATCAATGTTCTTTATGAATTATTTACTTTTTACTACATAAATCATGCACTTTTATTTAGTAAACAACACTATAAATAATTTAAACTTCCAATGAAAAATTAACGTGACACGCAGCTTAGCTTTCCGCCAAAACTCTTGACCCGGGTTATGATATCAAGAAAACATTGTTTTATTTTGAGCTTGGCTTTTTAGTAAATTATATTTTTGTTTTTTTTTTTCTTTCATCATCATCATCTCAGCGTTAATCCCAGTCGCATCCGTAGCTTTTCAGCTTTGGAGTCCGCTTTACCAGTCTTAACTGCTGATTTTGGCTAAACTTCGATATTTTCCGTGAAACGAATGCCGTCTGGCCTCCATAACCCGAAGGCGATTTCTAAGCATTGCAGTTAGAACAATTGTTTGAACTTTTGAGGGCTCCAACAACCCGTAACGACTGCCACTTGATGTTCGTATGGCAACCGGGACCAACGGCTTAACGTGCTTTCCGAGGCAGGACCAGACCAGTGCATATGCATATTCATGCATACAAATATTTGCACTGTGCGGGGATCGAACCCGCGCCTCCCTGCGCAACGGCCGCGTTCGCTACCGCTACGCCACGGAGGCTATCCTGTGTGTTTTTTTTTCTTTATTATGTGTTTAGTATTGTTTTAGTGTATTATTATAATAAGGTGCGTTCTGTTTGAGTGGAATAAACAATTTTTCTTTCTACCTGATTAATACTTAAAAAAAAAACGGCTACGCAAAGTTCAACCCTTAATACTTAATAATAATATGTATTCGCATACAATTTCTACCAAAGGAACCTTACAAGCAGTATTGATTGCATTGAATGTAACCGAGGCCGTCCACACAATATTTTCAGCACAAAACATACAGCGGCGATATCGTCTTTGGACTCATTAGTTTGGTTTCGATGAATTTAAAAACTTAAAATAAATGGTAAATTAGAAATAAAGTATAAAAACCCCATACGTAAAATTCAACCTCTTTAAATATTAAAAACAATAACTTTGACTTCATACTAAACATAATTGATCGACCGGTACGGTATCAGTACCTATTCAGATCAAAATAAGTATTACGAAGTATGAGGGCTAAATGGATCAACATAAGTAAATGAATTTTGAAATATATTCCGAGCCAAAACGCCTTCGTGCATTTAAAAAAAAAATGGTCGTTATGGATCCACTAATGCATGAAATGTTAACAAATATATATAGATCTTACAATGTATGGAGCATTGCGAATATAAAATTTCTAGATTAGGTTTAATAAATTCATAATAGATCAACCGTTACGGTATAGGTATCGGATCAAAAGAAGTATTACTGGAAGAGCGAGTATATAAATTCAAAAATGGTCGTTATGGATCCACTAATGCATGAAATGTTAACAAATATATATAGATCTTACAATGTATGGAGCATTGCGAATATAAAATTTCTAGATTAGGTTTAATAAATTCATAATTGATCAACCGTTACGGATCAAAATAAGTATTACTGGAAGTGCGAGTATATAAATGGATCAGCACAAGTTATTGATTTGTGAAACATATTCAGAGCTAAAAAGTCCTGGTGGGTTCAAAAAATTTAGCCGTTACGGATCCACTAATGCATGAAATTGCTGAAAAAATTTTGTCGAGTATATGTCCTAATCGACGAATATATTTGGCCACATCCCTAAATAGAATGCGACGTTGCCACTCCGGGCGAGAAATATGCAACTGGATTAAAGTTATTCCAAGTTAAAGGTGGAGTCTATAATGAACGGCATCGCGGCTGGATCAACTAAGTGCCCAAAGAGGTGTTTATATATATATATATATATATATATATATATATATATATATATATATATATATATATGTGTGTACAATATATACATGTATAAACATATACATATTTTAATTTTCTATAAATATTTAAATTTATTTCATGGTTTCATTGGTAAATTAATATTTTTGCATAGATCTTCTATTTTTATTGAAAAAAAAAAAACTCGTTGTAGACCTTGTAGTACCAAGCTCGCGCCACGGGCGCCTTTGTGCTTATAACCCCCACTTAACTTCCATTCGCCTTGCCCGATCACTTTTCGTAACGCTTACGTCACGCGTTCGCCAGCTTACTCCCCAAGTCAAGCGTGCGTAAAGAAGTTTCACTTCAATAACTAATTAAGTTCACTACGAAATGAAACGGGATAAAATTGTCTGTTTCATAAAAACAGATAATTTTATCCCGTTTCATTTCTTAGCGAAATTATCAAGCTACCCTCCATTCGTGCAGTACAGTAAAGTACAAACTACAATAACACGAACTACGTCTGTTGTCTGAAGTACACTTACTACCAAAATATTAATAAACTCGTGTTGCAAGCAGTCGTTGGATGTAACAACAGTATGAGGGCTATCACGTCACCTCGACACCGCAATGTGAAGATAGCGTGATCATAGTGACAATTCTACTGGTGGTACAGTCGAGGACAGAACCTTTATTTTATCTGCTGTATAATTTCTTGTTGAATTGAAATGACTATGAAAAAAAAAAGAAAAAAAAAACTTAAGTCGAGACGGTCTCCAAAGCCTAGAGCACAGGCGTAGAGTAGCCAGCCTTTTGGTCTTCTTTAGGATGCATTTTGGGGAGTGTGCGAAGGAATTCCATGATTTAATTCCCCCATCTCCGTTCCACCATCGGACGACCCGTCGTACGGCAAGTTTCCACCCTTACGTTGTTAACACCGGACGAAGCGTTTCGCCTCCTCCTTTATACCGCGTACATCGAGGGACTGGAACAGTTTGCCAGCGGCGGTGTTTCCGTCGGACCACTATTTAAGTGTCTTTAAGGCTAGAGTGAATAGGCTCTTAATAAACTAGCGCGTTCACCATCATTGCATCACTGCTTATCAGGCGGGATTGCGGTCAAGCACAAGTTAATAATATATAAAAAAAGATTAGTAATTGACGTTCACACGATCCTTAGGTTTTTGGCTAAATTTTTTAGATACAATATTATTTTCAAAAGCTGCAACCTGGGGTGTAGTTGTGTAAAAAAGTAATAGTAATCAATAGCTTCAATTTGACGTACGTGGTACGACAACGTTCATTGCGTTATTTAAGTATTACCAATATTCTTCATGTTTTAAATTGTGTTTGTTACATTACAAAATTAGGGTGCTCCAATGTACATACAACCCCCTACATTTTGCTGTGGGGGCGTTCAAGTATTACGTAACCTTCCCTCACTTGTAACGCACCGTAACGTATTTCTGTACCCCCACCCCTCTCCTTTTTTAAACGTTACGTAACACTCAAGTGATCAATTTTATCCTAAAGTCGTAAAAAGTTATGTAATAGTTTTTACACTTGCTAGTTTTAATTCCCTAATTTTTTAGTAACAATGTTACGTAACGTGTTGTAAGAAAGACCCCCTCCCGCCCCTGTAACGTACCGTAACGTTCTACGAGACAACTCCCCCCCTCAAATTTCGTTACGCAATACTTGCATGCTCCCTGTCGTCTTCAAGGCTAGAGTGAATAGGCTCTTAATAAATTAGCGCCGGGCTTTATCATCAACGGTTGCATCACTGCTTAGGCTTACGATCAGGCGGCATTGCGGTCAAGCACTAGTTTATAATTTATAAATAATAAAAAAAACAACTTTGTTGGTAAAGCAGTAGGATATACGGAATATTTGATAGGTTCGGGTAGCTTTAACTGCTGTCGTCCATAGAAGTAATAATTTTTCGCGAAGCAAAACACATTTTTCGCTGTAGGTAAGCTAAAAATTTTAGCAGCTCTTTAAACTCTTAAAATTGTTTGTGTGTGTGTGTTATATAGTGCTAGTATGCTCCAACAGTTACGAAGTACCGCAATGCGAAACTTATATTTCATCATATTAATAAAACGTAAATATTCACAGAGTCATGTTAATGTGTTGTGGACTTTACTTTGAAGTTATCTGCAGTAACAAGTTACGGTGAAAAGACCTGCAAAATTTTAAATGTTAACTTTGAAAGTTAACACTTTGTTTTCTATGTGGTTTTGGTTCATTATATTCTATTGCTTATAAATTTAGAACATAACTCATGAAGCAATCATGAAGGATGCATAAGTAATTGACTATTTGCATATTGTTTCGCTTTAGTCTCAATCGAATGCCAAAGGCAGCTGCAAAATTGGAAAAAAAGTAGCCAAAGGAGATATTTAAAGATTCCGCTATTTGTAAAAAGATAATGTGGTGAGTATTTTTCCAAAACTAATTCAAAATAGTAGGTACATATTAGCTATATAGAGGGGTGCTGACAATACTACAATAAATAAAAACACGAATAATGCTGGTTCATAGGAATAATCCTAAACTATAGAAAAAAATAGGTTTTTTTTAATGTTCTTTTTTAATTTTTGTTGCTAGGGCATCAAAAATAAAATAAAAATCAAACAAACTAAATCGCATAAAATTGCAAACGGAATAGAACATCCTTTAAAAATATTGGTTCACTCCGATCGGCAACAGCGCGATCCTGTATCGACTTGCTTTTTTTGCACCATTATTATTAAAGTTTTGTACCGCAGGATGCGGCGGTCATTAACCTGTAAGCGCTTCCTTATCAACATGTACATCATGTAGAAAATGTGAAAAATGAAAAATAATTTCCTGCGACTAAACTAATGGACATACTTATTTATATAGTTTTTATGGGTAGACTGAGAATGTGTTGAGGTACACGATGTTTAATTTATTGTCGTAGTTTCAGCACTCTGTATACTCATAGTCAAAGAAAAAAGAAATGAAGAATCAAAAAGATAATATCATGAAACAAAATTTCAAAAAGATATCATGAATAACCACAAAGTTACGAGCTTGTTATCTCACTTGGTGGTCCAACAAAAATTTGGTCAACGCACCGCTCGCCCGCCCGAGACAGAAGCACCGCGGTGCGGGGTGGCCTTGTCTCACTGTGCTCTTACCGTTAAAGCTGTGTGCGCTCGCACACTGCAACAATTTCCTAATGTATTTGGGAAAAAATATAACATGGTGTAAAAATGAATGGTATCGATTCAGTTGCTTATTCTCAACAAACTATATTAGGGTTTCGTATATACAGTGAAAATAACGTTGTATTTACATATTTACACTAGTGCAAATAATTATGTTTGATTGGTTTACTAAGTATTTAAAAATATTTTAGCCTCTACATTATAATTACAGGTTATTCAACTAGATATTTTTGACAAATTACTTGTGGTGATATAACGAACATGAAGATGGCGTTTTTTGAAAGAACAAAACCACTTACGTTAATGTTTTTATCAAGATTCCGCAAGATTCGGGTTTTTGACGAGCACGAAAGTAATTAAGAAAGGTTTTACCGTCGTGAATGTAGTACCTAAGTATCAACCGTGTGAAAGTTTGGTTTTTAAACTAACACGGAAGTTGAGAAGGAGCAGGTGTTCCTAACCAAACCATTATTCCAGTCAATTTGTTTCAAACAAGATATTCTACGAACTCAAATGGTTTTTCATTTGCTATCTGCGTGACACACAGTGAAAAAGGAAATTCTAATCATTCCTGCATATTATATTTTGGGGCAAAAATCCTTAACACCGTATGTAGATAACGCAGTTAAAATTAAAGCCATCGCTACAGTTTTTCCGTACTAAGACTATATGACGTCTTTTTATTCCACGGATATATCGATAGATATCTTTATCTATCTATTCATGGAATAAAAAAAACGTCTCGTAAATCCCGCATGGATAAATTTATAAAAGATATATCTAGTTTTGGTGAAATCAGTATTCAGTTGATACCCAATTACCTCGCTGGTAGATCCTTAGATAACACTGCAGCATAATACACTGCTACTGTAAGAACACAGTCCTTGTCTCTGTTAGAGAGAAAAATGGGGCCATAATGGTGCTCCTGCCGTTTGGTGGATGAAATATTTCTTAAAAATATTCTGGGCCTAAAAATTCTGGGTCCATAGAATTTTCTTCTTGACTGATTTGAGAGCAGCATTCATAAAATAAATTTAACAAAAGGCCTTCCTGTATTTAAGCCTCCGTCTTTTAAGAACACGTGCGTCAATCCGGGTCACTAGTCAAAACTTCTCTAGGCTTTGATTGTTCGAAAATTGAAAACACAACGAATTCAGCACAAATTCTCTTCCTTTCTCAGTTTGATATATAATCTGTCAAATATTCAAAAAAAGAACATTAACCCTAAAACAATAAGAAATTATACGAAACAATTAAAAGGCTATTGTGTCCCGGGTGGATAGATGTTCCGGTGTACTAATGGTTATAGAAAGCAGGCTAAAAGCTTTGTGTACAATACATCTGATTCCGCAAAAGCAAATCCAATACGAGTTCTTTTTATTGATTGATTTCAAAATGAATGATGTAATCAAATATTTGTATAAATAGCTTGATAATTTAAAAGAGTGTCCATGGAGTTTCTTGCCCGTTCTTCTCCATAGGTACCTACTCTTTGGAATGGGCGACTAGCTTTACCTTACTGACTGACCGACCTTCTGACAATTCAAAAGTGCCTGTAACTGGTTTATTTGAAATAAATGCTTTGATTTTGATTTTGTATTACTTGTGTGCTCGCCAGTCTAGACCATGTATGATTGTGTGTAACGGGTTATGGCTTACGTTTTAACGACTACCCGCACGCCACGCCGTGATATTTTAACTTAATTACATTGCTTTCTGTATCGTAACTGATTTTTGTAAGCGTTTAGGGTATTGTTTTGGAATTTTTTTGCGTGTTTTTAATGACTCTGTTTACGTAGGTACGATTTCCACATCGGCCAATGTAGCATCGTATTTTATTGTTTCTATTATTATTATTGTTTATGTACACTCTTGCTTCTCCAATCCACTTTTGACTTTGGCAGAATAGTCGACATCGGCTTCACTTGCCATAAATAAAAATAGAATAGAATAGAAAATTCATTACGTTATTTAAGTGTTGTGCAAATAATTTTTTCGAACTTGCGAAACAATGGTTCAGAAATTTGCTTTAAAATTTTCTCGGTGTTAGGCCATAACATCGACTGCCGGCAGAAGTTATCACCCACCAGACAAAGTCTTGCCGCCTAGCGATTCTTAGAGTTCCGGCATGATGTCTGGTGAAGCAGAACGGAGAACGGGTCTGAGCAGTTGTGTTGCGATGTGTGCCGGGTTTCAGTTTCGTCGTGGAGGGTCTCCAGATCAATCTCCCTCTGGCGCTGTATCGTTGGTCGTGTTGTTGGATTTAACATTGCATCACCGCGCTCCACTGCCGTCTTCCTTCCTATTCACTAAGTTTTTTAAGTGCATAGGCTAAATAAACCAGCGCGCTTTACCATTAACGATTGCATCACTGCTTACCACCAGGCGGGATTGCAGTCACGCACTAGTTTATAATTATAAAAAAAAAATATGCAGATTCCTATTACTAGTCTGTTACGTAATTATGGTTGGTAGGTCCTGCCCCCTAATCGGTGAACACATTTTTGTCAAATGATTGCGACTAGTTGGGATCGTTTGGACCGCCCATTGGTCCGTTCGGTCCAAACGATCCCAAATAGTCGCAATCATTTCCTCCCTTATTTATTTATTTATTTAAACTTTATGCACAAACATTGCACAATGGCGGACTTAATGGATTAGGCATTTTCTACCAGTCTACTTTGAGGTGATGCAGAGACAAAACATGGTAGGTGCAAACAAATTAAAGTTAAAATAGAGAAAAAAAATATATCATAAATACATACATAGAAAATATAAACAGAAGAGAGAGTTAAAAAAAATCATAGATAGAGAAAAAGAATAAATTATATATCTGATGAATCCTTATTTATAAAAACTGCTTAAAGTTAACGAGTGATTAGCGATTCTTTAACCATCATTTTTGACCTTTTAACGTCACTTAACTTAAATCATCCTTTATGAATAAACACCAGTGTTTAAGGGGTTTATTCATAATTGATTTTTAAAGTTAAGTGACCTGCAAGCGTCGCGTAGTTAACTTTAAGCAACGTTTATGAATAAGGGGGTTTGATCTCAATTAGTTCGCCAATTAGGGGGCTGGTTGTTTTATATCTGTAACATACTATCGTTCTCCATATTACAAATGGTTCAAAAAATAAACTCCTCTTAGTCCAAATAACAATTTCACTTTTGTAGTCTTGTCCTAGTGATGTCAATTTCAATTATTTAATGTCTTACATAACTCCGCCATTTTAATCCACTGTTATGTATTAGTTATGTAAGCTCAATTCTCGATGCTAATTGATTATTATTTATTCGTATTTGATTGCTTGTTCAGTGTTTATCTGTTTATAGGATGTTATGTTGATTTTAGCGCCATTTTGGGTTAGTGGAACTTGATAAGTAATTGTTGTTTTTAGTGACATAGTTTTGATCCGGAAGTGAAGGATTTAGAACATTGTTTTATTAGATCCTGTCCTACAACTTTTTACTCCAGCACTCAAGAGCGGTTGATTAAGTTAATGATTTTTTTTTATACTTACAAACTAGCGCTTGACCGCAATCCCGCCTGATGGTGAGCAGTGATGCGATCGTTGATGGTAAAGCGCGCTAGTTTATTAAGAGCCTATTCACTCAGAAAAACTGAGCGAATAGGAAGGAAGACGGCAGTTGAGCGAGGTGATGCAATGTTAAACCCAACAACACGACCAACGATGCTGCGCCAAAGGGAGATTGATCTGAAGACCCTTCACGACCAAACTCCCAACACAACAACATTTGGCGCATCGTACCCGGCACACATCGCAACACAACTGCTCAGACCCGTCCTCCGTACGGCTTCACCAGACATCATGCCGGAACACGACAAATCGCTTGGCGGCAAGACTTTGTCTGGTGGGTGGTAACTTCTGCCGGCAGCCGATGTTATGGCCTACCACCGAGAAACCACGTATTTGAATTCATGTTGTGTTAATCAATACAGTTGCGAATTAATCTTAATAAAAATGACAATGACCATGTAAAGATGTCTTACATAAAATCTTAAATCCTTCTGAAAGTTTTTACCACTCCCGTATGTTTAGTAAGGATACAGGATCATTGAAGCAGATTTTTTTTTTTACTACGTTTCAATCCCGTTTGAATATCGGGATTAAAAGTATCCTATGTGATATTCCTGGTTATAACCATCTGTGTGCCAAATTTCATCCAAACCCATGTAGTAGTTTTGCGTGATAGAATGACTCATATCCATCCATCCATACATACATCACAAACTTTCGCATGTATAATATTAGTAGTACAGGATAGGATGGTGCAGAACTAACACACATAAATCCATCCATCCACGCATTTATAATATTTCTCGGTGGTAGGCCATAACATCGGCCGCCGGCAAAAGTTACCACCCACCAGACAAAGTCTTGCCACCAAGCGATTTGTCGTTTTCCGGCATGATGTCTGGTGAAGCCGTACGGAGCAGGGGTCAGAGCAGTTGTGTTGCGATGTGTGCCGGGTACGATGCGCCAAATGTTGTTGTGTTGGGAGTTTGGTCGTGGAGGGTCTTCAGATCAATCTCCCTTTGGCCAGCATCGTCGGTCGCGTTGTTAGGTTTAACATTGCATCACCTCGCTCAACCGCCGTCTTCCTTCCTATATTGCTGTGTCGGGAATTTAGTCGTGGAGTGTCTCCAGATCAATATTCCTCCGGTGCAACATCGTTGATCGTGTTGTTGGGTTTAACATTGCATCACCTCGCTCAACCGCCGTCTTCCTTCCTATTCACTCAGTTTTTGTGAGTGAATAGGCTCTTAATAAACTAGCGCGCTTTACCATCAACGATCGCACCACTGCTTACCATCAGGCGGAATTGCGGTCAAGCTCAAGCGCTAGTATATAATAATAGAAAAAATAAAAAAAATAGGATTGGATGGATGGTACTGAACTCTTAGACCGACTCTTAACTAGGCAGGTTTTTAAAGATGGTACTTACAAAACCCAATGTGTGCGAGTCCGGCTCTAACTTGGCCGGTGTTTATGAGAAATTGAGAATCAAATAGGATCATAGCAATATTTGATCAGAATTGTTTTATTATTAAATCTCTAAATATACGTTACAATAGGATTCAATGGATAAGAGTTACCTCACCTTCTTAAGATCTCAAATTAAATACATACATAGAAATAGCGTACCACAATATATCAAAATGAATTCATTATTTGTGTTTCTTCCCTTAGGATCCTCTTCATTAGTTACCCTTCCGGAATAAATACCTTACTGTGTAATGAAGTTATTTACTGTTACCGTAGCAACTATCTTATAAATATGCATTTAAGAAAATTAATACAAACCTTGAATTCTTTAAAAGCAGCTGCGGGTCGTTCGAAAGAGAAACGTGGCCGTGATGCACAAGCAAGTGAAGCAAGGGCAAGTCAGTAAAAGTCTGACCCGCGCTTTTGATCCACCCAGAGCAGGAGAGGTCATTTGATGATTTAATTCCCTTAAACGAACTTCTAAATCATAATAGAGATTGACATTTGCAGTAAGTAGTTCTTAACATCAGCTATTTGCCTGTGACATTCCCGTCACAATCGGTACAGAGTTTTCGGAGATTAGCCTGATCAAACAGACAAACATTTAAAAAGTAAATCCCAGTGCGAGTGTCCCTTCAATCCATATTAATATTATAAATGCTAAAGTATCTCTGTCTGTCTGTCCGGCTTTCACGCTAAAACTACTGAACCGATTGTATTGAAATTTGGTACACAGATAGTCTAGAGGCTGAGAAAGGACATAGGCTATATAACATCCCGCTATGATTAATAGGAACAGAGCAGTAACAAAAAATGTTGAGAAAACGGGGGCAAACGCGGACATACATATTGCTCCCATTATATTAAAAGGCGCTTATTTTATATCAACAGGCGGACGAAGTCGCGGGCAAAAATCAAAAAATCAAAATCAAAATCAAAGCATTTATTTCAAATAAACCAGTTACAGGCACTTTTGAATTGTCAGAAGGTCGGTCAGTCAGTAAGGTGAAGCTAGTCGCCCATTCCAAAGAGTAGGTACCTATGGAGAAGAACGGGCAAGAAACTCCATAGACACTCTTTTAAATTATCAAGCTGTTGATACAAATATTTGATTACATCATTCATTTTGAAATCAATCGTGTGAGAACGATGCAGAAATATATTGTACGCTGAGAGCGTCCATTATGGAAAAAAAAAAAAACAACAATTCAGAAATTAAAATACGACGTAGCAGCTAAGAGATGACCAGTCCCCTCTGACGGCGTCCGTTCACGAACATGACGTATGGATCAGCATCATTCAGCTCAACCATATTGAAGGGAACCTAATGATCCAACACACACGCCACCATCAGCGAGACATTTGAGTGAGCATGACATACTCTCAACAGCCATAGCACTATCAAGTCAATAAAAGACTAACCCAACAAATAGATGCTTTACAGCAAGTAGATCGTGCTCACACGTGTTCCATGCAATTATACAATACTAAGAAATTGAATCTACACAATGCAAAGACAGTTTTGTCCAAGGTTCAGCAGCTCCAACGGTGTTCCCGAATGCTAAGTTTAGCTCCTGTGTAGCTGCACCAGTGCCGAATACCCCTGTCAGCGATGCAATTCCGTAACGTATAATATGCCTGGCTACATAGTGTGTACTGGCTTTAAGTTAAAAAAAAAAACAAACAATTGCAAATTTAACTACAAGAGGAAAAATCAAAGAACAATCAGTGTAAGCATAGAAATCGGACGCAGCTCAAGCCCAAGTCTTTTTGTCGTCAATATAATCTTTAACACTATAAAATGCTTTCTGACACAACTTACGTTTAATGAAAGATTTGAATTTATTCAGGCTCAGATCTTGAACCACCTCTGGAAGTCTATTGTAAAAATGTATACATTGGCATCTAAAAGAGCCACCTATTTTCTTGAGCCTTGTTGTAGGTACAATAAATTTGTGCTTGTTCCTAGTATTTATATTATGGACATCACTGTATTTTTTAAACAATTTTATATTTTTATGAGCATACAAAAGATTTTCATAAATATATTGAGACGGCACGGTCAGCACATTAATTTCTTTAAATTTTTCTCTGAGAGAGTGTCTTGGACTTAATTTATAAATTGCACGAACAGCTCGTTTCTGCAAAACAAATATTGTCTGAATAATATATCAGTGGCATTTCCCCACAACAGAATGCCGTACGACATTACGCTATGGAAATAGCCAAAGTACACTAAACGGGCCGTCTCAATATCAGTCAAATTACGAATTGTTCTAACTGCGTATGCAGCAGAACTTAGTTTTTTTGAAAATTTTTCTATATGGGGACCCCATTGAAGCTTAGCATCCAGAGTTATACCCAAGAACACTGTGCTGTCTTCAGATTCCAATTCTTCGCCCTTCATCAACACTTAAGTTTTCACCTGCCTAACGTGAGGTAGAGTAAACTTAATGCATTTGGTTTTTTTGGCAACGGCTAGTCTATCTATAAAAATCACATAACGTCCCCATTGACGTTCTTATAAACCGTTATGTTTTCTATATATAAAACCTGAATATAGTTAGTTAGTACATAAATAATGCATAAATACATTTAGAAATTGTTGCAGTGTGGTAACCGTGCGCACAACACAGTTGACGGTAAATCGTAGTACTAGGCGCATAATGAGACAGGCTCCTCCGCGCCGCGACACGCGAACTTATTGCTTGTATTACCGATGGCCGATGGGGCAGTAAGGTTCTGGAGTGGCGGTCACGTGCCGGAACACGCAGCGTAGGGAGGCCCCCAACAAGGTGGACCGATGACCTGGTGAAGGTCGCAGGAAGCCGATGAATGCGAGCAGCACAGGACCGGTCACTGTGGAAAACTTTGGGGGAGGATTTTGTCCAGCTGTGGACCTCTATAGGCCGATGAAGGAGAAGAAACAGAAGGGTACGTGTTTAGGACACACCCTATCAGCTTAATGTTTGAAAGAGAAGAAGTAAATAAATAAAGTGTATTAATTAAGCTTCCTTCAAGAAAATAATTGGCAAGTTTCAATTTTACAATATGTAAAATAATACTCATTCAATAACTTTACATTTAATGCAAAATATAAATAACTCAAGGGTCACGAAACCCTGAAAATCCTCCTGACTTCTAACAAACAAGACGAAGGCTACCTTCATTAGTCCAATTACGGAATTGTAGGTAGTCGAACATTTTCGATACTAACTAGTCTTAAAACATTGATTTTAACCCTTTCGTGACTGGGTTTAAAATCAATGTTTTATTCTCATATATACGAATTTTCGAAGCTACCTCAAAAACTCCTCAAATGTATACTTTTTAATATATAAAGCTAAAGAGTTTGTTTGAATGCGCTAATCTCAGGAACTACTGGTCCGATTTAAAAAATTCTTTTTGTGTTGGATAGCCCGTTAATCCAGAAAGGCTTTTGGGTATATAACATTACGCTGCCAGGAATAGGAGCGCAGCGTATAAAAACATATCGAAACCAACTAGTAGTTAATAAAGGGGTATGGCAGCTTTCCATACATCATTTTAGTTAATAAATAAAGTAAGCGTCTATGTATGAAATATACCTTGTTTGAAAGAGCATGTATTACTGTTTCAAAAGAAAAAAAAATCGCTATTTTAGGAGGCCGAGTTTTTGAGTTATTATGCTTAGAAGTTTTGTAGGTTATGTTATTATTGGTCAATGTTTTGTCCGTTGTATCATTAAACAATCTTTTATTAGTATTCTTAAATTGAAATAGCTAGGTGGCAGAATGATAATTACGCCAGGTAGTTAAGATTATTAATGATTTAACAGGTTAAGCAACCTGGGATATGGGTCCAACGAGGATTGATGACCACCTAATCTCTTGAACTCCTTTCTTTGCGCGTAGTGAAAGAGAGATAGATAGAGAAGGCTGTTGAGTGGAGATTATGAGATATCAGTGATCAAATATCCTTTAAACTAATATATGTAGGTATATTACGGGATTCTTTGTGATGGTAGACGTTTTCGCCAAGTGGCAGTTTTTGGCAAAAACTCTTCATTCCTACAATAAATAGTAATGTATAATTTGAAGGCAAGGCTTTACCAATCTTCTTCATTTTGGCGCATTCCTGGATGCATACTTAGCTTTTATACAGAACGACTGCCGTCTGATCTCCGTAACCTAAAGGGTAGACCAGAACCACCAGGTGATTCAGGCCAGTAGTGTCCTAGCCAAACTGGCTAGGACACTATAGGCCTGAATCACCTGGTTGTTCTGGTTTCCAGTTTGGAAACAACAACGTATACTACCCGCGGGATCGAACCCACGACCTCCAGGCACAAGGCAAATGCTTATTCTACCACAAAGGCAGTTGGTCTAGCTAGGCTTTACAAATACAGCAATTTAAAACTTAAAACAATTCATTTAAAATGGGGCAGCACTTGGGCCTCTTAATGCGTATGAATAAGGTAAGGAAAATAGTTAAAAAAAAAAAACAAGATTTGATTTTACAATATTTTTTAATCTTAATCTTCCTCCATAACTATAACATCATCTAAAAAAGCAGCAGGCGCAGATATATTTTGTTGATGTCTGGCCCATCCTAAATACCAAACAATGGTCATTACATGAGCGCAACATCCCAGGGTACGCCGACCTACGACATCCGATCATCCATTTCTAGTGGATTTTCAAAATCTAAGGATACATTAAAAGAATTTACAAATGAAAAAACATGTGCTATTTGATCCGTACTAAAAGACGAAATTGAGTTTTCCGCTTCATAAAGGGTTTCCCACAAATTACTGTGTAAATGGTCATCACATACACGTGCTAAATGAGGTATGTAGAATTTGTAATCCTTAACCAATATTGCCCGAAACTGATCAGATATGCTTCTTAGTGTTGTACAAGGGCAATTGAGAAAAACACACCGTTTGTTGCTGTTTGCAGCTCTTTTGTAACCAGTTATTACTATATTTTTTGTGATGGGTTCATCTTCCACATTGTGAGGTCCTGCTTCATTTACTTCTAAAGACTCTTCTTGATCTATGATATCTGATGCAGGTTGTTGGATCCTTTCACTTTCAGCTCGGTGCATTCTCCGTACTTCTCTCTGAGTTCGCAACCAACATGCATGGCCCACCCTATCTGAAGTCTTTACCTGAAAATGTTTTATTTTTATTACAATTATTTATTATTATTAATAATTTATTACAATCAAAATAAATATTTTCACGATTAATGTTCACTCATTCATTACACAGTTCACAATTATACACACAGACATATATATATTACTTATATATATATATACAGAATCAATCAGAAAAAGATCATTTTCCATCAAGACCTGACTGATTGAACCCGAGACCTACATTGAGGTTGTCTGAATGGCTATAGAAATAAATAAATAAATATTTTGTTGGTCCTGCAACAGACTGAGGTCGTTTGCTTGGCTGTCTGAATAGGCTATAAAAATAAATAAATATTCTGTTGCAGGATCAACAAAATATTTATTTATTTCCATAGCTATTCAGACAGGTAATGCACTCTCACTAATAGTTAGTAGATGTCAAACTACGACAGATTCTTATACACAATGGGACGAAAACTGTGCAGTAACTGCAATCAATTTACCTGCCGTGGTGCTACCCTGTTCTTGATGATATCAATCATGGACTGCTGCAGTTCAGTAGGATTGTCTCTTAGTATTTTGTTGCTTTGCCTTCGTGCAATTGAGCTACCACAGATGAGACAAACAAGAATGTGACCTCTCTGACTTGGTCCAGCTTGTTCTCCATCATTAGTAGAAATGTCTTGTTGTAAATTGATATTCACTGCGGCCATCAAAATATCTCTGCATGCTTCACAAATATAATCAGTCTCATTCATCTGAAAGAGAAAATCTCCAATTAAATAACTAGATATTTGAATAAGACAACCAGATCTAAATACTTTTTATACACATATTAAAAAATAACAAGATTATTAAATACATACACTGATAAACAATTTATGTTCACTGACAAGAATGAGCAATTGTGGTTTTTATTATTATAAGTTAATGTTATGCCTTATTTTTTTACTGTACAAGTTTCTTCTGTATAGTAGAAAAATAAAATCTCTGGGACATTAATTGATTTTCAAACCCGATAAACTGGACTTTTTTTTATATGCAGCAAATATAAAGATGATAGCACTGAGTAACTACGATATAATGTCCACTTCATTTTCAAATAGTTTCACAGATTCCATTTTCTACTTTACATATTACTGACAAATATTACTCAAGGGCTTTATTTTAATGTTCATTTTCAACAGGCAACAAGCCCATAGGACATACAACATTATAAATCTACCTATGATACCATGAACTATTTTACAAAAATATAATAAATGCCGTCGGTCAGCATGTCTTATTTTTGTATGTAAAACACCTCATCATTTTTTATGCGTATTGCCGTGGTACAAAGTGTGGTTGAATTACACATACCAGGCAAAAACTGTCGCGAAACACTTTAGCGCCTGCAATCAAAAATGCTAATGTAAAATAAAAGTAAAAAATAGGTACTTACTTCTTTTGGGTAGATCCAACTTGCGAGCAAGGCGGTGACTCGGAGATTCAAGTCTATGCCCGAATAACGGCGTAATGTATTAATGCATATATTACATTTAACACACAAAATGCGTGTATTCATACAGGCTCTGCCGTGGCCACGACCTCGACCACTCATTTTGGCTTTAAAACCGGGTAAACAAACAAGAAACAGGGCAGAATTGGAATCCTTAAGCACGCACAGGTCACAGAGAGGCAATATCACAGTCCGAGTCGTATAATTACAAGCGAAAACAAAAGTCCTTAGGCAATCCGGGTCAAAAACAATAAAGAAAACAGGAAAGCAGCGAAAACACACACTAGCGCAGGCGCAAGTGAGCTATGATTTTTTTTGGTTGAAAACCGTTCAAAACAAAACGAAACGTCACATTATTTTTTTTTACAGCTCTGGATGGAAGTGTTTTTAGCCAGCACCCATCCAATTTATCTGTTAAAAAGAGTTTTTGACTCAGTACGTGATTCATTAATCAGCATGAAATGTACTAGGCATAATCGTAAACAATTTAAATCTAAAATCTACATAAAATATTAGAGATTTTACATTGCAAACAAAAATTATTTAGTCTGGCAACCTTTTATAATAAAAAATGGCCACTCCGGAAAAGCAATTTACATAATATCTATTTTTAATTATTTACTTTATAACCCGGCTTTAACTAAATATGAAAAAGTTATCGAAAATCATATTAAAATATTTTATATTTTTTGGTTATTACGAGTTTTTAAGACGCTCTTAAAACCTTGAACTAAAAATCTGCCATACCTCTTTGTACTGGACTCCTTTGCAGGCTTCTTATAACTACTGAAAAAAGGCAATCGTGAAACTGACCGACGGTAGTGAAAACTGAAATCATTATTATGTTAACAAACAAAAACAAAGATCAAGTTATAGCGGTAATGCATTCTATACCATTGCATCCCTACTATATTATTATTATTTATTAATATTATAAATGCGATAGTAACTCTTTCTGTCTGTCTGTTACGCTTTCACGTCTAAACCACTGAACTGTTTTTTTTTGGAATTTGGTACAAAGATAGTGTTGACCTTCAAAAACAACGGGATAGTTTTGATTCCGGACTTTTGAAGAGTTCTCTTGGAAACTATATAACTGAAATTCACGCGGGCGGAAAGCTAGTACACTATACATTATCTGTATACCTATATAGGTATAAACTACTATATAGGTGTATACTACTACTATGTTACTATATAGGTATACAGTTTATGTATAGTGTACTAGCTAGCGCGATATACATATGTATATCTCGCTGTAGCGATCACAGTCTCAGGTCAGTCATGCTCACGTGATTTCAATGCTGTTCCCCACCCAAAAAAGTGCAAAACGCGTAACTCGCCTCAATGTAGTATCGGTATAATATGGACTGATGATTTGATAACAGTGTCTTTCAAGTATGATAAAAGCGGCTTTGAGAAAAGCCTTTTTCGACGTGCATCTCCATACCACACATGCATGCTTGTTAGTAAGTACTAAGTTAAGTACCTATTGTTAGGGAATAAGAGTCAAGAAAAAATAAAATAAAAAATTACAAAAATAATAAAGTGTTAAAAACCGAACCACACAAACACCGATCCAAAACCAACAAAAATATTAAGCAAAAGTAGTGGCGTGGTTTCTTTGTCTCTTTCTAATAGAGGAGAGGAGAGAACTGCAAGCCGCTTGGCATTAGCCTATATTTATCAAGTTTTACCGACGGTTAGCGAGCATTAGAAAGAGATGGTCTGACACGCTCTGTCTCTTTTCACCTCAAAGTAAAACGTTGACCGAGGTAATTCGTCGAGTTGCCTTCAATGTAATGTACGAAAAATTGAAGCGCTGATTAATTTACGACTATAAAATGAAATGTGATACTTAGGGTATTGCTAAAAATTACGATTGCTATTGTAAATCGCGCCGGCATTTGATTAATAATACTTTGTTAATGAAATAGAATGTAAATACTTTTGTATGAATATGGAACTGATTTTTAAAAGGTAACCCGGTGGGAATCGGCTTGTATGGACTCTTCGCCACTGATGACACATATAATTTCAGTAGAAAGACGTAAATTTTTGGAAATTGGTATACCACCAAGCCGCATGAGGCAAGCGTGGTGATTACGCTGAATCCTTCTCTGTATGAGCGGAGACCTGTGCCCAGCAGTGGGATGATAAAAGGTTGATGATGATGTTGATACCACCAAGCACCATCACTACAACCAGCAAGGCAATTACGGAACACACTATTACTATTGGGTTTCACTCTGACAGTTCAGCAACATTCATTGCGTTATTTGCATCATTGGACAGACACTGTTTTAGAACATTTTGAGCAATGGATAATCTGAATGACGGACTAATTATTCTATTTTAGTCAAATAGGTACCCTATTATACAAGACTATAATAGGGTAAACAAACTATTGTTCCCGTATCCACGACTTTTATTTACCAAATTACCTCCACACCCTTACCAAAGACAATTTAATTAATGTACAGACGATAGCAGATCAAGCTCTATTATCTGTCAAATATCTTTATTAGATTTTCAACTTTAACGCTTAAGATTGAAGGCTCAAGGTTGATTGGGAATATTTGACAGTTTGGATTAGCTTGACCTGCTGTCGTCCATTCATAATAATGAAGTATAGGTGTAAACACAGGTTTTATAACAGACAGATAAAAATAAACGCCCGTGGGCCAGGATACCGTCGTAAACTTATAACAGAAACATCAAGATACAATCAGTCATTTTCAGATCAAAAACCAGTTTAAACTAGTTCATAGCTTAGTTAAATCCAGTTTTTCTGCACACTTAATTGCAATTTAGAGCGTAAGTGAATTGATTGTTTTGCATTTTACATTTTGACGCCCGGATTACGTAATCGTTTATTGAGGTGATTTGTGAGAGAAATTGACAGCCATTCAAAATTACAAAATATTATGTATGGTACTTAAGAATAATTTGCAAAAACTTGAGACTGCTATCACTTATTGTGGTTTTTAGTTATGACGGTACAGAAAGACTCGTCTTTTCTAAGTTACTTTCATAATATACCTACACCACGATTCAAGTGAAATATATATATATATATATATATATATATATATATATATATATATATATATATATATTTAATAATTATAAAATAGCGCTTGACCGCAATCCCGCCTGATGGTAAGCAGTGATGCGATCGTTGATGGTAAAGCGCGCTAGTTTATTAAGAGCCTATTCACTTAGAAAAACTGAGCGAATAGGAAGGAAGACGGCAGTTGAGCGAGGTGATGCAATGTTCGCAACACAACTGCTCAGACCCGTCCTCCGTACGGCTTCACCAAACATCATGCCGGAACACGACAAATCGCTTGGCGGCAAGGCTTTGTCTGATTTTTGTAAGCTGGAAAAAAGTTCCCGTATTGTGGTGAATTCATGTCCAAGTTTGCGTGTCGATGTATGATGTATTACATTTAGTTACTTAAGCTTTATAAGCTTTATTCCATTGCTTCCTATGTTCTGTAAAATCTGTCTGCTCAACAACGTAAGTAACACAATGATTGCTGTTAAACTGTCAAAGCGAAACTCATCGCTACTAATAATGTTTTACGCAATTACCCAGCAGATTCTGGGGTAAACCGGGTGCATTTAAACATCATTGCAAAGCCCTTTGCGAATAGGATACATACAGTAACATTCGCATATATTAGATTTTTGGAGATAGAGCAGCATACTCTTTATTATGTACACCATATAGATTACCAAAACATAAATAAGTATAAAGATTTTACAAAGGGTGACACAATGGGCGGTCTTATCGCTAAGAGCGATCTTTTACAGACAACCTTTATATAGAGATCCCAACCTTTTTATTAGAGATAAACATACGCATGTTCATAACAAATTTACATATTGTTTTTCAATCATATATTCTAGTCTAGCACTAGCAAATGGCGGAATTTTGAGGTTATGGGAAAGAGTGGACTTTGTTTTGAATTGAAACAATACAGGCTAATTCTAGCTTTCACAATAAAGTGCAGTTTAAATTACAACTTAAAATTTATATAGGTATATATAAACTTTATTGTACATCAAAAACATACATTGATTAAATACACACAAAAAATATATATACAAAGTTATTTTTTGTTCATGCGAAACCTGAATATAGTTTGTTCAGAATAAGGAACTGAATCGATTACAATACTTTTTTTTTTTAATATTTATAAACTAGCGTTTGACCACAATCCCGCCTGATGGTAAGCAGTGATGCGGTCGTTGATGGTAAAGCGCGCTAGTTTATTAAGAACCTATTCACTCAGATTGAGCGAATAGGAAGGAAGACGGCAGTTGAGCGAGGTGATGCAATGTTGAAGCCAACAACACGACCAACGATGCTGCGCCAAAGGGAGATTGATCTGAAGACCGTCCACGACCAAACTCCCAACACAACAACATTTGGCGCATCGTACCCGGCACACATCGCAACAGAACTGCTCAGACTCGTCCTCCGTACGGCTTCGCCAGACATCATGCTGGACCACGACAAATTGCTTGGCGGCAAGGTTTTGTCTGGTGGGTGGTAACTTCTGCCGGTGGCCGGTGTTATGGCCTACCACCATCATCATATTATATTTTTTCTCAAATAGATTTAGAAATTATTGCAGTATGGTTAGGTTACTGAGCGCGCCAACGCAGCTTACGCGTGCGCATGCCCGCGCTCAGCTGACGCCACAGGTCAATGCACCCGGCTCTCCCGTACAAACGGAGCGTGGACCATATTTTTGTTGGGACAACCAATTTGGTAACAAGCTCATAACTTTGTGGTTTTTCATGATATCTTTTTGAAATTTTCTGCATAGATTCTTTCCTTAAAAATACTGGACTGTTATTGGTACAAATACAACATATCCATAATTATACATACATACATAGAAAATAGCCCTCTAGTGCTTGGGGTTTCACTGCGTGATCAAATCAGAAATGAGGAGCCGCAGAAGAATGAGAGTAACCGACTTAGCCCGAAGAATTACAACACTTAAGTGGCAGTGTGCTGGACACATTACCGATGCCCGATGGGGCCGACGGGTTCTCTAGTGGCGACCCGCAGCGGAAGACGCAACGTGGGTAGGCCCCCGACAAGGATGGAAGCGGGAGGTGCTGAACCGGTCTTCGTGGAGGTCCTTGGGGGAGGCCTACGTCCAGCAGTGGACGTCTTTCGGCTGAAATGAAGATGATGATACTGAACGATGGTAATCAAGCTAATAAGGCAAAAATTGTTTGTTGTACAAGATCATACCGTGAGGCTTAGTATTATCCACGGAATAGAGAAGTGTGATATTATCCATACAGGTTGTGGATATGCAGTCGCTTCATTTAAAATACTAGCAATCGGTTAGACTGGAATCTGACCCCAATATAGTTCGGAAAATTCAAGGCAGCTAATGATGATGATTTGTTGAACTTGAAACATGCAAAATCTGAACTCTTGAGCACAGGCGAAGAGTAGCCAGCCTGTAGGTGTTCTATATTTCCCATCTCCGTTCCACCCTTACGTTGTTGACACGACCCGGACGAAGCGTATCGCCTCGTCTTTTATACAGATTTTATACATTGAGGGATTGGACCACAGCCAGCGGCGGTGTTTCCGTCTAACTACAATATCGTCTTCAAGGCTGAGTGAATGGGCCCTTGATATACTAGCGCGCTTTACCATCAACAATTGCATCACTGTTTACCGTCAGGCGGGATTGCGATCAAGCTCTATTTTATAACTATATAAAAAAAATTAATCGTACATTTTGCTCAAAAAGTGGGCTAATTAAAAATACTACTCGGATGCCTTCTAGGAACCGCTATAAATCCTTTTTTAATAGGTTCTCTAGAGCAGAATTTCAAGTTTTAATATTCTCGTCAATATTGGAAGACCTGAAATGGTTTTTGAATAAAATAAGCTTCTCAAGAATACTTCAAGTAAAACTTGAAAGGGAGCCGATACCGGGAAATATAATCGTTTTATAACTAAGAGCTTTAGAGTTTATTTATAGGTATCGTTAACTATTCAATAAATCTGCGTATTCGATTGGCTTCCAGTCTAACCAGCTTACCAGTAATTGGAGACACAGTTGGTGCAGTCGGCTGCTGCGCTGCCTGTCACGGGTTCCATTCCCGCACGGAACAAATATTTGTATGGCCTACAGGTAGTTGTTCCGGCAGGGTAATTACGTAACACATCGGTAGTAATGGGTTTAATTTTGACAGTTCAACAAAATTTATTGCGTTATTTTTTTCGTTGTTCTGCAGACACTTTTACGAAAATCTGGAGCAATGGATAAGCATTATGTAGGGCTTGCAGAACCGCATCCGGTTCTTAATTTTTTATTCTTGGGACAAAAACAGGGTCGGAACCGGGATTCCCGGTTCTTCCCGGTTCTCATTAATATTTTTATAAAAGTAAAAATCGGCGGAAAATTATTAAAAGGAAAGCTCGGATGAAATGAAGGAAATTATCACTTATTTATTATTATAATGAAATCACAGTCAAACTTGGAACAAACTATTCAAGATGTTGCTATTGCTAGCTAGGTAATTATTATTTGAGAGCATAACGTAAATAAATGGGTGGCGGTCAGCGGGAAAGGTGAGGTAAGGGGAGAGAGGGGTGAACTGCATCTCGCAGCGGTTTGGAACGTTGTATTTTTATGAATAGGGACTTTATAGAGTAATTGTTTGTTTTATTTAACAAAATCGTGTCAAATTTTCTTAATTTGGAAGATCCGAGAGAACCGGGACGCTTGTCTTGAGAACCGGTTCTTTTGAGACACCCGGATTTCCCGGGAATTTTCGGAACCGAGATTCTCGGTCGCAAGCCTTAGCAATATGTTTCTAAATGATTCCAACTGATGGTAATACTGTGTTACGCAATTAGGGTGCGGATCTGGCTGTTTGTGCTTGTCAGTTTAAATGTTTGTAAACGCACCCACGGTACAGGAGGAATTCCTAGTGTGGGCAACGTCTTTTTTTTTACAGGACAGTGCGAGTGTTCAGCTGACCTTCAGAAGCCACTTACCGGGTGGGTTATAGAATACTCCTTGGAAAGATTGCTTGTCAGATTTTGGCTTCTTACTGTCTATAAAGCCGGCGCCAGACAGAGACAAATAATTGTACAAATAGTTGTACAAATATTTGCGCGTGTGTAGCAAGCTACGCAAACATTTGAAAACATAAAACTTTGAACGCTTTGATGTGCGCTCAAAACCGACAAGGAATGGCAAAGTAAAAATGTTTTAACAAAGCTTTGAACAAATACTCAAACACCCGTGATACACATGTGTCTAAACAAGTGTTCAAATAAGTGATCAAATAAATGATCTATGTCTGGCGCAGGCTGACTTAAAGACTGTCAAAGGAATACTAATGATCGTTAGGACGAACAACTTAACGTACTCTCCGAGGCACGGAAAGTTATCTACAACGTAATTTTTTCTTCATAAGAAACTTAATGTAGTTTGTTCAGAATAAGCAACTCAATCTATTCCAATAATTTTTAAACTATGTAACATTTTTTCCCAAATAACTTTAGAAATAGTTGCATTGTGGTTACCGAGCGCGCAACACAGCTGACGGTAGGTCATAGACGCACAGTGAGACAGGGTCCAGGGACCTCCCCGCGCCGCGCAGCTATAGGCGCGGGCGGGCGAGAGATGCGTTGACCATACTTTTGTTGGGACAACAAAGTAAGATAACAAGCTCATAACTTTGCGATTTTTCATGATATCCTTTTAAAATTTTGTACATAGATTCTTTACTTAAAATAAAGGAGACGTGGTTCGGATTTCACATAAACAAAAAATTTCGTTGTAATTTCTTTTTCTTTTTTTTTTATTTTATTTTGCAAATAAGGGTATACAAGTCATGGTGGTACATAATATCTATATGAACAACCATATTTCGCCAATTATTGTGCATGCAAAATTAAAAAGTTCACAATTTAAAAAAAATATATTTACATCAAATAATCTAGTTCATCGTCTACTTAATAATTTATTTTAATCAATAAATACAATAATTCTATTTCAATGTTATCAGTCAATAATATAATTAATGTCACACTTTCTAATAATAATAAGTACAGTAAAATAGTCAACCAAAATCTTTCTCCAACAAAAAGTCTGCAACTCTATAACAAATTATATACAGTATGTTACGAAAACCCTGTCCGACCCACAAGGATAATAAGGGTTAGGTAAACAAATGACCAAATAAAATATAAAATTTTGCATAATCATCATAGTAACAATACTAATGAATTTTGAAATAATCTTTTTTACCAGCGAATTTACTGTAACTTCCCCAAAATTCGGGAAATTTAAAAAAGTGTAAACACCATTTTAGACCTTATAATTGTCGGCTTTCTTTTGATTATTTTTTTAGGTTCTTTAGCGGCGTCAGTGTGTCTAGCCGCCGACGGCGGCAAAGGAATAATTAGAGCTGTACTAGTTTATGCGTAATAACGTTTTGTTTTTGTCGATATTATTCGAAACTGTACCTGGCCGAATGATTTGTTGTAAAAACACAGATTACCTAATGGTAAAAGTACTTTTTTTGATTATCGATTAATTACTCATAACAATATTGTAACACAAGTACCTATTATTAGTAAATAGGAACTAGAAAGGTCTTATGAAATACGATTTTAGGAGAATATTATAAACAATGTAAAGCATTTAAGTTCACCTGATTTAAGTTATGTGAAAGTTCTAAAATCTAAAGAATGCCATGCGATGTTGAATCGATGCGTGAAATTCTGAAATACAAAATTGATACCAAAAATCGATACGAGAAATATTTTGAGTACTTTCACACCTCTAGTCAAAGGGCACCGCCGTGCAGTTAGAGTACCTATTTTTATGAAATAAAAATCATTTTTATTTTAAATTTATTAGTTTCGCGTAGACATCGCGTCCGTGTAGACGTATCGTTTATTGTGTGATCATATAGTTTTCTAACGTAATGTAACCTGCTGATGGAAGGTACCTAGTGAAACTGCAATTGTGTTGTGTTGTGATCAGGTGTTGAACGATTCGGATGTGACTACTTCTTGGTCAATGTGGTTCCAGCATGACGGTGCCCCACCATATTTATGCCGACCTGTACGTGAGTACCTCCACTATCAGTTCGGCGAGCAGTGGATTGGTAGGAGTGGACTAACGTTGTGAAACACCGTGCTAATCTCGTGGGACGGTGCCAGCCGGTATCGTTCTTAGTGAACGAAATATGGAACAACATCTCCGCCACAGCCATTGTGCTCATCGAATGAAATTCGAAGATACATTCGGAGGGTCAGACGACCTGCCTACTTAAAAAAAAGTTCTTTTCACGAGCTGCCTAAGTAGGTATCATTGTTTCTTTCTAGAGTCGATAAACGTGGTTAGACTACCAATACCTACATGCATGAGGTCAACTGAGGTCATGACCTGTGCCTGTGTTGCCATGAAATTACCTATTTATTTTATTTAAGTTATTTATTTTTAAGGGGGTATTTTTTTTTTTAGTTTAGCCAGGTTATGTACGCATTAGTAGAATCAGCTAACGATACCTAACAACACCTTCACGGGTCGGACAGGGTTTTTGTAACATACTGTATAATGGATGTTCACCCATCCATGGCCAGTGTAGCTTGAACTTCAATTGATCCGTGCGGCTGCTACTCTTTAGCCACGAACTTATATTATCGATAACCATAATACCTCTATCGATGTTACGAAACAGCTATAACATTCTGTATCCGATTGATGTCGTTTGCGAAACTTTAGGTTATGGATGTTATAAATATTTATGACAGTTTGGACTCTGAGTTAATGTGCTCTAATATGTCGCCGGTTTATGTTCTATATATATAAACATTATGGGTTGAAACTAGGTAAATTATATACCTTTATTTAGTTACTAACGATAATGGTCATGCTAGTTTTTATATGGCCGGCTTTATTGGCTAAGTTACCATCATCGAGCGACCCGTCGTACGGCAAGTATCCACCCTTCATTATTGACACCACTACGATTCGGACGAACCGTTTCGCTTCGTCTTTTATAGCGCGTCGCGCATGGAGAGACTGGAACGATTTGCCAGCGACGATCTGATAACAATATAAGTGTCTTCAAGGCTAGAGTGAATAGGTTTTTAATAAACTAGTGTGTTTTACCATCAACGATTGCAGCACTGCTTATCATCAGGATTGCGGCCAAGCACTAGATTATAATTATACAGGGTGTATCTGACATCGTAACGCAAACTTCGCGAAAAGTTTAGACCGCATGCCACTAATAAAATTATGATAGTCATTTATGTCGTTAATAAACGGTTACAGAATTCACAGTGTTTAAAAAAATGTGTCGGCTCGACCTTTGAACGTTGCAAGCGTGCCGCCGTGCGGGTTTGTAGGTATGACGTTGATCCCTGATGTGAACTCTATTAAATCAGCTGATAAGATAGTTTTTCGAGTTTTGTTTTCATTGAGCTTTTTTGTGCAATTAGCGAATTAATTTATTTTAAATGAATTAAAAACATTTTTTTTTTTGAAATCATGAAAATACCGACGAAAAATTCTACCACTGGGGGGTTCAGAATCATGTACTGGATCCATGGTACTCGTTTGTGCGTCGATGTCAGATATACCCTTTATATTTATACAGATGTTAAGAAAACCCTGTCCGACCCGTGAAGGTGTTGTTAGGTATCGATAACTGATTCTACTAATGGATACGAAACCGGGCTAAACTTAAAAAAAATCCCCCTATAAAAATAAATATTATTTCGCAAAAAGAGGTAACTTAATAAATGTGCGTTAACACCCTTCCGCGGGCGGCGGGCGGCAGGGCACGCGGCACGTGGTCGCATCGCTATTCGCTCATAATAATAGCGGTGTAGTCACTTTTTTAAAAATTACCTAATTTCGGGGAAGTTGGAATTAATTCGCGGGAAATAAAGATTATTTCAAAATTCATTTGTATTGGTACTATGATGATTACGTAAAATTTTATATTATATTTGGTCATGTGTTTATCCTTATGGGTCGGACAGGGTTTTCTTAACATACTGTATACCAAAAGTGCTTGTTGTTTTATTTGCTGAGTTTCATTTGAGATTTATGTAGAGAAGAATTTGCTGATTGAGTTCATCAACGTTTATTTTTTTCGACCCGTTTTCCCGACCCTCCCATCTCATCGAATCACTACCCTCACTATTCCTTCGCTTTCACTTAACTTTCTTTCTAACAGTTTTTTTTTTATGTTTGCTCAACTATTACGGATCCCAGCACTATGTTAAATAGCTATAAGGCTAATTCTAGGAATCAATAATTCGGCTACCAAATAAAAAAAAAAAAATACGACTTGTAGTTTCATCGATGAACGCGTTACATCGTTGTTATTAGTACATATTTAGATATTCTTAGTTTTTTTTTTTATATATAAATTATAAACTAGCGCTTGACCGCAATCCCGCTTGATGGTAAGCAGTGATGCGATCGTTGATGGTAAAGCGCGCTAGTTCATTAAGAGAGTATTCACTGTAGCCTTGAAGACACTCAAATTATAGTGTGACGGAAACACCGCCGCCGGGAAATTGTTCCAGTCCCTCGATGTACGCGATATAAAAGAAGAAGCGAAACGCTTCGTCCGGATCATAGTGGTGTCAACAACATAAGGGTGGAAACTCGCCGTACCTACGACGAGTCGTCCGATGGTGGAGCGGAGATGGGGGAATTAAATCATGCAACTAGATAAAGTTATTTTCTACATAATTATGTTACCTTAGATACTGTAGATTACGGCCCACTCCCTCTCACCGAGAGGAGGCCTGTGTCCCAACAGTGGGAAAGTTATATGCTGATTATGATGATGATGAGACAGATAAAATAATCGTCATAGGTACATTGAAACAGAATGAGAGAAAACGTCATTGAAATGTATAATCTTGTAACTAAGAATTATTTGAATTTGACTCCTCATTTTTGCGCCATTATCCCAATGTATATTCTTCTATACAGGGTGTATCTGACATCGTAACGCAAACTTCGCGAAAAGGCTACACGGCATGCCACTAATAAAATTATGATAGTCATACGTTTTTAAGAACCTTCGACACTCTGCTGACCGTATGCTATTGAGTGCAATCTATATAGCATTGGGTCAATCAATTTTGGGTAATTGCGTTCCTGCGTGGGGTGGAACCTACAAAACTCTGTTTTTGAAATTGGAGAGGGCACAGAGGTCTATTCTCAAGATTATATATGTTAAGCCACGATATTATTTACCTCTGAACTATACAAGAAGGCCAAGGTCTTGACGGTGCGACAGCTGTTTATTATCCGCACGATACTCCGAAGACATTCACTACTTCCCTTAAATATGGAAAGTTTAAATAAGCGAAGTGGTGCTCTTGTTTGCCCCTCTGTGCAATGTAAAACAGCTTTCGCACAGCGACAATACAACGCATTAAGTTCCAGGCTTTACAATAAAATTAACAAAACGATCTCACTATACAAACTAAATAAGTATAATCTCAAAGATAAATTAAATAATTGGTTGATGTTGTTGAGTTATGACGAAACTGAGAAACTTATTGAAATAGCAAAATGAAAAGATTAGTGTCTGAATTTTGCAGAACTGTTATTTTTATTTTTAAATTGTAAACTATAAATAAAATCAAAAAGGCGGTGATATGTATACATATATTGACATTTAAAACGGCTGACCGCCGATTACCCAAGATACGAGCATGTCTCAGTTAGGGAGTCGTTGTCTTAAATTTATTTGCCTCCGTACATTTTACCTTACCAAAATATATGTAACTCTTTCTTGTAACGTCGATGTCAGATACACCCTTTAGGTAGTTTTCTACTAGCATCGCCCCGCAGTTTCACTATTTAATAATCTTGGTTATAAATCATCTCTGTGCTAAATTTCTCCCAAATCAGTTCAGTAATTTTCGCGAAAAAGAGTAACAAACATGCATCAATGCATTCATAGAAACTTTTCAATTTATAAAATTAGGATGAGTCATCATCCCATCGTCTCAACAGTCCACCCATCATTTTTTTAACCTTCTCCTACTTTAAAAGCAACATTCAAACCAAAAACACACACTTTGACTTAATGCCCTTAGATGGCGAAACAAAATGTTTAGTACTTAAATGAAGAAGCTCTATCTCTGTAATAAAGTCTAAAATTAATTGAATCTTGCAAGCAGAATATTTGGCCGCCGACTATAGAGTATTAAATATAAACTTTGTGTGTTACGAAGACAGCCAAATTCCTTCGACGACAATAACGTGGTCAGTTTTCGTGTATACAAATTGATGGCTGTTCATTTTACGTAGTTTGGGGCGGAGGACCAAAACTAAATACGTAGTCGTATAGACCCGAAATTCTTGCCAAATTTGACTTGACAAGTTGCCTACCCAAAGGGTCAAGTCGGGACCCTATCGTCTTTTGGGTCCCACTGTTTTTCTGTCACCAGGCTGGATCTCATCATCACCTTGATAGTAAGACCTTCGTGAAAAGGAATATAATATAATTACGTGTGTGTACGTAATTATATTATATTCCTATCAATAATGTCCAGGGATATTACATGAAAGTCGTCTTACTTATATGCGGGCGTCATTCGCGTAACTCAACCTAAACCAAAACCATTCAAACCATCTTTTTAACCGACTTCTAGATTAAACTAACATAGCTTTCTTACATATAATCATTATTTGTCGAAACATATAGACCGTATATATAAAACCACAACCAAACTAAAGAAGTGTCATTTAAAACGACCAATGTCATTCAAAACGGACCCTTATTCATGACACTTCGCTGTCCGTCTGTCACCATGCTGTATCTCATGAACCCGTAATAGCTAGACAGTTGAAATTTTGAGAGATTATGTATTTCTGTTGCCACTATACGAGTAACAACAAATACAAAAAAAATATTTAAGGTAAAATAATTTAAAAAAAAAACCTGTCAAGGGTTCCGTACCACGGAACCCTTTGATAGGTTTTTTTTTAAATTGACCTCACATTGTAACTTACTTGAGAGGATTCACAACAGTAAATTATCGTCTCTAGGTAAGACAAACTTTCTGTCATCATAATTACTAATCTCTGTTGACTTAATTCCAAGTAACAGCTGACCGTTTAAGCCACAGCGGATAAAGCGCAGATAGACAGAAAACGAGACCAGATCGACTAGAAAGTTGGACAAAACAATGGGCCGTTTAGTCCAGTACTTTCTCCCAGCCTGAAACAATGAGTTTAGTGTAAATGGAAGGCGGTACGTACCAAAGTGGTGTTACGTATACCTGCTTAGATTAAAGTAATCTTGGTACAGTCGTTAAAGGAGATGAGTACCTAACGTGACGTCGGATATAGTTGAAATTTATTAAGAAAACGATGCATTTTTACGAATAAACTTTAATTTGATGAAATCTTTGTTCGTTTTCTATCAATTAAAAAAAATGACGTGGTGGCCTAGTGGTTAAAACACCAGCCAGCAGTCAGGCAAGTACCAATGTAACTTTTCTAAAGTTATATATACATTCTAAGTATATCTTTGACACCAATGACTGAAGGTGAAAGAAAACATTTTGAGGAAACCTGGGCTTTAAGTCTGAAATCGCCAACCCGCATTGAGCAGCTCTATATGAGAGCAGACCTGTGCCCAGTAGTGGGACGATAAAAAGGTTGATAATGATGATGATGATGATGATGAAGATGATGAACTAGTACCTACTTAAACGCAATCCCGCCTGATGGCAAGCAGTGGTGCAATCGTTGATGGTAAAGCGCGCTGGTTTGTTAAGTGCCTATTCATTCTAGCCTTGAAGATATTTAAATTGTAGTCAGACAGTAAGACTGCTCCTGGCAAATTGTTTCAATCCTTCTATATACGTGGTATAAAAGACGATGCGAAACGTTCGCAGTGGTGTCAACAACGTGAGGGTGGATACTCATGTGGTCCGATGATGAAGGAATTAAATCATGTAATTCCCGTGCACACTCCAAAATGCATCCTATAGATCACCGACAGACTGGCTACTCTTCGCCTGAACCTGGAATACAGGCGTAGACTAGCCAGCCGGTCGTTGTCGACTTTGAAGATCGTTTTATTTGAAATATCCATCGATTTCTTACAATACTTCAAATATATCCAAATACCCTATTTGCTTATCTCCCTTACATCCCGACACTTTCACAGGCTTTTGAGACTGCTAAAAGGAAATAATAGAATCTTGATAAGGAAGTTTGTTGTTCCCTGAGAATAATACGGCTAACAGGCCCTGTTTGCGTAAAAGCAGTACGATTGTCTAAGCATTTAACCGCGAAAACTTAGCTGAAATAAGCGTTGAGTGAGGTGTCATTCCAATTCCAACTAGCTGCGGCAGAATCAAGGAATCAAGGACTCCCGTGGCCACGCGCGCACGTGATCAAAGAGACACCGGGATGGTTTTTGATGCAGTAGGAGTCTGACAGACGCCCTGGGGTGGGCGACGGACATCCATGAGGATTTTCCACCCCGGAACAAAAAAAAAAAGGTGTCATCTGTGAACTAATGCCAAGGGATTGACGTCATTAACAGCTAATTCTAAACTTCACCCAACTTCTTCATAGGGACATTTTTACAGAGTCTATATCTGCAAGCTGCATCCTCAACATTACAGCCCAAAGACTATCGTTGTTTCAAATAGACCTCTACCAAGCATTGCTTCTTCAACCGGTTCTATGCTTCCAATGCCTTCCAACGGAATCTTAATACTGTTTTTATACCAGAACCTTTTGACTCAACAACTATCCGTTCCACGGGCAATCTGCCCAGCCCACTGCCACCTAATGTAGGCAATTCTTCGGGCTATAAATCGTCAATATATTAGACAAAAGTGGGCTGTGGTAATCTTTTCTTTTGACCATTTCGTTGCTAGGTAATTAACTATTTACTTATTCCGAATAAATAACGTTGAATTATTTCGAAGTGTGTTTTGTTTCGAAGAATTAGCATAAGATTCATCTTCTTTTCTTTCTATCTTAACAATATGTACATAATTTAAACGTCTGAACTAATTTTATAAATCTTTGTCTTTGGGGCCTTTTCCTTACATATCCTATTGACAGCAATATGGGCATTTTTTAAAAATGATTATAAACTAGTGCTTGATCGTAGTTACGCCTGATGTAAGCAGTGATGCCAACGTTGAATGAAACACGCGATAGTTTATAAAGCCTATTCACTCATTAAACTTGAGCGAGATGATGCAATGTTAAACCCAACAACACGACCAACGACATTGCGCCAGAGGGAGGTTGATCTGGAGTCCATTCACGACCACACTCCTGACACAACATCGGGAGTCGGCGTCGTCAGCGTCAGATACTTGTTATCTGGCTACCAAATTGTCGTATAAATTCGGATACAATTTAGTAATTGAGACATCTCACTTCCGAATACTAAGCAGCAATGAAACAAAGAAAGCCATCCCAAAAATCAAGCAATCTGTCCCCCTAACCGTATTACATAACTAGTACCAGGATAAACATCGACAAGATTTATTGACTGATTCGTCAATTCGCACGAATTTGCTCGCCCGAATAGGGTAAATCGGCACTTTTTTTTCTACAGATTACTTGCACGGATTGGCATAGTTTTAAATGAAATCAAGTTGGTATATAAAAAAGGATATTAGAGTACAGAAGTGAGAAGTTCAATATCATAAATCATATATTATTTTCTCTGCAGGGTAATTGCGTAACACACTATCAGTAACAACGGGTTTCATTTTGATAGTTCAAAGACATTCGTCGCGTTATTTACGGTGTTGAGTAGATACATTTTTTGAACATATACAGCAATGGATTCGCAATATGCTTCAAAATTGTTCCAATTGATTATAATAGCTGTTTAGGTCCATGGATGGTATGTTTACATACCCTGACCCCTCCGTGCTTCGGAAACACGTTGAATCGTTGATTCCGACCGTCAATTGTGACAGCATTCACGGGTCGTCAGAAGCCCGAATATCTCACACCAAGTCCCACCAAGGGATTTTGTATTACACCACACATTATAAATTGGTCTATTGGGGTTACATAGCCAGTTGCTCCATTTAACGTACGGGCACTTAGCTCTAGGTTAGACTGGAAGCTGACCCGAACATAATTGGAAAAGCTAAGCAGATGATATTTTAACTACATTGCATACAATTCAAAATATGCTAATTTGCGCGAGTCGCCTCTTTAGACTACTCGTAGAAATTGGCACATTTTATATGTTTAATTTATAAATTAACAATTTGGGCGGATCGACTAATAAGCTGATTTATCCACAACTTTGTCGTCCCATATTAGTCACAGCTGGGTATTTGTAATCTATGTTATTGGTTCAGTGCTCATTGAGTATTCTGCGAATGTATTCGTAAACAGGCGGACGATTAAGTTCCACTATGTGAGTAGGTTTTGTATAGCAGTTAATGTTGACTGCCGATGCCGATACTGTGAGGTCCAAACTGGCCGTGCTGTTCTGATAAACCTCACCATGCAAACGTGAAGTGACCTGCCAATCATAGCCACAGTTTCACAGTTCACTTGAAAATCAAATCACTAAAACTTTCTCGGTGACATTTTTAATAAATAGCAGTGCTTTTGTTTAAAAATTGTTTCGCTATGGTTCTTTGGTTCTTTTTTATATATAGCCCCTGTTATACCTGTGTATAATTCTATATTTTAACAATTCGTTCATGATTATTATGACATGGCATAATAATCATGAAGGAACGGAAAAATGTAACGAAACATTATATTTGTCGGAGATCGTCGATATAATTTTAATAGAAGTTGCTGATTTGATTTACGTAGTAGAGGGGCGAACGCTTGTGACGTCATTTTGTGATGGCGTCACATGGACAGAGTCGCTTTGGGAAGTGGGTTTCGTCGAACGGTGACTTTGCATCGAGACGCGGACCAAGGCACATCTCCAAACCGAAACTGTCGGTTTGCCTATTCAAATTGTTATTATGAAGATTGGAGGGTATATCTACCCGTCGTGCTTCAATTCAAAACTCACCTACGAAATGGAACCTGTACCACCACACCAAGATGCTGTCGACCCTACCGCTCTGCCGTCGCTGTCTCCGACATCAGAAGTTGGATAAAGAACTACACTGCTCACAATCTCGTTATAAATCAAGGAACAGAATAACGTGAGGCTGGAAGTGAACGTGAAGTTTCGAGGTGCGCTCAATTGCTGGCGCAGAGACCGCTCCGCGTGATAGTGCGCTGCAGGAGTGCGCTGCAGGAGTCCGCTGCAGGCCTGCACGTGCGGCTGGACGCGGCGCTGTCGCGAAAGTGCTGGCTGTTGCTTGGCGCGCGACAGTGCTGGCTGATGCTTGGCGCGCGACAGTGCTGACTGATGCTTGGCGTGCGACAGTGCTGGCTGATACTTGGTGCGCGACAGTGCTGGCTGTTGCTTGGCGCGCGACAGTGCTGGCTGATGCTTGGCGTACGACAGTGCTGGCCGATCCTTGGCGCGCGGCAGTGCTGGCTGTTGCTTGGCGAGCGAAGTGCGCTTGCGGAGCGCGCAGGGTGCGCTTGCGGAGCGTGCAAAGTGCGCTTGAGGAGCGCGCTTCTAGCTGCTTGGTGAATCTCATCAATGGCGTGTGGCGCTGCTGGAGCTGCGTGCGGCGCAGCCGGTGCTGCATGAGCTTTGCGGTATGCCCAAGGTTTCAAGACTTGAGCATCTACTCTGCAGGCTATGAGAAGATGTCAAAATACCCAAAACGTTTGTGGTAACGTAATGGGGCTTTAAGAGAGCTCCCAGATTCCTGGTGTGCAACGGTTGACAACTGCCAAGTGGCAGGTGTTTGCGAGAAATTGCCATAATCCGGTGAGTCGTACTATTTTTTATTTTGATTTCGGTGCTGAATGTTCTCTTGTCCAAGCTATCTGTAATTTCATTGGTATACGTACACACGCGATAGTACGTATACAGGGTATGGGTAGTACCAGCGTTGTGTACTGAACCATTTCTTTGCGACAGGATAATAAGATTTTTTTTTTGCAAATATTATTTCTAGTACTACCCGATTATTGTTTGTTATAATGGGCTGAGAAATGTTAAATCAGGGTTTTAAAATTATGATGTCTGGTTTGTCATTATTTCAAAACTAAAGTTCACTGTGGCCTATAGTTACGAGCTCACTTGAGTTTCTGATAGTATGTGCGGCTAGACTATTAAATCTTCTCAAGAGAACAAGCGGTAACGAACATAGAAATGAGTGCTATTTACGAAAAATCTAAATTTGATAGAAGTGTGCTAAAGTAATGAAATTTAATATTGGTGAGTTGTTTGATGGCGAAAATGGCGATCGTTACCTATTGAAATCGTTGATTGGAAACAGAACTTATAAGTACCCCACGATCGCATAGGTACGAAAGATTTTTCCAAGTAATGTCTGCTGAGTTAGATTTTCAAAATGTAGAAGATGGTGAGGACGGTGCCTCCGCCAGTAAATAGAACACGTATCATGGCTATGTGGTCGCGCTGCACGCACTAGTCTGTAGTCGTAACTGCAACCCAGTGAGGGCTTGTTCAGAGCGCGATGGGCAACTAGTGGTGTGGCGGGGACACTAGTAGGTATGGTCGCACTGCATGCACTAGTCTGTAGTCGTAACTGCAACTCAGTGAGGAGTTGTTCAGGGGGCGATGGGCAGCTAGTGGTGTGGCGGGGACCTAGTTAGATATGGTCGCACTGCATGCACTAGTCTGCTGTCGTGACTGAAACTCAGTGAGGAGTTGGTCAGGGCACGATGGGCAGATGGTGGTGTGGTGGGGACCAGGGTCTCTGAGGACACTATTAGTTGTACGGTCATGTGTTGACCTGGGAGTCGTGGACTCTAGAGTTGGTCGTATCACAAGAGGTGATGACGATATGGGTGTCAACTATGAGTTGTCACTAGCTACTGTGGTAGCGGACCATGGTGTGTTTTCTTTTTGACAATTATGATTATGATTTTGATTTGATAATTATGAGGCTTGGAGGAACCGTTTGTGTTTTCTTTTTGAAATTTGATAATTATGAGGCTTGAAGGAACCTTTTGTGTTTTCTTTTTGAAATTTGATAATTATGAGGTTTGAAGGAAGCTTTTGCGTTTAAGTTGTTAAAATGATTAAGTTGGTTTGGTTTTCTAATAGTCATAGTAATTAAACGGGACGTGTGACTGTCAGGTTGGCCGAGTCGGTTTTCTGTGCCTTTTTTTTTAATTTGTTACAGACAGGCACGAGGACGTGCAACGGGAAATATCGAAGTTTGGCCGGAATCGGCGGTTGGCCTGGTGAACCGGATCCTGGACTCCGGGGCTGAGGGAGCTTCGGATGCGGCTTGGATTGGCGCTGGGATGATGATGATGATGATGCACGAGGACGTGCAAATCGTCAGGCTGGCCGTGTCGGAGATCGTCGATATAATTTTAATAGAAGTTGCTGATTTGATTTACGTAGTAGAGGGGCGAACGCTTGTGACGTCATTTTGTGATGGCGTCACATGGACAGAGTCGCTTTGGGAAGTGGGTTTCGTCGAACGGTGACTTTGCATCGAGACGCGGACCAAGGCACATCTCCAAACCGAAACTGTCGGTTTGCCTATTCAAATTGTTATTATGAAGATTGGAGGGTATATCTACACGTTGTGTTTCAATTAAAAACTCACCTACGAAATGGAACTTGTACCACCACACCAAGAGGCTGTCGACCCTACCGCTCTGCCGTCGCTGTCCCCGACATATTCATTATATTTATTGTTATTTTTGCCACTGTCAAGCAATGATAGCTATTGTAATATGAGTGATAGTTTGTGCCAAGAGGCGAAGCTGAGTGGCACAATAGATCCCCAATAGATCAGTACGAGTATTACAATAGCTGTTTGCGACAGTAGCATACAAAACTTTTTCTACGACCTTGAAATAATTGGTAACACTTTTCATATTTGTTCCTTGATTTATGTGGTAGCAATTCTTTTATGGTCTCGATATTGCCCATTTTATTTATAAATGCATTTAAAAGTTAACAATGGCGCGAAAACAGCGGGGCGCACGCAATGTTGTTACTTCTTGTTATTTATAATCCCACAAATGAAAGGCAAAGGCAATTCTATACAGCCTAATAACATGCGTTGTCTTGTGACGCAAATACGCGCGCTTTTTGGCATAATCATATGTTGATGTTTTGTAGCCATAGACATAAAAAAATTAAAAAGTTTCATTTTAGTACTTGGCAGAAATGAGTACTATTGAGATATGACTTATGGTTATGTATTACGCAAATTACCAAATGGTCATAGAAAAATAAATATACCATTATTTGTGGATTAATAGTAATAAGAGGAAAAATCCCAAACTATTCACCAATAAACTGCGTACACACAGGACCAGAGACGTCTGGACCAAAGGACCATAAATCAAAACTTTGCCGTTTTGACATAAAGGCGTGTGCGTCATTTGATTAATAGCTATATGTTTTATCCCAAAAAATTGCCATGTCTCTGTGACGGATTTGCAAAAATATCAATTGATCAATGTATTAGGGGTCGGCTGTCACTGCAATGTGTTTCGAAAGTTGCCAAAGTACAGTTTGGTATTGGCATCGAAGCACAAGAAGTAAAACCTGTTACCATAGAGTACATGATTGATTGATTTTTAATTGGTTCATGATTCATGATACGGTGGTTATCAATAAAAAATGTTTTTTTCATAGAGAAAAAAGGTCAAATCGAATAGTATTTTATTTTAACTCTGGTAGTAGTAGTGTTTAGAATATTGTGTTGAATTAATTGCTACTTAAACCGAAAGTATTTTTTTCAATTTAACTATGTATTTAGGTATAGACACTTTAGAACTTAAAAAATTTGAATTATACTAATTCATTTAAATGCAAATTTTTATTGTGTTCCATATTATACAGAAACAGAAAGAAACTCAAAAAATTTAAACTGCCGATTCCAAAACGTAGACCTCTATGAAGAAAAACAGGAAAAAACTTAAAGGACACTCATTTGAATCGATATTTTATTACAAAATCCTGGGTGCCATATACAGAGTGGTGCTGACAATACGACAATAAATTAAAACATATTCTCAGTCTACCCATAAAAAATCATATAAATATGTCCATTAGTATGGCCACAGCAAATTATTTTTCATTTTTCACATTTTCCACATGATAACTTTTTTCAAACCCAAATTAGTGTCTCTAGTGCCAGTACTAAAGGTCGGAGTGATAACTAGTTTTATCTGAAAATCAAATATATCATTGGTATATTCTAGTTTTGTCTACGTATTTAGTAAAAGCTAGTTTTAACTAGGAAAAACGAGTTCTAACGAAAAGCGGGTTATAACTGTAACATATCTAACGAGAATCATAAAGTCTTTCAAACTATAATATAACACATTGTTCCCACGAAGTTAAAATCATTTCTGAGATATGTTTCCGTTGAATATTAAAAAAGACAAATATTATGAAATATGCTCCCACGCAGTAAACTTGTAAATATAAAAGTTTTGCAATAAATATGCGTAGGTGTATTCATAGTGAGGGATTTTACAATGGGACGGGGCAATCTGTTGAAATTTGGGATTCTTGTTTTCTTCAGAGTATACAGGTTGTATCTGACATCGTAACGCAAACTTAAAAAAAGTGTCGGCTTGGCCTTTGAACGTTGCAAGCGTGCCGCCGTGCGAGTTTGTAGGTATGACGTTGATCCCTGGTGTGAACTCTATTAAATCAGCTGATAAGATAGTTTTTCGAGTTTTGTTTTCTTTACGCTTTTTTGTGTAATTACCGAATTAATTAATTTTTACTTTAAAATCTTATTGGGTTATACAAGTATAGCAATAATGTACGATCTAAAGTGAAAAAAAACTACATATATTTTTTTTTCAAATAATGAAAAAGCCGACGATAAATTCCACCACTGGGGGGTTCAGAATCATGTACTGATTCCATGGTACTCGTTTGTACGTCGATCACCATTTATAGGACCATTTGTTTGAGTTGGATTATATGCTCTTCAGAAAAATCTGGACCAGTTTATCAACTTTACTGCAATTATGTTATTGGTTTGTACCACGCTGTAGTCTATACCGTACGTAAGTGCAGCGAGCAAATAAGTAAGCAAAGAAATAAACTACAGCGACTTAATTCCCCCATCTCTGTTTTATCATCGGACGACCCGTTGTACGGCGTGTATCCCACACTTACGTTGTTGACAACACTACGATCCGGACGATCGCCTCGTCTTTTGTACCGCGTACATCGAGGGAATGGAATAATTTGCCAGCGGCAGTGTCTGACTACAATATAAGTGTCTTCAAGGCTAGAGTGAATAGGATCTTAATAAACTAGCACGTTTTACCATCAACGATTGCATCACTGTGTTCATCGCTGTGTGTCATCGTTGTGTCACCCTTTGTTAAATATTTATATTTATTTTCTGTAATCTATATGGTGTACATAATAAAGAGTATTCTATTCTACCATTAGGCGGGATTGCGGTCGAGCATTAGTTTATAGTTTATAAAAAGAAGCTAAAGGACGTTAAAGGGTGAAAAGAAGGTGGTGGAAGAGAAGAAGGAAGCTAAAGGGTAGATATTGATGTTAATAAACTACGCATGTAGGTATATGTATTGTACATATGTTCATCCGTGCTTCGGACCGCACGTCCAAAAATCTGGCAATCTGTCTCACTAAGGGGTACCGTATTATGGGCACGCCACAATCGCGGCGGTAAGTTTTCCCTATGGGGAGTGGCTAGAGAGGCGCGACGGCGCCCTCACCTTCCGCCTGACGTAGGTCCTCACCGGAAACGGTTGTTTCGGGAGGTTCCTGTTCTAGATAAGGCGGGGGATATGCCAGGGTGTCACCAGTGTTTGGATCGCCCTGAGGACACGGCGGAGCATACGATGCAGTTCTGCCCGGCGTGGGTAGAGCACAGCGGGTCGTCGTGGCGGCGATCTCTCGCGTTCGACCCTGGTCCAGGCCATGGTCCAGAGCGAGAGTGCATAGCAGGCCGTCACCTCCATCTGCGAAGCAGTGATGCTGGCAAAAGCGAAAAGGAAAGAGGCATCTAGGCGAATTCACCATGAATCTAAAAACTATTTCACAATAATCATGCATTAGCAATCAATAGCAATAATTCTTCTACTAATCCATTTTGACCACCGTCACTAATATACAAAATCATATCAGTGATTGATGTTTATAATTATTTTAAATATGGTCTCAGCTTCATCAATCTGATGTTGTAATGGATTGGGTGACCTTTAACGCCCACATCTATCAAGTATGGTTTAAGGCTTTATTTGAAGTATTTATTTTAATGGAGCTAATTTCCAACGTCGTCGTTTTGTACTTTCTTACCTGATTTTCTCGACCGTAATTCCGTGGTTAAGTTACGGACGAGTAAAAATTTTTTTTTTTTTTTGTTTTAAATGTAATTATAAACTAGTGATTGCCGCAATCCCGCCTGATAGTAAACATTGAAGCAGTGTGTTTATGTAAATCAGTTTTGTACTAATCATTATCGTTACTATTAGTAATATAACTGAAAGTTAGTCTCTGGAATTACTAGACGGATTTGAAAAAATAGTTTTGAATTGGCATCCCAGTTTTTGAAGAGGACTGTTTAATATCACACCCAGGAGAAGAGCAGTAACAAGAATAAGAAAGAAAGCTATGTTATAATGAAGCAATAGCGGGGACAGGTGATGCGATGCGACGAAATGGGGAGGGGGAACATGAAATTTCACGCATACCAAGACGCTGGCAGAAACTAAGCTTAAAATTTAATACTTCAAGCGCCCGAAGCGATTTTAATTGAAGTGTAAAAAGATTCTTCAAAGGAATAAAAATCATCGGCACTTAATTAAAATCTTTTGTCGTGTTATGTGTAGGAGAGGTTATGAAATAGTATCTTCATTCTTTATATTTTATACGGGATAAAGCAGGTGTGTAGGTGTCTGTGCCAGACGAGGTTTTGAACATTAACTTTTGCTCTTATGCAACGGACAAATTAGTTGCATCTTTGCAGATTATGCAACTTAACGAAAGTACAGTAAGAACAAAGAAGCTTGTTAGAAATTCGCGTTTGAACGGATACTTTTGTTGCTACCTTTACATCCACAAAAATACATTACATACTTATAATCAAAATGATATGCCAGGTGGCATTTTGCAGTACCGGCCCAAATGTAGCTGCAGTACTCCACACACGAACGGAACTGTGCTTTGTATCTTTTGTTCTGCATTTGAAATCAACAAATGACCTCTCCCTCTCTGGAGCGGAAGGGCGTGTCAGACTTTTACTGACTAAAACCCACCCGTGTTTCACTTGCCTGTGCGCCAGGGCCACGGTTTCTTTTTTAACCAGCCGCAAGCTTGACCCAGGAGGCATCGGTCTTCGTGAACCCCGACACGATGTGCTGACATCTCTTTGAGGCGCGCATGAAACACAACGCGCCGTCGATCCGGGCCTGGTCCTTACCGAACCGCAAGCTGCCCACTACTCACTGCCCGCAATTCCGCGCCTAAGGTGGCCGGGAGTTAGATATTGTCTCCCGACCAGGGCGTCTGCGGCGGCTAGAGGCGTGAGTTCGCTGAGATTCCTGCTCCCTCGCGCCCTCCACCTCTTCCTTTGCCAGTATCACTGCTTCGCAGAAGGACGGCTTGCCATGCACTCTCGCTCCCGACCATGGCCTGAACCAGGGCCTGGACGCGAGAGATCGCCGCCACGAGGACACGGCGGTGCTCTACCCAAGCTGGGCAGACCTCCACCGTGTCCTCAGGGCGATCACCACAGTGGTGACATCCTGGCGTTTCCTCCCGCCTTATACGGAACAGGAACTTACTGAAAAAGCCGTGCCCCGTGAGGACCTGCTTCATTCGGAAGGTGAGAGCGCCGTGGCGCCTCTTTAGTCACTCCTCAAAGAGGGGAATTACCAATGCTATATCGGCTTTAATTTTATTTTCTTGTCTGTATATGCCTGACTTCATTACTAAATCACGAATATTTGTACCGCCTGGCGTACTCTATGTTATCTTTAATACCTTATATGAAATATGTATGTTCAACACATGAATAATAGACTAGACTTATAATTAATGTTTTCTTTATTTGACGTTTGCATCAATGTCCTTAGTCGCTTATGTCAATGTATATTAAATACCAGTATCAAACAACATTGCCACTAAACAAAATACATGAGTTTACTTACGAGGCAAAAGAAATATCCAATTTGACATAAATTTGTCCCGAGACGGGCGATGAGATACATTAGGAAAATACTTTAAGACGTGAAACATGTGAAGTGTACAAAAACTAGCAGTTCTTCCTCATTTCCTAATAAATTCAATTTATCATAGACAAGGTCTACCGACTACGTGAAATAAAAGTAGGTGAAAAAGGATAATTATATTTTCTTTCTGTAAGTACAGAAGCCAAAACAAAAGCTACTACAATCAGTCAAATTTCTTCAATATATTTTCAACTTTATCACTAAAGTTCAAGGTTTATTTAGAAATAATATGATAGTTTCTGGTAGCTTGATGTGCTGGCGTTGTATTGCACCATTTCAGCAATCACATCATCAATCAGTCACGCTACAATTCAAACACAACCTCACCAATACCTACTAAGCCTAGATGCCTTTATGCCATTCCCCTAGCCTTTGAATTGTCCCACACAATATGGCGGACAGGCGAGTTCTGATTAGCTATTCTCTTAGCTGTGCTAGCTGGCAGATGTAACTGCATTATATTGTGGGCTTTGCTCTTTGTAGTCGGGTAGATGTGACTTGTATTGTTTGATAAAGTTTGTGTTTACTCTTACAAAGTAATTATGTTAATTGGCTTCGATTCGCTTGTTCACCAACCAAACTAAATTTAATTTCAAGGCAGTGGCGTAACTACAGGGTGGCAAGTCGGCAAAATGCCACGGGCCCCCAGCCGGAAGGGGCCCCCGGTCAGATGAAAATATCAATTCCCAACATTTATCATAATTATAACACATACACAATAAATAGAAAAATGTTTTGATTTTTGTAATAGCCCATCCGATGAATTTTGCCACGAGCCTCGAACGTTGTACGTTGTTACGCCACTGTTTCAAGGCATATTTTTCTTTCTACTTCATTAAGAAAAGGACACAAGATGAAATATTAGTTTAATCCTGTCAAATTAAGATATTCTACAAACAGTTTAGATGTGATTAAAAACATGAAGTCTTTGTGTCAGGCGCTGACTAATTTATTTGACGGAACTAGACTAATCTCTATCTTTTGTCCTTTTCTTAATGGAATAGAAAGAAATAAATGCACTGAACTTTATTGAGTTTAGTTTGTAAACAAGCTACCTTAAACTGTCTAATATTCCGAATCAATCTTGACCCTTAATGCTTTAACGATAAAGGTGAAAATTTAATAAACAAATATAACAGATTGCAGTCACGTAGGTCCAAAAATAAAATGAAAGAACATCGTATCGTGGCGTATCCAAAATACCCCCATGTATGTTGCGCGGCTTTGCATTGTGTTCTAGTTAAGATGCTTTTTCTGTATTTTTAGAGACTTGTCGAATAAAAAAATTATTTCAAAAATACAAAAACCTGATTAAAAATTTCAAAATTTACAATGTGCGGCCTTATCGCTTTGCGGGCTCTTCCAGGAAACCTTGGAAAGGATTCTTATTGACCATACATTTAAATGTTTCACATATTTAAAACTTCGTAGATCGTAGGCCTATTACGGCAGCCTTTATACTATTCTGTAGCGTGTGAAAAGTCTACCAATTTATCCCCAAGCGGCCTTCGGTAAGTTATTCTAATCTATTAAGTCTCAGCCGTGCCAGCTCAGTAGCTGTTATAACTATTGTGCGTGTAGTGTAGCTGCGTTATATTGTAGACCTTGGTCTATGAATACAGGGTTTGTTTATGTTCTTGCAAGAAATTATGGTTGTGTATATTTAGTTGCAACAAATCTATTAGACTCATACATTTTGGAAAGTGGGTTATGTTCGGTAATTGAACACCCAGTCGGGGGTGTCTGAAGGATCGCACGTTTCTGCGACCCCTGGCGTAGGTGTAGGATAAAACAATAGAGTAGTTTTAAATCATCAAGATTCTGACAGATCCCGCTACCTTTCCGAGGGCGACAGACACAGACGAGGAATTTCCTCTCCAGAATAAACAACAAGTTGTGACCAGCTAAGGCGGTTTGCTTGATTTTTCCAAGATTTTTCTGAGGGTATCGTACTTTGTGTATAAAAATTTGTTAGAATTCTTATGCCTTTTCGGGATATATCTTTGCTTATTACACCATCGTTTTAATAAAGGCTAAATTTAACAAAATCTGATATATATTATAAAAAAATTGCCAAAAACTTAAATCTATTCTCAGGATAAGATTTATGCTAGGTATAAAAGTTTGGTAGAATTCGTCCTAAATAGATATTTATTTGTTTCAGGTATATCTTCTAACTCTGATGTAGCAGTTCGAGTTTAATTGACGTAGAATTGTAATATGAGGTAAGGTTCCGCATCACAACGATTAAAATTGGACCTCTGATCCATGATTACCTACCGTGTCGTGTGTATTATCATTCTCCTTAATACTTCCGAGGAAGTATAAAGGAGAATGATCCGAGCTACATGTCCTTTTCTTCCATGCATATGTACATTTCTAAAATAAATATATTTGCAAAAATATAACTTTAATTCCTACACAATTAAGTTTAGTTTACGCCACAACTTTAAACAAAAAAAAAAATGTTATGAACTTTTTTCAGTTGTGCTCGGCAGTCTGAAATCAACTTGAATACCATTAAAATAAATCGTAATATTTGTTTACTGAACTTGAAATAACGGCAATTTGATGGAAATAAAGTTTGCTTTCCATATGTCATCACTGGCAACACACACTGGTCGAAGACGTTTGTCTTAAGTGGGCAATACTTAAGTGGGCCGATCACATTGCCCGTAGGATCGGGTTCTCGAGTGGCGACAGCGCACCGGAAGACGTATTGTAGGCAGGCCCCCGACAAGGTAGACCGACGACCTGCTGAAAGTCCCGGGAAACCATTGGATGCGCAGGTCGTCATGGAGATCCTTGGGGGAGGCCTATGTGTAGGAGTGAACGTCTTTCGGCTGAATTGATGATGATGAAAGTTTTAGTGAGACAATTGTGAGCTAATATCGCATCACAAGACGGATATTAACTCGTACAAAACAAAATTTAACGTTCAACCTTCATAGTGCAAACTTAGAAACTGGACCATAACTAATGTTTATGCCTCCACAAACACAGTTTCTGGCACATATCCGCCGTACATATAACTTTAACACTTTACCGACTGAAATATACTGGACGGGTCTGAGCAGTTGTGTTGCGATGTGTGCCGGGTACGATGCGCCAAATATTGTTGTGTCGGAAGTCTGGTCGTGGAGGGTCTAGAGATCAATCTCCTTCTGGCACGACATCGTTAGTCTTGTTGTTGGGTTTAACATTGCATCACCTCGCTCAAATGCCGTCTTCCTTTCTATTCACTCAGTTTTTTTTTTGAATGAGTAGGTTTAATAAACTAGTGCGCTTTACCATCAACGATTGCATCTATGCTTACCATCAGGCGGAATAGCGGTCAAGCTAGTTCATAATTACTAAAAAAAATATAATATCCTGTTTAAAAACATAATGGTCCTCAATATGTCTGTAATATACATACTACGGAAGCGCGAAGGAAAGGAGAAACTCGAGAATTGTTGCCGAATAATGAAGTTTGGAAGTCATAAATTGACGGCGAATTGTTTTCTCCTCAATTTTTATAAGAAATCATAAAATAAACAGTGATTTTAATCTTTGTAAATAAACGTATGTAGATAGGAATGCTAATTTTACTTAATCTGATACGGATTACTTTCAACTACTTTTCTTGTTCGGGCAGTGTTATTATATTTTACCATTATTACAGATAATACGGCAGGATAATTGCGTAACATAATATCAGGGGCAATGGGTTTCATTTTGACTGCTCAACAGCATTCATGGCGTTATTTACGTTGATGAGCAGATACATTTTTAATCATAGGGAGCAATGGAATAGGAATCAATACGCTTCATTACGATTCCAACTGATAGTAATGCTGTATTACGTAATTAGGGTGCGATCTGGAAGTTTACCCAACTGTCAAAATGAAAACCATTGCTATTGCTACTGCTATTGATTGAGAAACTTGTTCTATTTTTTTGAATTGTATGCTTTATATTAAGTGCATATGAAGGTATTTCCTTTCTTTTTATGTTGAATGCTGCTTATGTTTTTATACAGAGTCGAACTTGTTAAATTTGATGACTTTTTTGTGAGTTCATTCACCGCATTTAGTGATAGTCATTTAAAACATCTTTTTTCTGTGCATACCTACTTCAAACCTTATAAACTAGTGCTTGACCGCAATCCTGCCTGATGGTAAGCAGTGATGTAATCATATATGGTAAAGCGCGCTAGTTTATTAAGAGCCCATTCACTCTAGACACTGGAATTGTAGTCAGACGGAAACACCGCCGCTGGCAAATTGTTCCAGTCCCTCGGTATAAAACACGAGGCGAAAAGCTTTGTCCCGAACGTAGTGGTGTCAACAACAGGATGGATACTCGCCGTACGACGGGTCGTCCGATGATGGAACGGAGATGGGGAATTAGTATGTCAAATAGTCATGCAATTCCCTCGCACACTCTCCAAAATGCATCATATAGAACACCGACAGGCTGGCTACTCTTCGAAACAACACTTCCATAAAACGATAACGTAACCTACCACGCAAGCCCAGTGCGAGATGTCACATATCTTCGAAAGTTTTTTTGGCTCTAGGACATGCCAGTCTCCTCACTATGTTTTCCTTCACAGTTTTGACAGCAGTGGTGATGTAAATAATTTACACTTAGTAAGTCGCGGTCCTTCTCTGTATGAGAGGAGACCTGTGCCCAGCAGTGGAACGATAAAAAGGTTTTTGATGATGATGATGAAGTAGCGGTCAATAGTCGATACCACTAGGCCACCGCTGGCTAAGAGTTTCGCTATTGCTTAATTTAATTTGACCCGTTGTTCAATGCCCATCTTTTCAGAATATGGTTACAAATGGACTGAAAACCGCCTGATTACACACACTACACTATCCTGGACAAAGCTATAATCTCAACGCAAATAAAACGCTTCGTCTGGACACGAAGCTACTATTGTCTCAATATTCCCCTGGAATGGACTGCTTCTGACACTGAACCATGTTTACGGACGCTAATGCAACACAAATTCAATAATAAGGAAATGGATCCCTGGCCATGAAAGACATTCCGTTTGTCTGGCATTATGCAAGAATTGTTGCCTGCATTTATAATGTTGCTAGCGTGTGTTAGAAAAACATTACATTTTAAAATAGTCTGGGGAAAGATTGAAGATTAATGTATTATTTTATTTGTTGCTTGGAATTTTATATTGCTATGTTTAGAGGAAATTGATAACGGAATAATTGAATGATTCGTTAGTTGAGCAAAATTCCCTTAGGGCCATTTAGAGAAGGATTACATAGAATAATTTTTAGTTCATTTCGCACTAGATAGCGATAATCTCAACGCTTTAGACGCTTGTGGCATCCAACGCCGCTGTTCACCGCCAAAAGGAACCTATCATATTGGCTACTGCTTTTCGGAATGTATCCTTGGAATCCACCGACCGCCTTCAGCTTTTGGGAGTTGTGATTTCCACAAACCTAAACTTTGCGCGGTTTATTAAGTCCAAAGCCAAGATGGCTGCCAGGAAACTTGCCGTTATTGCAAATAATTAGCCTATGGCGATCTTTCCGCCTGACTACAATTTAAGTGTCTACAAGGCTAGAGTAAACATGCTCTTAATAAACTAGGCGCTCATGCGCTTTACCGTTTACATCACTGTTTTTTTACCATCAGACGGGATCACGATCGACTGGATTGTGCCATGACTTTTATCCACAAGAACACTCATCGTCGATAAGTAACATTAAAATCATGAAACCAAATTGCCAAATATAGCTGAAAAATAGTAGAAAAGTACTCATAGTATTGCAATATATTCCTTCCACAAAAGTTCTACTAAATAATCAATACACAAAGCACTGCCAAGAATAAAAAATAAAAAAAAAACTAGAAATTATAGTCTTCCGTAGTATGTACATGTTTTGATTTCTTAGATAGTTGTACCACTCCTACGCTATTGCATGTTTCACGCGAATTGGCGACAACTCTTACTTTCAAATGACGATATAACCGAAAATACGTAACGATACACGATAGTATCTGGCGGCCATTATAAATATCTAGACTTGTAGATCTAATTAGCATGCGCTTGGATTATAGTTAGATGTGTTTTTAAGTAGATACTTAAAATGTTAAGTTTAATGCGATGTTATCTATTATAGTATAAGTTTAGTTAGATATGGCCACGATACTTTATTCTTAAGCTATTTTATGTTTAGAATTTCTTCAGCCAGAGAGGTCCACTGCTGGATGAAGGCCTCCTCCTTTGCCAATGGAATGAAAGCCTTGGGGGAGGCTTTCGTCCAGCAGCTCTGTAGACTGAGGAGAAGAAAAATAAGAAGAGATATGGAAAAGAGGAGCCATAGTGTGTAAGGGGAGTAGATATTATTCGGCTTTTGATGATGATAATTCTATAATATATTTACATAACATAAATTGTATGCTAATGTAATTGGAAAACGGTAAACATAGTTACTGCAAACGAGTTACGGTTAGTATTTGTGCGTTTTTTTTTTTATGGAATTGTCATTTTATCATATAATATTATTCTAAACTAGCTTTCCGCCCACGGCTTCGCCCGCGTGGAATTCGATTATATCGCGCTTTTTAGATTTCCCCTGAGGAATATCATTTTTTTTAAGGTATCCTATGTTTTTTCTCAGGGTCTAAAAATTGTCTGTGCCGAATTTCATCAAAATCAGTCGAGAGGTTTAAGCGGGAAAGCGTAACAGACAGACAGACAGAGTTACTTTCGCATTTATAATATTAGTATGGAAATTTGATATGGCCTGCGGTAAATAACGTCTTTAATACTGTTGAAATATCAAAATGAAACCCATTATTACTGAGAGTTCGTTACGCAATTACCCCGCTGGGCGATGGAAAAAGCTATGCTCGGAGTTTTTCTGCGCCATCGGATCAGAAATTATGAGATCCGCAGAAGAACAAAGTCACCGACATAGTTTTTCGAGTCGTTAAAATTAAGTAGCAGTGGGCGGGTCACATTGCTCGTAGAAGCGATGGCCAATGGGGCAGTTAGGTTCTGGAGTGGCGGCAAGACCCCCAACAAGATGGACCAATGACCCGGTGAACGTCGCGGGAAGTTGATAGATGGGAGTGGCATTATGCAAAGCCTTGGGAAGCCTTTGTAAAGCAGTGAACCTCTCTAGGCTGAGCAGTAGAAGAAGAGATATGGAAAAAAGAAGCCATAGTGTGTAAGGGGAGTAGATATTATTAGGCTTTTGATGATTATAATATACACTAATATACAGTATGTTAAGAAAACCCTGTCCGACCCGTGAAGGTGTTGTTAGGTATCGATAACTGATTCTACTAATGCATACAAAACCGGACTAAACTTAAAAAAAAAATCCCCCTAAAAAAATAAATATTATTTCGCAAAAAGAGGTAACTTAATAAATACGCGATAACCACCCTTCGCCTGCCGCCCGCGGGGGGCGGGCGGCAGGGCATGCGGCACGTGGTCGCATCGCTATTCGCTCATAATAATACCGGTGTTGTCACTTTTTAAAAATTACCAAATTTCGGGGAAATTGGAATTAATTCTCGGGAAAAAAAGATTATTTCAAAATAATTTCATTTGTATTGGTACTATGATGAATACGTAAAATTTTATATTATATTTGGTCATGTGTTTACCTAACCTTTATTATCCTTATGGGTCGGACAGGGTTTTCTTAACATACTGTATAAAGCTGAAGAGTTTGTTTGTTTATTTGAATGCGCTAATCTCAGGAACTACGGGTCTGATTTGAAAAATTCTTTTTGCGTTGGATAGCCCATTTATCCAGGAAGGCTTTAGGCTATATAACATCACGCTGTGACCAATAGGATCGGAGCATTTAAAAACATCGAAACCTACGCGTGTGAAACTGCGCGGCGCATCTAGTTCTATCTTATATATTATAACATAAATTTTATGGTAATGTAATTGGAAAACGGGAATATATATTTAATTACTAAAAACGAGTGACGGTTAGTATAGCTGATTTTTTTTTAAATGGTCTTGTCATTTTATCATATATTATTCTAGATATGTTTGCGGCCACGTTTTACTAAGTTGTCATTTATCTCGTACATTTCTATAAGATCATTATCATTACTTTTTTAAGATGATTTTTTAAATCATCGTCTGTATTCCTGATCCTATTCAAATAATTTAATGTAAGCAATAAGAGGCACTTCAATGCGTCCTCAATTTACGCTTTCCAAACCATTTGTTTACAAGCCGGATACTTTCCGAACTGACCATAGGTTATTGCTCACTCCATTACCGATTTCTATGAATAAAGCGACTTGTGTTACAATTATAAGCTTTCATTTAAATTGTTTGTTATATAACTGTGTTTACTTACATATGTATAGTATTCATGAAAGCAGAACGTGACTGCATAAAGTGTCTTCCGATTAGTTTCGATTACCTATCGATATAAATCAACCTTGATTGCTACATCGTAACGTAATCATGTTACATAGTACATTATATACTTATTATCGTAACTAATTACCGATTGATTTTTTCAAACACTAAGCTGGTAGGATGTGTTTCCCTAAACACGTACTCTTCTGTTTCTTCATTTTCTTCGGAATATAGATGTCCACTGCTGGACAAAGACCTCCCCCAAGGCTTTCCACAACGACCGGTTTTGTGCTGCCGGCATCTATCAGCTTCCCACGACCTTCATCAGGTCATCGGTCCACCTTGTTGGGGGCCTCCCTACGCGTCTTCTAGTACGTGGCCGCCACTCCAGAACCTTACTACCCCATCGGCCATTGGTTCTACGATCAATATGCCCCGCCCCCGCCACTTAATTTTAACGACTCGAAGATCTAAGTCGGTGGCTTTGACTCGTTTCCTTCTGTTTACAACGTATTAATGAACATCCCCTTATTATAGCTGTTGCAAGTGCTCTGTTGAGCATGAAATTCTAATCCAAAACCTAAGTTACGATTTTTCTTTTCGTGTCGATGGCTTAATGACAACTCTTTCTCGTTGATTTAAGGGTTTCGGACCCAAAGGGTGAAAACGTACTTAATTAAACATAATTGACCAAATGTGGGTGTATTGTAGGTACAGACGTCAACACATCAAGCTACTATAATCTGTCAGTTTTCTTTATTGGATTTCCAACTTTGTCTCTAACTCTAAAGCATTAAGGTTTAAGGTTGATTGGGAATATTTGACAGTTTCAGTGTCAGATTCTGCTGTCGTCCGTATATAAACAGTATAATTCTACCTTGCTTTTAGGGAATTGCAGGCGTATTATTCTGCTGCGTAAAAAGTCTAATCCACTTAAGTTGTTACTTCTATATAACACTACTAGCTGAGCCATGTTCACTTCTTTGGGGGGTAACTTTTTTATGTTATAAACTAGTGCTTGACCGCGATCCCGTTTAAGAAGTGATGCAATCTTTGATGGTAGAACTCCAGTTTATTAAGATCAGACCAGGTTTTCAAACGTCCGTCTGAGGCAAATTATTCCAGTCCCCCGATGTACGCGATATAAAAAAAAAAGAGGCGACAACAGTTAGCGATGAAATCCGACTACCACGAAAAAGACTTTTAATTTTTCGGTTCAAATTTAAAATCTATGATATTCACATAAGTAATGTGGCTTTCTGTTGTTTGTTTTTATTTTTTTCAAATCGGTTCAATTGTTTCATAATTTAACATACAACTTTACAAACATTTCCTCCTTCTAAAGTTCTATTAATGTAGATAATCAGGACACACTGCCAAGAGGTCTCTCAAAAAAAAATTATTTCATAAAAAAACACTTATACTCGAATCTAAAAGGCGTAGAAGGCTATTTATTGTAGCAATAAATAGTGTCCATTGTAGTACAGAAGTAACGAATGTTTTTACGAGTGCTCAAGAACTATGACTGAAGAGGTCGATTTAGAATCGGATCTTACATAAATAGAGGCCAAAATAACTGTTTGTGCTAAATTATTGTGTGTTTTCCTTCATCTTTTAATCAGTCATTGGCATCCTGCCGGCATTGCATCCTGATCGATCTGATCAGAATTTTTGGTTCAGACATGGCCGTCTCCGATCGACCGGCCAGTGTCGATCGGCTGATCGACACTGAACATCAGACATATAAAGGTCCATACCAAGTGGCTTTTAGATTAATTTTTCATTGCCAAGAAAATCAGTTACATAGTGCCCTTTTTACCAATATTTTAGTTAAATCCTGGCCTCATTACTCTAAAAAACATTTCAACAAATCGAGTATTTCGTAACTGAACACATGTACTTACAATTTTCAACGCGTTACCGTGAATAATGTTGACGACATGACTTCGAAACAGACCCGGAACTCGAGCGATTACGCCATCATTACGTGTGAATCCTTTTGTGACCCTAATACGTTGTATCCTTACTTATTTGGAGGTGCACTGAGCCTCCTATTTGGGATAGAAAGAATTACATTGTATTGCTTTACTACTTAGGATACTGCGTAGAATGTAAATCAGGTGTTTGGGTCTACATTGCTAAGCTTGCATAAGTTATGCTAAGAATTTTCGGCTCTGAATGTGCGGGTCGAAGTATTTACCTCCAACTTTGGAGTGAATCTAGATGTGTTTAGATTATTGATACTGAAAGTTGTTTCTGTGTTCAGAATGAGATCCTTTAGTATAATCAGTTTCTAATGTTCATGTTTAATTCCACGACGCGGGTTCAGTTCCTGTTGGTAGATTCCTCTTCCTCAAGTCGTTCTTCTCATTACTGGGGTTGTGATGTCTCTTTGGAATTATCTTCTCCTTTACGATAGTTCGTCATCTGTTACGATCCCTGGCCGCGAGTATAGCATCATGCAGGCCGGTGTCCAAAGATGAACGAGTTTGGTCAGGCCACCTTATTGGACTGCAACCTCTAGAACGTCGTCCATCTGCCTTCCCAGTAACCATCAGATATTAGAGGTTGTCTCCATCTTTTTTGGCGAGATCATCTGTGTTGGTAGATAAGGAATGTTTTCTTTTAAATTAACTATTGTATTCCCTCTTTGAGCTAATGAACTGTCAATGTTATGTACGCTATTATTGTCACATGCATCAGGCTATAAACTAAATAGTTTAACTATTGTTGTAATGTTAAAAGTTTGTGATGTGGCAGTACTTTTTAAACAAATAAATAGATGTGACATATTTTCAAATTATTTGGTTGTAGGATGACGGTTATGTCACGATGTCTTCGTTCATCGATTTGAGAGCGGTGATGATGATAAAATTTACACAGAATAAAGCCTTTTTTTGAATGGGATGGGACATCATCAAAAGATTATCCCCGCTCTGAGCGGAGGAGCAAGGGCACTTTTACTGACTGAAACCCACCCGTGTTCCTTCAATTGCTTGTAGGCTAGAGCCACGGTTTCTTACATAGAGCCTTAGACTGGGTTTCAAACTAACACGTAAATTACGGCCGCTACCATTGGGCAGCGACTGGAGTTCTGTTGGAAAGCAAATATGTAATGCCACAAATAGTTGCCTTCTAATTGGATAACATTAAGAAGAGGGATGTGAAGTTTTCCTACTTCAACTAGTAAATGTTAACCTCCACATCCTGTACCTCTGTATATGCCTAACAATCTCCAAAATTTTCACTACATTAGACGTTATTATATTCTTGAATTTTATATCCAAAGGGTAACAAGGGGCCTTATTATTAAAATCATACTGAATAGTCATACTACATATCTCAAGAATCATAATAACTAGACAGCTCAAATTGTTACAGACATTTATACCAGGTATGTTAGGGAGCTCCGTAATCGTAACTGAAACTATAGGATATCCGTTGTAAAATAATATCCATAACCGTCACCGAATCCGAATAAAATCGGATAGGGCGCAGCCTATTTGCGATACGTTAAGACAGGTTGTATTAATCGGCCGGGAAGCTACCGACACACCGCGCTTTGTTTGTTTTCTTTTTTGTCTTATCGTAAATTATTTCGGATTATCCGTATCCGAAATTTTATAGCCATACCATCCCTAATTTATACCAAAAACTAAAAAACAGAGTGAAATTTTTTATTTTGTATACTTAGATCAAATGGATAAATAATGACACTTGCCGGTTTTTTTTTCTATCATACCAATATTTTCAGTCTTTCCTCCTAAAGAAATATTACATTATATGATATAACAATAGTGCAGCAATTCAGAGTGCTTTTAGAGTTAAATTAACCCTTATAACGATCGTCGTTTAGCTCAACAATAAATTATAATTAACACAAGCCAAGGCTATTCTAATTGGCTTTTGAATTTGGTTTAGTAAGCCTAAAGTACTCATTAGGAACGGTACCATAATTTTTGATAGCGTAATGTCCAGAATTTTGCTTTGGTTGTGAAAATTTCACCTTAATTGGAATTTCCTTAATGAGTTAGGTAGACGTAGAGATTTCTTTTTTTATGTTTTTCTGCATTCTCCCATTTGTACGTTTTTCTCTGCACCGTGTCTGCTATGATTAAAGAGAGTCTGCGTTACGTAACCAGCAGTGTATTAGCTGTTTAGCTGTCTTTATTTTTATCAAAGTTGAGCTTTGTGTTGTTATTAGTATCTTGCTATACGTAGATGAAACAAAGGACACTTTGAACTGTTGCTTCTCGTTCCTAAAGTACCTATATTAAAACTGTAGTCTTCATGTTGTGTGCTGTCTTCATTTATGTTTGCAAGTCTTACTAATATTATTATAATTGAGAAAGTTGTTGTATGGGTGTATGCTTGATACTCATCATCATCAACCTTTTTAACGTCCTACTGCTGGGCACAGGTCCTCTCTCATACAGAGAAGGATTGAGCGTAATCACCACGCTTGCTCAATGCGGATTGGCGATTTCAAAATTAAAAGTCCAGGTTTCCTCAAGATGTGTTCCTTCACCTTATAATCAGTCATTGGTGTCCAAGATATATTTAGAAAGTACATATAACTTAGAAAAGTTACATTGGTACTTCCTTGACCTGGAATCTAACCCGTGCACTCATACTTCAGAGGCTGGTGTTTTAACCACTAGGCCACTATGACTTATGTTTGATACTTATCAACCATAAAACTGCTGATTGGATTTGGATGAAATTTGGCAGTACGGTGGTTTGTAACTAGAATTAACATATATGGTAGTTTTTCCACGGGCCTGAAATTAATGCTGTAGAAATTGCGAGGTGCAGCTATTTTGCAATATGAGGGTAATTAGTTGATGCTGTTATATTAGTGTTGGTGTTATATTAATAGTCTGCAGGTGGTCCCACTACAATTCTAGTTGGTTACTCTGCACTCGGAGTTGTTGACAAGTATATATAACTGGGACAAACAGCCCATCTAGGTACGTCCAACATCGAGAAAGAGGTGTCTCGTCGAATCTAGCTCATCTGGGCAGCGGTTGGGATGCTACGCTACATCTTCTCGTCGTCCAAGATACCACACTGTCACAAGACTAAAGTCTGACCAGTGTGTGTTGCCAGTGATGACACACGGAACTGAAACGTGATCGCTCACAATGGGCTTTTTTTTTTATAAAATTATAAACTAGCGCTTGACCGCAATCCCGCCTGATGGTAAGCAGTGACACAGTCGTTGATGGTAAAGCGCACTAGTTTATTAAGAGTCCATTCACTCTAGCCTTGAAGACACTCAAATTGTAGTCCGACGGAAACACCGCCGCTGGCAAACTGTTCCGTAGAAGAACCAAAGCCACCGATATAGCTCTTCGAGTCGCTAAAATTAAGTGGCAGTGAGCGGGGCACACTGCTCGTAGAACCGATGGCCAATGGCCCAATAAGGTTGTAGAGTGGCGGCCAGGTACCGGAAGACGCAGCCTAGGGAAGCCCCCGAAGAGGGGGAACGATGACGGGTGAAGGTAGCGGGAAGCCGATGGATGCGGGCGGCACAAGACCAGTCATCATGGAAATTTTAGGTCTTAGTCCAGCAGTGGACCTCTATCGGCTGAGAAGTAAAAGAAGAAGGTGTTTTTATCAATGCGCATGAGTTGACGCTTTTTACTAATATGATATTATAAATGAATGAAAACTTAAATAATATCTACAGACACTCGTTTGAAACACAAATTTTAAAATAAGTGGCTGAAGCAACATAAATAGATCTATCCTTGTACTGGTTCTGGTAGCATTGTAGTATGTAATATTTACAATTCCAAAACCCTTTGGAACCTTACTTATCATGTCTTATGGTATAAAGTAGCTTACACACATAAACTTACGGCTTATCCCCCATGGGGGAGGCATAAACTCTGGAACGCCATCTGTTACGATCTTTACTTGACTTACTTTATTTTTTATTGAGTTTTCATTGTTAGTATGTCATATTCATGTAATTTGTTATCAATATAAGGTCCGTATTACAGAACGTCACTCAAAACACAAGCTCTCAGTGGCGAAGGGTGAAATTTTGACAAAGGGAAGCCGGTCCAAAAAAATAAACACTTATCCCCTTATTCATAAAAACTGCTTAAAGTTAACTAGTGATTAGTGATTCTTTAACCATACATTTTTGACCTTTTAACGTTACTTAATTTAAATCATCCTTTATGAATAAACACCACAGTGTTTAAGGGGTTTATTCATAATCGATTATTAAAGTTAAGTGACGTGCAAGCTTCTAAAATGTATATTTAAAAAATCGCTAATCACTAGTTTACTTTAAGCAGCGTTTATGAATAAGGGGGTTAAACACTTACCTACTGCAGGATATCGTGGAGGAGGTCTTCAGATAAGAATAATATCAAAAGCCCCACCTTCACCATACAAAAAAGGACTGATGATTTGATAACAGTGTCTTTCAAGTATGATACTCTGTGTAAGGCTGGACGTGAATAAGGCTAGTGGTCCAGATGGTATACCAGCGATTGTTCTTAAGGCTTGTGCGCCCGAGTTGTCTCCTGTATTGACGCGCCTGTATCGCCTCTCATTTAGGACTGGTATAGTGCCCAAGTCCTGGAAGCTTGCCAACGTGCAGCCCGTGCCCAAAAAGGGTAGTCGTGCCGATCCTACCAACTATCGGCCGATTTCAATAACCTCCATACTCTGCAAGATTATGGAGCGTGTATTGAACTCGCGCCTCTTGGCATACCTGGAAGGTAACGATCTCCTCAGTGACAGTACGGTTTTCGACGCAATCGGTCAACTGGGGACCTACTAGTGTATGCCACTCACTTGTGGGGCGAGGCCCTCGAGAAAAATGGGGAAGCGATTGCCGTCTCCCTTGATGTCTCGAAGGCCTTCGACCGGGTATGGCACGCTGGCCTTTTGAGTAAGCTTCCAGCGTACGGCATTTCCGCTGGCCTGACTGGCTGGGTAAAAGACTTCCTGACTGAACGGTCCCTCCGAGTTGTTGTCGACGGATGTTCATCTGAGCCCATGTCGACCAATGCCGGTGTTCCTCAGGGGTCTGTTCTCTCTGCAACTCTGTTCCTGCTGCATATTAATGATCTGCTGATGCCCGGTATCTATGGGTATGCAGATGACAGCACAGTTGTGGAGAGATACCTGCCGGAAGCTCGGGCTAGTAAGGAAACAATCCGGTCCGAAAGAGAGGCCATGGTAGAGCGTGTGAGTGCTGCACTGCAGGCAGTCTCCGAATGGGGCAATGCCAATCTTGTAGCATTCAATGCCGCCAAAACACAGGCGTGTCTTTTCACCGCCAAAAGGAGCCCGTTCACCCTGGCTCCTACTTTTCAGAATGTATCCTTGGAGTGTACCGACCGTATTCAGCTTTTGGGAGTTGAGATTTCCTCGAGCCTTAACTTTGGGCGGTTCATTGAGTCCAAGGCCAGGGTGGCTGCCAGAAAACTAGGCGTCATCGCGAAGGTCCGGCGGTACTTCACACCTGGGCAGCTTCTAATTTTATACAAAGCACAGGTCCGTTCGTGTGTGGAGTACTGCAGCCACATTTGGGCTGGTGCTGCGAAATGTCACCTTGCCACTTTGGATTCGGTGGAGAGGCGTGCGAAGAGGCTGATTGGCGACCCAGACTTAACTCGAAACGGTCTCCAAAGCCTGGAGCACAGGCGTAGAGTGGCCAGCCTTTCGGTCTTCTATAGGATGCATTCTGGTGAGTGTGCAAGGGAATTGCATGATTTAATTCCCCCATCTCCGTTCCATCATCGGACGACCCGTCGTACGGCGAGTTTCCACCCTTACGTTGTTGACACCACTGCGATCCGGACGAAGCGTTTTGCTTCCTCCTTTATACCGCGTACATCGAGGGACTGGAACAATTTGCCGGCGTCGGTGTTTCCGTCACATTACGATTTGAGTGTCTTCAAGGCTAGAGTGAATAGGCTCTTAATAAACTAGCGCGCTTTACCATCAACGATCGCGTCACTGCTTACCATCAGGCGGGATTGCGGTCAAGCGCTGGTTTATAATTTATAAAAAAAAAAAAAAAAATGATAAAAGCGGCTTTGAGAAAAGCCTTTTTCGACGTGCATCTCCATACCACACATGCATGCTTCTAAGTTAAGTACCTATTGTTAGGGAATAAGAGTCAAGAAAAAATAAAATAAAAAATTACAAAAATAATAAAGTGTTAAAAACCGAACCACACAAACACCGATCCAAAACCAACAAAAATATTAAGCAAAAATAAAGCAAATTATACACAATCACAACGTTATTTATATTCTAATGCAATGCGTCTGTTTTTTTTTTTAACAAAATGAGCTAAAATGTTATAAAAATTCGGATTACTTTTCATTTTATTAAGCAAATTTTTTTCAATTCACATGATAGCCAAATCGGACAATCTCTGCTCTTTTTGGCAGTTTCGCACATACGTGTGAATGCGTTTTAAAGCAGAAAATGACCGCTCAGCTGAAGCTACTGAAATGGGGAGGGTCAGAATTAAACTGCAAAGAGTCGAAACTTGAGAAAATGCGTCTTTCAACGACGCATTTTCTCATAAAAAAGCTCATAGGTGTCCAATTTATTTAACGACGCTGACGTAATAAATCTCGTAGTGGCGTGGTTTCTTTGTCTCTTTCTAATAGAGGAGAGGAGAGAACTGCAAGCCGTTTGACATTAGCCTATATTTATCAAGTTTTACCGACGGTTAGCGAGCATTAGAAAGAGATGGTCTGACACGCTCTGTCTCTTTTCGCCTCATAGTAAAACGTTGACCGAGGTAAGCTGAAATTCGTCGGCTTCCATCAATGAGAACTACGAAAAGAAGTACGAAAAATTGAAGCGCTGATTAATTTACGACTATAAAATGAAATGTGATACTTAGGGTATTGCTAAGAATTACTATTGCTATTGTAAATCGCGCAGGCAGTTGATTAATAATACTTTGTTAATGAAATAGAATGTAAATACTTTTGTATGAATATGGAACTGATTTTTGAAAGGTAACCCGGTGGGAATCGGCTTGTATGGACCCTTCGCCACTGCAAGCTCTACTTAAGTCTCATTTGAAGCCTTTTGATTGGCTGAAAATAGTTTTAAGTAATGTTTAAACAGAGATCAATACTTGAGTTTCCATCTGGAACACGGACATTGGGACCTTCTGGAATTAAGTGTAGGTTAAGTGTTAAGGCAAATTTTAAGTTAAGTGCATCTTTTTCTTTCTATTTCATTAAGAAAAGGATAGAAGTTAACATTTTAGTTTAATCTTGTCAAATTAAGATAGTCCATAGACAGTTTAGACGCGATTATAAATATGGAGACCAAAAATACATCAATTTACGTCAGGAGCGGACTAATTTGACAGGTCTAAACTAATATTTTATCTTCTGTCAAATAGAAAGAAAAGTATGCACTGAACTTAAATTTAGTTTAGTTTGTAAACAAAGGAATGGGAGTAATTATTTGTCTATCATATATTCTTTAAACGTTGCTATCTCAGTGGCAGTAAAGCGCTCGACACACCAAAGCCGCCCCCCCGGCGGCATATATCGGAAACATTTTGCCGGCGGGCTACGTGGCGGCTTCAGTCATTGCAAGTCGTAAAACTTTTCCGGCGGCATGTGGGAGGCACGACAGCAGAAACTTATTTGACAGTTAAAATACTAGCACGTTACTACAACTGAAATGTCGCCGGGTAACTGAGCTCTTGGGTACGCTAGCCGCCGGCAAGCCGCAGAAGTGTCGGCGGGTAACAAGCGCGCGCAAAGTTGCCGATATGCTTCTTTCAATATAAGCCAACCTTTCAACATAAGGTTGTAACGGCGGTCTATGTCGCAGGGCGGCTTTGGCGTGAAGAGCGCTTAATAGTCAGCTACAAGCCGCGTGTGCGCGGGTCGTTCAAAAGAGAATCCGTGGCCCTGGCGGAGAGGCAAGTGGAGGGACACGGGTGGGTTTTAGTCAGTAAAAGTCTAACACGCCTTTCCGCTCCGCCCAGAGCGACAGAGCTCATTTGATGATACCCCATCCTGAAAAAGCTACCAGCCACCAAGTGATAATTTTTCACGCAGTGAAAACTACCCTTTACAAAAAAAAAAAAAACGGTTTCTTAACCATGACAGTAAGCACGAGCAGTATAGTCGTACGATTTATCAATGACAAAAACCGATAAGGGAAAAGATGAGTGGAATGTGAACGCATTACCACTTTATCATTTTGCTAGACTGCCTCATTGGCAAAATATATGAGACTTCGATCCGGCAAGTGATTCCGAAAGAAAATGTTTGTTACAAAGAGGTCCATTTTTGTACCAACCATTTTCCTTTATTAATGGTCATTCTCCTACTATCATGCCAATTTATTTTGGGTGTTCGCAACAAGTTTTCTTCTCCGATATTATAATAAAGATTTATAGAAATATTACATTTCAAGTATGTCATATAGAGTACGTTATTTTTTGCTATTATGGCGTCTACCTACATACACGATCGATCTTAAACTATTAGCTAGACATTGCAATATAACTAGTTTTTTTCTGCCCCACACTAGGAATTACTCCTGTATCGAGGGTAAGTTTACAAACATTTTAACTTAGACACACAAACAGCCGGACACTGAACAGCAACCTGTAGGCAATCAAAACGGTCTCCAAAGCCTGGAGCACAGGCGAAGAGTATCGGTCTGTCGGTGTTGTATAGGATGCATTTTGGAGAGTGTGCGAGGGAATTGCATGATTTAATTCCCCCTTCTCCTTTCCATCATCGGACAAATCGTTTCGCCTCGTCTTTTATACAGCGTACATCGAGGGACGGGAACAATTTTCCAGCGGCGGTGTTTCCGTCTGACTACAATTTAAGTGTCTTCAAAGCTATAGTGATTAGGCTCTTAATAAACTAGCGCGCTTTACCATCAACGATTGCATCACTGCTTAGTTAGTACTTAGCTTAGCTTAGTTAGGCGGGATTGCGGTCAAGCACTAGTTTATACACCGTGTTGTCGCTTGGTGCAGTGGCTTGTTAGGGTTTCCTGGGGTAGGGGATCCTGTTTATGTATACAACAATTGCTTGCTACACTTACACTTACTTGAGGTACGGATTCGTAAAAACTTAAACAAAGTTTTTCAAATTTTTTTTTATCAATCTCTCTTCAGTAATCACTTTAGTGCTCGGGAACCATCCAAATCGTCAAATCTCGATTACCTAAATCGATGTTTTTATCTCTTTCTTTTTAGTGCTCCAGTATCCCATTGTTGTGGCGTATGCGCATCGAACAATTTGTTTCCCTCTATTCGGCCTCTGCAGAGGAGAGCGCTACCGTGGGTTGTTTTTTCGACTCCCATGACACAGGTGCTCCACCTTGTACAAAAACATAACCTGTGTATGACCTTCTGTCGATCGTACAGTTTGCCCAATCAGCATCACAGAATCCTTTTAAGAGTTCTCCATTTTTTCTATAAACCAATGAGTAGTTGAGAGTGCCTTTCAAGTATTGTAAAACTCTATTTGCAGCATTCCAATGCTCTTTAGTATAACACGTATTAAATTGACTGAGATAGCTCGTCGTATACGCGATATCTGGTCGTGTGTTTACAGACAAATACATAAGAGAACCAATAAGAGTTTGGTATGGAAAATTCTCACTAACCTGATCATCACAACGCTTTTCCATCGATTTCTTTACAAGTGGAGTATTTACCGTCTTACACTCTATCATATTAAATTTTTGTAGTAGTGAACTTATGTATGACGATTGATTAATTTCTATAACATTTTCCTGTATATTAAAATTCAGGCCTAAATACTTTTTCAAAAAACCCAAATCTTTTAGTGAAAAATTACTCGACAAATCCTTTTTGACAATGTCTAATGTCATTTCAGAGTCAAAAAATACTAAAAAGTCATCGACAAAGACACTAAGAATAACGAGTTCCTTATCAAAAAGTTTAGTGTATACGCAAGATTCAGAAGGAGTTGGAACAAAACCTATTTTTAAAAGTGTTTCATTTAACTTTTTATTCCAGGCACGCGGTGCCTGTTTTAGGCCGTAAAGGGATTTCTTTAATAGGCAAACCTTACTTTCGCCACCCTTTTCTATGAAACCAAAAGGTTGTTCCATATAAACTTCCTCTTCCAAGTTTCCATTTAGGAACGCGGTATCTACGTCCAAATGTTTTATTTTTAAACCAATTTCTGCAGCCAACGCAAATAAGGCACGTAGGGAAGAATGATGAATTACTGGCGCAAACGTTTCGTCGTAATCCACTCCTTTAACTTGCTTAAAACCTTTTGCGACCAGTCTAGCCTTGTATTTCAGTATATTTCCACTAGCGTCCTTTTTCAGTTTATAAACCCACTTGCATGGTATTACTTTCTTGTTTGGTCTGTCAACAAGATCCCAGGTCTTGAGCTTCATAAGAGAATTGTGCTCATCTTGCATAGCATTTTGCCATTTTTCGGCATCGTCAGCATGAACTGCTTCATAGTATGTCGTCGGCTCATCCAAATCATCAGACAATACATTATAAGTAAGAAAATCTGGTGGTTTCCTGTTTCGTGAGGGGTACCGACGCTCCTGGATAAATGGCTGCTCTTCCAAACTAGCTGGTTCTTCATCAAAACGCTGTGTGTTTATTGGTGAAGACGTTTCAGCTATAGGGTCGATACTCTCAACACAATCGTGAAATTCAATTTCATTTTCATCTCTTTCAGCATTTTCTTCAAAAAGTAAAACTGAGTCCGACTGTACCTCAGGTTCATTCTGCTTTTGTTTCAAAAATGTAAAGCAGTTTTCAAAAAAGGTTACATCCCTAGATTTTAGGATTCGCCGTGGGTTAGAAGGATCTCTAAAAATATAACTATTTGGATCTTCAGAATAACCCACAAAAATAGCTTCTTCAGCTTTCATGTCCAACTTTTTTCTATTACATGAAGGTATATGGACAAGGGCTCTGCATCCAAAAATTCTTAGATGACTAAGATCACATCTTCTGCCACACCATTTATCATAGGGTATATCCCCACTTAAGGCTCGATGAGGGGACGGGGTTCGTGGCACCGTGGTAAAAAAAATATTTTAAAGGAAAGATGTTGTTCGGTGAAAAGTTTATATTGAAGTAAGTGCTAAGGTAAACAAGGCTTTCAAATAAAATAAAAATAGAATAGAACACAATGAAAATAATAAAACGTGCCAGTAGGCTCTAAGGCCTGGTTTACACAGCTGAGATTAGGCATAATCTACAACACCCTCCATTGATTTTATTAGACCTGGTAACAACGTGGAGAGAGCTGGTTCTACACCAATGAATTGTTATTTTCTATTGTTATTTGACAACACAATATGAATCTAAAGGAAAATAGTGATATCATGTTCTAATAGGTGACGGTGCGAGGTTAAATCTAAATCTTTTCTTTATTATCTCAACTGTATTATGATTATGAAGATAAAAGATTTTGTAATGAGAAGAAAGATTGTATGATTAAGATTGTGTTTTCGCTTGTTAAGCTTTTATGCTAAAACGGCTGCATTTGGATGAATGGCGAAGGTGAAGTACGAACCGTTCTGCTATGCAACCCCGTCTTCTTGACTGCCTCGAGGTACAGAGTACCGCCGGCGGCCGACGAAATTAGGGCCATTGAGCCGTTCAAATGCTCCACCCAGTCATGTCAGTCGGGACAAAGTACTGCTCAGCGACCACGGCGATGTTAATCGACCACTGCACCATGCTCTGGAGCAACTGGTCCTGGGGGTAATCGCGCTAAATAAAACAGTAGAAGTTCAACTCTTGTTCGTATCTAATCCAGTTAAAGTTATGGTTTAGGTTCGATCATATTTCGTATCGCCCTAAAGTTTCAACTTCGGTTGAAGTAAAATCAATGTACATAGGTATGAGTGATACATTTCATCAGATATAATAATTAAAACTAAATCAACTATAAGTAAATCTAATTGTTTAGACGTAAGTTTGACATGGCATAGAAAAAGTTAGCTTTGTTTCAACTTTGTCATTTGACAACGGTTACGTTCCAATTGTGATCCAGTTATGGTTAAACCGTTAGCGCGATACGAAACATAACAAAAGTTATGGTTTGGTTGCAATCCAATTCTGTTTTGGTTTAATTATTTTAGCGCGATTGCCCCCCTGAGCTGAAGCGCAGTGGTTGATGTTCACCTGGAAGAGGCGTAATAGGGCCTTTTATTGGCACTCCATGTGCCTCAGATTCTTAGACAAATGGTAGTATTCTTTGTGTGCAAAGGAAGCTATACTTACCTAAATGGTTGACGGTATTGGTCGACAATATAAACGATCAGAAAAACCTTCAAAATTTTTGAATTATTCTTCTGAAACGCTGCCTTATGGCACGTTTTCGTGTGGTTTGGAATATTTCGTAACCTCTCACACATACCCTTGTATACTTCACACACCTCATACACTTTTTAATATATAGTGTCCGTAGATATGATAGCCTAAATTAAACAAAAAACAATAGCAAACAGAATAAATGACATCGAAATAAATATAATCGCCGGTTCACTTTTATAAATAAATCTAGATGTAAACTATTTGCTATCAATATTGATTCAGCTTTCTCTTTAGGCCATTTATCAATTTGTAAATTTATTGCCTGGGACGATATCTAGACGTAATCATTGTTATATCTAGCTCGGGATACATCATAGAATATTTTAACGAATATCGGAAGATAAGATCGGCAGGATTTATTTAAATTACCATGCCTATGAATGAAATCATAGCCATTATACTGGAGATCAACCTTAATCCTTAACCTCGCTCAACTGCCGTCTTCCTTCCTATTCGCTCAGCTTTTCTGAGGGAATAGGCTCTTAATAAACTAGCGCGCTTTACCATCAACCATCGCATCACTGCTTACCATCAGGCGGGATTGCGGTCAAGCGCTAGTTTATAATTATTAAAAAAAAATATATATATTGGATTACGTTGTAATAGTTATTTACTGAAACTGGACTGAGATTCAGCAATATTTGAAAGTTAAAAGAATAAATATGTCCCTCCCGAAACCGCCAATACAAAATTGATAATTTTTTTTTTGTTTTATTATTATAAGCAGCGCACTAGTTTATTATGAGCCTATTCACTCTAGCCTTTTAGACGCATAAATTGTATTCAGACGGGAAGACCGCCGCAGAGTAGGTACCTAATTGTTCCAGTCCCTCGATGTACTCGGTATAAAAGACGAGGCAAAAACTTCGTCCGAATCGCAGCGATGTCAACAACGTAAAGGTGGATACTCACTGTTCGACAGGTCGTCCGATGATGCAACGGAGATGGCGGAATTAAATTATATAATTCCCACGCACACACTCAAAAATGCATCCAATAAAATACCCAAAGGCTGGTTACCCTCGCCTGTGCTTCAGGCTTTGGTGATTGTTCTTAACCAAATTTAGATATCCAATTAGCCAACTGAGTTCAAAACAGCTAGTTGGCGTTTTGCAGCACCAGGGCATCAGTGGCTGTAGTACTCCACACACGAACCTGCGCTTTAATTTATTTTAATTAAGCGCTTTGAGTTTCACATTAATATGTTTTCTATACCAGTTTTTCTCTCGTAGTTGTGTAACGGTAATAATTTTTCATTAAAAAGTATACATAAGTATCGGAATGAATAGAATCAGTTTCTACAAAAGCCTGCAGCAAACGTCAGTATTTTCCAACATTTACGCGAAACTTGTAAGCTCTTTGGGTCGCAACTGGGTCGTAGTATTTTGCTCTATTTTAAAACTTTTTCATTTAAGTATCGATGTGTTGAGGACTAAGAAAACGTAACAACGAGTGACTATTGTACAGTTTAAAATATAGTTTTTTTGAAAATTTTGTAATGTGCTCGATACGATACATGATACCCCTTGATAAACGGTTACCAAATTATGGTAATAAATAAAAATCGGGTGAAGTAACAAATTAATCCAGTCTTACTAAGGATATTGTTTTTTTTTTTTTTAATAATTATAAACTAGTGCTTGACTGCAATCCCGCCTGATGGTAAGCAGTGATGCAATCTTTGATGGTAAAGCGCGCTAGTTTATTAAGAGCCCATTCACTCAAATAAACTGAGTGAGGTTAAGAACTCACGGAGCGTTTTTCGCCCGCATCCGCCGCGGTTGCGGGCCCGCAGCTTCTGTAGAATGCAAATATATAAGTAAAAAATTAAAGCACATTTCACGACGCGTTTTACGCCCGCCGTGTGCGCGGTTGTTTTGCGATCGGTTGGCGGATGACCGCGTCGGCAACGGGGGACGGGGCGTTAACAGAAATCCGACGCCATTCAGTCAGTGACTTGTTATTACTCGTAGCGTAGTGATTGGTAGTGACGCGTTTGTGTAAGTTTCTCAACAAAATGGATAACGATATTGAAGTCGATCTTCTAATTACTTTGGTACAAGAAACTGGTCGTAGTCTGGAACTCAACTGATCATTTAACCGCCCATCTTGCAACCGCCGGTCTATCGATATCCACCGTCAAGTTTGCGGGCGATAATCGCTACCGCGACGGCTGCGTAACCGCACAAAACTCCGGCGTCATAAATTTTAAAAATAAAACCCAATTCCCCAACCGCGGCGGGCGCGGATGAAAACGGCTTCGTGAATCTTTAGCCTGAATATGAAGGAAGTTGGCAGTAAGGCGAGGTGATGCAATGTTAAACCCAACAACACGACCAAAGTCTCCTATCAACACGACGAATCGCTTGGCGGCAAGATTTTGTCTGGTGGATGCTAACTTCTGCCGGCAGCCGATGTTGTGGCTTACCACCAAGTAAACTAGTGTTTACCCAGTAAATAGGTTGTGCTGCATGCGGTAAAACTGGAAGTAGTTCCAATATGGCCGGTCAAATGCTAGCCAGATGATGTTAATGAATTTATCATCCTCAACCGTTTTATCGTCCCACTGCTGGGCACAGGCCTCCTGCCATACAGAGAAGTTTTGAGCGTAATCACCACGCTTGCTCAATGCGGGTTGGCGATTTCAGATTTAAAAGACCAGGTTTCCTCAAGATGTTTTCCTTCACCTTGTAATCAGTCAGTGGTGTCCAAGATATACTTAGAAATTACATATACTTAACTTAGAAAAGTTACATTGGTACTTGCCTGTCCTGGAATCAAACTCGCACACTCACACTTGAGAGGCATGTTTAATGTTTATACTGGATTTCCTCGTTAGTTTTTCGAAAGACAAATATTAGTTATAGTATTCATTTGAGTTAGTTTACTCTGTGAATCATAATGAATAAACTAAATAGAAACTGTTTGAATTTACACTGTCTTAATTAAATAAATTCTGTTCATTAGTTCGTTATAAACGCTTTGTTTAGCGAGGTTTCATTTGTGCAGCTTGTTTTTCATTTTGTCTGTTTTTTGGACACAAAAGGCTGATAGTGAACAAACAACATACCTTTGTTCTGGTCTTAGCATATCCTTTCATTAGCTTTAACCATAATATCGTGTTAAGGGTCCCGAACCGCTGTCCGTCTGTCCGTTCGTCTGTCACCAGGCTGTATCTCATGAACCGTAATAGCTAGACAGTTGAAATTTTCAGAGATTATGTATTTCTGTTGCCGCTATAACAACAAATAAAACAAATAAAATATTTAAGGGGGTTCCCATACAACAAACGTGATTTTTTTAACAATTTTTTGCTCCATATTAATAACGGAAATAGATAGACTTTTGAAATGGTACGGAACTCTCCTCAGTTGACCGGTTTTTTTTTATATAAATACAACCTTTTTTTATGATAACTTCTATGATGCTGGACAAAAATAGCTTATGAAGACGCGAAAATATCGCATCGCACCTGAACTCCCGGAATCGAAATTGAAATCTATGTGTGTGCCAAATTTCTTCCATTTCTTGCTCAAACCTGGAACATACATATTTATAGATAAACGTACAAAAAATTGTTAGTTATATTTTGTTTACATTTAAGTAGAGCGCCAGCAGCGGTGTTTCCGTCTGACTACAATAGCGATGTATCCAAGGTATGAAAATCAAAAAAATAATTATTCCGTCTTATAGATAATAAAAAAAAAAAATAAGACCCGTATTTTTTATTTTGTCGAAATTACCAAAAACTACTGAGATATAGCGTATTAAAGTTACGGAGTAGGGGCTGTGGTATACTTTGTACCACGGCGTGACGTCATGCGACATTTCAAATCAATGTATCTTCCTAAGTATTTGCATGAAAGAAAAAATAAAAAATACGTGTTCAATATTTTTTATAAATCTATCTGATGGACATTAAATTATTTTTAGGATACAACCCTATTTATGTGTCTTCAAGGTTATAATGAATTATACTATGGTGAGTTTACTTTGATTGAGTGGCACTTTATGTATGAGTGAAATAATTTTATCAGCTTTCCTATAAATTTGAGTCGACTAGGTATTGCTGTTTTGTGTAAAACAGTTCCTTAGCTTAGGGTACCTTTAACAGTTTTTTTTTATAGTTAAGTATTAAGAGCCTATTAGGCTCTTAATAAACTAGCGCGCTTTACCATCAACGATTGTTCATTGTATCACTGCTTATTATCAAGCTGGATTGCTGTTAACCATTAGTTTATTATTATAAAAAAAAGATTAAGTAATCGATATATTTTCATAGTCATGGTGGCCTAGTGGTTAAAACACCAGCCTCTCAAGTATGAGTGCGCGGGTTCGATTTCAGGTCGGGCAAGTACCAATGTAACTTTTCTAAAGTTATATGTACTTTCTAAGTATATCTTAACGATTTGTCGTGTTCCGGCATGATGTCTGGTGAAGCCGTACGGAGGACGGGTCTGAGCAGTTGTGTTGCGATGTGTGCCGGGTACGATGCGCCTATTGTTGTTGTGTTGGGAGTTTGGTCGTGGAGGGTCTTCAGATCAATCTCCCTTTGGCGCAGCATCGTTGGTCGTGTTGTTGGGTTTAACATTGCATCATCTCGCTCAACTGCCGTCTTCCTTCCTATTCGCTCAGTTTTTCTGAGTGAATAGGCTCTTAATAAACTTGCGCGCTTTACCATCAACGATCGCGTCACTGCTTACCATCAGGCGGGATTGCGGTCAAGCGCTAGTTTATAATTATTTAAAAAAAAATCTTGGACACCAATAACTGAAGGTGAAGGAAAACATCTTGAGGAAACCTGGACTTTAAGTCTGAAATCGCCAACCCGCATTGAGCAAACGTGGTGATTACGCTCAATCCTTCTCTGTATGAGAGGAGACCTGTGCCCAGCAGTGGGACAGTAAAAAGGTTGATGATGATATTTTCACCTGACAGATTTTTAACTTTAGTCTGTTTTACATGAAAGATAGATGAATTTTCCAACAGATTAAGTATTAAAAAGGGTCGTACCCTTTTAATTTCACAATCTGTCTAAACTAGGTAGGGTCTGGAAGAACCTTTTCAGGACCTGATAATCCTAGGTAGTATCGAAAATAACCCTGAACAGAAAAGAAACGAGAAATCCTTTCGCTTATAGGGTAAACAATATGGGTATTGTGATCCAAAAATAAACATAAAACATTATTTTCTTGAAGGCCTGGGATTGCCGATACGTCATTCTCAACCCTTATTCTAAACTCAACCCTTGTCACTTTACGATTATACCAAACTAGTGACCGAGCCCAGCTTCGTACGGCTTTTTTACGACTTGACCAAAAAAGGACAACATTCAAATATCAAACACTTTATACCCAAATATTAAAGCCAGAAAAGTATACTGGGGGAAAAGTATCTTGAACATTTTAAAATGAAATTCTAAATAGATAAAAAAGAGAATAGATAAAAATAAAAAAGGGTTCCGTACCATTGATTTATGAAATTAAAGGATTTAAGTTATTTGTATGAAAGATTACGCGGTAATAAGCGGTTTACGATTTACGAGGTATTAAAAAAAACACTTACTAGATCTTGTTCAAAACAATTTTCGTTGGTAATTTTTATAGTAATGTCCATCATATGTTTTTTTTAGATTTTTCATTTTCTTATTCTAGATGTTAGAGGGAGGGGGGAATCAACTTTTTTCCACTTTGGAAGCGTCTGTCACGCAAACTATTCGGTTTAGAAAAAAATTATTTTGGAAACCTCAATATCATTTTTGAAGACCTATCCATAGATACCCCACACGTATGTATTTGATGAAAAAAACATTTTTGAGTTTCAGTTGTAGGTAAGTATGGGAAGCCCCCAATATTTATTATTATTTTTTTATTTTTACATCAAAATCTTAATGCGGTTCATAGAATACTTCTACCTACCAAGTTTCAACAGTATAGCTCTTATAGTTTCGGAAAAAAAGGCTGTGACATACGGACGGACATACGGACAGACAGACATGACGAATCTGTAAGGGTTCCGTTTTTGCTATTTGGCTACGGAACCCTAAAAACAACATCCTTTTCTGATGAGCGCAAGCGATTCGCTCTGTTAAATGAAAAATTAAATATTAAAGTAACTATTTAATTTAATCATAAGAACTATTAAGAGTGCGACCTTAGCATCAAATAAGAACTCTGCAAAACCAACCCCCATAGCATATATGCCACTAGATATTGCTAAACTTATAGAACAAAGAACTTTTCTAAAAGGAAAGAAAAATAGAACGAAAACCGAAAAGCAGGAACTCACCAAGTTATATAGAACAATTAAAAGAAAAATAAAAAGAAAGAAACACACAGAAAGATTAAAAATAATTGAAGAAGAGCTCACATTAAATAGTTCAGTCAAGAGGGGACAACAGCGTCTAAATGATGTGCGGAAATGGATTCCGTCACTAAAATGCAAAGACGGACGGACTACTTTTGATAGAAAAGAGCTTGTAGAGACTGCTACAGAGTTCTACAAAGATTTATACCGACGCAGTGATGATTTTGATAATACCTTAGCAATAATGAGACCTGATGACACAAACATAGAAGTGCCAATATTTATGCAAAGTGAAATTATACATGCCATTTCCTCTCTTAAATCCTTAAAGAGTCCGGGAGAAGACGGGGTTACTAATGATGTTCTGAAGATTCTAATTGAACCACTGTCCCCTATTATTACGAAATTGTTCAATAACATCTTAGCAAGTGAGATAATACCTGTGGAATGGGAGACCTCAATTATTACACTACTGTACAAGAAAGGAAACCCTGAGGACATAGGTAATTACAGGCCTATAAGTTTATTACAGACTACATACAAAGTGTTCACGCAAGTATTGCTCAAAAGAATTATGCCGACTCTAGAATTCAATCAACCTAAAGAGCAAGCTGGTTTCCGCCCAAGGTTCTCTACTATCGATCATATATTTACTTTGACACAAATCATCGAAAAATACGAAGAATACGGGAAAAGGCTTTATATTGCTTTCGTTGATTACTCGAAAGCATTTGACTCAATTGGACATTTGGCCCTATGGAAAGCCTTGCATCAACAAGGAGTGCCAGAAAAGTATATAAACATACTTAAGGAAATTTATACAAGGGGTAAAGCTAAAGTCAAATTAGAAAGAAAAGGAAGATCTATCGAAGTACAACGTGGAGTCAGACAAGGCGACCCAATATCACCAAACCTATTTACTGCTCTCCTCGAGACCATTTTCCGTAACTTAGAATGGGATTCTGTAGGGCTCAACATTAACGGAGAAACATTGAACCACTTGCGCTTTGCAGATGACATTGTACTGATCTGTGACAACCACACTCACCTAGAATATATGCTGCAAACTTTGCATAGAGAAAGTACAAAGTGTGGATTGTCTATGAATCTGGAGAAAACTCGCATTATGAAAAACGGAGAAAACATACCAGTCAAAATATCATTAAAAGAAATAGAGTATGTGGAAGATTATATATATTTAGGACAGAGAATCACGTTCAAGGAGCAAACTGCAGGCGAAGTAGAGCGTAGAATAAAACTGGCGTGGAAAAGATATTGGTCATTGAAGCACATTTTCAAATCCAAACTTCCAAGCAACCTTAAGAAAAAAGCGTTTGAAACTGTTGTGGCTCCCACACTACTCTACGGATGCCAGAGCTGGGCACTAACAAAAGAAATTCTTTCCAAACTCCAGGTCTTCCAGCGGGCCGTCGAACGAAGTATGTTAGGACTGAAACTGAGAGACAGAATCCGAAACTCTCAAATCAGAATGAAAACCAAACTGATAGACGTGGCAGACTTGGCCTGTAGGTTAAAATGGCGTTGGGCAGGTCACGCGGCACGCTTAGAGGACGGACGCTGGAGCGAACGTGTGCTGCACTGGTGGCCGCGCGGCGAGCTGCGTCGCCGCGGTCGTCCGCGCCGCCGCTGGAGCGACGACATCGTGAGAGTCGCGGGACCCTTTTGGACTAGGATCGCTAAAGATAGGAAACTATGGAAATGCATGGAGGAGGCCTTTGCTCAAAATTGGGCAACCCAATTAAAATAAAAATAGATTATATGTTTTATTTATACCTTTTTATAATATCAATTTCATTTCTGTGCCTATACTAATTTATTAAATCAATTGTTAATAGGTACATAACTACAAATTTTATTTTATTCCATTTCTTTTAAACTAACATAATTATATTTAATATTTTATTATAATACTCAATATTATAAATTGTTGTCAAATTTAAATTAATTGTCATTATGCTAATTCAAGATAATGTATAGGTAAATAAATAACAATTTCACACAATCAATCCAAAATTATGAATTTATAAATGAGTAACTGTATCTAATAAGCAATTTTCTTTTGTAAAATTTGGTATAGTGCCGATTTGTTGCATGCTATTTTCTAATATATAGAATGTAATAAAATTGTAATATGTTATTTTTTGGGAATAAAGGGCTTTATTATTATTATTATTATTATTTAATTTAAATTAAAAATAAATAAATTTTGCCAAGTTTGGTCGTGGAGAGTCTCCACATCAATCTCCCTCTGTCGCAGCATCGTTGGTCGTGTTGTTGGGTTTAACATCGCACCACCTCGCTCAACTACCGTCTTTCTTCCTATTCACTAAGTTTTTTAAGTGAATGGGTTTAATAAACTAGCTCGCTTTATCTTCAACGATTGCATCACTGCTTACCATCAGGCGGGATTGCGGTCAAGCGCTAGTTTATAATTATTTAAAAAAAAAAACTTATCTCTTCAAAGCGAGCAAACCGTAAAGCCACTGGGTGTTTTGTATATCAACCCGTACGCACCAGATATTTCACCGTTCCACATTGACTTTGTATGTATGAAGTCTGACTTGGAATATAAAGGTGTTTACATATGTGTGTAGGTATGTTCGTTATTCAAGTTGTTGAATACTGACAAATATAGTAGGCGTAGGACATCCTAGTTTAAAAAAGCAACCGTGACACTGGCGTATAGGCAAGTGAAGATACACGGGTGGGTTTTAGTCAGTAAAAATCTGACACGCCCTTTCGCTCCGCCCAGAGCGGGAGAAATCATTTGATAATTTCCCATCCCAAACAAACGTAACTTTGTTTTGTGTCTAAGGTGAACAACGGCTGACCGAAAATGAACCTAAAGTCAGCAATTGGGAATTGGGATGTATCCAAGCGATGAAAATCAAAAAAATAATTAGTCCGCTTTATAGGTAATAAAAAAAATTAAGACCCGTATTTTTTTATTTTGTCGAAATTACCGAAAACTACTGAGATATAGCGTATTAAAGTTACGGAGTAGGGGCTAATTATGTCACGTCGCGGTATATTTTATACCACGGCGTGACGTCGTGCGACATTTCAAATCAGTATATCTTCCAAAGTATTTGACTGAAAGAAAAAATAAAAAATACGTGTTCAATATTGTTTATAAATCTATCTGATGGATATTAAATTATTTTTTAGGATACAACCCAATTACAATCATCACACCTACCATAGATGATGGCATAGCGATTTTATTAATGGAGTCCTATTATCAAGGTTAAATATTTATTCTTATTTTGATAACGTAGGTACTTACTTACTTACTTGTCCCTACATTAAACCGGCTCTTAGAGTGCAAAGATAGCAGATTTTTTTTTTTTGCCGGGGTGGAAATGCTCATAGGATGCCCGCCGCCCTGGGGTGGGCGACGGGGTATGTCAGACTTTTACTGACTGAAACCACCCCGGTGTGTCTTCTATCACGAGCGCGCGTGGGGCCGCGGGATTCTAAATTCTTCCACGGCCCCACACCCTCGTGCTGGCCCGGTCTGTCCGGGCCTCGTCTCCTGCACGGGGTGTTAAACTACCCCGTGCATCGCCTCAAAGGCGCGCGCCGACACTCGCGCGCGCCTCCGTTTCGGGGTCCATCATGACTCGATTACCTAACCTAACCTTCAGATTAATTTATATTTTCGGCATTACATAAGCTCGTACCTATAACTCGTGCCATCTGGAAAGATGAAAACCAATCTGATGATTAATTGGAAATTGGTCTGATCTAAGTTATTTGTAATCCATTTAATTAACTTACGGTCACGATCCGTATTGCTGAATCAGTTGCGTGAATTTGGTATCAGACATTCCAGGTACAATTGAATCATGAAAAATAAAACACGCTTTTGCATTATGAATATGAAGCATTAAAATTAAATATGATTTATTTTAGTTCTGCTTTACTAGTTCAAACAAAGCGATTCTAAGCGTGGCATAGCTTTTAATACCATAATTATACAACGATTTTTTTTTTTGTAAGCCAAACCCAAAACACGTGTCCAGTATTTTTAAGTAAATAATTTCTGATAATTCATAACTTCACCTACGAAATGGAGCCCTAATCACCACACCAAGATAGTGACGTGTAAATATACCCATATTTAGACTTCGTGCTTTAATTTAAAACTTCAGCTACGAAATGGAGCCCTTATCACCACACCAAGATGTTAACGACTCTATCGCTCCGCCGACGCTGACGCCGTCATATATATACATAAGTTTAGGTAGGCCGTACTGAAATGTGCTAAAATATGACATTTAACTCCGCCATATAATGTGCACTGCGGCTTAGCGCTGCGGTTTCTCCCTTTTGTGTGACTATCGAATCGCACCGGCGCTTTCAGAGGCGCTGCAACTATGAATGCCTTTCATTCCGTACCACACAGCAAAAAGTCACAAACATATGTATGTAATTATGTATGTGTATACATACACTTTTGATTACGACACACATGCATTCGCAACGTACTTACCTATTCTGCATTTGCGACGTATTGCCAAAAATGTAAACAAATACGAGTTTACGGAAAAGTCCAATCCGACAGACTTCGCCCTGTCAAAGAGTTATTGGGTGATAAGAAAAATGAAAAGCTTCTAAAACTGTTTTTTTTTTTGCCCTACACCCAACATTATGATTAACGTCGTCCCTCATTTCCATCGCTTTCTCTGAACAAAAGGAATAAAAACATTAAATTTTTCACATTTTTAAAGAGACTCGTTCAGAAATATTTAACAACACAAAACCTCAGATATTGTGTTGCTGATAGAGTATAACAAACTCCTTTGTTTGATGTCATAGAATACTGACTGGAACAGGTGTCATGGCGGCTTATCTCATTGGGTTCTACTGTCATCGAGAGCAGCGGTGGCCTAGGTAGTGGTATCTGCCGTGACTTATAAGTTGTAGTTCGTACGTTCGAAACCCCATCAGGCACTTTACTTTATGTAAATTAATTCATCACCACTGCTGTCAAAACGGTAAAGGAAAACATCGTGAGGGAGTCTTAAAGCCAAAAGCTTCGAAGACATGTGACATCTACCAGCCCGCACTAAGCCAGCGTGGTAGATTACGGCCCACTCCCGCTCACCGACAGGAGGCCTTTGTCCCAACAGTGGGAACATTATAGGCTTATGTATGTCTTTTAATTCATGAGAATTGTTGTGCACGGGTTTTGTTCTGTCTAACCTTCTCGCAACTATATTTGGGTCGGATTCCAGTCTAACCGCATGCAGTTAAATACCAGTAATTTACATGAAGCTGTCTATCTGCCCATCACAACACAGCAACTAGGTGGCTAATATGAAACCCTTTGATAAGACTGGTTGTCAGAATTTCGAGCTTGTGACAATCTATAACAACATTCCATCATCGGACGACCCGTCGTACGGCGAGTTTCCACCCTTACGTTGTTGACACCACTGCGATCCGGACGAAGCGTTTTGCTTCCTCTTTTACCGCTTACGTCGAGGGACTGGAACAATTTGCCAGCGACGGTGTTTCCGTCACACTACAATTTGAGTGTCTTCAAGGCTAGAGTAAATGGGCTCTTAATAAACTAGCGCGCTTTACCATCAACGATCGCATCACTGCTCACTATCAGGCGGGATTGCGGTCAAGCGCTGGTTTATAATGAAACATGAGATTCGATCGGTTAAAAAGTCAGAGGGAACACCAAATGAAAAGGAAGCACTTATTGATTATGCTGCCTATAACTTTAGCCTAGGTATAAGTTTACGTTATTTCAAATTATGCAATGACCTTCATCACCTAGAGACAGTAAGTGTGTCATGACGTCATGATGATCATGCCATATTTACTTCATATATAACGTTATTTTTTGTTCAAGCGAAACCAGAATATAGTTTGTTCAGAATAAGCAACAATCGATTCCAATCACTTTTATACTATGTTATATATTTTCCCCAAATACATTTAGAAATTGTTGCATTGTGGTTATCGAGCGCTCAATTCATTTTACGATAAATTATAGTAGATAGATGGCGCGCAACAGCTGACGCCACAGGTCAACGCGACTCGTCCTCCCAGCGTTGACTATATATTTGTTGGGACAACCAAGTAGGACAACAACCTCATAACTGTGTGGTTTTTCATGATATCTTTTTGAAATTTTGAACATAGATTCTTTATTTAAAAATACTGGACATGTGTTTCGGGTTTCGTATAAACGAAAAATAATGTTGTATATACAGGGTGTATCTGACATCGTAACGCAAACTTCGCGAGAAGGCTACACCGCATGCCACTAATAAAATTATGATAGTCATTTATATCGTTAATGAGCGGTTACAGATTAACAGTGTTTAAAAAAAAGTGTCAGCTCGGCCTTTGAACGTTGCAAGCGTGCCGCAGCGCGTGTTTTGGGTATGACGTTGACCCCTGATGTGTACTCTACTAAATCAGCTGATAAGATAGTTATTCGAGTTTTGTTCACATTGCGCTTTTTTGTGTAATTAGCGCATTAATTATTTTTTACTGGGTTATAAAAGTATAGCAATTATGAACGGTTTAAAGTGAAAAAAACGGCATGTTATTTTTTTTAAATCAGGAAAAAACCTACGAAAAACTCCACCACTGGGGGGTTCAGAATCATGTACTGGATCCATGGTACTCGTTTGTGCGTCGATGTCAGCTACAGCCTTTATATCGAGAAAAGTTAATTTTAAATAAAAATGTGGTCAAGTGGGAGACGGACTTGCACACGAAGAGTTCCGAATGCATCGTAAAATATTAAACTTAATGCCTTACCCTTTCGTGGCATACAGACGTTATGTTAAGGGTTTAGTGAATACATTCGATTGACTCTTCGTCCCTAGACAGCCATAGTGCTCAAGGTGATAAACCCGCGCTGAACAACTTTGGAATCCTAAGACATTTCAAATAAAAATTACATATGTACCGTCAGCAACAACATTTTATTAACATTATGTGATTTGACAATTTACTTTATTTTCATTTCATAATAGAAACTATGAGTAAAAGAGGGAAAGAATCAGAGTGCTGTTCTTTATTTAATGTCGTGTGGCTTTTGATTTTAATAAAATATTTTGCTCAGCAATTAAGATTCGAAGTGTTTCGCCTTGTCTTTATACCGCGTACATCGAGAGACTGGAACAGTTTGCCAACGGCGGTGTTTCTGTCTAACTACAATTTAAGTGTGTTCAAGGCTAGAATAAATAGGCTCTTAATAAACTAGCGCGCTTTACCATCAACGATTGCTTACCAATAGGCGGGATTGCGATGAAGCTCTTGTTTATAATAATTATATGTACAACATAATTTTTTGTTTTTGCGAAATCCGAAACGCGTGTCCAGTATTTTTAACTAAAAAGTCTATGTACAAAATTTCAAAAAGATATCAGGTAAAACCACAAAGTTATGAGCTTGTTATCCTACTTGGCCGTCCCAACAAAATTACGAGTGGAGTGTGAACCATCCACGCTCCGCTCGGGCGGGCAACCGCTGCGTTGACCTCCGGCATCAGTTATGCGCGGGAGGTTCTGCAGTTCTATGATCTATCGTAAGCGCCACGGCGCGCTCGGTAACCACACTGCAACAATTTCTAAATGTATTTGGGAAAAAATAAAACACGGTGTAGAAATGATTGGAATCGATTCAGGTGCTTATTCTGAACAAACTATATTCAGGTTTCGTATAAACAAAAAATAACGTTGCATAAAAAAAAAACCAAAGTAAGTGTTATCGACTTTTGTTGCTACCCGTATTATAGATACAAAATACTACCTAAATTTGAATGGACTTTATGTAAAACTAGCGGCCGCCAGCGACTTCGTTCGCGTGGAGTTACTTATGTTCCGCTCCTATTGGTCGCAGCGTGATGTTATATAGCCTAAAGCCTTCCTGGATTAATGGGCTATCCAACACAAAAAGATTTTTTTCAAATCGGACCAGTAGTTCCTGAGATTAGCGCGTTCAAACAAACTCTTCAGCTTTATATATTAGGTATAGATTAATTGAATAAATGCGACTTTGACCCTTCGTTTCTAGACAGCAACAGAGCTCAAGCCGACGAACCTTCAAAGAACAACTTCGTGTTGAATACATTCATCAGTCTGATCAGAAATTATATATGTACATCTCAAGTTTCAGTTCGAGAAATGTCATGAATTTTAAAATATTCGTCCTTTGCTTTACAAGTGTCGAATAACTGTTTTGCCATCCGTCTGGGCTGGTCACAACATGTGATTTGTTTAGGAGGAGAAAAATATCTCATTTTTATTATTATTTATAGTTCTTCAAAATCGTGTTTGTGATAGTACTTATTTATTCATCGATACTAATAGGGATGTCTCCTGAGTAAAAAAAATGATTCTATTTAGTTCGTCATTAAGATTATAGAAAAATATTGGATACGTATATTTTGTTTTATCAAATCAATAAAAAATGACAAATATAAAAGGCATCAAAGGTCAGGAGTGGTGGCTGGTGACGTCACTGTTCGCTAAAAAGTGTAGCGTGCCGTGACGTCACACGAGTTTTCAACGCACTGTGTCGTCTTCATTTTTTGTTTTTATGATAAAAAGAAAAAAGACATGTATTTTTTGGAAATCTGACTGACGGACTAATCAGTTTTTTTTAGTCAACTACCTACCCTATTCTAAATATAACTACGACTTTTTTTAAACGAAAAATCATAGCCGTTTGTAGAATGATTCCTAACTGAGAATAATACATAGGTATATGTATGTATATATACTTAGTAGTTGTTTGGACAAAATTGAACTCTAAATGTGTGAAGTTAAATGCAGAAGCAGTTTAAAAATTTCAGTGTGACAATTATACGCCGATTCTCCAGTTCACAAACTAAACTAATTTAAAGGTTACTGCATCTTTTTCTTTAAGAAAAGGACAAAAGATAAACTATTAGTTTAGTCATCTATTACGTGCACATTGACAGAAGTGAAAAACCCTTTTCAAGGAAAGCCTCTAGTCAACATCACTTATTCATTCCCGCATAGCCAATCCCGTCCCAGTTCAAGTCCCAGGAACACACGATTTTCCATATAATAGCGGCCAAACAGGGCCCGATCCGGGCCAATGCTTGTTTATTTCAAAGCAGCCTTTATCGAACCTTGTTTAGGCTCGGTAATGGCACAGGGCATAAATATCCAAATACGGACTCGGATTAAAACGGAAAGGTCTGCTTCTAGTTGTGACACTCGTATTGGATTTGATTTTACTGAAGCCGTTATGAGTATGTTTGGGTAGCAGTGAGTTTAAAGTGATATATCTGGATCTCAGAAGCATTACGTCGTGCTATACATACGACTTATTGCTTCTAAGGTCAAGAAATGTTGATATTGTAACATAATATCAAGTCGTGTACTCCTCAAAGGCTTATACAGAAGTCTACATGTACTACAACCACCCAAAAAAACTGAGTGAATAGGAAGGAAGACGACAGTTAAGAGAGGTGATGCAATGTTAAACCCAATAACACGACCAACGATGCTGCGTCAAAAGGGGATTGATCTGGAGACCCTCCAAGACCAAACTCCCGACACAACAACATTTGGCGCATCGTACCCGGCACACATCGCAACACAACTACTCAAACCCGTCCTCCGTACGGCTTCACTAGATATCATGCCGGAACACGACGAATCGCTTGGCGGCGAAACTTTGTCGGGTGGGTGGTAACTTCTTCCGGCAGCGGATGTTATGGCCTACCACCGAGAAAAAATAAATGCCTTAACAGTATTTTTATTGATCACATAATGGAACTACAACTGGAAAACGCAGCAAAAATACAACAGTGGTCTTGATATATTATTAAGAGGAGTACACTGAATTAAAATATCGCTTATCAAAGAAAATATTCTATCTTTTAATTTACATTCACTAATTTCCATAGATGAATACTGATCAGAATTGTATTTCTGTGTCTTAAATCATTATTCTGAAACTTTCTTTGATGTCAAATGTTGGAAAACATGTTTGAGGAATATCCGACATCTTAGATTTTAATGAAAGTAAAATTATAATCCTGTCAAATTAGTAATCGCCTCGCGTAAATTGACCTATTTTTAGTAGCCAAGTTTTTAATCGTCTAAACTATCTATATAGTATCTTTTTTTCCACATTAGGAATTTCTCCTGTATCGTGGGTGCGTTTACAAACATAAGTCGGAAAAACTAGTTGTAGGTCAACTAATATTTTATCTTCAGCCCTTTTCTTTACTTAAGTTTAGTTGAGTTTGTGAACAACGAAATCTTCGCCAGTGTTACATTGTTGAATTTCCGATCAAAGTAGTTGGATTTCTTGGTCCATTTTACAAAGTCTTTGAAGTGTGATTATTTTTACCTGTTGTCTGTTGCGGGGTGTTCGTATAAAATAACATACTATCAGTGGCAATGGCTTAGAAGTTCTACAACATTCATTACTCTATAAACATTGTTGAGCAGACAAATTTTCGAACATATATCAAGCAATGGATTAACAATATTTAGTATAATAATAGGTATGCAATTAGGATATGAAATCGTTTATTAAGCAAGTAGGATCACTGATCACTTTTACACGTCATGTTTTTTTTTTCAACTAGATGAAGGCGGCATTTCCTAACGGATTACCTCTGAGAAGAAATAGCCGAAACAAACTCAGGGATCATCGTTTTTTTTCAAGTCCTGACATTAAAAATGATAATGTTTACAATAATTTACGTTATAATTACACATATTGCTTAATAACAATGCTTAGCAGAGCGAGCAGCTCAGTCACAAGCTTTTTATGGTGTTGAATAATAAGCTTTACCGATCTTCAGTCCGTGAAGGGGTCCACGAGGACTGATGCCCCTGGGCCAGGGTTGCGGGTTGGTTGAAAAAGAAACCATGTCCCTGGCCGTCGCACAGGCAAGTGAAGGAACACAGAAGGGTTTTAGTCAGTAAAAGTCTGACATGCCCTTCATCATAGTCATTTGATGATTTCCCATTCAAAACAAAAAAAAAAAGGGACGACCACAGGAAGCTACATAAGTTTTCTCGTTTGGCGTCCTTAAAACCATGAAGTAATCTCTAACGTTTCCTTTCTAACATAACGCCACTTGAAGCCTCGCTAATATGACGTATGACATTTCAATAACAGTCCCCAAAAAGAATACATTAACATACAATTACTGTCAAAAACATGTTGCGAGCGAAAAAGTCGCATAATTTGAATAAATGCCTTGTATCAAGTACTGATTAGCAATTACCAGTAAATATGCGACAATTTAATAGGAGTGCGCCATTCATGTGTCTAGACTCTAGACCAGTGATTCCCAAAGTGATCCAGGTGGACCCCCAGGGGTCCACGGGAGACTTGCTGGTTGTCTACGTAGGCGTGAACAAAAAATGGGGGTCCATAAGATGTTAATGGGGGTCCACGAAAATTTATCTGCTTTTGATAGTAAAGAGCAAAAATGTAAGCATAGTTTTTATAAGGGCCTACCTACATTGTTTTAAGTAGGTACCTATCTAAGCAGATAATATTTTAATAAGGCAAGCGACTGTTACTTGTCCAAACTTGCGTATTCGATATTACGTACAATTTCGTGTACAGACTTGCAAAGCGCTATCCGCCCGACAATGCTTAATGTTTGTTCAGACATGAACTTGATCACCACTATAAATACTTGATGCCAAAGGCAAACGCATTCATTCGTTTCCGGAATTTCGAAAAAAGGCGGAATTTGGAAAAAAAAAGTTGTGAGAAAATTTATATCTGTGTTTGCTAGTGCCGGAGAAAAGTAAGTAACCTACCTTTTTTTTGTTATAGTACTTAAGTATTTTGTTTACGTGTACTAGTCGGTTGATCACAACGGCCTGTATAGATAGGTAACTTAGTAACTTACAGATATTTTAATTGTCCTCTTTCGATTTGAAGACAAACACAGCACGTTTTATTCAATTGTTTTTTCACGAGAGAAGCACTGCCTCTCTAAAAAGGCCGAATAAGCAATATTGCAGAGCAATTAATTTTGTAATTTTTCTTGCAAATAACTACTAATTTTATAAAACAGTAATTTCATAATCATTTTAAATTGATTTTGATGTAACTATTTTATCAAAACTATTCCTTTTCGGAAAGAGCGAGCGGTGCGCGGGCGACGGAAAAAGGGCGGGGTTTGAACTTCGATGCCAGTTTGTCACGTTTTAACAATGAAGCCGCAGACAAAAAATACGCAAATACACGGAGCGCGTGAACTCATTGATTTAATAAAATTTTAGTTATCGTTTTTATGGACAATTTTGGGATTTTGACTTTTATTTTTTCCTACACAAATATGATCAGTATTCGATACTGAGTACACCAATTTTTATTTATACTATTAAAAATTAGTGGTAAATTATGTACTTTAAAATTGATACCGTTTTGTGAAAACGTCTGTATTTGTCTCAGCGGTTTATTACTTGGTCCCTTTATATGCCGTAATTCTATTTCCGCGTGAAAAAAACTGCGACAAAGGCTGCGGTGTGATACCTATATTCAGAAAAAAACTTTGTTACTAAAATATTTTTTTTACAGGTAAGGTAACTGACACGAAACATGGCTACAGCAAAGAAAAAATGTCGACAATATAGTGTCGATTATTTGAAATATGGTTTTGTTCCATCAGAGGCAGACAAACAATTGCCCATGTGCCTATTATGCAACAAAGTTTTGAGCAATGACTCTATGAAACCATCAAAGCTCGAAGATCATCTAAAAAGGTGTCATACTGATAAAATAGGTAAAGATTTAAAATATTTTCAAACATTGAAAGAAAAATATGGAAAGAGACCCACCGTGCACAGTATGTTCGCTTCAACATCTCAAAGTAACGATGATGGCTTGCGGGCATCTTACAATATCTCATTACTTATAGCAAAATCTGGAAAACCGCACACTATCGGAGAACAATTAATTTTACCCGCTGTTGAAGAGGTTTTAAAAACTGTTTTGCACAAATCTCCATTTGACGTACTAAATAGAATCCCATTAAGTAACAATACTGTACAAAGACGCATTGATGAAATGAGCTCTGATATCGAAAGCTTTTTGTGCAATCATCTGCAAAAAACTCATTTTTCTATACAACTGGACGAGTCAACGTTACCCAGTAATGAAGCATTACTATTGGCATATGTCCGATTTATTGTTGAGGAAGAAATTCACGAAGAATTGCTATTTGCTAGAACTTTGGAGACTGACACTAAAGGCGAATCAATATTTAATGTCCTGAGTAATTTTTTTACGGAAAAATCGATCCCATTTACAAACATTATTTCAGTGGCAACAGACGGAGCTTCTGCAATGGGCGGGCGATATCGTGGGTTTATAAGTCATCTCAAAAGAATTATACCAGGACTTACAGCTATTCATTGCGTAATCCACCGACAACATCTTGTGGCAAAACATTTAAGTGACAGGTTGAACCAATCTCTTCATTTTGTAATAAAAGCTGTCAACAAAATCAGAAGCAATGCATTGAATACGCGTTTATTTGCTCAATTGTGCGACGAAAATGATGAAGACTTCCAACGACTGCTCTTACATACTGAAGTACGCTGGTTGTCGAAAGGTGCATGCTTAACGAGATTTTACTCTGTTTTCGATTCCATATTAGAGTTCTTAGAAAGTAGAGATCCAGATTTAAAAGAAAACTTGATCAAATTCAAAGCAGACATTGCGTATTTGACAGATTTGTTTAAAAAATTTAATGATATTAACTTGCAGTTACAAGGGGACAGCCTGAATTTAATAAAAACAAAGGGGATAATTTCGGCTTTTCTTGGGAAATTGAAATTTATGAAGCAAAACATTAGTCGGCGCGAATTCTCTCAATTTCCAAACTTGTCGCAGGTAGAATGTATTGATGAGGATATCCATACCTACAGTCAACATTTAAGTGCCCTGCATGATGACTTCAAAACCAGGTTTGAAGATATAGTGACGATGGATATACCACCATGGATCATAAATCCATTTGATGAAACGGAAGTGGCAAATGTTGTATTACAAGAGGAGCTGCTCGAGCTAAGCACTAATGTGGAGCTGAAGGTGAAATTTAGAAAAGGCTACCCAACATTTTGGCTGTAAGCAGAAATACCCGAAAAATATCCTGGACTGTGGGATATCGCAAATAAATTTTTAATAGCTTTTCCCTCGTCATACCTTGTCGAAAGGAGTTTTAGTGCCGTTACAAACCTCTTAACAAAAAAAGGAGCAAATTAAACATCACAGAGCGGGGGGATTTGCGGTTATTGCTGACAAAAATAAAGCCAAACATTGATCGTTTGCTGACACTCCATCAGATACATCCTTCCCATTAATTAAAATTATGACCTGAACCTATATTACCTTAATATTTTTTTCTTGTAATTCTATTCTTTTAATAAATAAAGTGATATAAAATGTACCATTTTTCGTTTTTATTTTACATATCGGAATATAGGGACAGAACTCAGAAGTGACACAATTTTTATTTTTTGGCGACTTTAAGAATGTGGTAGAAATGTAGCAGCAGGGGGTCCACCGAAACCAGTAAAGTTTTGAAAGTGGTCCACGAGAAAAATAAGTTTGGGAACTACTGCTCTAGACTATCACGGCCTGCGTGACAACAGGCCTTAGTGTTTTCAGCTGATCTTATGAGCTATTCTGAAAGCCCTAAAGTCTCTTTTCGTGTAGCCTTCATCTTCATTTGATCACGAAATCATATCTAAATTGTCCTTTGTTTTGCAGATTAGAATTTGAATAAACTTTACCCATTTTGTTCATTGGAGCGTTACGCTTCAGTGAATTAGAAATATCAAATACATTTTCAAGATTGTTGTTGTTATTATTTTTCTGGTTGGTCTGTTTGAGTTTAAGGCTCCCACAGACATTCTCAAACAGAAATCTTTATAAGATATTCATTGACATTGCTCTACTTGAGTTTCGTCTTTAAGAGTTTGCTATGAAAACCAGAGAACGTGACGCATTCGTATAGGAGGATGTTTGAATTGATTTCCTTTAGATTTTTTCCCTTATAAACAGCTAAGAAAATATATGTTCGTGACTCAAGAATGATGACGTGCTTGTTTTTCTCTAAGAGCCTAAATTTAACAAACGTACTGTGTATGTATTGAAACAAAAAAAGATAGAATAAAAATCAATCCCCTATATTCATAAACGTTGCTTAAAGTTAACTAGTGGTTAGCGACTGTTTAACCATACATTGTTGACGTTTGCGCGTCACTTAACTTTAGTCATCGTTTATGAATAAATACCATAGTGTTTAAGGGGTTTATTTATTTATAAACGATGATAGTTAAGTGACGCGCAAACGTCATAAATGTATGGTTAAGCAGTCGCTAATCACTAGTTAACTTTAAGCAACTGTTTATGAACTGTTTATGTGTTCCCAGCTATGTTAGGTTGGATTCCTGTCTAACCCCATATAGCTGAATGCCAGTATTTTACATGGATCGACTGCTTATCTGATCTCCACAACACAGTTACTGGATGACACTGTATGGGTACAGTGTCATCCAGTAACTGGACGTTTCGTATCCCGCTGTTTTCTTTTTCAAAACAAGACAGATCTCAATTATTTTTATATCAAAATTTTGAGGAAAAGTATACCTATGCTTCTATATTATTTTCTTTTTGTCAAAAACTTATCACGTTTGTTTAATAGTCATCTGAACATCATGGTAAGAATGGGTTATTTTCGCGATTGTGAAGTATCGTATTTCTTTTATTAAGTTTCGGAAAAAATCTAATAATAGGAGCACGTATAATCACGAAGAAAATAGGCGAATACCCGAAAAATTATAAGGTTTTCAAATTTCGATACGAGATCAATGAATTAATTCGATTGCTGTCGCATAAAAATGACAACCATAGGATATATAACATTATACCTATTCGGCTGAAAAGCAGACAAATCTTATCTTTAAGAACTCAGCTTATTCCGGTATAAAATTCATTAACTAAAGTGGGAGCGACAACGTTGACATTAATGGAAATCCAATGAAACATCTTAGATATTAATAAAACTCACTCTAATCCACAACAGTACGACCATTTCATCTTACCTGATAAGAAATCTTTATTCAATCTTATTCCCGCTGGCATGCCGCCACGTACATTCAATTTCTCTGGTATTGCATTTTATTTCAAAAGGGCCAAGTTTTCCATCTACTTAATTTCTTGATAAAAACGAAATAAAGTTGTTACGTTTCTGAAACGGGACCGCTTCATTTCCGTGTGTGCATTTCTTTGTTTGAACATGACGAAACTACACCCATATCACGACACCTTAAATCTGGCCGGCCACAAATACGTGTATGTCACAAGCACGGTTTAAAGGCATGAGGAAAAGCGTGTCAAGTTCATTCTTCCTCCGCAGAAAAGGGAGGATCCGCCGATCAGACTGGTATTGTCTGGCGGGCACTTGCCCACCGGTAGATGTCGTGAACTTGTTTGTATGCGTGCTAGTTGCACAGAAAACTTTGATTGCGAGATGCAGGATTTGCTTGACGTCAATATGACGCGTAGTTCGTATGTAGCGTTGTGGGTACCACTACAACGGTATTAAAATTTTTCTATGTCTATTACGAAATCGGATAAAGGTCTACAGTGGCCTTGATCTAGTCTGCAAAGTAATGGATGGACTATACGATGGTACGAATGCGTCCAGAAGATAGGCTTTCTTTTAAAGCTGATGGGCGCTGTTGACGACACCGCCGGAGAGAGTTTCCATACTTTGGCCGTGCGCATAATAAATGCGGAACGACGGGCTCTGAGTACGACGAAACTCCTAAAATCAACCTAATGCGTGTGATATTCTGCAGTACTTACGCACTTAATTTGAAAAAACGGTGTGACTGTGTTAATACCCGACGGCATAGCGACCAAAAATACAAGAATTATCCAGCCACATATTAACGATCGACCACATCACTTATTCTTCTTCTTCAGCCAATATAGCGGTCCACTGCTGGAGAAAGGCCTCCCTCAAAGATTTCATTACATGGGGGGGGGGGGGGGGGGGGGGTTGTCATAATCCCCATGCTTGGCAGGCGAATTGGGAATCGCAGTAGTTTGATATTCCGCTGGAGAAGCGCTACTGCCCGCTTCCTTGGTGAGAGTTCCCTTAGTTGCCTTACAACACCCACGGGAGGATATGGTATGGTACTATTCTAAGCTCGGTACCACACGCCACACACTACATCACTACCACTAACTATCTATGCTCATATTAAGTGTCTCTTCCTATGGTATCTTGCGGCTACCAGACACCATTTGAAATAGTTACAATGACACCAATCACCGCCACCATACCTTTTTTTTTATTGATATTCATCAAATTACTTCTCCCGCTCTGGGCGGAGCAGAACAACGTGACTCTTTAGAACAACCCACGGCCCTAACGAGCATCGGACCTCGCAGACCCCGTCACGATCTGGTGACATTACTTTGGGTCACGTGGAACACAACGCGTCTTCGCCTCGGGCCTTACCGGGCGGCGAGATGCCTACTGCTCGACAGACCGCGCTACAGAGCCCCGACCCTTCGGCAACATTTCGACAATGCAACGACAGAAACCCTAAGGCCCATTGATTCCCCATGAAAACTACATATAGACTATAGAGGTTTTTGATTATATTTCCATGCATGGCCTGTGATATTCAAATATTTTTCTTTCATCTCTCCTATATTGACATAGGAAATATGGTTTTAGATGGAAATGCGTAAAAATAATCGGCTATATCATGTCTATACAACGTGTAATGGAAAGGGTATAAATACCATAGACACGACTTCTCAATCTATACTTCTATACTAATATATAAAGCTGAAGAGTTTGTTTGTTTGTTTGTTTGTTTGTTTGTTTGTTTGAAGGCGCTAATCTCAGTAACTACTGGTCCTATTTGAAAAATTCTTTTTGCGTTGGATAGCCCATTACTCTAGGAAGGCCGTAGGCTATATAACATCACGCTGCGAGCAATAGGAGCGGAGCATAACTAACTCCACGCAAACGAAGTCACTGGCGGCCGCTAGTATCGGATAAAATCGGATATCAAACATTTACTGCTTAACGACGTATGAGATGTCGATTTGTGAAAGGAGCTTAATTTTTTATGAATAATTTCATCGCTGCTTCTCTCAAAGCGATGATGAATGTTATGAACAGCATGTTCTAAAACCAAAAATTCGAAGACATGACACCGCATTAGGCCTGCTTGGTAGATTACAGCGCATTCCCTGTCCCATTCAACAAGTGCCATTAAATTTGAAGACGTTTCAATGCCCAGTTCCACGAAATCCAGAAATATACTTTTGATATCTATATAATTATGTGCCAGGATGAAAATGTTTTTCGTTTAATATCCACCCACAACTTCGTCCACGTAAAATTTGTACCTCTTCTAACCCACCCCGTCGTCGCCTTGTGTCTCCTGCCTCCACTGTTACTTCGGTTTCGCTTACATAACGCTTGGATCCATGGGACCTAAGCCAAAAGGAAAAAGTTATATAGAATAGGGATGCATCCAAAGTAGGAAAATCAAAAAAAATATTAGTCCGGCTTATAAATAATAAAATAAAATTAAGACCCGTATTTTTTATTTTGTCAAAATTACCAAAAACGACTGAGATATTGCGTATTAAAGTTACGGAGTGGGGGCTAATTACGACACGCCGTGGCATATTTTTTACCACGGCATGACGTCATGCGACATTTCAAATCAATATATCTTCCTAAGTATTTGAATGAAAGAAAAAATAAAAAATACGTGTTCAATATTTTTTATAAATCTATCTGATGGACATTAAATAAATTTTAGGATACAACCCAATTGGCCTGCTAAACGCAAAAAGACTTTTTCAAATCAGCCTAGTTGTTTAAGAAATTAGCTCGCTTAAACAAAAAAAGGCTAACAGAAATTCACTTTTAATGTTAGCATACATTAAGATAAAAACTTTTGTTGCCTTTATATGGTGTATAATAACCACATAAACCTCCTTATTCATAAACGTTTTTTAAAGTTAACTAGTGATTAGGGATTCTTTAACCAAACATTTTAACCTTTTAACGTTACTTAACTGTAATCATCATTTATGAATAAACACCACGGTGTTTAAGGGGTGGGGTATATTTTTAAACGATGATTAAAGTTAAGTGACGTTAAAACGACAAAAATGTATGGTTAAACACTCGCGCATCACTGGTTAACTTTAAACAACGTTTATGAATAATGGGGAAAATGGTTACAGGCAACAAAAAGTTACTCTCTTCGGGGTGGGGAATGTACTTAACTAATCTATACTAATATATAAAGCTGAAGAGTTTGTTTGTTTGTTTGAACGCGCTAATCTCTGGAACTACTGGTCCGATTTGAAAAATTCTTTTTGCGTATGATAGCCCATTAATCCAGGAAGGCTTTAGGCTATACAACATCAAGCTGCGACCAATAGACGCGGAGCATAACTAACTTCACGCGAACGAAGTCGCTGGCGGCCGCTAGTTTTGTATAAAGGTTTTCAATAAATATTTTACTTAAACGAAAACTCATAAATTCCAAATGCAATATGTACTTTAATAATATTTTCAGTACAACCTTTGATAACTTTAATAATGTCAACCTTTTACCACCAAACATGCCGTTAAATATTACCGAGAGATTTTCACTGTGAAGCGATTTTCAATTAAATTACAGTGTAAGTTATCCGTTTCTTTGTCGTGAAATCCGTTGATTGATATTGGTTATTTTATAGCTTGTAAAAGATATCGGAGTACTACAGCTTTTTATGAAAGAGTGATGACACCAGATCCGTTTTTCTCTTTTATGGTCTATTGAAAAACTGTTAGATACATACTTTTACGAGCAAAGAGCTGTCAAATCAATCAAGTCAATCAAGTGCAGGACCGCAATTCCGCCTGATGGTAAGCAGTGATGCTATCGTTGATGGTAAAGCGCAATAGTTTATTAAGAGCCTCACTCTAGCCTTGAAGACACTCAAATTGTAGTCCGTCACGAACACCGCCGCTAGCAAATTGTCCAGTCCCTCGATGTACGGGGTTTATACCACGTACATGTATACGTCCTGATCGTAGTGGTGTTAACAACGCAAGGGTGGAATAAGGAGGAAGGGAAAGGTGGGTATGTAACTATGTATAATAAGGAAGGGTCGTCCGATGACGTCGTCTTGCCGTGAAAGAGTAAGATTTTTGCGACGGTTAAAAGGAAATCATCGAATGATCTCTTCCGCTCTGGGCCGAGCGGAATGGCGTATCAGAGTTTTACTGAGGAAAATACACCCTTGTACCTTCACTTGCCTATGCCCCAGGGGCCACTGTATCTCTGTCGAATAATCCGCGGCCCAGGCAGACAAGCCAAGGCCTTAGAAAGTTGTATGGGTTACGGTGGAAACATGTTGACAAAAACATTTTATACACCGTATTGTTAAGAAAAGGTTTTATGTACAACAGCAGGTCAAGTTACCCGAATACGTTAAGTATTCCCAATCAACTTTGAGCCTTAATGATTAAAGGATAAATTTGAAAATCTAACAAAGAAATCTGGTAGATTGTAGTAGCTTGATTTAGTGTCGTCTGTACGAAGAGCCTTATTTACGTAAGTCTTTGGTCGTGGAAGAATCCACATGCATTTTTTTACATTTTAATGCTTAATATTGTGATGTTAATTATTACAAAAAATTACATTATAACATTTTTTTTTTTTGCAGGTAAGGAGCAGCCACAGTTTGGTCAGCAGACTAATTACAGATCACCTCAAGAACATTCAGGTATTTATTATATCTAAGTACAAAAAGACTTGATAAGTGACCAGGCTCTTCGATTATAGTTGAAAATTGGTAAAAATTACGAATATTATCTAATAAAATAATTTTATTAATAGAAAACGAACAGTTCATTTATCCAATAAAATTTTACTCGTAACCGTCCATTGGTACGGCTTACTAAGCTTTAACTCTACCCAACTTATAATTTTTAGTGACAGTATTTTTTTAAGATTACTTTGCCAAAAGCGTAAAATCAGTTTTTAAACATAAAAGCGTAAATTTTATTTGTAATTAGCGACCCGCCCGGGCTTCGCACGGTGGCAATGCTGACACTAAATACGCTATAGAAAAAACTGTAAACGTTGTATAAAAATCATAGCTTCCCGCTGTTCCCGCCCCGCCCCCGGCCGGTCCGTACCGCCGTAATCGCGACGCCCCGCAAATATTAAATCTATAATATCTTCGAAAATATTCATTTAAATCATATGCTGTAAAAGGCGATATACATCTATATTCAATGCATTTAAAGTATTAAAGAAAGGATTAATGTGGTTGGTCAAAATCGCGTCGAAAATTCGCCGGTATTTGTCGAATACAGTAAATGACAAAAACGTGTTATTGTGGGATATCCACAAGAGATACACATATACCATCGTGGACTTTTTTGTATACCTTTTCAATGTGTACAATATTTAGTACATTATTTTGATAAATCTCGTATGGTTCAGCCTGCGTTTCACTGCAAACGCGGAAAAAAAATAATTATCTACGACATCGCATTAGAAACCTCAAAAATAATAGTATTTCTCCACTATTTAATAGATGTTATCTATACTCTATCTATACTAATATATAAAGATGAAGAGTTTGTTTGAATGCGCTAATCTCAGGAACTACGGGTCCGATTTAAAAAATTCTTAAAGCGATGGATTGCCCATTAATCCAGGAAGGCTTTAGGCTACATAACATCACGCTGCGACCAATAGGAGCGGAGCATAACGAACTCCACGCGAACGAAGTCGCTGGCGGCCGCTAGTTACATATAAATCTTCCTCTTTAATCACTCTATCTATTAAAAAAAAAAAACCGCATCAAAATCCGTTGCGTAGTTTTAAAGATTGAGTCATACAAATGGACATAGGGAAAGAGAAGGTGAATTTGTTTTATAATATGTAGTGATGTGCATTTTGTTTTCGAAGAATAAGTAATTTTATTATTTATTTATTTAAACTTTGCGCAAAATAGGCACAAATGCGGATTTATTACTTTCTTCTATTTTCCGAAATCTACAACGCTGAAGCCGCGGGCAATTGCTAGCTAGTTCCCAAACAGTATTAATAACTCCTCTAAGCTCCTAATCACTGTCTCTACGGACACCCACGGGTGTATAAAAGTTAGGACCAAGTATTAATACCAACTAGCGTGGGCGATGTTCAACAATTGGTTCCATTTCTGTCTGGGTTTGGTAAAAGTACCTAATCACGTAGGACAAATATTAAAGTTTTTTAGGTAATTCCTTCCAAAATCTGATAGCAAAATCCTCTAAATAACTTTGCACAAATTTAACCAGCCAAACAGGAAAAATTGTCCTAATCTGAGTAAAAAAATCAGAAGCTCAATTCGGGAAAGCCTTATTTTTCTTTCATCACGTATTTTGAAATCATAATTCTAAATCCATTTGAGTGATTGAATGGCAACCAACCAATCGATTCTGAAAAACGTCGACGTGAAAAGGTAGTTAGAAAACTCGGTGAAGAGGCGTGCAAAGTAATTGGTGAACCAGATTTAGTTCAAAACTATCTCCGAAGCTTTGAGCACGGGCGAGGAGTAGCCGGCCTGTCGGTGTTCTATAGGATGCATTTTGGAGAGTGTGCTAGGGAATTGCATGATTTATTCCCCCATTTTCGTTCCATCATCGGATGACCCGTCGTACGGCGAGAATCCATCCTTACGTTGTTGACACCACAACGATCCGAACGAAGCTTTTCGCCTCGTGTTTTATACCGCATAAATCGAGGCACTGTCCTGGTGTGAAGTACCGCGGACCTTTGCGATAACTCGCAAGTTTTCTGGCAGCCACTTTGGCCTTGGACCCAATGAACCAAAGGATACAACTTTCAAGGATAATACAATTTAAGTATCTTCAAGGCTAGAATAAACAGGCTTTTAATAAACTAGCGCGCTTTACCATCAACGATTGCATCACTGCTTACCATCAAGTAGGATTACGGTCAAACACAATTTTATAATTACGAAAAAAACAGGGTTCAAGGCAGTTGTCAGCTATCATTTGTTGAAATGACAGCTACTCCACGATCACTTCACTTAAGTAGGTATTCACGGTGAGATGGTTACTCTTAAAAGGCACTGCAGTACCGCAGCAACAGAATCACGTAACACATTATCGATCCATCGCTCCATATGTTCGAAAAATGTATCTGCTCAACGACGTAAATAACGCAATGAACGTTTTTGAGCAGTAAAATTGAAAGTCCGTTGGTCTATCATTAGTATGTTATGATATTACCCCAAAGGACTAGGCGTAGTAATCATAATGCCCTACCCTTTTCATAACCATGGATGTTCGGATGCAGCTGAATGTTAGGTAATTACATGTGTAGCGGTACCCACAAATGCCACAAAGAAACAACGCGACATGTTGACGTCACACAAATTATACATCTCGCAAGCAGAGTTTACTGTGCAACTAGCATACATAGAACTTCCCAAAATCAAATGTACGGCAAGTGTCCGTCAGACAACACCCGTCTGATCGGAGGATCCTCCCATTTCTATGAAGGATGAGTGAACATTACACACCGTTCCTCATGCTTTGGTATTGACAAAATTCCTGAAGATTTAAATACGAGCTTTTCAACATAAATTATGTTCTTTTTTCGGCAAAAGCATCTATAAACACAAATGGTAAGTATCCGTCTTTATAAAAATAAAAATGAACCTGCCCCCACACTATAAAAATGCTATAAACCAACAATAACCATGCTTTGCGTCGCGGATTTGGGTAAAAAGGTCCCAAGAATGGAACCTTTCATCCATATTGGAAAGTTGATGGATGACTTGTTATCTCCACATCTACCGAGATTGAAGGATTTAGTTGTCATACATTTTATTTATTGTTACTGCTATTACTAAAAATGTATGGACGACAGAACTCGAACACTACAATCTGTTGTATTTCTTCAATAGATTTTTAAGTTTATCGCTAAAGCTTTAAGGCTTAAGGTTGATCGAAAATATTTGTCAATTTTTGGTTAGCAAAAACAGTTTAGCTAAACCAATTGTCGTCTGTACCTGAAGGTAATGTTTTGTTTTATTTTATTTTTTAAACTACGAGTATGTCCCACATTGGGACTACCAACTGTATCGTATGTGCGTTCAGAGTGCGTTTGGCGCTCTCATTGGTTGAGAGTTCTTACAACCTTGAAGCGGGCCAATTGACGAGTCAAACGCGTTCGATATCGACGATCGAATTTCGTAATGAAAACTCATACTAGGCCTACTTCTCACATTCATAAACAGTTTGACCAGGGACAAGGACCCGGAGGCAGGCACGATGCGACGGTGAGGAGCGATTTCTCTAAAACTGCTCAACGTTCTTATAAATATTTGCTCCGATTCCTTCTTCACCAACTAAATTAAATTTTAGTTCAGTGTATTTTTTTGTGTCCATCTCATTTAGTTAGAGACAACGGATAAAATATTAGTTTCATACTTTATTGTGTAGGAATTAAAGTTATTTTTCCATTCATATTTGTTTATATGTTTTTTTTTTATACAATATGTAAAGAAAACCCTGTCCGACCCATAAGGTTAATAAAGGTTAAGCAAATACATGACCAAAAATATAATATAAAATTTTACGTAATCATCATAGTAACAATAGTAACGAATTTTGAAATAATCTTCTTTTCCCGCGAATTAATTCCAACTTCCCCGAAATTTGGTAAATTTTAAAAAGTGACAACACCATTTTGACGGTATTATTATAAGCGGTGCGACCACGTGCCGCGTGTCTTGCCCCCCGTCGCCCTCGGAAGGGTTGCCTACCGCACATGTATTAAGTTACCTCTTTTTGCGAAATAATATTTATTTTTTTGTGGGATTTTTTTTTTAAGTTTACCCCGGCTTTGTATCCATTAATAGAATCAGTTATTGATACCTAACAATACCTTCAGGGATCGGAGAGGGTTTTCTTTACATATTGTATAAGTTTCGAATGCAGTATAACATTAAATTTCTTCGACTATTACATTAATTTAAGCAAACATCACCCAACATCTAAACCCATTGAAGTTTCCGTTCAAATTGAAACAACCCCTTAATACCCCTAAAGCTTATTCTACAAACATATCATACCGTATTCACACAAATACAGATAAATTAACTCTTTGGGAACTTTGAAATTAGTTTTAATTACATTGTCAGCCACAAGCGTCCCTAGAGGTGAAGACGGCATTATAATAATCTTAGCCCTTTTCCTTTGTCTAACAGTTGTGAGATGTCAACGAACTTGATGTAGGGGGACGGTGAAGAAAATTTTCATTGTTTTAACAAAAATAAGCGGGAACAGAGGACTGAAAGATTGTGAAGTGTCTAGGAATCTCGGGTTTTATTGGTCCGGCTTAATTATCAACTAACTTTTAATTGTTTTTTTTTCTCTTTAGGCTGTATGAGTACACGATTTGGGGCCCAGCTGTGTGACAGCCCACTGCTGGGCAAAGACCTTCCTATCAGCTAATGACCTATTTTCCCGCGTCAGCCCGAACCATCCTTCGCATTAATGTAATAGTGTCAGTTAATCTATTAACTGATCATTTTCATTTGAAAGTTTTTTAATGAACTTCCGAATCTGACTCGGGCCATTTTTTTTAATATAAATTTGATATTTTATAATGGGATCATTATTACTTTAGAAGTGTCCACTATTTTGTTATCTAAAAGGTGAAGCAATTATCTCATTTTATTTTATGTTAGTTATGCTCCGCTCCTATTAGTCGCAGCGTGATGTTATATAAGCCTTCCTGGATTAAAGGACTTTCCAAGGCAAAAAGATTTTTTCTAATCGGACCAGTAGTTCCTGAGATTAGCGCGTTCAAACAAACAAACAAACAAACTCTTCAGCTTTATAATATATTAGTATGGATTTACTAGCGAGTAGCGACCCGCCTCGGCTTCGCACGGGTGCAATGCTGACACTAAATACACAACAGAAAAACTGTGAACGTTGTATAAAAAAACATAGCGGGCCGCTACTCCCAAACTCCACGTCCCACAATTTTTAAATCCGTAATATCTTCGAAAATATTCATTTCTTATATTTCCGAAAATAATCGTGTCCTATAGAGGGCCATAGTTCTATATTAAATTAACAATGTATTTAAGGTACCTATACAGTATGTTAAGAAAACCCTGTCCGACCCATAAGGATAATAAAGGTTAGGTTAGGTTATTTGTTTATATGTTTTTTTTTTTATACAATATGTAAAGAAAACCCTGTCCGACCCATAAGGTTAATAAAGGTTAAGCAAACACACGACGAAATATAATATAAAATTTTATGTAATTATCATAGTACCAATACAAATGAATTTTGAAATAATCTTTTTTTCCCGCGAATTAATTCCAACTTCCCCGAAATTTGGTAATTTTTAAAAAGTGACAACACCGGTATTATGAGCGAATAGCGATGCGACCACGTGCCGCGTGCCCTGCCGCCCGCCGCCTGCGCCGCCGAGCGCGGAAGGGTGGATTTATTAAGTTACCTCTTTTTGCGAAATATATTTATTTTTTTATGTGGATTTTTTTTTAATTTAGCCCGGTTTTATATGCATTAGTAGAATCAGTTATCGATACCTAACAACACCTTCACGGGTCGGACAGGGTTTTCTTAACATACTGTATAATTGGATAAGAATTTATTTGTTAAAATCGCTTCGAAAATTTGTCATAAAAGTAAATGACAAAAAATGTTATTGTGGGATATCCATAAGAGATAGACATATACAACCGCGGAGTTCTCTCTAGATCTTTTCAATGTGTACATTATTTTGATAACTTTCGTAGGGTTCTGGCTGTGGGCTAGGCTGTGTTTGCAATGTAAAAAAAATACTGTTATTTACGTCGTAAATAATTATTTTTACGACGTAAATAACAGTATTTCTCCACTATTTAATGGATAATATTATAGGTACATATAAACCTTCCTTGTCAACATTTTTTTGTTTAGTATTTCTTTTAGGTATTAAGAAATTTCTTCACGAACACCTGCAAAATTTTCTTAGTCTAAAAATACAGCAATGATAAACACGTTTTTAAATATGGTGCCCGTTTTAATGTGCTCAGGGCAATGTCAGCAATTTCGCACAGCTGACGCCAACTATTTAAACTCAAGAAAATACAGATGGGTCTGCAACAGGTCCGTTGTGCATAGAATTGGAAACATTCACTCCGCAGCCAAAATTTTGAGCTGAAATTCATTGAGAGGGTAATATGAGACACTGGTCGTTCAACCCATAGAATTTCTACCATAGACTATTAAAGTACGATAAATGATTAATATTTTGATCACTCAGTTTTGTCTTTTCTTCTTCTTGTTTGGTTCTTTACTCAAAATACCACTTCAGGCACCAATGCAACTGTTTCGGGAAGTTCCTGTTCCGCATAAGGCGAGACAACATCAAACTCCGGCCATCGTAGGCGCGGGCTGCTTACAGTAAGGACCAGGCCCAGATTGACGTCGCGTTTTGTTCCACGCGCTCCTCAAAGACATGTCCACATCGTGACGGGGTCTACGAAGACCGATGCCTGCCAGGGCGGCGATGTGTGCCAGGGCCCTGGCACGCAGGCTAGTGAAGGAACATGGGTGGGTTGTAGTCGGTAAAAGTTTGATTCGCCGTTTCGCACCACCCAATGCGAGAGAGGTGATTATTAAAATATCTTTTTTCTTACTCCTTCGCTATTCTTTTCTGATTAATTACCCACCCAAGACAGTTGAATCGTTTCTCCGGGACTCGTCGAGCTTCATTGCTCGGCGTTTTTCTGGCGGTCTCCACTGTTGATTCTGAGTTGATTCAGGAGTTGCAGTGGGTGGCAAAATGTGTGGCGGGTTTTGTCCCAAAAAAAAAAAGAAGTCTGTAAAAGTTTGACACGCCCTTTCGCTCACTTACGTTAACCTAATGCGAGAGAGGTGATTGAAAAAGTTTAATGATTTCCTATCCGGAATGTGAATAGGCTCTGAATGTGTGTAATTGTCTTCAAATACCAATTATTGCTGGACTTTAAAATCGGTAGTAAATAATTATGAAACGAAATTCCCATAAATTAAAGAAATGCCGTTCAAAATCTAGTCGTAATCTCATCTCAGATTTCTTTAGTCTATAGAAGTCCACTACTAGACAAAGGCCTCCCCCAAGGGTTTCATTGTTTTGGCTGGGTTTGTCATAATCCCCACGCAGGCGAGTTGGGGATCGCAGCAATTTGATATTTCACAGGAGAAGCGCTGCTGCCCGCTTCCCTGGTAGACCCACGGGAGGATATGGGTTGGAACTATTCTAAGACCGTACCACACGGAAAAGTTATATATCCACAAAATTAAATCCTATCTAGAATTACTACGGAATAGTTAAGTAAGACATTAAGTTAATTTTAAGACTTCGTTCGGGACACTACCCGTCAGCAAAATTTGCATTTCTCATGAAAAAGACCGAGTCTCCTAACTGCTCGACTTGCAATCAAATTGAGGATGTGCAACATTTGTTGATGGAGTGTACTAGGAATAAAAACGAACGGGAGCTATACATAAGGGAATTTAACTTAAATAAATTAGATATAGGTTTAATACAATCCATTTTGTCAGTACCATTATCGGAGATGACGAAAAAGTTGTGTTGCTTAATTAAGGTTCTACATGAATAGCTCAAGTTTTTTTTTTTAATTAAGTAGTTTATATTTATACTTATATTATTGGATTTTATACTGTATTTAGTAAGTAAGATCAGTGTAAAGGGGACAATGGGGCTGACATATCCCCATAAAAGCCCCAAAATAGAATCAGATTAAAAAAAAAAAAAGATATATCTCATCTATTCTGTGAGAATTACGACAGAATGTTGAATGTTGCGCTTTGTGTAGAACTTCATTTGTTTTTGATAAAACTTCTCCCTACAGCTGTTCATATTTACATAATGCTGGCGGTTCTCGCGACACCCTGCTAACGGTAAAGTTACAGCCTCCAGACATTGTGTCTGTGAATATGTGTGCATGGCTTAAATGTAGCGTTTTTAGATTTCTTCTAAGTGAATGTCTTCTGAAATTGAAAACATACAAACTAAAAATATACAAACGAAAAAAAAAATATCTAGAAACTATATTTTTGGAATCAAACTCGCTAAACTCTTCATCTTCATTCGAAATATGTCCACTGCTGGACATACATCTCTCTCGAGCACATCCACTTCGAGAGGTTTTGAGCTTTTTGAGCCGTTATGTACACTTCATAAGAATAACTTTTTCTGAAATACTAATAAGAAATATTCATTTTATAGACAACAGCACATCAAGCTACTACAATTTGTCAGATTTCTTCATTATGCCGGGGCTGCATTAGCGGGCGAAGATTGGTATCGCGTTGGCGCGCAAAACATCCGTTGTCAAACATACACGATGCTCTTGGCATTGTCCACGGCGAATATTCGTTGTTGAGTTGTGCGACCACGACGATGAAGGAAGCAGTGGCTTTGCATTATATGTCAGTAAATTATTATTTAAGTATTACGAATCATCATCATCAACCTTTTTTATCGTCCCGCTGCTGGGCACAGGTCACCTCTCATACAGAGAAGGATTGAGCGTAATCATCACGCTTGCTCAATGCGGGTTGGCGATTTCAGACTTAAACTCCAGGTTTCCTCAAGATGTTTTCCTTCACCTTCAGTCATTGGTGTCCAAGATATACTTAGAAAGTACATATAACTTTTGAAAAGTTGCATTGGTACTTGCCTGACTTGGAATCGAATCCGCGCACTCATACTTAAGAGGCTGGTGTTTTAACCACTAGGCCACCACGACTTACGAATAACAGGTACGAAATAATATAAAAAAGAGAAGAAAAAGAACGCCAGTCTCGCTTCAAAATCTGGACGACACTGAAGTGACGTAGGTGTGGCCACTCCAGCGAACATTGTCGCGACAAGTCCACTTTACCGACAGTGCCCCGATGCTACATCGTCTGCGCATGAATAAATTGCGTTGCAACGATGTACCCGCTTATATACGTCGCTGTAGCCCGAATATTCGCCGTAGCCCGCTTATGTAGCCGCGGCAGTAGAATTTCAACTTTATCTCTAAAGCATTTCTGCTATTCAATGCTTTAGAGATAAAGCTTGGTTGGCTTGGTTGATTGGGAATATTCAACAGTTTTTGGTAGCTTCACCTGTCGTCCGTACATTTTTGACTTTATTATCATTTTATTATACAAAATGTCAGAGAAATTGACAGGCAAACTGTAACCAATTTATTCAGTAATGATTCTAAATTCCTTAGCGTGGAAATTTTCAGTTATCACACTAATATTATCAATGCGAAGTTTTGTTAGTGTTTGTTTATTTGTTGCTTCTTCACGCTCGAAAGCCCTGATGAATTTAGATGAAATTCTGTAAGAGTTCATCAAATTAAACGGGTGACACCGCGTGGCATATCTAGAAAAAAAATAAAAACAGCTGTGTTCCATAAAAGTAATACTTTCTCGGTTTGGATAAGCTTTTTGTTTTATAATAACAGACCAAACATTTCGCCGTAACGGGGTTCAGAATGGTAACAGGTGCGTCGATATCCCTGCCGCCCTCTATATCGGCAAATATATAAGATACAGCCGAGTGAAGGAAGCCTGGTGCTCCACACCCTCCATCCTGTTCCAAGTTACACAAATATCAGCTTGATTTCAATGATCCTAAAGTTGATTTCAGATTGACTAACTTGCACTATTTCAATATTGTTTGAGGGGCGTAAATTGAACTTTATTGTGTAAGAATTAAAGCAGCAACTCCATTTATTCATGTGTATTTACATTGGCAAAAGTGTCACAATTTTTCTGTAGATACAGGTTTAGACATTTATTCCCAATCAACATGACGATAGCGATAAATATGACAATCTACTAAAGAAATTTGAAAGATTATAATATCTTGATTTGCTGTTAAATGCGCTCTTCTTCTCCTCTACCTATGTATTTTGAAATGAGGCTATGCCTTATAGGGTCCATATGGACAACAATCCGGTAACGTGCCTGCCACATATGGACTATATGTATAATAGAATGTATGCCTTCGGAGTATATCTCTCTGATTAAGGTACTAAAGGCGGCTACCACTTACCTCCAACCTTCAGATGCGGAGTTCGACCACCAGACCAGTTTAGGAGACGATGCATGTCAACACAATTCACTAGCAGAGTGCCTATCTCCCCGGGGTCACTGTAAATACTCAAAACTAATTAAATTTTGTGACCGTCAAAAGATCGCGGCCATAACTAGCTAGCTTGACAGTTTGAAAAGAAGTGCCCCCCGCCACGCCGCTTGGTGGCATGTGGAAGAACGGTCCACTACATGGTCGCGTTCCCTTTACTATTGTTACGGGCTAGGGGTACTAAAATACCGGTTAAGGGTTACGAAATTTATTAGCAACGAAAGTACAGTCGATTGTAGGCAATGACAAGTAGAATGTTGCTGATGTTGCACCGAAGTCTTCACTTACGTCCACGAAGTCCGTATTGTAAACACACAATAACACTACAGATGTTACTTCACGTAGTACTCACAGTTCTCGTTACAGTTGTCGCAGTAGGTATTCTCAAAGATCGCTTCTTAAGTATCGCTGTTTTTGCCTCGGTAGTCAAGTGCAGACTGACTCGGCGCCGGCGTCGCGGCGCTATATATAGGCCAGCTGATCGACCATTCCAGAATCGTCTAGACGTAATAATAATAGCGCATAACTTCGAGTACATTCAGTAAGTACCTACGGTAATTCCCGGAAATAGGTTTCTAGAAATTTCGATGTCGTCACTTAGTTGACAAAATTGATAAAACCTGTACCATTCGATAGGCCACCTTAAGTCTAGGAATGCGTTTTTATATTACACCTAGACAATGTCTAGATCTCGAGTTACAGAGCTTAAAAAGGCACGCACTGCATGTCACGCGATATTGAACCTTATGCCCTCAACATAAGGTGCATTCGTAACATTGCCCCCTTCTTAGACATGCTCGTCCCGAGCATGATTTGAACCATAATAGCGAGCTAGGCGGTCTACGTGTACGATCTTCAGCTTCCCTCTAGGTCCTTTCTTTATCCGGTAGGTGACATCGTTTATCCTCGTAACTATCGTGTACGGACCCTCCCATTTGGCTTGGAATTTCGGACTCTTTCCTTTTCTCCTTATGGGATTATGTAACCATACCAAAGTTCCCTCTTCAAGTCCGGGCACGTTAGCTTTGCGGTCGTATCGGATCTTCATTTTCTCGCTGGTTTTCAGACCATTCTCTCTCACTAGCTCATGTATTCCATCTAGTTTACGTCGTAGGTCGGCCACATAGTCGACGGCTAGGATAGGGGTATCGGGTGGTGTTCCGGTTAGTGCATCTATGGGTAGTCTAATTTCTCGGCCGAAGTTGACTTTCGCCGGTGTACAATTTGTGCTATCATGTGTTGCAGAGCGGTATGACATTAAGAAGAGTGGGATGTATTGGTCCCAATCCCTCTGGTGTTCTTCAACTACTTTGGCCAAATGATTCTCTAGCGTCTGGTTGAATCTTTCGACCATTCCATCTGACTGAGGGTGATATGGTGTTGTACGAGTCTTATGTATCCCGAGTAGTTGGCAAACCTCTCGGAACAGTGAAGACTCGAAATTTCTACCCTGATCAGAGTGTAACTCCAAGGGGACGTCAAATCGACAGAACACCTCGTGAACTAGCTTTTTGGCGACAGTATGAGCTTCTTGGTTGGGTACTGCAAAAGCTTCCGGCCATTTGCTGAAATAGTCTTGCATGACAATGATATACCTATTCCCTTCTTCAGTAATAGGGAATGGCCCAGCTATATCGACAGCAACTCTTTCCCATGGTGCACCAACATTGTACACTTTCAGCCGACCTCTGGCCCTCGTTTGCGGTCCCTTTACTGAGGAGCAGGCTACACATTTTCTACACCAGTCCTCTACGTCTTCGCGGCAATGCACCCAATAGAATCTTTTTCTCACCTTCTCCAGGGTTTTCTTCACTCCTAGATGTCCTCCGGATACTCCGTCGTGCACCTGTCTTAGCACCGACGCGACCTTATCACAGGGGACAACTATCTGTAAGGCGACCTCCTGTCCACTAGGTGATTCCCATTTCCTCTTCAGAACTCCATTATCAATTATCAGGCTGTCCCATTGAGCCCAGTAACTTTTTGCTGTTGGGCTAAGCGCTGATATTTCACTCCAGGCGGGCCTCTGGCCACGCTGCTTCCATTCAATTACTGTCCTCAAGACGCTATCTTCCTTCTGTGCATTTTCCAATGATTGATTATCCCAGTCTTCATCCAAAGCGTTCACCTGGATAATCCTTACGTTCTCTGTCTTTTCCTGTTTGCGTTCTTCACCTCGGTCCTTACTCCCTGAAGTAATCTGGCGGCGGCGGTCCTTTTGTTTTGCCTTTTTCTCGAGGCGCTTCTTCTTACGCGCCTCGTCCTCGACTTCCTTGTCCCGCCTTGCTTCCGCCGCACTCCACGACCTTCCGCACGACCGCTCTCGCTCTTGTTCTCGCTTGCCGGAACGTTCGTGTTCCCGGTCCTTGACGCGTTCACACTTTCGTTCAGCGGGTCGCTCGCGGTGCCCGCTCCGATCGCTCCGCTCGCGCCACTCGACGCGCTCGCTCGAGCGCTCGGGCTCGACCTTGGCGTCGCGCTTGCGCCACAGCAACACCTCTGCGTCTTTACGTGCCCAAGAAGCACTTCTTCCCTTAGCCTTCCTGGGACAATCTATTCGAATGTGCCCCTTTTCGCCGCACTCATAACAAGTTGGTCCTCGTCGGGCTTTTATTTGTGCGGTTACTTCACGAATACGGTCGTGTTGTTGACCATCTTGGCGTACTGCTTCCACCTCCAGAGCGTGCATCAAGGCTGCCTTCAGGGTCTGATGGTGACCCAGGCGTACTGCAGCCCTGACTTCTGCATCTCGAATCCCATCAGTAAAGAATCGCAGAGTAGTAGCGTCAATCAATCCCGGTGTTGATGCATACGCCTTCCGGACCATACGTTCTATTTCCGTTGCCCACTGTTGCAGACCCTCATTGCTCTTCTGAGTGCGGTCGCGGAGTTGGGCCCTGTAGACATGTTCGAGGTGTTTCTCTCCATATCTTGTCTCCAACGCTTCTAACAGACAGGCTAGGGTATTGCAATCGCCGGAAATATTCTCGAGAATTCGTACGGCATCACCACGCAAAGCAAGCATAAGGGCCGTTAGTGCTTGATCGTCGTCCCAATTGTTGCCTTTGGCGACCTTCTCAAACTGTAGACGGAAGGCCACCCATGACGTTGTTTCGTCAAAATGAGGTACCTTGAAAGTCGGCAAAGCACTGGGTACCGGTACCACACCTTCAATAACTCCTTTTTGTACAGCTTTATGGAGAAACTGTATTTCTTTCTCACACTCCATGATGGTACTGTCTAGTTTATCAAAACGCACATCATGTTTGTCTATTCGAGCGTCTTGCTGGTCTATGCGCGTATCTTGCTGGTCCATACGGGAATCTTGATGTGCTGTTTTTATTTTAAGCTCATCAACCTCTTCTTTGGTTTCTTTCCACTTTTCATTAAGTTCTAATACTAATTGCTGGGATTTTACCTGAGATTCTGCTATGCTTGTAATGATTTGTGCCTGGGTTTCTGTCTGGGATTGTTTTATTTCTTTTATTTGAGCCGTCAACTGGGCGAGTAACGCCGATAAATCATATCCGCTGGTTCCGGGAATAGTGGTGGAACTAGGTGCACTCACATTCGTCGGTGGTACGACGGCCGTATCTTCTACGGGAACAGGGACACCAAGCGATGCTTCCTCTTGACGCGCCAAATCCATCGCTGCTTGTCGTCGCGTGCGAACTCTTTCGTCTTCCCTTGGCGTGACCGGCATTCCGCTTCTGACACCAATTGTTACGGGCTAGGGGTACTAAAATACCGGTTAAGGGTTACGAAATTTATTAGCAACGAAAGTACAGTCGATTGTAGGCAATGACAAGTAGAATGTTGCTGATGTTGCACCGAAGTCTTCACTTACGTCCACGAAGTCCGTATTGTAAACACACAATAACACTACAGATGTTACTTCACGTAGTACTCACAGTTCTCGTTACAGTTGTCGCAGTAGGTATTCTCAAAGATCGCTTCTTAAGTATCGCTGTTTTCGCCTCGGTAGTCAAGTGCAGACTGACTCGGCGCCGGCGTCGCGGCGCTATATATAGGCCAGCTGATCGACCATTCCAGAATCGTCTAGACGTAATAATAATAGCGCATAACTTCGAGTACATTCAGTAAGTACCTACGGTAATTCCCGGAAATAGGTTTCTAGAAATTTCGATGTCGTCACTTAGTTGACAAAATTGATAAAACCTGTACCATTCGATAGGCCACCTTAAGTCTAGGAATGCGTTTTTATATTACACCTAGACAATGTCTAGATCTCGAGTTACAGAGCTTAAAAAGGCACGCACTGCATGTCACGCGATATTGAACCTTATGCCCTCAACATAAGGTGCATTCGTAACACTATTAAGTTCTCGGCAGCGTTCATAAATACAGAAATCAGAGGAGATATCAAAACCATAATTGATTCTGTTGTTTTATATACATATATAAAGTTTAAATTATATTTCCAATACTTTCTATTTCCTCAATTATTCCCTTTGTATTTATACCGAATATTGATGATTGAACGATTTAATATTCATATTTCATATCAAAGTGTGAAATCGATTTGAAGTGACAGACTGTTCTGTCGTTAAATGATATTAGATACGTCTGTGAATTTATCACTGGTATTAGAAATAATGGCCTGGCGTATATATTCCGGATGAAAATCGAAGTTTGAATTTCTTTTTTGATACTATGAAAGGTTAAACCAAATTGACGAAGTGTGGGAGTGAAGCGTAGGTGTGCCTAACGTTCAGGGTTCAATATTTGCGTGATTTTTAAGCTATTGCATAGCTTCTATCGCGGGCCTTGAGCGCGGGGACCGAATCCAGAAATTCCGTAACGAAAAAACCTCACGCTCCCCATCGTCTAACGTCGTTTCAGTTCGGCAGTCTTCGGCACGGTATGTTTGTGTGCGTGCGACTACATCTTTTGAAAACAATTTATAGATTTTCAAAAAGAGCATGCATATTGCAGGGCGCGAACTCAGTTCTACACACTTGCCATCTTACTGATAGTCGCGATGTGCTAAACTTGCGATTAATTTTCTCTCTGAAATATGTCTTCTATAGAGATATGTCATAGACGTCATCGACGTTGTCATGGCTACCTTAAAAACTTTTCATATAATTAATTATTAAGTACTTTTATTCAAATTAATTTTTAGTAGTGTTTTTATAAAATAGCTTTTTTTTTTTTAACGGAAAAGCTAAGATGAATGTCACGCTAATTTTTCATTGGACTTTTAAATTATTTATAGTGTTGTTTACTAAATAAAAGCGCGTGATTTTATAGAGTAAAAAGTGCTCACGCGGCCGTTTTTTGAATTGTTGCAAGAATTCAAAAGACTGTCTTTAAATAGTGTTCAGACGATTGCTCAAAGTGTATTAGATTTCATTAGTAATAGAAATGGCATTTCAATAATGACTTTCAACTGCCAAAGTCTAAATAGTCATAAATACGATTTACAAGATTCAGTTAAGAGACAAACAAATGTGTTACTTCTTACCAAAACTTGCATGACGCATGATAATCCAATTGAAATACGTAATTTTAATTGTATTGTTCAGTTCGAACGAGATACTGTTTCAAAAGGTGGGGTAGCTATTTACCAAAATAAAAATGATATTACTAATATTATGACTCCGAATATTGAAATAAATATTGCACACGTTAGCGATGTTAATGTTAGGCGCTCAGTTGTTGGAGATATTTGTGCGTGCTTATGCAAACTTAGAAATGGCCTACAAATAGTTATGGTAGCAATTTACATTTCTCCGAATCCAAAATTGGACGAGGTAGAGCATTTTATTCATCGCACTTTACTGGAGTACACTGAAGAAGGCTCGAAAATACTTGGTACAAATGGTAATAAATTTCAATTTATCTTGGCTGGCGATTTCAACATTAACTTCGCTGATAAAAAATCAGAGCGGTTGACAACTTTTCTATCAAAAACATTGAATTTGAAAATGAATAATGATCCACAAGAGTCCACAACAAAATATGGGACCACCATTGACGCGGTATTTTCTAGGTATTTATTTAGAGGATATTAAGTCGCAAACTTATGTTTCTTATTTCAGTTATCATAAACCTATAGTTTCAATGATAAATATTCCTGAATAACCAACAGCTACTGTAAGGTAATAAAACCCACATGTATTGTAAAATAATAAAAATATTTTAAATAATATTAACTTTTTATTTATTTAATAAAAGAAAAATTTGTTTTCTTATCGGTCACCACACTCAAAAAGTGTAACTTGAATTAATATCAAAGAAAAAGAAATAAATAAATAAATAAATACAGACAAATCACACAGATTGAGCTAGCCCCAAAGTAAGTTCGAGACTTGTGTTATGGGATACAAACTCAACGATACTATATTTTATAATAGATACATATATAGATAAACATCCAAGACCCAGGCCAATCAGGAAAAGATCGTTTCCCGTCATGACCTGGCCGGGGATCGAACCCGGGGCCTCCACGTCACAGGCAGGCGTGTTGACCGCTGCGCCACGGAGACAGACAATACTGCATAAATAAAATAAATAAATAATTATAATTGCATAAATTGATACAAAATGCTATGCAATAGCTTTACCGCGGCAGTCCCCGAGTGCCACACGTCTTTTTTTATTTATGATATTCACTGATAATTTGAATATTTCAATAAGATATAATAATAATAATATTAATAAGACTTTATATGTCTGAAATCGCCAACGCCCATTGAACAAGCGTGGTGATTACGCTCAATCCTTCTCTGTATGAGAGGAGACCTGTGCCCAGCAGTGGGACGATATAAAGGTTGATGATGATGATAAATAATAAGGGAGTATCATTTGTTAAGTACAAAATATTCAATACGATGAATATTTCGTACTTAACTTAAAGTACCAAAACTTTAAGTACCAAACAATTACCGACATGAGTCTGGCTTTCTCTCTCTCTCTCTCTTTGGCTGTATTAATAAACAGCCAAAGAAATTAATAATTATGCTGGTGCTGCAAATTGCCACCTGGCAACTTTTGATTCGGTGGACAGGCGTGCCAAGAGGCTAATTGGCGATTCAGATTTAGTTCAAAACGGTCTCCAAAGCCTGGAGCACAGGTGAAGAGTAGCCAGTCTGTCGGTGTGCGCGAAAAGCATGACTTAATCCCCCCATCTCCGTTCCATCATTGGACGTCCCGTCGTACGGCGATTATCCATCCTTACGTTGTTGACACTACTACGATCTAGACGAAGCGTTTCGCCTCCTCTTTTATACCGTGTATATTGAGGGACTGGAACAATTTGCCAGCGGCGGTGTTTCCGTCAGACTCCAATTTAAGTGTCTTGGTACCTCTAGTCTAGAGGTGAATAGGCTCTTAATAAACTAGCACGCTTTACCATTAACGATTGCATCATTGCTTACCATTAGGCGGGATTGCGATCAAGCTCTAGTTTAAAATTGTAAAAACAAAATTGTTTACTCAATTTACAGACATTTTAAATTAGTATTCATGTTGTAGATTATGCCTAATCTCAGCTGTGTAAACCAGGCCTTAGAGCCTACTGGCACGTTTTATTATTTTCATTGTGTTCTATTCTATTTTTATTTTATTTGAAAGCCTTGTTTACCTTAGCGCTTACTTCAATATAAACTTTTCACCGAACAACATCTTTCCTTTAAAATATTTATTTACCACGGTGCCACGAACCCCGTCGACCTTTATATCTACAAAACGTTATCAGCACGAAATTGTGGAGTATAAAATCCGTGTGTGAAATATATACAAAAGTGTATTTTTTTGGAAAATATTGTTTTTTGTATTTTTTGGTGATAGAAGATACAACATGTCACATGATACTGGTGATAGTAATGTTGTGGCGAAGTCAAGCTCTTCGTCATTACCAACCTTTGGCTTAAGAAACAAGGAGGGTTATCCGACGTGGAAGTTTAAAATGAGAAACTACCTACTCCACGAGGATCTCTGGTTTGCCGTTACTGGATACCCAGAAGGTGACACAACTCCTCAGGCTATAAGGGTAAAGTACGATACAAAAGCTCTTGCTAAGATTTGCCTAACTGTAGATGGTGCAGCTATAACTCACGTTAGAAGTGCAAAGACTGCATCGGAAGCGTGGAAATCATTACAGAAAGCTTTTGAGGATAACGGTATAGGACGAAGAATAGCTCTTGAACGTAAGTTGTACCGCTTAAGTCTCGCAGATTATGCAGACATTGAACAGTACATAAATGCAGTTACTTCAACTGCACAGGATCTTGCAGATATTGGGAAGGTGATAGAAGATACGTCGATTGCCGCTATACTTTTAGGTGGACTCACTCCAAAATATGAGCCCCTCATTATGGCGCTTGAAAATTGCAATGTTGATGTAACTACTGACCTGGTAAAAACGAGACTCCTTAATGAAATGTCTAAAAGCGACACATTAACGACGGATTCGGTATTTCAAGCAAAAGTGAAACCTAAAGCCAAAAAGAAGAAGGAAGTAGTATGTTATGACTGTAATGTACCCGGACATAAAAGACCAGACTGTCCATTGAAAAAGAAGAAGGAAATGGGTAATGTTACGAGTACAAATGACTCCTCATTTACTGCTTTGAATACTTCTGGATCTGAAAACAAGGATGTTTGGTATGTAGACTCAGGTGCAAATAAACATATGTCTTCAAGGCGTGATTGGTTTCAACATATAAAGTTGACTGATAGAGGAACCGTAACTGTCGCAAATGGTGAAAAGATCAAATGTTTAGGATTAGGAGATATTTCGATCTCGACACCTAAAAATAAAATAAATACAATTTCTGATGTTGCTTATGTACCAGACTTAAATGCTAATTTGCTATCTGTACAAAAAGCTGTAGATAAGGGTTTTATATGTGTTTTTAATAAAAATGGATGTAACTTTTATAAAAATGATACCTTTTGTGTTACAGGTGATTCGCTTCTTCATGCTTCGCCCTGTGGTGGATTGTATGTACTTAATGGCTCTACAAATGTTTCCAACACTGTGGCTGATAATTATTTAACAAAAGATGAGCACTCTGACTGTCAGGATAGGTATCAAATCTGGCATAAGAGACTTGGACACCTTTGTCGAATAGGCATGAATCGGTTGAAGAATCACCAGGTAGGGGTAGAATTTTCCGTAGTAGATAAATCAAGTTGCATCGCTTGTGTAGAAGGCAAACAAGCAAGAAAACCTTTTAAAAGGCTAGCTTTTAATAGAGCAACTTCACCTTTAGAGTTGATCCACTGTGATCTGTGTGGACCTATGTCTACAACCAATCTGGCATAAGAGACTTGGACACCTTTGTCGAATAGGCATGAATCGGTTGAAGAATCACCAGGTAGGGGTAGAATTTTCCGTAGTAGATAAATCAAGTTGCATCGCTTGTGTAGAAGGCAAACAAGCAAGAAAACCTTTTAAAAGGCTAGCTTTTAAAAGGTTTTCTTGCTTGTTTGCCTTCTACACAAGCGATGCAACTTGATTTTTTTTGCAAGTTGCATCGCTTGTGTAGAAGGCAAACAAGCAAGAAAACCTTTTAAAAGGCTAGCTTTTAATAGAGCAACTTCACCTTTAGAGTTGATCCACTGTGATCTGTGTGGACCTATGTCTACAACCTCTTTTCAAGGTAATAAATATATGTTAACTTTAGTTGATGATTATACCCGAAAAGTTTTTGCGTATTTCTTAAGTTCAAAGACCGAAGTAAAAGATAAATTTTGTCATTTTCAAACTTTAGTTGAAAATCAATTAAGTTTTAAAATAAAAAGGATTAGGACTGATGGCGGCACAGAGTTTGTTAATAAAGTTTTTGCTGATTATCTTTCATCAAAAGGTATCGCGCATCAAACAACGACGCCTTACAGCCCTCAACAAAACGGAGTTGCAGAGCGAACCCACCGATCTATAACCGAGAAGGCGAGATCGCTGCTGGCTGAAAGCTCACTACCTAAGGCTTACTGGGAAGACGCATTTCGCGTAGCTGTATACCTAAAAAATAGGTCCCCTCATCGAGCCTTAAGTGGGGATATACCCTATGATAAATGGTGTGGCAGAAGATGTGATCTTAGTCATCTAAGAATTTTTGGATGCAGAGCCCTTGTCCATATACCTTCATGTAATAGAAAAAAGTTGGACATGAAAGCTGAAGAAGCTATTTTTGTGGGTTATTCTGAAGATCCAAATAGTTATATTTTTAGAGATCCTTCTAACCCACGGCGAATCCTAAAATCTAGGGATGTAACCTTTTTTGAAAACTGCTTTACATTTTTGAAACGAAAGCAGAATGAACCTGAGGTACAGTCGGACTCAGTTTTACTTTTTGAAGAAAATGCTGAAAGAGATGAAAATGAAATTGAATTTCACGATTGTGTTGAGAGTATCGACCCTATAGCTGAAACGTCTTCACCAATAAACACACAGCGTTTTGATGAAGAACCAGCTAGTTTGGAAGAGCAGCCATTTATCCAGGAGCGTCGGTACCCCTCACGAAACAGGAAACCACCAGATTTTCTTACTTATAATGTATTGTCTGATGATTTGGATGAGCCGACGACATACTATGAAGCAGTTCATGCTGACGATGCCGAAAAATGGCAAAATGCTATGCAAGATGAGCACAATTCTCTTATGAAGCTCAAGACCTGGGATCTTGTTGACAGACCAAACAAGAAAGTAATACCATGCAAGTGGGTTTATAAACTGAAAAAGGACGCTAGTGGAAATATACTGAAATACAAGGCTAGACTGGTCGCAAAAGGTTTTAAGCAAGTTAAAGGAGTGGATTACGACGAAACGTTTGCGCCAGTAATTCATCATTCTTCCCTACGTGCCTTATTTGCGTTGGCTGCAGAAATTGGTTTAAAAATAAAACATTTGGACGTAGATACCGCGTTCCTAAATGGAAACTTGGAAGAGGAAGTTTATATGGAACAACCTTTTGGTTTCATAGAAAAGGGTGGCGAAAGTAAGGTTTGCCTATTAAAGAAATCCCTTTACGGCCTAAAACAGGCACCGCGTGCCTGGAATAAAAAGTTAAATGAAACACTTTTAAAAATAGGTTTTGTTCCAACTCCTTCTGAATCTTGCGTATACACTAAACTTTTTGATAAGGAACTCGTTATTCTTAGTGTCTTTGTCGATGACTTTTTAGTATTTTTTGACTCTGAAATGACATTTGACATTGTCAAAAAGGATTTGTCGAGTAATTTTTCACTAAAAGATTTGGGTTTTTTGAAAAAGTATTTAGGCCTGAATTTTAATATACAGGAAAATGTTATAGAAATTAATCAATCGTCATACATAAGTTCACTACTACAAAAATTTAATATGATAGAGTGTAAGACGGTAAATACTCCACTTGTAAAGAAATCGATGGAAAAGCGTTGTGATGATCAGGTTAGTGAGAATTTTCCATACCAAACTCTTATTGGTTCTCTTATGTATTTGTCTGTAAACACACGACCAGATATCGCGTATACGACGAGCTATCTCAGTCAATTTAATACGTGTTATACTAAAGAGCATTGGAATGCTGCAAAAAGAGTTTTACAATACTTGAAAGGCACTCTCAACTACTCATTGGTTTATAGAAAAAATGGAGAACTCTTAAAAGGATTCTGTGATGCTGATTGGGCAAACTGTACGATCGACAGAAGGTCATACACAGGTTATGTTTTTGTACAAGGTGGAGCACCTGTGTCATGGGAGTCGAAAAAACAATCCACGGTAGCGCTCTCCTCTGCAGAGGCCGAATATATGGCGCTTGCGTCCGCTACTAAAGAAGCTTGTTATTTACGCCGTTTTATCCATGAAATAACAGGTAAACTTACGCCAGTTAAGCTGTATTCAGATAGTCAGAGTGCCATAAATCTCGTTCACAATCCTGTACACCACAACAGGACGAAGCACATAGATACGAAACATCATTTTATTCGAGAAAAGGTCTCTTCTAATGTTGTTAAGTTAGAATATCTTCAGAGTTGTGATATGCCTGCAGATGTTCTCACTAAAACACTGGGGCCTATAGCACACAAGAGATGTGTAGCTGGTTTAGGTTTAATTTAATTTTTCTGTGCAGATTTTTTTTTGTTTCACAGCTTCGATTATGTGGGGCTGTTGTAGATTATGCCTAATCTCAGCTGTGTAAACCAGGCCTTAGAGCCTACTGGCACGTTTTATTATTTTCATTGTGTTCTATTCTATTTTTATTTTATTTGAAAGCCTTGTTTACCTTAGCGCTTACTTCAATATAAACTTTTCACCGAACAACATCTTTCCTTTAAAATATTTATTTACCACGGTGCCACGAACCCCGTCGACCTTTATATCTACAAAAATTCAATAGTTTGTAAAATAAATCCCCGCTAGTTGGACTAGTACATACATTATAAACGTGAGTTTGATTCTATTGTTTTTTGTTCCGATTCTATTGTTCACAAACTAAACTAATTTTAAGTTCAATGCATCTTTTTCCTTTTATTTCATTAAGAAAAGTGTAGAAGATAACATTTTAGTTTAATCCTGTCAAATTAAGATATTCCATAGATAGTTTAGACGAGATTATTAACATGGCGACCAAAGCTGCGAGGACACGGCACGGTGCTCTACCCAAGCCGGGTAGACCTCCACCGTGTCCTCAGGGCGATCCACAAAATGGTGACACCCTGGCGTTTTCTCCCACCTTATCCGGAACTGGAACCTCCCGAAACAACCGTGTCCGGTCAGGCGGAAGGTGAGGGTGCCGTGGCGCCGCTCTAGCCACTCCTCAAAGAGGGGACTTACCGCCACTATTATGGCGTGCCCAGTAAGGGGCTAGCTTAGTGGGTATTTCATCTTTATTTTCATATATACGGATAAAATGATAGAAACACGTTTAATAACGACTCTGAATTTCACTAAATACAATTAAATATCCATTACCTTACCTACTAAACTTTGATAAATGTATCAACTACAAAATACGTTACCTAGCTTACCAACCATCAAAGCGTTGCAACGTGCCTCTTTGTAACTAAATATTAATACATAAAGCTGTTTGGCAAACAGGATCGATGTTGTAACTTAATTATAATGCCATCAAAGCTATCAAACGCGATAGTTTCAATCTGAGCCGGCCATTAAGAGGGGACTCTAGTGCCGAGAAATTCGAAAAATAGGTATTTGAAGAAACTATTGGCCGTCGCGCCACTTCAGTTGCAGCTCAGCCTGATTTTACACACAAAAACGTTGAACAAAAGACGTTTCGAATTCCGCTGTTTTCATTTTCAAAACACGACAGATCTCAATTATCTTTATATCAAAATTTCTAGGAAATGTATACTTACGCTTCTATTAATTCCTTTTCTGTCAAAAACTTATTACATTTGTGTAATAGTCGTTGCGGTAAAAATGGGTTATTTTTTGGGATTTTGAAATATCATAATTTAAGTAAGTTTTGGAAATAATCAAATGATAGGGCCACGTATAATCAAGGTGTAAAATTGTAGAACAAAAATGATTGCTCCAAACGCGTTATCCACGAAGAAAACAGAGGAATACGTTTGTATAGAGAAAGCGCTACAAGAGTCCCCTCTTAACGAAGGCTCCTCCGCTGTGCTTTGACTGAACCAGTTATCTATGAGTAACAATGAAAGCTGAGATAGTAATACTCTTGTGATATCGGTGAATGGATTCAGGCTTGTTTGTTGTATGAAAATAACCTGGTTTGTGCTTCTTTGTGTTTGTAATATCACAAAGCAGCTGAAAGGGTTTTGATAATGGTTTCTAGTCACCATATAGACGTAGTCTAAAAGTAATCTGCTTATGAGTGAGTGGTCCAGTTGTGTCCATTGGATGTTACTAGCGTGCCTATTTACTGTTAGATCTTTAAGTACATATATACGTGTACCTGCATTATCTATTATATAAAATTCTCCTGTCACAGTGTTTGTACCCGAACTCCTCCAAAACGGCTGAACCGATTTTAATGAAATTTCGTACACATATTCGTTAGGCATGACAATAGGTTTTTATCTATTCATCATCATTGCGTGAGTGAAATCGTAGAGCGCAGCTAGTTCTTTTAAAAAATGGGATGAAAATGTGTCATATATATGTGTTATTCCTGGTTATAAATTGGTCTGGTCGTGCCTCGGAAAGCACGTTAATCCGTTGGTCCCGATTGCCATACGAACATCTAATGGCAGTCGTTACTGGTTGTCGGAGCCCTCAAAAGTCCAACAATTGGTCTAACTGCAATGCTTCGTTATCGCCTTCGGGTTGTGGAGGTCAGACGGCAGTTGCTTCACGGAAAATATCGAAGTTTATCCAATATCAGTAGTTAGACTGGGAAAGCGAACCAAAGACTCTTAAAGCTTGCTTCGGATGCGACTGGGATTAACGCTGAGATGATAATGATTCCTGGTTATAAACTATCTGTGCGCCAAATCTCATCTAAATCCGTGCAGTATTTTTGCGTGAAAGAGTAACAAATATCCATCCATACACACACACTTTCGCATTTATGATATTACTAGGAATAGTAATTAGTAGAATATAAAATAACTTATGTAAGTTATACATACTTTGGATATCTTGTTTTAGGCTATTGAATATCATGCTATAGTTCTTAAGAGTCGAGCAAAACGAACAGCAAGAAAAGCTCTACGCCAAAATGAAGTAAATGCAAGGCCAAGCGATACGGTATTACGGGTTGGGTCGGGGAAACGAAAAATATCACGCTCTAAGAAGTTAGTATTTTAACATGAAGTTACTTCTGTATCACTCACTTAGTAATATATGGGCACATCTAAGTTTTTATATAATAGGCTATTTGACAGATTTATAATTTCTATCTTGAATCACTTGGTTGCGGTTAAGAAGTTCACCGAAAGTATTTTTATTTAATTTTAAATACGTATTTCGGAAGAAACATGCAAATAAAAATTCAAAATTCAATTAAGCCGCCGAAACGCTTTATTCAGCAATATGGCGTCGCACTTTGTAAGTGACGTCACAAGCATATAAACTATCTTCGGTTCCGCCGTGGTGTTCGTATTTATCTGTTATATTCGTTGTTGTTTATCTAATAAATCGCTCCAAATATCGTTAAAAACCTTCTAAAAACTCTAAAACACCTGGGACCACATAGAACTATAGCAAGTGTGCATGCGCGTATGACGTCATTGTGACATTAGCCAATCCGGATCGTTTCACAATATGTGCCGTAAGAAACAAAAAGCCAAACTTATTTTTGTGTATTAACCCTCAGTTTATGCATTTAAAGCAAATAATCACAAAAAAAAAAAATAGTGTCAAATAGCCTATTTATGAATTATTAGTGGTTTATTTTGGATTCGATGCATTTAACAAAAGTTAGTAGGTAAGGTAATGATATTTAGTTGTACCTAAGTATTCATTTGACCAGTGTGTGTTGCCAGTGATGACATATGGAACTGAAGCGTGGTCGCTCACAATGGGCCTCATACAAAGGCTCAAAGTTACACACAGGGCGATGGAAAGAGCTATGCTCGGAGTTTCTTCAGATCCGCAGAAGAACCAAAGTCACCTCTTCGAGTTGCTAAAATTAAATGGGATAAGGATGTGTAATAAACTCAGTTCCACGTATTTTGCATATATGCCAAAAATATGTGAAACTAATTGAGGGGAGGTGAGCGATAATGTCTGTGTCCTAACTTATGTATTGTGTCAGGCTGAAACAAAGAAACATTACGCTCCTGCCCACTAAATAGGTAATTACTTTTAGAGTATATCACAAAACTTTAATGAGAAACACTGACGGATAGTGTTTACGTTTAGTTACTTAAAACATAAAATCACACCTTAATTTCCCTAACGATGGGCAGAGAACAGTCACGAGCAAAAGTATGTAAACTGTACCTATAAATAAATAACAAAGCATTATTATTGACAAAGGTTCTGTCAGGAAGTACCTACATCTACATTTTTTTTTTGTGTTGTTTTTTTTTTATATACGGACAAATCACACAGATTGAGCTTGCCCCAAAGTAAGTTCGAGACTAGTGTTATGGGATACTAACTCAACGATACTGTATTTATAATAGATGCATATATAGATAAACATCCAAGACCCAGGCCAATCAGGAAAAATCGTTTTCCATCATGACCTGGCCGGGGATCGAACCCGGGGCCTTCACGTCGCAGGCAGGCGTGATGACCGCTGTGCCACGGAGGACGTCAACATTCCACCAGTTATTTTTTTAAGCCAGTGGGGGCGAGTCTATTGATATTAACTGGCTGCGAATCCAGATCCCGGGCTGCAACTGAGAAATTCCAGAAGGAAAACAAAACACCAACACTTAGCCTGAACCAGGAATGTAACCCAGGACAAGGTCCTTACCGGTTACCAGTAGCGTTTACAAGTACTTCACCAAAGAGGAATTTAAGTTTACATTTTTTTTTAATAACTAGGTACATGAAAGGTCAAAAAATAACTGAAAAAAGCAACATGATACGTTCATTAATCAAGTTTGCTCTCGACAGTTCCGTACAGGCTATATTTTCTGTGGTACTGTCAACAAGGACAGTGTTGATTACGAATTTTCAACGCAAAAAATATTGTTCCCGAGTCGATCAATCAAATATCGAAAGTTATTTACCTGATGAACTGTGACAATGCTGACTGAGTGACGCACTCACCAAAATCAAAAAAAGTAAGGAATTCTAAAAACTGAAAGGAAAAACAATTTTCATCTCTTTGGGGGGTCCAAGTACCCCCCAAAGAACTGAAAATAGTTTTTCCTTTATGTATATAAAATAAAACCTCTAGAGCAACTTCTCTTCTTCTAAAATACGTGTTCAATATTTTTTATAAATCTATCTGATGAACATTAAATTATTTTTTTAGGATACAACAAATTGACGTTTTATTAGCAAAGGAAGTAGATTTAAACTAAATTACTTTTTAATGGCATCAGTAATTAATCAGGAAGTGACGTGGTACTAAAAATGACCTTGGACCTTGCTAACCGGATTCAGCTGAATGCTTGTGTTTTCCATAGAGCGACTGCTATTTGACCTCCCAGCTCACTGTTTAAGATATCCCTTAAAAAGGCTGGTTGTCAGAATCGAGTTTCTGATAATGCTCAATAATTGACAAAGATCTACGAAACCACGGCTTCACACTAGCCACTAGTCCCTGTGGATAGGAGTAATCCAAATTCCTTGGAAGGTTTATTAAGCTATTGCATAGCTTCTATCGCGGGCCTTGAGCGCGGGGACCGAATCCAGAAATTCCGTAACGAAAAAACCTCACGCTCCCCACTCCGACGGGCACGGAGGTGTGGCTTGAAGGCCGTACATCGTCTAACGTCGTTTCAGTTCGGCAGTCTTCGGCGTTGTGTGCGTGCGATTAGACGTATTGTACGACTCTACGAAACTCGCACGAATCGAGACGAGCTGCTCCGAAATCGGACGAATACATAAGCAGCTGTTTATGAGAAAGTATATAGGTGTATAGGTATTTATGTACAACATCGAATAGCTGAAAATAAAAAAATAAAAAAAAAAGAAATACAAAATGCTATGCAATAGCTTTACCGCGGCAGTCCCCGAGTGCCACACGTCTTTTTTTATTCTCTAGTTGAAATGTCCCAAATGAGCCTATTACACGTTTCTGGTTTGTAATTAAGTTAGTTATTGTGTCGAGCGCGTACGAAAATTGACGCAAGGGCGGTGGAGGGCGTATGGGGAGCTGTATTTAATTTTGATGTTTGAATAGTGCCCATATAGCCCGTGCAGCTTTCCGAAACAAATGAAGGTTGCATATCATATCTTTTTCAGGGACTTTGAAGGCTCTCAAGTAGATTTCAAAAATCGAAATGCGATATTTGCGTCTGCGCATTTGTTAATGCTGAGTGAATATGTCATTATTGCAATTATTATCAAACAAACATTTAAGACGTTAGAATTACAGAACAGTTTGTTCAGAAGTTTCTTTATTTGATCGTCTGAGTATTGTAGGGGAGTTAGTTCCGAGTCCAACGTCCGTCACATGGCCGAGTTGACGTTGTGACGCCTTCGGACACGCCATCCAGATGAGGAGAGCAGCCGCTGAGGGTTGCTCGCGCGAGAAGAGACAAGTCGAACTAGCGACGTCGGGTCAAGGCCTGCCGGCAGTACCGTAGAATTGGGAGGACCCGGTACCCCGGAAAGGTAGATGACGAACGCTTGGGTGGTTTTTTTAGCCGGTAAGAGTTCGTCACACCACTCCGCATCTCCGAGCAAACCGCAAACCTGCCGGATGGTAAGCAGTAATACGGTCGTTGATGGTAAAGCGCGCTAGTTTATTATGAGCCTATTCACTCAGAAAAATTGAGCGAATAGGAAGGAAGACGGCAGTTGAGCGAGGTGATGCAATGTTAAACAACACGACCAACGATGCTGCGCCAAAGGTAGATTGATCTGAAGACCCTCCACGACCAAACTCCCAACACAACAACATTAGGCGCATCGTACCCTGCACACATCGCAACACAACTGCTCAGACCCGTCCTCCGTACGGCTTCACCAGACGTCATGCCGGAACACGACAAATCGCTTGGCGGCAAGGCTTTGTCTGGTGGGTGGTAACTTCTGCCGGCGGCCGATATTATGGCCTACCACCGAGAAAATGCATCTACTTTGGTGTAATAGTTGCAAGGGCTACTCCTGAGTATGCAGTCCTGATTTCAATTCCCGGATCAGACGAATTTTCATTGGGTTCGTCCTTTAAGAAATTCGCATTAGTTGCTCGAAGTCTGGAATTATTTATTGGTGATGGTTGAAGATAATGAGCAAAATATGGGTTTACCACCCATATTTTGCTGGTTTGCTGGCTGGTTATATAGATGAACCTCTTCCTGTCCTTCAGTGAAACCAGACGTGACGTTTTATATTAAAATTAGAATGTTTTTCGAATTTTCATTGTACCATGATTTTATTAATCTCTGCAACTAATTCGGGTATCGGGATTCTGTTTATGCAAAGCAAACTCATCTGACATGCCAAACTACTTCCTATTTCCACAAACTTGCCTAGCTTTCAGCGATTATATAACTGTTTTCAATACAAGGTCAGCAATTTAAACCTGAAATTCACGTATACAGTGCGCTATTTCCTCACCGTCGATATCAGTTGTGTGCCAACATACAATTGCATAATATGCATATATTGATTCTAAAACTTCACAATACCCTCAATTTATTTGTACAATTGTATTTTAGAGTCTAAACACATCATTTGAAGACCTTGTAGATTGACTTCTGAGGCGTTCTTACGAGGAAAGAATAACACAGATGCTGGCCCTCTTTGCCTCCCAGACAATTGTCAGAAATCGTGCAGCTCAACTAAAAACTTAAGGAACTTAACAATTCTACGAACAATACCAAAGAAAAGACATTTGATTACACCACATAAAATACTCAAATTGCCAGGCCCTATTAGGTACACAACTCCTCACGCAATAGTGAATTCAATCTTCATTAGTTATTCGACTTCCACCGCAGCAGTACAACACGGCCGTCATTTGTTTGGCGAGCGTTTGAGCCATTGCTGTGGTCCTGACACATGGAAAAAATAGCGGAACTATTACGTACCACATTATCAATCGGAATCGATTTCATTTTGCCAGTTTAACAAAATTCATTGCGTTACAACATGTGTTGCAAACACATTTTTCGAACTTCTAAAGCAATGGTTTAGAAATTAGTTTCAAAATGATGCAGATTTCGATTAATAATCTTAACAGATTATTAATCGAAATCTGCATCATTTTGAAACTAATTTAAGTAACCTTAATCTATACTAATATATAAAGCGGAAGAGTTTATTTGTTTGAACGCGCTAATCTCAGGAACTACTGGCCCGATTTGAAAAATTCGTTTTGCGTTATATAGCCCTTTAATCCAGGAAGGCTTTAGGCTATATAACACCACGCTGCAACCAATAGGAGCGCAGCATATATGTTTAGAATAAAAAGCCACTTCTAATTAGAATGGCGACTTCACCCGCGCGCGTGTACGAGCGCGGAAGTCAGTCGAAAATCAGATTGCGTGGCGAAACTGCGCCCGCACCTCTGCACGAGGCGGTATGTAGAAAGACAACGGATTTGTCTTTTGGGTACGGATGCCCTCCTGCAATCGGTGCAGTGAATAATTATTAAGTTGAAGAGACCGAAGACCGGGTGGAGACGCGATCGGTGCGAACTCGTTAGCAACGGGTGGAGCTAGTGAGGCAAAATGGCGTCTGTTGGTGTCTGTTGAAATTATTGCAGGCTGAACATCCTTGTCTTTAGACCATACGGGGAGCGCCTACAAGTATTTTCTTGTCTGTTATATGTATATAATTATATTACACTGATAGGAATTATTACATAGCACACATACACGGGATTTTCTAACATACACGGGTCTTATACTTACAGGTGGGTAAAATTCCCTTATGTTTTGAGGTACCAAGCTTAGAGGTGTTAACAACATAAGGGTGGAAACTCGCCGTACGACGGGTCGTCCGATGGTGGAACGGAGATGGGGGAATTAAATCGTGCAATTCCCTCGCACACTCCCCAGAATGTATCCTATAGAACACCGAAAGGCTGGCTACTCTACGCCTGTGCTCTAGGCTTTGGAGACCAACTCGAGTTAAATCAGGGTCACCAATCAGCCTCTTCGCACGCCTCTCCACTGAATCCAAAGTGGCCAGGTGACACTTAGCAGCACCAGCCCAAATGTGGCTGCAGTACTCCACACACGAACGGACCTGTGCTTTGTACAACATTAGAAGCTGCCCTGGTGTGAAGTACTGCCGGACCTTTGCGATTACACCAAGTTTTCTGGCAGCCACCTTGGCCTTGGACTCAATGAACCGCCCAAAGTTTAGGTTCGAGGAAATCTCAATACCCAAAAGCTGAAGGCGGTCGGTACACTCCAAGGATACACTCCGAAAAGTAGACACGCCTGCGTTTTGGCGGCATTGAATGCTACAAGATTCGCATTGCCCCATTCGGAGACTGCCTGAAGTGCAACACTCGTTCGCTCTACCATGGCCTCTCTTTCGGACCGGATTGATTCCCTACTAGCCCGAGCATCCGGCAGGTATCTCTCCACAACTGTGCTGTCATCTGCATACCCATAGATACCGGGCATCAGCAGATCGTTAATATGCAGCAGAAACAGAGTTGCAGAGAGAACAGACCCCTGAGGAACACCGGCATTAGTCGACATGGGCTCAGATGAGCATCCGTCGACAACAACTCGGAGGGACCGTTCAGTCAGGAAGTCTTTTACCCAGCCAGTCAGGCTAGGGGAAATGCCGTACGCTGGAAGCTTACTCAAAAGGCCAGCGTGCCATACCCGGTCGAAGGCCTTCGAGACATCAAGGGAGACAGCAATTGCTTCCCCATTCCTCTCGAGTGCCTCGCCCCACAAGTGAGTGGCATACACTAGTAGGTCCCCAGTTGACCAATTGCGGCGAAACCCGTACTGTCGGTCACTGAGGAGATCGTTACCTTCCCGGTATGCCAAATGGCGCGAGTTCAATACACGCTCCATAATTTTACAAAGTATGGAGGTGATCGAAATCCGGCCGATAGTTGTTAGGATCGGCACGACTACCCTTTTTGGGCACGGGCTGCACGTTGGCAAGCTTCCAGAACTTGGGCACTATACCAGTCCCAAATGAGAGGCGATACAAGCGTGTCAATACAGGAGACAACTCGGGCGCACATGCTTTTAGAACAATCGCTGGTATACCATCCGGACCACTAGCCTTATTCACGTCCAGACGACACAGTGCTCTCAGAACCTCCTTGTTCCGAATGCGAACCTCAGGCATTGAAGTACCGCAGTGGGGTAAAATAGGTGGAGTAGCACTGCCAGTATCAAGACGCGAATTATGGGCAAAGAGAGATGCAAAGAGACCTGCTTTCTCTCTCGCCGTATGAGCCAGTGTTCCATCAGGCCTAACCAGCGGAGGCAGTGAGGGCCGACAGAAGTTCGCCTCGACCGATTTGGCAAGGGACCAAAAAGATCTGCTACCGGAAGGCTGCGCAGATAACTTGTTGCCAATATGGGTAATACGGTCAAAGCGAGCCTTCTTTAGCGCCTTTTTGTAGGACTTGGCAGCACGGTTATAGGTCACGGTTCTTTGAGCTTAGATCCGGAGCTCCGCGGTCACGAGCGTCAACCCAGGTGAGAAATGTCGTGTGCTTACGCTGTTCAGCTTGGGCACAATCGGCATTGAACCATGGGCGAGCCGAGCCACCGACGGGCACGTCATTATAGGGAATAAAATATTCCATAGCTTGACGCACCACATCGGTTATAGCATCCGCACAGCTCGACGGATTGCTAGAAAAGAAGCAGACCTGCTGCCAAGGATAAGACGCAAAGAAATGGCGCATCTCATCCCAGTCTGCTGACCTGTATCGCCACATTCGCCGTTCACCACGAGAGTCGTGATCTGGTGGGGAGAAGGTCGACACAGACTTCACCAGACAGTGGTCTGAAGTTCCTAACGGTGAGGAAACTGTTACAACACACCTGTCCGGATCAGTGGTCAGCAGAAGGTCCAGACAATTGGCAGTATGACCAACTACATCAGGCACCCTAGTCGCTTGCTTTACCAGCTGGGAAAGGCCCATTGAAAGCGCGAAGTTTCGCGCTTCTCTCCCAGCGTGGTCGGTCTTCTGGTACGGGAAAAGCCAGTCCTGATGGCAGGCATTGAAATCCCCCAGAGCGACGAAGTGCGCGTCAGGGTGCCGCTGCAGTGCATTGTCAGCAGCCTCACTGAGGTGGTCAAATAAACGAGTTGTCTCCTGATCACCGCTGTGCGATCGGTAGACACAAGTGTAAACAATTTTGTCCACACCAGTGTCAACCAACAGCCATAGGGACGAGAAATGAGGGTCTTCGAGGTGACGGAGGCGCCGGCAACAAATGTCATTGCGGACATACACACAGACCCCAGCACGCTCCAGGAAATGGTGCTCCAATGCGTATCCCGGGTAGCTGAGGTATGCCGCATCAGACGGACATCTGATCTGGGTCTCCGTCAAGAAAAGTAGATGGGGCTTCTCAGTCTCAAGGTGGTGATGTACTGCAATGAGATTGGAGTGCAGACCTCGAATATTAGAGAGGTGCACTTTGAAAGAGAGGACGTGCGCCCGCTGTACACACCTACTTTTCTTTTTAGACCTTTTCATTTAAAAAAAAAAATTGAGTGAATAGGAAGGAAGACGGCAGTTGAGTGAGGTGATGCAATGTTAATCCCAACAATGCGACCAACGATGCCGGGCCAGAGGGAGATTGATCTGGAGACTGCGGGGACGCCCGAACCCCCCCAGGGATCACCATCGGGTCCTCTCGTCCGGTCGCCAACCGGCACGATGGGGCCACCCTGGGATTTTTCGCAGTTGGCGGGGCAGCCTTTCGTATGTGGCTGGCACACTACTTGGGCCCCCAACTACCTGCGGTCGGCCAGCGGAGCACCGTGCTTCGGATCCCGCTACCCTCCACGACCAAACTCCCGACACGACAACAATTGGCGCATCGTACCCGGCATACATTGCAACACAACTGCTCAGACCCGCCCTCCTACGGCTCCTACGGCTTCACCAGACATCATGCCGGAACACGACGAATCGCTTGGCGGCATGACTTTGTCTGGTGGGTGGTAACTACGCCGGCGGCCGATGGTGAGGCCTACCACCGAGAGACAGTTGAAATCTCTATGTTCACCGATTTCTTCAATCCTGATTCGATTGCTGGTTAAATTTTTAATTTGGTAAATGAAATCGCGTATTTTTCTTTTACTCTGTTCGGTGATCTCAAATCTTTTTTGCTCGATATCAATAACGGCAAAAGGTTGATGCTTCAAATATTCGCAGAATATTTGGTTGTGTATTAACTTTGAAAGTAAATAACTACATCAAAATATAATTAATATTAAAAGCCCATGCTGCAGACTTGATTTTTATAGATATTGTACGAACGAATCGTGCGCGGGTCCAACTCTCTCTTGGACGGTTTTTTTAAGACTGTCATTTTATTTTTCTTTCGTTGAATAAAGCTATCCTTTTGCACCTGCCTTTACATCCTGTGCGTTTGCTATCGGAACATGAGCCGAGCGATCCAATCATACAAATTGATCCCCTGTTCGGGACTTCGGGAGTTATTTATAAGCTGATTGAATGGTCTACTATTACAAGTACATTGGTTCTGGTGAGGAAGAATCCTTGAAGGTACGTGAAGAGAGTTAGTTTTCAGATGACGTGAGCGGAATGATGATAAGATTGTTGTAAGATAACGTAGAGATATGGAGCACTAAATTATAAAAAAAAAAAAAAAAAAAAAAAAAAAAAAAAAAAAAAAAAAAAAAAAAAAAAAAAAAAATGGAATGTTGGTATCGGTCATACAACGACGGATAAATTGTCATGTAATTATTGAAGGATAATATTAACTGACCATCTGCACCACGCGGTTTCATCTGCATAAGTCTCAATTCTGCAGGAATATCTGGATAAAAAGTAACCTTTGTCCTAATCCACGTCAAGGTCTACCCATGTGCAAAGTTTCGTCTAAATCGGTTCAGCCGTTGTAGCGTGAAAGCGTTACAAACAATCCATACAAAAAAATATTTTATTTAACCCATAACACTCCTAACTCCACCTCTTCACCATACAAGCTCTGGTGTTAATTCACCTGTGCAAGAAGATAGCACATCAAGCGACTACATTCTATCAGATTTCTTTATTAGATTTCAACTTTTTCTTTAAATAAAGCATTAAGGATTAAGGTTGATTAAGAATATTTGATAATTTTTCGGTAGCTTGACCTGACTCAATATCGACATTTGTCAAACGACATTTGTAATAATTATATTTCGAATCCAGTCTGGTCAGAATATAAGTATAATTTTAATCTTGATTAAGTTACAAAGATTCGTTTTGGAAAGTGGGGATTATCGAACGGTCACTCCGGGATTGAGACGCGGACCAGGGCACTTCTTCTAGATGAAACTGTCGGTTTGCCTATTTAAATTGCTATTGTCAAGATTGAAGGGTATATTTATTTACACTTCGTGCTTTAATTGAAAACTTCACCTACGAAATGGAGCCCTTACCACCACATCAAAATGGTGACGACCCTGTCGCTCCGAAGTCGCCGACGTAGTCATATAAATGAACAAAAGGAGCCAAAATATAGGAATTTTTGTCAAAAAAAAAAATGCCGAAGTGATGGGCTATCATCACTGAAAATATGAACGGGTAACCATATAGCCTAAAAGCCCGTGTAAAAGCTAAAAGCCTAATTTACTGTTCTTTAAAAGTTATGTACTTAATATTATATAATGTAGCTCTTATGTATTCAATGGGGCACGACGAATAGGTCGACATGTAACCACTAATACGGCTACAGTATAACTCTTTTAGTAAAACATTTGGGTGTTGAATTTAACATGGAAAATGGTTATTATTTTTTCCTTCCGTTTTAACCTTTTTCGAGTGCTTTCAGAGCGGGTTTTTGATGTTAGCAGAATTGGCTGTATTTTAACAGAGTATATTGAATTACCTGACGTCACTTATCCTCTTATGCTTTATTGTACAAACGATAGCATATCAAGCTACTACAATATTACAGCTTTTTTTTATTAGATTTTCAACTTTATAACTAAAGCATTTAGACTCAATTCTGAATGGGTTTTTCTGACAGTCTCGGGTAGCTTGACTTGCTGTCGTCCGTACATATAATTACAAAAACTTACGATAGATCATAGTACTGTGCACGCCCGCGCAACAGCTGACGCCAGAGGTCATCGTACCTCTCGCTCGCCCGAGCGGAGTGTGGACCATATTTTTGTTGGGACAGCCAAGTAGGATAACAACCTCATAACTTTGTAGTTTTTCATGACATCTTTTGAAATTTTCTACATAGATTCTTTACTAAAAAATACTGGACACGTGTTTCAGGTTTCGCATAAACAATAAGGAATTTTGTACTTTACAGCAACTTCGTAGAACGTAATCAATCTACATAACATAAAGCTTTGAAATTCTTGGAAAATTCGAGTTTCCAAAGCCCTCTGGGACACCCCTTTTTCTGTGCGGAAAGAATATTGTTATTCCTAAAATAAACATACAGCTTTCCCATATCATTATAATAATATAATTGTGAAAATGAGTTTGTTTGGATTGGATTTGGATGAAATTTGGCACACAGATGGTTTACAACCAGGACTAGTACATTGGATATGCTTTTTAACTATATATTCCCACGGGATCGAAAATTAAGCGGTTAAATCCACGGAGCGCCGTTAGTAAAAGGATAATCTTTTTAGGCATATTTATTTTCGGTATAATAATTATTTATTCACATATTATAACGTTTGACTGAATATATACACTCATACAACATACTACGGGTATCATTAACGCCGCTACACTCGACAGTAATGATACGTATTGTTCCCTGCACTGTCAAGAGCCGCGGGTGACATGACGCCAAACAAGAGAGCGTTGAATATTGGAAAATGTAAGGGTGAATTTAGAGGGTAAATAATATATACGTCATATGAATTCATTTAAACAGTATCATTGATATTAAATTTCGAGCATTGAATGAGAGAGAGTGTTGCTTATTTGGAAGCCGGGAAAAACAAACGACGCGTCAATGTAATGAAAATAGCTAAGGTATTTAGAAGAACCATAACGACTGCCACTAGATGTTCGTATGGCAACCGGGACCAGCCGCTTGACGTACTTTCCGAGGCACGACCATACCAGTGCAAATATTCATATTCATGCCTACAAATATTTGCATTGCGCAGGGATCGAAACCGCGCCTCCTTGCGCAGCGGCCGCGTCGCTACCGCTACGCTAATCAGTGTGTAATATAAATTATATGTATTTATTAAAGTGAAACTTTTATTTGCTTTTATTATTTCCCATTAATCATTCCAATTTACCAAGTAAAAAATTATGATTGATAAAACGATTTATACCCTTATGGAATATTATTCCAAAAAGTTTTTTGTTAAATATCTATTATGTGAAAAAGAAAATCCCTTTTACTGTGGTTTTAGAAAACCACACAATCATTTTTGTTTCTTTTTTTTTAAATGTTGCTCCACACTATGAATTAGTTACTCCTGCATCGTGGGCGCCTTTACAAACTTATATATACTTACGTTTTAATTATTTGATTAAAAATGTTTTTTTGTAAAAATGGAAATGGATGTTATTTAGCTAATTTAAAAGGAGGTCGCTGTCCTATCTGACTCAACTGAGAAGAAAGGCCGAAATAAACTCAGAGGTCACAGTCGCTTTTAAAGTCCAGACATAATCTTGTTCAGTTTTCATGAAGATCATGTAGAATCGATCACAGAGATGGACTTTTGAGGATAGAACCACACAGATTGAGAGGACCTGTCCAGTTAGTGCACGCCTTTGTCAGAAATCGAGCAGTTCAATTCAAAACTTAAGGAGCTCAATGATTCAACGAGCAACGAAAGAACATTTAGGTCTCCTTGACGAAACTAAATGAGCAGAGAGAAATTTAAAAAACAAGTAATATTACTGTAGCGATACCTACCAATGCCATAAAGAATTAACGCGTCATACTGACGTCACACGAATTCTACATCTCGCAATCAGAGTTTACCGTGCAACTAACATATATACAACTTATACTATGCACATTTCTGGTCGGAGGATCCTCCCTTTTCTATGGAGAATGAGTGAACTTTACTCCCTGTTCCTCATACACCCCACATTGACCCCATATGACCAATACAGCCTTCATATTCACAGTAATTAAAATAATATTATACTTTACAAAGTAGCTTATTCCGTTTATGCACTCAAAAAAAAAAAGTATTATCTAAAGCACCAACGAAACGTGGTCGCTAACAATGGGCCTTATAAGAAGGCTCAAGGTCTTTCAAAGGGCAATGGAGAGGGCTATGCTTGGCGTTTCATTGCGCGATCGAATCAGGAATGAGGAGATCCGCAGAAGAACGAGAGTAACCGACATAGCCCGAAAAATTGCAACACTAAAGTGGCAGTGGGCTGGACACATTGCCCGTAGGACCGATGCCCGATGGGGCCGACGGGTTCTCGAGTGGCGACCACGCACCGGAAGACGTAGCGTGGGTAGGCCCCCGACAAGGTGGACCGACGACCTAGTGAAGTTCGCGGGAAACCGCTGGATGCGGGAGGCGCAGGACCGGTCGTCCTGGAGAACCTTGGGGGAGGCCTATGTCCAGCAGTCGACGTCTTTCGGATGAAATGATGATGATGATGATATAGCACCAAAACTTCATTCCACCACATCACTAGAAGAGCATAAACAATTTCGGGCCGAAATTGTTGTTTGCAAATATTGACCGGACCTTAGATACTTCATAAAAGTTTTTGTCCGCAGTTTGAACAAAACCCATTGGCGTTATCATAAAAAGTGATTGTGCGATTTTAGTTACGGCCCTGTTTTTACAGTTAACATAAAACGGACGTTATTTACCTTGCAAACATAACTTTTCTTATCATTCCACAGCGGAAAAGCTAATGATAAAATTAAAACGAAGTTATGTAAGCCTTTTACTAAGGAAATCCGTGTCGGTAACTTCCCGATCTGCTTAAAAGAAAGATATTCAATTCCCTTGATTCCACCATTGAAGACGACCTTTGAGAATCATTGCGCTCTTTGCAGTCTCGGGAATAAATGAGTATAGCCGATTCTCTTAATCCCGGAGAATGATTTTCTTTAATATTTTATACGTTTTCAAAGATATTTTACAGGGTTTTCCGAAACTCAATGATATGTATATTGGTTATTGTTATTTTGGTTTACTGACCAGATCAGCACCCTAATTGCGTAGCACTCTATCACTTGAAATCATTTTGAAGCATATTTCTAGACCCTTGGACGATATGATCCAAAAATTTCTCTGCTCACCGTCTACTCGACAATATAAATAACGTAATGAATGCTATTGAACTGTCAAAATGAAATCCATTGCTACTGATACTGATTACTTATATATATAGTAATTACCCTACTGCTTCTTGAATAGTTAAGTAATAATAGTTACCTCTTAATAATTCTTCTTCTTCTTCTTCTTATCCTGACTTGCAGAAAAGAGTGTTTTTATAAGACCGGAGTCTCTGTTCTAATTTTACATCTGGTTTAATTACATTTTCCAGTGATGCAATCGTTGATGGTAAAGCATAAGTTTTTGAAAGACTGTTTATTCACTCTAGCCTTGAAGACACTTAAATTGTAATTGCACCGCCGCTGGCAAATTGTTCCAGTAGTGTCGTAGTGGTGTCAACAACGTAAGGGTGGATATACTTGCCGTATGACGACTCGTCCAATGACGGAAGGGAGATGGGGGAATTGAGTCATGCAATTCCCTCGCACACTCAAAAATGCATCCTATAGAACACCGACAGACAGCAGACTAGCTTTCTCTTCGCCTGAGTTTTATGGTGTCAGTTTCTAGTGTGGTTTAAAACGCATCCATCTTAAAATTACCAGGCAAACATAAAATCACACCAGATCTGCCGGCTATCAAAGTCAAAGCTCAGAACGTAATTATACACCGTTAGACGGATACAGCTTGCAATTAAGAGTTGGAATCTGTCGTTCACATTACAGCTAGATTAATAGTATTATGATAAGAGACACGCGAGTTTTGCATTAATTGCTATGAAGGTAGGCGTGGTTAGAGACTAAAATTCGTTGGAGTGATGTGAAGGGCTCGTCAAAACTCGTGACACAGTTATTGACGAATTTAATATGTGACCGTGAAACAAAAGTTAGTTTTAACTTGTATTTTTATTATTTCGTAAAGGTCTGACATATTTTCGATCATATCATATCCCAAGGGTCCGGAAGCCTTGGAAGGCGTACGAGTACAACAGGCCAAAACCCACGGGAACGAAGTTAGACTCTTCGATCAAGTAAGGCAATAATCGAGGATTATCCCCGTACTATGTATGCAAGTGCACCCAAAGACAATTGATGACTACTTTTTTGGCGTAGACCTATTGCAACGCATGGTGTTATTCTTATTATATGCTGCCTCGCCGCAGAACAAATGCCTCCGTTTCTCTTTTCCGTTCCTCTCTATCTTCAGCTAGTATTACCTAATACTGTATAGACGTCAACCATATTCCGCCATCTTCTCTTGTGAGTAAATGTTTATAAATAAAAGAAGCGTTTTTTACTCTAATAACGTTTGCGATATAAAAATTGACGTTGTCAAATCACTGTTATTTATATATTATGCGTAAAAATTGTATTTCAGTCGACCCAGAAAAGTAATCCCTATTTACAAGAAAATCGAGAATATTTTGGCTAAAGCTAAAAAAAAAAAACAAATTGACGGCCTCATTATTATTCATAATCAGGTTATGATGAATTCAAAAAGTAACGCCGACATGGCTGTGAAAAGGCTAGGCAAATGCGTAGCCCTATCTTAAATATGTTAGGCTCGGCTTCAAGTTTAACCGGGTAATTGCGTAACATACTATCAGTAGCAACGGTTTTCATTTTGACAGTTCAACAACATTCATTGCGTTATTTACATTGTTGCAGCTCAATACCAGTATTTTACACGGAGCGACTACCTATCAAACTCCTAAATCCATTTGCTGGATAAAACGATACCTTTAGTCGGACTACTTACAATCAATGCATCTAAAATAAAATATTTTGTGGTGAAAGTTGTATGAGAGCAGCGGTGATATGTCGTACTTTACTTTGTATAAATTATTTCATCATCACTGCTCTCAAAACGGCGAAGGAAAACATCTTCAGGAAACTCGCATGTCATGCCAAAATTTTGAAGGCATGTGACAACTTGATAGTTGTCACAGTGATGATGCACTGGGCTGGCGTGGTAGATTACGGCCAACTCTTTCTCACCGAAAGAAGGCCTCTGTCCCAGGAGTGAAAACAGGCTGATTATGTGGTGAATATTCCCAAAAAGTTTACAACAGACACCTTAATGAGGCCGACACAAATTGCGCCGTACCCGCGTACCTGTATTGTTGAGTGCAATTTGTTCTGCGCTGCAGATCTGAAAAGAAATAAAAGATAGGAAGCTTTTCAGAGTAAATGTAGAACACTTGTTCATTAGAGAAATGAGTTTACGAAGAATAAAAGAGGACCAATTTCAATACAGACAGAAAAATTGAACTTAGAGTTTTGGGACTGCGTTTGTTAAACGTTCAATATAAATTACATATCGTCGCTTAAGTTCTAACACCGCGGAACTCAAAAAAATGGTCAAAATTTGTTATGCATGTCATTGGATAAATAATCGAAAGACGCGTCATTTGACCAATCGCAAATAAGCGATTAAACCAATGATGGAGCGTTATTTCGAAAAAAAAACAAACAAAAAAAGATATTATTATTATTTACAAACTTAGACAGCTTTTTTAGTCTCCTGAAAAGTTCATTATTTTGAGTTACGCGGTGTTAGAACTTAAGCGACGATAATTATGTCCCTCAGTTCAGTCGAACTAAACTAATTTTGAGTTAAGTGCATCTTTTTCTTTCCATTTTGTTAAGAAAAAGATAGAAGATAACATTTAAGTTTAATCCTGTCAAATTGAAATACTCCATAGACAGTTTTGACGCGATTATAAACATGGCGACTAAAAATACGCCAGTTTACGTCAGGAGCGCACTAATTTGACAGGTCTAAACTGACATTTTATCTTCTATCCTTTTCTTAATGAAATAGAAAGAAAATGATGCACTTAAAATAAATTTAATTTAGTTTGTGAACAACTGAATCGGGGCCATTATCAATCACAATATATATTTTGAAGGATATTGATATGATGATGATGATGTTCAATGTTTGTTGTTGGACTGTCAAAAACAAATCCTAAAAATGAGAAAAAACACGGAAAATAGTCATTAAATTGGAGTAACAAGTCGAAAAGCCTACTAAAAGGGATAAAGGTTAAAATCTAGTATTTTGTCATGCGCAGCAAGGGCTATAATACAGTCCAAATAATGCAATGCATGTTGCATTGCGTGGCATTATCACCACGCATCAGTCATTGGTGTCCAAGATATACTTAGAAAGTACATATAACTTAGAAAAGTTACATTGGTACTGGACTGACCTGGAATCGCACCCGTACATTCATACTTGAGAGGCTGGTGTTTTAACTACTAGCTTCACCAGTTGAGATTGATAGTACTTATTTTAAGATAATAAAATAAGATAAAGGATTAATATTTCAGGGCCTTCTTAGTTTTTCTCCGTATTCAGGGCAACGACCTTGCTAAAGGCTCGGCCCTTATGTATTATTTGCTTATCAATCTGATTGATACAAACAATAATTTAACAAGCTAAATGATTAACTGATTTATTTTCAGTAAGTAGGTTTATGCAAACATTTTTACAAGTCAATCGAATACTTTTTTAAACTAGATAAATAAATTTGGCATTACTCATCTGCCCACTCTTGGCCGTCAGTCTTTTCAACTCAGAGGTCTTATTTAAAATTCAAACATAACCTTTGTCAGATCAAATGAAGACAATGTAGAATTGGTCTCTGAGATGGTCTTTTGAGGCAAGAACTACGCAGATTGAGGTGACCAGTCCATTCAGTGCACGTATTTGTCAGAAATCGTACACTTAGATTCACACACATAGATCACCAGTAAATAATATCTTCAACTCAGAAATTCATTAAGTAAGCCTAAATAGCCTAGTGGTTAAAACACCAGCCTCTCAAGTATAAGTGTGCGGGTTCGATTCCAGGCCAGGCATGTACCAATGTAACTTTTCTAACTTATGGGTACTTTCTAAGTATATCTTGGACACCACTGACTGGTTATAAGGTAAAGGAAAACATCTTGAGGAAACCTGGACTTTAAGTCTGAAATCACCAATTCGCATAGCAAGCGCGGTGATTACGCTCAATCCTTTTCTGTCGCAGAGGAGACCTGTGCCCAGCAGTGCGACGATAAAAGGTTGATGATGATGATGATGAGATATTCATTCAGTGGTGCTTTTCTAATTATCTGTGCAAGTCTGGTTGCTAGGTCTGTTATTAGGGGAGCGAGGGGCTTGTTGTAACAGTTTTCATGAAAACTAATATATCTTCAGATCTATTGATTTAATTGCTATTAAATAAAGATGAATGGATGCTTTAACTCTTCCTCTACCAAATCAAGTAAAAATAATAACATAACTATTGGTCATTATTTTACAATCAATTATTTTCTAGAAGAAATGCGGTGTTACAACTTACCTCGAGTTTGGGGCAAGTTGTAACGTCTACTGGGGCAAGTAGTAACGACAAAAAAAAAAACGACAATAATACTTCTAATCATTTATTCTTTGTTCATTTTTAACAAAATTGAAATTTTTCTAAAGTAGGTTATATGTAATTCTTATCAAAAATCAACTCAGATACACTTTTTAAATAATCAACACCTAAAAATTAAGTAATTACCAATTTTCTTTACTTAAACACTACTTATAATCATAATGGCACTTTTAAATCACAGTAAGTAATTAAATTATTTATATCTAAGATATGCTTCGTAATTATATCTTTTTACAAAGTATTGTACTTATATAAGAATCAACATTTTGTAGGTTTCATTATAATTAAGTTCAGTCTTCATCTGAGTTACAATTAATGCAAATAAAAGATACAGTGTCTCCTGTAACACACCCTACATGTGCCCACATCTTACAAATGATACACTCTACCCAATCTTCTTTATTCGAATCTGTGTAAGCCTCACTACATACTAGACAATACCACTCTTCTGATTCAGATTCTGAATCTGAACATAAAATCATTTTTTTAACTCTGTCCACTCCAGTTTTATTTTTTGTTGATTTACCTTTGCCTTTGCCTTTCCCCTTCCCTTTACCTTTTCTTTTAATTTTGTCATCTTTTTTCTGTTTTTTCTTCATCTTTTCCTCATATTCCTTTTGTAAAGCTTCTTTTTCAGGAGTGTCGGTCAATACTGTAGATTTTCTTTTGCGTCTGCTATTTGTATTAGTTTTTCTTGGTGGTGCCTTTGGTAGAGGTCTAATCTTCGATGGCGAGAAAGTTTTTTGTAGACCGGAGCAACTCGGAGTTGGTTCATTCGCAGTTTCGATTTGGCTTATAATTTCTGTAGTGCTGATATCTAATTCAGGGGCAGAATCTAATAGTTCTGGATTTTCAAGATTTAATGATAAATTGTCTGTGACATTTTCGACATCTGGCTCTTGGGTAGGATTTGGACGATCAGTAACATAAGATGGCGCAAAGTCGGAGTCTTGGAAAATATCAGTATTCAAAGGCCATACACCAGAAGCTTTAAATCCACTCATAATATTAGCAGGGTTTAAGGCAAGAGGTAATGACTCTTTTACAATACTTGGGATGTCATATACTGTCATCGTTTTCCCCGGATTGTTGTGCATCCATGCTGTCTGCGCCCTATTTATGTAATTTTTAAAAGGGCCGTACACTCCTACGTCTAAAGGTTGCAAATTGTGGGAGCAGTGCGGGGGAAACGATAACATGATGACATTATTTTCTTTGGCTTTCTCAACAACTCCAATATTCACGTGTGAGCTATGGTTATCAAGTAGTAACAAAACTGGCTCTTCCTTGGTGGGTTTTGCGTGTTTGATAAAATGATCCATAAAAATTAAAAATTCTTTTTCGGTCATCCATCCGGAAGAATTACCAGCTCCAATGCAATCTGGAGGTCCACCACGAATAAACATTTCAGAATATTTAAGCCTGGGAAATACGAACATCGGTGGGATAAAATTACCCGCAGCGTTAGAGGCACAAACAAGTGTTACAAGAGTTCCCCTCTCAGCCGATGTGATAGCTCCAATTTGTTTTTGGCCGCGAGCAGCTACTATTTTCTTAGGTTTTTGAACCGTTGTGACCCCTGTTTCATCAATGTTCCATATTCGAGAAGCATGAAAGTGATATTTTTGGAGAAGTCGTTGATATATTTCAAAGAATGAATTAACGTTAGTCTTATTGAAAGACGTTGCTCGACTTAAAGACGTCGCTTCTGGTGTCCTTAAAGATAAATGTGGATTTCTGCGCATAAAATTTTGGAACCAGTCAGTACCAGCCATATTATTTTTATGCCAAGAAGGAGGAATGTTTTTAGCATTAAGCTGTACAGCACATTGGTAAGCTAGTTTCCTTACTTCTATAGGAAGTAGTCCAAAATATATTTCGGCACACTTGAGTAGGTAGGAGGCCATCTTACCTTCTTCTTCTGCAGTAAATACTTGTCTAGGCTTAACATAACCAACTCTTAAACTTTCATTATTTTTCTTTTTCTTTATGTATCTATAAAGAGAGACGTGACATAATCCGAAAGTCTGACTAGCATTTCGAATGCTGCATTTTTTTTCTAAAACTTCAGCTGCCGCTAGCTCGTACACTTCTTGACTGTGTGTTGCCCGCTCTGACTTTCTTTTATACACCCTCATTCTAGAAGATAGAAAAAAAAAGTAAATATCTAGATCATTTATCTTGGGGCATGTTGTAACACGTTAGAACAAGCCCCGCGATTTCGTTACAACTAACCTCATGATATGATTTTTAACATTTATCAAGATAACTATTTAAACATTTTAGCAATCTTGGAAACTGTCACATATTATTAGAGATAGATAAATTTGAATTTAAGTAAGATATAAAAAAAATTAAATTAGTCGATAATAATAACGCAAACTAAAATTTTACGACAGTACAATTTTATATTACCTGGAAAAAATGAAGCGCGTGCACACTCCCATTTACTGCGCCGGCCGGCGGGACACTGGCTATGACAACATGATGCGACGCGGTTTATAGGATCATAGAGTGAAAGAAATAGTTTAATAAAGTTTAAGATCGTAGTGAAAAGAGCATGTTACTACTTACCCCTGTTACAACAAGCCCCTCGCTCCCCTACCCTCCTTCTGTGAAACTGTGATGGTCCAGAAGGAGGCTGCCGAGCGGTATCGTGAGAGAGCCTTATCGCCTTGACGCCTAGCAAGCGAAAACCCCTACCTACTGCATCATTTAAGACAGGCGGGAACTGGAGGTCGCCGGCGATTAGAGCGGTGACTCAGCCGGCCCACTGAGCGACTTCAGGGAGGGCGGCGCACAGTGGTCATGTGTTGTCTTATATAGCTGGGTTGGGGGAGCCCCTTTACAGCCTCCCCAGAGATGTGCCCTAACAGGCGTTGCACGGCAGGGGCTCCGGATTGGCCTTTTGAGAGGTAACGGTGCCCCTGCTATGTGCAGATGGTGACACCGGGGTGGATTTAGTGAGGTAAAAATCGAAGATGGAGCGACGACATCAAAAAGGTGACTGGTAGTGGCTGGCGGAGAACTGCTCAGGACCGAGCTTGTTGGCGTGCCATGAAGGAGGCCTATGTCCAGCAGTGGACGAGTAAAGATGATGATGACGAAAGTTTTTTAAAGCATTAACAAGAGTTTTATTTAATATAGGTGGTTATATAAAGTCATCATCATCGTCATCTCAGCGTTAATCCCAGTCGTATCCGAAGCTTTTTGCAGCTTTGGAGCATATGGTCTGCTTTACCAGTCTACCTGCTGATTTTGGCTAAACTTCGATATTTTCCGTGAAACGACTGCCGTCTGACCTCCACAACCCAAAGGTTTCTCCCCGATAACAAAAAAAAAAGGTCTGTTATTACCATTTCTTTTACGGCGAGAGTATATGAGAGCAGCAGTGGCCAAATGGTATCGGCTCCACTTACAAGTTTATTCGAATCCCATCAGGCGCTTTACGGGCTACTTCTTTTGTGCAAATTATTTCATCTCCACTGCTCTCAAAATGGTGAAGATACTTATACTATACTTATATTCTTATACTTTTACGGACAAATCACACAGATTGAGCTAGCCCCAAAGTAAGCTCGAGACTTGTGTTATGGGATTCTAACTCAACGATACTATATTTTATAATAGATACATATATAGATAAACATCCAAGACCCAGGCCAATCAGGAAAAGACCGTTTTCTATCATGACCTGGCCGGGGATCGACCGGGGACCGCTGCGCCACGGAGACCGACAATATATATAGATAATCATCGTGATGAAACCGGCATATCCTAGAACCAAAACTACGAAGACATGTGACATCTTCGAACGCGCACTGGGCTTGCGTGGTATATTACGGCCTACCCCTCTCACAGAGAGGAGGCCTGTGTCTCAGGAGTCATTATGTTATGACAGTCCTCCGTGGCGCAGCGGTCAACACGTCTGCCTGCGACGTGGAGGCCCCGGGTTCGATCCCCAGCCAGGTCATGATGGAAAACGATCTTTTCCTGATTGGCCTGGGTCTTGGATATTTATCTATATATATTTATCTATTACTAATATAGCATCGCTGAGTTAGTATCCCATAACACAAGTTTCGAACTTTGGGGCTAGCTGTGTGATTTGTCCGTATATATTTATTTAGTATACTAGGCTGCCCACCCGTTGCATTTCAGCAGCTAACTCATCTGTATGCTGATGCAATCCGTCTTGATAGTTCTTGCTGTTCGTAGATTAAGAATAATGATTCGATAATCCAACCGGAATCCCAAATCTGGTCCATATATTATTCTTAATCTCGTTCATAAATAAACATTATTAGTTGTATGTTAGCTATTAGCTACAGACCCTCTTTGAGATGAAAAGGAAAAAATTGACCAATTGCGATTCAGAAATAGAATGAAATCAAATCGTTTATTAAGCAAGTAGGATCACTGATCACTTGTACACGTCATATTTTTTTAAACTAGCTGGAACCGGCATTTCCTAACTGACTACCTCTGAGAAGAAAAACCGAAACAAACTCAGGGATCATCGTCTTTTTTCAAGTCCAGACATAAAAATGAATGATTTAACACAAACAGTGATTAAAATGGCATAATTACGCATATTGCTTAATGACATTGCTTAGCAGAGCGAGCAGCTCAATCCCAAGCTTTATTGTCTTCTAAATAATCTACATGTGATTTTTGAAAAGTTTTTTTCTAAGTTTAGTCTTAATATAGCTTTTAAATCGTTTAATGGGTAAGTTTCAAATGTCCATGGGAAGCTTGTTGTAAAAGTGTATACATTGACCCATGAACGAGTTGCCTACTCTGTGGAAACGAGTGTGATGTACAGCAAGATTGTTTTTACTGTATGTTAGACTGGCACAAAAGGCTAAAAATGCCGGAAAAAACACGTTCATTGTATTGCCTTTAATTATTATATTATTATTCGATATTACAGCGGCAATAGAAATACAGACTCTGAAAATGTTAACCGCGACCTATTTCGGTTCTGATGCCGTTGTTACTAGTGTCGGCGTCAAACATGTAGCTCTCCCTAATTCTGGGCAGAGTCTGTTTAGATTGCTGATCCACATGCTATGGAAAAGAAGACGGTTCATGCCCTTTTGACAGTCGGATGCACGGACGGATAGACGGATTGACAGCGAAGACTTCGTAATAGGATCACACGCTTCCTATAAACTTGGAAATAGGGATTGAACACTGGTTTTTAATTTAATCGGAATCCCAAATCTTTTTCATATAGTTTTTGTTTCCTCGGTCCATCTTCATCGATGCGGATTAAGCAAAGAAAGCGTTTGATGAATGATACCTTCATTTATTAAGTGCTTTCTTTGCTTACACTCGATTAGTAGACCACGCCTTCCTAAGTTATCAGCAATTAAATAATATTTTATATCCTGCCATAGATTGCGTAATTACAGTAGACACGTATCCGACAAGTTGACGAGAATTTCTAGCGTTTATAATTCTCGGAGTTAAACGGTCATATTTTAGTACTTAGGTTAATGTACCTACTTGTTAATCACGGATATAGTCAAGAGATTAGGTCAAATACACAGCACACCATAATTATAAGTCTGTTATCTATTGCCGATCCATTGCTCCATATGTTCACAAAGTGTGTCTGCTCAACAAAATAAATAACTCAATGAATGTTGTTGAACTGTCAAAATGAAACCAATTGCTACTGATAGTGTGTTACAAAATAACGCTATTCTTGAACCCTTTCGCTTATCCTACTAATAATATTATAAATGCAAAAGTTTGTGAGAATGTATGGATGTTTGTTACTATTTTACGCAAAAACTACTAAACGGATTTGGTTGAAATTTGGCACATAGATGGTGGCTTGACTTGAACGGCGGTATTTGTAGCCGTAAGCCCTAGGCCACTTGCAGGCGTTTATAGATCTGTCATAGGATTCACAACCTACGTCTGGATGAGATTTTTTAAAACTTAATATTTAAAGCTGCAGGACCAAGGGGCTCAGCCCGTCTTGTGGTCGGTGCCCAATCACTCCCTGCAGGGGTTTTGCTTACTTTTCCAAGATTTATTCAAGTTCGGTCATGAGTTTTAATTAATTTTCTGCTACGCGTTAAGATGGCCAGTTTGTTCCGCGGCGCTTGATTTTGTACTGACGGTAAGAGCACACTACGCTTGGTAAGTAGCAGTGTCGACAAATTAGAATTTAGGACGGGGGTAGGACACAGGAAATTGCAAGCTCAAACAGATGGTTTATAATCAGGAATAGTACATGAGATACTTTTTATCCCGATATTCCGACGGGATTGCAACTTTCGCGGCTGAAACTGCGAAGCGTAGCTAGAATATAATATTGACGAACCTTCTATGGGAATGGTTTCCCGTGGCTTTGGAAACCTCGTGCTTGATTTTAAAAGTTTTTGCTTATCGGCACATGGCTTTCATACTCAAAAACTTTTCCGTTTTGTGTTCCTAAAAAAAAATTGAATACTCTAATAATTTATTGTGCCTCATTTTTGACTCTCTAAATATAATCGTTTCGCCTTGTCTTTTATACCGCGTACATGGAGGGACTGGAACAATTAGCCAGCGGCGGTGTTTCCGTCGGACTACAATTTAAGTGTCTTCAAGGCTAGAGTGAAACGATTGTATCACTGCTTACCATTAGGCTTGATAGCAGTCAGTGCTAGTTTATCAGTTATAAAAAAAAAAAAAATATTGAAAATATTCATCATAAAATTTCCAACATTGTATACATACGAACTGCACCCTTGAATGTGGCCACGTGCCGCTCGTATAACTCGTATACACGAGCGGCACGTTCTCGTACAGGGGACAATGCTGACGTTATGACTGGCTTTGACAGCAAAGAGATCGAGTTCGACCTTCTGAGAATAGTTAGATAGGAAATGCTGACCTCAACTAGTCTTTAAAATGTTTGACGTGTATTTGTACAAAACTTAAAATCCTAGACTTTCAAAATGAGCCATCCTGGATTGTTTATGGGGATTATCATCATTCATTCATCATTATCAACTTTTTTTTATCGTCCCACTGCTGGGCACGGGTCTCCTCTCATACAGAGAATGATTGAGCGTAGTTACCACGCTTGCTCAATGCGGCGATTTCAGACTTAAAAGTCCAGGTTTCAAATGTTTTCCTTCACCTTATAATCAGTCATTGGTGTCTTAGAAAGTACATATACTTGCCTGACCTGGAATCGAACCCGCACGCTCATACTTGAGAAGCGGTTGTTTTACCACTAGGCCACCACGACTATCATTAACATTATCAAATGGTTTTAAATTCAAATTCGAAACCACAGTTTCCAATGCAGCTGACACACTGGCATCAGCTTTGAAACTGCTTCAAAAAATTTTTTTACTCATTTTGTTTTCTTGTTTTAGACCTTTATACATTCCTACATGGATTTGCAGTGTGGCGTGATTTAGATTTGCTAGAATGTGCTTACAGAATAAAACCTTTACTCGGTGGTAGGCCATAACATCGGCCGCCGGCAGAAGTTACCACCCACCAGACAAAGCCTTGCCGCCAAGCGATTTGTCGTGTTCCGGCATGATGTCTGGTGAAGCCGTACGGAGGGCGGGTAATGTTGTTGTGTTGGGAGTTTGGTCGTGGAGGGTCTTCAGATCAATCTCCCTTTGGCGCAGCATCGTTGGTCGTGTTGTTGGGTTTAACATTGCATCACCTTGCTCAACTGCCGTCTTCCTTCCTATTCGCTCAGTTTTGAGTGAATAGGCTCTTAATAAACTAGCGCGCTTTACCATCAACGATCGCATCACTGCTTACCATCAGGCGGGATTGCGGTCAAGAGCTAGTTTATATATATTTAAAAAAAAAATAGTTATGAACTGAATCCATGCTAGCACGTCGTATGTTACATCATCATCATCATCAGCCTCTACTCGTCCACCGCTGGACATAGGCCTCTTCCATGGCACGCCAACAAGCTCCATCCAGAGCAATTCACCTATCTACATATGTCTCTGCCACCCTGTAAAGTCCTTATTTAATTTTCCAGGAGCATTTCCCCCTCTTCTTAATAATAATAATTGTATGTATAGAAAAATAAAGGGCATAATAATAATCGGATCGGTCTATCATTACTGACAGGACTATTGTTGCCAATGAGCACATGACGGGAATCTCGTGAAAGCTGAGAAAGAGAAACAAATTAAATATCTCGACTTGGCACACGAAATTGTTGACATGTGGAATGTGAACTCGGCAGTCATTGTACCGATTGTCGTATCGGCCAATGGTGTGATAGCCAAAAGCCTCGACCAACATCTACTGAGGCTCACGTTAGGCAGTTGGATCAAGGGCCTGATTCAAAAGGCAGTACTCCTAGATACGGCACGCATCTTGAGGAGGTTCCTGTCTCTGGAGCTCTAACCACCGGTAGCTTGAACCCTGCTCCCGTCATCGGTGGAAAACTTTTTTTTTATATTATTAAATTTATTTATGTATTTTTATAAATATTTAAAAATTAATATGTAGATATATGTAGAAAAATAAACGGAATAATAATAATATTTATTTACCAAAAAGTAATAATACAGATTAGACATAAGGTGGTAGGTCATACATACAAATTTCTTCTTCAGGCTATAGAAGCCCACTGCTGGACAAAGGCCTCCCCCAAAGCTTTCCAAAATGACCGGTCTTGTGCTGCCCGTATCCATTGGGTGCCCCATCCATCACCAAATATTTCCACCCGAAACAACTCATTCCTTCAACCTCCCATTACTACTGCACCAAGCACTGTTGATTTCCAATTAAAATTGTGGTATAAAAACCGTATGAACGAATATAAAAACGTTAATTAAGCCAACAAGGGAAATGCTTACACCGCAATCGAGTATGCTGTAGAATTGGCTGCCAAACTGGAACACGGACCACTCTATTTTCAGCTTTTAATTGAATTTTTAACTCGATTAATCCATAGCTGATTGTTGAAACCCACAGACGTGTACCTGATTTTTTATTAGTCATTAATATCTTTCTGCTGGCCAAAGGCCGCTCCACTCTTCTTCCACAGCTCTTTGTCCAAAATTGGCATGGGGAATTTCTTTTTTCTTCATTTGGCATCACGCTGCTGGAGCATTCTTTATTACAGGAGTCTGGGCCATCGACATATGCTAAAGGACATGTCTTAGAAATGAGAATTGTTGCACAATCATCTATGAGGAAAGAGATAGTGCTAGACCGAAAGGATAGGCCATCTCTCTCACTCTTCAAACCAAAAAAAATACTGCAGGTTTTACACGTACGGCATGTCGATGGACTAGGCATCCCACCATATCCGACTGGGTCGTATGCCGCGATTTCGTTTGCCATCAAACGGAACTCACCATCGTAAAACAAATACAAATCCTTCGAATAAATTAAAATTTTATATATTTAAGTTGATATACACACATCAAAAGTGTCTAGGGATCAAGCATTTTTATGCGGATTTCTTGAGATTGAGATGTGGCTTTGTAATAAATTTATGATTTTATAAATTTATATGGATCCTTTTTGGTGCATTTCATAATTTGAATCAGGAACTGTGAATCAAATTCGAGTAAAAGATGAAAATCAGCTGTCAATATTTTCCCTATAAAACATACAACGCATTGAAGACATTATTAGTGCTACTGTTTCCCTACTACTGATTAAAACCAACATTATTATGGAGCGGCGACGTCATTTAAGCAGGGAAGAAATGCTCAGAGCCGTGGGAATGATAGAAGCTGGTTCCCGGCAACGTACTGTGGCTTTAGCTCTGAATACAATTCAGAGTGTTATCAGTCGACTTTGGACACGTTACCGAAGCACTGGTACCGTGGCTGAGCGCCATGGAGGACGGTATCGCTGCACCACACGGAGACAAGACCGATACATTCAAATCTTAACTCGAAGAGCTCCAACAATAACCGCCATGATGTTAGCCGTGAGGCTTCATCACTCTTCAGGGAACTTAATTAGCGACCAAACAGTCAGAAACCGCTTGCATGAAGTGAACCTTCATTCCCGAAGACCGCTACGGGTACCACCTATAGCAATGCACAATCGTAGGATTCGATATCAATGGGCTCTTGAACACAGAAATTGGGCAGAAGAACAATGGCGTTTCGTGTGCTTTTCTGATGAGTCTCGTTTTGGTATGAGACCGGATACAAGACGTATACGACACTGGAGAACCCCTGGACGCCAACAGCGATTAAAATCCTGCCAGGAAGTCCATCCTTATAGTGGTGGAACCATCATGGTATGGGCGGGTATTTGGATCGGCGGAAGAACTGAGTTGATTCGGATCAGAGGCAACCTCAACGCTCAAATTTATGCTGAGACGATTGTATCAGACGTCATCGTTCCTCTACAAGTGCAAATCGGTCCCTTATTTCAGTTAATGCATGATAATGCACGACCGCACACCGCAAGAGTTGTAAGACAGACTCTCGCCGCAGCTAACATCAATGTCCTGCCCTGGCCTGCTCAGTCGCCAGACTTGAACCCGATTGAGCATGCATGGGATATGCTACAGAGAAGAGCTCTGCCGAATATGGAGGGTATCCAGTCGCAAGAAGACCTTTTTTTGTTGTTGCAACGAACATGGGCGGCCATTCCACAGCGTGATTTGGATGAACTCATTTTGAGTATGCCAAACCGATGTTCTTGTGTTGTTAGTGTTCGCGGTAGAAACACGGATTATTAATTGTTTAAGTTACCCAATAAAATTTTAGAGAAAACTGTTATTTCAGTCTTTTTTTCGAAGTTTTGTGTTAGTGGTTCAAATGTCAAATATCCCTTTATTAGGAAAATGGCAAATTTCTTTATTAATGCAAAGGTGACTTGGTTTATCGTTACTGTGACAAACGAAAACACTTTATTTGATGAATCCTTAAAGAAAATTTTAATTAATATCAATCAGGAGAAAAGTTATTGCAAAAATATATGTTGATCCCTAGACACTTTTGATGTGTGTATTTTTCACGAACACAATATTGATCCCATGGAGAAAGTTGTTAAGTTTAGCGGTTTGCTGCCATTAAATTATTCCGGTCTTTGAAAATATACTCTATATCTGTATAGTATATAGCTTGGAGGGGCTGGTGGCTACGAAATAACAAACGCATGGTTCCATCGATCAGGTTAAGCTGCTCTTGCCAGGGTGGGTTCGTGGATGGGTGACCATATTAACATACCAAGGCTCCGTGCCTCGGAAAGCACGTTAAGCCGATGGTGCCAGGTGCGCGTCTTAGATACTTGTAGAAATTTTGTATTCCCAAAACCATATTATATAATATGAGATGTATAATAGAGGATGTTTGTCACTCTAGCACGAAGAAATGGCTGAATAAATTTGTATCAAAATTAAGGTAACTGATAGCTTATTGGGATAACTTCTTACATCCATGTGGGTGAAGCCGCTGACAAAGGGTAGTCCGAAACATCTCTTCGATATTGAGGTGGAATTGTCGAAGTTTTGATTTCGAGTTCGTTGAATTCTGTTTATAGACGTCTCAAAGTCTGTAAAGTTCGTTTGAACATCAAAGTATTGTTTACTTACCTGTGTTTCATACGACTCGGAGTTGATCTTGAAAGGGTCGACTTGATAAAGGTTTTGAAAGCCAACGCTCAGGGGGTTAGACACTAATTACATATAAAGAAAATGTATTTACGTTATACCAGCTTTATTTCGTACCCAAATTTTACTATACAAAGAAAATGGACAAGCATAACCTGTTATCAGCTTAGTTATATCCTGGGAAGTTTATTTATAAAATCAAGTGACGTTAAAACGTTCTGAGGTATAGTTAAACTGTCGCTAACCACTAACTTTGTGCAACGATTATGAATAAAGTGCTTCATAGCTATGAGATAAATCCTCACCGGTTTCTCTTGAATAGAGAACCCGCAAGTTCTCACGACTTTTCACAAGTTATATGTACTTTCTAAATATATCTATGACACCAATGACTGATTACAAGGTGAAGGAAAACTTCTTGAGGAAACCTGGACTTTTAGATCTGTAATCGCCAACCCGCTTTGAGCAAGCGTGGTGATTATGCTCAATCCTTCTCTGTATGAGAGGAGGCCTGTGCCCAGCATTAGGACGATAAAAAGGTTGATGATGATAAAAAGAAATAGACCTCTCGTTTAGATATAAAAAAAGGTGAGACCCTTAAACCATGATGCACTAAAAGTACATTTTACATACCCCCTTTAATAGTCTTAGAGCCTTTTTGTATACTTATCGGGTATCGATGTTGATGAGAATCCTTTGAAGATCAATAGAAACTTTGTAGACAGAACTACGAGACACATAATATTGAATAGCTATTATATGGCTTCACAATGAGAAAGCAATATCGGGGATGACTGCAAAAGTTTCAACAGTTTGATAAAACATCCTACAAATTGTTTTATACTATAGTAAATACCTAATTATAACTTTACGGTTTGCTAACAGCAAACAATCGAATCAAAGGACTTAGATACCTCAAACATCAATACTGTGAGTTAACCAAAATGAAGCCACAAGAAACACTAAAAGCCCAACAAGATGTTTTAAAACTTGTAATGAAAGCCGAAGTTGAAGTCAAAGGTAAACGGCAAAGTTTTTACTTGAAACATTTAGTCATAACCAGGGGACATTTTTAGGAGGACATCAAAGATAAGAAACATAAAAGCCGTAAAAACTTTTAATGAATAAAGAAATAACACTTCATTCTGTCTTACTTCGTACCACAGAGCACGAAACCTTAGCAGTAGCGTCTAGCTAAAGAGAGATGTCAGTACTAAAACAAATTCGACCGAAAGATGTGAAAAGAGTAAATAAACATTATTGAATTGTAGAAATCGGAAAAAAGCGAATATATTTACAAACGCCAAAGCGTTTGTAAATATATTCAATACGTCCTGTTCCCCGTTACTCAAAAGCAAATTAATTTCTTTGAAAAGTGAATGTTCATAATTTCCAAAAAAAATATTAGTCTTAGCTAGCTTATAATGTAAAACATTATAATCTATTTTGATAAAGATGAAAGTCTGGTTAATGCCAAGAACAATCTGTGATATATATCCCTTAAAAACGGATATCAAACCACCCGTCATGACGTGCAAAAACGTCCTCATTTTCTGCATCAACCTTCAATCCAATCACACTCTTATTGTAATCGCCATCTCCCTTGACTTTGAAATGTCGATATAATCTACAGCTGTTCGTGACAAGAGGTTGATAGAACTGTTCATTATTGTCCAGATTACAAAATTTGGACAATAATGAGCAGTTAGCTAAGCTACTAAGCTTTGTGATACTAAGTCTGGCTATGGCAGTCATCATGCGAAGCTCATTTGTTGGAGAGGATAGACTGAATAGGCATGGTGCTTCTATTGTTTGTACTTTTTAGGCTACTTCCGGTCTACAATGATGCTAAAGGGTGGGGTTTTACTTATACGAGTTTATTATAATCATAGATTTAACTACAGCAAAATTCTGTTATTTAAATTTTCAAATGAATTAAAATTTTCATTCGCGACTATGGTAAGTTTATATAGGTAATTACAGAATTAAAATCATTATGAGGCGAGCATTACTTCCCAATTCTAGGCGGTTAACTAAACGGCTAATTTAACCAATTGGCTACGTTATATATACGTCAACCTAGCATTTATTGTCTCACTAATAAGTATCATATATCAATCAGTTAACAGTGTTGTTGTAAAGGTCATGTCCCATACCATGAAGATCTTTGAGAGGATTATAGCAGGATTAGCAGGAGTGTGCTGTCTTGAAGTGTCAGTATGGGTTTCGTCCAGGGTACGGAACCATGGATCCTACCTTCGCTCTAAGGTTCGCCATGGAGCGATACAGATCGAAGAACACGCCTCTGTACAGCCCTTTCTTGATATGCAGAAAGCCTTCGACGGTGTCCCTCGGGGGGGTAATCTGGTGGGCACTGAGGCCCTATGACCTCATAGGGCCTCAGTGCCCACCAGATTACCCCAGAAGCCTATGGTGACATAATTCGAGACATGGACCTCAATTCTGATTCCGTTGTTAGGATCGCTGTTGGTGACACTAAACCCTTCCCCATCAACAAATACAATAATGGTGTAATGAATGTATGTTTGTATGTGTGAAAATTAATAAATAAATAAATAAATAAATAAAGGGTGGATTAGACATAAAGGGTGGATATTTATTGTATTGTATATGTTAAAAGTGATTCCGTACCGTGATAGTCCTGTTTCAGCAGCCATTCAATTAATGTACGTTTTAGTTTAAACCTTGGGAGACCGAGAATGTTTAGTTTTTTTGGATTTTATTATAAATGTACGTACTTATAGCGTAGAATTGGTGCCTTGCAAACTTCGTTATATGTTTAATGCTGGGAATTGTATGGGTACGTTTTTTAGGATCGGGGGGAACCAAACCCCTATGTGTCCTAAGAATTAATTGAAGCACAAAAAGCTGCCGTACTGTTAAAACCTTACAGTCTGTATAAAGTTGGGCTGTAGGATATCTACGTGGTTTTTTCGTTATAATTTTAAGGATCGCTCTTTGTGCCCTCTCAACCCTCAGGAGACCCGTCTTCTTGGCTCCACCCCACACACTAATACAATAATCCAGCACCGATTGGACCGTCGGAGTCCACCAAGGTTCGGTCCTTAGTCCGTTTCTGTTCAGCGTGATATTAGACGTCTTGTCGGATAGCATAAGGTAAGGGATGCACAGGAGCAACCGCTTTGGTAACTCATGTATGCTGACGATATTGCGCTGGCGGATGTGGACAGGGATCGGTTGGTGCGGCGTGTGAATGTTTGGAATTATTTGCTCGAGAACGGAGGTCTGAAAACCGTAGCGATGACCGTGTATATGGCTAGCAACACGACAGACCCCATGTCTGTGCGCAGAGGCGGAGACATGGTCGAGTGCACAAACCAGTTTAAATACTTGGGGTCTGTGCTCCACGCGTCCGGCGACATTGATTGTGACGTCAGGACACGTATTTCCGCAGCTTAGGCAAAATGGCGTGAGGTGACAGGTATCATTTGTGACCCCAAAATGCCGGTTAAGCTTAAGGCGTAGGTTTATAAAACCATCATTAGACCTGTTCTCCTATATGGCAGTGAGGCGTGGTCTGTGCTTGAGTGACACAAGCAGGAGCTGCGTGTCACGGAGATGAGTATGCTGCGGTGGATCTGTGGAGTTACGCGGAAACACCGCATCAGGAACTCCCACATCCGTTACAATCTCCATGTCCGTGATATTGCGGACAAACAGGAGGAGGGTCGCCTACGTTGGTACGGTCACGTCTTACGAAAATGTTACATGGGTCACAAACGTCTTGCCGTGGCGCCTCCGCCGGGTCGAAACTAGCAGAATAGAACAAAGAAGTGCTGGCTTGACGTTGTAAGAGATGACATGCGTGCCAACAATCTGACACCACCGGATGCTAAAGATCTCGCGAAATGGAAGAAATCGAGCAAGAAAGCAGACCCATGGCTCCAACGCGAAAGCCGTGGACGCCACCGGGATAAAAGCTGAGATGATGATGATGATGTTGTTATGTAATTATTATCTCTGTGTCAATATTTTACTACATAATAATAAGCCTATAATGATCCCGCTGTTGGGACACAGGCCTCCTCTCGATGAGAAGGGAATGGGCCATAATCTACCACGCTGGCTCAGTGCGGGCTGGTAGATGTCAAATGTCTTCGAAGTTTTTAGCTCCATGCATGACGTGGTTTCCTCACGATGTTTTACTTCACCATTTTGAGAGCAGTGGTGATGAAGTAATTTATACAAAGAAAAGCACCTGATGGGGAGCTTACGACTTCAACTTGTAAGTCCCGGTCGATATCACTAGGCTGCTATGTCCACTGCTGGACAAAGGCCTCCCCAAGGCTTTCTACTCTGACTGGTCTTGTGCTGCCCGCATCCATCGGCTTCCCGCACCTTCACTAAGTCATAGGTCCACCTTGTTGGGGGCCCCCCTACGCTGCGTCATCCAGTACGTGGCCGCCACTCCAGAACCTTACTGCCCCATCGGCCGTCGGTTCTACGAGCAATGTGCCCTGCCCACTGCCACTTAAGTTTAGCGACTTGCAGAGCTATGTCGGTGACTTTGGTTCTTCTGCGGATCTCCTCATTTCTGATTCGATCACGCAGAGAAACTCCGAGCATAGCTCTTTCCATTGCCCTTTGTGTGACTCTGAGCTTTCGTATGAGGCCCATTGTGTCTACTCTTGTACTATTTCTTGTTTATTTTAAATAAAAATATAATATTTACTAATCGCTTTCGCTCCTGCTTCTGCTTAGGTCGCCCTCCGACGGAAATATCGATACATGTCGATGACAGCGCGTTCGTTGCTCAATCTGTGAATTTAATGAAAACTGCGCAAATTGTTGTAGAACCACAACATGGTTCTGTCGGTTTTACCTTGCCCATGTTTAGTGGTTAGAATATCTTTTAGTGGCTTGCCAATGTTGTGTGAAACTTTATTGTTCAGACCATAAAATTCCTACGTGTGTTGTAAACGCTGAGTATCGAATGATCATAATTGCATTTAAGCGTCTATATGTCATGTCAATATAACAGCGTTTTATAAAACGCGTCCGAAAGTACCTTTGCCAAATCTATGTCCTGTCTGATTTTTTTGTTTCTGCTAATCTTAGAAATGGCTGACCGATTTTGACGGGGCATTTAACTGTGGCACTTCGAATCAGTCAAATCAAATAAGTGCTTTGTTTAATTAAGCCGATAATTCCTTTACGTCATAATACGAATCTGAAGAGCCTTTGTCAATTTAATAGGTCCTCTTCATCCCGAAATCGGATGAAGGGTACTCATTGTAAGTGGATCGGTACTTTAGAAGCTCGAAATGTCAATTGAGGTGCTGTCAGAAGACAGGTAGGTCAATGACACCTGCTATTTGATATACATTGTCTCGGTGGTAGGTCATAACATCGGCTGGCGGTAGAAGTTACCACCCTAAGTTGATGTCTGGTGACGCCGTACGGTGTACGAGTATGAGCAGCGATGTATGTACGACTTACATCGCAACACAACTTATATGGGATGTTCCTCATATCATCGTCATCGACCTTTTTATCATCCCACTGCTGGGCATAGGGCTTCTCTCATACAGAGAAGGATCATCACCACGCTTGTTCAATGCGGGTTGGCGATTTCAGACTTAAAACTCCAGGTTTCCTCAAGATGTTGTCTTTCACCTTGTAATCAGTCATTGGTGTCCAAGATATACTTATACATATGTAAAGAAAACCCTGTCCGATCCGTGAAGGTATTGTTAGGTGTCGATAACTGATTCAACTAATGCCTACGAAACCGGGCTAAACTTAAAAAAATCCCCTAAAAAATAAATATTATTTCGAAAAAGCGAGGTAACTTAATACATGTGCGGTAGGCAACATGGTAGGCATACATGCGCGAGCGAAGGAGGTCAGGGCACGCAGCACGTGGTCGCATCACTCATCATAATACTGTCTAAAACGGTGTTTTCACTTTTTTTTAAATTAAGTACCTAATTTTGGGTAAGTTTGAATTAATTCGCGAAAAAAAAAAGATTATTTTCAAAATAAATTAGTATTGTTACTATGTTGGTTATTTGGTTCTGTGTTTACCTAACCTCTATTATCTTTTTGGGTCGGAGGGGGTTTTCTTTACATATTGTACTTTGAAAGTACATACAGTATGTTAAGAAAACCCTGTCCGACCCATAAGGATAATAAAGGTTAGGTAAACACATGACTAAATATAATATAAAATTTGACGTTATCATGATAGTACCAATACAAATGAATTTTGAAATAATCTTTTTTTCCCGTGAATTAATTCCAACTTCCCCGAAATTTGGTAATGATGCGATGCGACCACTTATCGCGTGCCCTGCCGCCCGCCGCCCGCTGAAGGGTGCTTATCGCACATTTATTAAGTTACCTCTTTTTGCGAAATAATATTTATTGTTTTAAGGGGACTTTTTTTAAGTTTAGCCCGGTTTTGTATCCATTAGTAGAATCAGTTATCGATACCTAACAACACCTTCACGGGTCGGACAGGGTTTTCTTAACATACTGTATAAAATAGAAAATTTACATTGATACTTGCCTGACATAGAATCGAACCCGCACACTCGTACTTGAGAGATCACCACGACTGTTTTCATCATATGGGTTGGTAGTATTCTAAGCTCGGCATCACACGGGCACACTCTCAGTATACCTATTTGTGCCAAATTTCATCCATTCATTGTCGCAAACTTTCTTATTCTCAATTTTCTCATATTAATAAGGGTAGCGGGAAGCAACATCTTACTGGTCCACCTAAATAACGAGTTAAGCCAGACTGCTCTGCAGATAAAATTTTCCCGCCAGTACGAATCTAAACGGGATGCGCTGCGCGTAGGAAATTAAACTGAAATTGCTCGGAAAAAATGCACACGAGCCATTACGGAGAGATGGAAAGTGTTTGGAACGTGCTCCACATGGGAGGTCTCGTTGGATTATGTTCTCGTTAGGTTCAAAATGCGTGACCTACTTCAAATTTTATTAATGATGGTTGCAGGCGTAAGTGTAAAGGGAGCCCGCAAAATTCGCATTGTTTTTATCATTGCCGGTTATCATTTGTGCATCTTTAACAGTCGTTACAAGCCATTAGAAGCTCGAAAGTCTGAAAAACAGTCTTAACAAAGAGTAACTGGGTTGTGGAAGGTCTCTTCCCATGGGTCTTCAGATCAATCTCCCTTTGGCGCAGCATCGTTGGTCGTGTTGTTGGGTTTAACATTGCATCACCTCGCTCAACTGCCGTCTTCCTTCCTATTCGCTCAGTTTTTCTGAGTGAATAGGCTCTTAATAAACTAGCGCGCTTTACCATCAACGATCGCATCACTGCTTACCATCAGGCGGGATTGCGGTCAAGCGCTAGTTTATAATTAATAATAAAAAAATAAAAAATACAAAGAAGGATTGAGCGTAATCATCACGCTTGCTCAATGCGTGTTGGCGATTTCACACTCCAAACTTCAGGTTTCCTCAAGATGTTTTCTCGTTTCAGTCATTGGTGTCCTAGATATACTTAGATAGAACATATAACTTACTATTACATTGGTAGTTGCCTGACCTGGAATCGAACCCGCACACTCATACTTGAGAGGCTGGTGTTTTAACCATAGGATAGCCAGTCGCTCGGTGTACAATATGGTCTTCAGCTGCATCTGGTTAGACTTAAATTGCCGCCAACATAGTTGGGGAAAAAGCTAAAGAGCTGATCTTGAAAATATGTAGATATCATTAATTTGTGAGCAGCTGTTCCACGTCGTAGATCAAGAGATACGATAAAGCTACATTAATGGTCTTTTTACCTCTTAAGCGAAGGACCAAGTGTTGCAATTTTATTGTAGGTAGGTAAGTACTTACGTACCAATTGTGCCGACCGTAATACAAATTAACGCGGCCTGACCATCTGGCGATGTTTGGAGTATGTGTACGTTTTTGACAAAGGATTTTGGGCTTTATACGTGGTATTATTTAGGACTAGCTTCTATTCGAGACTTGTTTCGCGATAGAGTCGTAAAACACACAATATAGTAAAATTAAAGCTACATTTGCTGCCTTGCCTTGCTTGCATTTTATTGTTTTTACTTGGCTCCTTAGTGTCGGACCGATTTTGAAGAATATCCATTCAATAATCAAGCCTATAATGTTCCCACTCTTGGAACATAAGCCTCCTCTCGGCGAGAGGAAATGGGCCGTAATCTACCACGCGAGTCCAGTGCGCGTTGGTAGATGTCACATGTGTTCGAAGTTTTGTCTCTAGGACATTACAAATAAACATAAAAGTCGAATCCTTCCTCGGCATTCTGAGCTACAAATACAACCGAGAAACTTGTCTCGGTTCTCGGCTAATTACAGCCGAAGTTCTCGGTCGTGACCGAGACAGTAAGTAGCTGTCTTAGAGAGCCAAAATTGCAAAGAAATGCTAATATATATTTTTGATTCCTGGTTTTCTTCGCCTTATAAGGTGTTAGTTTCTTTTTCTTATGTTGAATAGCGATTATCAATTCTGATCAACACGAACTTTTTAGTAAACAGGCCTACTAATATTATAAATGTGAAGTTTGAACCAAAAAGAGTTTGGAAGCACGGTCAATGTTGTTTCGGTGACCGCCATAAGTATGTAACAGAGGGCAATAATAATAATAATATAATAAATGTTTATTCAGCAACTTAAATAACTTATTTGCTTGTGTTAGGATGCTCCGCACTCCCTATGTTATACAAAACTAAATACTTATTTAAGGAAACAAAAAATATAGAAAACCGCATAGTTATGGAATTAGAATAAATCTATACTAATATTGAAGAGTTAAAGAGTTTGTTTGTTTGTTTCAACGCGCTAATTTCAGGAACTACGGACCCCGATTTGAAAAATTATTTCTTCGTCGGATAGCCCATTAATGCAGGAAGGCTTTAGCTTTAACATCACGCTGCGACCAGTAGGAGCGGAGCATATAAAAAAAAACACATCGAAACCTACGCGGGTGAAATCGTGTGGCGCAGCTGGTTATAAATAAATTTAGTAATCCAGACTTTCTTGGTACCTACTTGAAATAAACTAAACTTAATTTAATTTCGTAGTTTTTTAGCCTTTGGCACTCAAATAGTTTATGACCTGATTTATAACACATTGGATGCTATTAATCCTAGCACTACCACCTATAGCTTCCCACCTTTCACACTTTACTAATGGACGTCATCCTTACGCAGGGGCCATGCTAATCTTCTCTGTATCGTTCCAATTTTAGTATATGTACTGCCGAAGCAAGTACTACTAATGGGACGTCTATAGAGGTTCACTGCTGGATAAAGGCCTCTCCCAACTTGGGTGGGTTTGCCATAATCCTCATGCGGGTTGGGGATCGTAGTAGTTTGATATTCCACAGCAGAAGCGCTGCTGCCCGCTTCCCTGGTGAGAGAGTTCCCTTAGTCGCCTCTTACGACACACACGGGAGGATATAGGTTGGTACTTTTCTAAGCCCGGGGCCACACGGGTCAATAACCGTGTCTAATGTACCTTATTTTCAAACAAAAACAATTGAACATAATGTAAGCTCCTTTGTGTGAACATTCCTATATACACATACGATATATATTTATATCAATACGATACACCAAAAATGCGATGTGGCGAGTCAATGCGGTTCATTAATTACAAAGTAGTACATCTATCATATAAACATCTAAACGCAAATCAAACAGAATTTCATCAATTTTCGCCCATAATAGTGTATTTGACTAAAAAAAAACTAATTAGTCCGTCATTAAGATTATAGAAAAATATTGGTTAAGTACGTATATTTTGTTTTATCAAATCAATAAAGATTGACAAACATAAAAGGCATCAAAGATCAGAAGTGGTGGCTGGTGACATCACTGCTCGCTAAAATGTGTAGCGTCCAGTGACGTCACAAGAGTTTTCAACGCACTGTGTCCTCTTCATTTTTTGTTTATATGAAAAAAGGAAAAATACGTGTCTAGTATTTTTTGGAAATCTGACTGACGGACTTATTAATTTTTTTTAGTCATATACCCTATTATATCACAGCTATACTCCATCGATTTAGGTAAATATTAACTAAAGGTACACAAAAAACAATGTAATTTAGTTAACGGACTAAATGTAATACCAGTGATTTAAGTTGTTATGCTACGTGACAATCGTACTTCAAGCTAATACAATCTGTCAAATTTCATTATTAGATTTTCAAATTTACCTCTAAAGCATTAAGACTCAAGATTGATTGGGAATATCTGACAGTTTCGGGTAGTTGGACCTGACATTTAGCATGCAGCACCCTAATTGCGTATCTTATATCAAAATTAAACCAACTGCTACTGACAGTAAGTTGCGCTATTAGGTGCTGGTTATAACTGCCTAATCTCATCCAAAACCATTAAGAAATTTTTGGTTGAACGAGTAACAGGCATTCAACCATACAAATGTTCAAGTTCAGCAGGAAATAGTATATAAATTTACTTAAATGACAAGTACTTATTATTCTCACAGACTCGTCCATTGCAATGTTATAAGTCACAATGTCTAAGTATACAATAAATAAATTATATGCTCGTTGGAGTCATTCGTTTGAATATTCAGAACGACAGTGCCGCCCCGCTGTGCTCGACAAAGTCTAGCCTGAATTCGTGGGCGTGGTCGGTAGCTACCTATAAAAGCGATGTGAATAGAGCTCGACTCATACCCAAGATTGGACATCGAAAGAACAACATGCACTAGAAACTGTCAAGCGCTCCGTATCTTTGAGTTTTGTGACGAGTATGTGATTCGCTGGTGTATCTAAGACCCTTGGCACATGGCGCCGTATCGTAATCGTATCGCGTGGTACGAGAGCAATACGAGTACGTATATGTTCGAAGATGTCCGCACACGACGCGCTGTTGCAGCGTATCGTATGAGGTGCTCACTAGTCGTAGCGTGCCAGGGCGTAAAAAAGGAAACGTACTTTATAATGAATACTGCAAAAGTTATTTTTAAGCCTAAATTAGAATTAGAAGTAGAATTTGTCAACCTAATCGAACACGAGTATTGTAAATGTATTCTTTCTCATTCGATAAAAACTAAGGAATTTAAGTATTATCATTTTCCGACAGTTCACGTGCAGTAACAAATAATCTTCTCTTGTTATTATTTGCTGTGTGTGGATGGACCCAATAAGCATTTTTATTTTTATTTTTAATAATTATAAACTAGCGCTTGACCGCAATCCCGCCTGATGGTAAGCAGTGATGTGATCGTTGATGATAAAGCACGCTTGTCTATTAAGAACCTATTCACTCAGATTGAGCGAATAGGAAGGAAGACGGCAGTTGAGCGAGGTGATGCAATGTTAAACCCAACAACACGACCAAAGTGCTGCGCCAAAGCATGTCGCTTTCTACTTCTAACGAAATCAAATAACAAGAAGTCCTCTTCGTCTGAAGAGAAAGTGAGGTCATCAATAAATTCCCCAAACACTTCTGGTCCACTTAACGCCATATTTTCAACTGAGATATTACTAAGCGTCAGAGCTGTCGCTCTGCCGACAAACCGATACGTCTACGCGAGACTTCGTTTGTACAACACTCCGCGGCTTGTAAGCGTAGCGTTATAACGAAACGCGCACGACCCATGTGCCAAGGGCCTTACTTGGCCCACAATACGCCCACAGTATTCAAAATATATTTATTGATAACGAGAACATACATAACTTCTCCGACAACGACATACTTATAATATAACAACTTATGGTACTACAGAGAGGTCCAAACTTCCGCACACAGTTGTTACTATGTAACATTATCAACGCTTTTGTAACGTATCGGTGCAAATGTTATGTGCAATTGACTGTACCTAAATGATTCTTTATGAAAGTCAAGAGTTATTATGAGTAGCCCGTGTTGGCAGGCAACGTTTGGTGTTGTATGATGTAGGTATATAATGCTAGATGCACGGTAAATTCTGCTTGCGAGATGTAGAATTCATGTGACATCAGTATGACGCGTTGTTTCGCATGTGGCGTTTGTAGGTACCGCTACAGTAATGAAACACTAGTACTGTCGTGAATCGTAATCAATAGTGACTCAGAACAAACACTGGAAAAATAATTATTATAAACTCAACTATAAAATAAAAAAAAATCTACTCACGTAAAGAGCAAAATCTCTCGACCGGGTTTTCAGCTTCACGCCAGCTCTCATTTCCGTTAATAAATTGAAGTACCGGTCTACTAGAGTTTGTACAAAAACTTAGTGAATTTTCCATGAACCGGCTTCATGAGAAATTAAGAGAGTAGTAATTCCTTATTAAATGGAATATTTTACTCTTTCAAATTACACGTAAAATGTTAACGAGTTAACTTTGAGAAAGCTTTAATTTTGTGCTTGTTTTAAAGCCGTGAAGTGAGGGGAATCTTCATAATATTGAAGTTGCTAGTACCAAAATTATAATCAGTAAAATACACTAAAAACCACCATGTCCGGCGTACGGCTAACACTGCTGGACATGGTCTACTCTAGCATTGCCATTTCGATCGGTTCTGATATTAAATTGTGCATCTACCGCAGCGGGAATCTAATCTGAAAGTACGTGCTAGCTCTCCAGAATTCAGAATTTAGTTAACAACACGTGAACATTTCATTGGCGCGTCCAAATTAACTTTACACTAGCGAGAATTTCACTGCAGCACCGTTGTATTTGCTGTATAAATAATTACCACATGACTTGGTAATTAACCAACCATTTAGTGTGCACAATGCGAACTATTTGTTTGAACTGTGATAATTTGGCAGCTTCGCTGAAATTGAAACTAATTCGGTGTGTGCAGAATCCATTTTACTATACAGTGATATTATGATGGAAGTGAAAGTTTCTGAAATATTTCTGTATTGTTTGTATTGTAAAACGCTTACAAAGGCACAGCTTTTTTATATGAGACTTAAACGCAACTGGTGAAAAGTGCAGGAATTATTAGGTACAGGTTCTAACTAACCCTTCGTAGATTAAAAGATTGAAAATAGCAATAAGGTTACAGTCGGCGGTAGGACTTCACACAAGGACAGCTTCATGTTATAGAAAGCAAAGATTCGTTCGTGTATGAAGCACTGTAGCCCCATATGGCACCTGGCAACTTTGGATTTGGTGTAGGGGCGTGCGTAGAGGCTAATTGGTGACTCAGATTTAGTTGAGAACGGTTTCCTAAACCTGGAGCACAGGTAAAGAGTAGCCAGCCTGTCGGTGTTCTATAGGATGCAATTTCTCTCTGGACTCGCTGGGTGACCCGTCGTACAGCGAGTATCAATCCTTACGTTGTTGACACTACTACGATCAGGACGAAGCGTTTCACCTCGTCTTTTATACCGTGAACATCGAGGGATTGGAACAATTTTCTACAATTTAAGCGTCTTCATCATTCATTCTTTGCCATCAACGATTGCGTCACTGCTAACCATCAGGCGGGATTCAGAATTATAAAAAAAAAAGTATCCCAGAACGTGTGGATGAATAAAAAAATAATGTTAAACAGTCCTAAAAAGCTTGGAAAACTGGGGCTGGTGCCTAATGGATATAAATAACCCCCAGCAAAATACTTTATTTCGTCTGTATTTTCAATCCGAGTCTATTCTATTTACCAATGTTTTCAAGATGACAGACAGGCATCCCCATTATAAACTGTAATTGAGTGTCAATCATTTGAAGCTTGCGGCTCAATGTAATCGTTTCGGAATAAACTCAAGACATCCTGTATTGTTGTATTATTGGCTTCATAAACGTTCTTCCTTACTAGTTTCCTTTAGGCTCTGCCCTTAGGGATGCCAGCGTGATGTTAGCCTATTGCCTTCTTAAAAAGTGGGTAATTGGCGTGCAAAAAGATATACGACTTCTAATGTACTTGAGTAATTCCACTAACCACACGGACAACCTTTAAATGTAGTGTAGTGTATGATAGCCAAATAACGAAAATTAAAAAAAAAAAAAACTACCTAGCTGATGCTGCAAACGTTGTTTTGCCATATATATACACTATTTTATTTAAAAATAGTTTTTATAAATTATAGATATTACTATAAAATAATAATAGTAGGATTACCCGGATTACCAAATAGAATTATAAATTATTTTTGTCATCATAAAATTTAGATTATGTTTTAAAAATAAGTACTATTTTTCCTTTTGTAGAGGAAATAATAAATATATCTCACACGATTTCCTTTATTTAATAAGTCCGTTCTCCACAAGTTAACGATTTTTAGTATATTTATAACGTAACCGCACATTTCCCCGGGCACATCGAGTCCGTGTAATTAACCCCTTTGAATGCTTTTACAGACTTAATGAAATTCCGCCATCTTTTTTTCCATGTTTAGGGTTGAAAACGGAACCTTTATAAGATCACTTCGTTGTTCATCCGTGTATCCATCCGTTTACACTCATCTGCCAAAATGATTGATTTACTGACTTTAATTAAAATAAAGTGTAAAATTTCGTTGATAATAAGAAACTAAAAGAAGGATATATAGAAAAATAGTTAATTCCGTAGAAACAAAACGCATATATTACAAATGAATTAAAACAACAATAAAGACATAAAATATAATTTTGACAAAAGCCAAGACTCCAACTAGAAATTTTATAAAAAATGTTGACAATTTTGTTCATTGCCAGTTGTTAGGGCTAGGGCCAAAGACAGTACGTTTAAGACATTGACAATTCACATAAAAAAATGTCTCTGTTCGTGATGCACCAATCTGAAAAACTGGCTCCGATTCCCTTGTTTACAAACTATAATTAAACTAACTTTGGATTCAGTGGAGAGGCGTGCGAAGAGGCTTATTGGCGACCCAGACTTAACTCGAAACGGTCTCCAAAGCCTAGAGCACAGGCGTAGAGTAGCCAGCCTTTCGGTCTTCTATAGGATGCATTCTGGTGAGTGTGCAAAGGGATTGCATGATTTAATTCCCCCATCTCCGTTCCATCATCGGACTACCCGTCGTACGGCGAGTTTCCACCGTTACGTTGTTGACATCATTGCGATCCGGACGAAGCGTTTTGCTTCCTCCTTTATACCGCGTACATCGAGGGACTGGAACAATTTGCCAGCGTCTGTGTTTCCGTCACACTATAATTTGAGTGTCTTCAAGGCTAGAGTGAATAGACTCTTAATAAACTAGCGCGCTTTACCATCAACAGTCGCATCACTGCTTACCGTTAGGCGGGATTGCGGTCAAGCGCTGGTTTATAATTTATAAAAAAATAAAAAAATAATGTCCATTGAATCTTTATTTCTCTATTTCATCGAAAACGGAACAATAGATAAATATTAGTTTACGTCGTATACGGTACAGTAGTATGTATTCGATCGATCCAGACCTAGTCCTTACTGGGCAATAAGTTATCTATTACAAAAAGATATTAGAGAGAGGAATTTGAATTAGTTTATAAACCAAAAACCCAACTTCTTCTTCGTTTCGCTCTTGACACTGACGTAGTCACTATGACTCAATTCAAAAAATAAAATCAAAGTACATAAAATAAAATCGGTTTTCTTCTAGAAGTTAGTAATTGACATTCGTAGGGGAAAGTACGAAACCCGTACGGACGTAGTCGCAGGTGGAGCGCTAGTTAATTGTTAGAAGTAAACAAAATGCCGCTTTTCTGAATAAATCCAGGTGATTGAATTGCAAAAAACTTTGTCTACCAGAAGTCCTTAAAACTAATCTGAGTTGAATCCGTTAGGGAATCCAAAAATAATGACTTTAAACTAAATGTAAATTGGTTACAAAAGAAAGAATTTCGACAACTCCCAAAATACCAAAGTAAAATAAAACTTAAATAACTTCTCTTTACTTTACCAAGGTGCTTAACTAGCTTAACTTCGAGGTTCAATAAGCAATCATAGGCGACTTGCGAGGGCATGCTGCAGCTATACTGTTGAGATGCAGGTTTAGGTTTTTCTCGGTGGTAGGCCATAACATCGGCCGCCGGCAAAAGTTACCACCCACCAGACAAAGTCTTGCCGCCAAGCGATTTGTCGTGTTCCCGGCATGATGTCTGGTGAAGTCGTACGGAGGACGGGTCTGAGCAGTTGTGTTGCGATGTGTGCCGGGTACGATGCGCCAAATGTTGTTTTGTTGGGAGTTTGGTCGTGGAGGGTCTTCAGATCAATCTCCCTTTGGCGCAGCATCGTTGGTCGTGTTGTTGGGTTTAACATTGCATCATCTCGCTCAACTGCCGTTTTCCTGCCTATTCGCTCAGTGTTTCTGAGCGAATAAGCTCTTTATAAAACTAGCGCGCTTTACCATCAACGATCGCATCACTGCTTACCACCAGACGGGATTGCGGTCAAGCGCTATTTTATAATTATTAAAAAAAAGGTTTACTGCGCCATAATCACCTTTAATCTACTTCTCAAAATTTTATTCAACAAAATATCACCTAAATCTAAGCATATACATATTTCAAGCTAAAGTGACTTAAAACACACGTGAAAATGTTCAAAATTCTAAACTACACCTATGAATTTTGTAAGCACTTGTAACTTTGCAAGCTTTTCCCTTAACGGGAGAAAGTGTCCCCTCACATATACTTATACCCAAGGTAAGAAACGCTCAGAATTCTTAAGTTATTTGAAGACGTTGAGTAGACTGTTTCCTGGTTTATCTGCATATGAAGGGCATGAAGGCACTTTCTTTCTTTTGTTAACAAACCTTAAATTATGATAAAAAAAAGATTCCAACGAATTGAGAACCTCCTCCTTTTTTAAGTCGATAAAAAAAGGTTTTTATGTTCCATCATCTATGTGATGTTCTGAAATGACATTACATTGAAATTATAAAGGCGACAGACACACATTCAAAATGTATGTGTGTGCGCGCGCGCGCGTGTGTGTGTGTGTGTGTGTGTGTGTGTGTGTGTGTGTGCGTGTGCGTGTGTGTGTGTGTTTGTAACATTTTCACGTAAAAAAACTACGAATGTCAATACCATATTTAGTCCTAAAAAAAATTGTTACAATTAAGAAGATTTTGAACTAATTATATTTGTTTGCAGGTACTAAATAATGCTGATCTTCTGTCGAACAATGCAGTAAGAAAAAGGTATTGTAATAGCTTAAAAATTTACGATCAAGATCTCTTTTCCAATCGAAGTCAAAGATATTATCGGCCGCCTTGATACAGACAAAAAAAATTCCGTGTCGATGAACGCACAACAGCAGCTAACCGAAGCTGTCAATTATTCCCAATCAACCTTGAGCCTTAATCCTTTAGAGATAAAGTTGAAAATCTAATAATGAAATCTGACAAATTGTAGTACCTTATATTTATGAATTTACTTAAAGTTAGTTAACAGGTACAATACAGATTACACTAATTAACATAAGTAGAAACAAACAATTACATGCATTAACTTAAAAAAACTACTACTAAAACTAACATGGCACGGCGGACTCTCTCGCATACTTCCTTTCACAGAAGACCAAACGTACACGCATAAGCTTATTCCATTCATCCGCAAACACGTCACATTCAGGGTTGGCTGTCAGAAGGCCTGTTGGTCCTGTTGGTGTACGTAGATGTTCTTTTTTCCACGGGATCGAGATTTATACGTTTAAAACTACGAGGTTAAACTAAAACTATATGTTAATAGGATAAATGCGAAAGTAATTCGGTCTATCTCTCTTTACTTCTCGGGACAGATTTCGTTTTCCACACATTTTATTCTGATAGTACGTTCCTTGATATAATCACCGTCCTGCATGTGGACAAAGATGCGGTCAAATGCAAGTCTATTATACGTTTTCAAAACTTACCAAACGAATTATTCTTCATAGCTATTGCAATTATCCGCAAACTGTAATCAAGACGCGAACAGAAATCCGATCCCTGATTCAATTAGTCTCGGATAACAGCTTCACGATATAACTCAATTTACCTTGTAATTTCCGACTACCCTCTAATCTTTCATACCGTAGATAATGCGCGTTTCAATAACCAAAGCCATATTGAGGTCATTTAGCTTTTACATTTCGTCACGTACAGACGCATGTTACGCTCCTTTGTATTTTTAGCATAGTGTAATCAGTCTATAATTTTCTCACTGATGAGACCACTGACCCCCTGTCTTCAAGACGTATAGACTACAATCTACCACGCGGGGCTAGGGCTAGTGCGGGTTCGTAGATGTCATGCATGTCATCGAATTTATGGATCCAGGACGTGTTTGTTTTGAGACTGCTGCCTGCTGTTTGAATACACTGGACCACCACTGCTCTAAGTTTGACTCGATTTATTAGAAACAGGAGGGTACTTGAGATTGTACACAAGAATTTAATTTTGTAGTTATTAAATTTTCCTCAAACTTTTCGACAGTAGGCGTTTTATTTACATTGACGGGAGCTTTCGGATTGTTTCAGCGTGTCTAATATTTCAAGTGAAGAAATTCCAATTTATTTCTAAACGTTACGAATTCTTTACAAAGGTCCGATGGCAGAAAGAAAACATATTATTATTCATCCCTTTGCAAAACAAGGGACGCAAATTTTCGCCAGTTTGGACTTCAAACAATGGCTATTTACCCTAAAGGGGTTCTTCCAATAAAATAGGTCCACTTTTCCTACGATAAATAAACTTTCATTGTCACGCTTTCCGTGGCTGTCACGAACTTTCGATCTGGATCAAATTCTCACTCTCTCTCAACTGATTTCGACTAGGGTGGCGAATCATAAGAGAGGTTACCCAGGGTATATTAATTAGTGCACGAGTGTGTTCGCGAACGCAGATGCACTCCACTTTTTTTAATCACAGAGTCTAAAGAGAGGGGCAGGCTACACGACCTGAGAAATTAAGCGTAGGACAAATTACTTTTTATGCTTTCCAAAACACACCAAATAACAAACTGAAACTTAAAAATTCCTGCAAATGAATAGCCCAAAAACCCGGGATACTGGGAAAGTAGTTTGATGTTCACCTTTATCGGCTAACGGCACGAGGTCTCTAATGCCCGGACGTGAACGGTATATGGGACAGCCCTGAATATTAACGCGTACGACGGGTTTATCCCCCGGGAAGTGAATTGTTTACGCAGTGCTAGTCGACTTTGGGTATTGTTGGGATAAAGGCTTAAATTTGCTAAAGGCTCATTATTGTTACTATTACATACACAAGTATATTTCTAACGGATTTGAGCATAGGCAATTCAAAGATTAGATAGTTTCCCTTTATAGCGTTTGATTTTCATTTCTTTTTACTAATTGTTAAGTTGACTGTAGTTCTAAAAACTTCTGCACCTTAATTACATAATACACTAATAGTAGTCGAGCACTAGTCTTATTTAACAAAAAAAAAAAAAATGAAATTCTATGATTACATTTCATCATCATCACCGTCAGCCTCTAGCAGTCCTCTGTTAGACATAATCCTTTCCTATTTCACGCCATTCAACTTGATTTTCGGCAACTCCAGCCATCCTGCAAAGATCGTCGCTTCACCTAGTCTGACGGCGTCCCATCTCACGTTTACCGATTCGCGGTCACCACTCTAGAATACGTCTATTCCAATTGTCATCGTTTCTACGGCTACTATGGCCGGCCTATTGCCACTTCAGTTTGCTTATGCTGTGAGCTTATATCTACAACTTTGGTTTCATTACATTTGGTTATTATTAATTAAAAACTCGAGCCCAGCGTGGGTTGCTAGATGTCACACGTTTTTTTCTTAATTTTTTTTTTTTCTGGACAGACATTGGCCCCAAATCTCTGTTCACAAACTAAATTAAATTTAAGTTCAGTGAATCTTTTTCTTTATATTTCATTAAGAAAAGGACAAAAGATAAAATGTTAGTTTAGACTTGTGAAATTAGTCCGTTCCTGACGTAAATTGACGTATTTTTGGTCGCCATGTTTATAATCGCTGTCTATGGAGTATCTTAATTTGACAGGAGTAAACTGAAACGTTATCTTCTATTCTTTTCTTAATGAAATAGGAAGAAAAAGATGCAGTTAACTTAAAATTAGTTTAGTTTGTGAACAAGAGATCGACGCCAGTGTATATTTCACGATGATTTACTTTACCGTTTTAAGAGCAGTGTTCATGAAGTAATTAACGTAAAGAAAATTACCTGTCAGAGTTCAATTCTACAACCTACATCGTTGCCATTGGCGATATCCGCCATTATTGTGAAATAAAATTTTCAAAGAATTTCTATAATTTGTTACACGTGTTATTGGCAAAATTGTGGTATCTTCCACAGAGGCCATTTATCAAGAGTTGAGGTTGAATCTCACCAGGGGCGTAGCTACCGCCGTATCTGCCGTATATACGGGACCTCGGGCCACGGGGGCTCCCAACTCGCGTAAGTCAAAATTAATAAAAACTTCCCAATTTTTTTTTTATTTCACAAATGACAAAGTCAAAAAAGCAACTTCTCTTTTTCCCGCGTAATGCCTCTGCACACTGCGCGCCACGGGCGACGGGCGACGAGCGATATCCAATGAGAGCTCTGATTTTCCGAACGGATCCGGAAAAAGTGACAGACAGAGAATTATGATGAATAAATATTTCTATTAATTTGATGCATTTTTTTTTCTTTTGTGAGAGTTCTTTATCCTTCCTAAGGGCCCCCAAACAAATTTTTATACGGGGCCCCGCTAAGGCACGCTACGCTTCTGAATCTCACCTTGAAAAAAGAAGAAGAAAAACCTACAACGTGTAAGTCGTGACCGTTACCACTAGGACATAACTTCTCCAGGTCTTGGGGTATTGTTAAATTGGTTATTATGACACCCATAGATATTATTTAGTTACACGATGCCATTCTCACAGCTCCTTTACACAAAAACCTACGCAAGTAACCGAAATATCAATCTAAATTTATTAATATTGACCTTATTTACTCCAAACTTAATCATTAAACAACTCGTTAGCATATGCAGAAACCACTCACATCCCATGTTTTTGCACCTGTCCACCGGAAGTTACAAATCAATTATTACAGTTTTGATGTAACCGCTACAAAATTAATCACCCACTCAAATAACAACCTTAAAATTATCCAGTTAAGATCTGTTATGATTAAGCAGCAATTATACGTGATCGAATAGGTCGTTGAACCTACGCAAGAGCAATCTTTAGTTCATTCACGTACACCTGCTCAGTTGTAGACCCATCATTTTCGTTTTTAGTACTGTCGTGAACAATGGTGCTTGATTGGTTTTGATTACGTTATTGAACTCAAAGTGTGATAAACGGTATTTTTTCGAGAATACGGTTAACTTCGTGTGATGTTGCAATTGATATTGTAAAGTCATTGATTTTGGTGAGTTCTTTAAATTTTTTTGTGTGATAATAAAATTTAATATTGTAAAAGGATTGTTTACCGAGTCGCAATAGTTTTTCTTGCTTTTATTAGATCTTGTTCTAGTTGGTTTAAGCGATGTGCGAATTACGGTCGTAGATTCGTATCCTGACAATGGTTTTATATTGTGTAAATTATTTCATCCGAGAAAAGGATGTTACGCCTGAGTTCTTTTTATTGTTTGTTCGTTTCTGCTCGACTTGGCGAACCCAAAATATTTGAAGAAAATGTTCTAGATCTGTGGATCTAGAACATTTTCTCATGATTTTATCTTATCTCAGACTCAAAAAATTTCATTTCGTTTTCATTCAAAACTTTGAGAAAATTAACTCCAGAATTAGTCAATCAAATCGCGCGCTTACGCCGGCCGCTCAACATTTAAATGGTGTTTATCTTTGCTAATCCCGTCCGATTTATGTGTAGGACCGGATCCGCAAAATTAGTCCGCGGTCCTGGTATCCTGGTATTTTTTTTTTTTATTATGGCATCTCGTAGTTGACCTTGAGAGGTCGTGACTACTTAACCGGACTATCCTGTGACTGCCTTAAATGAATTTAAAGCCTCCAGCCAGGGCAACTAAAAACTAAGCGACTACACGCTAAGGGCACCCCCTGTGGGGTACGAACCTCGGCTTAGGATCCCGGTATTGCATATTGCCCCACTTACCTACTTATTAAGATACTAAAAACTCGATTGACACGAAAAATGTTATTGTTCAATGATAATGTTTCATGTCATGAATACGAATCACTAAACCATAAAAAACCTTCTTCTGATTACTGAATTGTGTAATACATAAAATTATTCAAAATAGGTTTTTTTAGGATTGGCCAAATAGCGCTCTTATGACATGCGAACGGCGTACTCACAATAAGTAACACTAAGTGCAAATTAGGTCATAAAAATAAAAGGGAACCTGAAACAGCTCGCAAGCCTTAGTACCCTTTATTCGTTTGAAATTCGAAGCAGTCATGTTTCATGCTCAAGAGTACGTGTTGCTCAAGAGTAATATTGAAGAGTAATCGGTTCTTTTTTTTAAATGAATTTCCTAAAAGATATCATGAAATGTAATGTCGATTCATTATTATCCCAACGTTCAGTCCTGCCCCCTAATCGGCGAACATTTTGTTGATTGATTGCAACTAGTTGGGATCGTTTGGACCGCTCATTGGTCCGTTCGGTCCAAACGATCCCAACTATTTGATAAAAATGTGTTGCATCCGCGGCCTTCGCGTTGGAGCCCGGGGTCTGCTTTCCTGTTCATTCTGCTCGATCTTTAGTATCCTGTGGTATGAGATTGTTGGCACGTATGTCTCTTACAACGTCAAGCCAGTATTTCTTTGGTCTACCTCGCTTTTTCCGGCCCAGCGGAGGCGCCATGGCAAGACATTTGTTACCCACGTAACATTCCAGTTTTCGTAAGAAGTGGCCGTACTGGCGGTAGGCGAACCTCCTTCAGATAAAAATGTAATGTCGATTATTTACATGTTATGTTATATTCCAAAAATTAATATTTAATTGAATAAAGGAAGAATTGGTATCTATTACTTTAACAAATTACAATAGTCTAAATTGTAATAAATGTCAGTGTAAATGTATCAAGTCTAAATAGGCTCTCATTCATTCAGTTTTAATTATAATTCAAAAGCTTTGTGATCTTCTACTATATTCTTAACTTTTGAAAGTAATCATAATTAAATATTAGAAATTTATTAAGTTATGATTACTTTAATATTTCTCCTTAACTGTGCCTCAGTTAAGAAGAGTATTATATCGAAGGAAATTAAGGCAAAGTGAAAAGTTTCAAAATAATATTTTTTCAAGTAAAACATTCGTAATCCTTCTCTGTATGAGAGGAGACCTGTGCTCAGCAGTGGGACGATTAAAAGGATGATGATGATTGATGAATGATTTCTTGTGTGACAAGAAATCACTGTGCGAAATCGGCTTGTTCTAGAACCAAAAACTTTTAAGATATATGACATTTACCAACCCTCACTAGTCACGCTTGGTGGATTACAGCGCACTCCCTTTCGAAGACTGGAGGCCTTTTTTTATAAATTATAAACTAGCGCTTGACCGCAGTCCCACCTGATGGTAAGCAGTGATGCGATCGTTGATGGTAAAGCACGCTAGTTTATTAAGAGCTTATTCACTCTAGCCTTGAAGACACTCAAATTGTATTTTATATTATATTTGGTCATGTGTTTACCTAACCTTTATTATCCTTATGGGTCGGACAGGGTTTTCTTAACATACTGTATAATAAACTATATTAAAACCATCATCATAGAAAAACGAGGTTATTAAGGGTTCGCGCAAAAGAATTAAAACTTTTGTAATGGCAATGATTTTACGACACGCATACGCGAACGGAGCCGCGTGTGGAGGGCAGTAGATATTAAAGTTTGATGTGCCTGTATTTATGAGATTGTATGAGTAGATTTAAGGATTTTTTTTTTTTGTGAAGCGTCTATTTTATTAACTTACCTATGTGATTTTTTGTAACCGGTCAATGAACCTCCGAATAATAAATAGATACGTTATTACAATAATTATACGTATTAAAATAATGTTTATGATTAATGTGACATGATCATAGTAATTTAGTAATTAGTTTTTTGAGCAACTTGTCTTACAAGTTGTAGGTTCGAACGCTAGCGTTCCGGAATTCGTCTTTTAAGGGGAACCGGAACCACTCCATGCGTAGATGACGATCTCCGGGGTAGTATTAGTGAGGTAAAAATCCCACACTTCCCGACCTCATTCCCCTCTGGGTCGGATGTCTTGCAGCCCATGAAAAAAAAAAAAAGGTTCGAACCCAATCAGGCACCATCATCATCATCATCATCATCTACCCTTTCATCGTCCCACTGCTGGGCACAGGTCTCCTCTCACACAGAGAAGGATCGAGCATAATCACCACGCTTGCTCAATGCGGGTTGGCGATTTCAGACTTACAAGTCCAGGTTTCCTCAAGATGTTTTCCTTCACCTTCAGTCATTGGTGTCCAAGATACACTTAGAAAGTACATATAACTTTAGAAAAGTTACATTGGTACTTGCCTGACCTGGAATCGAAACCGCGCACTCATACTTGAGAGGCTGGTGTTTTAACCACTAGGCCACCACGACTTCAGGCACCATACTTTGTGTAAAATGTTTCATCACCACAGTTCTCAAAACGATGAAAGAAAATATCCTAGAGGGGAAACTCCGAAGACACGTTATATCTACCTACCCACACTGGTCTCCGTGGTAGTATTTGGCCCACTCCCTCTCGAGAGGAGGCTGTGTTCCAGGGGTGGGATCATTATAGACGGAATATATTATGTTATGTATTAAGTTTTTATATAGTTATCGCCTAAAAGGATTAAAAAAAATCTTAGATCGCCACTTTTGGCAAATGGATGGGACGTTGTCGGCCGAAGGCGTCCCATTAGGAAAATTGCTGCCCTTGGATTATCATCTTCCAACAGGAAAAATTAGTTAACATCTTAAAAGAGGCCATTGAAATATGTGCCTGTCAATATTTACATACTCCTTTTTCATTGATATTAAGGTATTAAGAACTTATTTAATTTATTAAAAACTTAAGGGCTGGTTTCTCTGGTAAGCCACATTACGGGAAATGTCAAATTAATAAACGAATAAAAACTTTTGTCAAGAACAGTACTTTCTCCCAAATATTGATTCAGTACAGTCGGGTAAAAGATGTGTTCTGTATTTGTTCACATCACACCTCGTGTGTGACTCCCGCCACGGCTAGTGTCGGGGCTTTGAGTTCTTTTCCTGTGCATATTTTGTTTACTTATGGCATTGTATAAACACTTGTACATGTATGTACATAATATTATGTTTGTATGGAAATTACGAGTTTTGATATTGTTTGGTCGTTAAACAAGTTTCGAGGCTGTTCTAATGTACAGGGTGTATCTGACATCGTAACGCAAACTTCGCGAAAAGGCTACACCGCATGCCACTAATAAAATTTTGACAGTCATTTATGTCGTTTATGAACGGTTACAGAATACACAGAGTTTAAAAAAAAGTATTGGCTCGGCCATTGAACGTTGCAAGCGTGCCGCCGTGCGGGTTTGTAGGTATGACGTTGATCCCTAATGTGAACGCTGTTAAATCAGCTGATAAGATAGTTTTTCGAGTTTTGTTTTCATTGCACTTTTTTGTGTAATTAGCGAATTAATTGATTTTTACTTTCAAAGTGTTTAAACAAAAGCGTCAGCTCGACCTTTGAACGTTGCAAGCGTGCCGCCGTGCGGGTTTGTAGGCATGACGTTGATCCCTGATGTGAATTCTAATAAATCAGCTGATAAGATAGTTTTTAGAGTTTTGTTTTCATTGCGCTTTTTTGTGTAATTAGCGAATTAACTAATTTTTACTTTAAAATATTATTGGGTTATAAAAATTGGCTGTCTGTAGAACTCCGTCTACTGCCGATATTTGAACGTGATAACGTCTATTACATGGTAATTTTTTCTGGGTGCAATGAAATTATTTAAAATAAAGTAATGTATAACATTTATATTTTTATTTAATAGTTTGTTTAAATTTTCTAAAAAATAAAAAAAAAGCAAAAAGAAAAAGAAAAAAGAAAAAGAAAAATTAAAAAAGAAAAATTTAAAAATTAAAAAGGATAAAAAACGTCCGTTTCCGTCAGGAATCGATCCGCGGCACCTCTTGAGTGAGTCGATATTAATCCGAGCGTTTCACCACTCGGCTATCATTGCTTTAATCATGTATGCGAAAAACTGCTACTAATTGTTTACAACCGTGCTTTTAGGTAAATAATATTGCACTCTAAAGCTACTAGGCTAAGGTTAGTTTTAGTAGGCGTGGACTCCGTGTAGCGTCAGATTCGGCCGTTACGCAGTTTTCGCGAATGACTCCCAGCATACCGATTTAATAGACGTTATCACGTCAAAAGTATAGCAATTATGAACGGTATGAAGTGAAAAAAACTACATGTATTGTTTTTTAAATCATGATAAAGCCGACAAAAAATTCCACCACTGGGGGATTCAGAATCATGTACTGGATCCATGGTACTCGTTTGTGCGTCGATGTCAGATACACCCTGTATTTTGTTCATATGGACTTATGTGTGTTCAGTGCGGTCGGTAAGAACCTATTAGGTATTGCATCTATTGTTCACTTCGTAAGTTTTACCGCCCTAAGGTTGAATGTCGCTTGCACGTCATAAAATGACAAGGTCTATTTACCTATGTTACAGTTAGATATTTTCAACCTGATAAGGTTGATAAAAACTTCAATTTACTGGGAATTTAGTTCTATACTGCAAGCTTGGTCTCGCATTTCCTTTTTCTTTTTAATGTTATGAACTAGAGCTTGACCGCGATCCCGTCAAAGTGCACTAGTTTATTATGAGCTTAGCTTGAAGACACTTTTCAAGTTGACAAGACAAGTTGTTCCAGCCCTTCGATGTAAACAAACGCAGGTATGCAAATGTTCGAATTGTAGCGGTTTCATATTAAAAATCTTAGAGATTTTTTTTTTTGCGCACAAATTTTCTTCTCTCGTCATCAAGCCAAACATTGAAAATCCAACAGTGCTTCACCTCTACTTATACCTTGCGTGCTGGGCTTCAGCGTTCACCGCTCCAACGACAAGCCTCGATCCGCTATTCCTCAGCAGGTTCCACCTCCCCTTGCGGCAGTTCCTACAATAGTCGCACCCACTCTGATCTATCCTTTTTTTTCGGATGGAGTATCATGAAATGACCTCTTCTGCTCTAGGCGAAGCGGAAGGGCGTGTCAGACTTTTACTGACTAAAACCCACCCGTGTTCCTGTGCGCCAAGGCCCACGATATCTTTTTCGAACACCCCGTGGTCACTCTGACCTATCCTACCTATCTGCAGCAATTATATTAATCTTTCATCTATTCTTATCGCCCATTCAAATAGCGTATTGTATTATCTGATAATGCGTGACCAATCAAATACTAATTACTTTAATAATAATTGGGATAGCTATTGAGTTTATCGCCTTGTTTTCTCTTATATTTTGAAAGCCTGATCAGGGATTTGATAAGCTAATGTTAAATTAATTGTTGTGATTTTATCAGAAAATCATAACAAATATTTTTTTTCATAATACCCGAATCATCCCATGTATATTAAGTGATTCTTCATCATTTTCGTGTTATGGATTTTTATGTTTCAAATTGACGTTATTTCATGATTAGCAAATCATCCTCATCATCATCTGGCTAGCCTTTTCCCACTTATGTATGTTTAGAACATGGGTCAGCTTCCAATCTAACCTAATGCAATTGAATACCAGTATTTTACATACATAGAGCGACTGCTTATCAAGTAAGTCTTACAACCAGGCTTTTCTAACAACTAGCGGCCGCCAGCGACTTCGTTTGCGTAGTTTAGTTATGCTCCGCTCCTATTGGTCGCAGCGTGATGTTATATAGCCTAAAGCCTTCCTGGATTAATGAGCTATTCAACGCAAAAAGAATCAAATCGGACCAGTAGTTCCCGAGATTAGCGCGTTCAAACCAACAAACTCTTCAGCTTTATATATTAGTATACATATAGATGACAGCCAGGACAAACGGCTTAATGTGATTCCCGAAGCACGCAGGGTCTTGGACCAAGACCTTACGTGCTAGACTCATGGTTTTTAAAGATGGTTACAGATCCACGAACGAACCGCGGCAAGAGTAACTAACCCCGTCAAAAGAAGAATAAATCGGCTGCGAGAGGTGTAATTTGTTCCCGAGTTCCATCATCAGGCTGTTAAATTTGTAATAATTGCTGATTGACTTAGGTACCGCTTGGAAACTATGTAAGTTTCCAAGTAGCTCTCTGATTGAAGCCAATCGGAGAGCCGAACGTCATAAAGGTGTCGATCGCGTTCACGTAAAACAAACTCGCACTAGGCACTCTGAACTTCCACTATAAAGCTAACTGACAACAATCACTTTTACAGTCTATGCATATAGTCAACCTAAAATGTTCCTACAGCTGAGACACAATTTTCCTCTCGCTGAGAGGTAGCCGACAATCCACCACTGGGGCCCAATGCGGGTTGATAAATGTCTCCGAATTTTTGGTTCTAGGACGCGACTAATTCGATGGAGCCGGCAGCACGCACGAAAAAACATGATTCATGCGGCGTTACCTTGCATTCCAATTAAGGCTTGAATTGCAAGCGAGAGTGCGGAACGAGCGAAAAATAGGCACAATCGACCTCCGCGTTCGGCAGCGTTCGACATCTGTCTCTGTTCTAGCCAGCTGCTATACAATAATAAATTTACATGTTTTCGTCAAGTATGAAGTGCAGTGAAATGTAAATGTGGTGTCAATTGTTTATAGCATCGATAATTGCGGTAATAAATATAATGATTCTTTCGATATTAAATATATGTTTGTTGTATGACTGTCGACTATACGTGCTTTCGTCTTTAAAATAAATAGCATTGGTCCGCTAGTGCAGTGATTGCAGGTTATGCTATAATTGACAAAACTATAACAATAAGTTAACCATTCCATCAGTATTAGTGAACCGACTTTACAGACAAGAAGAACTGATTTTTTTTTGCCGTTTCAAGAGAAAATATGAAATTATATATAAAATATCAAATTATAATATTAAATTTACACAAATTAAGAGTGCCTCTCTGTGTTCGAAACCGCGACCTGCAAACTCCTAAGTCAGATCTGGCCCACCATCGCTCAACTAATTTAAACTAAATTGAAAACATCTGAGACAGGCACGTAATACTATTATAAGATTAAAAGGAACGGAAAGGAATAACGGAGTTTCAGTATCTGATTAAAACGTCTGTAGAGCGCTGGAGTTTTCCTAATTAAATATGGGTGTAAGTTAACTGATCATGTCGCTCTAACAGTCCGCAGGAAATAGGCAGAAAATTGCTTCTAACAACAAGTTATATTAAACTAATACAGGTGATTGCGTAACACACTATAAGTAGATATGCCCTTCATATTGACAATAGGGTAGTTGAGTAAAAAAAACTAATTAGTCCGTCAGTCAGATTTCCAAAAAATACTAGACACGTATTTTTTTTTTCATGTAAACAAAAAATTAAGACGACAGAGTGCGTTGAAAACTCGTGTGACGTCACTGCACGCTACACTTTTTAGCGAGCAGTGACGTCACCAGCCACCACTCCTGATCTTTGATGCCTTTTATATTTGTTAATTTTTATTGATTTGATAAAACAAAATAGGTATACGTATCCAATATTTTCGTAAAATCTGAATGACGGACTAAATTTTTTTACCCAGCAAACATCCTTATTCAACAACATTCATTGCGTTGTTGAACAGACTTTTACATATTTGTCGAACATAATTATGCAGCATTGGATTGGAGGTCCTCCAAAATGATTCATAATTTCTTTTTTATAATTGTAAACTAGTGCTTGATCGCATTCCAGTCTGATGGTAAGCAGTAATACAATCGTTGATGGTAAAGTGTGTTAGTTTATTAAGAGCCTAATCACTCAAAAAAGCTGAGTGGATAGGAAAGAAGACAGTTAAGCGAGGTGACGTTACACCCAACAACACGACCAATGATGCTATGAGATGCTGCGCCAGAGGGAGCTTGATCTGGAGATCCTCTACGTGCAAACTCCCGACACAACAACATTTGTTTTTGTACCCGGCACACATCGCAACATAACTGCTCACTCCCGTCTTCCGTAAGGCTTCACCAGACATTATGCCGGAACACGAGGAATCGCTTGACTTCAAGACTTTGTCTGGTGGATGGTAACTTCTGCCGGCAGCCGATGTTATGGCCTACCACCGAGGGAACATATAATTAAAGAGTTAAGTAATTTAGACACACACTATCAGTAGATATAGCTTTGATATTGATAGTTCCACCACATGCATTGCGATGTTGAACAAACATATTTGTCGAACATAATTATGCAGCAGTGAATTGGCGGTCCTCCAAAATGATTCAGATGAAATTGAAAGTGTTATACAATTAAGGGGGCGGGATCAGTGTTATTCTAACGACAAAATACGTTTTGGCAATGAAGATTTCTATGTCATATCGTGAAAAACAAATTTAGTAGAGATTACAATAGGTTTTTATTATTTCTTCATTGCTCTTTTCTCACAGAACTAAAGCAACATTATATCTTCTGTCCAGTTCTTATATTTATTTATTCTTTATTGTACACCAATCAAACATCGAACAAAACACATTGAACACAAAACATACAATGAGCGGCCTTATCGCTAATGCGATTTCTTCCTGGCAACCAAAGAATGGTCAGATTCTCCTGAACCACAAATGGGACTGTCGTTGGTGCAAATATCATTATTACAATATACTAAAGTAGATACACAAATATATACATATACATTATACGTACATAAATACATAGATACTTTAACAAAATAATTAGCCATAAAGTGTTTGTTTAACAAGATCCTAACGATATGTAGTGTTCCCTCACAAGTCTCTTCAATTCCTGCAACTATTGTGCGCGTTTAATTTCAATTGGCAATGCATTCCACAAACGGGGGGCCTAAAACAGTGAAAGATTTATCAAGGAACGTTGTGGAATGCATAGGCATTTTGAGCTTTAAGTTATCTGATGACCTTAACGATTTATGTGAGTTGCACAGAAATTGAAAGCAAAAAATGTGTTGAACTCAAATTTAGTTTAGTTTTTGAACAAGCGAATCCGCACTAGAAATTACCTTTTTTTTTGTTCCGGGCTGGAAAATTCTCATGGATGTCTGTCGCCCTGAGGCGGGCGACGGGGTCTGCAAGACTCTTACTAAAAACTATCCCGGTGCACCATCTCACACCTACACCAGGGGTTACGAGAACGAACAATGCTTCCGAAACCTCCGATTGGTGCTGACCCGTCACTGTGGGCCTGCTCGGGTCAGGAGGTAGAGTGAGGTATTTGACTCCCCCCGTGACGTCTAAGAATGGCGTGCGTGGAACACTTCGGCACTAGAAATTACCTAGTTCAACAAGGTTGAATGGGCTGGCTGACCAGGGTACGTTGATCGCGAAGATTTATTATTTTACATACCCCAGCACATCAAGCTATCCGATACTGACATATTTTCCCATTCCACTCTGAACCTTATGTTTTAGCGATAAAGCATAACTGTATCGGCTTATCCGCTAAAGTAATTCGAAAGAAAGTAGTAGCTTGATGTACTTACTTACGTCTGTACCTAATTTTACTGAAATACAGAAGGTATTTTGTTAACAAAACCCGCTTTCAACATCTAAAAGTAGCCCTTTCCTAGTCAACACTGCATGCGTTATTTTTTGTTTATACGACACCTGAATATAGTTTGTTCAGAATAAGCAACTGAATCGATTCCAATCATTTTTACACCATGTTATATTTTTTCACAAATACATTTAGAATAGAAATTTTGTTACGATAGATCATAGTATTTGCGCCGCGCGCCCAGCTGACGCCAGAGGTCAATGCACCGCGCCCGCCCCTGTGCAGAGCTTTGTCCATATTTTTGTTGGGACTACAAGAATAGCAAGCTAGTAACTTTGTGGTTTTTCATTATATATTTTTGAAAAATTAGTACCTTCGTTCTTTACTTAAAAAATGGTTGCCTGTAAAGTCGGTTTTACGGGCGAAGATTTTACGTGACAACGTCTTTTTCTCGGTAGAATATTTATTGATATGAATATAATTAAATTGCACAATAGGAACAAGGAATTGAATGAAAATAAGAATTGCACAAATTTTAACTATAGAAATATATTTTGTTTACTAAAACATCGGTGACTCATCGTAACGTTACCGAGCGTTACACTTTTTCATAAGTGACTCCCAGCCGCAACCTAATTTAAGACGTTGTCACGTCAAAATACTGACACGTGTTTCGGGTGTCGGATACCTAAACAAAAAATAATGTTATATAATCCTTTAGTTACCGCATCATCTACTCAAAATGTACAAACATATGTTTTATTTTCTTGGTACGCTTCGAGAACTTCGGAGTACATAAAAACGCTCAATTTAACATCATTAGGCTACAGTCGCTGGCGCTGGGCTGGATTTTACACAGCTGTACTCACTCTAGCAATTCACATCGGAATTTTGGATTTATAAAATATAGGTAAACTTAAGATAGATAAGAGACTTAAGATACCATTACAAAGTTATTTTTTGTTAGTGCAAAACCTGAATATAGTTGGTTCAGAATAATCAACTGCATAGATTCCTATCATTTTCACACGAGACGGTCTCCAAAGCCTAGAGCACTGATGTAGAGTAGAGAGAGCCTTTCGGTCTTCTATAGGATGCATTTTGGGGAGTGTACGAGGGAATTGCATGATTTAATTCCCCCATCTCCGTTCCACCATCGGACGACCCGTCGAACGGTGAGTTTCCACCCTTACGTTGGTAACACCATTACGATCCGGACGAAACGTTTCGCCTCCTATGTAAACGGTATGTACATCGAGGGACTGGAACAACTTGCCAGCGGCGGTGTTTCTTTCGGACTACAATTTGAGTGTCTTCAAGGTTAGAGTGAATAGGCTCTTAATAAATTAGTGCGCTTTATCATCAACGATTGCTTCACTGCTTACCATCAGGCGGGATTGCGGTCAAGCGTTAGTTTGTAATTTATAAAAAAAAAAAAACATGTTATATTTTTTCCCAAATACATTTAGAAATTGTTACACTGTGGTTACCGAACGCGCACGGTAGATTGTCAGAAGTCAACGCCCCGCTCGCCCGCCTGAGCGGTGCATGGACTATATTTTTGTTGGGACAGCCAAGTAGGATAACAAGCTCATAACTTTGTGGTTTCTTATGATATCTTTTTGAAATTTTATACATATATTCTTTGCTTAAAAATACTGGAGATGTCTTTCGGGTTTCGCAAATAACCAAAAAATAAGGTAGTATATTTTTTTTAAATGTATTACATTTTATGAACATTCGTAACACAAACTAAAATTAAATTAAATTTAGTTCAGTGCATCTTTTGTTTTTATTTCATTATGAAACGGACAGAAGGTAAATATTACTCTACTATCAGTCTAAACTGTCTATGGAGTGTCTTAATTTGACAGGATTACACTAATATTTTATCATAAATTGTAAATTAAAATTGGTTTTAGAGTGTCTGTATGACCGCGTTGTTTCTCTAATTCCGCCGTTTCATCATTATTTAGAGAGTTTATTCCGGAAGCTATGTGTATCATCATCATCATCATCATTATTGACCTTTTTATCGTCCCACTGCTGGGCACAGGTCTCCTCTCATACAGAGAAGGATTGAGCGGAATCACCACGCTTGCTCAATGCGGGTTGGCGATTTCAGACTTAAAGTCCAGTTTTCCTCAAGATGTTTTCCTTCACCTTCACTCATTGGTGTCCAAGATATACTTAGAAAGTACATAGATATAACTTTAGAAAGTTACATTGGTACTTGCCTGACGTGGAATCGAACCTGCACACTCATACTTGAGAGGCTGGTGTTTTAACCACTAGGCTATGTGTATAGATAAACATTATTACTTAACTTTACCCAAACAAGGTTTTTTTTTTTTTACTTTTTATAAAGTAGCGCTTAACCGCAATCCCGCCTGATGGTAAGCAGTGATGTAATCGTTGATGGTAAAGCGCACTAGTTTATGAAGAGCCTATTCACTCTAGTATTGATGACACTTAAATTATAGGCAGACGGAAACACCTTACCAAATCAAAATATTTTGACATGCCGCCATTACACACATGAGGATCAAGACTGATCGCTAGGAATGCATAAAATTGAATTTACATAGATACATACGGCTACGCTTTTTCACTACAATTGGACACATCTAGAACAAAAACTTAATACATTTTAAACAAGATACTTTTTCAGCTTTTTCTGTGGATGGTAAATCATCAAAAGACATCTCTCACTCTGGGTGGAGTGGAAGGGCGTGTGAGACTTTTACTGACAAATGCCTACCCACCCCGTGTTCCTTCAGAGCACGGTGTCTTTTCGAACAACCCATAGCCCTACTTTTCCTGCTTCAATTTACTGATTTTATTATCAGAGTTAGATTTAGATTCCTATTTCTATGTAATATGGCATCCTCGACTTTTCTACAACTAATATTCATTTCACTTTCGATTTTAAACAAATGCCAGTGTTTTCCTTAATTTCACTCACTTTCCTTCATGATGTGATTAGTATTCTAACTAGTGTAAGCATTATTTTCACGTAACCATCATCACCTGGTCTTTTGAGTCTGATCGCCAAGGACATAATGATGAATTGGCATTGATTAATGCCAAGTTAAACAATTAATGCTACTTAGTTTAATGAAGACGAAAGTTTTAGTAATCATGCCAATTAACGAAAGGAACGATATACCTTTCTTTATAAACGTTTTATAGAATTGAGAGACGATTGAACTTTAAAAATGTATGGTTAGTGTGTAGTCATTACTTAACTTCAAGGACCGTAAATAAGAAAACTTGATAGCATTGAATTACATCGTTCTCACATTAAAAGTTTTAAGTCAATAGGAATGATGTAACCAATATGTTGTTTGTGTGTTCTTTAACATAACTTTGGTGTGGTCAACTTCCTTTTTTAATATTTATAAATTACTGCTTGACCGCAATCCAGCGCGAGACTGATCTAGGGAGCCTCCACGACCAAACTTCTAACACAACAACATTTGGAGCATCGTACCCGGCATACATCGCAACACAACTGCTCTGACCCGTCCTCCGTACGGCTTCACCAGACTTCATGAAGGAATACGACGAATCGCTTAGCGGCTTAGCTTCATTCAGCCAACCCAATCAACCAAGCTTCAGCTGTCTGACTGAACAACTCTTTGAAGAATCAAAAGTGCCTTTTAATTGAAAATGGAGACGTTATAGAGCCCTTTCTAAGCTCAAGTGCTTATTACCTGATCTACATTATGTGAATTAAATTTTCTTTATAGAATTTCTACTTGTCTCGGTTTAAATTGAAGTAGTTTGATACATAGTTTGCCTGTGTTTTCTTGTTTATCTTGAAATCGGTTGTAAACCTTTAACAGATTTTTTGTGCGAGTATTATCTGTTGAAGTTTATTTTTTCACCGAAGCTGGCATAGCAGACATATGGTAAATAATTTAATTTAATCTTGTGTTCATTACTATACATGGTTTTGTATAAGTCATGTGTTTTTTTTTATGAACAGACAGCTCTGCTTCTGGGGAGTTAGTTCCATCACTTCTTCTTCCCCGCGAAAGCACTAGGAAGTAGCGAACGGTATAAATAACTTTTGATTTTGAAGAATCTGCCGCAAAAAATTGTTGTAGCCTTTATTCAATAAAGTTTCTTATATGATATCGTTTTAGTCTTTACATGGTTATTGGTTCATTGAGGGCTGTGGCTAGGGTCTTGGTATGTGACGTCATTCGATATTTTTTTGAATATATCCTGTGTTCTATTTCTTCTTTTATAGTTCTAATTTGGAGATGCTCATGTAATTCTGCGGTCTTCATAAACCATGGAGTATTTGATATCATTATGAGTGCTTTATTTGGAAATCACTGGAGAATTTCCGCAGTTGCGTTCCTTGCAGAGCTACACAGCTCAATTCCCTATGTCCGGACAGGCTTTAACACTGCTTTGTTCAAGAGTACCTTGTTTTCTAGTGATACATGTAATGTTCTTCCTAAAAGTCAGTTAAAATTTCCGGAATAGGAAATTAGTCGAGTGACGTTTATTTTTCTCTATGTGGTATTATACTAGTTTCTTTTCTGTCGAAAGGCATGGCGAAGTACTTAGCTGTTGTCCCGTGTGGGAGTGTGTCATCTTCCTTCCGAGTTTTATAGGCGGGCAGTCCTATTTTATGCGAGTAAATGTCACGTGTGTCGACTTGTGAGCACTAACTTTTATTATACATTTTCTCATCCACTTATAGACTTTGACGAGGTGCTTTCGTAGCCCTAGGGAGGCCATATGGGAGTTTTTGTTAACACACAAAGCCGCCGTATCATCAGCGAAGGTGGCAGAGAGAAACTGTTCCGGATGATAAGGAACAATGTGGGACCCAACACAGAGCCCTGGGGCACTCCAACCTGCATGCTTCAGAATTTCTAGTAGGAGTCACTACTTTTTACTCAGAAGAAGAATCTGCCCTTCAAGTACGTAGTTGTTTTTTTTTTTTCAAACAAGTAAAAAACTTGTTTTTTTTAACATTGGCATCAGCAATGCATTGCGATAAACAACCCATACGTCTTTTTGTTTGTCCTGGATGGGAAATCATCAAATGACCTCTCCCGTTCTGGGCGGAGTGGAAGGGCGTGTTAGACTTTTACTGATTTAATCTCTGTTTCTTCACTTGCCTGTGCGCCAGGGCCATGGTTTCCTTTTTAACCAACCAACAACCCTAACCCAGGAGGCATCGGTCTTCGTGGACCCCGTCACGATGTACTGACATCTGTTTGAAGCGCGCGTGAAACACGACGCGCCGTCGACCCGGGCCTGGTCCTTACCGGGCGGTGAGCAGTGGACAGGTCGCCGCCTAAACCCGCGCACACCCCATACGTCTCACACCAAGTTGGAATCTAATATCGTCAATGAACTCGTCCTATCGCAGTCTACCGCGCGCTTCTTCAAGGCTTTGCCACAAAGCTCTGTCCTCCGCTTTCTGCATCCAGTCTATCCCAGCCACCTTTTCTGGTCATCAGCCCACCTAGCTGTGACTATAATAACTTAATATCATTTTATTGAATAAAGATTAGTCTTAAAGTTTTCACCTAACATGTTTCTGTAAGTGTCTCGTTAATCATACCTACATAAATAGTGAGAGGTTGCGGGCACGTTCGTACATAATATACCAACTATTACAAAATCACTTTCCTTAGTTGACATTTTACACTTAACATGTCCGTAACCTGTACTTTTAGAGTATTATTACATAGGTAGAGGTACACTTGACATAACCGTGTATTAGATAGTACAGACGCTACATTTACTAGAATACAATCAGCCATATTTATGTAACAGATTTTCAACTTTACTGTTAATAAGGTTCATGGTTGATTGAGAAAATTTGCAAAGCCTGGAGTACAGGTGAAGAGTAGCGTAGTGTTCTATAGCATGCATTTTGGAGAGTGTGCGCGGGAATTGCATGACTTAATTCCCCCATCTCCGTTCCATCATCGGAAGACCCGACGTACGGCGAGTAGACACCCGTTGTTGACACCACTACTACCCGGGTGAAGCGTTTCGCCTCGTCTTTTATACCGCATACATCGAGGGACTGGAACAATTTGTTAGCAGCGATGTTTCCGTCTGACTACAATTTAAGTGTCTTCAAGGCTTAAGTGAATACGCTCTTAATAAACTAGCTGGCTTTACCATCAGGCAGGATTGCGGTCAAGCACTAATTTATAATAATATTAAAGATGTATACTATCTGTTATATCTCCCGCGATGCAGCTACGGCCGAAATGCGGTCTAGAGACCTATAAAGGGTGTCTCTGACATCGACGCACAAACGATTACCACGGATCCAGTACATGATTCTGAACCCCCCACAGGTAGAACTTTTCATCGGTTTTTTTCCTGATTTAAAAAATAATATGCAGTTTTTTTTTTCATTTTAAAGCGTTCATAATTGCTATACTTTTATAACCCAATAAGATTTTAAAGGAAAAAATAATTAATTCGTTAATCACACAAAAAAAGCGCAATGTAAACAAAACTCGAAAAACTATCCAATCATCTGATTCAATAGAGTTCACATCAGGGGTCAACATCATACCCACAAACACGCGCGGCGGCACGCTTGCAACGTTCAAAGGCCAAGCCGACACATTTTTTTTAAACACTGTTATTTTTGTAACCGCTCATTAACGATATAAATGACTATCATAATTTTATTAGTAACATGCGGTGTGTGTCTTTTGTGATAAAAATTTACTGTGTGTTACATTTAAATTCATGACAATTCTGCGACTAATTTAGTTATACTCGAATACTGAATTAATTTTATGAGTATATGTATATAATCTGGTATATAATTTACCTACTCAGTAACATAGTCATACCATGCAAGTTTAACCTAGGTTTTAGATAACATAAAGCAAAAGACTTTACGACCCTGCGCAAGCGCACATACATTGTATGATAATAATGAAATAGTTCATGATACGATTTACGGACGTGCAGTTTTATGGTATATTGTTGCAATTTTATCGATAGCATCGGATCAGAGGACCACTAAATATTAATGTGTACTATCATTCTGTTAAGTGGGTAGTTAGAATTGCTAAAGAAACTACATTTTAGTGCAGGCTGGGAAATAAATTACTCTGGTTTCATTCGAACAGTCAAGAGAGAATAGAATGAGCTTTCAAGTAGTTTTATTAGGTATTTGTTTAGAGGAAAACTGTGATACTATTAGGAGGAGTTATATAAAGACGATCACTTCTTATAAAAGTATAGACATAATAATGTTGTTTAAAAAGAATTTCTCAAAGTCCTTAAACGCATTTTAATGATCTGTTAGTTTCGTAAAGTAGAATAGAAAAAAAATTGTAACTAAAGAATTACTCTATTGTACAGAGGACAGCATCTTTGTTAGATTTTTATTTATTTATTTTATTTTTATATTTTCGCATATGGACTATAAAGAGGCGGATTTTATGCCTTAGGCATTCTCTACCAGTCAACCTCGGCTGGTGAAGAGATTAGATGGCAGGTGCTTTAGTTGAAAAAATTATAAAGAAAAAAAAGCAACTTTATCTCTAAAGAAAATCAACTTTATCTCTAAAGTATGAAGGCTCAAGGCAGATTGGAAATATTTGACAGTTTAGGGTAGCTTTTTCTTGTTGGGATGGGAAATCATCAAATGACTTCTCCCGCTCTGGGCGGAGCGGAAGGGCGTGTCAGACTTTTACTGACTAATACCCACTCGTATTGAATGTGTAACGGCAAGGGCCACGGTTTCTTTTTTAACCAACCCGCAACCGTGACCCAGGAGGGATCGGTCTTCGTGAACCCCGTCACGATGTGCTGACATCTCTTTGAGGCGCGCGTGATACATGACGCGCCGTCGACTCGGGCCTGATCCTTACCGAGCGGCCAGCTGCGCACTGCTCACCGCCCGCAGGCCCGCACCTACGGTGGCTGGGTGTTCGATGTCGTCTCCCGACGAGGGTGTCTTCTGCGGCGGCTAGTGGCGTGAGGGGGCTGGGATTCCCGCTGTCTCACGTGCTCCACCTCCTCCTTTGCCAGCATCACTGCTTCGCAGAAAGAGGTGACGGCTTGCCATGCACTCTCACTCCGGGCCATGGCCTGGACCAGGGTCGAACGCGAGAGATCGCCTCTGATCGCCGCTACGAGGACACAGCTGTGCTCTACCCAAGTCGGGCAGACATCCACTGTATGTTCCAATGTGTCCTCAGGGCCATCTACACAATGGTGACTCCCTGGCGTTTCCTCCCGCCTTATACGGAACAGGGACCTCCCGAAAAAACCGTGTCCGGTGGTCCGGTGAGGATTTGCGTCAGGCGGAAGGTGTGGGCATCGTGGCGCCTCTCTAGTCACTTCTCAAAGGGGACTTATCGCCGTTACTGTGGCGTGCCCAAGTTTAGGGTCAAACAAACGAAAATCGGCCAAAAACATGTAAGCATTCTCAAGTATCGACAAGTGAAAACAATCAAACACAGCTCTACGTATTTTGGCGGACGCCATTATAATACAGTATTTTTTTTTAAATACTATCACAACGTAAGCGGTTATGACCTTCTTAGGAAACATTTCAGATTTGATAGATTTAAAGTAAAATTAGCTGTAACAAAGCTCAATATACATACTTTTAATAGAAATTGTACCCTAAAAACAACCTTTTTAACTTCTGTCTAGTGCTATCACGAATGTAGAAGCAGCTGATATTATCTTACCTTCTTCTTCTTCTCTTTCTACAAGATCCACTGATCTTTTTTCATCATGATGAGAGTCAGCCTAAAATTTAGCAATTAAAATTAATCTTCGTATTACCATATCTATACATGTCTTTCCTATTTCCTTATGATCTTTTACCCGCACCGATCCGTACCGACTTGTCCGGACCAGAAACCGTTTTATTGCGATCATTCTATTGTCTGAACATAACCCTCTAGTCTGTTTACCAACATTCAATATATAAAACTTGTCCCTACACCGACTATAACTTTTTCTCATCTTTCATAAAACCTTCCACTTCAAAGCTTCTACCTATATGACATTATGTCAGTGACTGTTTTCAAGTCGCAACAGGTCCACGTGTTGCTCGTACTTGAACTTTGATATTAAATATGGCCAGAGTCAATAGTACGCAAGACAAGCTACTGGCCAGTACTCGCTGTGGTGGGCCACAGCGAGTACTGGCTAGTAGGTTTCGCTTCGCCCGCATTAGTCTCCACCCGTGGGGATATTAAGCATGATAATAAATCATTTGTGTGCCATCATGATAATCAGCCTAAAATGTTCCCACTGCAGCAGTACCTACAAACGCCACAAAATGAACAACGCGTCATACTGACGTCACACGAATTCTACATCTCGCAATCAGAGTTTACCGTGCAATTAGCATACATACAACTTGTCAATTTCAACCATCGGGCAAGTGCCCGCCAGACATAACACCCGTCTGGTCGGAGGATCCTCCCTTTTCTATGGAGGATGAGTGAACTTTACTCCCCCACTCTTGGGACACAGGCCACCTCTCGATGAAAGAGAGTGGGCCTTAATCTACCACGCTGGCCAAGTGCAGGTTCGTAGATGTCACATGTCTTATATACGTTTTGGCTCTAGGATATGCCGGTTTCCTCACGATGTTTTCCTTCACCGTTTTGAGAGCAGTGGTGATGAAATAATTTACAAAAAGTAAAGCGCCTGAAGGGATTCGAACCTACGACCTACAACTTGTAAGTCGAGGCCGATGCGGAGCGGAACGGCGGAGACTCGAAAACTGTTTAATTACCTAAGTGTAATATCACTTAATTGAACAGTTTTCTGGCCGATGGGGCAGTAAGCTTCTGGAGTGGCGGCCACGTACTGGAAGACGCAACGTAGGGAGGCCCCCCAACAAGGTGGACCGATGACCTAGTGAAGGTCGCGGGAAGCCGATGGATGCGGGCAGCACAAGACCGGTCGGTGTGGTAAGCCTTGGGGGAGGCCTTTGTCCAGCAGTGGACATCCATAGGCTGAGGAAGAAGAAGAAGAAGAAGAACAGTTTTCTAGTCTATGTCTAAAAGAGTATGAAGTAATTTCTCTCTTTAAATCCACGCAAAAAAAAACACACCACTATAAAAAAGTGGCATCCTAATTATATAGTAGTAGTCAATAATCGAATTACATCATAATCTCGCACAACACCGATATAAAAACTCTAATTGCTAACATCATCTTCAAACCTGCGCGTGGGCAAATCGCACCTACGCTTGCGCACAAAAAAAAAAAAAGAAACTGAAACAGGTACCTGATAATTAACATCAATTAACTAAGTCCTACTCACACAGTAACTAAGGAGTTTATTTAGTATGAATTTAATGTTTCTAAAGCAAATCTTTTGAATTAAACTGCTCACGTGGGCGTGACTTGCATGATCACTTAGTTTTGTGTTCCTAATATGTATAAGACAGGCGAGTAGATTGATAGCTAGTCTTTTGGACTCATTTTTGCACCCAGACGCTAGTACATAAAGACACCAGAAACTGTATAATTTTACCAACCAACCTTGAACCTATTCATTAAGCAATAAAGTTGAAAATCTTTTGAAGGAAGACAGAATTTAGTGGCTTGATGTACTGGCGTCTGTACGCAGTAAATTAGAGATGTTTATTTGCTATTGGAATGAGTCCGAACGTCATTAATGTAACCACGTTACTGTATCTTTTTTTCATATAATAGATTATAATTGAACTTAACAACAGGCATAAAATGCTAATATCCCGTGATGCTGTCATTATACCGCTCTAACATGCACGGTTTGCTGCTAAGTGTCCATAGCACATCATTCAATTCATTTATAAATACTGTATCCCAAGCTGTAGCGCAGACTTAAATAATATCAATGCAATGTAAAATGTCAATCTTTAAAAAAGTCAAATCTACAAGTTAAGTGTCTTCAAGATTGAGTGAATAGGGCTCTTAATAAACTAGCGCGCTATACCATCAACGATTGATTCACAGTAGACCTAGTATGAGTTTTCATTACGAAACTCGATCGTCGAAATCGAGCGCGTTTGACTCAGCGATTGACCCGCTTCAAGGTCGTAAGAACTCTCAACCAATGAGAGCGCCAAACGCGCTCGATATCGACGATCGAGTTACGTATTGAAAACTCATACTAGGCCTACTGGTTGCGGTCAAGCACTAGTTTATGACTAAGTACATATTATAAAACAAAGTCACTTTTTCATTCCCTATGTCCCTTTGTATGATATTTAAAACTGCACAACAGATTTTGATGCGGTTCAAAAGATAGAGTAATTAAAGAGGAAGGTGTATGTGAATAATAAATAACCATAGGTCGGAATAGGTAGGTAATTGGGGTCATTGATCGGAAACGTATATATTAATGTGGGACATTCCTCCGGATTTACGGATATGGTTGATTATTAAAAAGAAAATATGTATAAATTATATTAAGTAGTAAAACCGTTTGATTTGGCCATACCCATCATTAGAGGCTAAAAATAAAATATTGAAATGTATTAATGCTTCGATCGAAATTTTTGTTGTTTTTATTTTTCGACAAGTAAATAATAAATTAGTTTAGTTTTGTTACCTTCCTTTAAATGGATTGAGTAGTTATAATGTCACTACCAACATTAACAATATTTAATTGGATCCGAAATTACATTCCGGGAAAATGGCTTATCCACGTTGTTCTCTCTGTGAACATTTATGATACAAGTACCAAAAATCACTCTACCTATTCCGACCTATGATAATAACATTTATTAAATTGTGGAGAAATATTATTATTATTGAGGTTTCTAATTTGATGTCGTAAATTATTACATTTTTGCCGCGTTTACAGTGAAACGCAGGCTGAACCCTACGAGATTTATCAAAATAATGTACCTACCTAGTACCTACTAAATATTGTACACATTGAAGAGGTTTACAAAAAAGTCGGCGATGGTATATGTCTATCTGTTATGGATATCCCACAATATTTTTTTTTGTCATTTACTTATTACGACAAATACCGGCTAATTTTCGAAGCGATTTTAACCAATAAAGCATTAATCCTTATCCAATTTAATACCTTAATAGTAGTTTATGAAACTGTTACATAATGAGGGATATGCACGAGTGTGAGTTTAAAAAACGAGCGAAGCGAGTTTTTTAATAGTATCACACGAGTGTGTAATACCTAATTATGTACAGTTTCATACACTACTTTATCTAATCTCATACATTTTAAGAAACAGTAATAATCAATTATGTGTCCAGCGAAACACAACAACGACTCGCAATGCAAAGAAACTTATTTGGCGTCAAAATTCTGCACCCTGCATCACCGCGCGCGCAGCCACAGATAAAAAAATGAAATAGTGCTATCTATGGTTTGTAATCTGTACGGTAATGAAAAAAAAAAAAAATATTATAACATTATTTTGTTAGAGAAATAATGTTATAATTTAATTTTTTAATTTCCTTTCGATATACTATGGGTAAAGTACGTCAATATAAACTCCTTTTTAGTTTTATATTTTTAATTTTTTGATATGAGAGTAGATAAATACATTTTTGATTTAATATAAATATAAAGGGTGTATCTGACATCGACGCACAAACGAGTACCATGGATCCAGTTCATGATTCTGAACCCCCCAGTGGTGGAATTTCTCGTCGGCTTTTTCATGATTTAAAAAAAAAATGTATGTCGTTTTTTTCACTTTAGACCGTTCATAATTGCTATACTTTTATAACCCAATATGATTTTAAAGTAAAAATTAATTAATTCGCTAATTACACACAAAAGCGCAATGAAAACAAAACTCGAAAAACTATCTTATCAGCTGATTTAATAGAGTTCACATCAGGGATCAACCTCATACCTACAAACCCGCACGGCGGCACGGTTGCAACGTTCAAAGGCCGAGTAGCCACTTTTTTTTTTAAACACTGTGAATTCTGTAACCGTTCATTATCGACATAAATGACTATCATAATTTTATTAGTGGCATGGGCTGTACCCTTTTCGCGAAGTTTGCGTTACGATGTCAGATACAACCTGTATATCGCCCTTTACAGCATATCATTTAAACGAATATTTTCGAAGATATTACAGATTTATAAATTGCGGGGTTTCGCGTTAGCCGCGGTACACGGCGCGGCATTCATGGCGGTTTTTTATACAACGTTCACAGTTTTTCTGTAGTGTATTTACTATCAGTATTGCACCCGTGCGAAGCCGGGGCGGGTCGCTAGTAATTTATAAAAAAACAATATACAATATGTAAAGAAAACCCCGTCCGACCCAAAAGGATAATAAATGTTAGGTATACACAAGACCAAATAAAATATGAAATTTTACGTAATCATCATAGTGATAATAGTAATGAATTTTGAAATAATCTTTTTTTTCCGCGAATTAATTCCAACTTCCCCAAAATTTGGTATTTTTAAAAAAAGTGACAACACCATTTGTGACGCAGCGAATAGCGATGCGACCACGTGCCGCGTGCCCTGCCCCCCTACACCCGCGCATGTACCCCTAACGTGTTGCCTACCGCACATGCCTTAAGTTACCTCGATTTTTCGAAATAATATTCATTTTTTTAGGGGGATTTTTTTTTTAAGTTTAGCTCGGCTTTTTTGACATTATTAGAATCAGTTAACGATACTTAACAATACCTTCACGGATCGGACAGGGTCTTCTTTACATATTGTATAATGCAGAATGTCAGAAATATCAGTGAATACTCAACTAGATAAATCCAAGTAAAAATCCAAGTTATCCGACACAAACCACTTTTAATTGAACACTTTATGTAAAATACGTTAAATGCATGGAATAATACAATGTGTCAGTATTAATGCATTGCCAAATGTAGGTCGCGTCGCTTAATAAAATTATTTAAAAAAATGTACGTACGAAGTACAAAACAATAACGTTCAAAAACATGTTCTGAAGTAGCGGAAACAAGCACATCCTTGTTTATCCATTGGTTGAACACCCTTTAGTGAGGGGAACATTATAGTGCCGAGAATGTCCGGGATGAATGGTAGCCCGTCAAGAGAGACTTCCGCAGGGCATCGGGTACCGTGCCCGGCTCGGTATGGACTGGTCACGATCACTATTAAATAGACGCTGGCCTAAGTTAGAGGAGGACACGATTTTTTTTTTTACTTTATTTTGGGGGAGGTTTGCGCCACGAATAGAGTCACGAGGTCTTTTTCATGAGTTCGAAGAACTGTTTCTACTGTGTTTTATACCACGAACATCGAGGGACTGGAATAATTTGCCAGCGGCGGTGTTTCCATGTGACTATAATTTAAGTGTATTCAAGACTAGAGTCAATAGGCTCTTAATAAACTAGCGTGCTTTACCATCAACGATTGCATCACTGCTTACCATCAAGCGGGATTGCGGTAAAACATTAGTTTATAATTTATAAAAAAAAATGCCCGGTAGTTTTGACTAAAACTTATACTATATAGAATATGTAAAGAAAACCCTGTCCGACCCAAAAGGATAATAAATGTTAGGTTGTTACATGACCAAATAAAATATGAAATTTTATGTAATCATCATAGTGACAATACTAATGAATTTTGAAATATTCTTTTTTTCCGCGAATTAATTCCAACTTCTCCAAAATTTGGTAATTTTTAAAAAAGTGACAACACCATTTGTGACGGAGCGAATAGCGATGCGACCACGTGCCGCGTACCCTGCCGCCCTTCACCCGCGTACGCATGCCTAACGTGTTCCCTACCACTCATGCATTAAGTTACGCTCGCTTTTTCGAAATAATATTAATTTTTTTAGGGGGATTTTTTTTAAGTTTATCCCGTCTTTGTAGGCATTATTAGAATCAGTTAACGATACCTAACAATACCTTCACGGATCGGACAGGGTTTTCTTTACATATTGTATACATAGATTACATGTATAATATATCCTGGTACTAAAAGATCTATGTGCCAGGTTCATTTATTATTAGTTTTTATGTTACTGAATAGGTAACAAACATTCACCCATCCGTCCATTTTCACAATTTCTCAGTTACTTATAGGATAAAACGCAAATAATATTATTCTCTACTGAATATCCTGCCAATGCCACAAAAGTGAGACAATTAACTTCCTGTTATTTTAAGTAAATAAATTATTATATATCTCTTGCAACTTATGGCACACAGACAAAGGTCAATATTGGATATCTGATATCTGCAGAGGAATGAATCGATTTATTTCTATCGATATCTATATCGATTGCTGCCTGGAGGTGGAATCTGAGGGTCGTGATATTCAAGGTATCGTTTTGTATTATCTTGTTTAGCAGATATAGCAAAAACCATGTCAACTTATTCCTTATTTCTTCCGTGTTTTCCTGTCTTATGTACGATCCCTGTATCATGGCATTTTCCGTATTTTTAATAATGTTCGCATTTTAATCTCAGTCTCAATCTGACGAAAACATTTTACTTACCTTTTTTTTCGTTATTATTTATCGCTGAGATGAAATTGGACTTCAATTTGATCTGTTTTTTTAATACAAAAGTTATTAATTGGCCTGCCGCTGTCACATCTTGTCAAAACAAACTGCTAGGTCTTTATAAAAATTGGCGTTTTTATGTCAAAAAGCAAAAGGGAATTAATTTTTTTTTGAATTTTAATGTCCCACTGCTGGGCAAAGGTTTTCAATCTTTCCAATCTCGGTCGAGACCCTGAACTGCCAAAGATCAATCTTTATTAACGGAATCTAGGTCATCCTGCTATCTTCGTCTGGGCCAATCTCGATATCATCATTAAACTGGACCCAACTGAGTCGTAACTTTAGACCACTGATCGTTTGACATGTGTCAGATATGTTCAGCCCAATTTCACATAAGGATGACAGTTTGCACAGTGACTTTAGTAGGTATATTAGAAATGGAACGGATAGACAAGCATAAGCTTAACTTTGGGCTTTGAAGGTTCTTGCATACCAACTTTCGCGCTATTTTATTTTTTTTATTCAATATGGCAGCTATGCATGAAGTTTATATATCTTCAGAGCTGACATCATTGCAAATGACAGAACGCCAATTTCATATCATCTTCATTTCACATAGACATAAGCCTCGTTCAAGAATCTCCACAACGACCGGTCCAGCGCCTCCCGCATCCAGCGGTTTCCCGCGACCTTCACCAGGTCGTCGGTCCACCTAGTCGGAGGCCTACCCACGCTGCGTCTACTTCATATTATGAGGACTTAATATGCCTTCTAAATCTTCAAATTCTGGTAAAAGTACAATATTTACTTTCATCGGCCTCCTTACGAGGGCCTTGACATGTTACTGCATGTAGGAAGATATCCTCTTGTTAACTTTGTGACATAATTATGTATAGGGTCGATTAATCAGTGTCAGTTAGGGGCAGATGTCCTTAGAGTGACGACATAAGATATGGGTAATCCTATTGGAACAGGCGACAAAAGTCTATGGAAAGTGATAGTCATTACTAATGATATTGCTAATTATTTATTTATTAAGTATATTATTTTTATATTAGTATTAGATATATTTATTTTGACGGATATCTTTTGATTTTAATTTGGTTTATTTGATTTTATGTTATTTTATCGATGGCTATGTCCAGCAGTGGATTGCTACAGGCTCATGATGACGATGGGCTTAAGTTATCTAAAATACAGTAAATAATGTATGTCGCAAGTTTAATCTAAAACATATCACATAAACCTAAAAGTTCAAGTATCAGTAGGAGCAGGGTAATTGCGTACCACTAATAGTATCAATGGGTTTCATTTTGACAGTTCAACAATATTCATAGCGTTATTTACGTTATTGAGCAGACACTTTTTCGAACATACAGTATGTTAAGAAAACCCTGTCCGACCCGTGAAGGTGTTGTTAGGTATCGATAACTGATTCTACTAATGCATACAAAACCGGGCTAAACATTAAAACAAAAATCCCCCTAAAAAAGTAAATATTCTTTCGCAAAAAGAGGTAACTTAATCAATGTGCGATATGCACCCTTCCGCGGGGAGCGGGCGGCAGGGCACGCGGCACGTGGTCGCATCGCTATTCGCTCATAATAATAACGGTGTTGTCACTTTTTTAAAAATTACCAAATTTCGGGGAAGTTGGAATTAATTCGTGGGAAAAAAAGATTATTTCAAAATTCATTTGTATTGGTACTATGATGATTACGTAAAATTTTATAACCTTTATTATCCTTATGGGTCGGACAGGGTTTTCTTAACATACTGTATAGAGCAATGGATTAGCAAAAGCAAAAGCAGGTTCATTTCTACAGTACTTTATGAAACACAATTTGATCAACAGTGATCAATTTTGAGAGGTTTTTGAATTGTATGGTAGTAAAATTGGTACTTTTCGGGTGGACATTTAAACACAAGTGATAAGTAAATACTTATCTACAGTATTATAACAGGCCCTCCCTAAATCGGATGCACACAGCAAATAAATCTTAAAGCCGCGGTCTGGCTGAGATTTATTGGCGACCGGGCTTGCGTTAGGACACGCCTAACGGTTCCCACTGCTTTTGGCCTCTGAGAGGTTTATCTTCAGCATAACTGAAAAATAAAGAACTTTTTAGATCAGTCATATTTCCGCTAATTGTGTCACCCTGTGTAATCTGCTTCCAATTATTATAGAATTTATACAGAAGAAAGAACATTCTCTCTATTGATTGATGTTAGAAAAAAAAATTCTTCCAATCTTAGAAACCCTTGTATTCATCTCCTTATTTATGTTCTGAAATATAAAGGGTGTATCTGACATCGACGCACAAACGAGTACCATGGATCCAGTACATGATTCTGAACCCACCAGTGGTGGAATTTATCGTCGGCTTTTTCATGATTTGAAAAAAAAAATATATGAAGTTTTTTCACTTTAGACCGTTCATAATTGCTATACTTTTATAACCCAATAAGATTTTAAAGTAAAAATTAATTAATTCACTAATTACACAAAAAAAGCGCAATGAAAACAAAACTCGAAAAACCATTTTATCAGCTGATTTAATAGAGTTCACATCAGGGATCAACGTCATACCTACAAACTCGCACGGCGGCACGCTTGCAACGCTCAAAGGCCGAGCCGACACTTTTTTTTAACATTTTCAATTCTGTCACCGTTCCTTAACGACATAAATGACTATCATAATTTTATTAGTGGCATGCGGTCTAGCCCTTTCGCGAAGTTTGCGTTACGATGTCAGATACATCCTGTATATGTACGTAATAAAGAGTATTCTATTCTATGTTTCTTTACATAATATAAAAAATGTGCCCTATTTCTAAGACAGGTTTTCTATTAATTTGCAATGTATGTACAAGTCGATCTTGCAACTCAATTTTGAAGCAGACATCTTTAATTTCATCAGAATTTTTGTATACACGTTCAGTTTTACGGCTTAGTTCGACAATCATTTATATCATATAAATTGTATCAAATGTGAAAAGACAAAGTTTTAGTAGTTATAAAAGATTTTTAAGTTCTTTTTAGCGTTTTTTTTTTTGTTTTTTTCTTTACATTATCTTTATCTTTAAGTGCCACAAAATTCTTACTTTGACAAACCATTTAGAAATCCATCCACGTTCACGCAACTCTGTTACAACTAGTGGCCTAAGCTCCAACCCCTTATGGGGTTGTCGAGCAGATGCATGATACTACTATTATACCACATATACAGTATGTTACGAAAACCCTGTCCGACCCACAAGGATAATAAGGGTTAGGTAAACAAATGACCAAATAAAATATAAAATTTTGCATAATCATCATAGTAACAATACTAATGAATTTTGAAATAATCTTTTTTACCCGCGAATTTACTGTAACTTCCCCAAAATTCGGGAAATTTAAAAAAGTGTAAACACCATTTTAGACCTTATAACTGTCGGCGGCGTCAGTGTGTCTAGCCGCCGACGCGCAAAGGAATAATTAGAGCTGTACTAGTTTTTGCGTAATAACGTTTTGTTTTTGTCGCTACTATTCGAAACTTACCTGCTCGAATGATTTGTTGTAAAAACGCAGATTACCTAATGGTAAAAGTACTTTTTTTGATTATCGATTAATTATTCATAACAATATTGTAACACAAGTACCTAATATTAGTAAATAGGAACTAGAAAGGTCTTATGAAATACGATTTTAGGAGAATATTATAAACAATGTAAAGCATTTAAGTTCACCTGATTTAAGTTATGTGAAAGTTCTAAAATCTAAAGAATGCCATGCGATGTTGAATTGATGCGTGAAATTCTGAAATACAAAATTGATACCAAAAATCGATACGAGAAATATTTTGAATACTTTCACACCTCTAGTCAAAGGGCACCGCCGTGCAGTTAGAGTACCTATTTTTATGAAATAAAAATCATTTTTATTTTAAATTTATTAGTTTCGCGTAGACATTGCGTCCTTGTAGACGTATCGTTTATTGTGTGATCATATAGTTTTCTAACGTAATGTAACCTGCTGATGGAAGGTACCTAGTAAAACTGCAATTGTGTTGTGTTGTGATCAGGTGTTGAACGATTCGGATGTGACTACTTCTTGGTCAATGTGGTTCCAGCATGACGGTGCCCCACCATATTTTTGCCGACCTGTACGTGAGTACCTCCACTATCAGTTCGGCGAGCAGTGGATTGGTAGGAGTGGACTAACGTTGTGAAACACCGTGCTAATCTCGTGGGACGGTGCCAGGCCGGTATCGTTCTTAGTGAACGAAATACGGAACAACATCTCCGCCACAGCCATTGTGCTCATCGAATGAAATTCGAAGATACATTCGGAGGGTCAGACGACCTTCCTACTTAAAAAAAAGTTCTTTTCACGAGCTGCCTAAGTAGGTATCATTGTTTCTTTCTAGAGTCGATAAACGTGGTTAGACTACCAATACCTACATGCATGAGGTCAACTGAGGTCATGACCCGTGCCTGTGTTGCCATGAAATTACCTATTTATTTTATTTAAGTTATTTATTTTTAAGGGGGTATTTTTTTTTTAGTTTAGCCAGGTTATGTACGCATTAGTAGAATCAGCTAACGATACCTAACAACACCTTCACGGGTCGGACAGGGTTTTTGTAACATACTGTATAATACATCAAATAAAGCTGCACAGTAAAGAGCGGGCGGGCGGCGGGTCCTTAACAAGTCATCTGTCACGGCGGTAATTTCTTCCAGCTGTATTAGATATATTCATCATTCGAGACAAACGGAATCCTCTAGTATATTTCATTTATGCTTCCCTCCGGCTTAGTTAAATTACAAGGAGAAGTAAGTAATGGAGTAATACTTAAGACTATTTTTTACTCCTCGTATTACAATGTTGACATTGAGAAATACGCAGGAGTCGCGAAACGGCTGTCATTGAAGTCTTGCTAGTACTTCTACATATAAAATAGAAAATAAGAAAAGAGACAGTCAATGTTGATGCTATTTGGACTGTGTACAAACGTGAACGTCTTGCTTAAAAGGTCAGTAACGTGACTCAAGTGACTCCTTTGGTATTGCAGGTCTTCATGGCCGTCTGCGATCACCTACCATCAGGTTATTAACGAAGATACACAAGATTGACGTGTTACAAACCCGTCTGCCACGTGGAACATAAATAGCTGGCAACAGGCCATTGAGACTTACTGACTGTGACAAAAAAGGCACTTTAATGTCTTCAATCACCGTTATGCATAATGATATGCAATTCCATTCAACCTTTTTTGCTTTTCTATTCCGTTTCCATTTCGTGACGAATCAGTGGCATACTTATAGGTTTACTTTTACAAATTCTCCCACATTATAACTTCATTTGTTTACCATTCCGTGGCAAAATTGCCACACTTTCTACATAAAATAGGTAGCCTTACATATAGTGATTCTTCGCGGAGGCAATAAAAAGCGTTCTCACAATTTATCAGTCTGTGCCAATGGTGTTAATGAATGTTAGCGTACGATAGAAACTGTTCGGTTCCCATCGAACACTATTGTTGGTCGTGATAGACATCTGGTCTCGATCGGTTTGTAGGTGGATAGGTTCTCGTCTGGAATTGGTTTCTTAGGTGTTGTTTTGTAAGAGAATTGCTCTGTGTGTTTTATAAGTTAGATGTACTTTATAGATATATGCCTCCAAATTGTTTGGTTTTCTAGAGATTAGAGTAAGGTTTCTTAACCATCATAATCAGTCTATAATGATCCCACTGCTGGGATGCAGGCTTCCTCCCGGCGAGAGGGAGTGGACCGCAGTCTACCACGCTGGCCCAGTGCGGATTGGTAGATGTAACATGTCTTAGATATCTTTTGGCTCTAGGTAATACCGGTTTTCTCACGATGTTCTCCTTCACCGTTTTAAGAACAGTGGTGATGAAATAATTTACACAAATTAAAGCACCTGATGGGGTTGGAACCTACGACCTACAACTTATAAGTCGCGGCTGATACCATGAGGCCACCGCTGCTCTCAGTAAGGTGTAATATGGTGAAGTAACGTGTAATATTTGAATATCTGGTTTGATTTTCGAGCAGAATTATCGTGTTCTGGCGTGGCGTTGTGTGTGGAGCTGGAGTGGCCGCCGGAAGACGCAGCATAGGGATTCCCCCAACAAGGTAGACCGATAACCTGGTGAAGGTCGCAGGAAGCCGACGGATGTGGGCAGCACAATACCGGGCATCGTGAAAAGCCTTGGGGGAGGCCTTTGTCCAACAGCTGACCTCTATAGGTTGATGAAGAACTTCTGGCCCAATTCATTTATATCATTCTCCACAATAGAAACTTTAATCATCATATTTTTTGTGTCGTCATTTCCTTTCTAACCGTATCACAAACTCAATCCGCCATTTCTTTGGTCTTCCTCTACTCCTGTGTGGCTACCATGAGTGTTCATTACGAAGACTCGATCGTCGATATCGACCACGTTTGTCTCATCGATTGGCCCGCTTCAAGGTTGTGTCGTGGTGGCCTAGTGCTTAAAACACCAGCCTCTCAAGTATGAGTGCGCGGTCTCGATTCCAGGTCAAGCAAGTACCAATGTAACTTTTCTAAAGTTATATGTATTTTCTAAGTATGTAGTATCTTTCACACCATTGACTGAAGGTGAAGGAAAACATCTAGAGGAAACCTGAACTTTATAAGTCTGACATCGCCAACCCGCATTGAGCAACCGTGGTGATTACGCTCAATCCTTCTCTGTGTGAGAGGAGACCTGTGCCCAGCAGTGGGACAATAAAAAGGTTGATGACGAAGGTTGTTACAACTATTAATCAATGAGAGCGAGAAACATGGTCGATGCGTGTGGTATGAAAACTCATGCTAGCCATACTGTACCTTTTCAAAATCACATCAAAAGTATCTGACGTCATTTTCCTCATTCCCGCATCACATTACGTTACGAATCCAACATAGTTTATTATTTAATTAAAAGTAAATGTGAAAACAATTGAATTGAAAAGGAAACTCGACATGCAACAAGTTTCAAATTGAAACATAAAGGAACATTGTTCATTGAAATACAAAGTGAAACGAAGATGAAGAAAGTAACTAGTACAACAGAATTCATTTTACAATTCCGGAATTAACGTCGGAAATTGTATATGAAAAAGATGTTTTTCTTTGAACAAATAACACCTCTCTAACATTCGTCGTAATATTGTTTAGAAACTTGCAATGAAATCAATGTAAGGAGAGGACTTTTAGTTCAGAGTAGCGCCGGGAACATTTAAGTTTTTCCATTCCACTTTGTAGTTCTAGATTCTACTTCTCGCATGGTTATAGTGTAAGTTATAAGCTTTTAGTAATAAACATTTTATCTAAAATCGGTACAACTTGTCATTCAACGTTGAGTCCTTTCGAAAATTGGTCGTATTCTCTAGATTACAGATAGTTTATTAATCTATTTCGGTAAAACAGCAATTTCAATTACAAACTGACATAGACATACAAGATTACTGAGGCAGCGCTTATGTTAGCTACAACAGATCATATAAAAGATATTAGAATGGAAATAGTTTGGGATTTGTATTTAAACACGTGTCGCCGCTTTTCTCTCCTCTTTAACTCCGCTGCAAGCAAGAGATCAATACGGAAGCACATTACGCACACAAATAAATAATGAATAATTTATAATAAATTATACATTTTCATCCAACCCGCATTCGTGGTGGCAAGTCCTGGTGGCCTAGTGGTTAAAACACCAGCCTCTCAAGTATGAGTGCGCGGGATCAATTCCAGGTCAGGCAAGTACCAATGTAACTTTTCTAAAGTTATACGTACTTTCTAAGTATATCTTGGACACCAATGACTGAAGGTGAAGGAAAACATCTTGAGGAAACCTGGACTTTAAAGTCTGAAATCGCCAACCCGCATTGAGCAAGCGTGGTGATTACGCTCAATCCTTCTCTGTATGAGAGGAGACCTGTGCCCAGCAGTGGGACGATAAAAAGGTTGTTGATGATAATCCAACCCGCATTGAGCAAGCGTGGTGATTACGCTCAATCCTTCTCTGTATGAGAGGAGACCTGTGCCCAGCAGTGGGACGATAAAAAGGTGGATGATGATATGATACATTTTCATTTAAAATTTAGATTCTTTTGGTATAACCACGTTTAGGTATACAAAATATCGTGTTAAAATACTTGCGAAGCATTTGTAAACAGATGCATTTGCCAAATAAATATTTGTAAGGCAAGTGTTTGTTTTGGTGAAACAGCAGTTCATAAGGGCTTGACCACAATCCCGCTTGATGATAAGCAGTGATGCAATCGTTGATGGTGAAGCGCGCTGGTTCATTAAGAGCCTATTCACTAAAAAAAAAAACACTGTGAATAGGAAGGAAGAACCAATAACACGACTAACGATGCTGTGCCAGAGGGAAATTGATCTGGAGACCCTCCACGACCAAACTCACAACAAAACAACATTAGACACATCGTACCCGGCACACATGGCGATACAACTGCTCAGACCCGTCCTCCGTACGGTTTCGCGAGACATCATGCCGGAACACGACGAATCGCTTGGCGGAAAGACTTGTCTGGTAGTAACTTCTGCCGGCAGCCGATGTTATGGCCTCCCACCGAGAAAATTAACTATGTGTTGTAATGTAAAATACTATTTAGATGTTTAAAGACTGTTGTCCGCTTTTCTTTACTTATTAGACCAAACAGCGGTACTGAGCAAAATCGTATTTCCCATACAAACGAGCCATTTGTTTAGTAACGCGCTCGTTTAGAAAATTGCATTCGACTTGTATTTATTTACATTTATTGCACGATTACGGAAACATGTCGACATGAGATGCCTGGTGATGTCGTAAAAGGAAATAGTCTTTTGAAGCAAGGGTCATATGTCGGCACTAAATAAATAAATAAAATAAATATATACGGACAAATCACACAGATTGAGCTAGCCCCAAAGTAAGTTCGAGACTTGTGTTATGGGATACTGACTCAACGATACTACATTTATAATAGATACATGTATATACAGTATGTTAAGAAAACCCTGTCCGACCCGTGAAAGTGTTGTTAGGTATCGATAACTGATTCTACTAATGGATACAAAACCGGGCTAAACTTAAAAAAAAATCAATATTTTTTCGCAAAAAGAGGTAACTTAATAAATGTGCGCTGAGCACCCTTCCGTGGGCGGCAGGCGGCGGAGCACGTGGCACGTGGTCGCATCGCTATTCGCTCATAACAGTACCGGTGTTGTCACTTTTTTAAAAATTACCAAATTTCGGGGAAGTTGGAATTAATTCGCGGGAAAAAAAGATTATTTCAAAATTAATTTGTATTGGTACTATGACGATTACGTTAAATATTATATTATATTTGGTCATCAACCTAACATAACCTTTATTATCCTTATGGGTCGGACAGGGTTTTCTTAACATACTGTATAAACATCCAAGACCCAGGTCAATCAGGAAAAGATCGTCTTCCATCATGACCTGGCCGGGGGTCAGGGATGAAATCGTTGATGGTAAAGCGCGCTAGCTTATTAAGAGCTAGAAAATACTTAAATTGTAATCACATGGAAGTATCCCAAGCAGACACTACTTCCTTTAAATAATGTCTCATTACGGCATTCTTAGATATGCCGTAATTTATTTAGGTACTAACTTCCGCGCGGCTACGCCTATTTCAATAAAAAGTAGCCTATTATGTCTTTCGCTAGGGTTCAAAGCACTCGAAACTAAATTTTGTCAAAGTCATATCGACTATTTCGGAGATTAAGCTAAACAAACTGACAAGCACAGAAACCAAAAGTATTAATAATTGTTTTTTTTTTAATCTAAGTATCATAATATACACATATGCATTTATTAATAAAACAATATTATTCATAATCAAAAAATCCCACCTGCATAGAAATCGAACGGACTGAAAGGTAGAAACAAGCTGAAAAATCGGAGTTGGGAAACCTCTAAGCTAAATAAACAAGTTATGTTCCATAGAACAGTCCCCCAACTGCGATGGTTTAACATAGTTCTTTCTGTTAGATTTTTATGCAGGCGGTTTATTTGTTTGTAAACAACATTGTTTTATTTCTATCTTTTTAGTTTTCTTATTTATTAATATGTTATATACCTACATGTTTAGAATCAGTGTTTAAAATCCTTCATTTTGATACCCCACTCGATATACTTGGTAGATATTTTCTTTTTTTACCTCACAATATGGCGTCAAATATCCGCCATTTTGTTTTTTTTTTTTAAATTTCCCCGTTCTAAGAACACTTGGTCTATTAACACAAGACGAATACGTTAACGATACCACAAATGAGCAAAACCGTTTAGCTGTTCTGGAGGTGCAAGGTAATAAAGAATATTTAAAGGGTGTATCTGACATCGACGCACAAACAAGTACCATGGATCCAGTACATGATTCTGAACCCTCCACAGGTGGAATTTTTCATCAGTTATTTACTGATAAAAAAATGCAGTTTTTTTCACTCTAAACTGTTCATAATTGCTAAATTTTTATAACCCAATAAGATTTTAAAGTAAAAAAAATAATTAATTCGCTAATTACCCAAAAAATCGCAATGTGAACAAAACTCAAAAACCTATCCTATCAGCTTATTTAATAGAGTTCACATCAGGGGTCAACATCATACCCACACACACGCCCCGCGGCACGCTTGCAACGTTCAAAGGCCGAGCCTACACATTTTTTTATACACTGTTATTTCTGTAACCGCTCATTAACGATATAAATGACTATCATAATTTTATACTGGCATGCGGTGTAGCCTTCTCGCGAAGTTTGCGTTTCGATGTCAGATAGGTACACCCTGCATAATAGGTGCATACATAATACGCGCTAAAAACAACCCTTCCTGGTAGCCGCGTAAAAACACCGTAGTTTTAATATTACAAGCAGATATTTTAAATTTATTTGTTTGTGTGTGCGACTGTGCGTACCTACATATATACCTTTAGGAATAAAACATAGACATAAAACTGGCTTCCATACATTTTTATGCTAAAACATTATTATACGTAAATCTCACAGCCCTCGAGGGAAAGTTGTAAATTCTGCGCATTCCAGTAGCTTTTCCTTTGAATGATTAGAATTACCAGTTACACACTGAACACTAACTGGAATGTTCAATTTGCGTACATTAACATTTAAATGGCTTACAGTTCTCTTTTTTTGTTAAGATTCCGTACTAAAAGGGTAAAAACGGGATCCTTACTTAGACTATGTCACTGTCTGTCTGTTATACGTGAGCTATGATAGCTAGACAGCTGAAATTTTCACAGAAAATATTGAATCGATGGCCGATGGGCCAGAAGGATAGGAAATGGATCGATAAATATAAATTTTCTCAGTGGTAGGCCATAACATCGGCCGCCGGCAGAAGTTACCACCCACCAGACAAAGCCTTGCTGCCAAGCGATTTGTCGTGTTCCGGCATGATGTCTGGTGAAGCCGTACGGAGGCCGGGTCTGAGCAGTTATGTTGCGATGTGTGCCGGGTACGATGCGCCTAATGTTGTTGTGTTGGGAGTTTGGTCGTGGAGGGTCTTCAGATAAATCTCCCTTTGGCGCAGCATCGTTGGCCGTGTTGTAGGGTTTAATATTGCATTACCTCGCTCAACTGCCGTCTTCCTTCCTATTCGATCAGTTTTTTTGAGTGAATAGGCTCTCAATAAACTAGCGCGCTTTACCGTCAACGATCGCATCACTGCTTACCATCAAGCGGGATTGCGGTCAAGCGCTAGTTTATAATTATAAAAAAAAAAAAAACAACAAGATAATGAGTAATAGAGACGTGTAGACAAGCGAAGAGTAGCCAGCCTGTCGGTGTTCTATAGGATGCATTTTGGAGAAAGTGCCGTTCCATCATTGGACGTCCCGTCGTACAGGGAGTATCCATCCTTACGTTGTTGACATCACTACGATCCGAACGAAGCGTTTCGCCTTGTCGTTCATACCGCGAAAATCCGGGGAGTGGAACAATTTGCCAGCGGCAGTGTCCGTCTGACTACAACTTAAGTGATTTCAAACCTAGAATGAATAAATAAATTAATAAATATATAGGGACAAATCACACAGATCGAGCTAGTCCCAAAGTAAGTTCGAAACTTGTATTGTAGGATACTAACTCAACGATACTATATTTATAATAGATACATATATAGATAAACATCTAAGACCCAGGCCAATCAGGAAAGATCGTTTTCCATCATGACCTGGCCGGGGATCGAACCCGGGGCCTCCACGTCGCAGGTAGGCGTGTTGACCGCTGCGCCACGGAGGACGATAAAGAATAGGCTCTTAATAAACTAGTGCGCTTTACCATCAACAATTGCATCCCTGCCTACCATCAGGCGGGATTGCGGTCAAGCAGTAGTTCACAATTAATTTAAAAAAATACACATGTGTAGATTCTATGAAAATAGAATCAATGAAGTCATCTAAAGAAGAGACAAAAATATACAGATATCAAAATAAGTATTCATAATACTGAAATAAATTTTTAAAGTATTCATACAAAAAAATAGCGTAACCAAAACGTTCTATTCAAAACATTACGACTCGCTTTCAGAATATTTTAACGAGCACGTTTCAGCGAATTCGTTTGAGGGTCCAGCAGACGGACGCGTCGAGAATCGCTCAATAATTTTCTTCAAGTTTTCATAGAATTATTATTGTACACCCTAAATGCTTACAATTTCATTCAAGAGCCGCGGGTACTGAAAGAAATTCCTAATCCATTGGTTTATAGGTTTGAAAATTTCGTCTGCTCAAGGACGTCAATAACGCTTGGCCGAACTGTCGACATGAAAGGCATTGTGATTGATAACCATTTTATGTGAAGCCGTACGGAGGACGGCTCTGAGCAGTTGTGTTGCGATGTGTGCCGGGTACGATGCGCCTAATGTTGTTGTGTTGGGAGTTTGGTCGTGGAGGGTCTTCAGATCAATCTCCCTTTGGTGCGGCATCGTTGGTCGTATTGTTGGGTTTAACATTTCATTACCTCGCTCAACTGCCGTCTTCCTTCCTATTCGCTCAGTTTTTCTGAGTGAATAGGCTCTTAATAAACTAGCGCGCTTTACCATCAACAATCGCATCACTGCTTACCATCAGGCGGGATTGCGGTCAAGCGCTAGTTTATAATAATTAAAAAAAAAGTAGCTAGCTGCGTCCCGCGGCTTCACCCGCACAAGTTTCGCTCTCCATAAAATATCGGCATAAAAGTATCATATATGTTTTTCCTGTTTATAAACCACCAGTGTGCCAAATTTTATCCAAATCCGTATAGCAGTTTCTGCGTGAAAGAGTAACAAACTGACACGTTTATAATATTAGTAGGATAATGGCAAATCAAATCAAATCAAATCGTTTATTGCAATCCATAATGTACAGTTACAGGTGGTAAATATTTTATTGGAAACAATTATGGACCCTGTTGGGCACAGCAAGTTTTAAATAAGTAGAGAAAGGAAGAGCGCTTCATGTTTCCATTTATCTATTTATTTAGTTTTATGTAATTCCTATTCATTTATTTTTATTATTTGTATTGTTATTGAGTATTTATTCTCTTGCTATCTCTTTATATTATACATATTATATTCATTTTAAAGTATTTCTTTATTAACTATTTCTTTAATTATATTGAAATTATTTTTATTTGATACTTGATTATAATTTGTTCATTATTCTAAATGTATTATATATAATTAAGTTTATTATTATATTCATTTTTTTTTGTTTCTCTTTAACCTTTCTTTACAATTAATAATAATTAATAATTGAATTTATCTGTTAAATATTCTTGTAATGTATAGTAGCTTTTTTTAATTAAGTATTGCTTTAATTTATGTATAAGTATACTGGTTTTATTCTGTTCTTTAATGTCTTCTGGTAATTTATTGTATATTTTTATTGACATAGAATATGGACTAGATGAGTGCAATTTTAGGTTGGATGGGGGCAAATTTAATTTGTTTTTATGACGCAACGTATAATGTGTTTGTTTATCTCCCCGTGTCTTATAGAAATCTGGATATTTGCGGATAATCGGCACCGATTCTGTTGTTCACAGTCTAAACTATATTTAAGTGCAGTGCATCTTTTTCTATATGGTCCATTAAGACAAGGACAGAAAATCAACAACGCAGAACGAGAATTGACATATTTTTGGTCGCCATGATTTTAATCACGTCTAAACTGTCTATGTGATGTTATGTCGTCGTGCCCTCGTGGTTAAAACAGCAACCACTCAAGTAAGAGTGCGCGGGTTCGATTCCAAGTCAGGCAAATACCAATGTAACTTTTCTAAAGTTATATGTACTTTCTAAGTATATCTTGGACACCAATGACTGAAGGTGAAAGAAAACATCTTGAGGAAACCTGGACTTGTAAGTCTGAAATCGCCAACCCGCATTGAGCAAGCGTGGTGATTACGCTCAATCCTTCTCTGTATGAGAGGAGCCCTGTGCCCAGCTGTGGGACGATAAAAAGGTTGTTGATGATGAAACTGTTTATGAAGCATCTTAATTTGACAGGACTTAACTAAAATGTTATCTTTTATCCTTTTCTTATTGAAATAGAAAGGAAAAGACGCACTTAACTTATCATTACTAAAGTTTGTGAACATTAGATTCGGTCCCATTATTAGTAGAATAAATTCCTCGCGGAATCTTAGTTCTTTATATTTATGTGTAGGCCTCATGTGTAGATATCAAACTCAATGTCGGTCTCCGTGGCGCAGCGGTCAACACGCCTGCCTGCGACGTGGACGCTCCGGGTTCGATCCCCGGCCAGGTCGTGATGGAAAATGATCTTTTCCTGATTGGCCTGGGTCTTGGATGTTTATCTATATATGTCTCTATTATAAAATATAGTATCGTTGAGTTAGCATCCCATAACACAAGTCTCAAACTTACTTTGGGGCTAGCTCAATCTGTGTGATTTGTCTTAAAAACAAAAAAAAAAATGTAAATAAATATAAAATAAATAATTAATAATGTAATAGTTTGTTTAAAAATGTTTATGTATGAACTAAATGAAATGAAAAGTCATGCCGCGCCGGTCCGCGCAAGCCTTTACGGCTTGCGTTTCAGTTTGTATTCAATTAAGAAAAATATGGAATTTACCGTTTTTTTGTTGTTTCAGTTTCCCGGAGCGCTAGCAAAATTCGTCAAAACTGGATACCATCTGAAAACATCAGCACTATGGATTCGGAGAGGTATGTGTTTATATTTGAATATTAATTGAACATATCCATTTTATTGTTTTTGTTTCTTTTGTTATTTTAGCAGTTTGGTGTTAGATCGAGGCATGACAGCCTCCGTGGCGTAGCGGTAGCGAACGCGGCCGTTGCGCAAGGAGGCGAGGGTTCGATCCCCGCACAGTGCAAATATTTGTATGCATGAATATGAATATTCGCACTGGTCTGGTCGTGCCTCGGAAAGCACGTTAAACCGTTAATGCTGTTGTGTTGGGAGTTTGGTCGTGGAGGGTTGTCAGATGAATCTCCCTTTGGCGCAGCATCGTTGGTCGTGTTGTTGGGTTTAACATTGCATCACCTCGCTCAACTGCTTTCTTCCTTCCTATTCGCTCAGTTTTTCTGAGTGAATAGACTCTTAATAAACTAGCGCACTTTACCATCAGCAATCGCATCACTGCTTACCATCAGGCGGGATTGCGGTCAAGCGCTAGTTTATAATAAAAAAAAAATATATATCGACAACAATGGGTCTCATTTTGACATTTGAACAACATTCATTGCGCCATTTACGTTGATGATGAGACACATATTCGAACATAAGGGGCAATGGTTTAGCAATATGCTTCATACATAACCCACTATCGATAACAATAGGTTTAATTTGGAGAGTTCAACAACATTCATTGCGTTGTTAAGCAGACACATTTTTCGAACATAAGTAGCAATGGATTAGCAACATCCTCCAAAATGAAATCCATTGCTACTGATAACGTGCTCTGCGATTAGGGTGCCGTCACATTCAACATTAGCTGACTATTATAAGGGTTCATAACCTATTATGCCTATTATCTTATAAACAATAGGATAATAGGCTTCGTATAATTAGTTAATAGGGTTTCATATTTGAGCGAACATGATTCACAATATAGAATATATTATGTACACCATATAAATTACAGAACATAAATATAAAGATTTTACAAAGGGTGACACAATGGTCGGACTTATCGCTAAGAACAGTAGTGTTAATTAGTGTAGGTAGTCTACAATGTACTATTTACATAGAGTATACAGTAAATATATCATGCTAGTTTAACTAAATATATACATCTAATTAATAAACATCATATAAGAGCAAATAAAATAACGTGAATACAGTATGTTAAGAAAACCCTGTCCGACCCATAAGGATAATAAAGGTTAGGTAAACACATGACCAAATATAATATAAAATTTTACGTAATCATCATAGTACCAATACAAATGAATTTAGAAATAATCTTTTTTTCCCGCGAATTAATTCCCCGAAATTTGGTAATTTTTAAAAAGTGACAACTCCGGTATTATTATGAGCGAATATAAATGGTATAATAATATGATATGCGACCACGTGCCGCGTGCCCTGCCGCCCGCCGCCTCCGTTGCCTCCGCCGCCGCGCGCGGTAGTGTGCATAACGCAGATTTATTAAGTTACCTCTTTTTGCGAAATAATATTTATTTTTTTAGGTGTTTTTGTTTTTTTTTTAATTTAGCCCGGTTTTGTAAGCATTATTAGAATCAGTTATCGATACCTAACAACTCCTTCACGGGTCGGACAGGGTTTTCTTAACATTCTGTATAATAGGTCGGCCGCCGGCAGAAGTTACCACCCACCAGACAAAGTCTTGCCGCCAAGCGATTCGTCGTGTTCCGGCATGATGTCTGGTGAAGCCGTACGGAGGACGGGTTTGAGCAGTTGTGTTGCGATGTGTGCCGGGTACGATGCGCCAAATGTTGTTGTGTCGGGAGTTTGGTCATGGCGGGTCTTCAGATCAATTTCCCTCTGGCGCAGCATCGTTGGGTCGTGTTGTTGGGTTTAACATTGCATCACCTCGCCCAACTGCAGTCTTCCTTCCTATTCGCTTAGTTTTTCCGAGTGAATAGGCTCTTAATAAACTAGCGCGCTTTACCATCAACGATCGCATCACTGCTTACCATCAGGCGGGATTGCGGTCAAGCGCTAGTTTATAATTATTAAAAAAAAAAAACTACTTAGTCCGTCAGTCCCATTTAAAAAAAAAAAAAACTAGACAAGTATTTTTTCTTTTTTCATATAAACAAAAAATGAAGACGATGCAGCGAGTTGAAAACTCGTGTGACGTCACCAGCCACCACTCCTGATCTTTGATGCCTTTTATATTTGACAATTTTTATTGATTTCATAAAAAAATAGAAGTATCCATATTTTTCTATAATCTGAATGACGGACTAAATAGAATTTTTGTTTTTACCCAGGAAATATCCCTATTACGTGATTATTGCGGCTCGCATTGACTAACTTCATACCCGCGTCCTGCGGTTTCATCCGCCTAAGTTTCGATTCCGGAAAGTAGGAAAATGGAGATAAAAAGTATCCTGTGTTATTCCTGGTTATAAAGTATTTGAGTGCCAAATATTGAAATCCGTTCAGTAATTTTGTCGTGAAAAAGTAATAAACATATGTGGAGGCATGAGGAACAGGGAGTATAGTTCACTCATCCTCCATAGAAAAGAGAGGATCCTCCGACCAGACGGGTGTTATGTCTGGCGGGCACTTGCCCAATGGTTGAAATTTGGAAGTTGTACGTATGATAGTTGCAAGGTTAAATCTGATTGCGAGATGCAGAATTCGTGTGACGTCAGTACGACGCGTTGTTTCATGTGGCGTTTTGTAGGTACCGCTACCTCACTCCCCTCCGGAGACCGGAGGTCGATAGTAGGCTGAGTCTTGTATCTTGCGATGCTTGGCAGGCCAGCTGAGGTTCCAGTGAGTCGGAACCGGTTGCCGCGTAGTTCACGGTGTGCCGGAACTGCCTTCGGAGATTCCCCAGTGAGTCGGGGTGGTGACTGGCTAGGTGACTCGTCGCCAAAGCTTGCGAGAGTGATGATAATGACGTCACGCTGAACTTATTGCACGAAGGCTGCGCTGACGTTCATGCTCGGGGTCACCAGTGTGGAGGTACGAGGAACAGAGAAAAGGGAGGATCCTCCGACCAGACGGTTGTTATGCCTGGCGGGTACTTGCCCAACGATTGAAATTGGCAAGTTGTATATATGCTAGTTGCACGGTAAACTCTGATTGCGAGATGTAGAATTCGTGTGACGTCAGCATGACGCGTTGTTCCATGTGGCGTTTGTAGGTACCGCTATACATACATCTATACAAACATATTTACAAACTTTCATTTATAAAATTAATAGGTTAATAGGAAGTGGGATAGGATTTTGAAAAGTTTTATTTTTTAATAATTCGGGGCAGCGTTTCGAACAACTGACTGAACTGAACTTTGCGCGTGTGTAGCAGGCTACGCAAACATTTGAACACAAACAACTTTGAACGCTTTGATGTGTGCTCGAAGACCGACAACGAATGGCAAAGAACAAATGTTGTGTCGTGCCACACATGTGTCCAAACAAGTGTTCAAATATTTCAACAACGTCTGGCGCCATCGCCAGCTTGCGAGATAGACATATGCCATCGCGGACGTTTTTATAGATATTTTCAATGTGTAGATACAATTTTGATAAATCAAAATAATGTATTTTGATTAAAAAAAAATTATTTACGACATTACATAAGAAACCTCAAAAATAATAGTATTTCTCCACTATTTAATGGATGTTATTATACATATAAACCTTCTTCTTTAATCACTCTTATCTATTAAAAAACCGCATCAAAATCTGTTGCAAAATTGTAAAGATTTAATCATACAAAGGGACTTAGGGCATGAAAAAGTGACTATGTTTTATAGTATGTAGTGACAAACGTAAGACGACGCCGCGCCGCTGCAGGCGAGGGCGGTTATTAGTTATGGAGATGGATATTTTTAGGACTGTATGAAAAGGCCGCTGGTAGGGATTCAATGTGATGACAAACTCACAGAAAACAAAAGTCTATAAAAAAACAGAATAAAAATAACACACCAGTAGTAAAGAAAACGAAGAAGGTGCGTTGAGCACATGCTCCCCTTTTTAAACTAAAGGAACCACTTTCTTTACGGGCCGACGGAGCACGCCTGCCTGAGTGGCTATATCTACCACCCGTATCACGCCATCTTTGCCTGGGTAGGTGGCAACTATACGTCCCTTGGGCCAGGACCCTCGCGGCAACGTTCCGTCGGCGATTACCACCAGGTCTCCGAGGGTGATTGCAGGAGGCTGTCCAGTTGTCCTCCTGGGTGACAGGGTTGGCAGGTATTCCAAAACCCATCTTGTCCAAAATCGGTCGGCCATGCGTACTGCCCGCTTCCATCCCGATCTGCTGCAGTCATCTCTGTCATTTAGTTCTTCTGGGATAGGCCGTCCGGAGGAGCTTCCTAAGATGAAGTGTGATGGAGTGAGTGCTTCCGGATATTCTGGATCACATGAGATATGCGTTAAAGGGCGTGAATTCACCAAAGCTTCGGCTTCGCAGAGAAGTGTGGAGAATACTTCCTCTGTCGGCGTACGTACATTAGCCCCCAAGGTTACTTTTAAGGCTGTCTTGACTGACCTGACTAATCTTTCCCAGGAACCTGCCATGAAAGGAGCCGATGGGGGAATAAACTTCCATTTTATCATTTCATTAGCAGCAAAGTCAGGTACAGCTTGAGCATAAAGCGTTTTTAATTCTCTATTAGCGCCAACGAAAGACGTGCCATTGTCGGAGTGGATTTCAGTTGGAGTACCACGACGAGCTATAAATCTTCTAAGAGCCATAATCGCAGCATCGGATGATAGTGAGCGTACGATTTCAGGGTGGACAGCTCGAACGGTTAAGCAGGTATACAATGCCACCCACCGTTTTTCAGATCTTCGTCCGACGGTCACGGTTGTGGGACCGAAGTAGTCTAAGCCCACAAACGAAAAGGGTCTGCAGTGATGGGCTAGCCTGGCAGCTGGAAGATTTCCCATGGGCGGTTGGTAGGTGATGCTTCGACGAATTTTACAAAATTGACAGTTAAAGGCTACTGTTCTTACAGTGTTTCTGAGGCTCAAAATCCAAAATCTCTGGCGGAGCTCGTTCACAACCAATTCGGTGTTTGCATGGGCCGACCGTTGATGATAGTTGAGGACGAGAAGTCGGACAGTAGGATGTTTACCATCGAGCAGGGCGGGCTTTTTCACCTCTTCGTTAACGTCGACGGCTTCAACAATTCTAGTTGACAGACGTAGAACTTTCTCATCATCAAGCGTAGCCGGTAATTTAGCTAATCTACTATGACTTGATACGGGTAGTCGATTTCGAATGGAGTTGATCTCCTGAGAAAAAGAGTCTAACTGACTTTTACGTAGAACGTGTGTCGTCGCTAACTGTAAATCATCGAAGATTAGCATCGTGGGCAGAAGGCCGTGATTATGTTTAACGTTTGGAGTTGGTGTTGATGCTAAATGAAACGTGAAAATGAGATTGGGAACTTTATGGCTGAAATTAACATAGATACCTTTCTTTCGTAGTGAATGTAGTCGCAGCAATGATAGATATTTATGAGCGTATGCTGTGGCTCTGATTAAGCGAGACCACGAACTGAAACGTCGTGAATCCGCTGAGAGTGGTTGATCGAATGATTGGTTAATGATGATATGAGCTGCAACCTCATGAATTGATCTCATAGTCTGAGTTTCGAGTACGGTCGTGTTATGAGAAGTACTAGGTGCGATAATAGGCCATTCAGTTTCTGGAGCTAGTAAAAAATCAGGCCCCTTAAACCAACGAGACTCTGGTGTGATTGAACCACGACCTAGACGGGTCGCATCATCAGCGGGGTTAAGACCGGTTGGGACCCACCGCCACTCTTTCACATCTGTGAGTTCTATTATCTCACCCACTCTATGAGCAATGAAAGGCTTATATGTGCGTGCGTCATTCCTAAGCCAACCCAAAACGTTCATTGAATCGGACCAAAATATACGTCTAGAAATATTTAATCTAACTGCATCTACAATGGACGTAGCTAGTCTAGCAGCTATTAGTGCAGCTTGTAGCTCTAACCTAGGGATACTAGATGGTTTAAGAGGTGTTACGCGTGATTTGCTACATATCAATGCGAGCTGAATGTCTCCGTTTGAAAAGAGGAAGCGCCAGTACGCTACAGCTGCGTACGCTTGCGCACTAGCTTCTGCAAAGACATGCAGTTCGACTTGACTGGGTTCCATTCTGCACGAATTGTAGCAGCGTGGAATTTTTAATTGTGATGTTGAAATCAGATCTTGGAACCAGTTGGTCCAGGATTTGGTTTCAGATAAAGGGAGTTCGGTATCCCAATCTAAATTCATCCGCCATGCATTTTGAAACAAAATTCTACCACGGATAACAACGGGAGCGAGGATACCCAGTGGATCGAAAATACGCATAATTAAAGAAAGTACTATCCGCTTGGTAAGTAATTGAGGCAGAAGCTCTTCTCCGTTTTTGGTCGGAGTGTTAAAACTTAATAAGTCAGTAGATGGATGCCAGTATAGTCCCAATGCTCTGACACAAGGTGTGGAAGGTGGAAAATTCGCGAGATTAACATGAGCCGCCACTGTTTCCGAAATAAGGTCTCTTGGTAAAAGTTTCAGTGCTAGTGGGTCATTAGATACCCATCCGCGCATTTCAAGACCCGCACGAGCATGGACATGGACTATATCGGCAGCCAACTGAGCTGCTACGTCACTGGAGGTCACAGATCCAATAAAATCATCCATATAGGTGTCATGAATGATAGCGTTTACTGTTTGTGGTAATTGATCCTTGACTTCCAGTGCATTTTTATTTTTCAAATAAGAAGCTGTGCATGGGCTGCAGACAGCTCCAAAAATCATTGAAGACATCCTAAAGGTCTGAATTAACTCGTTAGGACTGTCTCGCCATAAGAATCTTTGCGCATCACGGTCCTCTTCCCTTATTTTAAACTTAGGAAACATTTCCTTGATGTCAGCTGTCATTGCTACCTTGCCCTCTCTAAAACGAAGTAAAATATTATAAAGAGATTGTAATAAATCCGGCCCTGTTAATAAAAGAGAATTTAAACTAACCCCTTTTATCTTTGCAGCGGCGTCGTGGACGAGGCGCAATTTTGCCGGCTTATTATGATTTACCACACCAAAATGAGGCAAATACCAACAAATCGAATCAATAGGATGTGCAGTTTGACATTTTTCTGCGTAACCCTTATTTATCAAGTCGTGGATATTTGCTTTGTAGCGCTCAGCATACACTGGGTCGCTAATCATTTTCTTTTCTAGGCTAAGAAATCGCGATAAAGCGAGCGGGTAACTATTAGGTACAGTAGGGTTGTCTGATTTCCACAGCAAACCTACTTCTAACCTACCACACGGAAGATGATTGGCGGTACGCTCCAGGATATGGATAGCGCGCTCGTCATCTGCACTACGTGGTTCCTTTTTAGAAATACCAATAGAGTCAAGCTTGTATTGATCCTTTAACAAAGTTTCAATTGATTGGCTTTGTACAAATTCAACGGGTTCATCAAAGTGCATATGATTGACGAACACAACCGGTTTTGTCCTACTGGAACAAAATCCGAATAGAACCCATCCTAAGTGAGTTTTAATGGCCGCAGGTTGAGCGTTGAAACCTTTACGTACGGCTAGAGGTAAGGTCAGATGCCAGTTGTCAATCCCTATTACAATTTTAGGCTGGACGTTGTCGTAACAAAGAATAGATTTTAAATCAGAAAGATAAGGATAGGCATTGACAGCTTGAGGACAAACTGACTGTTTAGCTAGCTGAAGAGATTTTATAGAGCGTGCCTGACAGACTCGGTGCGTCTTGTGGGTGTGGTGACCCTGGATGTCGAAGTCTACATATTCAACTCGTACATTCTTTGACAATCCACTAATACATTTTAACTGGGACTCCACTGTTGGACCCTTTACACCTATCTGTCTTGCCAGTTCAGAGTCAATAAACGTGGCGGTAGCGCCATCGTCTAGGAGAGCGTAAGTATCAACGCTACCAGCCGGGCCAGAAACTGTAACCGGGAGAATCTTAAGCACAGGTCGAGACGAATCTAGATTTTTAAACTGCGTAGTTGAGTTGCTAGCATGGGCAATAAAATCTGTTACCTCGTTTGTATTATTACTGGCTTCCTCAGGTTGCTCAGATATTGATGAGGTCGCCTCGTGTTGGTCGTCCTCATTTTCTACAATATAGGCGATATGCAACAACTTATGATGCGCGGAGTTGCATTTTTTAATATTACAAATATCTTTGTCAATTCTACATTTTTTATAACTATGAGCTCCTTTGACAAGACATTTATGGCATAGTTTTTTATCTTTGACAAACTGCCATCGGTCAGTAACTGTCAATGATTTGAAAGAATCACAAAGACATAAGTCATGATTTTTACTGCAAAAATAACAAAATTTTGTTGCAGATGAAATTGAATTATTTTTATGAATTTTAGAGGTAGAAGGAAGCGAAATTGAATTGTCGGTGGTACCATCAAATTGTGCAGCATGAACTATCTCAGTTTTCCTGACAAGGCTCAGTGTCTCATTAATTAGACCAAATCGGAGCTGAAGGTCTACTTCACGTGCGAGAAAACGAGCTAGTAGCTGCAGCTTACTGTCCCCGCTCGGTGTGGGGAAATGGATGTATGCGTAGTCTTGCCATCGTGTTCGTAACAGAAGTGGAAGTTTGCTTAAAACAGTTTGGTAGATATCAGGTGAATCTAGATATGGCTTTTCATTTAAAAGTCGCAATACTTCCACCGAGTTACGGACGCGATAGGCAAACTTGTGCAAATCTTCCCCTTCAGAGTTGTTGATTTTTGGAAGGGCACGAAGGGCTGCAACCTCTTGTAGTATTATATGTTCAGGTTTCCCGAATCTAATTGCTAAGGCTTCCATCACCTCGGAAGGGTCCCGCGCTGAGACTAACAGTACAGAGACCGCTTCCCGAGCTGCTCCTTTTAGCGCTAAATTGATGCGCGTTAGGTTATCTGACGCCGAATACATTACCTTTGTGTCTTCGTACGTTCTATTTAGTATTAACCAACCCATGGCTTTTCCATCAAAAGATGGTAGACGTCCGTCCCCAAATTTGGGTCTGGATGTATTATTATTTAACGATGCTATCGCTTGAGCTAATTGAGCTATTTCTGTGGAAGGTAGTATTATATTATTAGAGGAACATGTAGGGTGTTTTAGGTTACTAGGGACTGACGGGTTAGAAATATTATTGGCTATAGAGATACAGCTGTTATTAGGTACCTCTACTGGAGATACCGAGGCAACCGTAGAACGCTGTGTGAAATGGACACTTGGTCTATTGACAGACAGATCTGTTAAAATATTAACGTTCTGTGGCTTCTTTGTTAAATCTATATCTGCTATAGCTACGTTTACGCAATCATTTACCCATTTTTGTATATCCCCGTGGGAAACACGACTTGACCGACGACTTCTATCACTACACGTGTTACCTCTTTCTTCCAAAGCAGCAATTTCTGCCTGCTTACGTAGCTCTAAAGCGGCGCGCTCATGTTCGAGAGATAGGCGTTCACGATCACGCTCGCGCTCCGCTGTAGCGCGCTCTAACATCAAAATTTTTTGAGCGTAGTCCGCTTCAATGAAAAGAGTACGGCTCCTTACCGTACCAGATCCTGAAACAGAGCTGCTACCGCAGCTGGGCAAACCAGCTGGTTTTTGAACCGTAGTTGCGGTTTCGTTTTTGTTTCCAAAATTTTTGGAAATATTTTGAGTCGCACTCGCGGCTTTCATTTTAGCGGCACTTGACCGCGTCCCTACCATGGCTTAAAAAACGGGAGAAGGACCACTATATTAGTTATGGAGATGGATATTTTTAGGACTGTATGAAAAGGCCGCTGGTAGGGATTCAATGTGATGACAAACTCACAGAAAACAAGTCTATAAAAAAACAGAATAAAAATAACACACCAGTAGTAAAGAAAACGAAGAAGGTGCGTTGAGCACAGCGGTCGAGCAATAATGAATGTCATAGACCAGCTACCACCACACGCCAAAGCCACCCACCACCCTACCTAGACCACTTTTTTTTTAACGAGTGGAAATGCCTTTACGCACCGTACCCACCGCTAACTAGGCGAAGTGCGTGTGTGGGACTCACCCGGCCGAAGCCGGGAATACCCACTAAAACCACTCGGTTACCCTCGAGCCCTGCGTTGAGAGTGTCACGGGATCGGCCCGAAGGCCTAATCACCGTGCCACTCTCAGGGCTTACCGGGCTTGTTAAGGCAGATTTCCGCGCCAAGGAGGATTACCCGGGTACCGGAGTAATCCCCAGACGTGGTGACCAGTGCAATGCGCGTGCGGGAGCTACCCACACACGCTGGTCACACTCCGGGGCTAAAGGAGACGGGGGTTCGTCCCCCGCCTTCTTCGCCCCGCCCGTCTACGCCGGAGGGGGGCGGCAAGAGCATCCTCTTCCCGCTCCCTCTCCGCAGCCTCCTTCTGCAAGAGGACGGTCTCGCAGAAGGAGGCAGCAGCCTCCCATGCACCATCGCTTTCAACCATGGCTCGCACCATGGTTGCCAGGGAGAGGCATCCGCCTCCGAGCGTCGCAACGAGGTCGCGGCGCTCGTTAACCTTCCCTAGACCACTATGATAACTGTGCCCATAATATGAGAAAAATATACCTTCAACTAGAATAACACATTAATCAAAATCTTAATGTGGCATATGACAACTTCAGTAATAAATAATGCCCTGAAACATCTTACATATAATAAAATGTTTTACCGCTATAACTAAGGGTCTACATTTATTCAGAAAACAGTTCTATCATCCTCATTTGCTACCGTAAATACCCTCGTCATGGTAGGAATGGTACAATTTGGTGGGAATGGTAGAATTTATTGAGTGCTAACTCTGTTTTATATCTACTAGCACGTATCTTTTATTGTTATTAATGGAAAGAGGAAGGTACAATGAAAAGGATCCCAAATATATTTGATACTTTCTGTTAGGTATGCTTTTTCTTTCATATTAATTATGTACAATTAATTTTGTTCCTGCTTAAGGCAAGTGTGACCTTTTTGGTACTAAAACCACAGTCGTTACAATTTGACATTTATGATATGACACCGAGAAACAGAAAAAAAAGTACAAGAAGACTCCAGATAGAACTGAGATTAAGGGATAGAAGAAATAGGTCGAATTTCCGAAGATAGAATAAACACAAACCCTAAATATGAAAACAATATATTCCACCGAAATACACAAAATAACAAGACTTATTCAGGATATCATTTCACCGAGATTTAAATACAAAGAGCGTTGTCTATTTACTCAAGCTTACTGATATTTCAGAACAAGAGAATTTCCTGCAATTTATTTTCATAGCTTCCTACCTATTCTGTTAACAGAGGATTGTCCTGTCGTCCTTCACAAAAGCTTGATAACCTGCAAGAAAATAACAAAAGATGGTGGTTCCGTAAAAATTAAAAATATAAATTTTCCTCCTAAACTTCATGCTTATGCCTCGGAATAGCTTGTTTTGATTTTACACAACACTCACTTTCTATCATTCACATCACTCGCCTCTTCGCTATAAACAGGGATCTAACATACAACACCATACAAAATAAGTTTCCAATTCTTAAGCTAACATCACATGAAAATATTCGCCAATCGATAATATCTTTCACAAGATTCCTTACCCTCATCATTTCAGGTTTTTCAAATCAAAATTACTAGTCAAATTTTTATTAAACATTGCGTTTTTTACTTTCCTATAACTATCCACTTATGACTTTTTTTAACACATTATAAAACATTTAAAAAGAAGTTTTAATGCTAATTATTCGTTACATTATTTAAGTTGAGTCACGATGAAAACACATGGGACGAATGTGTGTGACATTTAAATAATTAGGTATCGTTATCTATTCTTGGCAGCAGGTGGAACTCAGCCTTCTATCTACTTAGGAATCCTGAGATTGCACCCTTCAAGCTCACATATTTACCTCTTTATAGAACAACTGGTAAAGGCTAGATTACCCGCTGCTACGCTCCCGCCAAGGTCGTAATTTATTCCACAGGAAAGTGCTATAGAAGAAAGGATGGACGATAAAAAGAAGGTTGTTGATGATGATGATGGTGATGAAGATGTCTCTGAACTTAGAAGATCATGTTGGCGGAAAGAATCATTGCCGACCTCTTCTTCAGCCTATGGATGTCCACTGCTGGACAAAGGCCTCCCCCAAGGCTTTCCACGCTGACCGGTCTTGTGCTGCCCGCATCCATCGGCCTCCCGCGACCTTCACCAGGTCATCGGTCAACCTTATTGGAGGCCTCCCTACACTGCGCCTTCCAGTACGTGGTCGCCACTCCAGAACCTTACTGCCCCATCGGCCATCGGTTCTACGAGCAATGTGCCCTGCCCACTGCCACTTAAGTTTAGCGACTTGCAGAGCTATGTCGGTGACTTTGGTTCTTCTGCGGATCTCCTCATTTCTGATTCGATCACGCAGAGAAACTCCGAGCATAGCTCTTTCCATTGCCCTTTGCGTGACTCTGAGCCTTCGTATTGCCGACCTCATGGTGGATAAACACTCCAGGCCGTATCTGGAGCGGTTTTGCCTCAAGGTTGCAAAGATAGCAATTAATAGGAATAAAACGAGGTGAGCAGCGCAACCAGCTGCCGTCGGAAAGAATAATGTACATATTAGTTATAAGTTAACAGCTGTTGTTAGTAAAAAGTGTAAAAAAATGACATAATATGAATGTGTTGAAAATGTTAGTAGGATTACTTAAATCTATGTGACAAAAGAATGTAATAAAAGCAAGATGTAAATAGTAAACTAAGAAAACGTAAATGAGACAAAATAATAAAGGAAAAGAGCAGCCCAAAAAGCACAAGACGAAATAACAGCTCACTAAAGCACATAAAGAAAAATGTAAATAAGAAAATAGTAAAAAACGATTCTTGGCAAGCAAGAAGGATAGAAGACGGCTAATTATAAAATAAAAAAAAAAGTAGAAGATCATGATTTGTTTGTTGCTTTAATCAGAATCCGTCAGGTCACGATGTAAAAAGCTATCAGACATGCGGACTTACTCTTGCACAATTAGAATATTGGTGTAAATTCAATGAAGTGATGGTGGTCCAAAGGTAACGGCTTGCAGGTTGGGTGAAGGAAAACATCACGAGGAAACCGGTACGACCTAGAATATAGAACCAGCACTGGGTACTTGGTGTATTACGGGCCTACTCCCTCTCCCCGAGACGTGACACAAGTCCAAGCAATGAAAAGATTGTAGGCTAATTACGTTTCATATGGTTTTATGATTTTCGTGTAAGTCTCAAAAAATACTTTTCCTTTCTTCCTATGTATGGACTGAATCATCAAATATCCTCACGTCTTACAATTGGTGTTGAATCTATCAGTAATGCATGAATTTGGGTTTAATTCAATATTAACTCCTACATTTCACCATCTTGCTGTGTCTTGTTAAGACCTTGACACCTGGCCTCGGTTTGGTAAGGTATGTCAATGTTAGATTCGCCAAGGAGGGCTGATTAAGAATGTATGAGATTAGCTGTAATAGAACAATGTAACGCGTCTCTTGAGATGAATGTTTTATTTAGCAGCTCTGATACCTGATATTTCATTTATGGTGCAATATGTTATATTTAAACAACGTTATTTTTAGTATATGCGAAACCCGAAACAAGGTGTCCAATATTTTAAAGTAAAGAATCTAAGCCAGCAGCGGCACGGGTGTTGAAGGGGTGGCTGTCTCACGCGCCTTGTACTATGATCTATCGTCAGATTGCGCGCTCTATTACCACACTGCAACAATTTTTAAATCTATTTGGGTAAAATATAATATATGGTGTAAAAATTATTGGAATCCAGTTGCTTATTCTGAACAAACTATATTAGGGTTTGGTAAAAATAAAATAAAGAAAAAATTACGTTGTATCTGCCATTGGTTCTAATTATAATAGAACCGATGGCCGATGGGACAGTAAGGTTCTGGAGCGGCGATCACGTACTGGAAGTCGCAGCGTAGGGAGGCCTCCAACAAGAAACCGATGACCTGGTGAAGGTCGCGGGAAGCCGATGTATGCGGGCAGCACAAGACCGGTCATTGTGGAAAGCCTTGGGGAGGCCTTTGTCCAGCAGTGGACCTCTATAGGCTTCAGAATAAGAGATACAGTTCTGACTTGGTCTACTAGTTACAGCCGTCTTAATTTCTTATACTTCAGGATGTTATTTATTCCGTCAAGTGTTGATCATGTGGTTCCAAAAATCAAATCTATCTCGGAGCGTTCCCCATGGGTCCTGGTTACCGTGGTCAATGGTCCACTTTCCTTCTTACATCGCATGCCCGTCTCTTGAGAATCTTATGACTGTGTTAGTGTCAAAGATGTTTGAACTTTTTCCGTCGACACGTTACAGAGAAGAAATTTATTTGATACAATTTCCGTTTTAATACTGGTGTTTTTATAGCTTACGTTTTTACTTCTTAACTGATAGATACATAAATTTTATACCATACACAAAGAAAAAAATAGAGTATACTTACGAAAAAAATAAACAAGCAAAACTACAGTTACATAAGAAATACCTGGATGTTCTGCAAAGGTAACACCCAACAATGAGTCTTTTGTCCGTCCATTTTCACTTATCCATAATTACATACAATTCTCTCCATGTCTATTGTCAGAATAATTCGTTTGTAACAATGAATTAAATGAATATCTTTCGCTCTACCCGCCATTTTGTACAATAATTATGTAAAACTAGCCGTACATCACCCGCCGTTTAATTACATGGAACATTATTGTCGTACTACAGGTATATGCCTGAGTCCTGACCCAGTTCTCGAAAATGGCCATATCACATTCTACTGGGATCGATCCATCGTCACTGACAGGACTATTGTGATGGTGGATCGATCAGAGCGGCCTGCAATGATTGTTGGCATAACCATCCCGCATGATGAGAACCTCGTGAAAGCCGAGAAAGATAAACAAATCAAGTACAGGTGATAATGTGCATAGAAATCTTCGTCACTGTTCGGCAACGGTCGTATTCCCCAAGCGTTCGGAAGAAGATATGTATATAGAGTGGTTAAGTGCATAAAAAGTGGTTAATTGCATAAAAAATAGTTAAGTGCACCTGTATCTTGACTTGGCTCACGAGGTTGTCGACGTGTGGGAGGTGGATTCAGCAATCATTGTACCGATAATCGTGACAGCCAATGGCTTAATAGCCAAGAGCTTCAATCAACACCTCAGGAGGCTCTCGTTAGGCAGCTGGATCAAAGGCTTGATTCAGAAAGCTGTACTTCTGGACACGGCTCGTATTGTCAGGAAGTTCCTCTCTCTGGAGCCCTGACCGCCGGTAACTTGGGCCCTATTCCCGATACCGGTGGGCTATTATTTTTTATGTATAAATATTTAAAAATGTAATTTATATGTATATAATATAAAATCAGGGAACATTTATAAATACACTAGCTGCGCCCCGCGTAGGTTTCGATATGTTTTTTTTTATATGCTCCGCTTGTATTATATAATATATAATAATAATAATATTTATTCAAAAACTTACACAACATTGTAAAATAAAAGCTACAAAAATATTCTTATTCAAATACATACATATCTTATTGCCTAAATAACAGCTAGGTATTATGTGGTAGCAGCCTGATGAATAACATCAGGCTGCTACTAGTATATTAGTATAGATAATTGAGATAAAAAAACGATTTCCGTGTAGTTTTGATATTTCAACCTCCTGTCGTCAAATCAAATCATTTATTTCGGAAAATACTTGGGTAAATTTTACACAAGTCAAAAATACAAGATAAAGTAAAAAAAAACCTTATAAACTAAAATACCAAACATATTTACTTTTACAGCTTCCTATGGCAGCAATATGTCTGCCGCAGCATTGCTGGGAAAAGGGTAAAGACAATCCAGTCTGTTGGCAATCATTGCGAGAGTTGTTGAGAACGAAATAATTCAACCAAAACAGAATTGCGTCGCAAGCTAACCAAAACTTTACTTATGTTTTGACAGATGGTTTAACCATAACTGGATCACAATTGGAACGTAACTACTATCAAATGAAAAAGTTGCAACAAAGCCAACTCTTTCTGTGCCATTTGTCAAACTTACATCTAAACGATTGCATTTACTTAAAATTTATTTAATTTTAATTATTATATCTGACGAAATGTATCACTCACACATTGATTTTACTTCAATCGTAGTTAAAACGTTAGCGCGATACGAAATGTGATCGAAACTAAACCATAACTTTAACTGGATTAGACACGAACAAGAGTTTAACTTCTACAGTTTTATTTAGCGCCATTGCCCTCTAGTATTCATACGCGCTCGCAGCATTGTATGAATTACGAAGAGCGAAATGATGTTTACAAAGCATCTTATTTTTACGCTGGTAGAAACATCTGGCATTATTTTCTGGAGATTTTAGTGAGATTTTGCTAATAAAATAGATGAAATTTTTATGAAATAATATTCGTTGGTAAGCGCATCATCACTTGAGAACTTCTGTACCGATTTGGCTATTTGTTTTAAAGCGTTCGTATTACGTTTATATGGAAATATTAGCGGCGTCCCACGATTTTATCTTCCATCTCGTGGAAATATAGGGATAAAAAGATTTTAGAAGATTAAAAATTTGCTATAACTTAATGCTGGTTATAAACCATCTGCGTGCCAAATTTCATGTAGATTTGTTCTTTAAATTTATGGGATATTCATCCCCACAAACTTTCGTATTTATAGTTCTTTCTTCCGCAAGTGAGTATCCGGATAAAACATATCCTTTAAGTCCTGTGATATACAGGATATTTAGCATAGTTTTTATCTGGCTACCCCACTATCTATATCTATACTAAGTAATACATAAAGCTGAAGAGTTTGTTTGTTTGTTAGAACACGCTAATCTCAGGATCTACAGGTCCGATTTGAAAAAATCTTTTTACGTTGGATAGCCCATTAATCCAGGAAGGCTTTATGTTATATAACATCACGCTGCGACCAATAGAAGCGGAGCATAACTAACTCCACGCGAACGAAGTCACTGGCAGCCGCTAGTAACACATAAAGCTTCAGCTTTCAGATTATTTGTTTGAACGCGCCGATCTCAGGAACTACTGGTCCGATTTGAAAAATTCTTTTGCGTTGGATAGCCCATTAATCCAGGAAGGTTTTAGGCTATATAACATCACGATGCGACCAATGGGAGTGGAGCATATTAAAAAAAAACATATCAAAACCTACTCGGGTGAAACCACGAGGCGCAGCTAGTTATATTATAAAGTTTGTCGTTGGAATATAAAGTAGAAACTAGGATTACTTGTTTTTTAAAATTTGTTAAACTTTCCGAAAAAAATTCCAGATCGGGAATAACTGACCGTCATTATTTGGGATTATGGTATGAACAAAATATTAATCTTTTATCCTTTTCTTAATTAAGTGAGGATAAAAAGATGCATTGAAATTAAATTTAGTTTAATTTGTGAACAAGTGAATCGGCGACTTGTCTAGATCTAAATCTATTTATCTTCATTCCACAATTCCCGATGGCTCGCGCAGAAATAAACTAGTCAATTGACTATTTCTCGTAGCTCGTATTTCAAAGCAATTTATCACTAACATTCTTAGATTGCTACTGAATAACTTAGAGGACCACCGGGGGTAGGACGAATAAGGTTGAATGGGCAGACTTTATTCAGAAAGTTAGTCTAGCGAAGCCTCAAAAATTACATTAATAATATCAGTAATTTATGTCATAACAAGGTCAGGAATTCTTCTGACCTTGTTATGAAATAACTTGGGGTCGGCGCAACAAGTGTTTTTTTCTTTTATAAACTAGCGCTTGACCGCAATTCCGCCTGATGGTAAGCAGTGATGCGATCGATGATGGTAAAGCGCGCTAGTTTATTAAGAGCCTATTCACTCTGAAAAACTGAGCGAATAGGAAGGAAGACGGCAGTTGAGCGAGGTGATGTCATGTTAAACCCAACAACACGACCAACGGTGCTGCCCCAAAGGGAGATTGATCTGAAGACCCTCCACGACCAAACTCCCAACACAACAACATTAGGCGCACCGTACCCGACACACATCGCAACGCAACTGCTCAGACCCGTCCTCCGTACGGCTTCACCAGACATCATGCCGGAACACGACAAATCGCTTGGCGGCAAGACTTTGTCTGGCTGACTCTGGCTGTCTGACTTCTTATTCGTTATTAGACGATTATTAATTAATTACACTGCCGCGCATCAGGCATGTCAACGCACATACGCGCGGGTACTTGCGAGAGTCCAGATCAACATCACCGTACGGTGTTTTTTTCGAACAGACGCGCGTTGTTGCGTTTTATGGATTCACGGCGGCTCTGACTCATTCATTCAAAGTCACGTCAAGCTCTTTGCAAAATCACACACGGTAATGCGAGACCTATTGCCTATTGCGAGCGACCACGTGTCAGTTCCGTAAGTCACCACTGGTTAAAGACTTTAGTCTTGAGACACTGATATATTACAATTACAACCGAAAAATTAAAATACTTTCGTGGTAGTCTGATTTCATACTTACTTTCTGAGTAGTTTCAGTTAAGTTAGGGTATATTGCTAAGTCATATCTTAAATAACCTTTTGTTATGTCAACAGTGTACAAATAAATAGACTTTGGTCCAACGGTTTGTCATCTCGGTCATGGTCGCCGCTATTTCGCGACAAAAAAGATTGAATACAGAGGTCGAGCGGACGACAAACATTGCAGAAACGAATCTAACGGTCACAATGTGAAAATAAACTTTGACACAGTTATTTTCGACGTTTCAGTTATTTTTATTTCTGTTTATAGTTTTCTGGAGTACTAAATAATAGCCGTTTGCCTGTTTGTAGATGGGTGACCTTCCATTCATTACCATTCAAGACCCTCTCATCATCATCTCAGCGTTAATCCCAGTCGCATCCGAAGCTTTTCAGCTTTGGAGCCTGGTGTCCGCTTTCCCAGCCTGACTGCTGATTTTTGGCTAAACTTCGATATTTTCCGTGAAGCGACTGCCGTCTGACCTCCACAACCCGAAGGCGATATCGAAGCATTGCAGACCAATAGTTGGACTTGTGATGGCTCCAACAACCCGTAACTACTGCCATTAGATGTTCGTATGGCAACCGGAACCAAGCGCTTAACGTGTTTTACGTGCCAGACCAGTGCAAATATTCATATTCATGAATACAAATATTTGCATTGTGCTAATTCAAGACCTTCTGTGCTACTGACATTCTTGACAGTCGTTACGGGTAAAGAAGCCCTATAGCTTGACAAGAAGTTGTACCGGGAGGTAGCGTGTTACCGAATAACTGGGTAGGGTCACCAGATATGCCACGATAAAATGCTGATATAGAACTGCATCAAGCGAAATTGGAAGCCGATTCCTTTCGATCTCGGTCTCGACCACCTTTAGATTTTTGTCATCTCTAGATTTCGGCAACAATAGCCTTGACCCCAGATCGTCCGCTACGGCTGTTAACATTAGTTTAACAATAGCAAGAAATTGAATTACATAATTATGCTACGCTACGACTTCAAATATTTTTATATATTTTTTTAATAATGATTGCTAGTCATTTTGAAACTTAATTCTCGTTGGAATAACGTTGATATTTTTTTAACCTGACACGGAGTGGAGGTCTGAAGCACTGCGCGATTCTATCGTGTTGTCGTATTTTTCATAGATACTTCATCATACCATTTCGACATCCGTCCCCCGTTTCAATGTAACATTAATGCTATTTGAATTTAATGCGTTAGGGATTAGATTTAGAGGCTATAAAAGCTTTTAACTGCTTTTGATTCATTCCCTGCGGGGCATACCTACAAGAGTCACAGAAATGTTTCAGTGGATTAAGCACGTTGTATTTCATTTAGAGTATTTTATTTAAAGTTTTTCTTGCTTTAAAATATTTTATTTAGTTTTCTCGTGGTATTTTGCGGTGAATTCTGGAAACCTTGTTCCATTCCGATGACATTTTCCTTTGTAGTTGACTCGCGGCAATACAGCCTGCATATTCAATCTTCGTGCGGGTCCCTCAGCATGATCGACGGACGATATAAAGAAACTGCGTGACGTGCAGTGAAGTGAGTGCCGTCTTCCTTCCCATTCACTAAGTTTTTTTTAAGGGAATAGGCTTAATAAACTAGCGCGCGTTACCATCAACGATTGCAACACTGCTTAACATCAGGCGGGATTGGAGTCACGCACTAGTTTATAATTAAAAAAAAAAATAGACCGGATGCTGAAGACAAAGTTGTGTGACGCAGTCTGGGAGAGGCCTATGTATGTCCCTAATATGTAGTAATAATCTGAGTTGGTAGTTGATTGAATGTCACCCCTGACTAATCTGACACCTTCTACAAGGATCACAAGGTAGACCCTCCTTTTGTAAAACGTTCCGGATTACAAGGGCTTGGTGGCTGTAATTAACAGTCCGACAAATTAGATCATCCGACACCCTCGCAAAACGTTTGTCGGATTACCGCGGGTCTATTGTATTTGATGAACATGGCGTAATGCCGAAGCCAGAGGTCAACCCACGAGGGAAACAGCTATATAAGTATTGTGTCTAAGTTCTGTCTACTTGTATTATAATTTTTGTTATTGTTTTCTTACTCTTTGACATTTTTACCGCAAATAGACGTCTTTTTTTTTTCTTTTCTTTCTAAGTCATCAATTCAGATGATGACGTCTTTTGCTAGACATATTCCTACCCCCTACACACCACCGTCATTTTAGCAGCGGGTTCCTTATTTTAATTCAAACACAATATACCTATGTATATTGCCATCAGTGAGGTTTGGTGGATGAGCGATGTGATATTTGTATAGTCTACAGGTAGATGTTTTTTTTTATTTTTTTTTATTATATATATGTCGGAGACAGCGACGGCAGAGCGGTAGGGTCGACAGCATCTCGGTGTGGTGGTACAGGTTACATTTCGTAGGTGAGTTTTGAATTGAAGCACGACGTGTAGATATACCCTCCAATCTTCATAATAACAATTTGAATAGGCAAACCGACAGTTTCGGTTCGGAGATGTGCCTTGGTCCGCGTCTCGATGCAAAGTGCCCGTTCGACGAACCCCACTTTCCAAAGCGACTCTGTCCATGTGCCGCCATCACAAAATAACGTCACAAGCGTTTGCCCCTCTACTACGTAAATCAAATCAGCAACTTCTATTAAAATTATATCGACGATCTCCGACATATAATTATAAACTAGCGCTTGACCGCAATCCTGCCTGATGGGAAGCAGTAATGCGATCGTTGATGGTAAAGCGCGCTAGTTTATTAAGAGCCTATTCACTCAGAAAAACTGAGCGAATAGGAAGGAAGACGGCAGTTGAGCGAGGTGATGCAATGTTAAACCCAACAACACGACCAACGATGCTGCGCCAAAGGGAGATTGATCTGAAGACCCTCCACGACCAAACTTCCAACACACAACAACATTAGGCGCATCGTACCCGGCACACATCGCACACAACTGCTCAGACCCGTCCTCCGTACGGCTTCACCAAACATCATGCCGGAACACGTCAAATCGCTTGGCGGCAAGGCTTTGTCTGGTGGGTGGTAACTTCTGCCGGCGGCCGATGTTATGGCCTACCACCGATAAAAAAGATGTCCCGGGTCTGGCTGTTTGTATACATATGTGAGTTTAAGTTTTTGTAGACGGACCCACGATACAGGAGTAATTCTTCGTGTGGGGCAACGTTTTTTTAAAGGAAAAACAAAAGAAAAAAATATAATTTGCTCGACCCAATTTCATTATTTCCAGAAGTTCTTCATAAGGTACCTAATTTCTTTATAATTTACTCAAATGTAACTTTGTTTTAAAGTTGATAGCCATTAGGTAGTATGGCCTCCTTATGTACCTAAGGCTGAATTTCCCTGAGGACTTGACGGGCTTCTTATTAGGTATTACAACTTAGGCAGACAGTTCCATTAAGTCTCTTTATATTACGAACCAAAGTGTACCAAGTAATTACATGTCACGTCAACATTTGTTGAGATTTGAGAGAAATTATGATTAAGGGAATTAGAAATTACCTTCAGCCACCGATATGCAAGACTTGTAAGCATTAGCTAGTTAATTTTTATATATGTAGATTTGCAAATAAATTAAATTCTGATAAATTCACCTGCAACTTCCGTCCGTATACCGTTTGTAAGGGTATTGATATTTTAGGTTTGCGTTTGTTGAACTCTGATATTTGAATTAAATGGCTGCAGTCTGCAGTATTATATCTGTTACCATTTTCTCCGAAACAGCGTGACAGATAGGTCAAGGCACTCGAAGTCGAATTCAAGCGTGGACTCATTTACAGGTCACTCTAGTTACGACTTCAAAGGTAAAATTCATACCATATTTCATTGGAGAATTCCTGGTAGTCGGTCTTGAACATAACGATCTTGACAGCCTACAAAAAAAGACTGAAAACAAATGGATGTACCTATGTAGTGTTGTCATGTTCTTATTAGAGCAGTGATTATAACTGACGTTTACACGGGGTGGCGAGCACATCGAGGCGATACGCAAACTCTAGGCTAATTGCGTAACAGGCTATCAATATCAGTGGTTTTCATTTTCATAGTTCAACAATCTTTACGTTATTTATGTTATTAGTGGCAAAAAAAGCAAGTCGATATAGGACCGCGCTGTCGCCCGCCGATCTTAGGTCATTGAACCAATATTTTAAAGGATGATCTATTCCGTTTGCAATTTTATGAGATTTAGTTTGTTTGAATTTTTTTTAATTTTTTTATTTTTGATGCTAGGTTTTTTTCTTTGGTTTAGTTTTTTCCTATGAACCAGCATAGTCTGTGTTTTCATTTATTGTCGTATTATCAGCACCACTCTGTATATAACTTTTACTGTGGAACAACAGACTTGTTGTGGTCCAAAAAGTACCCCTTACCTTCTTTTCATTCTTCGCAACCAGTCGCCTTCCGGCTCCACAGTTAGGGAAACGGTTTTTTAAACCTTCCTATTTAAAAACTATGTTTTATTCATAAAACCTCCATTTGCATGGACTAACCCGCGCGACACGATTACCATTTCCCAATGTTTTATTACTTTCTTTATCTTTCGACACTGAAAATGTTTTATTTTAAAATTTTATCTGAATAAGGAAAAAAGCGACGGAATCGTCCAATAGTATAATAAGAGCTTCCGGGTATTTGCGTAATGCATTGACAGTAGGAGTAGCTTTATTTTTGGCAGTTGTACAACATTCATTGCGCTATTGGGTTAATAATCAATACGCAAGAACGTGCGAATCCTGACTTTTGAAAAATATTGTTATACAATACTATACAGCCAGCATCCGTGGTGTAGCGTCTGCGAACGCGGCCGCTGCGCAAGGAGGCGCGCGCTCGATCCCGCGCTGTGCTAATATTTGTATGCATGAATATGAATATTTGCACTGGTCTGGTCGTGCCTCGGAAATCACGTTAAGCCTTTGGTCCCGCTTGCCATATGGACATCTAATGGCAGTCGTTTCGGGTTGTTGGAGCCCTCAAAAGTCCAAAAATTGCAACGCTTCGATATCGCCTTCGGGTTGTGGAGATAAGACGGCAGTCGCCACACGGAAAATATCGAAGTTTAGCCAAAATCAGCAGTTAGACTGGTAAAGCGGACCCCAGACTCCAAAGGTAAAAAGGCTTCGGATGCGACTATGATTAACGCTGGGATGATGATGAGAGGGTCTTGAATTGTAATGAATTGAAGGTCACCCATCTAGAGAAACAAACAGGCAACTGTTCACGTAACAATAAATGTATGTCAACAGTTTATAGATATACAATACTGCACATTTTTGAGGGAGTTGATTCGCAAGCATAAAATTACATTCATACAAATTGACTACAGAAATAATATTATTTTTCAAAAGTCGAGATTCGCACTTTCGTGCGAGTAAAATTCATGCAAATTGACTTTGACATGCAAATTAACATTATGAAGTAATAGATGAGCAGTATCCTTCAAGTGATTCAGATAGTTCACTTAAGTTCATCACTTAAGCTGTAGTTGCAAATCTAAGCGACAATTTTGATTTAAATGTGACATATTAAAAGTAGTAAAAATGAAATATTACAATGTAAGCTTTCTTAAAAATAAGACAATACAGACGATACAGACTCTGTTTTGATCATAAAAGCAATTAAGAAAAAACAAAAAGCAATTACAATACCTAATTACATCGACAAAAAACAGTGACTGCGTTATATTATTCCGTCTCAAAGAAATTATCTTTTAGTCATCGCTGGCCATCGCTCCATATCCCCAATAAACGCAAGAAAAGTTAATAACTTGTATTGCGCAAGCGCGGCTGTAATACAATGTTAATCACTTTCGCTGAGCGTATTGATATGCGCGTGAGTGCTACTGGCTAACGCACTGCTGAGGTGCCCATGATTTTGTGTATGTGTTCGGATAGCCTTGGTACTGTTTGGTTATTTTATATTTTTTTCAATGCACCCTGATAAGCAATGATGCAATCGCTGTTTACTTCCTTTTGAAAATTATTTGTGAAAGTAATTCATCTTTTATAGCGCCTATCTTACATTACGCTAGCTGCCTTGGCAGACGAACAAAAAAAATAAGCCAGAAAGAACGCTAAGCAAAAAACGTTCATATTTCGTATTTAAAGTGTTCTATTATTATCTGTTCTGTTCCATTACTAATTTAAATAGTTATTCAATATTTAGTACTACGTAAACCGTAATTCAATTAAGTTTAATCATTAACGAAACGAGGAAAGCAATACAAGACCCAACTAACAAATAATATGTGGATGTCGCAGCCAACTGGTTAAATTAGCTGTTTAGTCAAATGGATAATTTATTGCATATCATTCAGGCCGTTAGTGGAACGGTCGCTGTTTAGTTAAAAGGCGAAGCGGTCAATCGAACGACTATTTATACCAGTTAACTGCGACATCTGCAAACTTTTGTTTATGGGATCTTATAATTATTATACCTCGTATTTCTTTATCTATTAAACCTATTTTTTTATTATCATTGTGCTTACCGATTATTACATAACAACATTTTTTTTTATAAATTATAAACTAGCGCTTGACCGCAATCCCGCCTGATGGTAAGCAGTGATGCGATCGTTGATGGTAAAGCGCGCTAGTTTTTTTTTATAATTTATAAACTAGCGCTAGCACATCGCATCGCTTTTCATTCTATGTATCTATGTTTTTAGCGATTTTTAATGTTGCGAAACAAATTAAATAAACAGATGGAGGGTAATGTATTTTTTATGTTTATGCTTTTTATCCGAAAAGATTCCCCCTTCCCATGTTTCCCTATGGAAACGAGATGCTCGTAGCTTTTGAGTAATCCCTGGGGCACGATAAGTACACATATCAACGAACTATATTATGGATAATATTGTTCGTTGATGTTCGTGTTATGTGAGTGTGTAATTGTTATGAATGCTTAAGTTATTTTTTATTTAAGTTATAAACTACTGCTTGACCTCAATCCCACCAGATGGTAAACAGTGATGCAAAAAGTGCGCTAGTTTATTAAGCGCCTATTCACTCTAGCTTTGAAGACACTCAAATTGTAGTCCGACAGAAACATCGCCGCTGGCAAATTGATCCAGTCCCCCGATGTACGCAAGATGTTTGTCCCTCTAGGTTTCCTTTTTATACGGTAAAGCGTTCTCGTGGCATAATTTTTGACATCATCAACAATAGCTCGTCTGCCATAATTTGTAGCACAACTGACTGTAATAATCGGTGGTTTTGTGTCTTATCAATATACAAACTAATGAAGGTCAATTCTTTTAATCCATCTATTAATCCCTGTATTGATAGTTATAAGTTGATGACGACTTAATGAAATAAATTGATTAAAAACGTTCAAAACTGGTCACACAGGGATATTAGACGTATTTACGACAATTTGAGAATGATATAAGTTTTTGAAAGTTCTTAAAATTACCGAGAATTAACCTCTCGGTATCCACAAATATTAGTTTCACCTCTTGAATTAAAAGTTGGCTTAACCAAAGAAGACTTACAAGTTGTCGAACCCCATCAGGCGCTTTCATCATCATTTTAGCCGAAAGCCGTCCAATCCCGTACACAAATACGCCTCCCCCAAGGATCTCCACAACGACCGGTCCTGCGCCTCCCGCATCTAGGCGCTTTATTTTGTGTTAATTTTTTCATCAACACTGCTCTCAAAAACAGTGAAGCAAAACGGGTAATTAATACTGGTAATAAGAAATAACGTTATATAAATATTATGGTGCCCCTACTCATATGACGCAACGCGCAACACCGGCGCCGGCGCACGCGTCCGACAAACAGTGGCATGCGGCTGTCACATTGTTGTTACCTGTATTCGTGTTACGACACCACGGATTTGTCGGCTACTGCTATACCTATGCCTTTATGTGATCACTAGCTAGAGCACGGAGGTTTTTCTGCTCCAAAAATATATTTAAGAATTTCATGGACTCTGGCTAGATTTGCAAAAAGAACTACATACACTGCCATGTGAGTGGCCGCAGGCGCTACGGTTAAACGAGGCAGGGATTTCGTAACATCAGTAGCAAAGGCAAAGCCTACCAGATTTCATTCTAAACGGCTCAAAAAGATTCATTGCATTATTTATGTGTTAAGCAGAGATATTTTTCTAACATATGGAGCAATCGATTAGCAATTTAGTTCGTAATGGCCAATTATCGGACAAAGCAGTGTTTTTAAATTTTTCTATTTGATTTTTTATTATTTGGTATTTTTTTATTTCTCGGTGCCTAAATTTGTGCCTGTTTACTAGCAATAGGCTTGTTCCTTATAACATGGGAATCACTTATAATATGATCACTAACCATATGTGTCTCTGCCTCTACCTGATCCTTCGGGGAAAAGGGCGTGATGATATATTATGTGTTATGATTACCAACAGTAAGTCAGTGTCGTAGTCACTGGATGACTGGACTCTATTAGAACTTGCAAGAGGACGAAGATATATGATGGAACTGATGGCAAAAGTTAATATAAAGCACTAACTTGATAAGGAAAAAAAACTACGAAAGAACGGAGGCTAACTTTGTTCGTCCTTGCTCATACTTCGCAATTTAATAAGGAAAAGAAGAGCACATGTACAGTGCCCAAATCAAATCAAATCAAAGCATTTATTTCAAATAAACCAGTTACAGGCACTTTTGAAATGTCTGAAGGTCGGTCAGTCAGTAAGGTGAAGCTAGTCGCCAATTCCAAAGAGTAGGTACCTATGGAGAAGAACGGGCAAGAAACTCCATGGACACTCTTTTAAATTATCAAGCTATTGATACAAATATTTAATTAAATCATTCATTTTGAAATTAATCGTGTGAGAACGATGCATAAATATATTGTATGCTAAGAGCGTCCATTATGGAAAAACACACAAAAAAAAACGACAACAAAAAAGACTAACCAACAAATAGAATAGATGCTTTACAGCAAGTACATTGTGCTCACACGTGCTCCATGCAATTATACAATACTAAGAAATTGAATCTACACAATGCAAAGACAGTTTTGTCCAAGGTTCAGCAGCTCCAACAGTGTTCCCGAATGCTAAGTTTAGCTCCTGCGTAGCTGCACCAGTGCCGAATACCCCTGTCAGCGATGCAATTCCGTAACGTATAATATGCCTGGCTACATAGTGTGTACTGGCTTTAAGTTAAAAAAAAAACAAACAATTAGAAATTAAAACTACAAGAGGAAAAATCAAAGAACAACCAGTGTAAGTATAGAAATCGGACGCAGCTCAAGCCCAAGCCTTTTTGTCGTCAATATAATCCTTAACACTATAAAATGCTTTCTGACACAACTTACATTTAATGAAGGATTTGAATTTATTCAGGCTCAGATCTTGAACCACCTCTGGAAGTCTATTGTAAAAATATATACATTGGCATCTAAAAGAGCCACCTATTTAATGAGCCTTGTTGTAGGTACAAGAAATTTGTGCTTGTTCCTAGTATTTATATTATGGACATCACTGTATTTTTAATCAATTTTATATTTTTATGACCATACAAAAGATTTTCATAAATATATTGAGATATACTTGATTATTTTATTATTGACTAGTTATACTTGATTATATCCATACCCGATAACCTACGCCTACAATGGATCCTTCGCTAGATAAAGACAGAGCATACCCAGATGATGCTTTTGTACCGCTAATTTCTTCTGATGATGCCATATTTATATATATTTCAGGCGACGTGGGCCCAAATAACCGTTTGTGTCAAATAGCCATTGGAGGGCCAACGGTTATTTGACAATAAGATTTAAAATTGAATAAAACTAGTACTCCTAAAGGAATTTCTTCTATTATTCAACGCAGCCTATCCCAGACCAGAAATGGATAAAGGCTACTCCTAAGCTGGGCCACAACACCCTGTCTTCCGCCTTCTGCATCCAGTGAGACCTAGCCTTCGTAAGCAAACGGAAATGGTAGGGGGGCTAGCAATGTTTGTCAAAGAACCGATGGTTGGTGTAGTCTCCTGGAATCATCATCATTTTAGCGTTAATCCTAGTCGCATCGAATTGGAGTCTAGGTTCCACTTTACCAATCTAAATGCTGATTTTAGCTAAACTTCGATAACGATATATGTGAAGCGACTGCCGTCTGACCTCCACAACCCGAAAGCGATATAGAAGCATTGCAGTTAGACCAATTATTGGACTTTTGAGAGCTCCAACAGCCTGTAAAGACTGCGGTGTAGTTTCGTAGTTTCCTGGAATGGACACCGCATATCCGTAGGTAAGCATAGTGTGGGACATCTCTAAGCTGACGCATCACCTGAAGAAGGTGGCTGAGACAGACTGGACGGGATATATGAAAAGTAATAAGTAGTCGAATTGGTCAGTAAAAATATTACGGCAGTTCAAACATTTGAATCACTAGAATTTTTAGTCATAATGTGGTGTATCACAACTGGATCTAAATTCGACTCAAGACTCCTTTTACTGACTAAAACCCACCCGTGTTCATTCATTTGCCTGTGCGCCAGGGCCACGGTTTATTTTATAATCAATCCGCAACCCTGACCCAGGAGGCATCGATCTTTGTGGACTCCGTCACGATGTGCTGACATCTCTTTAAGGCGTGCGTGAAATAACGCGCCGTCGACCCGGGCCTGGTCCTTAACGGGCGGCGAGCTGTCCACTGCTTACCGCCCGCAAGCCCGAGCCTTCTGTAGCCGGGAGTCCAATGTAGTCTCCCGACCAGGGAGTCTGCTGCGGTGGCTAGAATCGTGAAGCGCTGGGATTCCCAATCCCACATGCGCTCCACCTCCTCCTTTGCAGCATTACTGCTTCGCAGAAGGAGGTGGCGGCCTGCCACACATTCTCGCTGCGGACCATGGCCTGGCCCAGGGCAGATCGCCGCCGATCGCCGCCACGAGGACACGGCGGTTTTCTACCCAAGCCGGGCAGACCTCCACCGTATGTTCCACTGTGTCAAGAGAATTCCGTCCTTGAGGTGGAAAAATGTCATAACTTTTGAAGAGCATTGTAGGTATTACAACTTTTCCGAGGGTGATATGATAACACAAGTACAATTTCCTCGACGCCAAAATAGCGATTCGGTAAATCAAAACTTTGTTGTTCAAGGAGCCAAGAACAACTTTTGAGTATTTGATAAACCACTTGTAAGTTTTTGATAAACTACCTGGTTTCCAGCTTCTTCATTCGCGCAATCGGTAATTTCTTATAAACACATAACCGCAGGTTCTGGGATAGATATCATGGTGCCGATTTTGTTGCCATAACATCGGCTGCCGGCAGACAGAAGTTACCACCCACCAGACAAAGTCTTGCGCCAAGCGATTCGTCGTGCTCCGGCATGATGTCTGGTGAAGCCGTACGGAAGACGGGCTTGAGCAGTTGTGTTGCGATATGTGCCGGGTACGATGCGTCAAATGTTGTTGTGTCGGGGGTTTGGTCGTGGAGGGTCTCCACATCAATCTCCCTCTGGCGCAGAATCGTTGGTCGTGTTGTTGGGTTTAACATTGCACCATCTCGCTCAACTGCCGTCTTCCTTCCTATTCACTAAGTTTTGTTTTAAGGTGAATGGGCTTAATAAAGTAGTGCGCTTTACCAGCATCGATTGCATCACAGCTTACTATCTTTCGGGATTGTGGTCAAGCACTAGTTTTTAATATGTTGGAAAAAAAAAAAGAAAAGTAAGGGTAAAAAAGGTGTGATGATGCAGACTGATAGACTCAAAGTATTTATTGCAATTAATCCCTTTACAGGCACTTTTGAACTGTCAAAGTCGGTCACTTAGAAAGATAAAGCTTCTTGTCCATTCCAAAGCGTAATAAGTACCTGTAGAGAAGAAAGAGCAGAAGACTAACAGTTTCTGTGAAATATTTCTTTCACTTTAATATAATTTAAAAAATAGTAGTAACAAACAGCTGCAGCAGTTTAAACAGCGTAAGTAGCAACGGGTATTATTTTGAAAGTTCTACAGCATTCACTGCTTTATTTACGTAGTTGAACCGGCACATTATTCGAACACACGGGGCAATGGATTAGCAATATGCTTCAAAATTATTCAAATTTATAGTAATAATGCTACGCGATCAGGATTATATATCAGAGATTATTTATTATTATATCAGAGGAAATAAAAGAAAAACGTCGAGGAATGCTCAGAAGAAAAGTCCTGTTTCATCAAGATAACGCCCGTGTTCACACGTCAGTACAGTCAATGGCTGAAATTCACAAGTGTGGCTTTGAACTGTTACCGCATCCGCCGTATTCACCTGATCTGGCACCATCAGACTTCCTTCTGTTCCCTAACCTAAAAAAGCACTTGGGAGGTCAAAGATTTTCGACAAACGACGAGGTCAAAGCAGCTGTAGACGCATATTTTGACTCTAAGGAAGAATCATTTTTTTTCAACGGTCTAAATGCTTGGAAGGGGAGGTGGCAAAAGTGTATTGATTTAGTATGTGTTTATTTTCTTAGTTAGGCTGAGTACTTTTCAATCCACCCTCGTATGTACTTTCTAAGTACCCAACTAGCAAATATTACTCTTACAGCAATCTCAAGACTACTGTTTTTCTGCTCATATATCACTCTCTAAGTCTTGATATAAGCCGGCATTTGGGCAATATTATAAGCATTATTTAGTTTATATCGTTCTAAGATCAGTCTAATTCAATCCTGTTTGCTCTTATTGAAATCTAATCAAAATAAATTTCAGCCGACTTACGCTAATATTGCTTTAACGTAAGAATCTTATAAGCCTGCATAGGCCTATATAGGTCTAAGGTTAGAATTTTTTCAGAATTTTACGTCAGAACCAAAGTTCGTGAGTGTATGATTGGTTTAAAATGAAAGCAACTTAAAAGTCGTTTGAAGGCCGGTAATCGTATTGGAATTTATTATTTATTGTTAATTATACCTGGTTTTCCAGTTCAAAATTAATGCGCCTTGTTAAATAAGGTGTTTCTTGATCTCGTTTAAAAAATATATTTGTTAATTTGTATTGATAGTGTTGCCATTCGTATATCTGCATTTTACAAGCGCATTATTAAAGTAATATAAGATTGTTTACTCTTATTTTAGCATCCGGTATACTAAAGATACAACCTTAAAACGAGAGGGAGAGAGAGAGAGAGAAAGGCAGCGGTATATTTGTTTTTCTTTTTAACATTTCGTTGTACTTCTTAATAACTTTCCACCTGTAGCCACCAGCATCTAAATAATCTTTTCCAGTTCTTGAAATCCATTAAACTACCATTAACCATTCCATCTAACCATTACTATTCATTTAACTATTAAATTTAATAATTTTAAAGAACATATGGCCAGCAAAATTACTCTTAAAACTATTAAGAGAGGAATTATTCCCAAAGTCAAATTGATAGTAATATGTTGATCCAAAATCACTCTAATATCATACTTATCCAGTGCTATTAATCTTATATAAGTTTCAAATAAGATTATATATGCTGATGATGATAGAAAATACCAATATAAGAGTAAGTTTTTCTGAAGTGCAACTAGTCTTATTAAATGCTCTTATATACATATATGGGACTCGGTTATGAGACTGAGCGTTCTTGAGGCCATACTGGCTTGTGTAAGAGTAATATAGGATCGATGATATATTCTAAAACAAATATAAGAGCGCTTTAAGCCTACCGCTCTTAAAAAGTGCGAGTTCTGAGACTGTTTTGCTAGTTGGGTATATCTTAGAGACCAATTACTGATTAAAAGGTGAAGGAAAACACCTGAGGAAACCTGCTCCCTTATTGTAGTACCGGTACCCTCACTATTAGTTGGAATAATTTCGAAACATATTTCTGATCCATTGCTCCATATGTTCGAAAAAGTGTCAGCTCAGGAACGCAAGTAACTCAATGACTGTCATTGAACTGTCAAAATTAAATCCATTGCTACTGATAGTGTCTTACGCAATTGCCCTGCTGGACTTTTAAGTCTGAAATCGCCAACCCGCATTGAGCAAGCGTGGCGATTACGCTCAATCCAGAAGGATTGAGCGTAATCGCCACGCTTGCACTACTGTGCCCAGTAGTGGGACGATAAAAAGGTTAATGATGATGATTGCTAATTTGACATCTAGTACAACGTAACATGATAACTGAAGTCACTCGTACTACGTTTAGTGGTTTAACTAAGTCAGGTGGTTCTTTTGTTTACCTTTATTTAACTACCTAAACGGATGGAGTATTAGAGTATAGGTAGGCCTTTGTAAATTCTTCATATTTGTATTCTGTATTTTATACTTAATTATGGTTAAGAATATACTGTTCTGTTTTTGCTTGTAGCGGTACCTACAAACGCCACAAAATGAACGACGCGTCATACTGACGTCACACGAATTCTACATCTCGCAATCAGAGTTTACCGTGCAATTAGCATACATACAACTTGCCAATTTCAACCATCGGGCAAGTGCCCGCCAGACATAACACCCGTCTGGTCGGAGGATCCTCCCTTTTCTATGGAGGATGAGTGAGCTTTACTCCCTGTTCCTCATGCCTCCACATGCTCATAGACGTCGTACTGAATTCAATATAAAGTTTAAAATGAATGCAGGCCTTTCTCATATTCTTTGTTTACAGTCAAGCGAAATTTTATTCTAATAATAAATTACTAACCAAATAAAATATAAAGCCCATATTTTAACAAATCATCCATTTACTTAAAACCAACAAAAATCTAACAAAACACAAGATTCTCGCTTAGTCCACTTTTAAAAACACATAAAAAGTCAGTTTCCCTGATGAATGGGCTAAAGTAAATGTAAAACTGTGCCTATTCATCACTCGAGGCTTTTTATTTTGGCTTTTCATTCATTAGAAAACCTTGGTAAGAATCTTTTAAAATTCGGCTTTGTGTTGAAGAGATTTCTCTTGGCTGATTTCAATTATTGCAGTGGTTTAGGGTTAGGTTATAGAAATAGACAATTAGTAGATTCTTGTTCCTTATTTAGGATCTCGTACCTGAAAAGGTAAAATGCAACCATTATAAGACCGTTACTCTACTCCATATTAATAAATGTTTAAATTGAGTTTTATTAGGTTTGTAGATAATCATTTCCACTAATGGGTTTTATAATATTAATATAAGGAGGCGCGGGTCCGATCCCCACGCAGTGCAAATATTTGTATGCATGAATATGAATATTTGCACTGGTCTGATCGTGCCTCGGAAAGCACGTTAAGCCGTTGGTCCCGGTTGCCATACGAACATCTAATGGCAGTCGTTACGGGTTGTTGGAGTCCTCAAAAGTCCAACAATTGGTCTAGACGCAATGCTTCGATATCGCCTTCGGGTTGTGGAGATCAGACGGCAGTTCCTTCACGGAAAATATCGAAGTTTAGCCAAAATCAGCAGTTAGACTGGTAAAGCGGACCCCAGACTCCAAGGCTGAAAAAGGCTTCGGATGCGACTGGGATTAACGCTAAGATGATGATGATGATGAAGGTGATGGGTTTTATAATATTGGCAAGACGGCAATGTCATTCTATCACCATTCCAATACGAAACGACTCAGATAATTGATCGATCATTAACAATTTAGGACATTACGATTATTTTTATCAATCGATCATTTATATGGTTAAACATTATGTAGGTATGGTTACAATTAAATTATTATTATACATAGTCATATATACAATTAATATATAAAATAAAAATAAATAATAGGTGGCATGTCAACATAATATTACATTAAAAAAATAAACAATTTAAAATATATCACTTTAGTTAGTAATCATTCAATAAAAAATAAATTATTTCGAAAGAAAAAAATTGAAAAATAAAATAAAATTATATAAGTAATCACAATTACAAATAAATAAACACACGACTCACGAGTCAATGAATAAAATCATAAATTAACCAGCAAGTCGGAATCGTCATACCTCTGTTTATCAGTGGTAAACTCAATGATGGAGTAATAACATCTATCTTTTTTTTTATTTATTAAATTATAAACTAGCGCTTGACCGCAATCCCGCCTGATGGTAAGCAGTGACGCAGTCGTTGATGGTAAAGCGCACTAGTTTATTAAGAGCCTATTCACTCTAGCCTTGAAGACACTCATATTGTAGCCCGACGGAAACACCGCCGCTGGCAAATTGTTCCAGTTCCTCGATGTACGCTGTATAAAGCAGGAGGCGAAACGCTTCGTCCGGTTCGTAGAGGTGTTAACAACGTAAGGGTGGAAACTCGCCGTACGACGGGTCGTCCGATGGTGGAACGGAGATGGGGGAATTAAATCATGCAATTCCCTCGCACACTCCCCAAAATGTTTTCGTGGAGAAACCTTCAAAAGGCACCCGGCATCCGGGGAATGAGGTCGGGTATTGCAAGATTTTTACCTCACTAAAACCATCACGATGATGATCATCTGCACAAAGAAACCGGGTCCACCTCTATGTGACATAGGGGTGGTCCCTTTTAAAAGACTAATTCTAGAACCCCCCTGCACAACGCCTGTAAGGCACATCCCTGGGGAGACTCTAACAGAGTTTCCATTAAGCCTCCCATTCACGGTAGCACGAGAACACTTTAAACACAATAATGTTTAATCATCATCATCATCATCATCATTTCAGCCGAAAGACGTCCACTGCTGGACATAGGCCTCCCCCAAGGTTCTCCACGACGACCGGTTCTACGCCTCCCGCATCCAGCGGTTTCCCGCGACCTTCACCAGGTCGTCGGTCCACCTTGTCGGGGGCCTACCCACGCTACGTCTTCCGGTGCGTGGTCGCCACTCGAGAACCCGGCGGCCCCATCGGGCATCATTCCTACGGGCAATGTGTCCAGCCCACTGCCACTTTAGTGTTGCAATTCTTCGGGCTATGTCGGTTACTCTCGTTCTTCTGCGGATCTCCTCATTCCTGATTCGATCGCGCAGTGAAATCCCAAGCATAGCCCTCTCCATTGCCCTTTGAGTGACTTTGAGCCTTCTTATAAGGCCCATTGTTAGCGACCACGTCTCAATTCCATATGTCATCACTGGCAACACACACTGGTCGAAGACTTTTGTCTTGAGACACTGCGGTATTTCGGACGAGAAGATTCTTCGTAGCTTCCCGAAAGCAGCCCAGCCGAGTTGGATTCGACGATTGACCTCTTTCTCGAAGTTGGACCTTCCTAACTGGATAGTTTGTCCCAGGTACACGTAACTGTCAACAACTTCGAGAACAGAGTCTCCAATCTTCATAGGAATCGGTACAACATGGGCATTAGACATGACTTTCGTCTTGCCCATGTTCATTTTAAGACCGACTCGCTCGGAGGCTCTGCTGAGGTCTTCGAGCATTGTACTCAGGTCCTCCGCGGTCTCAGCCATGACTACGATATCATCAGCAAACCGAAGGTGTGTCATGTACTCGCCATTGATGTTGATGCCCAGTCCTTTCCAGTCCAGAACCTTGAAGACATCCTCCAATGCAGCGGTGAACAATTTTGGGGAGATAACATCTCCCTGTCTGACACCACGCTGCAGAGGTATTGGTTTCGAGGTCTGGTCCTGTATTCGGACTGACATGGTGGCGTTTTCGTACAAACCCTTCAGCGCTTCAATATACCGATAGTCTACTTGGCACCGCTGGAGAGACTGCAGTACAGCCCAGGTCTAGATCGAATCAAAGGCTTTTTCGTAGTCCACAAACGCCAAGCAAAGGGGTAGGTTATACTCCTCGGTCTTCTGTATAACCTGCCGTAGCGTATGTATGTGGTCTACCGTGCTGAAGCCCTTTCGGAAACCGGCTTGTTCGGGTGGCTGGAAGTCGTCAAACCTGCAGGCGAGACGATTCGTGAGGACTCTCGAAAACAACTTATAGACATGACTCAGAAGTGAGATTGGTCTGTAGTTTTTCAAAAGGGTGTTGTCACCCTTTTTGAAAAAGAGTACCACCACACTTCTGTGCCATGCCTGTGGCGTTTTTCCCTTGACTATGACGGAATTAAATAGCTTCTGAAGGGCCCTAAGGATCGGTTCACCACCCGCCTTCAGTAGCTCTGCCGTTATTCCGTCATCGCCCGGCGCCTTGTTGATTTTTAAGTTGTTTCAGAGCCAATCGAATCTCCTGCAGGCTGACGTCCGGGATATCTTCGGTGTAGTGTCGGGTTAATCTTGCTCTAGGGTCTTCAGCAAGATTTAATGCGGGTTTTGTCGTCGAAGTGTAGAGCTGTCCATAGAAATTCTCGACTTCCCTCAAAAGCTCGGGCCCGGACGTTATGATCCTGCCGTCGTCAGTCTTCAGCTTGCTTAGCCGGCTATGCCCAATAGTCAGATCCCTAGCGAAAACTTTAGAGCCTCTGTTTCGCTCTATGGCCTCCGTTATACGCTCGGTATTATACCGACGTAGGTCGCGCTTCAGAGACTTTGAGATCTGCTTATTGAGCTGCCGGTATCTGCAAGCATCACTTGACGAACGCAAAACCATCTCACGTCTATCCTCCATGAGCTCGAGAGTGTAGTCCGAGAGCTTTTTAGTTCTATTTGTACGGCGGGTCTTAAAATACTTGGTCCCGACCGTACGGACAGCTTCTACAAACCCGTCATTGTATTCGTCCACGTCACCACTTAGGCATTCGAAGCGATTTTGGAGCTCGAGCTGGAAACCTTCGGAGTTATGGATCTGGATGGGTGCTGGCCGGAGCGTAGACTTCATCAGGCGAGATCTTTCGGACACTATGTTCAGATTCAATGTGCCTCTGACCATACGATGATCGCTGCCGCATTTGAGCGAGTTGATCACTGAGACATCATTGAATATGTGCCTTTTTGTCGTCATAATGAAGTCTATCTCGTTCTTAGTGACCCCGTCGGGACTGATCCAAGTCCACTTCCGCTGTTCACGCTTCCTGAAGAAGGAGTTCATCATAAAGAGTCCCTCCCTCTCCATGAAGCCAGCCAACATGTGGCCTCGGTAGTTCCGGCGCCCAAATCCAAAATTTCCCAGTCCGAGCCCCTCACCGCTCCGTTTTCCCAGCTTAGCGTTGAAGTCCCCCATGATAACGCTGTAGTGAGTTTTTGAGCTATGTATGGCTTTAGAGATGTCCTCATACATAGTCTCTACTTCATCGTCGGAGTGTATCGAGGTCGGGGCGTATACCTGAATGACCTTCAGCGAATACCGTTTGGTTATTCTGAGTACCAGGAACGCCACCCTGGTCGACACACTCTCGATCTTCACTACATTGTCCACAAGGGACCTGTGGACGAGGAACCCGACACCACCTTGGGACTGATGATCGCCCTCCCGGAAATAGAGCAAGTTACCGGATTTAAGGATTATCGAGTCCTCACCCTCTCTTCGGACTTCAGATAATCCCAGGACACCCCATCGTAACCTGCTCAATTCTTCCTCCAGTTCAATAACCCTCTCGTCGGTCCGCAGTGTGCGCACGTTCAGTGTTGCCAGGTCGATCCGTCGTTGTTTGTGGTAGCCGGATCTCTCCCGGAGATTCTTCGCACCCCTTGCCCCGCCGTTACCTTGGCCGCTACCACAATGACCAGGAATAGCGGAGCTGCCGGGGACTAGGGGCCTTGGCTTAGTCGTGTGCAACATTATGGGGGGGGTTTGCCATAATCCCCACGCTTGGCAAGCGGGTTGGGGATCGCAGGATTTGATATTCCACAGAAGAAGCGCTGCTGCCCGCTTCCCTGGTGAGAGAGTTCCCTTAGTCGCCTCTTACGACACCCACGGGAGGATATGGGTTGGTACTATTCTAAGCCCGGTACCACACGGGATAATGTTTAATATTAATCTTTATTTATCTAATATATAAAATTCTCGTGTCACGGTGTTCAAACTTAAACTCCTCCGAAATGGCTCGACCGATTTTGATGAAATTTTTTGTGCTTATCCGGTATCTATGAGAATCGGCCAACATCTATTTTTCATCCCCCTAAATGTTAGGGGTAGTCCACCCCTTAATTTTTTTTATTATTTATATGGCAAAACAACGTTTGCCGGGTCAGCTAGTTGATGTATGTGATTTTCCAACCGAACATACTACCACCACTTTCCATCCATTTTTTAAAGAAATACCTTTCTGCGTAACGGTTTTTACTAAGAGGAAGGAGTCGATGTTTATATTGGTCCTCATCATCATAAGTTCGAGCCTAAATCGCTGGTCGTGACCAGACTTCTCTATCGGGACATCCCAGACGACGCAGATATGATCTGGAACCAATGTTTGTGGGACGTAATGGCATGACATTTGCTCCAAGACGACGTAGAACTTTAATGGCACTCGCGTCACAGCTGAAGCCAATCATGTCAATGTTATTAGATTGGGGTAGCAAATCAATTTACTAATGTTTTTTAACGATCATGTACCCATTTTGACAATGTTTTTAAAACTGCTTTTGTATTTGGCGATCTATGTTTATGTCAATGGCCCGAGTTACTCAGATACGATGGGCAGCTGATGGTGTTTTTTTATGTTATGAACTAGTTCTTGACCACGATCTCGTCTGATAGTAAATAGTGATGCAATCGTTGATGGTAAAGCGCACTAGTTTATTTTGAGCCTATTCACTCTAGCTTTCAAAATACTTAAATTATAATCAGTCGGGAAGACCGTCTCAGGCAAATTGTTCCAGTCCTTTGATGTCCATAGTATAATGGACCAATAAAAAGACCAGTTCATTCTGAGATTAACGCTTTCAAATAAAGAAACTCTAGCTTTATTTATTATACTAGTAGCCGGCAGAAGTTACCACCCACCAGACAAAGCCTTGCCGCCAAGCGATTCGTCGTGTTCCGGCATGATGTCTGGTGAAGCCGTACGGAGGACGGGTCTTAGCAGTTGTGTTGCGATGTGTGCCGGGTACGATGCGCTTAATGTTGTTGTGTTGAGAGTTTGGTCTTGGAGGGTCTTCAGATCAATCTCCCTTTTGCGCTGCATCGTTGGTCGTGTTGTTGGGTTTAACATTGCATCACCTCGCTCAACTGCCGTCTTCCTTCCTATTCGCTCAGTTTTTCTGAGCGAATAGGCTTTTAATAAACTAGCACGCTTTCCCATCAAAGATCGCATCATTCCTTTCCATCAGGCGGGATTGCGGTCAAGCGCTAGTTTATAATTATTAAACAAACAAAGTATATTCTAGTATATTTACAGTTATATCAATAAGCAAGCATACTCAAATATTCCCTTTTTTCTTTTCAACCTCATTGTCTGGCGGAACATCCATTCAGCATTAAGAAATGGAGAACGAACAAAACGCAAGAAGTATTTCCATTCACCCGTCAGTATACTTTGGCTTTCTCTCCGTAACCCCCCAGATTTCCTAGTCTGCTATTACAATAGTGTCAGAATGGTTGATTAGTGATCTCATAATAACCGATTTCGACAAGTTTCGTAATCTACTAAGAAAATGGGGTCATTATGACTTTCTACTGGTCAATCACTGACACTCTACTCCAAGTTAATAAATGTTCAAATTTAGCAGTCGTTTTTAGAGAATCATTTCTACTAACAGGTCGTATAATAATGGCAATAGGGCAATGTCATTCTACATATCACCATTCCATTACTAGGCCGATAATTGATCGATCATTATGAATTTAGAGGATTAAGAACTTTTATCACATTGACAACGGAATTATATTAGAATGTCAAATTTACAAAAATAGTATGCTAAGGTCCCTGGTTTGGGAACAACATCAAGCAACTAAAATCCAAAACCGCCAAAGGCCGGTGAGCTTATCGGCAAGTCTATAAGCGCTAAGTGAACATTTGGTGTAGCCTGTAGGCCTCCATCCACTGCAGCACACCAGGAGTACATCGACTGAAGCCCCCCTGTAAGTCCAACCTCTTCATTATTTGGGAGTGCTTGCTCGCGGTTTCTCTTCCTATTTCAATTACAATATACCTAACGTGCGCCTATCTTACAGCCGACGTATATATTGAGGGAATATGAAACCAAAACAAGCTGCACCCGGCTTCGGGTTTCGGGATAAAACATATCCTATATATTATTCCTGGTTATTGTCTGTGTGCCAAATTTAATTCACATCCCTTCAGTAGTATTTGCATGAAAAAACTAACAAACAAACATCCGTACAAACTTTCATGTTTATAATATCTATTAGTGAGAAATAATAGCATGGTACGGAACATTTTCGAGTGCAAATCGACTCCCACTTGGTCGATTTGAATTATAACACACAGTATAAGATGAAAGGACTTCCAAAATAGACCCTGCACGCAGGTAGATACATCTCATCCATCTCCTTGATGACTTTGTTGCCTTACTCGTTGAGACATGTCTGAACTTGTCGGAAATGTTTTGTTCTTCCTGACTTATGGTTTACTGTCCCCCAACCATAGGTTTGGAAAAAAGCTAATATATTCGGACATGTCATATTTCATGCTGAAGATTATTAATTAATGTATTATTCATGATCATTAATAATTCTACATTATATTAATATTACTCGTAAAATTACGAAAGATTGTATGGATGAATAGGGATCTTTGTTACTTTTTCACGCAAAAACTACTTCACAGATTTTGTTGAAATTTGGTACATATACAATAAGAAAAGAAAACCCTGTCCGACCCATGAGGGTAATAAAGGTTAGGTAAACTCTTGACCAAATCTAATATATTGTTACGAACGCACCTTATGTCGAGGGCATAAGGTTCAATATCGCGTGACATGCAGTGCGTAACTTTTAAGCCCTATTACTCGAGATCTAGACATTGTCTAGGTGTAATATAAAAACGCATTCCTAGACTTAAGGTGGCTTATTGAATGGTACAGGTTTTATCAATTTTGTCAACAAAGTGACGACATCGAAATTTCTAGAAACCCGTTTCCGGGAATTACCGTAGGTACCTACTGAATGTACTCGAAGTTATGCGCTATTATTATTACGTCTAGACGATTCTGGAATGTTCGATCAGCTGGCCTATATATAGCGCCGTGACGCCGACGCCGAGTCAGTCTACACTTTACTACCGAGACGAAACAGCGACATTTAAGAAGCGATCTTTGAGAATACCTACTGCGACAACTGTAACGAGAACATTGAGTACTACGTGAAGAAACATCTGTAGTGTTGTTGTGTGTTTACAACACGGACTTCGTGGACGTAAGTGAAGACTTCGGTGCAACGTCAGCAACATTCTACTTGTCATTGCCTACAATCGACTGTACCTTCGTTGCCAATAAACTTTGTAACCCTTAACCGGTATTTTAGTACCCCTAGCCCGTAACAATATAAAATTCTCGTGTCACGGTATTCGAACTTAAACTCCTCCGAAACGGCTCGACCGATTTTGATGAAATTTTTTGTGCTTATCCGGTATCTATGAGAATCGGCCAACATCTATTTTTCATCCCCCTAAATGTTAGGGGTAGTCCACCCCTAATTTTTTTTTATTATTTATATGGCAAAACAACGTTTGCCGGGTCAGCTAGTATAATATAAAATTTTACGTAATCGTCATAGAAACAATACTAATGAATTTTGAAATAATCTTTTTTTCCCGCAAATTAATTCCAACTTCCCTGAAATTTGGTAATGTTTAAAAAAGTGACAACACCAGTATTATTATGAGCGAATAGTGATGCGACCACGTGACGCGTGCCCTGCCTCCCGCCGCCCGCGGAAGGGTTGCTTACCGCAAATGTATTAAGTTACCTCTTTTTGCGAAATAATATTTATTTTTTAGGGGGATCATTTTTTTAGTTTAGTCCGGCTTTGTATCCATCAGTAGAATCAGTTAACGATACCTAACAATACCTTCATGGATCGGACAGGGTTTTCTTTACTTATTGTATAGTTTATAATCAGGACTGATACGTACAATACTTTTTTACAGATTTTCTCACGAGGTCCTTACTCTTAAGAAGGAAACTTAAGAGTGTGAAATCGCGGGGCGCAGCTAGTTTAAGTAAACTACAAATGTCCTCGATACCATATTTCGGTCATGGCGGCCAAACCAACCTTCAGCGCGGGAAATAGAAGAGTGTACAAGAGTGTATGCAGTTGCGCTCTCTTTGCGTCACTCTCATAGTTCGATTAGACGGCAATCCGATACGATCAGAGAATGATCATTCGTCAGACCAGCGGATGAAAGTGCTTTCCGTGGCGCGGGATATCACACTGCCAAATTCCAAACTCCAGAGTTAGTGAGAAATTCCTATAAATAGAAAAAATCCATTAACACTTTGCCCAACCTCCTTACCTTTGCTTTACGACTCCAGATTCAGATATTATAAAATTACATCTTTAAGCACACGTAGGAAATAGTTGGATTTTATGTTCTTGTTTAAATTGCTCAATGGTTTAGTAGATTATTAGAGTAGCGTCCCTCGTAGTGGTAGCCGCTTAATTAACCGAAGAACATTCGCCCTGCCTCACAGTCGAACTAATATAAGCAACTCTTCTCCCATAAGCCGCATGCTTTCTTTTGCTAACTCTATTAGTGATGATGTGGATGTCTTTGCTGGTTCTATAGCCTCAATGAAAGCTGAACTCAAAAATTTAATGTTATGATTATTTTTTAGTTTTGTTTCTGAGATTTTATTTTATTTATTTTATTTTTGTTCTCAATTTTTTATCAATTTGTAAGTTTTTTATTAATAGCACCTAAGTGGTTTATTTTACCTGTGCATGTTAGATTCACATCTAGTAGGTGTCAATCAGATATATTATGTTATGATTATTTTTTTGTATGCATGATTGTACACCAGTATTGTTAATTATATTAAAAAAAAAAACCTTGAAGTAGTCCCCAAGAGCACTGTTCCAGCACAATAATGTAACATACATAGTGTGATAACTTAGTGGCTTTTAAGAAGCCCCCTTTTTATGACCTCTCCTGCTCTGGGAGGGGCGGAAGGCCGTGTCAGACTTTCATTGGTGTTCCTTCACTTGTCTGTGCGCCAGGACCACGGTTTCTCTATTACCAACCGCGCCAGGAGTCAATTACGTAGACATTCCGGAAATAAATACTTTGATAATCATGTATTTCTATGCCAATATTGTAGAAAGAATGACATCATTCAGCGCACAGAAAATTCCAAAGTAGACGCGTTTGCAAAACTACGTAAACGCTACCGTCGTTATTGAGACAAGTGTTGTACCCCCACGGCATACATAATTCAGAGAAAGCCTGTGGCCATGTCTTGAATCCTACTCAGCCATATTTATCTGCCGGCATACTTTTTTTGTATTTTTCTAAGTGGGTTTTGTGTATGTTTTAAATTTGAACACGGCTTATTACCTAAAGAAATGGAGTATAGATTATCTGAGAATTGATTACAACTCCATTCTCATCCCACACTTTAAACACCAAACAATTTCCATTACGTAACACAGCAATTTCCTTGACAACGAAATAATAAACTGACAATTACGAGTTTTCCTCCACATGTAACACAAACAACTTCTTGTTATTACGAAATGGAAAGAATAATCATCTGTAAATCTTTTTCTCGTATTTTATTGTATCAGTTAGTGACTGAATAAAAGATATCTTGGCTTATTTGAGATTGTATCTAATTCGATTTCTTGATGTATTAGGTTTGTGATGTGATGATGTTGCAGGATAATAATAAATGGAAGTGATATTGTGAGAACCTTTATACCAATAATGTGTTATTGAGAATCTTTATGAAATTTATAAGATACCTACTGATTAATTTCAAGGTTGTTCAGCGAGCTATGGAAAGGGCTATGTTTGGAGTCTTTCTGAGGGATCAAATCCGCAGTGAACGAAAGTTCTCGACATAGCTCACAGAATAAGTAAACTGAAGTGGAAATGGACCGGCCATATTAACCGTAGAAACCTTGACAGTTGGAGACCGTTGACCGCGAATCGGTAAACCTAAAGTTAGGACGTCTAGGTGGAGCGACGATCTTCGCAGGTTCACTGGTAGTAACTGCATGAGAGTTGCGGAAAAAAGAGTTGAATGGCGTGACATAGGAGGTGCCTAAATCCAGCAGTGGACTTGCTATAGACTAATGATGATTAATGCTTTACCGATGCGATCAATTGTGACCAATTCTAATGAGATAGACATTGGTTAATGGTTGTGTTTGGTGCCTAAACACCTAATAACAGCCTATACGTCAATCGATCAGGATAAGCTATTCTGATCGCGGTTCCTTTGTAGATGGGTGACCATCTTTACATACCGAGACTCCTTGCTAAGCCGTGGGTCACGGCTGTCATTTTCGAATCTTTGACAGTCAGGAATTCGAAAGTCTGACAATCGAGGGGTTTCGTATTACCCTGTAACTGGGTTGTGTACGTCAGGTGCCTCAGTCGCTCCATGTAGGATACTGGTATTCACCTGCGTCCAATTGGACTGGAAGCCGACCCAGACATTGAAAACGGGCTATTTAGTAGATGAGAAAGTTCCTTTTTTTTGTTTTGTTTCGGGGGGAAACCTTCATAAGGCACCCGACCCCCGAGGAATGAGGTCGGGTAGTGTGGGATTTTTACCTCACTAAAACCACCCCGGTGATCAGCATCTGCGCCTAGTGGCGGTCCCGGTTCCTCTTAAAATACCAATTCCGGAACCCTCCCTGCGCAATCCCCGTAAGGCGCATCCCAGGAGAGACTCTAAGAGGGCCTCTCCTAAACGTCCTATGCACGGCAGCATGTGACCACTATGCCACCGTCTTCCCTGGGGTTACTTAGTGGGCAGGCCGGCTTTGTGTGCCCACGACCCCAAAGGTCCACCTACCTCATTAAGTAGGCGGGTTTCGGCGTATTAAGCGCCAAGGCGGTTGCCTCCCCGACGCCTCCTTCTCTTCTCTGTCCAATTGAAATGTGAAAGTTCTTGCCCGATCCTATTTCACTGTTTCTATTCGAAACAGTACACTTAATAGTGCGCGTTGCGAGAAATAATCCAGGTGTGTAGGCTTATCTCAGCTGTGAAAGAACACCTTTAACGAGTGTTGAACCACCAAGGTGATATAATTATCCACTACGTTGAAATTTTTATTCGATTAAATATAAATAAACAACAACCGCTGTTTCCTACAAAACCTAAGCGATCATTAAGATTATCATCATCAGTCTCTAGCAGTTCACAGCTGGACATACAAAGGTCTCGGCAATTACACGCCATTTAATTTTATTTTCGGCAACTCTCTCATACAGCTGCCAGTTACCACGAATTACCCTGATGGTCAAAATGTATAACGTAACATTTTATATTCTGGTTATAAACCATCTGTTTGCCATTTTTTTAAATTTTTTTTTTAAATTATAAACTAGCACTTGACCGCATTCCCGCCTGATGGTAAGCAGTGATGCGATCGTTGATGGTAAAGCGCCCTAGTTTATTAAGAGCCTATTCACTCAGAAATACTGAGCGAATAGGAAGGAAGACGGCAGTTGAGCGAGGTGATGCAATGTTAAACCCAACAACACGACCAACGATGTTGCGCCAACGGCAGCCAAAGGGAGGCACACTCCACTAAAACATGCTGCACATCTTCTCTTTTATTGCAATCCTCGCAATTAGGAAAATTAACTTTTTGCATTAGATACGCAAAAAACCTCAACGGCATGTGTCCAGAACGAATCCGATGAGCAGTTATTATAGTACTACGGCCAATGACATTACTATCAAATCACGGGATCACGTTTTGTATAAGTTTGTACCTAATTCCTTTTAGTTTAGACTGCTCATTAAAGTAATCTTTCCATTTATTATAGCAAAAGTTCTTAAATTTTCGTAATAGTTCTGAATTAATTGGAAAAAATAAATTTCCTCGTTGTGCGATAACTTTAACAGACAGTACAATATACTTTCCAATACCTTAGAAATAAAATGTACCTACCGGATTTTTATTTCCAAGAAAATCACTGTCCATTGTAAGGTTGCCTGGAAAAGATTGCTTTAGCGATTTCCTTTGTGCTTCCCATTCATAGGAAGGAAACCAGCAACGATTGCAACAAAATAAAGAATATTTCCAACGCCTTCTCATCCTAATTCACCACAATTTTTCTTTGGCTGAAAGCGTTCGTCTGTGCCATTAATCTTTAACCAACAAAACTTCGGAGATCTTTCGATCAAGACCGAGGGTGTATCCGATCACAAATTAGTGTCCTATTGAGCCAAAAGTTTTCCTTAGATTGTTTTTGACTTAGTAAAGTCCTTTAAAACAGCGAAATGTTGGGTCGAAGTTAAAAGCGTCAAAAAGTTACTTTTAAACGAGTTGGGTTGATGTAATTTTGATCGAGTAAACACTACAAATGTTGTTCTGTTGATCGACGAGGTCAAAGTTAATTAAATGGCCTCGGTGAAAGTAGAATAATAATTGTATTTATGAACAATGTATACTTAATTGTATTTGTAACTTAATTGACTGTTCCCGTGTTGACTTGGATGTTGGAGAAAAATGAGCCAGACGGAAGTGAATGAATTCTGAACACTTTGCGTGAATGCACCTCGAGAGATCGGCAAACATCGCTCGTAGACCACTGCGAAACTGCTATGACGATCTGGTGCAGGGCGGTCGTTTTGGGGAACTGCCTTATGTAATATTAACGTTCAAAAAGGGCTGATTCTCAACCTAATTTGAATAAACTTTGGACTTTGATTTGATTTGGTAACGTTCGCTGGGCCCATATGGCCAGAGATCCGCAGAAGAACCAAAGTCACCCACAGAACTCTTCGATTCACTAAAATTAAGTGGCAGTGGACGGGGCACATTGCTCGTAGAACCGAATGCCGAGGCAGTAAGGTTCTGGAGTGGCAGCCACGTACCGGAAGACGTAGCGTAAGAAGGCCCCCAACAAGGTGGACCGATGACCTAGAGAAGGTAGCGGTAAGCCGATGGATGTGGGCAGCACAAGATCGGTCATTGTGGAAATCCTTGGAGAAGGCTTTTGTTCAGCGGTGGACGTCTGAAGAAGAATGAAAGTTTTTAGGTAATTTTCTACATTTTTATCCCAACTATGTTGGGGCCAGCTGCCAGTCTATCCGAATGTAGTCAAGTATCAGTACTTTACATAGAGCAATTGCCTATTTGACCACCCCACCAAAACTTCATCCATAACCTCTATTACAATTCGTTTTTGCAGAGCTTAGATCTATCAATCCGAAATAGCTGTTAAGTACCAAACTTCAAACTAAGGTACTTTAATTGCGTGATAGCTCAAAGACTTGTTTAGCAAATTAACATTGTTGTAGTACTCAAACTGTTAATGTAATCAGTCAACTTGGCCCATCATTTTGTTTGGACAGCTTCCAAATCTAAAGCCAAGTTTCTCAGGAAAATTCTTAAAGGAGTACAAAAAGTTACTAAAGTACTTTGTGGGGTAACTTTTCAATTCGAATTTGCTTTTAAGTCGATGTTGTGTTTACAGTTGATTTAATTATCTTTGTCATCCCTGATTTAATCGTTTTATTTCGATATAGGTACGAGGTAATCGATATAATTGTTGTAATGTCTATGATTCAACTGAAACTATGGTTTGAAAAGCGGATATGATGTAACGGGTTATAGTAAAATTGAGCAGTGCTGCATATTCCCAATTCCAAGATAAAAATCAGAGTGACTAATTCACCTTTAAAAAAAGACAATCAAAATCGGTTCGGGAAATACACGACGCCACAGAAACGTCAAACTTACAATCCCCGTCGTTTTTGAGTAGGGGGTTAAATATGAACTAGTTATCTGAAAGTTGTATCTACCTGTGTGATGGGGCGATCCACTAGTGAGGCTTTGTTTTTAAGTTCTGGAAACCCCTCTAGGTAAACCAGCGTACCATGCACTTAGATTTCACTCCCAATATAGTGACAACATGATAACAGCATGTAACTTATACTACAAAACCTGTTATCAGCTGCACTCGGCTGGAAGTTAGTACTCGTGTCAGCTGACATCCGGCGGCGCCGAAGCTGCCTTGGGTGGCAATGTGTTTGCGAGTAACTACAGTTGTTGGTACTGTTGATAACGTGGTTTATTAGTAATGTTATGTTAGCTAGTTAAGTATAAAATATGCAGTCTGTAGAATAGGAAATAAGATCAGTTTGTTATAATTAAAGTGTTTGAAAGAAAAAAAATTGTTTGCACATTACACCTAAATAATAATAACACATGAAATACTCGTATAATATGGTCAAAAAGCCAAAGATCATCAGATAACTTAAAGCTCAAAATGCCTATACATTCAATAACGTTCCTTGATAAATCTTTCACTGTTCAGGCCCCTCGTTTGTGGAATGCATTGCCAATTGAAATTAAACGCGCACAATCGTTGCAGGAATTCGAGGGACATGTGAGGAAACACTACTTGTCGTTATGATCTTGTTAAATAAACACTTTATGGCTAATTATACTATTAAAGTATCTATGTATTTATGTATGTATTTGTGTATCTACTTTAGTATATTATAATAGTGATGTTTGCACCAACGAAAGTCCCATTTGTGGTTCAGGAGAATCTATCCATTCTTTGGTTGCCTGAAAGAAATCGCTTTAGCGATAAGGCCGCCCATTGTATGTTTTGTGTTGAATGTATTTTGTTCGATGCTTGATTGGTGTACAATAAAGAATATAAATAAAATAAATAAATAAAAAAGCCTTTTATAGACAATAGTAATTATTCAGTATTCAGTATTCTCCAAATTTAAATATGAGGTTTCGTAATCTTCAATTCCAAAGAAAACAATATTTCTCTGTCTTGCTTGTTTTTCTAAAATATATAACCTTCTTTATAGATTTTCTAACTTTTCCTTGAGGTTTTCATATTTACCTTCTAGTATTGCATATTTTTCTTCTAGTAAACCATTTATGTTTTGGGTAACTTGCTCAGTCACCTTTTCTCCGTTTTTCAAAATAGTGGTTTTTTATTCATCAAGTTCGCTTTGAATTTTTCGTAACATATTCATAATTTCTTCCATGATCTTAATATATATAATAAAGAATATATAAATAAATAAAGCCTCATACTCAATCACGAAAAGTCATAAACACTGCTGGCCTGGAAAGTCAGGGTTAAAGACAACACACAATCAACCTGTAATGTTCCCACTCCTGATGAATTATGATATGTATCCTGTTCATCATGTCCATGTGTCTATTTTAGTGTATTGTATTTATAATATTTGAACCTTCTACAGTGCCCTTTATAGTTCAGGAGAATCTCTGTCTATTCCCTGGTTGTGTCCTGGAAGAAATTGCATTAGCGATAAGGCCGCATATCGTATATTTTTAACCGACTTCAAAAAGGAGGAGGTTACTCAATTCGACCGTATAAATGCTTTTTTATGTTTGTTCGCGGATAACTTCGTCGTTTGTGAACCGATTTTGATATTTCTTTTTCTGTTGGAAAGAAGACATTCCCAAAGTGGTCCTATAATAAGAATATCAGGGTTTGATGGTGGAAGACCAAAGAAATCAAGGGGAACTTTCAAAAATCGTAGGGGGCAACCTGTGCGTTTGTAAGTTTTTTCCTTAAGTATTTTAGCGTCAGCATCCATTCTAACCGGATGCAGCTGAACAGTAGGTACTTTTCACAACTAAAAAGTAGAAAGTTAATTTTTGTTTACAAAAAAAACAACCGACTTCCAAAAAATACTACAAAGTGAAAAATAACTAATTTCGGAAGTCGGTGTCAAAAACTAATATACAAAAACCAAAGACAAAAAAAATTGTTTTCTTGAAAATATTTTTAATCATTGTATGTTTTTGTGGCGCACAATAATATACATATAAACAAATAAACGAGAAATGGACTATCTTTGTTAGGCGATTAAAATTCCACAGTTTATTGATCGCTAACAACAAACAGCGACAATAAGGGGAAGTTCCTTTTATGTGGGAAAAACGACACTCGGCAAACCTATTAAGTTTTCATTATTCCGACACGCCACGCCATTTTAGACTATAATCGTTTGTAATAAGATACAATGCGAGCCTTGAGTCTCCCTGGGCGGTGGGCCATTACATCAGATTGACCATGAACCTAAAAATCATTTATTTTGAAATATTTTCGTCCTTAAAATTTTTGACGAGGTTTTAATATTAAGCAGCTCGACATAGCTCTTCGAGTCGCTTTAATTAAGTGGCAGTGGGTGGTACATTGCTGTAGAACCGATGTCCGATGGGGCAGTAAAGTTCTGGAGTGGTGGCCACTTACCGGACGTTACCGGACCGGTCAGGTCATCGGTCATCGGTCACCAGGTCATCGGTCGCGGTAAGCCGATGGATGCGGGCAGCGCAAGACCAGTCGTTATGGAAAGCTTTGGGGTAGGTCTTTGTCCAATAGTGGACCTCTATAGGCTGAAGTAGAACGTTATTAACATTACAGCACACCTGTAGACCCCTAAAGGATAGGCAGAGGTATTGAATATAGTAAACCTACTTTTCGCCTGTTGAAATCCCATATAACATATTGCCATCAGTGGATGCCATATCTGACCGTAACTGAAGATCGATAAAAGAGCTAGAAACTAATTAGTGATAATTACGTTTTACTCTATGCAGAAAACTCATTTAAAAATGATTTTATTGAAGTTGTAGCAGTACCTACTTACAAACGTCACAAAAAAAAAACAAACAATTCGTCATATTGACGTCACAGGAATTCTACATCTCTCAGGCGCACGTCTCGTTAGAAAGTGAAATGTTTGAGAAAAAAGGGGGGGGGGGGGGAGTTTGGGAAAAAGCATTGTATTTGCGTGATCGCTATAGCGGGATATCTGCTGTGTACCTACGTATTGTATATACAATGGTACAAATTGACATGACTTTATACATAGTACTGTATACTTAGTCATGTTTTTTTTAGTAAACAGACTGCTGTGCTGCTGGGGAATTTGTTCCGCCATTTCTTCTTTCCAGCGAATGCACTAGGAAGTGGCGAAGAGCGGGCGTTTTGAGGGATTGTCTGTAATATTGACTGAAATGACTTTTGATTTACTATTGGTAAAATGCATAATAATGATTTCAGTTTTTCTTTTTTATTATTATTTATTTAATGATTATTATTATTTTTTTTACTGAAATGCATCTAATCTCGCTTGAATTTATGGTTTTAAATACTTGAACTAAAACTGAGAAATAGACGCCTCGATATTCATCCTTAGATATTTGTGATTGCAAAATAGATTGGTTTTCATATAAACAATAAACTCCATTCGTTTTAGAATTTACCATGTTGTTGTGGACCTTCTACTGCAAAGTTATTAATTAAAATAGTTAATCTATTTTTCGACGTAATTCCTTTACGATCATTTTAAGCGATTACTCCCGTGTAAGTATCATCACCATCAATTATTATTTATCGTTAAATTATTTCATATTCTCTTTGAACAAAGACAATAATATCTACTTAATAGTTAATAATACTTAATAGTTAAGTATTTATTTCTTTGTTTGCGCTTCATCGGTTTTGCGTTACGTTATTAACGAATTATACCGTTGCTAAATTGAGGAGTACAACACTATGTCGTAGCGTGACAACCAAAGTGACTGGTATTAAGCGCTCTACCTACACACCAAACTGCCCGGCGGAATATGTCGGCAACATTTTGCAGGCGGGCTAGGTTGGCGGCTTCTGTCATTGCAAGTCGTTAAACTATGTCGGCGGGCTGTGCCGCCGGGCCGGGGCGGCTTTGTTGTGTAGTGCGCTTTATATTCACAGCCAGTTTCTTCATCAAAAGTAATAGCTAAAGTAACGTCCTAAAGTAAAAGTAAACGGTCAAATCGTTTCTTCACAATTTTAACTGTTAGTTTAACTGTAACTTTTGCCTTTAACTTTTGCTGCTCGTTGAGCGGCAGTAAAAGTTAAAGTCACTGTCAGTTTGACGTAGTTGTAGTTTGGTGTTTCAGTTTATTTTAATATTAAAATGTTATCACAAACTTCGTCGAGTGAAAGTTTAAGTTCATCAGACGATGAACTTATCGTCAGTTATTTAACACGTAGACGTAAAAAGTTTAATATTCGCAAAGATCACTTCTTATGGGACGACGCTGATTTTCTGTTCCGATACAGAATTTCAAAGGAAACAGTTACATACCTCAGCCTATTATTACAAGATAAATTGACGCCAACCACTGTAAAGTAAGTTTATTTTCAGTTTGTATTTAACAAAACTTCCAATAGGTACTTTATAAAATCAACTGATGTTTCTACCACTTATTTTAGGAACGTTGCTGTCTATTTAATAAACAGCAGAAAACCTCTCCTTGGAAGTGTCAAAAGAAGTTTTAATTGATAACAAACCTTTTAATTATTTACAGAAATAAAGCTCTAACGGTGAAAGAACAATTATTGCTGGCTTTAAGATTTTATGCAACTGGATCAATGCAGCAAGTAGTCGGCGATATAGCTGGCGTACATAAAAGCACAGTATGTAAATGTGTTTTCAAGGTATCTCACGCTATAGCTTCTTTAGCAGGAATGTTTATACAAATGCCAAGAAATGAAGAACTAGAAAACATATCTTGTCAATTTTATGAGATAGCCAGATTTCCAAAAGTAATTGGAGCCATTGACTGTACACATATAGTTATTATATCACCTGGTAAGTAAAAATTATAGCCAACCACTGCCACTTCTATCATTTTCCTGAATGAATAGTAATCTGTTTTAATCAAGGACATGACATAACACAATATAACTGAACTCGCTTTTGCTTCTTAAATAAAATATAGTCTGTTACCCAGGAATAAGGCAGCTCTCTATTGGTGAAAATTCTAGCAATCAGGCCATTACTTTCAGAAATCATATATCTATAATATATCTATCATCTATTAGTGTTATCCTAACATTTGTTGTGTGTTAACTTTGAAACTTCCCTGAAATATGCTTTATTACAAACATAAACAAATCTGTTCTAGGAGGTGAAAGGGCAGAGCTGTATAGAAATAGGAAAGGTGTATTTTCATACAACGTTCAAACAATATGTGACGCAAAGCTAAAAATTAGAAATATAGTTTGTCGTTGGCCTGGTGGATCCCATGATAGTACTGTTTTTAACAACAGCAATGTTAAAGAGTTTTTTGAACGTGGCCAATATAGAGACTATGTTTTGCTTGGAGATTCCGGATATCCAGCAGAAAGATATCTGTTGACACCCCTTAGAAATCCTATAACCCCAGGAGAAATATTGTACAATAAAAGTCACATTAAAACAAGAAATACAGTCGAGCGTTCATATGGAGTGTGGAAACGACGATTCCCGTGTATTGGTTCAAAGCTTCGATTAAAACAAAATCGAATAGAAGCTGTAGTTATAGCTACAGCTGTTCTACATAATATATGTCGAGAAAGAAATGATCCTGAGCCAGATTCACCAATACAGATACAAATAAGGAATGATGATAGTAATGTTCCTAACTCTATAGATAATAGCAATGGGCAAATTATTATCAGTAATTTAATTCAAAATTACTTTGACAGGTCAGTCAAAAATAAATGTTTAATCAATCAATAATGCACATTAGTATATTTTCACATTGCAAAATTATTTTCAGATTAGCGGCACATTGAAGATGAGGTGGTGAACAAAATTTAAAATTCAGTGTCTATTTTTTGTAACCTACTATCAAGATTGTCAGTTTGAAATATATAAAATTAAAAAAGGCACATAAAATTGTAAAATATAAAACTTTATTATAATTTATTATGCTGTTTTCTTTGTTAAAATTTCAATTTCTAACTTCAGTTTTATGACTTGTAAGTCATGAAGTTCTTGCTTGCGTTTTTCATCATTTTGAAGGAATTCTATCTCTAAACATGCTTTTTCTTCTTTGAGATGGATTAGAGAACTTTCTTGTTTGCTCCGCAAGTTTTCAGTTTTCACATCAACCAACTCCTTTTTCTTTTCTGCCAATTCTAAAAAAGAAATTCTTGTTTGATGTGGAGTGGCATCAATTTTTTTTCTTTGCATTTTATTTCTTGAACTTATAGGCGTTGATTGTTCTTCTATGTCTACATCGCGTACCACAACTGTACTATTGTTTTCATCCATCACATTAACTGTGGCAAAAACTGATGCTGCAGGTGATTCATCAACCATGTTGTAGGAAACATCTCCATCATATTGTGAGTCAAGCCCAGAAGCTGACTCTTTTAGAATTCCAGCCACCCACTCATTAGTTGTAGATAATGGAGCTGGTGGTGGGCCTCCGCCAGTCTGCCTTCGTAAGCGGTTCACTTTTCCAACCTCTTTTCTTGCAGTTTTTTTCAAGTATTCCCACTTACTTTTTAGTTGTTTGATACTGCGATAAGTGCTGCTTGAGGCATTAAATTCTTTTGTTAATACTTCCCAAGTGTCTTCTTTTTGTTTTATTGATAATCCATTGGTTTTTTTATTCAAAATTACTTTAGCGTATTTGTTTATTAGCTTCTTCAAATGTTCTACATCATTGCTACTGAAGTTAGAAGCTCTGTCACTGTAAACAATAAACAACATTACAATTAGGGATTTATTATGAAAATGTGGAAATGAAATTTAACCTAAAAATCTAACATGTGACTTTGGTAAAAAAATAAGAATGTAAGATTTAATTAATCGAAAATATACGAAAACAAGATGTTGTTAGATATACATATAAAAACATTACAAAGTTTTTAAAACTTCGTGATGCTTTTGTATGTACCTAAGTCTCTGTTCGTAATAAAGAAACAAATACGTATAAAACATACCTGGGCGTTAAATTCATGTCCAAATATTGTTCATTTTCCTCGATAATCTCCATATTATTGTTATAAAATCTACTTCTGTTATTTATCGATTTAAATTCAATAAAAACATTCGGCGTTTGTTTATAAAGAATAAAGTGACATTTGATTTATGGCATTCCTTGACGGAGGATGTTACGTGTTGTCATAAGTAAAAAAAGCTCCCCACGTTTTTTTGGGGTAAATACGACGTTTGTCTTGTGGCAACCCTGTTGACTTTTAGTTTAGCTGTTACTTTGATGAAGAAACACATTTGCTGCAAAATCAGTAATAGTCAAGTAAAAGTTAATACTTTTACTGATAGTTTTAGTTGTTGATGAAGAAACTGGCTGTCAGTCGGTCAACTAAGTCACGTGGTTTTTTTGTTTACCTTTAGTTAAACCGATGGAGTATAAGCAGTATAACTTAGCATATTTTATGCAAAATATAGCCATTTCACCTCTTTCCTTATGCAAAAGTTCGTTATAATCGCAACAGCTGTCACCGAGGCACTCCTGCGCAGACCACCTGTTGCGCGTGCGTCGATGTGTAGCCAACCGCGTCCAAACTCGCTTGTAAGCTTCCCAAGTGCTGCTTAATGTGTTTTAAACTTCGAGCCGTTATGAACACTTTCGCCATGTAACGATCGTTTTATAGGTACAACATGGAATGTAATGTAATGTAATGAACGCACACACTCAAACACCCCAATTGGCTTGTATCCTAAAAAATAATTTAATGTCCGTCAGATAGCTTTATAAAAAATATTGAACACGTATTTTTTATTTTTTCTTTTATTCAAATACTTAGGAAGATATGTAGATTTGAAATGTCGCATGACGTCACGCCATGGTGCAAAATATAGAACGGCGTGACGTAATTAGCCCCCACTCTGTAACTTTAATACGCTATATCTCAGTTATTTTTGGTAATTACGACAAAATAAAAAATACGGGTCTTCATTTTTTTTATTATCTGTAAGACGGACTAATTATTTTTTTGATTTTCATACCTTGGATACATCCCTATTAGAACATTATGTTATAATCATGTTACATACACTGAATTTATAATTTAACATGTATAATGTAAATGCATTGTAATTTATTAAATGAGTTCCAATTCTTGCCCTTTGAATGACTTTGAGCCTTCTTATAAGGCGCTTTGTTAGCGACCACGTCTCAATTCCATAAGTCATCACTGGCAACAGCTATGCCTGGGGATTTCACTGCGTGATCGAATCAGGAATGAGGAGATCCGCAGAAGAACGATAGTAACCGACATAGCCCGAAGAATTGCAACACTAAAATGGCAGTGGGCTGGACACATTGCCCGTAGGACCGATGCCCGATGGGGCCGACGAGTTCTCGGGTGGCGACCACGCACCGGAAGACGTAGCGTGGGTAGGCCCCCGACAAGGTGGACCGACTACCTGGTTAAGGTCGCGGGAAACCGCTGGATGCGGGAGGCGCAGGACCGGTCATTGTGGAGAACCTTGGGGGAGCCATTTTAAAAGTCTGTACAAACAACAGGGTTAATGTGGCAATAATTTCCGTAATTTTAACTATTTTTGGGATAAAAAATTACCTATATTCAAAATTAACGGCCGCCAGCGACTTCGTTCGCGTGGAGTTAGTAGAGTTAAAGAGAGAGAAGTTAGATTTAATGAGTTAGTTGCTCTGCTCCTATTAGTCGAAGCGTGATATTTATATAGCTAAAAGCCTTAGCCTTCCTGGATCAATGAGTTATCTAACGCAAAAAGAATTTTTCAAATCGGATCAGTCGTTCCTGAGATTAGAGCGTTCAAACAAAACAACAAACAAACTCTTCAGCTTTATAAAGAAGAACGATTCTGAACAAACTATTTTCAGGAAGTGCGTTAATTTATTTACATGTTTACTATAAAACATAAATATTTGTTTTTGCGACTTTCTTCGTTATTGACCATAATACTTGTTACTATCGGCATCACTTATTAGCATGCGTAACATAATTTTTATTCTTCTATTTTGACATTGCCTTAAAATCTTTCTACGATCTGTCAGTTTGACACAAAATGACAGATTCCATGCTCAAATATCACCATTCACTTAATGTATTCTTCAACAGTTCTTACCATCAAGCATAGGAAAAGATCTTTCACATTGATAACGGGGTTATTTATCTGAAAAACATTTCCTTTTAATAGCAGAATTCTATTCCCGATAGATTCATGTAGTTTCATGCCTCCATACTTGTTTATCAAGTCCATATCGGCTTCACTTCAGGTCATTATCCCTTTCTTTCTGTCCTAGTATGAGTGAGATAGATAACCTATCAAATCGTAGCTGACCCTTATTGCAGGGAAAGGTGCGGTGTCCGTTGATTCGCTTCCTTGCGCAGGAGTCGATATTTTTTGTTGGAAATTGTATTATGTTCACGTTCGTGGTCGGTGTGGTACATTGCCGTAGTTGGGTTTCTTTTAGGAATAGTGTTTCAAAAACAAGTACTAACTTTATGTATAAAATTGTGCTAATTTTATTTAAATGTGAGGTGATAATGAATTATATAAGATTGGAAGATGACAGGTGAGTTTGTGATTGGATTTTCAATGGAAAGATTTAACAAACTGAATTAATTAATCGATTGATTTAATTTGCGACTGTATGTTTATTTTTAAGATATTTACTTTGTATTGGTTAGAACTATGTGGGTCATTGCTTCTTTATTCCTAGTCAATTTTAATAATAATCTGGCAGTTTGAGCAATTTACAAATGCGTGCACTGACTGGTCTAGTCCACTCAATATGTTTGATTCTTTCCTCAAAACCATTTCAGACATCAATATGTGATGCCATGAAATACTTTTGGTCTTTACATAGGTAATCTGAAAAAAATTATGCCTAGACTTGATATGACGTGCTCATCTTGTCAATTAAAGAAATATAATCAACTTTTAAAAGTGTTTGTAGGTTGTACTTACAGAGAGTAAATAATTTCTCATTTTAAATATATTTTACGTTCATTTTAATATTTACTTATTTATTCTTATTTAAGTAGGGATTTGTATTTTTAATTAAAATTTGTGAAAGACAAGGTTGGTGAATATAAATTACAAATATCGAAAGTTGAAAGATATTTTAGTACCTATTTTAGTATTTGTTTATTGAAACTTTATGCACAAAGAAAAACATTGTACAATGGCGGACTTAATGCCTTAGGCATTTTCTACCAGTCTACCTTAAGGTGACAAAACATGGTAGGTGCAAAGATATGAAAGAGAAGTTAAAAGAGAAACACAAAAAAATAATTATATAATAAATACATAAATACAAAATATAAATAGTAGAGAGAGAGATAAAACAAATATACCTAGATAGAGAAAAAGAATAAATTATATGTTTGACGAATCCGCCAATTTCTTGCGTAAGTACTCCCGAGCTTTAATTTTAAAAGTGTACCGACTGGTCAACGTCCTGATATTCTGAGGAAGTTTCAACGATTCTATGTTTTTTTTTTTTATTTTGCCAGAGACAGACAAGAAAAAAACATTAATGTATTTAAAAACGATCCTTTATTTCTCAAACCACCGTTTCTAACCTTTCTTGGTTAAATCTTTTCTTGGTTTTTCTTTTTCTCTTAATTTCTCAGTGGAAATGGCGTCGACTTACGAGTTGTAGGTCGTCGATTCCAACCCAGCCAATAATTTCATCACCACTGCTCTTAAAATGATGGAGTAAAACATCACGTGGAAATGTTTTAGAACAGAAAATTCGGAGATATGTAAGATCTACTAACCCGCATTGGGGCCTATATGGTGGATTAAGGCCCACTACCTCCCAACAAGTCTCAACAGTGGGAAAATTATAGGTTGCTTATTTTATACGCAGTGGAAAAGTACCAAAATATTTTTTCCTTCCCCAGCAAAATCCATACTAATATTATAAATGTGAAAGTATGTTTGTTTGTTTGTTTGTCCTTCCTTCACGTCGTAGCTAAGCAATCAATCGACCCAATTTTTGGCATACAGTTAGTTGAAAAGATGGAGAGTAACATAGGCTACTTTTGGTCCTAAAAAACATCAAGTTCCCAAGGGAGATTACTGGAATATTTGTATGTGTACACCAAATATATCCTTACTAATATTATACATCGGAAAGTGAGTTTGTTTGTACCACTTTCACGCCGTAACTCCTGAACTGATTGCTTTGAAATTTTGCAAACGTAAAGTTAGAAGTCCGGATTAAATAATAGGGTACTTTTTATCCCGAAAAAAATTGATATTCCCGAGAGAAATCTAAAACGCGCGATATAACCGAAGTTAACGCGGGCGAAGCCGCGGACGGAAAGCTAGTATTATATATGTTGAACCTTACAGGTCTCTTGCAGGGCTCACAAATGAAAGATAAAATTTAGGACTCAAACCCCTTTATTACATATCTTCCTTTGTTCATATATATTACTAGAAATAACTATTACAATTTATACATCTTTACAACAATATGGTTTATAGTGAACTAAGTCAATTTGACGCAGTACAAACCTTCTAGTTATTTTGACATTCACTATTTAAAAACACGCAATCCATGATTCGGCCAGTATTCTCACAAAGGAGTTGAGATTACTTCCAACACACCCCCTTAATCTCAACCCTTTGGAGAGAAAACATCCAGAACCACTTTAAACACATTAACTACATTCTCGAAAACCTTACTGTAAAATTATTATTTTTTTTAACACTTTGGTCAACACACCATTTTCTCAAAAACTTTCTAAACAATCAAACCCAAACACAAAACTAACCCTAAACCTCACAACAATAAGACAAAAACTAAACACTCTACCAACCTTAACAAAGAAAAACTACAAATCATACACAACCACATAAATCTAAAAAACATATACATAATCCCATAAATCGTACCTATAAACGCATAAAAAAAAAGAGTTCACAAACCTTTTCCAATGTTTCACAAACCTATTCCAATATTATTATGCTCACGCTTCCACTGTGCTAACGCAGTGTTTCTCCTCCCCTAATAAAAATCTTTGATTATCACAAAACTTAAGTGCACCCCCTTAAACTAACCTAACTTACGAGTCACTAATTTTCTTCCCTAAGCTTCTTTTTCGTCTACTAATTCCCATGTCCCATTCTTCTCTAACGAACACTTTTCCTCCTCTATTTCTTCTAACCATTCCCTATCTATAACTTCAACAAACTCCCTATCTATAACTTCAACAAACTCCCTATCTATAACTTCAACAAACTCCCTATCTATAACTTCAACAAACTCCCTATCTATAACTTCAACAAACTCCCTATCTATAACTTCAACAAACTCCCTATCTATAACTTCAACAAACTCCCTATCTATAACTTCAACAAACTCCCTATCTATAACTTCAACAAACTCCCTATCTATAACTTCAACAAACTCCCTATCTATAACTTCAACAAACTCCCTATCTATAACTTCCAACAAACTCCCTATCTATAACTACCACTGCGCCACTCTGCTAAGAAATCCATCTCAAACTCATTAAATCTATTAGGAACCTTCCTCTCTCTATAAGGATTCCTCCTGGGTACACTAGATTCTTCTTCACACTCATTAACTCTCTCTTCAATAATCTCTTGACTCGCATCTCCTCTGTATCAGCTTCATTATCAATCTCATGATTTATTTCAACTTCTACTTCAACTCTATCTCCAAAATTTCTCCCAATACTGGTTTCCCTTTGGTTGTCCAACTGTATCCTTGTGTTTTGTTCCCTACACTAATTTATTTGTTCACTTATTTCTTCATTCTCTGAATCACTTTCATTTGTTCGCCCTTCATTTGAGCGCCCTTCATTTGTGCGCCCTTCATTTATTCCATCTTCAATTGTTCCATCTTACAACCGTATTACTTTTCTTCGCGTTCCTGCGTTCTGGGCCCATAACCTGTTGAACCTTACAGGTCTCTTGCAGGGCTCACAAATGAAAGATAAAATTTAGGACTCAAACCCCTTTATTACATATCTTCCTTTGTTCATATATATTACTAGAAATAACTATTACAATTTATACATCTTTACAACAATATGGTTTATAGTGAACTAAGTCAATTTGACGCAGTACAAACCTTCTAGTTATTTTGACATTCACTATTTAAAAACACGCAATCCATGATTCGACCAGTATTCTCACAAAGGAGTTGAGATTACTTCCAACAATATAAGTCATGAATTACTGATCCTTTTAATGTTTCGCAGTATTTCATTTTCATTCGCTTCCACATTTCTTCCATTCCGTTCTTAACCATTTTGTTCTTGGTTTGGAGAAACTCTATCACCATAAATTATGATGATGGAGTTTTGAAACATGTTTCAATTAAATTTTTCAATTTACAAGTCTCTAAAGAACTCTAATCTGTAATATACAAACTCAAAGCATTTATTTCAATTTCTATAGATAATTACATAGACTTGAATTTTCAAGGAGGCTGTCAGTGTGAAAGATGAAACTAGTAGCTCTGTTCCAAAGCATAGTATTTATGGAAAAGACGGGGTAAAAAACTCTGGACTTTCTACGATAGCCTAGTACCAGCGTCTACGCAACATAGAACCTAGGTTCTATGTTAAAATTGGCATAAAAGCGACATGTATTCCTGCTTTGAGCGGAGCGGAATAGCGTCTCAGACTTTTACCGAATACAACCCTGAACCCATGGTCCTTCATTTACCTGTGCGACAAACGACATAGTAACTCTTTCGGACACAACACACATACCTCTATTTACCACTGTTAAATGGGAAATCAGAAGCTGTACTCATAACAAACTTGAACCCCTTATTACAAAACAAAATCTAACTTTAGTTCCAGACTTAACCTTTGAGTAAGTATTTGTATTTCGAACTTTATTGAGGTAATTCAAAGTAGGGTTGTAGCGGAGCTTCGCCTCCGCTTCCGTTACTGCGGAAGTTCGGCAAGAAATCGTATCTTCGCTTCCGCTTCTGACTCCGCACAATTTTTGCGGAGATATAACGGAGGTTTATTTACGTATTTATAAAATAAATAACGCGCAAGCTGCAACACTCGACAACCGTCCGGCCGCGTTTGAGCGCGAAATGGTCAGGAATGAACTTGTACGAGACGGGAATGCGGCAAATACAATTTGTTTCTCCTTAATTTTCGTTACTAGAAGGCAATATTTTTTACTAAGTGACCTACAATAAAAATTTTGTTTTAATTAACCATAAATTTCAATTTTTTCTATATCTACTTTCACCTCCGCCTCCGTTAACCTCCGCATGCGCGGAGGTGAAACTCGTCGCCTCCGCATCCGCCTCCGCCTCCGGTAACAAGGCCTCCGCTCCGTTACAACCCTAATTCAAAGTTCAACTTAGTACAAAAGTGGCAACTTAGTACCAAAACAACGATAAAGAACTGCATTTTTATAATGGTTAGGTAGTATTTTTATTTGGTTTAATCTTGATATAAATAAAACCCATGTGTTTGTAATAAGGGGAAAGTCCGCAATGGTGGAGTAATAGTTTAACTCAATCAGTGAAGACACAAGTCTTCCGGATTACCCGTTTGAATTTATTTTCTAGTTATCTCTTTAATCTCGTGTGGAAATTACGTTGTCTGTTAAGGGAATTGTTTTTGGGTTTTATACCAAACTGAAGAAAGTGGGTTCTTTATTTCGCTGTATTCCATGGTAACATTATGGTCCGTATTTAGGGTTGCCAACTTTTTTTAGCCGAAAAAAAGTACATCTGATTTTAAAGAAGGTAAATAAAGAGTACGGACTTACAAAAAAGAGTATCATTTATTTTTTACGTTTAAAAAGGTTTTTTTTGTACTTTTTCGGCACATAACAATTTACCATGTTTTTAAAGGAATTGTGTGAGTCCAAACATTCCAACTCTAAATTTATATGTACTAAGAGCTCATTTTGATTAAATTCAATGAAGCTCTGTTTCTCTCTTCTCGCCACTTCACATTCATGACCGAAAAGACTCTTTCAGTAAAAGGTGAAGTGGCGGGATCTGAGAGTAATAGCTAATAATTTTTTTTAAACAATCAAATTCTTCAGGACATTTTTTAAAAACCTATTGCAAATAATTGCGTTCAGGAATGTTCGAATATGGATAGGGGAATCGGCGATACCAACATATTAACAGTAAATAGTGGATTTTTTTATTCTGATTAAGGATTTTTGCATATTATTACAGACGTGCATAGTTTTAGTAAACATTTTATAAAAAAGAATATTTTACCGTACTTTATTAGTGAATAGTGTTATAGATTAAGAGTACGCCCACATGATATAGAGTACAATACTCTATTTTAGAGTACGGTTGGCAACCCTATCCGTATTCCAAAAGGAAACTCAAGCATTGATCTCTGTTTAAGTATTACTTAACACTAGTTTCAACCAATCAAAGGGCTTCAAACGAGACTTAAGTGAAGCTTGAGTTTTGAGTGACGTTCTGTAATACGGACCTATGAATAATGAGATGTGATAAAAGTAGATAAGTAATCCATAGCCTAATAATTATGATCACACTGCTGAGCCACAGGTCTTCTCTGTGGGATGGGAAGGGCTATAATGTCCAATACGGATAGACTTAAAATTATATTATTCAGTTATTTTAAGAATATTAATGTTAAAAGCTAAAACTTTAGTAAATTGTATTTGTTATCGATTTAATTGTGGGTTTCGTGGAAAAAGCATGTTGTTTAATAGATGGAAGGGCAATAGAAATTTACAAAGCTCTTTGATTTGTATAATTCTAAAATTCTAACTATAGGTGGGCTCAATACCTTAGTTAGACTATACCTTCCGATGTTATCTTAAAACATATACGGCATCAAATTTCTTAATAGACAGCAGAAATCCTTATCAATACCTATGGATCTTTATATGCAAAACCACGTAGGTGTTTAATTTGCATACATTAAGTAAGTAAGTATTCAATTTCTATTTCCGGATCAATATGCTAATGGCTTTATTGATAAGAATCTTCTTGTGTCCCATCTTGATTGTATTTAACTGTTCATTAAAGTAGTACTATTAATGTATTCAGTGATGTTATACATTAGATATTTAAGAAAAGCTCTTTTTACTATCCATTCGATTTTTCATACTTGTACATTATAGTAGACAAAATAACGTAATAATCTATATATATATATATATAAATCAATGCCACTTTGTAATTTTATAACTCAAGAATTGACTCACCTATCCAAACCAAATGTTTAGGCTTTATTTTGACTAATTAGTTGATAGTTTATGTGAAGTTTGAACAGAATCGGTCGAGCGGTTCTTCATTTATCACATTTTTTGTAACAAATGAATTCAATGAACGGTGGATCATCATCACATATATATATATAAAAAAATCAATACCACTTTCTTTGTAATTTTAAAATCCACTAAAACTATGTAATGGCACCAGATTGGCAGTGAAAAGCTTATTGCCAAATTTAATTGAAGCTATGATCTTAACTGGTATATCAAAAGGAGAAGTTTGTTTGATACCGCGTATCCCTATGATCCCAACTGGTATGCCATTTAAGTTTAAACGATTACAACATCCTGTGCGTTTATCATTTGCTATCTCCATCAACAAAGCCCAAGGGCAATTATTTCACGTTTGTGGCCTGAATTTGGAGGAAACATGTTTTTGAAATGGCCAACGGTACCCCCAGTCGTTTATTTAATAATCTTAATGTTTTGGAATAAGTTATAAAATTGATAGCAATTAAAAAAAATATATTTTATATTTGAATAAATAATTTTGATGATCCAATAAATTTGTTTCCATTATTTCACTCTATACGCAGCGAAGAACGTATCGGGCCGCTAGTATACCTATAGCATAATAAACTTTACGTCAGGGTCTTGTTAGATACACAATATGTAAAGAAAACCCTGTCCGATCCGTGAAGGTATCGATAACTGATTCTACTAATGAATACAAAGCCGGGCTAAACTTAAAAAAAAAGATGCCCCTAAACAATAAATATTATTTCGCAAAAATATGTAACTTTATACATTAGCGGGAAGCAACTCTTCCGCGGGCGGCGGGGGACAGGGCACGCGGCACGTGGTCGCATCGCTATTCGCTCATAATAATACCGGTGTTGTCACTTTTTAAAAAATTACCAAATTTCGGGGAAGTTGGAATTAATTCGCGGGATAAAAATATTAGTTAAAAATTCATTAGTATTGTTTCTATGATGATTAGGTAAAATTTTATACTATATTTGGTCAAGTGTTTACCTAACCTTTATTATCCTTATGGGTCGGACAGGGTTTTCTTTACATATTGTATAATAAAAGTAATAGAATAAGTACCTCGTAACATTATCATATGTCATGTAAAGTATGTATTCAGATACTTTCACATCATTTGTCAGCGTCACTGGGACCTTCCGAGTATTGAATCAACAAGTTTAACAAAACATGGCATATTTAACGACCTCGTTACACTTACATAATAATAACGTTTAACTATATATATTTCTTTATGAATAGTAATCTTTTGTAAGTATATTCTTGTATATGTTGTTATTTGTTGAGTATAAGACATGTAACATAAGGCTTAATACCTGATTTACCTTCTTTTTCCAGTGCCTCTTTAATCCTGAAGGTTGGCCGTCAACGTCTTGTATTCGGTCTTGTCAACCGCGAGTTGGAATAGTTTTTCGACGGCAGTAATGCCGGTTCACTCCCTGATGTTTCGCAGCCACGATGTTCCCTTTCGTCTAGCGCGCCCCTTTCCTTCTACCTTGTCCATCATAATCACTTGGAATAGCAAATTTCTATCGTGTCGAAGCACGTGGCCGAGATAATCTATTTTGCGTTTCTTTATGGTGGGCAACAACTTTCGAAGCATTTGAACGCACTGAAGGACGGTGTCAATTCTGACCTTTTGGGTCCAGCTTATGCGCAGCATACCACGGTAGCACCACATTTCAAAAGCCTGTAAGTGTCGTGTAGTGTCCTCTTTCAGAGCCGTACTTGACGACAGGCCGTACGTAGCACATCAGGAACCTGACTCGGAGCTTTATGTGTAGTTTACGACAGCACAGAACTTTCTTCATTTTGTTAAAAGATGCTCGGGCAAGTTCTATCCGGGTCTTAATTTAGTCGTTGGCAAATATAATTGACACTAAAAAATATAAATGAACGAAAATATAATTGACACTGTTGGTGCAGTGGCTGAGCAATAGAGTCCTGCGCATGTCGCGGTTTCAATTCCCGCTTGGAACAAATATTTGTATGGCCTATACTTAGGTAATTTCTTCGGTTCTTGCTGTTTGTGTATGTGATTTTAAATGTTTGTAAAGGTACCCACGATACAGGAGTAATTTCTAGTGGGGGCAACATTTTTTTTTTAAATGACCAGAGGCATCGACTTCCAAAATAATGTTTTTTTTTTGACTCGGTTATTTATTTTGTTGTAGATAGATGGATAGTCTTAATAATAGTGTCTTTATTGGGTAATGAACCATAAATTTTATATATAAAAAAATAGTAGGTTCAACTATTTTTTTTTATGCCTGCCTGGTGGTATGTAGTGATGCGATCGTTGATGGTAAAGCGCGCTAGTTTATTCAGTTTATTTATTATGTAGAGGTATCCATTATAATATGCAAATAACTAAGTAAAGAAAATTACACTTAAACCAAGGTCCACAACAGCACGTTATCACTTCATAGTTAATCTTTTATCGGCATATAATCACAGGTTACGTCGGACAGACTTCAGAGTTTAGTAATAGCACTAGACCTTAGACCAGGAACCGAGGGCTGGCGTCAAATTACAGCTTCGTGGTACTGAGTAACGGATAAGTCATATGTGGAAGGTGGGGCAAGGGATAAACGAAAGCGATTTGTGAGGAATTATTCCTAAGTCCAATACACGTGTAGATAGTACATACATGTGACAAAAATAGTGCATATTCAATAAAAAATAGTATACTTGAGGGTATTAGTATATGTGACAAGAAATAGTACAGACGACAGCACGTCAAGCTATCCTAAACTGTCATATTTATATTCTTAAATATCCTCAATCAATCTTGAGTCTTAATACTTTAGCGATAAACTTGAAAATTTTATAAAGAGATATGAGAGATTGTAGTAGTTTGACTTGCTGTCGTCTGTACATGTGAAAAAAAATGCTTGACGTGACCAAAAATATTTCATGTGACAAAAAAATTATACTTGTGACGAAAAATAGTACATGTGAGAAAAAAATGTACATGTGACATAAAAATGTACATGTGACAAAAATAGTACAACTACAAATGACAAAACATATTAGGCACATGTGACAAAAAATGGTACATTTAACAAAAAATAGTACATATGCAATTAAATATAGTACTTTTTACAAAAAACTAAAAGAATCATAGGGCATCAAAAATTCTTCCGCATCGCTATCAGCAGCAACAATATATGTATGTTTATACAACGTTATACAACGGCGATGCTAATTCTTTGGCCAAGAAAAAGACCAGCAGGTCACATGCGGAGTCGTTTGACGATATCTATAGCACTCGGAGCCCATCGTCCTAGTGTTTTAAATCCAAACGGCTCAGAACAAATAACTCCCAATGTTATTGGAATATTTTGGCCGTGTGAGGTTTTCTATCAATAAACTAGGTAAATAAACAGCATAAAGTAATTATTAGTTATATTGATAACTCAGAATATTTGCGATAAACAATACAAAATGTTACAAAGGTAAACTTTATGTTATGTATTTTGTGGTAGGTATAGAATAAAGTAAATCCTTACTAATATAATATTGTAAATCGGAATGTGAGTTAGTCTGCCTGTTTGTTCCGCTTTCACGCCGTAACTACTGAACCGATTGCTTTCAAATTTTGCAAACATAAAGTCAGAAGTCCGGATTAAATAATAGGGTACTTTTTATCGCGAAAAAAAATGTTGTTCCCGAGGGAAATCTAAAAAGCGCGATATAACCGAATTTCCAGTGAATCGTCATCTCCCATCCTTTGTCCCATTTGGTACGCCTCCACTTACCGTATCACTGGCTCCGTAACATTGCTGCTTATAAATATTCCGCGTAATGTTCGTCGACAGGCACACGCCACCCACCTGAGGGTTCGCTGAGTGTTTACTTAGAATATAGCGATATATATATATATATTTTAATAACTATAAACTAGCGCTTGGCCGCAATCCCGCCTGATGGTAAACAGTGATGCGATCGTTGATGGTAAAGCGCGCTAGGTTATTAAGAAGCTATTCACTCAGATTGAGCGAATAGGAAGGAAGACGGCAGTTGAGCGAGGTGATGCAAAAAAACCAACAACACGACCAACGATGCTGCGCCAAAGGGAGATTGATCTGAAGACCCTTCACAACCAAACTCCCAACACAACAACATTTGGCGCATTGTACCCGGCATACATCGCAACACAACTGCTCAGACCCGTCCTCCGTACGGCTTCACCAGACATCATGCCGGAACACGACGAATCGCTTGGCGACAAGGCTTTGTCAGGTGGGTAGTAACTTCTGCCGGCGGCCGATGTTGTGGCCTACCACCGAGATATATTCAAATAATATAGCTTTAGGATTGCCTGTATGCGAATTCTACCCCTCAGCCAAGTTATTCGAGCTGGTAGAAAGTGGATGAGAGTTTGCCGAGAATCGAATGGCGTGGCGTGGTCATGCCCAGCAGTGAACTGCTACAGGCTAATGAGGATAATGATGATGATTGCCTGGTATCATCCTATTAATCATATTTTACTTCCTACTAATATTATAAATATAAAAGTTTGTGAGGATGTAGATAATTATGTTATGTATGGATATTTTTTACTCTTTCGTTCAAAAACAAATCAAAACTTATACGGGCGAAACCCCAGGGCAGGGCACATCCAGTATAAGGGGGTACCGTAGAATTGGGAGGACCCGCTACCCCGAAAAAGCCAGATGACGAACGGTTAGGTGGTTTTTTAGCCGCTAAGAAACCGAAACACCCCTCCGCGTCCCCGAGCGGAGGATAGTTCATGAGGATTTTTCCACCTTCGGAGAAAATAGGGTACCGCTAGTAAGTTTTATTTTGTTGTAAAAAACGCGAATGAAATTTAAATATACCTACTCCATCGGCTTAGGTGTATAACGGGTTTTATAATGACAATACGGCAATGTCATTCTATCACCATTCCATTACGAGACAACTGAGATAATTGATCGATCATTATGAATCAGATTACGAACTTTTAAGTAAGTATAATGACAATGGAATCGTGTTGGAATGACAAATTTATAAAAATACCAGTCTAGTAGGGCCCCTGGTAATGACCACCTCTGATCACCACCACTTCTTAAAAAATATCCTTGTCCCACACTAGGAATTTCTCCCGTATCGTTGGTGCGTTTACAAACATATAAACTAAATCCGCTAACTAATCCACTACGATCCGGACGAAGCGTTTCGATTCTTCTTTTATACCGCGTACATCGAGGGACTGGAACAATTTGCCGGCGGCGGTGTTTCCGTCACACTACGATTTGAGTGTCTTCAAGGCTAGAGTGAATAGGCTCTTAATAAACTAGCGCGTTTTGTCATCAACCGGGAATCATCAGGCGGGATTGCGGTCAAGCGCTAGTTTATAATATATAAAAAAAAATTACTTAACTTAAAGCCTCTTATGAAGAAGATGGACGGTTTAAATAGGTTATTAAATAGGGTATTACAGTTATTTTATTTTTACATTTTAAGGAAACTTACAGCTAGCATATATACAGATAGAATATAATATAATTAGTGAAAGAAGGCCAATTAAAAGTTTCCACAGATAACATCAGGTTAGCACAAGAGACAGTAACAGGTACAGCACAGGACAGGAAAGTGAAATTAAGAACAAGTAAGCACTCTGAGAGTATTTAGTAAAACTTATTTTTTTTTAATAATTAACAAAGAAATTATCACAAAGTATTTTGTTTAGTTTAGGAACACTGGTGGAGAACAAATCGAGATCATTAACCCTCCGACACAACAAATTATATGCTCTGCTAGCTATTATGTCTAATTATATATCTAAATGCACCTCAAAAATTTCCTTTGGATACTTTCGATGCGATTGACGTAAGTATCGTAGATAGGATTCCATACTGGTGAGCAGTATTCGAGATGACTGCGCACTAAAGCACAGCACAGAATTTTGAGTGTTTTAATGTTTTTAAAATCCACTGATATCCTCAAGATGAAACCAAGGGCTTTAGAAGCTTTTTTAATAATTTTATCAATGTGTGTGTCAAAGAGAAGTTTCGAGTCAAAAGTGACTCCCAAGTCTGTAATCATGTTAACTCTGGCTATTGAAGTATTGGCTAATTTGTAGTCATAAAGTTAGTTCATATCATATCAGAATCAGCCTCCAATGGTCCCACTGCTGGGACACAGACCTCCACTCGGTGAGAATTAGTGGGGTTGCTAGATGTCACATGTCTTCATATTTTCTTGCCTTTGACATGCCGTTTTCTCTCGATATTTTCCTTCACCTACACAAATTAGGGTGTGGTACCGGGTTTAGAATAGTACCAACGCGTATCCTCCTGTGGGTGTCGTAAGAGGCACTATCCCTCAGTTCTACTCTCACCAGGGAAGCGGGGGAGGCCTCTGTCCAGCAGTGGACCTCTATAAGATGAACAGGAAGTAGAGCGCCTGATGGGGTCCGAATGTACGACCTACCAGTTGCAAGTCGCGGTCGATGCCACAAGGCCACCGCTGCTCTCAGTTGCTGCTGCAGTTAGTTGGTTGATTATTAGAAATCAGTATCAATCTTAATTGTAACAAAGCACAATATACATATATTGCACTTTTATTACAAAATGTACCCTTAACACCACCTCTTTTAACTTCTGTCTAATCAAAATCAAAAGCCCTTTTTGAACATCAATATTGCATAACACAGTCCCCCCAAAACGCCCGCCCTTCGCCACTTTCTAGTGTTTTCGCTGAGAAGAAAAAGTGGCAGAACAAACACCCCAGCAGCACAGCTGTCTGTTCATTTAATACTATCACGAATGGATTATAGGTACCCACAATTGAATCCAATCCATCAATCAATTAAGGTTTCATGTGTAATGTATCAATGTCCAAGTTATAACGTGTAATGTATCAATTTAACCCCCAATTAGTGCAATTATACACAAATAACACTATTTACTTAATCTACATAAAATCACGAATTTAGATATGTGGTTCCCAGTAGTATTTGGTAATGGGGCTATAATAAATTATGCAGCGCACTTCGGTTAAATTTACATATACAAACAAACATACATAATATATTAGGTAGATCTACGTGTACCTAGCATTACTAATGTAGAATTCGTGTCTACTTTATTATTAATGTATTATGGTTTACACTATTTTAATAAATAAAGTTGAAGAGTTTCTTTGTCGTATTTGGATATTTAATTTCCATCTCCATCATCTTGGTGAGGGCTATCGACTACTTAACCTCACAATAGAAATCTTAGGAGCCGAGCACGCACAAAAATAGACAGAAAACGAAATACTAAATAAGCGATGTGATGTCAAAATCAAATCAAAACTGTTTGATTTTTTTTACATAATCAGCACCCAAACCGAACTAACAATAAAAATTTCGATCCAGCCGTCCCTTGCTGTTCTGTGACGCTTTAAGCCGAGGTTCGTACCCCATAGGGGGTGCCCTTAGCATGTAGTCGCTTAGTTTTTAGTTGCACTGGCTGGAGGCTTGAAATTCATTTAGGGCAGCCACAGGATAGTCTGGTTGGATAGTCACGACCTCTCAAGGTCAACTACGAGATGCCATAATCTATACTAATATATAAAGCTGAAGAGTTTGTTTGAACGCGCTAATCTCAGGAACTACTGGTCCGATTTGAAAAATTGTTTTTGCCTTGGATAGCCGATTAATCCGGGAAGGCTTTAGGCTATATAACATCACGCTGCGAGCCATAGGATCGGAGTATATATATATATATCTCTCTCTGCAGTCGGTCCCTCATATCTGAGGATCGTGATCAGCATTGGGGCAGCATTTCGAATGGATGATCTGCCTCCATCGGTTTCGATCCAGCGCGTCTCTCACCACTGCGTAGAATTTAGAAGACGATGTGTCTTTGACTTGATCGGTCCATCTGGTTGGTGAACGACCGCGCGATCGTTTGCCTTCGGTGTTCCCAACGACAATCAATTTTTCAAGACATTCATCGCCTCTGCGCATTGTGTGACCGAAATAGGACAAAATACGTTGCTGGCATATGGTCGACAAACGGGTTTTTATGTTAAGTTGGTTCAGAATCGACACATTGGTGCGTTTTGCAGTCCAAGGTATTCGGAGTAATCGCCTCCAGCACCACATCTCGAATGCATCGATTCTCTGGCGTTCTCGAGCTAAGATCGTCCACGTTTCCACACCATAGAGGAAGATAGGTAATACTAGGGCACGAACCAATCTGATCTTAGTTTTAATGCCAATTCCTCTCCTCCTCCAAATGTTGTTTAGACGGGTCATTGCGTCCTTAGCCATCCCGATACGCCTCTTGACTTCGGGAACACAACTGCCATCGTCGCAGATTTGGGAGCCTAGATAGATGTAGCGATCGACGATGTTAATGCCAGGAATGTTACAGGTGACATTTGCTAAAGTTCCGGCTCGATCTACTATCATCATCTTCGTTTTAGTTCTGTTGACTGCAAGACTAATGTTGCCACTTTCAATTTCGAGTCTTTGGAACAGCTCACTCATATCTTCCATAGATGTTGCCAGGAGTACGATATGTTTATATATATATAAACATATCGTAACCTACGCGGGTGAAACCGCAGGAGGCAGCTAGTAAAAAATAATAAAAATAACCAACACCCTAATTTCTTACCACACTATAACTATCAATTGGAATCATTTTGAAGCATATTGCTAATCCATTGGCCCTTATGTTCGATAAATGTGTCACTCAACAACGAAGAAATAACGCAATGAATTTTGTTGAACTGTCAAAATGAACGCCATTGCTTTTGACAGTGTTTTAAGTAATAACCCTACTGATTTGATTTGAAAGAAATAAAAATGATTTGATTTGGTTTGATGCGACGACGTGGGTCGGGTAATAGAAACTTCACGCCGACGAAGTCGCAGCCAAAGTCTAGGTTCTTATAATATTCCAAAGTGAATTTCTAGTTACAGTTGTTTTTTTTTAATGTGAATCTATAATTCATACTAATATTATAAATGTGAAAGTATCTCTGTCTGTCTCACAGATAGCCTAAAGCCTGAGAAAGTACATAAGCTATATAACATCCCGCTATGACCAATAGGAGCAGAGCAGTAACCAAAAACGTTGCGAAAACGGGAGCAGACGCGGACGTACAAATTGCTCCCATTATTTTAACAGGCGCTTATTTTATATCAACTGACCTTTTTTAATTTTTTTCGGAATGGACATTCCCATGGAAACGGGAACCACCGCGAGCTGTAAACTGAAATCCACGCGGATGGAGTCGCGGGCAACAGCTAGTATCTATATAAATGTTATTATGTTTGCCTTTGTTTTACTATTGTATAGAAAAAGTTGTACATTAGAGGGTTGGGTAGCAACGTCCCTGAACGTCTGGTTATTATTTCTATACTAATTTTCTTCCAGATACAGGCGCCAGCACATCAAACTACCCGAAACTTTCAACAACCCCAACCTTCTTAATCAACCATGAACCTTATTCTTTAGCGATAAAGTTGAAAATCTACTAAATGAATTTGAAAGAAGGTAGTTTGATGTGCTATCATCTGTAGATCGTATAATCGTATTAATTAAATTTTCTTCTTGTTGCCATTTCGACTGTATATAATCATCTTTGTTCCTTATAACTGTTTGAGCCCAGTAGGTAACCACGTTCTGTCTAATTAACCGATTTCCAACAGTAATTACAGAAACAATTAAAAAGCCATTATGTACCGCTTACTTGGATCCACGTTCTCAAACGAAGGGTTAAAATATCATGGCTCTTTGAGAAGTGGCTAGAGAGGCGCCACGGCGCCTTCACCTTCCGCCTGACGCAGTTCCTCACCGGGCACGGCTTTTTCTGGAGGAAGGCGGGAGGAAACGCGAGGGTGTCGCCACTATGGGGATCGCCTTGAGGACACGGTGGAAGTCTGCCCGGCTTGCGCAGAGCACCGCCGTGTCCTCGTGGTGGCGATCGGCAGCTATTTCTCGTGTCCGGCCCTGCTCCAGGCAATGGTCCGGAGCGAAAGTGTATGGCAGGCCGTCACCTCCTTCTGCGAAGCATTGATGCTGGCAAAGGAAGAGGCAGAAAGAATCAATGTACAAAATTTCAAAGAGATATCATGAAAAACCACAAAGTTATGAGCTTGTTATCCTACTTGGTTGTCCCAACACAACTTGGTTGTCGCTGTTGCGCGGGCGTGGGCGTCAAGTACTATGATCTACCGTAAGCTGCGTGGTGCGCTCGGTAAAAACACTGCATCAATCTCTTAATGTATTTGGGAAAAAATATAACATGGTGTAAAAAATGATTGGAATCGATTCAGTTGCTTATACTGAACAAATCGTTATATAACATGTAAGTTCTATTCGTCTGATATGTCTATCCGTGGATGACCATCTTTACACACTAAGACCCCTCCATGCTTTGGAAAGCATGTTAAGCCATTGCTCCCGGCATGTCATCTATCTTTGACAGTCGTGACGGGTCGTCAAAAGCCCAAAAAATCTGACCACCAGTCTACCAAAAGTTATCGTATTATCCAGTAACTGAATTGAGGAGGTTAATGCAGTCGCTTGATGGAAAATACTGGGGTTCAGCTAAATCCGATTTGTTTAATAACTATAATGACCACATTATAGTTATTAAACCAACCACCAGTTAGTCAACCACCAGGTTGACTGCAATCCCGCCTGATGGTAAGCAGTGATATGGTAATCGTTGATGGTAAAGCGCGCTAGTTTATTAAGAGCCTATTCTGTCAAAAATCTGATTGAATAGGACGGAAGACGGCAGTTGAGCGAGGCGATGCAATGTCGAACCCAACAACACGACCAACAATGTTGCGCCAGGGGGAGATTGATTTGGAGACCCTCCATAAACAAACTCCCGACACAACATCCTTTGGCGCATCGTACACGGCACACGGTCCTACGTACGGCTTCACTAGACATCATGCCGGAACACGATTACACTGGATACCGATCCCAACAAAGTTAGGAAAAGGCTACACAGTTAATAAGTAAATCTTAAGTAAGTTTAGTGTTAAATTTGCCAAGGGAATAATATTAACACACAAAGTCAATAAGTTAAAAGTAACTTTGGCAACTCAAATATAAGGTCGCGAATGATATCAATGGCTCGGCAAAATAGCTTCTCATTCCACAAAAACTTCTAGGAAGTAAGTATATTTATAAAATGAGAAAGAAAGTACTTTTCTTATTTCTCTTCCGCAGTTTAGCTAAGTCGATTTGGCTTTCGATTTAGTTTCACGCCTGAGTAAGCACGAACACTGAAAAATGTACGTGATTTACTGTGTATTGACACAGGAGATTTATTAACAATTGGAACATGAAAGAGAAATTATATATTTTTTTTTAAGACAATACTTGTTAAAATAAGTTATGTTTTTCTTGGCATGTATCAAATCTACCGTCTAGAATTTCGATCACACTATTTGTTTTTTTTACCTTTGAGCACCATTCGATGTTTTGTTAGTATTTATCAAGGATCTTACGGGCTTTTCAGAGGTACACACACAAAAATTCACGTATTGTTCCCATGGGGGTAGTCAGAAACTACAGTGCGCAACCTAGCACGATTTAGACCTACTCATAGAATAATTTGAAGACAGGTAAGGTCAAAAGATAAATATTAATTAATTAAATTAACCAGTGCCAGATGTGAATTGATATTATATTTGTAGTACTTAGCTATGTTTTTCATCTTTTTCTTCCTCTTCTGCGTATAGAGGTAAGGCTTAGGCCTTTGTCCACTACTGGACAAAGGCCACCACCAACTATTTCATTGCTTATGGGGTTTGCCATAATCCCCTCGCTTGGCAGGCGGTTTGGGGGTCGCCTCTTACGACACCCACGGGAAGATAATAGAATAGAATAAAATATAATAGTATAGAATACTCTTTATTATGTACGCTATATAGATTACAGAACATAAATATAAATATTTTACAAAGGGTGACACAATGGGCGGTCTTATCGCTGAGAGCTATCTTTGACAATTAACCTTTGGATGTAATTCTAAGGGGAAGGATAGAGAAATAATGTAGGTAGTCTACAGTGTACTATTTACATAGATTACAATAAACATATACGTCAGTGGCGAAGGGTGAAATTTTGACAAAGGGAAGCCGGTCCAAAAAAATAAACACTTAAACACTTACCTACTGCAGGATATCTTAGAGGAGGTTTTCAGATAAGAATAATATGAAAAGCCCCACCTTCACCATACAAAAAAGGACTGATGATTTCATAACAATGTCTTTCAAGTATGATGGCTTTGTGAAAAGCCTTTTTCGACGTGCATCTCTATACCACACATGCATGCTTGTTAGTAAGTACTAAGTTAAGTACCTATTGTTAGGGAATAAGAGTCAAAAAAAAAAAAAAATAAAAAATTACAAAAATAATAAAGTGTTAAAAACCGAACCACACAAACACCGATCCAAAACCAACAAAAATATTAAGCAAAAATAAAGCAAATTATACACAATCACAACGTTATTTATATTCTAATGCAATGCGGCTGTTTTTTTTTTTAACAAAATGAGCTAAAATGTTGTTATAAAAATTCGGATTACTTTTCATTTTATTAAGCAAATTTTTTTCAATTGACATGATAGCCAAATCGGACAATCTCTGCTCTTTTTGGCAGTTTCGCACATACGTGTGAATGCGTTTTAAAGCAGAAAATGACCGCTCAGCTGAAGCTACTGAAATGGGGAGGGTCAGAATTAAACTGCAAAGAGTCGAAACTTGAGAAAATGCGTCTTTCAAAGACGTATTAACAGTAACAGCACTCTATATGAATTAAAGCCATAATAACAAACAAAATCTACAGTATTTAACCAAATCTGCGATTAAATTACCTTACAGAATCCGTCACAGTTTAAATAACACAAATATTAAAAACAAACGAAAAACTCACGCACCATAGGTATAGAACGCTTTCTCGTAGTAGCGTGGTTAATTTGTCTCTTTCTAATGAGTAGAGGAGAGTACTATAAGCCGCCCGCGAGTAGCCTCATATTTATCAAGTTTTACCGACGGTTAGCGAGAATTAGAAAGAGATGGTCTGACACGCTCTCTCTTTTCGCCGTCGTTGACTGAGGTAAGCCGTGATTCCGCGGGTTTCCTTCAACGTAAAGTACGAAAAATTGAAGCACTGATTAATTTACGACTATAAAATGAAATGTGATACTTAGGGTATTGCTAAGAATTACTATTGCTATTGTAAATCGCGCAGGCGTTTGATAAATAATACTTTGTTAATGAAATAGAATGTAAATACTTTTGTATGAATATGGAACTGATTTTTGAAAGGTAACCCGGTGGGAATCGGCTTGTATGGACCCTTCGCCACTGATATACGTTAAGTGTATCATACTAGTTAAAATAAATTTATACATCTAATTAATAAATATCATAAAAGAGCAAATAAAATATAATAATATGCTTAAAGAGAGAGAAAGTGCTTTTTTATCATAGTTATAAAGGTGGACAGTGTTTGAGCACGCCTTACGGACACGGGCAAGTCATTCCATAGCGAACTTCTTGTACAGTAAGGGTCAAAAGTGCATTACCACCTTTGAACTTTATTGCTCTAACAATAAGTGTCAAAAGTGGTACTCCACTTTTGAACCCTTACTGCACAGTAAAGGATTTATCATAGAAACTAGCTATGCTTTTAATCAGGTCTAATTTATCTACGGAGTATCTTAAATTGACAGGACTAATATTAATCTTTAATTTTATAATTATTCTAATATTAATAATATTTATCTTTTGTCCTTTTCTTAATGAAATAGAAAGAAAAAGATGAATTGAACTTAAATTTAATATGTGAACAAGGAATTTGCTTCAATGTACACAATCATCCATTCCGAACTGAAAGCTTTTGAAACAAACACAGTTTTCCAATTAATACCGCCCATACGCGGAATTAAAATGTAGATTCTTTTGATGAAATATTCGCTGAAACCTCGTTATTTCCCCGAAGCTTTTCATTGTTAACAAAACATATTTATTTCCACTCGGGGACCAATTTCAAAGAAATTTTTCAGGTTTGTGTTTGTCTATTTGGACTGGTCGCTGTCAGCTGCAACAGGCATGATAGCATGACCCACTTTACTCTGTAAATATTTACTACAAGCATGATTTAAATAGATTAAACAAAAATCCTGCAACCCGAATTTCGGCCATTTTTACTCGGTGGTAGGCCAAAACATCGGCCGCCGGCAGAAGTTACCACCCACCAGACAAAGCCTTGCCGCCAAGCGATTTGTCGTGTTCCGGCATGATGTCTGGTGAAGCCGTTCGGAGGACGGGTCTGAGCAGTTGTGTTGCGATGTGTGCCGGGTACGATGCGCCTAATGTTGTTGTGTTGGGAGTTTGGTCTTGGAGGGTCTTCAGATCAATCTCCCTTTGGCGCAACATCGTTGGTCATGTTGTTGGGTTTAACATTGCATCACCTCGCTCAACTGCCGTCTTCCTTCCTATTCACTCAGTTTTTCTGAGTGAATAGGCTCTTAATAAACTAGCACGCTTTACCATCAACGATCGCATCACTGCTTACCATCAGGCGGGATTGCGATCAAGCGCTAGTTTATAACTTAAAAAAAGGTTTTCTAATTACTATTAAAAATATTAAGACTAATCTCGATGTTTAGTATGACAAAATCGTATTCGAGTGTTCGTCTACGAGACTCGCTCGAATATTCGCCACTCGACTGGAAAATGTGTCGCCTCGTGTAAACGAGCTTCAAACCTGAATTTATCATGACTATAAACAACTGTAAAATAATAATTTGCGCAGACCGCAGCCATTTTGTGTGAAGTTAATTAAACGAAACGCTGCAGTGGTCGGGTTGTGTTTGTATATCATGTGTGATTGCGTATTTAAATTTGTTATGGTGCTCCATATTATGGAAATTATGTATGGAGGTACAGTATTACACTCGAAATAACAGTTAATTTTCCAGTGTAAAATTAACTGTTATTTCGTGACCCACTGTAGTCTTTCGCCGTTACGGTTCAAATAACATTTGGTTTCAAGATAAAGACACGAATTGTAAGAAACTTTGTATAATGGTTCCTGTATCATTTTATCCCAATCATCTCAGTTGCAATCAATGTTCAAAACATGTCTAAAAATGAGTGGAAATTATGTTTTTTTTATTTTATTTTATTAGGTTCAATAACAGTGCATCAATCACTTATAGGTAAACATATGCATGTTGCATACAAAATATGGAGATAAGCTAACTTACTTAACAATAAGCGCTTCTTCTTGTTCAGCCTATAGAGGTCCACTGCTGGACAAAGGCCCCCAAGGCATTGGGGGAAGGGGGGGGGGGGTTCCCCTAATCCCCAGGCTTAGCAGGCGGATTGGGGAAAGCAGTAATTTCATATTCCACAGGAGAAGCGCTGCTGCCCGCTTCCCTGGTGAGAGTTCCCTTAGTCGCCTCTGACGACACCCACGGGAGGATATGGAATGGTACTATTCTAAGCCCAGCACCACACTGGTATATAGGTTATATATTGATAAAGAATAAATAAGCGCTAATATTCATATAATTATAACATTGGAATGAAATTCCGAATAAAAATTAAAACAGCAAAAAAATGTGGTTTCGAATTGTTCTAAAAGCTAATTTACTTCCTCCCAATACGCCCTTTGTTAAAATTGCGTCTAACAAACATGGGTCTAACAAAATGAATGAGTAACGAACGTTAAGTGCAAAGTTAACGCTTTCCTTTTAATATGTTTTCTACCTATCGTCGCCGTAGAGTGAAAACCTCGTAAGTGCAAAAATGGTAACTTTTCAGGAGGAAGAAAAAACTGCGTGCTGTAAAATTTTTGTACGGCGACTTTTATATTTTTTTTATTAATTAATACTCAGATTTAACCCGCTTTCATACCCAAATCGGTTCAGTACTATAAGATTGCCCAAATGAAAATGAAAATAAAATGAAACTACACGTTCTTTGCTAGGTATTCCCACGAAACTGACAGCTGCGCGTGTTTACGAGGGTCTCATTTAGTGTCATAGATGTCGTTACGAGTATCGAATGAATAAATGAGTCTGATCAGGATATACGTAGTGAGGTTTTCTTCCCAGAAACGCAATAAATTAAATTTGAGCAAAAATGCATTCCCGAGGTTTTCACTCTACGGTGACGCTATGGACAAAGGTACACCGAAGCTACGAACCGAATGAAAATGGTAATCTTGTTCGAGGTGGTTATTTGTTCTTATAACATCCGGGAATTGGAAACCTTCGATTGATTTAGTTTGCTAATTAAGTGATTGATCGGTGAAGCAAACCCTCAAAATTAAGTTAATAAAATGATACTTCTCGATATCTAAATAAGTTATTGTCATCGATAGATTCTGCTCACAATTTGTTTTTTTTTCGATCAATATAATTTTCATTTGTTAATCCCAGATACCTACTAATCATATATTTCAGTATTTTGTGTTTCTTGGATTTTACACCTATAAAAACTTTTCTACAAATAAAAACAACCGACGAAGTCGGTGTCTTTGGTTTTTGTATATTCCTTTTTGACACCGACTTCCGAAATTTAGTAATAATAATAATTTGTAGCAAACAAGGTAGTGATTGTCCTATGTTAAACTTCCAATACTGTTAATTGTTGGGAGTTCTCTCGACTGTCTGTGGTCTTCATCAGCAGATTACTGCCAGCTTCATTTTAACCCAATGCAAAGTTTTCATCAATATTATGAATTAAGTCCAAACACAAGGTAACTATTCTAAACCGTTGAGGAGCTCCCTGAACTGGACTTTGTCTTTATCATCAGAGCCCTAATGACAGTCACAACTTATTTAAGTGTCTTATCAATAAAACCTAATCAAGCACAAACACAATGTATGTGAATCGTTGGGGAATTTCCTCGACTGTCTCCCGGCTCCATCAGATCTACTAAAGACCTTTGTTAAATTTTAGTGATTTAAATGTAGAGGTTTCCCGTGATTTCTCTGGTTTTTCATCATCATACCCTGATTTCCTTATCATGACCACCTTGAAGATTCTTTTTAAGTATCATCAAAATTGGTTTATAAACGGAGAAGTTATTCGCAACTAAACATAAAAAAGCATATACACGGTCGAATTGAGCAGCCTCCTCCTTTTTAACGTCGGCCATTTCTTTTTGACTCCACTGTTCGACAAGTTTTGACCATAATTTTCTTTATGCTGTGCGTTCTCCTTCCATTCGGTTCCGAATGAATCCAAATTGTCACTCCAGCGTTTTTAGGCCTGCCTCGAATCACATAGTTCTTACAAATTTTTGACCGGAAAGAAAGTTCTATTTCATGTATCTGTCGCAGGACAATTGTAAAAATCAGGGTTTGCAAGGTTTGTTTAAATCAAGGTTTAACTTAGAATTCTTGTAAAGGACTAGATCATTGGGAGCTTCCAATCTCCATATCAAACATTTTCGGAATCATACAAGCATATGACATGTGACGCCATGCTTGATGCAGTGGTTAAGCGATTGACTGATGCGCTGCATGTCGGGGGTTCGTTTCCCGTACGATACAAATATTATGATCTACAGGTAGTTGTTTCGGATCTGGCTATTTGTGTATGTGAGTTTATAAACGAACCGACGATATAGGACTACTTATTTATATCTATTACCTACGTATTATATACTTTATTGCACACCAAAAGTAAACCATTGCATAAAAATAAAATACATTCAACCGTATAAGATATACAAGGGCGGCCTTTCGCTAATGCAATCTTTTCCAGACAACCTTAGAACGGACAGAGATTTCCCTGGACATAAAATAATGATGATGACATACATACAGGGTGTCTGTATGTATGTCATCTGACATCGTAACGCAAACTTCGCGAGAAGGCTACATCGTACGCCACTAATAAAATTAGATTAGATTAAGATAGTTTTTCGAGTTTTGTTTTCAATTATTATACACACATCAAAAGTGTCTAGGGATCAAGCATTTTTATGCGGATTTCTATCTATCTCTATTAGATTTATTTCTATCTATATCTCTTTCTATCTCTACAAAGAGACCGGATACAAGACGTGTACGACACTGGAGAACCCCTGGACGCCAACAGCGATTAAAATCCTGCCAGGAAGTCCATCCTTATAGTGGTGGAACCATCATGGTATGGGCGGGTATTTGGATCGGCGGAAGAACTGAGTTCATTTGGATCAGAGGCAACCTCAACGCTCAAATTTATGCTGAGACGATTGTATCAGACGTCATCGTTCCTCTACAAGTGCAAATCGGTCCCTTATTTCAGTTAATGCATGATAATGCACGACCGCACACCGCAAGAGTTGTAAGACAGACTCTCGCCGCAGCTAACATCAATGTCCTGCCCTGGCCTGCTCAGTCGCCAGACTTGAACCCGATTGAGCATGCATGGGATATGCTACAGAGAAGAGCTCTGCCGAATATGGAGGGTATCCAGTCGCAAGAAGACCTTTTTGTTGTTGTTGCAACGAACATGGGCGGCCATTCCACAGCGTGATTTGGATGAACTCATTTTGAGTATGCCAAACCGATGTTCTTGTGTTGTTAGTGTTCGCGGTAGAAACACGGATTATTAATTGTTTAAGTTACCCAATAAAATTTTAGAGAAAACTGTTACTTCAGTCTTTTTTTCGAACTTTTGTGTTAGTGGTTCAAATGTCAAATATCCCTTTATTAGGAAAATGGCAAATTTCTTTATTAATGCAAAGGTGACTTGGTTTATCGTTACTGTGACAAACGAAAACACTTTATTTGATGAATCCTTAAAGAAAATTTTAATTAATATCAATCAGGAGAAAAGTTATTGCAACAATATATGTTGATCCCTAGACACTTTTGATGTATGTAGTTAATAATTAGCGAATTAACCAATTTTTGCTTTAAAATCTTATTGGGTTATAAAAGAATAGCAATTATGGGTCTAAAGAAAAAAAAAATTACATATATATTTTTTTAAATCATGAAAAAGCCGACGAAAATTTTCACCACTGGGAGGTTCAGAATCATGTACTGGATCCATGGTACTCGTTTGTGCGTCGATGTCAGATACACCCTTTATATTGTTCCCACTGTTGGGACACAGGCCTCCTCTCGGTGAGAGGGAGTGGGCCTTAAACTACCACGCTGGCCCACTGCGGGTTGGTAGATATCACATGTCTTCGAAGTTGACATATTAGGTCATAATTCCGGGTACCACCTCTAAATGTTTTTTGAAGTGAAACTTCTTTACGCACGCTTGACTTGGGGAGTAAGCTGGCGAACGCGTGACGTAAGCGTTACGAAAAGTGATCGGGCAAGGCGAACGGAAGTTAAGTGGGGGATATAAGCACAGAGGCGCCCGTGGCGCGAGCTTGGTACTACAAGATCTACGAGTTTTTTTTTTCAATAAAAATAGAAGATCTATGCAAAAATATTAATTTACCAATGAAACCATGAAATAAATTTAAATATTTATAGAAAATTAATATATGTATATGTGTATACATGTATATATTGTACACACACATATATATATACATACAGATGGAGCGAAAGAAGTTTCACTTCAATCGTGTGGTCATAAGCACACTCGTATTTTTTTTTTTTTGCAATTTTGATTACTGTTGACTGGTTATTTTAGATTTTGGAGATTCTGTCCAATCTTTGGTTGCCTGGAAGAGATCGCATTAGCGATAAGGCTGCCCATTGTATGATTTGTTTGAGAAAGAAGGTCCCCTTAGTGGCGAATTTCTTTCTCAAACACTCCTCACTACTTACAATATTCATAAAGTAATTGATGTTTTCTTTGTTCACAGCCGGAGTGAGTCGGCTCTGAACAGCCCAACGGAGCCTGACGTATCGCTTGCGGCATCCCTTACCGACCCTCTAGAGGCGCACACCTTGGAGGAAGCCAGGAGGAGCATCAGGTAACATAATATAATCAATATTGAAGGTTTTGCTTAGCAAGAATCTTCTCAAAGTTCAAAAAAGAGTTTTGTTCAACATAATGAGGAATTAGATCTAGCTAAGCTCAATCTAATTTCTAACTCGAAATCTCTAAACTAGTTTCTAATTTCTAAGCCCAGTTTTATTTCTGATCTACATTTAAATTGGGTGAATGAATTTACTGATATTTTATAATGAGACGACGTAGTGTTTAATTAATAGGGATGTTTCCTGGGTAAAAAAAAAATTATTCAATTTAGTCCGTCATTCAGATTATAGAAAAATATTGGATACATATATTTTGTATTGTCAAATCAATAAAAAATGCCAAATATAAAACTCATTAAAGATCGGGAGTGGGGGTTGGTGACGTCACTCCTCGCTAAAAAGTGTAGCGAGGGGTGACGTCACAAGAGTTTTCAACGCACATGTCACGCACACGCGACATGTATCGTATTCATTTTTTGTTTATATGAATAAAGAAAAAATATTTGTCGATTTTGTTTTTGAATATTTAACTGACGGACTAATAAGTTTTTTAGTCAACTACCCTATTTCACCAGGGTGACCAGAACTTAGGAATTATATTAGAAATCCATCATTACTATTAGATTATTTTAACATTGTGTATTTACGCTGGAGAATACAAAGAAAGTGGCGAAATAGATTGATTTTAACAAACTCATATATGAGCCCTTGACTTATAACAGTTACTTGAAAAAGGTTTCAGCGAAAATAAGTCAGAAACAATATTGTTTATCGATACGATCCGATGCCTAAAAACACACGCCACAAATAGAACGTAGCCGAGAAATCTATGAAACGAATCTGACGACTTACAAGTGGTTCTATTGGTATTAGTGGCAAGGATTTACAGCTTAATTGGACTAAATGACGGATACGATGATCATGATGGTTTTATAGTCTCCCGAATTGTATTTTTTAATTAGAATTTTACACTTAAGGCTTATTTTGTGTCTAATATGCATATTTTCTGGTGTTACAGAGATCTTCGAATGAAGTATCGTGCTCAGGCTCACCAGCTCCTAACATGGCGTCGTGCGCACCGAACTCAAGAGGAACTAGTCACTCGCTTGCAGAAGGAGAAGGCGGAACAGCTCAAATCCCTCTCTAGCCAACTTCTTCTCTTCGAATCGCGCCTCGTTCGTAAACAGAAAGAAATTAGCAGCATGCTCGCAGTACGAGAAACGATCATAATGAAACAACAAAAAGTTATAGAATCACTCCAAGCCAAGCTACTCGATAATGGCATCGAATCCCAGAATATCCCAGATTTCAGAGACATGCTCCAAGATTCCCATATTACTGGAGACTTCGATTCACTCAACGATTCAGATTCTGCTGTCATCATGGAAGACGTTGATTTTGATAGCAGTAACACCCCCAATGTGCCAAGATTCAGGTCAACGAACCCTGACAGCGTCACCATTGTCCGGTCAATATCGGATGCCATAGATCCCAACTTAAAATACAACGTCGTGCGGCGGTCGAATGGTTTTCTCCGCAGACCAGAGATTCTGGAGACTGTGTACAGCGTTGAAGAAGAGGCGGATGGAGACTCCACAAAAGGGCTCAGTGCTCAAAACAGCACAGAGAAGGAACTGAACGATGCCAACAAAACTGATGAAGAGAAGTACAAGGAAACAAGCCTCCTCGCTCAAAGGCGGGATAACTTTCGAATGAGGAGCGTCGTCCTTACCGCTGAGGTAAAGAGCATAGACAATGATAAGGAGCTAAAACCGAAGAACGGTAAAGAGGTGTGGTCGTATTCTTATGTGCCAAAGAGGATGACTCCGGCGAACGAATCTGATGACGAAGGCACTTCGAATGGCGAGAGTGATGAGGAGCCTGAGCCGAAGTCGACCCACGTGGTCACCTACAACAGAGTGATGTCCAACCACCGGAACGTAACCAAACCCAAGGACGTGAAGTACAAAAGGATAAACAAAGCAAAGTCCAAAAGCTTGGAGGAGTTGCGAGGGAGGCTAAAGAACTGGGTAGACAAGGGAAACAAGCTGTCAAATATACCTTTAGAGCACGCCCAAAGTTACGCCTAAACCGAAAGTTCCTTGTAATTAACTGTTTAATTCTGCGTGAATCGCTTCTCAAGTAAACAAGGATTTACTTTACATCACATATTAAGTAGATCACAATTAATGGTAGGATCAAAGTACCTTTTAAAATAAGGGTTGTAAACAGCTTTACGACGGAGGCAAATCTATTGAAATATTCTTGATACTCAAACTATTGTAAATAAATATTTCTTTTATGTTTAATAGATATTGTGCAACATTAAATTAGGTTAAGTTAGGTGTTTGTTTTCAAGTTTTCTATTGTTTATGAGATGAGTTTTTAACATTGATATTTAAACTTTCAAAAAAATATATAAACGTATTTTAGTAGTGATTCTTGTACTGGAATAAATACATTTTTGTGTACCCTATTTACAGACGACAGCATACCAAGCTACTACAATCTGTCAGATTTCTTTATTAGATTTTCAACCTTATTTCTAAAGCGTTAAGGTTCAAGGTTGATTGTGAATATTTGTGAGTTTCGGGTAGCTTGTCCTGCTGTCGATTATACTCTCTTGTATATTCTAGATGTCGGTTTTACATTCATTATTGGCCTAGTAAATGTATTATCTAATTAGATATTTCATTATTACAATTTTGAGCTTATAAATGGACAGTGTAAAATCAATGTTTAATATAATATTTAAATAATAGAAATAGTGTGTTCATTGCATTCGCTTACCCCGAAGGGTTTTAACGTAAAAAATAAGCAGTTAATTCATTATCTCATTAAAAATATTCATTATAATAGTACAAATAGTTTTCAATTAATGTTCCATAAACAATAGAAAATTTTGAAAAAAATATAATATTTTCGCGCGCACGACTGATTTTGAGTATTTCATTTTAAAATTAATAAAAATTTGTGAAAAAAAAAATCGCTTCATCGGAATTGAAAATTTCCTGTGATTTTGTGATTCTCGTCAAATTGTTTTCGCCAATAGTTGTTACGTAAGGTAATAAATAATATATACCAGAATAATAATTATTATTCTGGAGATTTAAAATAATTTAGATATTTATTGTCTCGGTGCCAATTATTAAAATAATTTTTCTCTCTTGATATTAAATAGCATAATTTTCCGTTTGCAGGCTGGTCGCTTATACGTCTATTAGTGTTTTCTCTTATTATCGAAAGAAAATTTGATTTTTAATACCTATGTTAAAAAGAAAGAAAATCTTGTCTTTAGTACACGACCTTAAAATTAATCACAAAAATCAATACATTAGTAATATGTATTTTACAAAGTGCTGCGGCTTAAAAAAATATTTTAATTGCCAATCCAAAAACTAATTAGTTTTATCAAAGACAAGAAGTTTATGAAATTAAGTAAATAAAAGTCTAATTTTTAAACGAAACGTGACCTCAGCTGATCCGACTTAAAGCAAATATAAAATTAACAAAATACTTTCTATTTTTTCTCTCAAATATAAAAATCAAATTAATTGAAGGACTACTCTTAAATTAAGAAAATTTTGTGAAATCTTTTTCAACATTTATTGCTAGTACTAAGTACAGGCTAGCGCTTCGTTGCCACATGCTAATTTAGTTCTAGTAACTAGTAGATACGAGGACACGTGTCCAATTACTCTTCGTTCTACCAAACACGTGTTTTTGTTACTTTCACGTAATTATACAACGTGTTTGATTTGATTTGAAAAAAATGTTGAAGACTAATGATTTTTATTGGAATATATTTTTATTTTATTTCAATTAAAATTCAAGATTTCGTATACGTATTTATTTGGATCATTACAATCATCGCCAAACCGCATTGAGCAAGTGTGATGATTGCGCTCAATGCTTCTCTGTATGAGAGGAGACCTGTGCCCAGCAGTGGGATAATAAAAAAAGGTTGATGATGAATACCGAAAATACGATATTAATTCTGTTTTAACAAAAAGGTTCCATCAAACGTATTTTCATGCCATAAAAATACATTTATATTTAAAAGTGATTTTACTTATGAACGTAATAGGTGTATAGAAATTTGACTGCAACAATCTAATACTATCTACTATCTGCTATCCCAGTGAAATAATTATCCAAAAAACAATAAAAGGACTATGATAATCTATAAACGAATTATGACTAAGGCAAATCGCCTAGCGATATATTTTCAATAAGTGACCAGCCTGTATACAATCTACATATCAACTTTCAGCTGTAAAATGGTCGATAGCTTGGAAAATACATATATTTTAATATAATAACTGTGTACACCGCATTCCTAATAATAGTCAAACACTGATATTGAATTGAAAATAAATATATCAATAAAAAAGTATTTTGTTTCATTTTTAGTAATAATTAATAAATAACCTATGAACAACTGAAAAGGAAGTACGAAACTTAAATGTAAGTATGACAAGGAAATAATACTTAAATAGGTTTTATTGTATAAGTAAATAATTAAAGGATTATAATTTGTAATAGAATTAAAGGATTATAATTTGAATGTTAGGTAATATAGAATATAATAGAATAGGGGTGTTACCTAGGTAAAAAAAAATGATTCTATTTAGTCCGTCATTCAGTTTTTTTTTTTTTTAATTAAAATATAAACTAGCGCTTGACCGCAATCCCGCCTGATGGTAAGCAGTGACGCATTCGTTGGTGGTAAAGCGCACTAGTTTATTAATAGTCTATACACTCTAGCCTTGAAGACACTCAAATTGTAGTCCGACGGAAACACCGCCGCCGGCAGATTGTTCCAGTCCCTCGATGTACGCGGTATAAAGGACGAGGCGAAACGCTTCGTCCGGATCGTAGAGGTGTTAACAACATAAGGGTGGAAACTCGCCGTACGACGGGTCGTCCGATGGTGGAACGGAGATGGGGGAATTAAATCGTGCAATTCCCTCGCACACTTCCCAAAATGTATCCTATAGAACACCGAAAGGCTGGCTACTCTACGCCTGTGCTCTAGGCTTTGGAGACCAACTCGAGTTAAATCAGGGTCACCAATCAGCCTCTTCGCACGCCTCTCCACTGAATCCAATGTGGCCAGGTGACACTTAGCAGCACCAGCCCAGATGTGGCTGCAGTACTCCACACACGAACGGACCTGTGCTTTGTACAACATTAGAAGCTGCCCTGGTGTGAAGTACTGCTGGACCTTTGCGATTACACCAAGTTTTCTGGCAGCCACCTTGGCCTTGGACTCAATGAACCGCCCAAAGTTTAGGTTCGAGGAAATCTCAACACCCAAAAGCTGAAGGCGGTCGGTACACTCCAAGGATACATTCCGAAAAGTAGGAGCCAAGGTGAACGGGCTCCTTTTGGCGGTGAAAAGACACGCCTGCGTTTTGACGGCATTGAATGCTACAAGATTGACATTGCCCCATTCGGAGACTGCCTGAAGTGCAACACTCGTTCGCTCTACCATGGCCTCTCTTTCGGACCGGATTGATTCCCTACTAGCCCGAGCATCCGGCAGGTATCTCTCCACAACTGTGCTGTCATCTGCATACCCATAGATACCGGGCATCAGCAGTTCGTTAATATGCAGCAGAAACAGAGTTGCAGAGAGAACAGACCCCTGAGGAACACCGGCATTAGTCGACATGGGCTCAGATGAGCAACCGTCGACAACAACTCGGAGGGACCGTTCAGTCAGGAAGTCTTTTACCCAGCCAGTCAAGCTAGGGGAAATGCCGTACGCTGGAAGCTTACTCAAAAGGCCAGCGTGCCATACCCGGTCGAAGGCTTTCGAGACATCAAGGGAGACAGCAATCGCTTCCCCATTTCTCTCGAGGGCCTCGCCCCACAAGTGAGTGAATGATGATTTGGAAGTGAGTGATTATAGAAAAATATTGGATACGTATATTTTGTTTCATCAAATCAATAAAAATTGACAAATATAAAAGGCATCAATGATTAGGAGAGGTCACTGGTGACGTCACTGCTCGCTAAAAAGTGTAGCGTGCAGTGACGTCACACGAGTTTTCAACGCACTGTGCCGTCTTCATTTTTTGTTTATATTAAAAAAGAAAAAATACGTGTCTAGTATTTTTTGGAAATCTGACTGACGGACTAATCAGTTTTTTTTTTTGTCAACTACCCTATTACGGCCTTGCTGGGTAACTACTTAACACATAAATAGTAGGAATGACTTTCATTTTGACATATCAACAACATTCATTCATTAAAATTTTTCCGCAACGATCCAACGCAATAACTGCAACACGATATTCTTTAAGAGCCTATTCCAAATTTAAAAACGAGTTAGATTCTAAAAATACGTTTTTATTTACATGAACAGTTCGAAATTCGAATTCCATAAACATTTTGTGGCCAGCATTCTAAAAAAATAGCTTTTACTCATGATCTGACTAAGTATAGTGCACAAGTGTGTGTGCGACACAGAATCATCAACCTTTTGTCGCCCCACTGCTGGGCACAGGTCTCCTCTCATACAAAGAAGGATTGAGCATAATCACCACGCTTGCTCAATGCGGGTTGGCAATTTCAGACTTAAAGTCCAGTTTTCCTTAACCTTTTTGTGTAAAAGATATACTTAGAAAGTACATATAACTTAGAAAAGTTACATTAGTAACACCTGACCTGGAATACATACGAGAATTTTACATATATAATATGTAAAATTCTCGTGATGTAAGATTTAACGAGCATCTCAATATTAGCCACTGTAAGTTACCTCAGGTTTACGACCCCCTTCTGGTACTCCCTTCTGCTCCCTTGTGCAGTAAAACGGTAAAATGTTTAATATCTTACGTTTAATGTCAAAAGTACTATAGCAGTACAGTTATGAGTACAAATACCTCTCATTAATGATAATGAATGTTTAAATAAAATCTCCTTCTCAGCGTCTCGGCAGCAAAAAGTTCAAACAACTTTGGCCCTAAATTCAGCTGCGCGAACTCCGCTCAGTTACGCTATCATAAAATCCTGTATCCAAATCTGTGGAGGTTGTCTTTTTAACACGCCTTTATTAGCTTTACCGGTATATGTATGCATGTATCGGAATCTTTTAACTTCATTTTCGCCTAATTCTTCTACGAGTCTGATTATCTTGAAAAGGACAATGGGCAAAAATGTATGGAACATGGTACCAGCTCCAATAGTCATCATTAATATATCATTAAAAAGACATTTTGATGCAGAAAAACGTCTACTATGGCGTCTGTCCCTATTCACGATTGGGAAGCAGTAATTGCACTATCTATACTTATCATTATTATAAAGCTTTAGAGTTTGTTTGCTTGAACGCGGTAATCTCAGGAACTGCTGGTCCCATTTAAAAAAATATTTCAGTGTTAGATAGCCTATTTATTGAGGAAGGCTATAAGCTATATATTATCACACTACGACTAAAAGGTGCCGAGCAGCGGGGGTTAAACCACGGGGAACACAATCCCCCTTATTCATAAAAGCTGCTTATAGTTAACTAGTGGTTAGCGATTCTTTAAACATACATTTTTGACCTTTTAACGTTATTTAACTTTAATTATCGCTTATGGATAAACCCCTTAAACACTATGGTGTTTATTCATAAAGGATGATTTAAGTTAAGTGACGTTAAAAGTCAAAAATGTATGGTGAAAGAATCGCTAATCACTAGTTAAATTTAAGCAGCGTTTATGAATAAGGAGGTATATGTGCACAAGTGCCCATCATACGTCGCCCGGTTAAACATGTGCAATACTGTTGGACAATATTATTTGTACTGCTGGTTAATATATAACAAAAATATGTTTTTATACGGACATGTCGCGACTGGATTCGTCCACGCAAAAGCCAGGCATCTTCGTATATGCCATAGTCTAGCAGATCATAAAGTGCTCCCTCTCTGTACGTTTCAATTATATATAGACCATTTGATAAATGCTCGCCACAGTAAGATCTTGCCAGCTTCAGTTGGTATGTACCTAGCGCTAACAGAATTATATCCTCCTCCGTCATTGAAGGGAAGTTTTCAATCTGGATCGTTTCCATCCTCTGAAAATCTACTCTTCTGTAGTTAAGCCGTTTTCTCTCTACATACATATGCAGAAGATTCGGGGTATCTATTTTCTGCCTTATTATGTTGACGAATTCGTCTGCGTGTACGCTATCCACGATGGGTTGGAGGAAGTGATTTGTGATAGCTGCGGCAATCTTAAAATCAGTGAACATATTGGGCAGTGACTTATTAAAATATTTTTGCCGCAAGAGCTTAAAATCACGTTTAAACCGGCCATTTATCACTTCCACAACCCACAGGCATAGCGTTACCGATCGAGCTTTTTTGGATTGTTCAGTGGTCAGCTGTGCCTCTTGGCGGTTCTTTCTTGGTGGGACATACCCACATTCATCAATGAGGTCCAAGCTGTCCCTAAAACCTCGATCTAATATAAAAGCATCGTTTGTTCGGAGTAAACAATGTAGTGGATGTTGTCCATCATTCATAATGTCGTCCATCATTTGCGCATCTGTTTTTGTTGCAGCGTATGGACCCATTACATCTAATATTTATCCATCAGTACATACAAGTAGGAAAGGTTTCAGTAGATTCTGAAACTTGTGTAAACTGTAGGATATTCTTTGGAATAAAAGTTCGAGCTTTTATTTATGTAAATGTAAGTACCGTCGCCAATCAATAATAAATTATCATTATTTTCATTTGGAAATAATGTTTTTGGTATAGTTAGATTTAGTTATGAGTTATGAAAGCACAAAAGAAACTCAAAGAGTGGTTAAACGTCGTCACGAGCGCAAAACGAACGAACGACTGACACCGGACGCGAACACGTCCGGTGTCAGACGATCCCCTCTTCTCCTCCCACGCTGCTCTTGCGCATACTCCGCGCTCAGGAGCAGCGGGATTCGAGTTGAAAGGAGGGATGCATGGAAAAGTCTTGCGTAAAAACTTTATTAATAGAAAACATGAACGGAAATGCCGAAAATATTACCTTGGTACTCATTTTCTTACATAGATAAGTGGTAACTTATATACTCGTATATGTATGTTTATCGCCGGGTCACGAGACTGTCTAAACAGGTTACTGTGGCCCTGGAAAGCAAAGGGAAACTGAAGGAACAGGGTTTTTAATAGTTAGTAAGACTGTCGTTTATCTTCAAACGCAATCAGATTTTAGAGTGGCGGCTATAGTAAAAATTGTTCTTCTTGGTAAGACCTTTAACGACATTACAATCATATCTCTTGGAGCCGGGTACCATTTTGCCCATTTTCATTTGCACACGGTTCAAGAGACGATGACAATACAAAACTGCTCGCGATAAAGTTGACTAAAAAAACTAATTAGTCCGTCAGTCAGATTTCCAAAAAAAAACTAGACACGTATTTTTTTTTTTTCATAAAAACAAAAAATGAAGAAGATACAGTACGTTGAAAACTCGTGTGACGTCACTGCACGCTACACTTTTTAGGGACCAGTGACGTCACCAGCCACCACTCCTGATCTTTGATGCCTTTTATATTTGTAAATTTTTATTGATTTGCTAAAACAAAATATACGTATCCAATATTAATACGAATCAATTTTTTTATACCCACGAAATATCCCTATTGCATGCGCTCTGTTAGATTTTTAATGCTTGGGTCAATCAATATGGCGAAAAGTTTCAATAAGTCCCAACAGTTTTCAGGCTCCATTCTCAATGAATGTTGAATCAATTTTGACCGAGTCAATTCAGTGTCATTTTATCAGAGAAGCCTGACCTTTTGTAAAGATGTGTGATATGAAAAAAACTCGATGAAAAGCCGCGGTAAACTTTCTTCGCCGCTTTGAAGAATACAAACAATCTTTTTGTTTGTTTAATTCCTCTACTAAACTCACAAGCTATGAGAAGGTCCAATATAGCAACGTCATTTTTCGGGTTCCGTAGCCAAATAGCAAAAAACGGGACCCTTATAGATTCGTCATGTCTGTCTGTCCGTCTGTCCGTCCGTATGTCACAGCCTTTTTTTACGAAACTATAAGAGCTATACTCTTGAAACTTGGTAGATAGATGTATTCTGTGAACCGCATTAAGATTTTGATGCACAAATAATAATAAATATTGGGGGCTCTCCATACTTACAACTGAAACTCATTTTTTTTTTTCATTAAACGCTTACATGTAGAGTACCTACCTATGGATAGGTCTTCAAAAATTATATTGAGGTTTCTAAAATATGTTTTTTTCTAAACTGAATAGTTTGCGTGACAGACGCTTCCAAAGTGGAAAAAAAGCTGGTCTCCTCCCCTCTAACTTCTAAAATAAGAAAATCAAAAATAAAAAAAGAACATGATGTACATTACTATAAAAACTATCAACGAAAATTGTTTTGAACGAGATCTAGTAAGTAGTTTTTTTTTAATACCTCGTAAATCGTAAACCGCTTATTACCGCGCAATCTTTCAAACAAATAACAATTTCATTCACATAAATCAATGGTAAGGGACCCTTTGTGCGTGAGTCCGACACGCACTTGGCCGGTTTTTAAGCTATTGCATAGCTTCTATCGCGGGCCTTGAGCGCGGGGACCGAATCCAGAAATTCCGTAACGAAAAAACCTCACGCTCCCCACTCCGACGGGCACGGAGGTGTGGCTTGAAGGCCGTACATCGTCTAACGTCAGTTTCAGTTCGGCAGTCTTCGGCACGGTATGTTTGTGTGCGTGCGACTACATCTTTTGAAAACCATTTATAGATTTTCAAAAAGAGCATGCATATTGCAGGGCGCGAACTCAGTTCTACACACTTGCCATGTTACTGATAGTCGCGATGTGCTAAACTTGCGATTAATTTTCTCTCTGAAATAGGTCTTCTATAGAGATATGTCATAGACGTCATTGACGTTGTCATGGCTACCTTAAAAACTTTTCATATAATTAATAATTATTAAGTACTTTTATTCAAATTAATTTAGTAGTGTTTTTATAAAATAGCTTTTTTTTAACGGAAAAGCTAAGATGAATGTCTTGCTAATTTTTCATTTTACTTTTAAATTATTTATAGTGTTGTTTACTAAATAAAAGCACGTGATTTTATAGAGTAAAAAGTGCTCACGCGGCCGTTTTTTCAACTGTTATTGGCGATATCCGCCATTATTGTGAAATATTTTTTTAAAGAATTTCTATAATTTGTTACACGTGTTATTGGCAAAATTGTGGTATCTATCCACAGGGACCAGATCAAGAGTTGAAGTTTTTATTAAATAAAATATTACAGAAAGATGTCGGTGAACAATGTTAATACGAGTACATTTAAGTGTACGAGTTGTAATATTGTTATCTCCGAAACGAAACAACGAAAGTTTAATAAAAATATGCTCGTCGGCTTTTTCTGAGGAAGACATTGATGAGGCAAAAAAGTTATTGTTTGTTTCTACGAAGACAAGACAAAAACATGTATGGAGGCGTAAGAACAAAAAGCAGAAAGACCTAAAATATACGATTACGGTGTTTAAAATCACGGATCCCGAACAATCCCAGTTTTTGTGGCATATGACCTTCACAAATTGCCACCAGTTTGCTTTGACTACGTAGAACGTACGTAAAGAAGTTGATGAAGGATTTATTAATTCTACGGTCAGATGTTAACGCAATCAGAAGTGATTATGTTACTAAAGATCAGCTCGAAAATATGGGACCACCATTGACGCGGTATTTTCTAGGTATTTAGAGAATATTAAGTCGCAAACTTATGTTTCTTATTTCAGTTATCATAAACCTATAGTTTCAATGATAAATATTCCTGAATAACCAACAGCTACTGTAAGGTAATAAAACCCACATGTATTGTAAAATAATAAAAATATTTTAAATAATATTAACTTTTTTTTTATTTAATAAAACAAAAATTTGTTTTCTTATCGGTCACCACGCTCAAAAAGTGTAACTTGAATTAATATCAAAGAAAAAGAAATACTGCATAAATAAAATAATTAAATAATTATAATTGCATAAATTGATACAAAATGCTATGCAATAGCTTTACCGCGGCAGTCCCCGAGTGCCACACGTCTTTTTTTTTTTTATTGTTTTTATTATTATTTTTTACTAGCTGTTGTCCGCGACACCGTCCGCGTTGACTTCAGTTGCTCAATTGATATAAAATAAGCGCCAGTTAAAATAATGAGAGCAAGGTGTACGCCCGCGTTCACTCCCGTTTTCTCAACATTTCTTGTTACTGCTCTGCTCCTATTGGTCATAGCGGGATGATATATAGCCTATGTCCTTTCTCAGGACTTAGACTATCTGTGTACCAAATTTCATTACAATCGGTTCAGTAGTTTTGGCGTGAAAGCCGGACAGACAGACAGACAGACAGAGATTCTTTCGCATTTATAATATTAGTATGGATGTACACTCTTCCTTCTCCAATCCACTTTTGGTATTCGACATCGGCTTCACTTGCCATTTGGTGCAACAAACAATAGGGTAGTTGACTAAAAAAAACTAATTAGTCCGTCAGTCAGATTTCCAAAAAATATTAGACACGTATATTTACTTTGTTCATATAAACAAAAAATGAAGACGACACAGTGCGTTGAAAACTCGTGTAACGTCACTGCACGCTACACTTTTTAGCGAGCAGTGACGTCACCAGCCACCACTCCTGATCCTTGATGCCTTTTATATTTGTCAATTTTTATTGATTTGATAATACAAAATATACGTATCCAATATTTTTCTATAATCTGAATGACGGACTAAATAGAATCATTTTTTTTTTTACCCAATAAACATCCCTATTACAAGTGGCACCGAAACGGTACTACAGTAAAAATAAGAACGTAATAATAAAAATATATAAAAAGTAAATCTATCAGTTGAAAGTCTTTATCAAAGCATCTGTCAGCTTCATCGATGAGAAAGTAATTCATTCGATCATTCCTCGGTATAAAAGGAACTTTGTAAAAGATAGTTTCTTTGCTTCAGGTCAAAGTTCATTCTAAAGGCTGCGTGGGACGTATCTTTGTCATTAGTTTCATTTTGAAGAATTAACTCTCCCCTTAGAGAATATTGGAAGCTTAGTGAGCTACTTAAATTAACGATGTTGGATGGATTGTAAGTCATTGTAACTTAAACCAGATTATTATTCCCAGATTTAGCTCAAAACGGTCTCTGGAGCTCAGGCGAAGAGTAGCCAGCCTGACTGTGTTCTATAGGATGAATTTTGGAGAGTGTGCGAGGGTATTGCCTGACTTAATTCCCCATCTCCGTTCCACCATCGGACGACCCGACATACAGCGGGTTCCCACCCTTACGTTGTTGACACCACAACGATCCAGACGAAACGTTTCGCCTCGTCTTTTATAACGCGTATGTCGAGGTGTTTCTGTCTGACTACAATTTAAGTGTCTTCAAGGCTAGAGTGAATAGGTTCTTAATAAACTAGCGCGCTTTACCATCAACGCTTGCGTCACTGGTTACCATCAGGCGGGATTGCGACCATGCACTAGTTATAATAATTAAAAAGCTACATCTTGATCAATTTTTAACTAGGCTACACACTCTGTACTTTCGTAACATTATTTATAAACAATTTACTGCCTAATTGCTATTGACTTGCTTTTAAGAATCGATATGTGAAGGGCCTCCACACGCTTGGCAAACAATGGCAAACAGCCAACAGCTATTTACTTTACTTACTTGAATCATCCACCATCGTCTTCGCTGTCTTCTTTTTTTCATTCTTTTTTCGCTTGTTTTAATTTATAATAAAAATATGTCAACCCGAAAGTAATACTTGCCACAAGCTCGACGTCCACCATGTTTGCCGATTCGGAATGTAATGAACCATCACCAAGCATGTGGATGTATGTTTGTGTTGGGTGATTGTGTTGGATGTTTGGGACTACGTTTGCTGTTTTCGGTGTTTGTGACAAACAGGTAACGTGTGGAGGCCGCTTAATAATACACTCACTTTTTTTACTTTTACCCACAGCACTGTAAAAATTCTTATTTATTTCCGAGTACCGTCCCCAAAAGTTATTCTATTTTAGTTATAAAATTACTTTGTATTTCTCATATTAAATAAATTCTATTCTTTTTGAGAAATAAATGTCTTTAAACGTAACTTTTTACTGCTTAATTCTATCGTTATAAGTATTAAAATTGTATAATTATATATGTCGCTATATAGAAACACCTCTATTCATAAACGTTGCATAAAGTTTACTAGTGATTAGTGACTTTTAACCATACATTTTTGACGTTTTAACGTCACTTAACTTTAATGATCGTTTATGAATAAACACCATAGTGTTTAAGGGGTTTATTCAAAACGATGATTAAAGTTAAGTGACGTGCAAACGTCAAAATCTATGGTTAAATAGTCGCTAATTATAAGCTAACTTTAAGAAACGTTTATAAATAAAGGGGATAGCTTCTACGTGTCGCCAGCTAGTTTGATCGGATGCACCCGAATTTGGTATTCGGGTGCATTCGATTAAACTGACTAGGTTTTACAATTAGAAGCGCTCAAACCTTTGCTTCCCTTTACGCTGTCACACGTCGTCGCCCACAAGGCGACAGCGACTTCCTTGCCACCTTTCTATACAGAGTGGTGCTCACAATACGACAATAAATTAAACATCGTATACCTCAACACATTCAAGAAGGAGATCGCCCTGATAGTCTCTCTTGACATCGAGGGGGCGTTCGATAACGCATGGTGGCCTGCTATAAAGTGTAGAATGATAGAGAAAGGTATTCCCGTTAATCTTAGGCGTCTTGTCGAAGATTATTTCAGGGACCGGAGCGTAGTCGTGCGCTACGCGGGGAGGACAATGCGGAAGCCCCAGACCAAGGGCTGTGTCCAGGGCTCCATCGGTGGGCCTCTCTTCTGGAACATGCTGCTGGACCCTCTGCTGGACAACCTGGATGCGCTGGGCGCGTACGTGCAGGCGTTCGCGGATGATATCGTGTTGGTGTTCTCTGGGCACACGGCGCTCGGGATCCAGCGGGATGCCAATGCCGCTTTAGCCTGTGTGCACGAGTGGGGTGTCGTAAATAAGCTTCGCTTCTCCGCCGAGAAGACTCTGGCGATGGTCGTCACGCGGAAGCTTAAGTATGACACTCCGCTTGTGCAGATGGGTGACGTTGACATGTCTGGACTTGAAAAAAGACGATGATCCCTGAGTTTGTTTCGGCTATTTCTTCTCAGAGGTAGTCAGTTAGGAAATGCCGGCTTCATCTAGTTAAAAAAAAATTATATGACGTGTAAAAGTGATCGGTGATCCTATTTGCTTAATAAACGATTTCATTTCATTTCATTTCATTTCATTTCATTTCATTTCATTTCATTTCTCGATGGTGACCGAGCTCAAGATCCTCGGAGTCATCGTCGACAGTAAGTTGACCTTCAACAAGCATATTTCATATGCTTGTTGCAAGGCAACTAACCTGTATAGGAGACTGTCGGCGATGGCTCGGGTGGATTGGGGCTTGTGTCCGGAGATCATCAGGACGATATACACCGCTGTCGTCGAACCGACGATCCTGTACGGCGCGAGCTCCTGGGCGAAAGCCGCGGAGAAGATCTCTGTGCAAAGAACCTTTGCTACCGCCCAAAGGGGCTTTGCATAGAAGATCGCCAAGTCGCATCGTACGGTGTCGCTCAATGCAGCACTCACGCTGTCGGGTCTCCTCCCGCTCAATCTTCGAGTGTTGGAGGTCTCCCGGCTGTTTGAGTGCAAACGGGGACGCCCGATTGAAGAGCTGGAATCCCGCGAACTGGAGGAGCGTAGGGCCTTCACGAAGGCCCCTCACCCCGCCAGTGAGCCAGATGTTGAATATCAGTGTCTGGAGTATATGCTTCCCGAAACTGTGGCTCAGCTACAGCTCGCTCATCTGATTTACACAGACGGTAGTAAATCGGATGAAGGGGTCGGGGCGGCATATTCATACTGGCGGGATGGGTCCGAGATTCGGACCAAGCGAATCAGGTTGGAGCCGATGTGTACCGTCTTTCAGGCGGAGCTGCTCGCGATAGCCAGGGCTACGGACCTGGTTGTGCTGAGAGGCTTCGACTGCGCGGCGGTGCTCAGCGACTCTCGATCCTCGCTCGACTTGATCCGAAACCCGGAAACGTACCATCCCCTTGCTACCCATATTCGTAAGATTATCAGGGAGCAAGAGGGGAGTGGTAAAATCCTCCGGTTCTTCTGGGTGAAAGCTCATGTCGGGATCCCCGGCAATGAGCGCGCCGACGAACTGGCTAGGCAGGCGGCGGCCAAGTCCAGGGTCGCCCCAGCGTATGACAGGTGTCCAGTCTCTTACGTCAAGAGACGTTTGAGAGAGGGCACAGTAGCTGTCTGGAACGGGAGGTACACCGGCGGGGCCACGGCTGGGGTCACGCGGATGTTCTTCCCCGATGTGGTGCGCGCGCGCAAGGTCCTGAAGTGCCTCGACAGGACGTCTATCTGGGCGCAGATCCTGACGGGTCACGGCGGCTTCGCCGCGTACCCGCATAAATTCATATTGAAGGATAGTCCAGCCTGTGTGTATGACACACAGGCCAGTGAAACGATCCAACATCTGCTACTGGAATGCCCGAGGCATGACCGCGACAGATACGACCTGGAAGTAAGTACTAGTAGAAAATTGACCGAAACATCCATCGCCGAAATCATGGCAGATAAACACTCCAGGCCGTATCTTGAGTGGTTTTGCCTCAAAGTGGCTAAGCAGTCAATTGACAGGAACCAGACGAGGGCAGCACAGCCAAGCACTGTGCCGTCGGCAAGAATTGTTTAATTTTAAAATTGTATAGAAGTAAGATAATATAAGTAGGAAAAAATTAACATAAAAATTGTGTATACTATGACATAAAGAAAAAGAATGACAAAGAAAGAATATATATACAGGGGGAAAAAAAGACCCCGAAAAAATGACAAGGCCAATGCCGCAAAAAATGGAAAGCGCTGAAAAAAGAGAATTGGCGAAAATAAATATAAAGTAAAAAATGATTCTTGCCACGCAAGAAGTAGGGACGACAACGCCCTGTGAATAAAAAAAAAAAAAACACAATCACAGTCTACCCATAAAAAAATCATATAAATATGTCGCTTAGTTTAGTCACAGGAAATTATTTTTCATTTTTACCATTTTCTACATGATGCACATGTTGATAAGGAAGCGCTTACAGGTTAATGACATCCTGCGGTACCAAACTTTATTTATTTATTTATTTATCCTCTCTCTGTTAACATTACAGGTTATAAAGACCCAATGCAATAACAAGATATTTTGACACATTACAGATCTACTTATATTTAGAGAACCATACACCAAAATAAACTTAATACTTATTAGCTTATTCAAACAAAACAAACAATAATAATAATAATAACTGAAACACCAATGCTAGTTCTTACAATACACTAATTAAATATTAAATAAAATTATTACTTTTAATAATAATAGCCCAAAAAAGCAAGTTGATACAGGTCGCGCTGTCGCCAATCAGAGTTACCAATATTTTTAAAGGATGTTCTATTCCGTTTGCAATTTCATGCGATTTAGTTTATTTGAAATTTTCATTTTTTTTTTAAATATTTGATGCTAGGTTTTTTTCTATGGTTTAGGATTATTCCTATGAACCGGCATTGTTCGTGTGTTCATTTATTGTCGTATTGTCAGCACCACTCTGTATAATAATATAAACAAAATTTGAACATATGTACATCCTCGTAGTAAAGATAGGAATGTCCAGCCATCTGTACCTTACTTGAGTTGCGTTATAGTCCTAATATTGAAATATTAATTGTGTATTCAATTCAATTTATAATCTAATTTTATTTCAGTCCTGATTTTGGCTCTTCTTTTTATTTAACTAGAATACTTTACCTGGCGTACTAATTGTATTTGATTAAATCCATAATTAACGCCATGTTTAGTGGCATTGTGTGTGTTTCGGTTATGTTTAATTGCTTGTTTTAAATGTTTAATTAACTTAATTTTTAATAACATACTCTAAGTACAACTACTCTATCCTAACTCTGGAATCAAGGTCTAATTTTTTCTGTAACCTGTTTTTATGTCATTAAAGAATCAATTAATATTACTGCAGGGAGCGATTGCTTATTTATTTAATCTCTCTCTCTCTCTCTACAACCTACTTAACCATGTTTTCTTTAACAATTGTATGTAGGTACTTATAATACTCTTAAAATTTTATTCATTTTGTAAGTAGATAATTTAAGAGGCAGGAAACGTAACAATGAAATTTAATCAAAGAATTGGCCGACCTTTCAATCACGTCAAATAAACAGGTAAAATATTGTTCAAAACAATTCTTACAAAGAAAAAATAAATGAATCCATTCATCAACAAAAAAACAAAGACTTTCCTATCTAATTAAACAATTTGTTGAAAATGAATCAACATTTTGCGAGCTAGTCTCACAAAGCATGGCTGTACCTATCTGATCATGGCCGGGGGGGTGATTGGTACCCATTCTCCGGGTACTTTGTTACCCCAAGTGCCCCTAATTGAATTACCTTGGGTGAATATCTCGAATTCCCGCGCCAATTCAGTCTCGTTTCAAAAGCTTTGATTGGACATTTGATGTCAATAAGATTTCTGCTTTCTTTTTGTATAAAATTTAAGATTGATACCCTGTAGCTTCAGTATTTATTGGATCTGTATGATTTTGGATCGCTCTTTGTTATTTAAGATAAATGATCTTCTGTAAATCTTTAATGACGCCAAATCATATTAGAACAACAAATTAATTGCTGATTAGTTTCTTAACTTTAACGTTCCTCTGTACAGATGACAGTACATCAAGCTAATTCATTCTGTCAGATTTCCTTATTAGATTTTCAACATTATCTCTTAAGCCTTAAGGCTCAAAGTTTATTGTGAATTTTTGACAGTTTCGGGTAACTTGACCTGCTGTTGTCCCTATATGGCATGGTTGTTTTATGGTAAGGTGTAAACCGCGCCGTAGAAAACACGTGTAGTATGTCAATAAGCTTCCATAGAGATTCCTACCACACTGGCGACTGTGACATACAGAGAATAGGGTAGTTGACTAAAAAAAACTAAATAGTAAGTCAGTCCATCATCGGACGACCCGTCGTACGGCGAGTTTCCACCCTTACGTTGTTGACACCACTGCGATCCGGACGAAGTGTTTTGCTTCCTCCTTTATACCGCGTACATCGAGGGACTGGAACAATTTGCCAGCGTCGGTGTTTCCGTCACAATACAATTTGAGTGTCTTCAAGGCTAGAGTGAATAGACTCTTAATAAACTAGCGCGCTTTATTTATTTTATTTATTTATTAAAACTATGCACAAGGAAAAACATTGTACAATGGCGAACTTAATGCCTTAAGCATTTTCTACCAGTCTACCTTAAGGTGATGCAGACAAAATATGGTAGGTGCAAACAAATTAAAGTTAAAAGAGAGAAGAAAAAAAAAATTATAATAAATACATAAATACATACATACAAAATATAAACAGAAGAGCTTTACCATCAACGATCGCATCACTGCTTACCATCAGGCGGCATTGCGGTCAAGCGCTGGTTTATAATTTATAAAAAAAAAGTCTGATTTCTAAAAAAGAAATATTACGTGTCTAGTATACACGTATTATTTCTTTTTTCATATAAACAAAAAATGAAAACGACGCAATGCGTTGAAAACTCGTGTGACGTCACCAGCCACCACTCCTGATCTTTGATGCCTTTTATATTTGTCAATTTTAATTGATTTGATAAAACAAAATATACGTATTCAATATTTTTCTATAATCTGAATGATGGACTAAATAGAATATTTTTTTTTTTACTCAGGAAACATCCCTATAATGAATTGTTTTTGAAACTTTCGACAAATTATTGAAAAAAATTCTTAAGAGAGAGAGAGAGAGAGTCGTTTCAATTAGCCTGAATCTTTTATATCATGTGCCTATTATGTATAGTATATTATATTATAATAATTGTTTTTCATAGAAAACTTTATTCAGAATGTAAGCAGGTTCCTATTAGAATTATTTTCAGTACCTGGGCGACCGAGCCTTGCTCGGCATCTTTTTTTTTGTTACATCGCGTGTCTCTATAAAAATTTCAAAACAAAAAATACATAACGAGCGAATTTTTTAAATAATATTTTTTGACTAATGTTTTTCGATCATACCGACATTATAATAAAAAATATTACTAACTGTTATTTAAATATAAAATTACGAGTGCAATTTAGTTTAACATTTTATTAGAAATAAGTACTTATAGTTCAATACAATACATAGTGTAAGGTCTTAACCTAATACTTCCTTCCATACTATATTGCGGGTATGTCGAGGGTTTTCATTTGGAAGATGGACTTTTAAGGTAGTTGGTCGCTTAACTCTAGAAAATGCTACATATAGCATGCCATGCATGAAGACCGGACTGGACTTTAAGTCAACCCCAACAGATTCGAATGTCTGCCCTTGGGATTTGTGGACAGTCATGGCAAATGCAGATCTAACGGGAAATTGGTGACGCTGCATGGTGCATCCCAGTTGTCCTTTTGATGAGTCAAGGGTTATTCTTGGTATATGTACTTCTTTACCGGATTGTTCACCTGTAACAATTTTCGCCTTTATTATGTGATTGCACAGACCTTTCACAATGAGTCTTACACCATTGCATAGTCCTTCTGATACGTCCAAATTACGTAACAACATTATTAATGCATTTTTTTTCAATTTCAGTTCGTGTTGTGGCAAGTCTGAAATGTTGACACTGTTGAGAAATTCTGTTGTAAATTCGACAGCTCCTTCAGGCTGATCTTTAATTGAGTCATGGCTATGGTAGATTTTGTACTCTCCGGGAAGTTTGGCAACTATATCATCATTAATTTTTTCAACATCTTTATTAAGAGGCGCGAGTATTGCTCTGTCTTTCATCCCATCATAATTTCCATTGACTAAACAGTTTCCAAAAACTTCATCAATAAGATTGTTGGTTGAAATGATATTCTGTGGCAATTCAATTTCTTCCATAGAATTTAGGGTAAGTTCGCCGTTGCCTACTTTTAGTAAATAATCAGCAAATTGTCGTTGCTCTATATCAACGCGCATATTTTGTTCTAGTATAAAAGTTTTAAAAACGGACCATAAGGAGCATCGCTTAATAGAAAGATCTAATAACTCAGTTTTATTCGCACGCGGCTGTACAGGCAGACATTGGCGAAAGTCTCCTCCTAGTACTATTACTTTTCCACCGAAAGGGAGATCTGAATTTCCAATGGATCGCAAAAGTTCATCAATGTTCTGCAAACCATATTTTGGAAGCATAGGAGCCTCATCCATAAGAAAAATATCAATTTCTGCTAATTCTTTCGCTTTAGAAGAGTTAGGTTTAATACTTGAAACTGAATCTGGTGATAGTGGTACTTTTAGTCCAAAAGTTTTATGAGAAGTACGTCCATTAGGCAATAAAATGGAAGCAATACCGGTAAAAGCCATACATTTTACTTTATATCGTTTTCCAGTCAATATGTAGTATAAAGTTTTATATATAAATGTCTTTCCAGTACCTCCCGGACCATCAATAAAGAAGCATTTCGTTTCAGAAGCTGTATTATTTGCAGCTTGAATAATGGAATTAACGACTTCAATCTGTTTTCCTTTTAGTAACTGATACATTTGTTCTCCTAATACTGCTGATTCTTCCGTGTTTAAATTCTCTTGATTGTTTTCAAAATCGTAAATATCAATATCCTCAAAGCCATAATTTTGTACCCAGTATTGGAAATTTCGGCCTTCTGTTGCTTCAGTGTTTAATTTTTTAGCAATGATTTTGTAAACGCGATTAATTGCACTTTCTATAGACTGACCATTTTGCTGGGCTGCATGTATAAAATCTTCTGACAAATTTTCTTTAAATGTTTCCCACAGACGCTTTGGATTTTCAGGAGATCCGTAAATTAAAATTTGAACAAAAAGGCTTCTCATTGCTACAGGCATTTTAGATAATGCAGATTCTCGTAAACCTTCTATCCATTGTTGATCGTCGTAAGTCAAGCCTCGTGCTAAGCAGGCTTGTTTATACGTCTGATATTGGATGTTTGTTACGGTTCGAAGGTCTTCAAAACCTGTCGCATCTTTTACATGAAATAATAATAATCGCAAGTGATAAAGTTCCGGTTGGGCAACAAAATTCACATTGTGAATCCTACCAATGACTCGCAAATGGCGAACTCTTGGTTCCCATTTGCTAGACCTTCCGATCCATTTAAAGTTTTCAGGCATCTGCCAATAAAAATGATATTGACGTGAAACATTAACGCTTGACTCAGTATGTCTTTTAATTTCTGAATTATGTTGAAAATAAGCCTCCAGAGTAGACCCTCTTTGGCCAATGTCGGCTAAATCTTCATGGATTTGATCTGAGTTTGCAAGCCGATATTGTCCTGGTAAGTGGATATCCAGTCGTTGGACACTATGACTTTTTTTTTGAATTTCAAAAGTAAATAATCGCCAGCACGCTTCTGGTGGTGTGACACAACGTCCTTCAATGTATGTATTTGCTTCATTATAAATCAACCTCCTTTGGTCTTCTACAACTTTAATAGATGCGCAGTCGTGTCCTTTATAAATGTATTTATAAAGATATTTCACGGCCAAAATACTCCCTACGTACTCAACGTTAATGTGACAATTAAATTTTTTCAACAAATATGCGTTGTAGGGGGCTACATGACGATTATCACGTGTTATACGACGACCGTTTATGTCTTTGCGATAAACAGCATGTTCGTGTGAAAATTGGGGACTCTGGGGGTCCAAAATCGGATTGTAGCGTCGTCGGTAATTTGGTTTACCATCATCTACTAAAGATGTAACTTCCTGGTACGATTTCGGAAAGTCGAATCGACATTTTGTTCTTCCGTTTTTATGAACCATACACGTTGCATTGGGATTTAAATCGCCACACGGGTTGTGAATCATCCATTTCAGTACTAATTCTCTTAACTCTAAGTCATCATTTCCTGGTATTTCGGATGAAATCAAGTCATCGAGCTCTTCTGGCTGATGAATCCTGTCATCAGATGTCATAATTATAAGCAGATGCATGTGTGGTAATCCTCGTTTTTGAAATTCTATAGTGTATACAAAAGCCGATATCTTTCCAAAGACTTGCTTTTTATCTAAATCTTCTATTATTTGGTCAAATTTTAACTTAGCAACTCGAGCCACGATATCAGGGCGATCCTGTGGAAGCTGTTGCAAGATTGTTCCATCTTCTAAATTTATTTGCAATGCCTGTTTTATTTCTGGCCAGTTAGGATTAGATGTCATGGTAATAAAGTAATCGGGTGATCCAAGCCGTCGAACAATAGCCATTGCATCTTCAAAATGTTCCGTGTAATACCTTGTTGAACCAGGAAAAGAGGAAGGCAAAATAATCTTTTCACCGACTGTGGCATTATGTTTTTCAGCAAGTTGATTAATGAAACTGGTTACTCCCGTATATTGATCAGCTAGAATCTTATTTTGATTATATTTTATCCATTGAATACGGTCACGCTCTACACGAATGTAAGTATCCACTAAATACTGTTGAAATAATCGGCCCCCAAAATGCAGTGCATTAAATGGAAGTTCCCGTAAATCGGGTCCTTCTGTTGATGGAGATTCTGTTGAAAATTTAACAAACTCTGGGCGAAACGAAAGTCTGTATTGTGCCAGCTCAAGGCGAGTTAAATGACTGCGGCTAGCATAAGGTGTTTGTAACTGCAAATCTGGGCTAAAACCGTCCGTACCGTCTGGGTAAAATAAAGGGTAAGTAAATGGCTCGATTCGCTTATCAACATTCTTTAAAAAGACAATATTTTTATTGCGCTGGTGAACAATCATTTCATTTTCTGGAAAGCTTTGATCAGCATTTAGTGTAAAAACTGCACAAACCTCATTACACGCCGGTATATTAAACCTTCTGCGATCATTTTGATCTGGAAGTCTAAATAAAAGCTTTACGTATGGTAGCGGTAATCCTTGAGCAGAAGTTAACCGATTCATTTCGGCTTCTACTTCTCGCATCATTATATATCCCTGTACGTAACGATTTTGCGCTCGAATGATGAACTCCAATAACTCCATCGTTCTGGTAGTAATTTCAGAATTAAGCGGATGGTTAACTCTTTCATTAACAGCTTCATCAGGATCTAAAAAGTATAGTTGCCCGTACAGTGGCCGCTCAAAGTCACCAACATCATTTTGCGTCGGATGAGCTGTCATATTCATTTTATGATAAACTTGTCCGCAAACGATAAAACTATAAACGCCATGACTATTTATTGTTCTATCATCTTCTACATTAAAGGATGCTAAAGCAAAAGATGCGTTTAAGTTTCTAATTTTGTTATGAAATTCTTTCGAATGTGGGTGACGGTTTAAAAAGAGTCGTACTAATTCATTTGAAAATTTTGGTTGTTCCATTACAATTCGCCCATGCAAACAACAATTACCAAAGGAATCCCTATTTACACCATTAGAAACGCGTTCCTCAGGGAAATGCAATGCGCCACAATGAATACACAAAATTTTAAATGGTCCTAATGCATGATACTGCACAGCTGCAGTAACGGCACATTTATATGTCGGTAAATAGTTATTAAGTTCTAAAGCCCTACGACGTCTTCCGTCTCGACGTCTTTGTTCTTCTAATCGGTATTCTTGTTGTTCATTATTTTCAGATGTCAAACGTTGTCCCGCACGCTGCCGCATATTTTGCAGACGTCGCTCCCGTTCCTCATCACTTTCAGCAGCCAGACGTTGTGACGCACGCTGCCGCATATCTTGCAGACGTCGCTCTCGTTGCTCGTCATTTTCAGCAGCCACACGTTGTGACGCACGCTGCCGCATATCTTGCAGACGTCGCTCCCGTTGTTCATCATTTTCAGCAGCCACACGTTGTGCTGCACGCTCTCGTGAAACATCTAAATCATAAGACCTTTCTGTTCTTAAAATGTTAGTTAGGTTTTGCAAGCATCTTACTTTAGCAGCACGTGTGGGATGAGCGGAAACCTGATGATTTTCATCAAGTTCTTCATTAAATGGGTCCTCACTGTGCGAAGTCTGACAAACACGTGTGGCACGAACGAAAATCAGATTGTTTTCATTTTGATTTTCTTCTGCTTCTTGAGATGAGTCACGGCTTCTTGGAGTTAAATTGTTCGTAAGCGTTTTTTTTAATGTTCTTTTTGGCATTTTCGTGTAAAAAATACACCTGATATTTTAATAACAATTTTCTGCGTCTAACCTCAAACCAAACATTGGCTTCGTGTACCATGAATATAAACGTCACCTACATCAAATCAAAGTACTATATAGTATTATACAACGCCATCTACTGAATATTTGCACAAAAACTTTTTTGAAAGCTCGGGAAAAAATAAAAACGAAAAAGAAAATTCTATATAAATAAAATATAATAAAAAGCATTAGACAACGCCATCATTCTTTTTTTTTTAAACTCAAAAAAGAAAAAGGAAAATACACTATATCGTCAGGGATTTGAACCCGAAGTCTACGAGCTCCGAATCAGAGGCCGAAGCCCCTCAGCTATTCGTATCATTAATAACAGCGGCGAAATTTTGCTTCTTATGAGAAGTTTAGTAATTGTTCAGTGCCTCAAAACGTGGAAAAAAGACATTTTCTGAAAATTAAACCTAGCTAGATCGACTTATCGTCCCCGAAGCCCCCTGCACACAAAATTTCATGAAAATCGTAGGAGCCGTTTCCGAGATTCCAATTATATATATATATACAAGAATTGCTCGTTTAAAGGTATAAGATATGTAAAGAAAACCCTGTCCGATCCGTCAAGGTATTCATAGGGTATCGATAACTGATTCTACTAATGGATACAAAGCCGGGCTAAACTTAAAAAAGATTCACCTAAAAAAATAAATATTATTTCGCAAAAAGAGGTAACTTAATACATTTGCGGTAAACAACCCTTCCGCGGGCGGCGGGGGACAGGGCACGCGGCACGTGGTCGCATCGCTATTACCTCATAAAAATAACGGTGTTGTCACTTTTTTAAAAATTACCAAATTTCGGGGAATTTGGAATTAATTCGCGGGAAAAAAAGATTATGTCAAAATTCATTACTATTGTTACTATGATGATTATGTTAAATTTCATATTTTATTTGGTCTTGTGTTTACCTAACTTATATTATCCTTACGGGTCGGACAGGGTTTTCTTTACATATTGTATATCATGTATATTTTGAGATGAAACAATAAGTAATAACTATTATTACTTTTGCAATAACGCAACATAGGTCAGTTCATTATGGTTTTATTTTAACATTTATGCACAAAAACAAGTTTTATGAAAGAAAGGTTCGATTTCCATTACAGTCACAGGATATTCAACCTCAGGAAAATAAATTGGATATTTTGGGCTATCACATCCACACTTGGACATACATTGGCATACTGGCGAAGGTGTGTCACAAACATTGCACACGTTGTGCAGATCTCTGTAGCATTTGCAAGGGACGCCGCAGTTGCAAGGGTTGGCGCAAGAGTTGCCACACATGTTGGTGCATGGTGTGGTTGGTAGCATGTAAGGATCACGGAAGCAGCAGTACGCTGTTGCATTCTGGAAAAATAATCAATTTAATCATTGTAATTCCACCCTTATTTCTTTTTCTTCTCTGTATCATTATCAACCTTTTTATCGTCCCACTGCTGGGCACGGGCCTCCTCTCATACAGAGAAGGATTGAGCGTAATCACCACGCTTGCGGGTTGGCGATTTCAGACTTAAAGTCCAGGTTTCTTCAAGATGTTTTCCTTCACCTTCAGTCATTGGTGTCCAAGATATACTTAGAAAGTACATATAACTTTAGAAAAGTTACATTGGTACCTGCCTGACCTGGAATCGAACCCGCGCACTCATACTTGAGAGGCTGGTGTTTTAATCACTAGGCCACCACGACATTCTCTGTATGAGACTTCTCTGTATGAGAGGAGGCCTTTTCTTGTTCTGTATGGAAAATCATCAGATGACCACTCCCGGTCTAGCCGGAGCGGAAGGGGGTGTCAGACTTTTACTGACTAAAACCTACCTGTGTTGTGTGCGTGTGCGTTTTTTCACTTGCCGGTGCGCCAGGGCCACGGTTTCTTTTTTAACCAACTAGCAACCCTGACCCAGGAGACCACGGGCTCCACGAAGATCGATGTCGATGACCGGTCTTTGAGGCGCGCGTGAAACAAAACGCGCCGTCGACCCGGGCCTGTTCCTTACCGGGCGACGAGCTGTCCACTTCTAACTGCCCGCAAGCCCTCGCCTACAGTGGTCGGGAGTTCGATGTTGTCTCCCGACCAGGGCGTCTCCTACGGCGGCTAATGCTAGGAGGCTTGTGCCCAGCAGTGAGACGATAAAGGAAAGGTTGATGATGATGATGAATGCAACCCTTTTGTTCATACATGGCATGTTGCATCCAAGATCCGTGGACTAAGGGTTTGTAAATAATAGAAAAGTAAACACTTATAATGGTTCTAAAGGACAGTACAATATGCGAAACCAATGCCTCATACACACGTAACGATTTGTCGTAGCGATTTCAGACTGTGCAGATAAATCGAATGTTCCTATTGCCTCCACACGCCTCCGATATCGACGTCGATCAGGCAGTTCTCCGCAGAAGCTCACGCAAGACACATGTCAGTTACGATGGAAGACTATGACGCACTTGCGATATTAATGATAATAATGATTAAAAAAAATGTAAAAAATATAAGATAAAGTCACGAGCTTCAACGTTTTTATTTACTTTTGTTCATCAAAATAATGTCTAAACTTAAAACTAAAGAACTTTAAAAACGTTACTCTTCGCAAATATGTATAAAGAGCGCTCTATCCTTTTTAAAAACAAACAACTTGTAATGTATCGGTGCTTGCTCATACATAATGTCCTGCGCTACGCTCTGTAGTGCGATGTTACATATGGTATCCCTAGTTTTTAAGATGGCAACACAAACCACCAACGCCAACACTGTTCAAGATGTCGGCCATAGTACAACACAGTTTTATATCTATATATATAAAAGAAAGTCGTGTTAGTTACGTCATTTATATTATTATTTTATTTTATTTTACATCCCTGCCGAACTGAGTGATCGCCATCCACACGCAACGATAAAACTGTGCAAACGCAATCGACAACGATTTATTTAATGAAAATTGTAACTGCCACCGATGAACGATTATCGACAACGATTTTTCATACCCACGATTGATAAAACTGCGCAAACTAGTCTGCACAGATTAATCGCTACGACAAATCGTTACGTGTGTATGAGGCATAAGACTCTTGACAACGACTATTTATATGCGCGCGTCGACGACAGCGTTCCCTCGCTTCTCCTGGCACGGGCTGCGATTCACATTGGATATTCGTAAACAATGCCCCACTTTTCAAAGGGAATTTGAAAGTTGCTTGGTTACAGCGGTAGAGTAGACGCTACTGCTGGGGAGTTCGTTGAGTTACTTCTTCACAGCATAAGCATTCGGAAGTGGTCAAGGGCGGGAGTAATGAACAAACATCTGTGCTGCTGAGGAGTTTGTTCCGCGTTTTGGGGGCACTGTCTTATGTAATATTGAAGTTCAAAAAGTGCTGATTCTGAGCCTAATTTAAATAAATGACTTTTTTAAATGATTATCATCTGATATCCCTGATAGAGGAGGACTTCTATGGAGAAATAAGAAACAACTTAAACACAACAAAAACGATAATTTGAACAATTTACATAAATGAATTATATGTTCTTAACACCACTACGATCCGGACGAAGCGTTTCGCCTCCTCCTTTATACCGCATCCATCGAGGGATTGGAACAGTTTGCCAGCAGCGGTGTTTCCGTCGGACTACAATTTGAGTGTCTTCAAGGCTAGAGTCAATAGGCTCTTAATAAACTAGTGCGCTTTACCATCAACGACTGCGTCACTGCTTACCATCAGGCGGTATTGCGGTCAAGCGCTAGTTTATAATTTAATTTAAAAAAAAAAACATTTGGCTGCTTGCCAAATTCATTTTTTTCAAAATCAAAATACAACTTACCTGACACATATACAGGACAAAAACAAAAATCAACAAGTTCCTCATGATTGTTGATTTACTTACATAAACGTTGCACACACAGACAGACAAATAAATGGAATAATTCCCACGTTCTGTTCTATATACACTGTAAATAATTCATATCTGCTGATTTATATATGTAAAACTATGTCAGGCGCGTGTCCAGAGCGTGGGTTCCGTACAATTAATTATATACGTTTTTTTCCAATTTATAATTAAAAAAGAAAAACCAATAAAATATGTTAAAAAAATAAACATTTATTTTAAATACAAATCGTATATCTGCCCCAGCTCACCAAATTAAACCCCATTATCACAATCAGTCCTTTTTGTCTTGATTGACACTTTGTCAGATGTGTCGAGAATGATGGAGATGGAGCTTAAAGGGTTAAACCTGGGGTTAACCCTCTTCGACCCAAAATCCAGACGAACACCTCTAACTGATTAATTCACACTTCATGAATTATGAGAGATGACCACGATAATGGTGGTATGCCTTTGGGGTATGCCTTTCTATTTAGTTAAATAATGTAAATAGTTCTAGATCCCTGTACTAAATTTCACAATTCAAAAGTACCTGCTAAAAATTAAAATTAATTAATTAAATTACGACTTCGCTCGCGTAGTTTTCGTTATGCTTTTTTTTTCTTTATATGCTTCGCTCCTACTAGTCACAGCGTGATGTTATATAGCCTAAACCCTTCCTGAATTAATGGGCTATCCAACGCAAAGAGAATTTATCAAATCGGACCAGTAGTTCCTGAGATTGGCGCGAAATAAATAAACTCTTCAGCTTTATATATTAGTATAGAAATATACTCGTAGCATAATATTGCATTAAGCAAGCGTGGTGATTACGCTCAATCCCTCTTTGTATGAGAGGAGACCTGTGCCCAGCAGTGGGACGATAAAAAGGTTGATGGATGGGTAGAAATTAGATAAATGTTTTGATTATTACTACTGGGTTGGAATAATAAAATTATTTGTGTAGAATTAAACTAAAGATGGGAAGACGACTTGCGGAAAATAGTTGGCTTAGCATGGAGTCGATTATGAAGAGATAGGAATACGTGGAAATCTTTAGAGGACGCCTTTGTCGATAGACCAGCTGTTCAAAATAAGCAACCAGTTGCCGATCACTTTGATACAAATTAGAAGGTATATATAGTTTTTTTTAGCAAGAGGCCATTCAGGATTCATCATCATTTTAGCCGAAAGACGTCCAAAGATGGACATAGGCCTTCCCCAAGGATCTCCACGACGACTGGTCCTGCGCCTCTCCCTGCCCGTATCCGGCGGTTTCCATCAACTTTCCAGGTCACCAGGTTCACCAGGTCGTCGGTCCACCTTGTCGGGGGCGTACCCACGCTGCGTAGATTAAGTTATAGCAAAATGATACAGCAATAAAGGCTATTTTTATTGTATTTTATTTAAGCTTTTACTCTTTATCTCTTGTTAGCTGAACCGACTAATACTTTTGTCATCATCATCATCTCAGCGTTAGTTCCAAACGCAACCGAAGCTTTTCAGTTTTGGAGTCTGGGGTCCGCTTTACCAGTCTAATTGATGATTTTGGGTAAACTTCGATATTTTCCGTGAAGCGACTGCCGTCTGACCTCCACAACCTGAAGGCGATATCGAAGTATTGCAGTTAGACCAATAGGGTATTTGACTAAAAAAACTAATTAGTCCGTCATTCAGAAAATTCGTCATAGAAAAATAATAGACACATATTTTTTGTTTTATCAAATTAATAAAAAATGACAAATATATAAGGCATCAAAGATCAGGAGTGGTGGCTGGTGACGTCACTGCGCGCTAAAAAGTGTAGCGTGCAGTGACTGTGTATTGGTAATCCATTGCTCCTGGTGTTTGAAAAATGTGTCTGCTCATCAACGTAAATAACTCAATGAATACTGAAAAACTGTCAAAGTGAAACTGAGTAATACTGAAAATGTGTTACCCAATCATCCTGCAAATTAAGAAGTACATCAAAAATTTCTTAAGGACTAGGTACTACTTCACCTACAGAAATAAAATAAAATCGTTTTATTGTAACTAAATTGAGTTTTATTACAGTAATAAAATATTTACAGCTATGTAATCTAATTAACATAAGAAATTCAGACAAAAATTTGACCTTTGCCAATTTGTACTTGCATTATATAATATTTTACGGGTACAAACTGCAATTAAGGCAGGCAAAGCCACGGAAGAAACAAACCTTATGATGCATTCGGTTTTTCAATTCAATGCGGATCTCTAAAACAACATTAGGAAAGAAAGAAAATTTCGTAAACGCAATTACTCGGTACCGTCAGCTGGTCAAGCGATAGCAATGTTTTGTTAAATGTCACGTTTTTTAATATATTTTTTAAGTATGAAAAAAAAAGTGATAATGTTACGATGTTTCAAAAGAACTTGTTTTGCTGATTGATAACAATTGCTTCATACTTTAACCTTGAACTTGTAGCCACGTGCTTCTACTAAACCAAAACCACAAACACATTTTTGTTTACAAAAATGTGTTTATTGCAATTCTACATAATTATGTTAATTTTGATGATTTTTAATGAGTATTTTTCCGCTTTCGGGGTTCCATAGCAGTTAGCTATATTGTAGTTGGTCTCGTTAAATCAAAGAAAGGAAAAGAATCTTGATCTACGATAGACGACGCAGAAAATTACAAAAACGAAAATAAAATAAAACCGTACTGACTAGACTATTTGCTAACTTTGTTTCTATACAAGGTGGTGCTGACAATATGACAATAAATTAAACATCGTGTACCTCAACACATTCTCAGTCTACCCATAAAAAAATCATATAAACATGTCCATTAGTTTAGTCACAGCAAATTATTTTTGATTTTTTACATTTTCTACATAATGTACATGTTGACAAGGAAGCACTTACAGGTTAATGACCCCCGCATCCTGCGGTAACAAACTTTAATAATAATGGCGCGATAAAAGCAAGTCGAGACAAGATCGCCCTGTCGCCGATCGGAGGTCAGTAAACCAATATTTTTAAAGGATGTTCTATTCAGTTTGCAATTTTATGCGATTTTTTTTTATATAAATAAATTTTCATTTTTTTATTTTTGATTCTAGGTTAGACTGGAATTTATTTTGAAAATCATGGTTCTGTTCGAAATACGTATCGCGCATTACGTCCATTTTACGGTCAACATAATCGTCCATCAGAGCAATTAATTCGATTAACTATGGAACGTTTTCGCATCACGTTTACTCTAAATGATAATACGTAACCTCAGAGACGTCGTACAGTGCGTACAGAAGAAGTCATTGCTGCTGTAGAGCGTAGCGTAGAGGAAGACCCGAATCAGTCTATCCGCCATCGAGCACAGGAATTCGATATTATTTAAAAAAAAATTCTTTGTTTTATTCCATTTCAAAGTTCTATATCTCTAAAAAAATACCCTTCATTATAAGGCCTAGTGTGGGATGGTAGATGTCATATGTCTTCGAAATTTTTGCTCTAGGACACGCCAGTTTCGTTACGATGTTTTTCTACACCGTTTTCACCGTTTTTAAAGCAGTGGTGCTGAACTAATTTATACAAATTAAAGCGTCTAATGGGATTCGATCCTATGTCCTACAACTTCATAGGTACAACCCTGTTCTCTATTGGAAAACTCTATTGGCTGGTAATTGTAGTCGTAATAATTGTTTAAAACAATTAGGCATCATTTATTTGTCAGAATTTCAGATATTTTTTCAATTAAGTACCACAAAGCTGTGGTAATGGTTTGGCAATTTATTTATTTAATCATACACTTACTACCATTACAGGTTGCTTAACCTAATGCGGCAGAAAGGATACATTTAACATACATTTTGGAAATTTACACATATAATAAATAAAATGTAATTAAAACAAATCTAATAAAATTTAAACAATAAAATAAAAAACTAAAAAATAATATTAAAATTAAAAACAATACTATTTGATACAAAGTTTGTTGAGCAAACATATTTCCGAACATTTTCGTTTTTTTTTTCATTGAATTCGAATGGTGTCATGAATTTGCTAAAGTGAGCTTTTTTGTTATTGTACCATTCATAAGAACGTAACATAACAAGGAAATACTCAAAAAGTACTCTAGTATACATATGCCTACATGTCTAATTCATGAATTCAGCAGAATCTCATAAATATTCCCGTTACTAAAGCTTAATAACGTTATACCATGCCCTGTAAAGTGGAAGGTTTCACTAAGAATGGGCGCCATTATCCTTTCAAAATGATAAAAGCTAAAATAGGGACATACATGACCACACAAATGCGAGGATATTAAGCGAATGAAAAGCTTTATTTACCAAAGTTGACCCTAAACTCCGTTCAAAGGAAGCTTAAATTAACAAACACATCCTTAGGATAAATGTGTCGGGTTCGCTTGATATTAACTCTGAAACTGTTTTTTATGGTGTTTAATGCATTCAGTATGTTTTTTCTACTTTAAGATAATCAGCGAAAGCCACGGTTAAGAATTATAATGCTATTTAAGAGAAAAAATATATTCTGTACTACCTGCGCTATGCGGTTTCACCCGCGTTTTTTTTATATGCCACGCTCTTATTGGTCGCACAGCGTGATGTTGTATAACCTAAAGCATTCCTGGATTAATGGGCTATCCATGGCAAAAATAATTTTTCAAATCGCACCAGCGGTTCCTGGGATTAGCGCGTTTAAACAAACAAAAAAGTATAGATTAGAAGTTACCACCCACCAGACAAAATCTTGCCGCCAAACGATTCGTCGTGTTCCGGCGTGATGTCTGGTGAAGCCGTACGGAGGACGGGTCTGAACAGTTGTGTTGTGAAGCTTGCCGGGTACGATACGCCAAATGATGTTGTGTCGGGAGTTTGATCATGGTCCATCCAGATCAATTTCCCTCTGGCATAGCATCATTGGCCGTGTTGTTGGGTTTATAAATTTGCACCACCTCGCTCAACTGCCGTCTTTCTTCCTATTCACTAAGTTTTTTAAGTGAATGGGTTTAATAAACTAGCGCGCTTTACCATCAACGATTGCATCACTGCTTACCATCAGGCGGGATTGCAGTCAAGCGCTAGTTTACAATAATAAAAAAAAAGATTTTCTGTGGTTGATTAAAAATTTTGTCCATTTAATGACATTGACAGCGGTATATTGACAGAGGAGAGGTACATAATATAGCACTTTCACTAGATAGCATCTTACTAAAATTGTACGTACCCAGGTCTAAGTGAAGCCAGTCCATTTTTTTTGAAATGAAATGAAATGAAATGAAATGAAATGAAATGAAATGAAATGAAATGAAATCGTTTATTAAGCAAGTAGGATCACCGATCACTTTTACACGTCATGTTTTTTTTTATTTTTTCTTTTTTTTTTTTTTTTTTTTAACTAGATGAAGCCGGCATTTCCTAACTGACTACCTCTGAGAAGAAATAGCCGAAACAAACTCAGGGATCATCGTCTTTTTTAAAGTCCAGACATTAAAAATGAAAATGTTTACAATAATTTACATTATAATTACGCATATTGCTTAATAACAATGCTTAACAGAGCGAGCAGCTCAGTCCCAAGCCTCTCTATCCTCTAAATAATCTGAGATTTTATAATACCCCTTTTTGCAAAGTTTGGCCTTTATATAGGTTTTATATCGTTTAATGGGTAAGTTTCGAATGTCCATGGGAAGCTTGTTGTAAAAGTGTATACATTGACCCATGAACGAGTTGCCTACTCTGTGGAGACGAGTGTGATGTACAGCAAGATTGTGTTTGTTCCTGGTATTTATATTATGAACTTCGCTTATTTTCTTAAAATTAGATATATTTTTATGTACATACATAAGATTTTCAAATATATATTGCGAAGCTACAGTCAGAATGTTCACCTCTCTGAATTTTTCTCTAAGAGAATCTCTAGGACCAAGGTTGTAAATGGCTCGAACAGCCCTTTTCTGTAAAACAAAGATGGTATTGATGTCCGCACAAGTTCCCCAGAGAAGAATCCCATAAGTCATAAGACTATGAAAATAACTAAAATAAACAATTCTGGCTGTATTCACATCAGTTATCTGTCTAATTTTCTTAACAGCATAAGCGGCAGAACTGAGTCTACCCGACAGCTTCTCAATGTGAGGACCCCATTGTAACTTGGAGTCAATAGTCAATCCAAGAAAAACTGTCGACTCGACAGGGATCAACTCTACTCCATTCAGTTGAACATTGGTACTTAACTGCCTGACATTTGGCGTAGAAAATTTAATGAATTTAGTTTTTTTTTCATTCAAAAGAAGGTTATTTACATTAAACCAATGGACAACTTTCGAAAGTGCATTGTTAACTTCGTCAAAATTTGCTAGCTGACGCTTGACTTTGAAAATAAGAGAAGTGTCATCCGCGAACAATACTATGTTGTGATTATCCCTCACGTGATGAGGTAAGTCATTAATATAAATTAAAAACAAGAAAGGACCTAGAATTGAGCCCTGCGGAACGCCCATGGTGACCTCAGATCCTTTACAATAGGAACCCACTACTGTGAAATGTCTACACAAAGGTCATGGCCCAAAAATATCCAGGGCCGGGAGCCAAAGTAAAAAGTACCTCAGAATTTAGAGGATATTTAAAAATAAAATGAGGGCTATCACTTTTGATCAATACTTCAGTCGAGAAATGAGATTTTAATAAGAACGCCTACAAAACTTTATGAGCAAAAAAACAATGTTATCCACCTGGTACAGCTGAGCTGATATAGGGGTTTGAGGAAGAGGGTGTAAAGTTCACCCATCCTCCATGGAAAAGGGAGGATCCTCCGACCAGACGGGTGTGGTGTCTGGTAGGTAGTTTCATTTTGAAGGTTGTGATTTTAATGATGCTAATCCATTGCTCCATAATCATCTTTGAAAAATGTGTCTGTTAAACAAAATCATCCACCATGTTTTTTATCGTCCCACTGCTGGGCACAGGTCTCCTTTCATACAGAGAAGGATTGAGCGTAATCACCAGGCATGCTCAATGCGGGTTGGCGATTTCAGACTTAAAGTCCAAGTTTCCTCAAAAAGTTTTTCTTCGCCTTTTAATTAGTCATTGGTGTCCAAGATATACTTAGAAAGTACATATAACTTAGAAAAGTTATATTGGTACTTGCCTGACCTGGAACCGAACCCGCATACTCATACTGATACTTGAGAGGCTGGTGTTTTAATACTAGGCCACCACGACTTACAAAAGTAATTAACGAAATGATTGTTGCTTAACTGTCAATATGAAACCCATTGGCACTGATAATGTGTTACGCAATTATACTACGGAACTTGGAACTTGAAGCTTCTTCTTCTTCAGCCTATGGATGTCCACTGTTGGACAAAGGCCTCCCTTGGGGCTTTTCACTCTGATCGGTCCTGTGCTGCCCGCATTCATCAGCTTCCCGCGACCTTCACCAGGTCATCGATCCACCTTGTTGGGGGCCTCCCTACGCTGCGCCTTCCAGTACGTGGCCGCCACTCCAAAACCTTACTGCCCCATCGGCCATCGGTTCTACGAGCAATGTGCCCTGCCCACTGCCACTTAAGTTTAGCGACTCGCAGAGCTATGGCGGTGACTTTGGTTCTTCTGCGGATCTGCTACTTTCTGATTCGATCACGCAGAGAAACTCCGAGCATAGCTCTTTCCATTGCCCTTTGTGTGACTCTGAGCCTTCATATGAGGCCCATTGTGAGCGACCACGTTTCAGTTCCATAAGTCATCACTGGCAAACTTATTGATATACAATATGTTAAGAAAACCCTGTCCGACCCATAAGGATAATAAAGGTTAGGTAAACACATGACCAAATATAATATAAATACCAATACAAATGAATTTTGTAATAATCTTTTTTTCCCGCGAATTAATTCCAACTTCCCCGAAATTTGGTAATTTTTAAAAAAGTGACAACACCGCTATTATTATGAGCGAATAGCGATGCGACCACGTGCCGCATGCCCTGCCGCCCGCGACCCGCGGATGGTGCTTAACGCACATTTATTAAGTTACCCCTTTTTGCGAAATAGTTTAGCCCGGTTTTGTATCCATTAGTAGAATCAGTTATCGATACCTAACAACACCTTCACGGGTCGGACAGGGTTTTCTTAACATACTGTATTAATGGCGATTTATATTAATTTTAACTAAAAAAATAAACGGAATAACCACAATCTAGTATTTAATCAGTAAACAATAATTATAACCTTAAAACAAACTAAATACACAATTTCTAATACAAATTTAAAATAACGACTTTAGACAATCTTACGAAACGATGTTATCACGACGGCTGCCGAAGACGAAGTAAGGGACGAGTACTGACCGCACACTGCTTTTATAGGCACGGCGGTAGGGTACTTCGAAACTAATAATTTGATGCTAATAGTATATATATTTTTAAACTTTGCCCCTCATACGGAATTACTTCTGTATCGTGGGTGCGTTAAGAAACATTTAAATTCACATACACAAACAGCCAGACCCGGAACAACCACCTGAAGGTCATACAAATATTTGTTACGAACGGGAATCGAACCCACGACACTAGTGCAGCAGTCAATCGTCATTTTATCCCATTTTTTCAAACTGATAACAAAATCATTCCATTTCTGCGAACCCCACGAGAGGAACTTGAAGTGGGCAAAGTTAAAGGATACTTTCCAAAACCATTCAAAAGTTTTTGATTAGTATTGATTTTTCGATGTTGGAAAGACGTTTGTCAAGATTGCAGATACATAAAATTGGATGTTTTCCCACCGTTGTAAGTTAGAAATTATCCAATTAATACAACTCTGGATGATAGTTTACAGATTGAAGCACTCTAGAAACATTTTAAAATTACATATTTTGTGTGTCATGGTAACGAAGCTGAGTGTGAATGTAGGACAAACTCAGTTGATGTGGTCATCATCATCATCATCATTTCAGCCGAAACACGTCCACAGCTGGACATAGGCCTCCCCCAAGGATCTCCTGATTCGATTACGCAGTGAAACCCCAAGCATAGTCAGAGGGCTCAAACTCAAAGGAAGAAATAAAAGGGCAATGGAGAGCCATTGCCCTTTGAACCAAATATAATCGAATAATTGCAATATTAAAATGGCAGTGGCTCGGGCACATTGCCCGTAGGACTGATGCCCGATGGGGCGACGGGTTCTCGAGTAGCAACCACGCACCGGAAGACGCAGCGTGGGTAGGCCCCCGACAAGGCGGACCGACAAATTAGTGAAGGTCGCGGGAAATCGCTGGATGTGGGAGGCGCAAGACCGCTCGTCTACAACGTGCGGCCAGAAACTTTAATACCAGTCCTTTATAGGACATAATATACCCGCTTCGTGCATCAAATGCTTAAATACCTCTTGAAACTTGGAATTGTGCATAAATTAAATGCTTGAAGCAGCTAGAATTGCGCCAGGATTGTCACGCCGAGCTCAACATAGCCCACTTGAAGTTAAGCCCAACTCAAGCTCCGTGAGTGTCTAATTATACTGACTTGGAGACCGATCCGGCGCGATGTCTTAATTATAAAACTTTCCTTCAAATTAGACACAGTATGATGGAAGGTTCTCTATAATAAGAATATAATGTAATGAAAAGTGGGAGGTTTTGAGTCATTTAATTAGTGAGAAAGTTAATTTTGATAAGAGTGAAATATTCCTTAGTGACAGAGCAGAGACGGCCTAGCGGTAACTCCCGCGACTTATGTAGGTCGTAGGTTCGAACCCCATCAAGCGCTTTACTTTGTGTACATGATTTCTTCACCACTGCTCTCAACACGGTGAAGGAAAACATAGTGAGGAAACCGGCATGTCCTAGAGGCAAAAACTTTGAAGACATGTGACAACTACCAACCCGCAGTGGGCCAGCGTGGTGGATTACGGCCCACTCCCTCACAGCGAGAGGAGGCCTGTGTCCCAGGTGTGGGATCATTATAAGATGATTATGTATGTATGTATGAAATATTCCTTCCTTTTTTTTTTGACGCTGTGGGAATGCGTTTACGCATCATACCCCGAAGGGCGCGTGTGGGACTCGCCCAGCCGAAGCCGGGAATACCCACTAAACCCGAACAGCGGCACACCGACATCGCCTTAGTGGCGGGGTCATGGGAAATAGCAAGCCTGCCTACCAATCTCCCGCCGGCGATTCCATAGGGAGGGGCCCGGCTGGGTACGTCTTCTTGTGCGAGAAGACGCAGTAGCCAAGGGTTTTTTAGCGAGGTGTCCTTCCTCTTAGCCCCACTCGTTTGCCCGGAAGCAAACGGGGCCCCCAGCTCCTCTCAGTGAGGAGACCGGGTTGCCCGACGATGACCCGGAGTTCGGGTCACGTCAGCCACTTGGAGTGGTGGCCGACCCGCCGCACGTGTGACCGCCGAAGCGGTCCCCACTTCTGGTTTTGGTCCGCGCCGGTAAACCGGTAACCCCCATATCTGGGGGCCGTTCCCCTATCCCCCACCTGGGGACGCATCCGATGGCAGGCCAGGAACTGCACACGGATGAAATATTCCTTCCTACAGTAACCTCTTATAAAGGAAGGTTTTTACGAATAATAGCTGTTTTTTTTTTTACTAGCAAGCCGCAGTCTAATTGCGTTAAACACTATTACTCTCCATTTTGAATATATAGGTAGCCTCCGTGGCGTAGCGGTAGCGGACGCGGCCGTTGCGCAAGGAGGCGCGGGTTCGATCCCCGCACAGTGCAAATATTTGTATTTGCACTGGTCTGGTCGTGCCTCGGAAAGCACGTTAAGCCGTTCGTCCCGGTTGCCATACAAACATCTAGTGGCAGTCGTTACGGGTTGTTGGAGCACTCAAAAGTCTAACAATTGGTCTCACTGCAATGCTTATATCGCCTTCGGTTTGTGGAGGTCAGACGGCAGTCGCTTCATGGAAAATATCGAAGTTTAGCCAAAATCAGCAATTAGACTGGTAAAGCGGACCCCAGACTCCAAAGCTGAAAAGCTACGGATGCGACTGAGATTAACGCTGAGATGATGATGACTCTCCATTTTGAATATTTCGAAGTAAAAGTATTGCTAATCCATTGCTTCATAGGTTCGAAAAATATATCTGCGCATCAACGTAAATACCGCTATGAATATTGCTGTTAAAATGGAACCCAATGCTACTGATAGCGTGCAATTACCTGCTGGTCTGTCTGGTTGGCAGTTTGGCTGGTATGTATATTAAGTGGGACTATCGAAATATCCTTTATTTATAAACGTTACATGGGCCTCAAACGAAGGCTGGTCACACAAAGGGCGATGGAAAGAGCTACGCTCGGAGTTTCTCTGCGCAATCGAATCATAAATGAGGAGATCCGCTGAAGAACCAGAGTTACCGACATAGCTCTTCGAGTCCCTAAAGTTAAGTGACAGTGACCGGAGCACATTGGTCGTAGAACCGATGGCCGATGGGGCAGTAAGGTTCTGGAGTGGCGGCCAGACGCAGCGTAGGGAGGCCCCCAACAAGGTGGACCGATGAGTGTTGACGAGGCCTTTAGATAGGATTTACGAATGGTATCTAAGCCGATGGATGCAGGCAGCACAAGACTGTTCATTGTGAAAAGTTTTGAGTTTTGATGGAGGCCTTTGTCCAGCAGTGGACCTCTACCGGCTGAAGAAAATAAACGTTAGTTAAAGTAAATGTTTTGACGTCTAAAAATCCTTTATTATTAACGTCAAAACATTTACTTTAACTAACGTTTATTTTCTTCAGCCGGTAGAGGTCCACTGCTGGACAAAGGCCTCCCTCAAAACTCAAAACTTTTCACAATGAACAGTCTTGTGCTGCCTGCATCCATCGGCTTAGATACCATTCGTAAATCCTACCTAAAGGCCTCGTCAACACTCCTCGGTCCACCTTGTTGGGGGCCTCCCTACGCTGCGTCTGGCCGCCACTCCAGAACCTTACTGCCCCATCGGCCATCGGTTCTACGACCAAGGTGCCCCGGCCACTGTCACTTAAATTTAGGGACACGAAGAGCTATGTCAATAACTCTGGTTCTTCTGTGGATCTCCTCATTTCTGATTCGATCGCGCAGAGTAACTCTCTTTCCATCGCCCTTTGTGTGACCAGTCTTCGTTTGAGGCCCATGTAACGTTTATAAATAAAGGATATTTCGATAGTCCCACTTAATATACATACCAGCCAAACTGCCAACCAGACAGACCAGCAGGTAATTGCACGCTATCAGTAGCATTGGGTTCCATTTTGACAGCAATATTCATAGCGGTATTTACGTTGATGCGCAGATATATTTTTCGAACCTATGAAGCAATGGATTAGCAATACTTTTACTTCGAAATATTCAAAATGGAGAGTCATCATCATCTCAGCGTTAATCTCAGTCGCATCCGTAGCTTTTCAGCTTTGGAGTCTGGGATCCGCTTTACCAGTCTAACTGCTGAATTTGGCTAAACTTCGATATTTTCCATGAAGCGACTGCCGTCTGACCTCCACAACCCGAAGGCGATATCTAAGCATTGCAGTGAGACCAATTGTTAGACTTTTGAGTGCTCCAACAACCCGTAACGACTGCCACTAGATGTTCGAATGGCAACTGGGACCAACGGTTTAACGTGCTTTCCGAGGCACGACCAGACCAGTGCAAATACTCATGAATTAGCAGGGTTTCTGTAACCCCATCACTGAAAATTAAAAAAACTAACCTGTACTCCGAATTTGGAAGGGCCAGTAATATTAATAACAAGCTGAGCGCCACGATGTCGTGGGAATATCTTGATCAAATAGTATTTCATGTATAAATACAGGGTGTCAGCTAAAACTATACCAAATTTCATCAACATTGGTCCAGCCGTTTAAGTGTGAAGAAGTAACAAACAGACATAACCGCGACAGATACGACCTGGATACAGTACAGGTATAACCTTGTCGGAAACGACCATTGCCGGAATTATGGCAGACAAGCACTCCAGGCCGTATCTGGAGCGGTTTTGCCTCAAGGTGGCTAAAATTAGTATTGAGAGGAATCGGACGAGGGGAGCAGCACAGCCAGTGCTGCCGTCAGCAAGGATTTAGTAGTTATAAGTAAGATTGTAAACAAATGTTTAGAAGGAAGTATATTATAAGAAAATATTAAAAGAAAAGATGATAAAAGTAAAGAAATGATGACGTGGGAAAAAAGCGACCCATAACGACAAGGCCAATGCCGCAAAAAGAGAGCATGCGGAAAAAAACGAATTGGCGGAAAACAAAATAGTAAAAAAGAATCCTTGCCACGCAAGGAGAGAACTGAAGGCAAATTAAAAAAATAACAACCAGACATATACCTACGTACACACAGACACACTCATAAAACTTTGCCTTTATAACATTTTTTTTAAATCGATCCACCTAGGAATTTCTTCTGTATCGTGGGTGCGATTACAAACTTAGAAACTCACATACTCAAACAGCCAGACCCGGAACAACTAGTAGGGATGTTTCCTGGGTAAAAAAAATGATTATATTTAGTCCGTCATTCAGATTATAGAAAAGTATTATAGAAAGACATCGAAGATCAGGACATCAGGGATCAGGGATCAGAAGGTGGTGGCTGGTGACGTCAGTGTCGTCACACGAGTTTTCAATGCACTGTGTCGTCTTCATTTTTTGTTTATATGAAAAAAAAAAGAAAAAATACGTGTTTATATTATTTTTTGGAAATCTGACTGACGGACTAATTAGTTTTTTTAGTCAACTAACTTATTGTAAATCATACAAATATTTGTTCCGTGCGGGAAACGAACCCGTGACATGCAGCGCCGCAGTCAATAGCTTAACCACTACGCTAACCGTGTAGTCATATAGGGATTAGTAATCAACATTGGTCCAGCCGTTTCGAGAGTGAGTAAGTAACAAACATACAAATTCACACACACACAAACAAACTCACAAACTTTCGCCTTTATAAAATTAACTAGCAACCCGCCCCAGCTTCGCATGGGTGCAAAATGTGCAATGCTGATACTAAATACACTATAGAAAATCTGTGAACGTATAAAGTATATAGCGGTCCGCCACCGCCTCTGCCGCCCCAGGCTGGCCGCTCCTGCCCGCAATTTTTAAATCTGTAATATCTTCGAAAATATTCATTTAAATCACATACTGTAATTACAGAATTGCAACACTAAAGTGCCAGTGGGCTGGACACTTTGCCCCTAGGACCGATGCCCGATGGGGCCGACGGGTTCTCGAGTAGCGACCACGCACCGGAAGACGTAGCGTGGGTAGGCCCTCGACAAGGTGGACCGACGATCTGGTGAAGGTCCCGGGAAACCGCTGGATGCGGGAGGTGCAGGACCGGTCGTCGTGGAGTCTTGGGTTAGGCCTATGTCCAGCAGTGGACGTCTTTCGGCTGAAATGATGATGATGATGACATACTATAAAGGGCAATATAGATCTACATAAAATGAACTATTTATTTAAGGATATGGATTAATGCTGTATTGGTTAAAATCACTTCGATAATTGTCCAATATTTGTCGTAAAAAGGTAAATGACAAAAAAAAATTACTGTGGGATATCCATAACAGATAGACATATATAATCGTGAACATTTTGTAGACCTTTTCAATGTGTACAATATTTGGAACATTATTTTGATAAATCTTGTAGGGTTCGGCTTGCGCTTCACTGCAAACGCGGAAAAAGTGCAATTATTTACGACATCACATTAGAAACCTCAAAAATAATAGTATTTCTCCACAATTTAATGGATGTTATTATACATGTAAACCTTCCTCTTTAATCATTATTTCTATACAAAAAAGCCGCATTAAAATCCGTTGCGAAGTTTTAAAGTGTTAATCATACAAAGGGACATAGGGAAAGAGAAAGCGACTTTGTTTTATACTATATAGTGATGTGTTTCACTTCACAATTTAATCAAGACCAACTAAAATCCAATAATCCTCGTTTGCATTTTAAAGTTATTTTATAAATGAATAGAAGTCGTCATTGTGGTATTTGAAAGAAAAGAAAAGAAAGAAAAAGAAAGAAACCATTTATTTGGCGCACACCCTTTGGCTCCCGGTATCGATACCAATTAGAACTGTCAGCGGTAATTTCATATCCGTCGGTCGACTTGGTCTCTCGGGAAATCTTACTTTGGAGGACGAAACTCAGTTTTAGTTTATTGCCATCTAGAGTTGCGTTGATAATATTAATTGTTATCTTTAGTGACGATGTATAGGTGTTTAAGTGACCGTCCCGGCCCGTGTGGTACCAGGCATATAATAATACCAACGCATATCCTCCCATGGGTGTCGTAAGAGGCGGCAAAGGGAACTCCCACAAGAGAAGCGGGCAGCAGCGCTTCTCCTGTGGATTAACAAATTACTGCGATCCACCCTGCGAAGCGTGGGGATTATAGCAATGCCCCCCAATGGAATGAAAGCCTTGGGGGAGGCCTTTGTCCAGCAGTGGACATCTATAGCCTAAGAAGATGAAGAAGTGACCGTCTCATCTGATTCAGTCGGAAACACCACGCAGACCTCCATCTATGACGGCATCACTACTTATCTTCAGGGGGATTGCAATCAAACACTAGTTTATAAACATTAAAGAAAAAAAATTATTATTAAAAAAACAAAATACCCGACTGCACACTAAAAAAAGAGTAAAACAAGCCCCACAATAATATTGATCAATCAAATGTTAAAAACTAATTATGTAATACCGTTTAAACAATACCTATATTAAAATACACTACAATATGTGTTCGTAATCGATAGTTAAATAAACAGAAACTTATTTTGAATACAAATTTACTGAATATAATTTATAAATGTTGATGGAAAGCATCGCAGGCGGGGACCACCTTGACCGCCACCAACGAAAATTCTGCTAAATGGTGCACAACCGAAATGACTATAAGTAAGCCTCTGTTGGTCCCCGCCTGCGATGCTTTCCATCAACATTTATAAATTATATTCAGTAAATTTGTATTCAAAATAAGTTTCTGTTTATTTAACTATCGATTACGAACACATATTGTAGTGTATTTTAATATAGGTATTGTTTAAACGGTATTACATAATTAGTTTTTAGCATTTGATTGATCAATATTATTGTGGGGCTTGTTTTACTCTTTTTTTAGAGTGCAGTCGGGTATTTTGTTTTTTTAATAATAATTTTTTTATTTATAACTTTTTAGCTGTTTTTATTTAACGAAAATGTTGTAGATGTAGAAGACTATGTATATGTAAGTACCATTTTAAATTATTTCGACGACATTTGGCTTTAGATTACGAGTGATGTTACTCCGCAACATAAATTTACCGCCAATCTGGACTGTTGGTAGTGAAGAAGAAAAAGAATTAGGTGAGTCATTACTGCTGAAGATCCCGCAAACGTTTAAGTTCAGTTAAAGAACATTCGTCGAGGCCACGCCCTATCTTTTTGCTTGCTAACGCATGAGTTGCTTTGCGTTGACGCAGAATTAACATGTTCCCGTGGGAATTTTGAGAAAAAACGTATCCCGTGATTGAAATGAATCTAATGATACCGCATACATATTTTTTTAAAGGGAAATTTAGAAAAAATATTATTATGTCTTTATCCCGTGGGACTTTTAGGATAAAATGTATCCTATGACACTCCCGTAATCAAGACAAATCTAACGATACCTCATACATCAAAATCCATCAAGCCGTTTAGGCTACAGGAGGTCACAAAGGAAAAGACATACATACATACTTACATACACTCGAAAAACATTACCCTCCTTCTTTGGCAGTCGGGTAAAAATAAAGTAAATATTTATCACCGCTGGGCAAAGGACATCTCTTTTCCCACCAAACCCCCCGTCTTGAACGATATCTGGCCATTATTTGCCCTGCAAACCTCGTTAGACATTCACACCGACGTTTAATTCTTCTTTAGGCATCCATTGAGTCACAATCTTTGCTCATCTTTTCCGGTACATTCATGTAACGTGTCTAATCCAGCTGTCCAGTTCCACTTCATCCTGGCCATTTTACCTCCAACATCTGCTACTTGACTTTTTACCCGACTGCCAAAGAAGGAGGGTAATGTTTTTCGAGTGTATGTAAGTATGTATGTATGTCTTTTCCTTTGTGACCTCCTGTAGCCTAAACGGCTTGATGGATTTTGATGTATGAGGTATCGTTAGATTTGTCTTGATTACGGGAGTGTCATAGGATACATTTTATCCTAAAAGTCCCACGGGATAAAGACATAATAATATTTTTTCTAAATTTCCCTTTAAAAAAATATGTATGCGGTATCATTAGATTCATTTCAATCACGGGAGTAATTAATATAGGATACGTTTTTTCTCAAAATTCCCACGGGAACATGTTAATTCTGCGTCAACTCAAAGCAACTCATGCGTTAGCAAGCAAAAAGATAGGGCGTGGCCTCGACGAATGTTCTTTAACTGAACTTAAACGTTTGCGGGATCTTCAGCAGTAATGACTCACCTAATTCTTTTTCTTCTTCACTACCAACAGTCCAGATTGGCGGTAAATTTATGTTGCGGAGTAACATCACTCGTAATCTAAAGCCAAATGTCGTCGAAATAATTTAAAATGGTACTTACATATACATAGTCTTCTACATCTACAACATTTTCGTTAAATAAAAACAGCTAAAAAGTTATAAATAAAAAAATTATTATTAAAAAAACAAAATACCCGACTGCACACTAAAAAAAGAGTAAAACAAGCCGCACAATAATATTGATCAATCAAATGCTAAAAACTAATTATGTAATACCGTTTAAACAATACCTATATTAAAATACACTACAATATGTGTTCGTAATCGATAGTTAAATAAACAGAAACTTATTTTGAATACAAATTTACTGAATATAATTTATAAATGTTGATGGAAAGCATCGCAGGCGGGGACCAACAGAGGCTTACTTATAGTCATTTCGGTTGTGCACCATTTAGCAGAATTTTCGTTGGTGGCGGTCAAGGTGGTCCCCGCCTGCGATGCTTTCCATCAACATTTATAAATTATATTCAGTAAATTTGTATTCAAAATAAGTTTCTGTTTATTTAACTATCGATTACGAACACATATTGTAGTGTATTTTAATATAGGTATTGTTTAAACGGTATTACATAATTAGTTTTTAGCATTTGATTGATCAATATTATTGTGGGGCTTGTTTTACTCTTTTTTTAGTGTGCAGTCGGGTATTTTGTTTTTTTAATAATAATTTTTTATTGTTATAGTGTTAACAGAAATACATCATCCTTGAAAATTTAACTCAAAACGGTTTCCAAAGCCTGGAGCAGAGGCGTAGAGTAGTCAGCCTGTCGGTGTTCTATAGGATGCATTTTGAAGAGTGTGCTAGGGAATTGCATGATTTAATTCCCCCATCTTCGTTCCATCATCAGACGACCCGTCGTACGGCGAGTTTCCACCTTTACGTTGTTGACACCACTACGATCCGGACGAAGCGTTTCGCCTCCTCTTTTATGCCATGTACTTCGAGGGAGTGGAACAATTTGCCAGCGGCGGGGACAATAAAAGTGTCTTCAAAGTTAGAGTGAAAAGGATCGTAATAAACTAGCGCGCTTTACCATCAACGATTGCATCACTGCCTACCATCAGGCTGGATTGCGGTCAAGTACTAGTTTAATTTATAACAAAAAGATTTCAGCTGTCTAGCTATCACGGCTTATGAGGTACAGATAAACAAACACTAAGACCTTTGTTATGCTATGGGTTTGGGTAGGGATCCCTAAAATTGCCATAAAGAGACGATAATTATTAATATTCTCATTTATAGAAAGTATTAACTGAACATAAAGTTTGTTTTTATAATGGAATTGTTTAAAACCACTTTTCTTCAGTATTTATTCACCATCTTGTTTCGTTTTCATTTGTGGCATCCGAATTAATTATTATAAATTCCTGCGAAATATGAGTTCATCTTATACCTTTAAACGAGCAATTCTTGTATATATATATATAATTGGAATCTCGGAAACGGCTCCTACGATTTTCATGAAATTTTGTGTGCAGGGGGCTTCGGGGACGATAAGTCGATCTAGCTAGGTTTAATTTTCAGAAAATGTCTTTTTTCCACGTTTTGAGGCACTGAACAATTACTAAACTTCTCATAAGAAGCAAAATTTCGCCGCTGTTATTAATGATACGAATAGCTGAGGGGCTTCGGCCTCTGATTCGGAGCTCGTAGACTTCGGGTTCAAATCCCTGACGATATAGTGTATTTTCCTTTTTCTTTTTTGAGTTTAAAAAAAAAAGAATGATGGCGTTGTCTAATGCTTTTTATTATATTTTATTTATATAGAATTTTCTTTTTCGTTTTTATTTTTTCCCGAGCTTTCAAAAAAGTTTTTGTGCAAATATTCAGTAGATGGCGTTGTATAATACTATATAGTACTTTGATTTGATGTAGGTGACGTTTATATTCATGGTACACGAAGCCAATGTTTGGTTTGAGGTTAGACGCAGAAAATTGTTATTAAAATATCAGGTGTATTTTTTACACGAAAATGCCAAAAAGAACATTAAAAAAAACGCTTACGAACAATTTAACTCCAAGAAGCCGTGACTCATCTCAAGAAGCAGAAGAAAATCAAAATGAAAACAATCTGATTTTCGTTCGTGCCACACGTGTTTGTCAGACTTCGCACAGTGAGGACCCATTTAATGAAGAACTTGATGAAAATCATCAGGTTTCCGCTCATCCCACACGTGCTGCTAAAGTAAGATGCTTGCAAAACCTAACTAACATTTTAAGAACAGAAAGGTCTTATGATTTAGATGTTTCACGAGAGCGTGCAGCACAACGTGTGGCTGCTGAAAATGATGAACAACGGGAGCGACGTCTGCAAGATATGCGGCAGCGTGCGTCACAACGTGTGGCTGCTGAAAATGACGAGCAACGAGAGCGACGTCTGCAAGATATGCGGCAGCGTGCGTCACAACGTCTGGCTGCTGAAAGTGATGAGGAACGGGAGCGACGTCTGCAAAATATGCGGCAGCGTGCGGGACAACGTTTGACATCTGAAAATAATGAACAACAAGAATACCGATTAGAAGAACAAAGACGTCGAGACGGAAGACGTCGTAGGGCTTTAGAACTTAATAACTATTTACCGACATATAAATGTGCCGTTACTGCAGCTGTGCAGTATCATGCATTAGGACCATTTAAAATTTTGTGTATTCATTGTGGCGCATTGCATTTCCCTGAGGAACGCGTTTCTAATGGTGTAAATAGGGATTCCTTTGGTAATTGTTGTTTGCATGGGCGAATTGTAATGGAACAACCAAAATTTTCAAATGAATTAGTACGACTCTTTTTAAACCGTCACCCACATTCGAAAGAATTTCATAACAAAATTAGAAACTTAAACGCATCTTTTGCTTTAGCATCCTTTAATGTAGAAGATGATAGAACAATAAATAGTCATGGCGTTTATAGTTTTATCGTTTGCGGACAAGTTTATCATAAAATGAATATGACAGCTCATCCGACGCAAAATGATGTTGGTGACTTTGAGCGGCCACTGTACGGGCAACTATACTTTTTAGATCCTGATGAAGCTGTTAATGAAAGAGTTAACCATCCGCTTAATTCTGAAATTACTACCAGAACGATGGAGTTATTGGAGTTCATCATTCGAGCGCAAAATCGTTACGTACAGGGATATATAATGATGCGAGAAGTAGAAGCCGAAATGAATCGGTTAACTTCTGCTCAAGGATTACCGCTACCATACGTAAAGCTTTTATTTAGACTTCCAGATCAAAATGATCGCAGAAGGTTTAATATACCGGCGTGTAATGAGGTTTGTGCAGTTTTTACACTAAATGCTGATCAAAGCTTTCCAGAAAATGAAATGATTGTTCACCAGCGCAATAAAAATATTGTCTTTTTAAAGAATGTTGATAAGCGAATCGAGCCATTTACTTACCCTTTATTTTACCCAGACGGTACGGACGGTTTTAGCCCAGATTTGCAGTTACAAACACCTTATGCTAGCCGCAGTCATTTAACTCGCCTTGAGCTGGCACAATACAGACTTTCGTTTCGCCCAGAGTTTGTTAAATTTTCAACAGAATCTCCATCAACAGAAGGACCCGATTTACGGGAACTTCCATTTAATGCACTGCATTTTGGGGGCCGATTATTTCAACAGTATTTAGTGGATACTTACATTCGTGTAGAGCGTGACCGTATTCAATGGATAAAATATAATCAAAATAAGATTCTAGCTGATCAATATACGGGAGTAACCAGTTTCATTAATCAACTTGCTGAAAAACATAATGCCACAGTCGGTGAAAAGATTATTTTGCCTTCCTCTTTTCCTGGTTCAACAAGGTATTACACGGAACATTTTGAAGATGCAATGGCTATTGTTCGACGGCTTGGATCACCCGATTACTTTATTACCATGACATCTAATCCTAACTGGCCAGAAATAAAACAGGCATTGCAAATAAATTTAGAAGATGGAACAATCTTGCAACAGCTTCCACAGGATCGCCCTGATATCGTGGCTCGAGTTGCTAAGTTAAAATTTGACCAAATAATAGAAGATTTAGATAAAAAGCAAGTCTTTGGAAAGATATCGGCTTTTGTATACACTATAGAATTTCAAAAACGAGGATTACCACACATGCATCTGCTTATAATTATGACATCTGATGACAGGATTCATCAGCCAGAAGAGCTCGATGACTTGATTTCATCCGAAATACCAGGAAATGATGACTTAGAGTTAAGAGAATTAGTACTGAAATGGATGATTCACAACCCGTGTGGCGATTTAAATCCCAATGCAACGTGTATGGTTCATAAAAACGGAAGAACAAAATGTCGATTCGACTTTCCGAAATCGTACCAGGAAGTTACATCTTTAGTAGATGATGGTAAACCAAATTACCGACGACGCTACAATCCGATTTTGGACCCCCAGAGTCCCCAATTTTCACACGAACATGCTGTTTATCGCAAAGACATAAACGGTCGTCGTATAACACGTGATAATCGTCATGTAGCCCCCTACAACGCATATTTGTTGAAAAAATTTAATTGTCACATTAACGTTGAGTACGTAGGGAGTATTTTGGCCGTGAAATATCTTTATAAATACATTTATAAAGGACACGACTGCGCATCTATTAAAGTTGTAGAAGACCAAAGGAGGTTGATTTATAATGAAGCAAATACATACATTGAAGGACGTTGTGTCACACCACCAGAAGCGTGCTGGCGATTATTTACTTTTGAAATTCAAAAAAAAAGTCATAGTGTCCAACGACTGGATATCCACTTACCAGGACAATATCGGCTTGCAAACTCAGATCAAATCCATGAAGATTTAGCCGACATTGGCCAAAGAGGGTCTACTCTGGAGGCTTATTTTCAACATAATTCAGAAATTAAAAGACATACTGAGTCAAGCGTTAATGTTTCACGTCAATATCATTTTTATTGGCAGATGCCTGAAAACTTTAAATGGATCGGAAGGTCTAGCAAATGGGAACCAAGAGTTCGCCATTTGCGAGTCATTGGTAGGATTCACAATGTGAATTTTGTTGCCCAACCGGAACTTTATCACTTGCGATTATTATTATTTCATGTAAAAGATGCGACAGGTTTTGAAGACCTTCGAACCGTAACAAACATCCAATATCAGACGTATAAACAAGCCTGCTTAGCACGAGGCTTGACTTACGACGATCAACAATGGATAGAAGGTTTACGAGAATCTGCATTATCTAAAATGCCTGTAGCAATGAGAAGCCTTTTTGTTCAAATTTTAATTTACGGATCTCCTGAAAATCCAAAGCGTCTGTGGGAAACATTTAAAGAAAATTTGTCAGAAGATTTTATACATGCAGCCCAGCAAAATGGTCAGTCTATAGAAAGTGCAATTAATCGCGTTTACAAAATCATTGCTAAAAAATTAAACACTGAAGCAACAGAAGGCCGAAATTTCCAATACTGGGTACAAAATTATGGCTTTGAGGATATTGATATTTACGATTTTGAAAACAATCAAGAGAATTTAAACACGGAAGAATCAGCAGTATTAGGAGAACAAATGTATCAGTTACTAAAAGGAAAACAGATTGAAGTCGTTAATTCCATTATTCAAGCTGCAAATAATACAGCTTCTGAAACGAAATGCTTCTTTATTGATGGTCCGGGAGGTACTGGAAAGACATTTATATATAAAACTTTATACTACATATTGACTGGAAAACGATATAAAGTAAAATGTATGGCTTTTACCGGTATTGCTTCCATTTTATTGCCTAATGGACGTACTTCTCATAAAACTTTTGGACTAAAAGTACCACTATCACCAGATTCAGTTTCAAGTATTAAACCTAACTCTTCTAAAGCGAAAGAATTAGCAGAAATTGATATTTTTCTTATGGATGAGGCTCCTATGCTTCCAAAATATGGTTTGCAGAACATTGATGAACTTTTGCGATCCATTGGAAATTCAGATCTCCCTTTCGGTGGAAAAGTAATAGTACTAGGAGGAGACTTTCGCCAATGTCTGCCTGTACAGCCGCGTGCGAATAAAACTGAGTTATTAGATCTTTCTATTAAGCGATGCTCCTTATGGTCCGTTTTTAAAACTTTTATACTAGAACAAAATATGCGCGTTGATATAGAGCAACGACAATTTGCTGATTATTTACTAAAAGTAGGCAACGGCGAACTTACCCTAAATTCTATGGAAGAAATTGAATTGCCACAGAATATCATTTCAACCAACAATCTTATTGATGAAGTTTTTGGAAACTGTTTAGTCAATGGAAATTATGATGGGATGAAAGACAGAGCAATACTCGCGCCTCTTAATAAAGATGTTGAAAAAATTAATGATGATATAGTTGCCAAACTTCCCGGAGAGTACAAAATCTACCATAGCCATGACTCAATTAAAGATCAGCCTGAAGGAGCTGTCGAATTTACAACAGAATTTCTCAACAGTGTCAACATTTCAGACTTGCCACAACACGAACTGAAATTGAAAAAAAATGCATTAATAATGTTGTTACGTAATTTGGACGTATCAGAAGGACTATGCAATGGTGTAAGACTCATTGTGAAAGGTCTGTGCAATCACATAATAAAGGCGAAAATTGTTACAGGTGAACAATCCGGTAAAGAAGTACATATACCAAGAATAACCCTTGACTCATCAAAAGGACAACTGGGATGCACCATGCAGCGTCACCAATTTCCCGTTAGATCTGCATTTGCCATGACTGTCCACAAATCCCAAGGGCAGACATTCGAATCTGTTGGGGTTGACTTAAAGTCCAGTCCGGTCTTCATGCATGGCATGCTATATGTAGCATTTTCTAGAGTTAAGCGACCAACTACCTTAAAAGTCCATCTTCCAAATGAAAACCCTCGACATACCCGCAATATAGTATGGAAGGAAGTATTAGGTTAAGACCTTACACTATGTATTGTATTGAACTATAAGTACTTATTTCTAATAAAATGTTAAACTAAATTGCACTCGTAATTTTATATTTAAATAACAGTTAGTAATATTTTTTATTATAATGTCGGTATGATCGAAAAACATTAGTCAAAAAATATTATTTAAAAAATTCGCTCGTTATGTATTTTTTGTTTTGAAATTTTTATAGAGACACGCGATGTAACAAAAAAAAAGATGCCGAGCAAGGCTCGGTCGCCCAGGTACTTGTATACATAAACGCACGTGTCCTTCCCATGGAAGTAGGTAGAATTATTACGATCCTTAAATACACCTTTTACCTTCATAAAACTGAGGGCCAATTAGCATACCTATTTTTAGGGTTCCGTAGCCAAATGGCAAAAAACGGAACCCTTACAGATTCGTCATGTCTGTCTGTCCGCCTGTCCGTCCGTATGTCACAGCCTTTTTTTTTCCGAAACTATAAGAGCTATACTGTTGAAACTTGGTAGGTAGATGTATTCTGTGAACCGCATTAAGATTTTGATGCAAAAATAAAATAATAATAATAAATATTGGGGCCCTACTTAGAACTGAAACTCATTTTTTTTTTCATCAAACATACCGTGTGGGGTGGGGTATCTATGGATAGGTCTTCAAAAATGATATCGAGGTTTCTAAAATATTTTTTTTTTAAACCGAATACTTTGCGTGACAGACGCTTCCAAAGTGGAAAAAGTTGCCCCCCCCCCCCTCTAACTTCTAAAATAAGAAAATGAAAAATCTAAAAAAAAAAACATGATGTACATTACTATAAAAACTACCAACGAAAATTGTTTTAATCAAGATCTAGTAAGTAGTTTTTTTTTTAATACCTCGTAAATCGTAAACCGCTTATTACCGCTCAATCTTTCATACAATTAAATCCTTTAATTTCATAAATCAATGGTATGGAACCCTTTGTGCGTGAGTCCGACACGCACCTGGCTGGTTTTTTTTTTAGAATATTCCCAGTAAGTAGGTCAATCCTCGTAAAATTAAACATTTAAAATCTAGACACAGTCTCATCATGTTTGTCATTTGTCAACTCATTGAATGTTTTTTTATAATTACAAACTAGTGCTTGACTGCAATACCGCCTGATGATAAGCAGTGATGCAATCATTGATGGTTAAGTGCGCTAGTTTATTAAGAGCCTCTAGAACTCTAGCCTTGAAGACACTTAAATTGTAGTCAGATGCAAACACTGCCGCTGCCAAATTGTTCCGGTCCGTCGATGTACGCGGTATAAAAGATCAGGCGAAACGCTTCGATCGGATCGTAGTGGTGTCAACAACGTAAGTGTGGATACTCGCTGTACGACGGGTTGTCGGATGCTGGAATGGAGATGGGGGCATTGAGTCATGTAATTCTCGCGCACGCTACCCAAAATGCATCCTATAGAACACCGACAGGCTGGCTACTCTACGTCAGTGCTCCAAGTTTTGGAGATCGTTTTGATTCAAATCTAGGTCGCCAATTAGCCGCTTCGCACGCCTCTCCACCGAATCTGCACTTTTTTCAAAGAGTTGTCTCGGCATGGGTCCAAAAAACTATACTAATATATAAAGTTTAAGAGTTTGTTTGTGTTTGAACGGGCTAATCTCAGGAATTGCTGGTCCGATTTGAAAAATTCTTTTTGCGTTGGATAGCCCATTAATCCAGGAAGCTCAAGGCTATATACCATCACGCTGCGACAATTAGGAGCGGAGCATTACTAAGCCACGCGAACGAAGTCGCTGGCGGCCGCTAGTTTTTAATAAACTACCAAAATCTTTAAAAAGTATGACTGACATAAATCGTTTTAAATCACAAGTAAAGAAATTATTGATTGACAAAGCTTGCTATTCCATCAATAAGTTTTTAGATGATAAGAGTATATCATAAATTGATATAAAAGATTGAATAATAGGTTGTTAATTTAAATGACCAATATTGTTATTAAATAACTTGTACACCTTGCAAGGCAAAACATAGTGATAACACACAAATTTTTTACCATGTCCGGCAGACATCGCAACACAACTGCTCAGATCCTTCCTCCGTACGGCTTCACCAGACATCATGCCGGAACACGACGAATCGCTTGGCGGCAAGACTTTGTCTGGTGGGTGGTAACTTCTGCCGGCAGCCGATGTGGCCGACCACCGAGAAAATTATATATTAACTATGTTTCACAAATAAAACACTTTGACTTTGAATCAAAAGTTGCCAGGTGGCAATGTGTTGTTGTTAGGAAAACTATTACAAGAGGATTCTTAAAACGTAGATAGAACGAAAACAGGGTTTTCGTTACATATTCTATAACAAGGATTAATTAACACATAGGATACTTCCCAATATTCCCTTGGGATCGCAACTTATGCAAGTAGAACGTGGATCTGCGGGGCTCGGCTAACGAAACATAAACTATGTAACCGAGGAAGTTAATTCCGTGAACAAGCTATCTCCTCAGTAACGCGTCAAAACCGCAACTAAGTTATTGTGAGCCATTTTGAATTTACGGCTTTTGTGGTATTAAGAGGCGTTACCTACCTTACTTAAACTTGATAACTTATATCCCTTAGGTGTTCTAAAATCTGTTGATTGTTAAGTTTCCTATTTATGTTAGGGAGCCTTTATTATCATCTACGCAGCTACTTAATTGCATGATCTAATTCCTCTATCTCCGTTCCATCATCGGACGATCCGTTGTCACACCGCAACGATCGGAACGAAGCGTTTCGGTTTGTCTTTTATACCGCGTACATAGAGGGCCTAGAACAATTTGCCAGCGGCGGTCTTTCCGTCGGACTACAATAATTCGAGTGTCTTCAAGGCGTGCATTGTTCACAATCATAATCATGCCACACTTGAGTTGTGCTCTGCCTGCGTACCTTAAAAATTTATGAATCAAGATTGGCGCGCCCGCGTAAAAAATTCAAAAATTTGTTTAGCTTTACACATGCACGATTTATTGCTAAGAAATCTAGAAATTTTATCCGGTGTCCGGAATTTGCTCCGAAATTTCGATTTTTCGATCTGGGAACCCTACTCCGGAGTATGAATTTCCAAATTCCTTCCTTGGATTTCACCTGCATTATATCTATATTGTGTTTTTGCCTTCAGACTCCCTTTTTGGGGATGGGAAATCATCAAAAGACCTCTACGCTCTTTTTGGAGCGAAAGGGTGAGTCAGACTTTTACTGACTAAAACCCACCTGAGTTTCTTCACTTACCTATGCGCCAGGGGTTCATCATTTCAGCCGAAAGACATCCACTGCTGGACATAGGCCTCCTCCAAGGATCTCCACAACGACCGATCCTGCACCTCCCTCATCCAACGGCTTCCCGCGACCTTCAAATGTAGGCGTGAGATGGAACACAGGGGTGGTTTTTATTCAGTAAGAGTCTGACAGACCCCGTCGCCCACCCCAGGGCGTCGGACATCCATGAGGATTTTCCATCCCGGAAAAAAAGAAGTGTCACAATCTGCAGGGTAATTGGGTTGTATCCTAAAAAAAAATAATTTAATGTCCATCAGATAGATTTATAAAAAATATTGAACACGTATTTTTTATTTTTTCCTCCATTCAAATATTTAGGAAGATATTTTGATTTGAAATTTCGCATGACGTCACGCCGTGGTACAAAATATACCACGACATGACCTAATTAGCCCCCATTCCGTAACTTTAATACGCTATATCTCAGTAGTTTTTGGTAATTTCGACAAAATAAAAAATACGGGTCTTATTTTTTTTTTATTATATATAAGACGGACTAATTATTATTTTATTTTTTTGATTTTCATACCTTGGATACATCCCTATTGTGAAACACACTATCAGTAGCAAAGGGTTTCAATTTGACAATTCAACGATAATTGCGTTATTTACGTTGTTGAGTAAACACAATTTTCGAACATACTCGTATAGAAAAATGCATTAACAATATGCTATAAAATTAATCGTGTGGTACGCAATGAGGACGATATTTTAAATGATTAGAATTATGATTTTAAGGTAATATTTAATTGGGTTGTCTGTCGCACACTCACTTCGAAATGAAAGCCATTGTTACTTAATTACACTTCGGGTTACAGCCCTGCTAAGCCTTTGTCCTAAAATAATAAAAACTTGTAAGTAATTGCCTAATCCAGTCAAGGTTTAGGTGAGAACTGTGGAAATCATTGGAACTTGCTTCATTTAAAAAAGTAACTGCTAGAATAGCGTATCAGCTAACATCACATTAAGAAATTTTCAAAAATAAAAATAAAGGACTTGTCTTCTTAAAATCTCACTTGCAGACTTTAAAACCCTAGAAAATGTTGTATGTTCATAATTCCTGTCCTTGTAAACCTCATAAAATATTAACTTGTCGAGAGAATATAGGTACTCCTATAAACGCTGGTAGTTGTCATCGTTGATGGTAAAGTGCGCTGGCACTCTTTTATTTATTTTTTTAGTTATCCGAAATATTTGATTTTCTAATTTCTGAACGACATGTAATGTAATCGAGTAGTGATTCCTAAATACCGGGTGTTACGACACCCGACACTGGTATAAAAGAAGAGATAACGGGGACTGGGGAAAGCTGATCAATTACAGTCTGAATCATTCTGAAACATCTTGCTCCATATTTTTCTTCTAATTTGTCAGCTCAGTAACGTACTTTCTTTTCCTTAGAGTGAATACTACTTCAACTCTTCAATGACCTCTGTGGTTAGATACCACAATTTTGCCAATAACACGAGTAACAAATTATAAAGATTTTTTATAAATTTTATTTGACAATAATGGCGGATATCGCCAATGACAGTTGAAAAAACGGCCGCATGAGCCCCCTACTAGGAGATTTGATGCAAAGCCATGATGTGGCCACTATGCTGCGATATTTCAATGTTCTTTATGAATTATTCCCTGAATGCACTTTTTACTATATAAATCACGCGCTTTTATTTAATAAACGACACTATAAATAATTTTAAAAGTCCAATGAAAAATGCGCGTGACACTCATCTTGGCTTTCTTGTCAAAAAACCCCCAGTAACGTACTTAAATAACCCAATTATTGTTCTCGAACTGTCAATATGACACCTACTGTTAGTATGTTATGCATAGTCAATATAGACATATACTAATGTACTTGTAACATGCCGTAATCCGCAGTAATTTTTGGTTTGAAAAGAGAGAGATTTGCTATGCTTTCAGTCTAAAACTTTCTTTCCTCGTAGATGATTGATGATTTATCCTCAAAATCATTTCAACTTCGTTTCCTCCCTTTCTTTCGGATTGCCACAATTCTCTTCTCTAAGGCATGTCCATTAGTGTTTGTCGATGATGTTATGCCCGTGTTTCCCACGTGTCGGTAACAAGACAAAATAATTTTCACTCATTAACAATTTGAAGTAATAAAATTTCAGGTATCTACTGTCGGAGTAAACTCCGTAGGTACAAAGAATTAATTCAAAAATACCAGCAAGTAAATTATGCACCATGAAATATTCGGGCGACCATTAAGTCTTAATTATTCAAATCCCAAATTACTTTTTGGCGCGAAATGGCGCCGACTTATTTAATTTTGTTGTGAGCAGTTCGTATACGTAAATATTAAGTTCCTTTAATCTTCTGTAATCATGGTCTAGCCAGATGTTTGTTTTCGAGCTGCAATTAAAAAGGATTCTATCCCTCACACGCACGTACAAATATTGCGGAACTGCTTCATTGGTCTACAGGCCCAGCAGCATGAGGTCCGGGTTTTACCTGAAATAACGGACGGACGACGGCTTAAATTGCCTTAATTTTTTGCCAAAATATTGTTGTATCATGTGTAAATTGCCAAGCATTTTGCTCAGCACATTGATTGCTGTATTGAATGGCGCCGAAAGGTGAAAAAGAGCAAGCCAGGGCTATGGGGGTAAGTCAGACTTTCAGGGTCAAATCATCTCTGGCTATTTTGTCTTACAAACTACACAAGCACACATCTACATAAAATATTAGTAGTATGTAGGGCAAATGGACGCAAATGATCCTGCATATGTAAGTCTCCGTTTATCCTTTGATTGGGAATTAGGGCCGTTCGTACATGTACACGTATTGCGAGATTACTGGGTACAACCATGTGTGGATGGATGTTTCTTCCTCTTTCACGCAAGAACTACTAAAGGGATTTGGATGAAATTTGACACACAGATAGTTTATAACCAGGAATAACACATAGAATACTTTTTATCCTGACATTCCTACGGGATAGCAACATGACCGGATAAATAACGATGGGACACAACTAGTGTAATATACATGAACGTACCGATATGTCACAGAATATGTATGAATTCCCCTGATTACTAAAAAAAGTGTAAACGAGGACTTATCTCTAACCATTAAATCAACCACGACAGATTGTACTATGTAATTGCCAAAAAAACAGCGTGCAATCACTCAAAAAATTTGACATGCGCCCCCGCTTAGACGTCTCCAAAGCCTAGAGCACAGGCGTAGAGTAGCCAGCCTTTCGGTCTTCTATAGGATGCATGCAGGAGTATGCGAAGGAATTGCATGATTCCCCCATCTCCGTTCCACCATCGAACGACCCGTCGTACGGCAATTTTCCACAATTACGTTGTTAACACCATTACGATCCGGACGAAGCGTTTCGCCTCATTCGAGGGACTGGAACAGTTTGCCAGCGGCGGTGTTTCCGTCGGACTACAATATAAACAAATAAACTTACACCCCCCCCCCCCCCCCCCCCGGCCAGAAGCTGAGAACGCCCATGGTAACATAACTTTACTAATAATAGCAGTTTGATGGATCTAGTATTCAGTTCAAGTTACACAAAGTATTACAACTGATATCACGGACACTGGACACTATATTGACGTGATGGGTGGAAGTTGTAATTAATGGTGTAAATCACCCTGATACTTCATCATTATCATTTCAGCCGAAAGACGTCCACTGCTGGACATAGACCTTCTCTAAGGATCTTCACGACGACCGGTCCTGCGGTTTTGGCATCCAGCGGTCTCCCGCGACCATCACCTTCACTGATACTTACGAGTAGGTATGTATTTTCTTTTGGGTTTGAGTCCATAAGTGATGTCCAAGCCACGTTGATCAAACTTTACTTCATCTGCCAAAAGTTAGTTTACCAACTACTATCAGGGTCGGCGATTTACAAGAAACCACTGTTTATGAGACCTCTATAACCTAGTTACCGGAAAAAAATTACGATGTACTTAATGACAGTTTTTAAAGTTTACCAGGAATGTAAGTTAAAATACTTTATTTTTGCTTTTATGCTATTCAATTTTGAAGTTTATTGATACATAGGTAAAGTTGATCTTATAAAATAATTAATATCCACAGTTATAAGTAGGATATAATTAAGTTGGTTATGGAACTACAAATTGAACGCCATACTAAATTAAGTTCAAATTTAAATGCAACCAAAAGCATATTAGGACATTTTTATTACAAATGGTCACTCAAAAATCAACTTAGAATACATATCTCTAAAGTAGATAACTGAATAAGTGGCGATGGATACTGTAGTAGTACAAACAGCACATTAAGCCATTACAATCTGTTGAATTTCTTAATAGCTTTTCAGCTTTATATTTAAGGTATGTATTAAGGTTCAAGGTTGATTAGGAAAAGTTTAGTTTCGTTAGCTTCATCAGTCATCATCAACCTTTTTTATCGTCCCACTGCTGGGCACAGGTCTCCTCTCATACATAGAAGGATCATCAGTAAAACGTGTTAAATATATTTAGTAGATTTCAACTTTATCTCTAAAGTATTAAGGTTCAATATTGGGAAAATTTTACAGTTTTAGGTAGCTTGACCTTCATGTATCTGTACAAAACGTTGACTACAATATGTTACAAAGACAGATAGACAACACTGAATACTAACCATACCAAATTAATCAGCTGTTCTAAATGTTAGCTACATTAGAAAGGGGTTCACCGCAACTGTTCCACTCACGATTCGAACTCACGACTTTACGATGGAACGGTTGGTTTGTAGGTACTTACAAAACTATAGTACCTCGGTATTCTATTTTAGCACTTGCTAACTAGACTTTTTAGAAATCGTGGTGGCCTAGTGGTTAAAAACACCAGCCTCTCAAGTACGAGTGCGCGGGTTCGATTCCAGGTCAGGCGAGTACCAATGTAACTTTTCTAAAAGTTATATGTACTTTCTAAGTAAGTATATCTTGGACACCAATGACTAAAGGTGAAGGAAAACATCTTGAGGAAACCTGGACTTTAAGTCTGAAATCGCCAACCCGCATTGAGCAAGCGTGGTGATTACGCTCAATCCTTCTCTGTATGAGAAGAGACCTGTGCCCAGCAGTGGGACGATAAACAGGTTAATGATGATGATAATGAACTAGACTTTTACGGAGCACCGGTGTGTAATTGATAAAATGCCCCACGAGTTGAACGCTTACCGCGGATTATCAAATCAAATCATTTATTTCGAGTAATAACGGTCAGTGACAGGCTTTTTTTTTTCGATTTTTTTTTTTGGGTGTTTTATGAACACATATAGAAAGACGAAGTGTTGTATAGAAACTTGAGGCGTTAAGGATTTCAGACCAGCTCCCCAAACACTGGCTTACTGCGTAGATACAATTAATACACATTACATATATACTCAAACAAAAAATCACGAAAGATAACATTTTTGTTTAATCCCGTCAAATTAGGATATACTCTTCTTTTCTTCTTTCTTTTTTGGCTTCGCACGGTATGTCCATTTAGCCAATGTCACGTGATGAATTATTCATGTCGAAAAAGACGGCCGCGTGAACCGTCTTACGAGGGAGATTTGAGGCAAAGTCATGATGTGGCACCTATGCTGCGAAATTTCACTGTTCTGTATGACTTATTTACTTAATGCACTTTTTACTACATAAATCAAGCATTTTTATTCAGTAAACAACACTATAAATAATTTTAAAAGTCCAATGAAAAATGAGCGTGACACTCAGCTTGACTTTCCCGCCAAAACTCCAAAAGATACTCCATAGACAGTTTAGACGCGATTAAAAAAATGCGACCAGAAATACGTCAACAGCGGTCTAATTTGACAGGTTTAACCTAACATTTTATCTTCTGTCCTTTTCTTAATGAAATAGAAGGAAAAAGAAACAAGAAACTTAAATTTAGTTTAGTTTGTGAACAAGGAAATTGGGGCCAATATCTCAATAATCGAAGGCACTCCTGGAAAGGAAGGGCGTGTCAGACTTTTACTGACTAAAACCCACCGGTGTTTCTTAACTTGCCTGTGCGACGGCCAGGGCCACGATTTCTTGTTTAATAAACCCGCAACCCTGACCGAGGAGGCATCGGTCTTCGTGGACCCCGTCACGATGTGCTGACATCTCTTTGAGGCGCGCATGAAACACGACGCGCCGTCGACTCGGGCCTGGTCCTTACCGAGCGGCGAGCTGCCCACGGTGGCTGGGAGTTAGGTGTCGTCTCCCGACCAGGGCGTCTCCTGCGGCGGCTAGTACCATGAGGGTGCTGGGATTCCCGCTGCCTCACGCGCTCCGCGTCCTCCAGCATCACTGCTTCGCAGAAGAAGGATCGAAAGTGCTCCCCACAATCCGTGTGATGAACGAAGCCCACAAGAGACTGGATATATCTTCAAGTTCTTTGAGTGAATTCGCGAGAATTTTATTAAACGTTGTTAGTAATGTATGTAAATAACTTATCTAACTTACATAGGTTAATAAGTTCATTTTAAGTTGGTAGCTGCAGTGTCGGATTAGCTTAAGGCCTGTAATGGTAGTTGTAGGATAATAAATAAATAATATCCTGCGTCGAAGTTTATTCTCCGTTGAGATTGATCGCCCAAAAAGTTTACACCAAATTTTGGCTATGTATTTATATCAATTTATGAATCAATCTCAATTTGAACTAATTCTGGTTAGAATAAATAATTAGAAAGGATTAGGTAAAACACAAAATAAATGCATTTAATTGGAAAACCACTGTTTATGCAATCAAATCTTTTTTGTGGTATTTGTACAGACACCAGCTGGCACAACACGCTACTATAACATGTAATTTTTTTAAAGTAGATTTTCAACTTTATCCCTGAAACATTAACATTAAGGTTGATTGGGAAATTTTTAGTTTCGGAAAGCTTGACGATAGCTTCTGTAGAATTCTCTAACTAAATCCAGCCATTGTTTATTTACATCATCCATGAAACACTTTAAAAATGCTTACAATATGAGCTGCTTTTAAAAACAGTTACAATTCATATAGTTTATTCAGAAACTGAAAAAATTAGTGTGGAAGTCGTAAAATCGGATTATGTTCGATAATCCGGAAAGTCGGCCGGCACCGTGCCTGGCTGCCGCCGTAATCCGTTTAGTATATCGGTTGAAATACAGGGCTGCTGGGGAAGTTATAGGAACAAATATTTGTATGTTAAGTTTTTAAGTCAATTTATGACGTACCGACAAAAAAGCCCTTAATGATATGCATTCTGATAGTGCTACTCACTCTGACATCAATTTAATCATCATCGCCTGCTTAGCGTTAATCCCAGTCGCTTTTTTCAGCTTTTGGAGTCTGGGGTCAGCTTTACCAGTCTAACTGCTGATTTGGCTAAACTTCAATATTTTCCGTGAAGTGACTGCCGTCTGACCTCCACAACCCGAAGGCGATATTGAAGCATTGCAGTTAGATCAATTGTTGGACCTTTGACGGCTCAGGTCAATGTGGTCAGGCGGGCGAGCGGGGCATTGACCTGTGGCGTCTGCTGCTGCGCGTGCTACCTTAAGCTGCGTGGCGCGCTCGGTAACCACCCTGCAACAATTCTTAAATGTATTTGGGAAAAAATATGAAATGGTATAAAAATTATTAGAATCGTTTCAGTTCCTTATTCTGAACAAACTATATTCTGGTTTTGTATAAAGAAAAAAATACGTTGTATAAATAAAAACCTGACCTGTCAACCCTAGTGGTTCGGGTGTTAAAATCCGAAGTTAAGTAACCAATAGACAACATTGTTCACAAACTAAACTAAATTTAAATTCAGTGCATATTTTTCATTCTATTTCATTATGAAAGGGATTAAAGATAAAATATTAGTTTAGTCCTGTCAAAAAGATATTCACTGACTAATTTGACACGACTAAACTAATTTTTATCTGATTCCCGTGTTCGCAAACACAACAAAATTTAAGTTCAGTGTATCTTTTTCTTTCTACTTCATTAAGAAAAGCACAGAAGATAAAATATTACTTTAGTCCTGTCAAAAAGTTATTCCAAAGACACTTTGTAAGGGAATAAAAACGTGGCCAAATATACGGCAATTTTCGCCAAACTCTGACTAATTTGACAGGACTAAATCTGACTAAATCTGGTGACCGTGTTCACAAACTAAACTAAATTTAAGTTCAGTGCATCTTTTGCTATTTCATTATGAAAAGGACAAAAGATAAAATATTAGTTTAGTCAGCGTAACCTAACCTCCTACGGGGCACGGGCCCCAGGAGGGCGCGCGGGGCACGGGTGGCTGCAGCGCGCAGTACGAGCATTGCAATACTACGATATTGATATGAATAATATTGGTTCTATCATTTGCTGATTTTAGGGCGGACAAAAACATGTTTTTTTTTTTTTTTAAGTAATGGTGGAGATTTGTTCTGTTATTGATTCTGAGTCACCCATTTTTTTTTGCGCACTAGAAAAAAAAATCCCTGTATTTACTGTACAGTAATGTCTTCGTGAGCATATCAACAGTCATGTTTTCACTAGGCATATACCTCAGCGCAATGACATTATTATCAATAGCCTCCCTAATATAGTGATACCTAATGTCCACATGTTTAGACCGTTTATAAAGCACATGATTAGAAGCAAGCTTTGCAGCAGACTGGTTATCACTATACAAGAGTTACAGTCTTACATCTACCTGTCAACTCACCAAAAATCGCACGAATGTATACCGCCTCTTTAGCAGCTTCAGACAAAGCTATATACTCCGCCTCGGTAGACGAAAGTGCGATACAAGATTGTTTGTAACAACCCCAGGGAATAACATTTCTGCCTAACTTAAATAAGACAAGATCCCGTGTAAGATTTTCGATCAACCCCGTTAGCCCAATCAGCGTCCTTCTGGCCCATATAAATTTCTTCACTCAAGTTACCATTCAGGAAGGTAGTTTTGACGTCCAGATGATCAATCTTCAGATCCAGCTTGACTGCAAGAGATAACAACATTCTTAATGATCTAGATCGTACAACTGGAGAGTAAGTTTCCATATAGTCAATTCCTAATTTCTGCGTAAAACTCTTCGCAACCAATCGCGCTCTATAACATGCTATTTTCGCATTAGCATCGCGTTTAATTTTGAATAGCCACCTATTCTTGACAATATTCTTGTCAGCTGGTCTATCAACATGCTTCCAAGCCAAATGAATCGATCTCATCCTGCATAGCTTGTCTCCACAGCTTGTTATCACTCGATTGTAAAGCCTGTTTTACAGTTGTTGGCTCGCAAACTTCAACTTCTAGTACGGACATTGTTTTTGGCAATCTTGGCCGCAAATTATAGGCGGGTCCATCAATAATTGGTTCCTGTAGATCACCGTCTGCATCGGTTGACAAGACATCTGCGCATCCACCTCAAACCAAACATCTACATTTAGCTGCGTTGGCATCTCCGCCTCAAGCTCAACCTCAGGTTGATCTTCTGGATGACTTTCAACGGTATCTCCGTCATCATTTGTAGGGAAGAACATCTCTACCGACCGTTTGTATTGCAGGTGACACTTTTTGAACGTCAATTTTACACAAGACTGTCCCCCAAAACGCGCACCCATTGACACTTCCTAGTGCTTTCGCTGGGAAGAAGAAGTGGCGGAACAAACTCCCCAGCAGCACAGCTGTGTGTTCATTTAAAAAAACATATGACTTTATAAAAAATCAAATCAAATCATTTATTTTAAATAAACCAGTTACAGGCACTTTTGAATTGTCAGAAGGTCGGTCAGTCAGTAAGGTGAAGCTAGTCGCCCATTCCAAAGAGTAGGTACCTATGGAGAAGAACGGGCAAGAAACTCCATGGACACTCTTTTAAATTATCAAGCTATTGATACAAATATTTGATTACATCATTCATTTTGAAATCAATCGTGTGAGAACGATGCAGATACATAATGTACGCTAAGAGCGTCCATTGAGGAAAACACACACAAAAAAAAAAAACAACAAAAAAGACTAACCCAACAAATAGATGCTTTACAGCAAGTAAATTGTGCTCATACGTGTGCCATGCAATTATCCAATACTAAGAAATTGAATCTACACAATGCAAAGATAGTTTTGTCCAAGGTTCAGCAACAACAGTGTTCCCGAATGCTAAGTTTAGCTCCTTTGTAGCTGCACCAGTGCCGAATGCCCCTGTCAGCGATGCAATTCCGTAACGTACAATATGCTTGGCTAAATGGCTACATAGTGTGTACTGGCTTTGAGTAAAAAAAAAACAAACAATACTATGTATAGTGATGAACATAAGAAAATACAACAATGAAATTATTTACCATATGCCAGCTACCATGCCAAAATACCAGCAATAAAAAAAATATCAGTGCACTGGAAATGTAAATAAGTAAAAACTTATTACCTATATAAATGCCCCAGTTATAAATAGCGTGATAGTATGAGACATATTTCTACGAGGGGCATACCAAAAAAAACTAGTTACTCAAAAATTATAATATTTATTATTTATTACTTATGTCTATCTTCTCAAAGTAGTAGTAAAGTATTCACCCTCGGCATGTATACACTTATCCATACGTTTAAACTATCCGGAAAATACCTCTGTCCACTCCTTTTCAGACACCTCTGAAATTTCCAAAGTATGGGCAGCTAGTGCGTCTTACTTGTTTTCGGATCTCCTGCCTTTTAACTTTTCTTTAATTTTGCCGAATAGAAGAGCTAAGTCAGCGGAAAGTGGTGGGTTTTAATTAAAAGAGTCAAATGTTCTGGCGGATGTGTGAGCCGAGGTGCTGTCGTGATGCCAAAGAAGGTCCTTGACCAAGATTCCTGACTTCGATCGCTTTTACGCCATGCTGATAAAACGGCTGGTACACAAACTGACACATATCACTCAGAATTAACTGCATTTTGATCTTCGAGTACCACAGTTGCGATATGACCGGTCTCACAAAAAAAAAACGAGGCGATCATTTGCATTTGCTGGAAGCTGTAAGCACCATACAGTCGATTGTCATTTTTTTTAATAATTATAAACTAGCGCTTGACCGGAATCCCGCCTGATGGTAAGCAGTAATGCTATCGTTGATGGTAAAGCGCGCTAGTTTATTAAGAGTGAATAGGTCACTCAGTAAAACTGAGCGAATCTCTCTCTCTCTCTCTCTCTCTCTCTCTCTCTGCGACCCTGTTTCTGCTGCATATTAACGATCTGCTGATGCCCGGTATCTATGGGTATGCAGATGACAGCACAGTTGTGGAGAGATACCTGCCGGATGCTCGGGCTAGTAGGGAATCAATCCGGTCCGAAAGAGAGGCCATGGTAGAGCGAACGAGTGTTGCACTTCAGGCAGTCTCCGAATGGGGCAATGCCAATCTTGTAGCATTCAATGCCGCCAAAACGCAGGCGTGTCTTTTCACCGCCAAAAGGAGCCCGTTCACCTTGGCTCCTACTTTTCGGAATGTATCCTTGGAGTGTACCGACCGCCTTCAGCTTTTGGGTATTGAGATTTCCTCGAACCTAAACTTTGGGCGGTTCATTGAGTCCAAGGCCAGGGTGGCTGCCAGAAAACTTGGTGTAATCGCAAAGGTCCGGCAGTACTTCATACCAGGGCAGCTTCTAATGTTGTACAAAGCACAGGTCCGTTCGTGTGTGGAGTACTGCAGCCACATTTGGGCTGGTGCTGCTAAGTGTCACCTGGCCACTTTGGATTCAGTGGAGAGGCGTGCGAAGAGGCTGATTGGTGACCCTGATTTAACTCGAGTTGGTCTCCAAAGCCTAGACACACCTAGCACAGGCGTAGAGTAGCCAGCCTTTCGGTGTTCTATAGGATACATTCTGGGGAGTGTGCGAGGGAATTGCACGATTTAATTCCCCCATCTCCGTTCCACCATCGGACGACCCGTCGTACGGCGAGTTTCCACCCTTATGTTGTTAACACCTCTACGATCCGGACGAAGCGTTTCGCCTCCTCCTTTATACCGCATACATCGAGGGACTGGAACAATCTGCCGGCGGCGGTGTTTCCGTCGGACTACAATTTGAGTGTCTTCAAGGCTTGAGTGAATAGGCTCTTAATAAACTAGTGCGCTTTACCATCAACGATTGCGTCACTGCTTACCATCGGGCAGGATTGCGGTCAAGCGCTGGTTTATACTTTAATAAAAAAAAAAAAAAAAAAAAAAGGAACACGGCAGTTGAGCGAGGTGATGCGATGTTAAACCCAACAACACGACCAACGATGCTGCGCCAAAGGGAGATTGATCTGAAGACCCACCACGACCAAACTCCCAACACAACAACATTAGGCGCATCGTACCCAGCACACATCGCAACACAACTGCTCAGACCCGTCCTCCGTACGGCTTCACCAGATATCATGCCGGAACACGTCAAATCGCTTGGCGGCAAGGCTTTGTCTGGTGGGTGGTAACTTCTGCCGGTGGCCGATGTTATTGCCTACCACCTAGAAAATGTTTCGTCATTGGTAAGTATATCGTATATATTTTTTTTCTTGTCTCCGTCAAATTTCTCAATCTTAAATCGGCACCAATCTACCCGGCGGTCTTTCTGGTCGTCGGTCAGGTTGTGCGATACCCCTCTTGAACAACGCTTCCGAAGAGAAAGGTGATCATGGATAATGATTTTCAGCGCTGCTGATGCAATACCTAGTTCTCACTTAAGCCCAACGTATGTAATTCTGCGGTTTTCCCGGATAAACTTTTCAACTGCTTCAACGTTTTCTTGAGTGACTGCTGTTGGCGCGCGATTCGATCTCGCTTCATCTTCAAAGCTTCTCCTTCTTCTCTTGAACTCAGCAAACCAATTAAAAACTGGTGCTCGTGAACAAGCAGATTCACCAAAAGTAGCCACACACATTTCAAAACATTCTTGTAGTTTTAAACCTTTTTATAGTCATTGTAAATATTAGCGCAAAAATCACGTCAATTGATTTCCATTCTTGCAAGCAAATTCCTGCCGAAGTCTTTCAAACATGAGCCTCTTAAAAGAAATGAATTCAAGTATATTAATTTATCACTAAATAACCAGTATTTACGATGGTGTATTACTTGCCAGTACCAAATTATTGAGTAAAGAGTATCTAAAAACTTTTGGTATGCCCCTCGTATGTCAATTGATTTCTTTTTTTTTCTTTTTTTTTTTAATAATTGTAAACTAGCGCTTGACTGCAATCCCGCCTGATGTTAAGCAGTGATGCAATCGTTGATGGTAAAGCGCACTAGTTTATTAAACCCATTCACTTAAAAAACTTAGTGAATAGGAAGGAAGACGGCAGTTGAGCGAGGTGGTACAATGTTAAACCCAACAACACGACCAACGATGCTGCGCCAGAGGGAGATTGATGTGGAGACTCTCCACGACCAAACTCCCGACACAACAACACTTGGCTCATCGTAGCCGGCACACATCGCAACACAACTGTTCAGACCCGTCCTCCGTACGGCTTCACCAGACATCATGCCGGAACACGACGAATCGCTTGGCGGCAAGACTTTGTCTGGTGGGTGGTAACTTCTGCCGGCAGCCGATGTGGCCTTTCACTGTGAATAGCTATTATTTTTTTGAAATTGAACATAATCTGAACTTTATTGTGTACGAATTAAAGTTATTTTCCATATTTATTTACATGTAGTACAGGCAGTCGTGGTGGCCTAGTGGTTAAAACACTCAAGTATGAGTGTGCGGTTTTGATTCCAGGTCAGGCAAGTACCAATGTAACTTTTCAGAGTTATTTGTACTTTCTAAGTACTTCTTGGACACCAATGACTGACTATAAGGCGAAGGAAAACATTTTGAAGAAACCTGGACTTTAAATCTGTAATCGCCAACCCGCAAGGAGAAAGCTTGGTAATTACGCTCGATCCTTCTCTGTATGAGAGGAGACCTGTGCCCAGCAGTGGGACGATAAAAAGGTTGATGGTGATGATGATGACGGCGAATATTATGCAAATGCAGATTAAATCCCTCTCTTTTATCGGTGGGTATGATACGAAATTGCCGATTTTCTTATTTTTGTCGATTTAGTTTGTAAATGAAATTCCCACTATTTTGTCGTATATCTGCATATCGTGTGTATTATACGCACACACAGCCTTCAAAGCAGAACCGCATATGAAGCTCATTAATGAGAAAAGTTCTGATTACAGCACCGTTCCTACCTATGTATATCATAGGAATATAAATATGGACCAGGTCAGTTCAAACGTAGGAGGTCAGCTCTATCTCATAGTATTCCGGTCAAGGCTTGGCTAAAATAAATAGTCTAGACAGGCTAAAATATCCTCCACAGAGGGCGATATTTAAAACCCATTACGACAACAGACAAAGTTAATTTTGAATGTTTATTTTTGTTGTACCGTCCCTACCAAGAGAAGGTAACGGCTAATGTCTAAACTCTATATCTATGTATAATAACTAAACTACAGATATTTCTTTTTCAAAAGAAAAATGTCTTTCCACTTTGTTATCAGCGGTAAAAGTGGTGCCCAAGTGTTAAAGGCCCTCAAATACGAGTTACAGGTAGTGGGTTCCAAACGAGTCAGGCTTTCTGTACAGACGACACAGCACATCAAGCTAATACAATCTGTCAGATTTCTTTATTCGATTTTCAACTTTATCTCTAAAGCATTGAAGCTCAAGGTTGGGTTAGCCAGGCTAAGCTCTCCCTTCCCGGGCCGCAGAAGACGCACCGGGCGCCGAGGAAGAGCGGATAACGCCCTTATCCGCCCCCCATGAATGGGTCTAGGGGCGAGGGACATGGGGAAGTCCCCGTCCCCTATCGACGGACCCCGAGGCGGAGGCGCGCGCGAGTTTCGGCGCCTCTGAGGCGATGCACGGGGTAGCTTAACACTCCACTACCCCGTGCAGGAGACGAGGCCTGGACAGACCGGGCCAGCACGAGAGTGTAAGAATGAAAGAGAACTTGAGTTGAAGAATTTAGACTCCCGCGGCCCCACGCGCGCTCGTGATAGAAGAGACACCGGGGTGGTTTTAGTCAGTAAAAGTCTGACAGACCCCGTCGCCCACCCCAGGGCGGCGGACATCCTGTGAAGATTTCCACCCCGGAAAAAAATCCAGGCTAAGCTCATTGAACCTAACTTTACACGATATGATTTTTACCAATCGATCAGCTGTATACTTCGGGCAAACAAAGCGATACAAAATTTATGTTTAAATAAACACATTATTTAAATATTCCTAGATGTAAACTCTAAGTTTGTACAAACGACATTACGTCAAGCTACTAGAATCTGTCATATTTCTTTATTGCTAAATCATTAAGGCTCAAGATTTATTAGGAATATTTGACAACTTCGGGTAGCTTGCCCTGCTGTTGTCCGTACATAAAATTACTCACCACCACTCATTTCAGAACTGTGAAGGAAAACATCGTGAGGGAGCTGGCTTAGAACAAAAAATTGGAAGAGGCATAATATCATACTGCGTTGAAAAGTAACAAATCCTTATAATATATTGTATAAGTAGCGGTACCTACAAACGACGCGTCATACTTACGTCACACGAATTCTACATCTCGCAATCAAAGTTTACCGTGCAACTAGCATACATACAGGGTTTTTCATTAAGAGCGCTCGAACATTGAAATGAAATAAAACAATCTGTTTAAGTGATATTACCATAATTGTTATTACATTTTAAAGAATATTCAATGACATTATGTGTGGAAAATAATATCAGCCAAATGGCCACCGCGACTCCGTTGTAGATGGTGTATTCTGGTGGATCAATTTTGAAGGACGTCTTTGCATAAATGGGGCTCAATTTCACGAAGAACGCCAGTTATGTTGACCTTTAGGGCAGCAATTGGTGTGGTTTATCTGCATACAGTACAGATTTCACGTAGCCCCACAGAAAATAATCGAGCGGTGTTAAGTCAAAATCAATCGTTGGGCAATTACCCGCCAGACATAACACCCGTCTGGTCGGAGGAGCCTCCCTTTTCTATGGAGGATTTTAACTTTAATCCCTATTCCTCATCCCTCCACATATACATAACGATTTTTCACATATCCACGTCAACTTCTAACAGATATTTAATACCCGTCTTGTTATAAAATGAGAACCATTCACGAGTGGAACTACACAGAACGATATTAAATTTCTTGTAATACGGGAACCTCTTATATAACACGTTATTTAATCATCTCTCTCCCTCTTTCTTTTTAGCAGGATGTTTCTAAAATTGTAACTCTCCTGGCATCAAAGCTTTGAAGAATTAAGTTCAGCCAAAACAGCCAGTCTATTAAGTTAGGTGAGGTAAGCTTTGAGCTGAAGGCCCGTCAATTCCCATATTGAAGAACATTCAAAACCTAGTTGTTATCTCGCTCAGTGACTTGATGTGATGTGTGATCTGGCTTGTCAAAACTGAAGGGGTATTTTATTTATTAGGTAAACCTATTCTACTAATTATACAATATATAAAGAAAACCCTGTCCGATCCGTGAAGGTATTGTTAGGTATCGATAATTGATTCTATTATTGCCTACAAAGCCGGGCTAAACTTAAACAAAATCCGCCTAATAAATAAATATTGTTTCGCAAAAAGAGGTAACTTAATACATGTGCTATAGGCAACCACGCGCGGGCGACGGGGGGCAGGGCACGCGGCACGTGGTCGCATCGCTTATAATAATAGCGTCAAAATGGTGTTGTCAGTTTTTTAAAATTACCAAATTTCGGGAAAATTGGAATTAATTTTTTTTAAAATTCATGAGTATTGTTGCTATGATGATTACGTAAAATATTATATTATATTTGGTCATGTTATTACCTAACCTTTATTATCCTTATGGGTCGGATAGGGTTTTCTTTACATATTGCATCGAGGGACTGGAACAATTTGCCAGCGGCGGTGTTTCCGTTGGACTACAATTTGAGTGTCTTCAAGGCTAGAGTGAATAGGCTCTTAATAAACTAGTGCGCTTTACCATCATCGATTGCGTCACTGCTTACCATCAGGGGGGCAATCGCGCTAAAATAATTCAACCAAAACAGAATTGGATTGCAACCAAACCATAACTTTTGTCATGTCAAACTTACGTCTAAACGATTAGATTTACTTATAATTGTTTTAGTTTTAATTATTATATCTGATGAAATGTATCACTCATACCTATATTGAATTTACTTCGACCGAAGTTAAAACTTAAGCGCGATACGAAATGTAATCGAAACTAAACCATAACTTTAACCCCCCAGGCGGGATTGCGGTCAAGCGCTAGTTTGTAATTTATAAAAAAAAAGACTATATAATTATATAACTTTACAGAGTTAAGAAGCATGTAAAGGTGTCTGAGTAAGTGTGCACATTGCGTTGTTTAAGTTGTTGAGTAAACTCATTTTTCGCACTTACGGAGCAATGAATTAGCAATATGCTTCAAAATTATTCCAATTGAGGGTAATAGTATGTTATATAATTACCGTCAGCCTCCGTTTCGTAGCGGTAGCTAGTGCAGTCGCTGCGCAAAGAGACGCGGGTTAGATCCCCGCGCAGTGCAAATATTTTGTATGCAATTAATATGAATATTTGCACTGGTCTGGTCATGCCTCGGAAACCACGTTAAGCCGTTGGTCCCGGTTGCCATACGAACATCTAATGGCAGTCGTTACGGGTTGTTGGAGCCCTCAAAAGTTCAACTATCGATCTAACTGCAATGCTTCGATATCGCCTCCGGGGAAGGTCAGACGGCAGTCGTTTCACGGAAAATATCGAAGTTTAGCCAAAATCAGCAGTTAGATTGGTAAAGCGGACCCCAGACTCCAAAGCTGATAAAACCGGCCAAGTGCGTGTCGGACTCTAGCACAAAGGGTTCCGTACCATTGATTTATGAAATTAAAGGATTTAAGTTATTTGTATGAAAGAATACGCGGTTATAAGCGGTTTACGATTTACGAGATATTAAAAAAAAAACTACTTACTAGATCTCGTTCAAAACAATTTTCATTGGTAATTTTTATAGTAATGTACATCATATGTTTTTTTTTAGATTTTTCATTTTATTATTTTAGAAGTTAGAGGGGAGGGGGGACCAACTTTTTCACTTTGGAAGCGATTGTCACGCAAACTATTCGGTTAAGAAAAAAAAAAGACCTATCCATAGATAAGGGGAGCTCCCAATATTTATTATTACTTTTTTTATTTTTGCATCAAAAAAGATTTTGATGCAAAAATAAAAAAGTAATGCGGTTCACAGAATACATCTAACTGCCAAGTTTCAACAGTATAGCTCTTATAGTTTCGGAAAAAATGGCTGTGACATACGGACGAACAGACGGACAGACGGACAGACAGACATGACGAATCTATAAGGGTTTCGTTTTTTGCCATTTGGCTACGGAACCCTAAAAAGCTTTGGATGCGACTGGGGTTAACGATGGATGATGGAAAGATGGTGATGATCAGAATATTACACAATTAGGATACCGATTCTAACAACTCGGTGGCAGAAAAATCAATATAAAATCATATGAAGCTATTGTTTCAAACAAATCGTGCCTATAGGGTAGTGCTCCAGCTCTTCATGTCATTGCCCATTCACTTCAAAATGCTTTGTTATAATTGATAAATAAATAAATTAGAATATTGAACAGAAAACAGTTCGCATCGACGTAAAACAATTTGATATGAAGAAAGAGAATCAGATTGCATGATTCATTCGAATGAATGGTGCTATGGTGAAAGCAATCGGGTGTTTACTTTGATTGAGTGGCACTTTTATGTATGTGCGAAATAATTTTATCAGTGTGGAGGAATGAGGACAGGGAGTAAAGTTCACTCATCCTCCATAGAAAACGGAGGATCCTCCGACCAGACTAGTTGTCTGGCGGGCCACTTTGCCCGCCGGTTTATGTGGTGAACTTGTATGCGTGCTAGTTGCACAGAAAACTCTGATTGCGAGATGCAGGATTCGCGTGACGTTAGTATGACGTGTTGTTCGCATGTTGCGTTGTAGGCACCGTTACATCAGCTTTCCTATAAAGAGTCGACTAGGTATATCGCTGGATGCGGGAGGCGCAGGACCGGTCGTCGTGGAGAACCTTAGGGGAGGCCTATGTCCAGCAGTGGACGTCTTTCGGCTGAAATGATGATGATGATGAGGTATAGCGGAGCGGAAGGGCGTGTCAGACTTTTACTGACTAAAACCCACCCGTGTTTCTTCACTTGCTTGTGCGACGGCCATGGCCACGGTTTCTTTTTTAACCAACCCACAACTCTGACCCAGGAGGCATCGGTCTTCGTGGACCCCGTCACGATGTACTGACATCTCTTTGAGGCGCGCGTGAAACACAACGCGCTGTCGACTCGGGCCTGGTCCTTACCGGGCGGCGAGCTGCCCACTACACACTGCTCGCAGGCCGGCGCCTACGGTGGCTGGGAGTTTGATGTCGTCTCCCGACCTGTGCGTCTCCTGCGGCAGCGTGAGGGCACTGGGATTGTCGCTGCCTCACTCGCTCCGCCTCCTCCTTTGCCAGCATTACTGCTTCGCAGAAGGAAGTGATGTCCTGCCATGCACTCTCCCTCCGGACCATGGCCTGGACCAGGGTCGGACGCGAGAAATCGCCGCCGATAGCCACCATGAGGACACAGCGGGGCTCTACCTAAGCCGGGCAGACCTCCATACAATGGTCACGACCATTTCCGGTGAGGACCTGCGTCAGGCGAAGGTGAGGGCGCCTGGGCTCCCCTCTAGCCACTCCTCAAAGAGGAGTTTCATTAGTGGAGGTAAGTCACCTCCACTAATGAAACAGTTCCTTAACTGAGGACCTTAAAAAAAAAATATACTTAAGTATAAACTAGTGCTTGACTGCAATTCCGCCTGAGGTAAGCAGTGTTGCGATCGTTGACGGTAAAGCGCGCTAGTTTATTAAGAGCCCATTCACTTTAGCCTTGACGACACTTAAATTGTAGTCCGACGGAAACACCGCCGCTGGCAAACTGTTTTGTTTCGAACGTGGTGCAAAAGACGAGACGAAGCAAAACAAAACATGCGAGTTCATTTATCGCCAATCTTGTACTAAAAGCGATAAATTCGTTAAACGTAAAGTAGAACTCATTTTAAATGTATGTCGTTGCGTTGGTAACTACATCAAGTTGGACTGGAAACTGACTGGGTCATTTCAACTGGTAGGGTCATTTTAGTTGCGTGAATATAGGGATATACCTGCTTGGAAAGAGTAGCTTCGTGTCCTCACAAATGAAGTAAGAGGCGATCTGACGCTGCCGGCCATACTACTGCGCTACCAACAATCGGTAGCACCAGAATCTTAGGACGCGGTAGTGTCTTTCTGCGAGGACGTGATGTCGCAGAAGGAAACTGCGGAACGGGAGAGGGAGATCTCGACTCCCTTCCCTGGCCCCAGAAGGCACACCGGACGCAGGGTAAGGGTGGACAACGCCATTTTCCGGCCCCCATGAATGGGTCCCGGGGGGAGGGACACGGGGAAGCACCCCATGCAGGAGACGAGGTTCGGACAGACCGGGCCAACACGAGTGTGAGGCTGCGGAGGAATCGGGACTCCTGTGACCCCGCGCGGACGTGCGAGAACAGAAACTGTCGTGGTTTTTACTCAATAAGAGTCTGACAGACCCCGTCACCCGCCCCAGGGCCGTAGACATCCATGAGGATTTTCCACCTCGGAAACAAAAAAAAAATAGGTAGATAATAATAGCGTTGCGGTGGCAGTTGGTACGACATGACAAAAGAATAAAGGTGTACAGACAATAGCACATTCAGCTACTACCATCTGTCAGATTTCTTTATCCGATTTTCAACTTTATCTCTAAATAATTAAGGCTCAAGATTGACATTTTCGGGTATATGACAGTTTCGGGTAGCTTAACCTGCTGTCGTCGGTATCATTACAGACTACTTACTACATTAGAACTTACTTATATTAGAACAATATTTTTCCTAGTGTGGGCTTCCTTTTAAACTTGTTCCTTCGCCTTTGTGTCAATGTTCTACATAGAACTATGAATTTGAACAGTCCGCACATCACTTCTTGTGGGAGTGTATTCTTTGGTAGAATGAACGCAATATTATGTTGGATAGTGTACAAGTTACATCCGGAGTCGTTTATTATACGGACCTTGTAGAAACTAGAACCAATTTCCGTGCGTTCAGGCGCTTTTGCTATACGTATTATTGGAATCAATTGTAACAGCACATACCTACTTAGGATCCATTAACTTAATCAAATTTTATTCCGTGGTGCTTGGCAATCTGGGCTTCTCCCAGTTGCAATAATGTCCCTTTGTACCGATTGGCCTAGTTCTGTTCTGTCTCCTGCTTGTTATGGAGGAAAAACTTTTTTCTTACTCCTCCGCTATTCTTATCTGATTAATTTCGTTGCGGGCCCCAAGAAAGTTGAATCGTTACTCCGGGACTCGTCGAGCTTCATTGCTCGGCGTTTTTCTGGCGGTCTCCACTGTTGATTCTGGCATTCAGGAGTTGCAGTGGGTGGGAAAATGTGTGGCGAGTTTTGTCCTAATAAAATAAAAAAAATAGTGTGGGCTTTCGAAGTAGTGATCGCTTCGCTAGGTTGTCTCGGCACAAACGCGGTTGATCACGGTTCAAACCTAACTCATTTGGCCAGGGAGCCTTAACTTAGTCCCTACAACAAATTCAGCTCTAATCGAGTCGATGGTCGGCACCGAAGAGTCCTGGGATGCAGATGCTAATAAAAAGTGTTGGGAATACCACTATTGTTGTCACCATTTGCACCTGTAACGGTGCCCCTTACAATATGTACAAATTATGACCACCGAGTTGGTTTTAGAGAGGTAAAAATCCTGCACTTTTTGGTTCAACATATCCCCAAAGATCAGGCGCCTTTTGGAGATCCCCAGATCCCCCCCCCCCCCCCCCCTCCCGCCTTAAGTAATATACATCAGAAGTTATATCCATAAGATAAATAGGATACTTTTTACCTAAAAATTTCCACAAGTTCAGCACTTATACGGACAAAACCACGGAGCGCTGCTAGTATAATAATCAAGGTTGAATCTAATATTCCTTATTCAAATATAGTCCGTGCATATATTTCAAGCGTGCACCGTTAAAACCATCGCTACAAAAGCCGGTACTGACCGTTATTGGTTTTTTGAGGGAATATTACCCATCAAAGAGAAGCGATGTATTTTCTCTATTGATGATCGAACAGGTTCCCAGAGAACGATCCCTGGTAAAACGTTGAATGGCCAACGAAAAAGGGGTTTCCAATCACAAACGTCCAAAAGTACTCGCCTTTGAATTTGAAATTGGAAAAGTTAGTAGTTGGAGAGTTTTGGGTACGGACGACAGCAGGTCAAGGTACCCGAATCTGTCAAATATTCCCAATCAACCTTGAGCCTTAATGCTTTAGGGATAAAGTTGAAAATCTAATAAAGTTTGACAGACTGTAGTAATTCGATGTATGTCATTCTTTTTTGTTTTAGTTCACTCATATTTTTTTATAAATTAGATACCTGCCTTTTGTCGTCGCGCAAGGAAAACCGCGTAAAGCAAAATTCATTAGGTTTTGTTTGTATGACTTGTGTGGGGATGACCTCGTAATGCCTGTTTCGAATTACTGTCACAGCTTTAAGATGCTTCTAATGAATTCCAGTGATGATAACAATAAATCCTTTCTTTTCTCAAGTTGGGAAATCATCAATTGATCTCTCCCGCTCTGTCAGAACGAAAAAGGTCAGACTTTTTGTGACTAAAACCCACCCGTGTCTTGCCGGTCCACCAGGGGCCATAATATCGGCTGCCGGCAGAAGTTACCACCCACCAGACATAGTCTTGCTGCCAAATGATTCGTCGTGTTCCGGCACGATGTCTGCTGAAGCCGTACGGAGGACGGGTCTGAGCAGTTGTGTTGCGATGTGTGCCGGATACGATGCGCCAAATGTTGTTGTGTCGGGAGTTTGGTCGTGGAGGGTCCAGATCAATCTCCATCTGGCGCAGCATCGTTGGTCGTGTTGTTAGGTTTAACATTACATCACCTCGCTCAACTGCCATCTTCCTTCCTATTCACTAAGTTTTTCTAAGTGAATAAGCTTAATTAAATTAGCGCTTTACCATCAACAATTGCATCACTGCTTACCATCAGACGGGATTGCGATCAAGCACTAGTTTATAATTATTAAAAAAAAAAAAGTCGTGTGGCACTCGGAGACTGCCGCGGTAAAGCTATTGCATAGCCTTTTTTTTATCAACTATAACTTCCAATTATAATTATTTATTTATTTTATTTACACAGTAATTTTTCCTTTGTTTTTTTTTTCTTTGATATCAATTCAAGTTTTCTTTCTGTTTTGTAATTTATTTATTTTTTACCAGCAACGTCATCAAAAGAGTGCGAAAAATGGTGACGATTAAGCGACTAAACTATATTCAATGTTTTCTGTTCGACTTTGATAAAGAGATAGAAAGAAGCTAAGCAATAGCTTAAAAATGACGTCATGTTCGTTATCACACCCATGTCAGAATGTCATGAAATATGATGTCGGCCATCTTGGATTTCAAAAATGAAATCATTTTCGTGATCAGCACCCTGAGTTTTGGCGGGAAAGTCAAGCTGAGTGTCACGCTCGTTTTTCATTGGACTTTTAAAATTATTTATAGTGTTGTTTACTAAATAAACGTGCGTGATTTATGTAGTAAAAAGTGCATTTAGTAAATAGTTCATAAAGAACAGTGAAATATCGCTGCATAGTGGCCACATCATGACTTTGTCCCAAACCTCACTCGTAAGACGGGTCACGCGGCCGTCTTTTTCGACATGAATAATTCATAATTACGTGGCATTGGCTAAATGCACAAACCGTGCGAAGCCAAAAAATTAAGAAATAAAGAAAAAACCCATGAAATCTATTATATTTTCACTCGAGTCAGTAAGCATGTAAAATGAGAAAACTAACATAGAACGATCCGTGTGAGAACTAAACGATCACTATTACACAACAACACTGATACCTTTGAGAAAGCGGACTTCCTCTACAATAGGGCAATTCCTCCGTAAGGTCTGTCTATGCTATTACTTATAATCTCTGTCATTGTGTGCTGTTTCGGTGCAATCGCAAGACCGGCCGGGCACTGAGGGGCAGGCAAGACAGCTATAGTATCCTTATGACTCCACCAACTGGTATTTCGTTGACTCGGAAACGGCGCACAGGGAGCACCACGAAATATACTCAAAGACAGTGGGGTATATTGAAAAAGAACCTCGGAGGTTCTTTTTCAATATACCCCACTGTTTTGTCATGGTGGCCTAGTGGTTAAAACACCAGCCTCTCAAGTATGAGTGCGCGGGTTCGATTCCAGGTCAGGCAAGTACCAATGTAACTTTTCTAAAGTTATATGTACTTTCTAAGTATATCTTGGACACCAATGACTGAAGGCGAAGGAAAACATCTTGAGGAAACCTGGGCTTTATAAGTCTGAAATCGCCAACCCGCATTGAGCAAGCGTGGTGATTACGCTCAATCCTTCTCTGTATGAGAGGAGATCTGTGCCCAGCAGTGGGACGATAAAAAGGTTGTTGATGATGAACGGCGTCGGTGTCGAATTATTTGTTATCAATTTAATATTTTCGAACTGATCTTTAGTAACATAATCACTTCTGATTGCGTTAACATCTGACCGTAGAATTAATAAATCCTTTATCAACTTCTTTACGTACGTTCTACGTAGTCAAAGCAAACTGGTGGCAATTTGTGAAGGTCATATGCCACAAAAACTGGGATTGTTCGGGATCCGTGATTTTAAACACCGTAATCGTATATTTTAGGTCTTTCTGCTTTTTGTTCTTACGCCTCGATACATGTTTTTGTCTTGTCTTCGTAGAAACAGACAATAACTTTTTTGCCTCATCAATGTCTTCCTCAGAAAAAGCCGACGAGCATATTTTTATTAAACTTTCGTTGTTTCGTTTCGGAGATAACAATATTACACCTCGTACACTTAAATGTACTCGTATTAACATTGTTCACCGACATCTTTCTGTAATATTTTATTTAATAAAAACTTCAACTTCAACTCTTGATCTGGTCCCTGTGGATAGATACCACAATTTTGCCAATAACACGTGTAACAAATTATAGAAATTCTTTAAAAAAATATTTCACAATAATGGCGGATATCGCCAATAACAGTTGAAAAAACGGCCGCGTGAGCACTTTTTACTCTATAAAATCACGCGCTTTTATTTAGTAAACAACACTATAAATAATTTAAAAGTCCAATGAAAAATTAGCGTGACATTCATCTTAGCTTTTCCGTTAAAAAAAGCTATTTTATAAAAACACTACTAAATTAATTTGAATAAAAGTACTTAATAATTAATTATATGAAAAGTTTTTAAGGTAGCCATGACAACGTCGATGACGTCTATGACATATCTCTATAGAAGACCTATTTCAGAGAGAAAATTAATCGCAAGTTTAGCACATCGCGACTATTAGTAACATGGCAAGTGTGTAGAACTAAGTTCGCGCCCTGCAATATGCATGCTCTTTTTGAAAATCTATAAATTGTTTTCAAAAGATGTAGTCGCACGCACACAAACATACCGTGCCGAAGACTGCCGAACTGAAACGACGTTAGACGACGTACGGCCTTCAAGCCACACCTCCGTGCCCGTCGGAGTGGGGAGCGTGAGGTTTTTTCGTTACGGAATTTCTGGATTCGGTCCCCGCGCTCAAGGCCCGCGATAGAAGCTATGCAATAGCTTGAAAATAGTGGGCATTTCATAAAGTTTGTATATGTATCTTCTCTTATGTAATGTTTATTGCATTTACGCAACTTTCATTGCACGACGAAGCTATTGATTATACCAACGTCACCTAAGTAAACTAAGGAAGAAAAACAGTAAGTTAACAAAATGGATATCCTTATTTTAGCCAAGGAGTGTAATCATCATAATGTTCTCAACTCTTTTTATTAGCCTTGTGCAATCAATCCCATGTTTAATCTTTTAAAATCCTATTCATAATCACATTAAAAAGTCGCTTTTCCGCCACATGAGAGGTGTAAAACCAAATGAATATTTCAACAGTTCGTTGCAGAAAATTGTAAAGGTCGCGCCAATTTCGAGTGGCGGGAAAATTTTAAAATGGCCGTCACGTTCTGCAATATGGCTGCCGTTTTACTGCACTGAAGTAGGCTTTCAGTTTTGTGTGAGTTCCCGCAATAAATAAAGAATGGAACTGTGCTGTGAATATTGAAGTTGGGGTGAATATCATTATAAAATTGAGAAAATGGAATAAATCATTATTCTGGGTATGAAAGGCTAGGTTCCGTATCGAGTCAAATTCTCAGCTTTTCTCATCATATAATTATATATATATATATATATATATATATATATATATATATATATATATATATATATATATATATATATATATATATATATATATTATTTCTCAATGGCTTTTTCCTTCATACTTTATCAATATCCATAAATGAGGCATCATTTTGAAACTTTTCTGGACCGCTACCGGATAAATATACAAATTACTCACATTTCAGTGGTTTTTCGAATATTTACGATAATTTATCTCGAAATTATTATCGAAAGTATCTCATCAGCTCACATTACTTTTAAGCTATGTTTTCCCAAAATATTGCCGTTATGATCTAATACAGAGTAAGTATTTGACATCTTGGAGAAATGACAGATTTTTATGAATATTTGACGGAAACCACAGATTTGAAAGAAAGAAGACTAAGCATATAAAATAATAACTGAATATTATTGTATCTTCACATATTACCTTTGTATTAGATAAGTCTTTATCATCACACACATCGACGTCACAAAATAATATACGTATCTTTCAATGTGTAGTCAGTAAATATTGCGATTCTTTGCGGACATTCTCCGCACTACCTAGTCAGAAGGTGTATCGAATTACGATGGAATACATAACGAAACGAGATACTTAAATATATATTTATTTATTTATTTATTCATTAAGCATGGAGGACTTACAGCTAAACAAATCAGTTAAGAAACAGTAAGATGGACTGACAGCCAATAATAAGTCCTCAATTATAAATTACAGATTATTAAAAGCATCCTATGGACACTAGGTAAGTGAGTACGCGAATAACAAAAACATAAATTTTTAATTGATTAAGTAAATGAAAAAGTTACGGCTTAAGCACCTCCTAACCAAGGACACACTACTCAAAAATGGATCTATATCATGCTGCTTACACAACTTGTTTAAATTTCTGCTTGCACGCACTATATATGAATTCTGACGATAATTTGTTGAGGATAATGGCACACGCAAAGACGGATTAAATCTTTTTGACTTCATAGGGGTATTAAAATAAAATTTGGGCAAGATTTCAGGACAGTTTATACTACTATTCAAAATGTTTAACAAGCAAACGCAGTCAGAGATCTCGCGACGACTAACTAGGGGTAATATATGAAATTTTTGCAAAGGTTAAGGTAACTTTCAGACTGATATGGTATTTTTTGATGATAACACAAGTATTATATAAAATAACATAGTAAATAATAGTAGTATATAAAAATAACATTTCCTTTAGATTTATGTATTAATAGCTACTGGGTAGTTTATATTTACGTTTTTGGGCTAAAATAATCTGTAGGCGATATGGTGAGTTATAAAAGGAAACTACTTTACTACGTAGATGAAAGAAAAGAGTTTCACTCCTAGTGTTTAGAAAAGTGAAATTTTATTAAGTCATGGGTAAAAAAGCATGCCAGGATATTTCCAAACTCCTTCAAAGTTAAGTAATACTTGCAGACCAAACCTAGTTTTTCAAATTTCGACTTAAAGACGTTCTGAGAGGTTATATGATAAATCCACGCCGAGCTGTGGGCAGTTGAGGTATGGCTAAAATTTCGCTTATAATTGGTTTGTTTTTGTGTAGATATACAAATTTCGAAAATATTTGTCTCAGTATTATGTAGGTTTCTAAAATGTCCCTTATAAATTACCACTTATAAAGGACATTTAATTTAATTCTGTCAAATTAAGATACTCCAAGACAATTTAGACGCAATTATAAACATGGCGACTAAAACTACGCCAGTTTACGTCAGGAGCGCACTAATTTGACAGGTCTAAACTGACATTTTATCTTCTGTCCTTTTCTTAATGAAATAGAAAGAAAAAGATGAACTCAACTTAAATTTAGTTTAGTTTGTGAACAAGAGAATCAGGAACATTTTTTTTTTAATAATTATAAAGTAGCGCTTGACCGCAATCCCGCCTGATGGTAAGCAGTGATGCGATCGTTGATGGTAAAGCGCGCTAGTTTATTAAGAGCCTATTCACTCAGAAAAACTGAGCGAATAGGAAGGAAGACGGCAATTGAGCGAGGTGATGCAATGTTAAACCCAACAACACGACCACCGATGCTGCGCCAAAGGGAGATTGATCTGAAGACCCTCCACGACCAAACTTCCAACACAACAACACTAGGCGCATCGTACCCGGCACACATCGCAACACAACTGCTCAGACCCGTCCTCCGTACGGCTTCACCAGACATCATGCCGGAACACGACAAATCGCTTGGCAGCAAGGCTTTGTCTGGTGGGTGGTTACTTCTGCCGGCGGCGGATGTTATGGCCTACCACCGAGATCCTGATCCGAGACCTGTAGGTATATCTACGCAGTCATGTTACCTTGATAATAACGGAATATACCTTCCGCGGATGTTACCACTTGCTGTGGAGATCTCTTTATATGATATCTCAGTTTATTCTAAATAAAACTTTTCGGAACGAATTCACTGAATGATGATGAAAACTGAGTATATTCGTTGTGTAGTTTAGAAGTACAACGCGTTCAAAAGACACAGGAAAAGTAACTTCAATTTGTACATTATGTGTAGAATATATTAATACTGCGCCCCGTGGTTTCCCCTACGTAAGTGTCAATCCCGTGGGAAGGTCGGGATAAAAAATATCCTATGTGTTATTCCAGGTTATAAGCCATATGTATACCAAATTTTATCAAAATCCATTCTGTAGTTTAGGCGTGAACGCATAACAAACAAGCACTCACTTGTACATTTATAATATTAGCAATGATGGTTAACATGGAAGTTAAATAGAAACCACAGGCTACTATAAAAGGCTGGCCAAACTGTATCAAAAAATAATTGAACGCCATTTGTGATGTGATGGGAAAAAAAGTTAAAAAAAAAAAAACAATTAAGTGGCATCAGGCATTTTGTAAACTAACGGCCATATTTTTTGTATTAATAGTTTGATTAAAGAAAAGAGGATTTATTTAATTCCAAGTATAAGAATTGTAATAAAATTTCCTAGTCACTTCATTACTAGAAAAACAGTAAGCCCGAGGCAATAAAGTGCAGTGAATATGCTCGCTTCAGGAAAATTCATATTTTGCTTCCAAGAATAGCTATTACGGAGATATTACAAGTCAACTTAATAATACCTGCGCTGCTTCGCAAAAGGACCGACATATTTTCTAGATAACTTTTGTCTTCGGATAATAGATGGGTTTGTAATAAGTATAAACAAAATTATTTGTAGAATTAACAACATTTCAAAACTGACTCGACCTTACAACCGCCATTTCTTTATCGTCGTATATATATCATTATTTATATTTTATAATTTCTACATTTTCGGAAAAAATAACAAAAAGGTGTGATGACGTCACTTAACGATGCAATAAAGAAGTTGCCTTCGCCTAAGGATTTAAATGTTTTAAATGAAAACGTCAAATGTAAAATGTCACTTAGGTTTATCAATGTCAATGGCGTCTATTCTGTTGTTCATAAACTAAACTAATTTTCTCTCTATTTCGTTAAGAAATGGATAGAAGAAAACATTATTTTATGTTTAATCCTGTCAAATTAAGATATTCCATAGACAGTTTAGTTAGACGCGATTATAAACATGGCGACCAAAAATACATCAATTAACGTCAGGATTTTTGGCGGGAAAGCTAAGATGAGTGCCACGCTCTTTTTTCATTGGACTTTTAATTTATTTACAGTGTCGTATCCTAAATAAAAACGTGGGATATAGGTAGGAAAAAGTGCAATCACTGAATAATTCATAAAGAACATTGAAATATTGTAGCATAGTGGCCACATCATGACTTTGTCCCAAATCTTCCTCCTAGTCGGTTCACGCGGGAAACGAAAGGAGATAGGTTTAAGTTAGGTTAAGTTAGATTTCCGTGACATAGTCAAATTTCCGTGTGCATTTCTGGCCTGCCATCGGACGCGTCCCCAGTGGCGGATAGGGGAACGGCCCCCAGATATGGGGGTTAACGGTTTACCGGCGCGGACCAAAACCAGAAGTGGAGAACGCTTCGACGGTCACACGTGCGGCGGGTCGGCCACCACTCCAGGTGGCTGAAAAGACCCGAACTCCGGATCACCGTCGGGCAACCCGGTCTCCTCACTGAGAGGAGCTGGGGGCCCTGTTTGCTTCCGGGCAAACGAGTGGGGCTAAGAGGAAAGACAACTCGCTAAAAAACCCTTGGCTGCTGCGTCTTCTAGCACAAGAAGACGTACCCAGCCGGGCCCCTCCCTATGGAGGGCCCACTGTGGGCCCGCCTTTTGGCGGGAATCGGCGGCGGAGGATTGGTAGAAAGGCTCTGCTATTTTGCCATGACCCCGCCACTAAGGCAATGTCGGTGTGCCGCTGTTTGGTTTTAGTAGGTATTCCCGGCTTCGGCTGGGCGAGTCCCACACACGCCCTTCGGGGTATGGTGCATAAAGGCATTTCCACAACGTCAAGAAAAAAAAAAAGAAGGATAGTTGAAAATTACATACTGAAGACATGGCAGTTTGGTCTCTGAACTTAGCCGGTTCCAAATGGAACAAACAAAACCAAATCAATTAACGTTAGGCGCGGACTAATTTGACAGGTTTAAACTAACATATTATGTTCTGTCCTTTTCTTAATGAAATATAAAGAAAAAGATTCACTGAACTTAAATTTAATTTAGTTTGTGAACAAGATAATCATTGCCAATATCTGTTATCAGCTACTAGAGTCCTTCTGAAACTTTCATGATGATTTAATAATAACAGAATGTGAACTAACACTTGTAAATAACAAACTTACGAACTTAATTCATAACAGAAACAAGTTTGTGTGCCAACAATTGACATGTAGATACGTCTTTTTTACGGTCGGATAAAGGTTTCATCGTCGTGCAGTTCAGTTGGCATTTTTTAGAACACATCGAATTTCCAAATAGGGATGTTTCCTAGGTAAAAAAAAATGTGATGTCATTGACTCTTTACTTAGCAACGTAAAATAAACACGTAATTTTATCAATGTTTTACTTAACTGTTGCAATAAGAAATTCATAAATTGTTACTAAGGACACAGGCGCGAAAATACAGTGAAACAGAACTATATTTGTAGGTATTAATGTCACATGAACATTGTCGCTTCTGTGCAACTAATCTATGCCTTATGTGTTCGCGTCTTTATCACACTCGCAAGAAATCCTATTAGCTCTCTCTTTGTTTACTTACTATGGCTGGGTAAGCGTAATTTGTAAGAATGACAAAATAATTTAAACTATATTATTTATCTAAATATTTTGGAATACTTTCTTATGATATGTGATTCCATGACTTTTGTTGGCTTTTCTAAAATAATTCGTGAATTTACGCATTACACAAAATTATTTTAAATGCGGAAAAGGTTTTCCTTAGTCACCAGGACACACGCGCGTACGGAACGAAAGTACCGAGAGTGACTAAAGCAAGAGATTTGAATTACAATCTTTTGTACGCTTCATTTTCAATGCGCTAGTGACTTATTTACCTTAGTTTGTTATAACCAATATCAATGGTTGGTGCTTATGGCTAAACATTACGTAAACGAAGACGTCGCTGGTGTAAAGAGCGGTACAAAAAAAAAAATAGAAATACACTCACAATAATCTTTTAAAAAACTTAATGTTAAGGTTGATGTAAACTCTCTCTTCTTAACTTTTAAATTCTCTTTACCCGTAATTTGAGGAGCGCGAGCGCGTGTACGCCACGTCAAGTTGAAACACGAACTAATAAATATTGCCCAATACTGACCCTACGCGATGCAATGCAAAAATATGGTACAACAAAAATTAAACTCGCTCAAACTTTTGTTCACTCATTGCACAGTCTTTAATATTTAGCCTAGGCCTAATCGATCAATTATATTGCACAATTCATAATATTGCGCAATATAGTTGATCGTGTAGGGGCCGCCTAATATCGACGAAAACTATGGTTGCCTAGTTTTTGATTACATTCAGGTTAAAAAAGAATGAAATGTTGTCAGTTAAGACGATTATACCAACTTTCTCGTAAACTTTTCAACAGCTCGGAAATCGAAACGAGAATTCCTATTGTCGGTTTCCAATTCCCCGGGAACGAGTCCGGGGAATTGAAAACGGACAAAAGGAATTTAGTTAAAATTAATTCCATTTTTTTACGAAAATAAATTGATGGAATTAATTTCAGCTTGGAAAATATATTTTACACATTTTTTTTAGATTTTGTCAGGTTTTGTCTTTGACATCTTTTAGGCGACAATCAAAACGTTTTTTTTTTTGTGATATCATATCATCTTTATATTAGTTGTAAGTAGTTGTGTGTTATTACAAATTTTGATTGTTTACATTGCAGTCTCTTTTACATTTAGAACAATAGGTAAAATATATTATAATAATATAATAGTTCGAAAGGTTGACAGTCTTCTGAAAGCATGTCTGAAAGTGAGGGTTTGTTTTTAAAAGTACGATAAAAAAAAAATCTAATTCAAAATATTTTCATTCCATAAACCAAAGAGATCTAAGTGTAAACACGTAATTTAATGCCTTTGACATAAACAAACATTGGCACTTATAAAACATCAGAAGCTATAGTTACATAATCTTGCCAAGCTCCATAAAGAATAGAGATAAACTAACCAATTTAGGGTTATCACAACTACCGTTTTACAAATCTGCTGTTATTTACATGATTATCGTCTTTTACACGCTAACTATTTATTAACAATTCCTATTGCAGCATATTTCAATAGTAAAATAACATGCATAATAACTTAATAACTTGGTATTTCGAAAAACCATCAAAAAGTCGACATTAATTTTACGTGATAGCCCTACAAAAAAAAAAAGAAAGATAGATGAAATCCAGGTATAAACACGCTCTGTGGAATTCTACCAATGAATAAAGTTGAGGTTTTGTCAATACGATTTTGCGTATTTTAATTACTTTCAAATCAACTGCATAACACATGTATTGTAATACTTTTAAGTATGGACTAAGTATAACATATATGTATCAAAAAACGTATCCTATTAGGAAATTAGCTTACATGTGTGTCATAATTAATTCAAATCGGTTAAGCGTTCTATGCAAATCATGAATAAGTATCCAAACAAATAAACTGCTTACATTAGTAGGAAGTAGTTTTTTTTTTTTTAATTATAAACTAGCGCTTGACCCCAATCCCGCTTGATGGTAAGCAGTGATGTGATCGTTGATGGTAACTCACTCAGAAAAACTGAGCGAAGAAGAAGGAAGACGGCAGTTGAGCGCGGTGATGCAATGTTAAACCCAACAACACGACCAACGATGCTGCGCCAAAGGGAGATTGATCTGAAAACCCTCCACGACCAAACTCCCAACACAACAACATTAGGCGCATCGTACCCGGCACACATCGCAACACAACTGCTCAGACCCGTCCTCTGTACGGCTTCACCAGACATCATGCCGGAACACGACAAATCGCTTGGCGGCATGGCTTTGTCTGGTGGGTGGTAACTTCTGCCGGCGACCGATGTTATGGCCTACCACCGAGAAATTATTACTTTTATGAAAATATCTATCTAGAAAAGTGTGTTAACATCTATCTTTTAGGCGTAAACTACTCGTTGCTTAGCAACGGTTTGTTTACCTCTATTCTTTTTCTTGGCCGACATATAGATGCATTTTGACAGCACGGTTAGCGCAGTGGTTAAGCTATTAACTGCTGCGCTGCGTGTCGCGGGTTCGATTCCCGCACAGAACAAATATTTGTTTGACCTACAAGTAGTTGCTCCGGGTCCGTATGTTTGTGTATGTGAGTTTATAAAGTGTGTGAGTTTCCTGAAAAAACTAAAAGAAACACAATTGGTAGTTTCTTATAGAGAAGTTTCCATACTTTTAAAAATAATTGACTTTTACAATTTGTAAACAAGTACTGGGTATTTGATAATAAGAAATGGTCTACAGATCTTAAGGCCAACTCACTCAAGACATACAGTCCTTTTTGCATAGAAAAGGGTACAAAGAGGTACAAATACCTTATAGTAAAACGGCACTAGTGAATAAAAGTACTTAATGCATGCCATCACTGATTTATAATTAATTGCCTGATGACATTAAACAATTACCAATGATCCAGTTTAAAAGTTCATTGAATCTGTATGTATTTATAATTTGGAGTAAGTATTTAAAAATGTATCTAGACTAATGCGACTAATTATTATTGTGTTTTGACTTCTGTTTTTGTATTTATTATTGTATGCCTCAACGGCGGAACAAAGATGAACTTATTTTAATTATTTAAGACCTGTATTTATGACGTACTTATACATATAGTTCACACTAAAGATGATTTGATTTGATTTGAAAATCCTCAAATGACCTCTTCTCGCTCTCCTCATGATGTCACATGTCTTCGAAGTATTTTTGCCTCTAGAACACACCGGATTCCTTACGATATTTTCTTTTATCGTTACTTATTTGCGAGTGTCAAAATATGCGCCACTCTATGTTATTATAAATGGCCATATTTTTTTATTACATTGACTCAGAAGCTTCCCTTTTCACGCCAAGGACGATCCCTTGTGTTATGGAAATTGATATAATATACAATAGAATTATGGTTACTACTATAATATCAATTTCCACTTGATGGGAATTGATAAAGAGGGTCTTGACAGACCTCTTTTATCAGTTAAGTGTGACAGACAGACGCTGGCTAATAATAGGCTATAACAGTATATAGCCTATTATTAACGCCCCAATTTTTCACGATTTGAAAAAAAATATATGTAATTTTTTTCACTTTAGACCGTTCATAATTGCTATACTTTTATAACCCAATAAGATTTTAAAGTAAAAACAATACTCGAAAAACTATCTTATCAGCTAATTTATTAGAGTTCACATCAGGGTTCAACGTCATACCTATAAACTCGCACGGCGGCACGCTTGCAACGTTCAAAGGCCGAGCCGACACTTTTTTAAACACTTTTTCCACCTTATTCATAAACGCTGCTTAAAGTTAACTAGTGATTTTTTAAACATACATTTTAGACGCTTTCGGGTACTTAACTTTAAAAATCGATTATGAATAAACCCCTTAAACACTGTGGTGTTTATTCATAAAGGATGATTTAAGTTAAGTGACGTTTGTTCTAGATTGCTCGCTCTCTTTGTGACAGACAGACGTTCGACGATGTGAGGCTGATTGAAGTTCCCTACAAATATATTACGTCATCGCTACATTTTATAAAACAAAGTCACTTTCTCTTTCCCTATGTCCCTTTGTATGATTAAATCTTTAAAACTCCTTTTTTGCGATTTGATGCGGATTGATGCGGCTTTTTTAAGATTGATTAAAGAGGAAGGTTTATACAGTATGTTAAGAAAACCCTGTCCGACCCATAAACATAATAAAGGATAGGTAAACACATGACCAAATATAATATAAAATTTTACGTAATCATCATAGTACCAATACAAATGAATTAATTCCAACTTCCCCGAAATTTGGTAATTTTTAAAAAAGTGACAACACCGTTATTATTATGAGCGAATAGCGATTCGACCACGTGCCGCGTGCGTCGCGTTCTGTCGCGCGTCTTAGCGTCTGTGTTTCAACAGCGGCAATATTATACGGCTTTGTGCAAGATTGCCCGTTCTGTTGGTGATGACATACGGAACTGGAACGTGGTCGCTCACAATGGGCCCCATAGGAAGGCTCAAAGTCACACAAAGGGCGATGGAAAGAGCTATGCTCGGATTTTCTCTGCGTGATCTAATCAGAAATGAGGAGATCCGCAGAAGAACCAAAGCCACCGACATATGTAGATCTTCGAGTCCCTAAAATTAAGTGGCAGTGGGCGGGGCACATTGCCGTAGAACCAATGGCCGGGGCAGTAAGGCTCAGGATTGCGGCTACGTATCGGAAGACGTAGCATAGGAAGGCACCTAACGAGGTGGACCGATGACCTGGTGAAGGTCGCGGGAAGCCGATGTATGCGGGCAGCACAGGACCGGTCATTGTGGAAAGCTTTGGGGGAGGCATATGTCCAGCAGTGGACCTCCGTAGGCTGAAGAAGAAACTCGCTTTCTTTTATGTGCGATTTAACATACTTGAGTGGTGAGTGTGCGAAGGAATTGCATGAATTAGTTCCCCCATCTCCGTTCCACCATCGGATGACCGGTCGCACGGCGAGTTTCTACCCTTACGTCGATAACACCCCAACGATTCGGGCGAAGCGTTTCGCCTCCTCTTTCATACGCCTACATCGAGGGACTGGAACAATTTGCCAGCGGCGGTGTTTCCCTCGGACTACAATTTGAGTGTCTTCAAGGTTAGAGTGAATGGGTCTTTAATAAACTAGTGCGCTTTGCCAGCATCGATTGCGTCACTGCTTGCCATCAGGCGGATTGCGGTCAAGCGCTAATTTATAATTTATAAAAAAAAAGCCTAACTAGCAAAATGTGGAGGTACCTACTATAAATACATGTCTGTCCTCTCTCTCTTCGAGTAAATAAAGCACGCATATATGTTATGTTTACATTATATGGCTAAACTGCGAAACAACTTTTCAATAACCCCAGTATTCATAATCAAAAAGTTTTCGCGTCTGAATAACACCTGTTTATTTCAGTCATTCAGTGTATCAACTATGAATGCTGCGTTAAATGCAAGCGAACATTTTAATTCTCATGGCCATGTCTGAACGTGTGCACTAATTAATTCTCTTTTGTTTTGTAGCCTCCACGAGGCAAGGATTACATTACACGTGGCAGCTGTTAATACTTAAGAGTGAGTACATAGGAAAATATGAAACTGGGACCCTTCATTGTCGTTTCACAGAGAAGAGTTTTTACACCTATGTAGGAACGCTACTACATAATTATGCTACTTACCTAAGTAGCATAATTAAGATACACGCTTACAAAAAAGTCTTGTGCAAAATTTCATTGCTATTGTGTTTTCTATTATTATAATCTGTATGTCGTGGATAACGATATCATTTTAATAAAAGTTGCTCATTTAATTTATGTAGTAGTGGAGGCAAACGCTGTAACGTTATTTTGTAATGGCGGCGCATGATAGGGTCGTTTTGGAAAGTGGGGACTGTCGAACGGTGACTTCGCATCAAGACGTGAACCAGGGCACTTTTCGGCGGCAAACTGTCGGTTTGCTTATATAAATTGTTATTGTCAAGATTGGAAGGTATATTTACACTTCGTGCTTTAATTCAATACTTCATCTACGAAATGGAGCCCTTACCACCACATCAAGATGGTGACGACCCTATCGCACCACCGTCGCTGACGTCGTCGTAATTATACCATCATTTTCATCCTTTTTTTTACTGTCCCACTTCTGGGAACAGGTCTCTTCTCATACAGAGAAGGATTGAGCGTAATCACCACGCTTGCTCAATGCGGATTGGCGATTTCAGAGTTAAAGTCCAGGTTTCCTCAAGATGTTTTCCTTCACCTTCCGGCATTGGTGTCCAAGATATACCTAGAAAGTACATATTACTTTAGAAAAGTTACATTGGTACTTGCCTGACCTGGAATCGAACCCGCGCACTTATACATGAGAGGCTGATGTTTTAACCACTCGGCCACCACGACTATAGTCATCATTATTTAAATAAAAATAAAAGTCGCAAAACTCGAGATTGGCTCGACCAATTCAACTTATTTTAATTTTTTCGTTATGGCATAAGGAAAAATTTGTGGGGAAAATAACAATGACGTTAATTAACGTCGTTGTTAATTATTTTTTTAACAAATGAATTTCATTAAGTTGGCTCGCTTTGAGTTGTGCGTCATTTAAAGATGCAAATACCTACATAAGCTTTCTTTCTTGTATTCCTCATTTATTGGATTATGTCAGAGTTATACAATATGTAAAGAAAGCCCCGTTCGACCCATATGGATAATAAAGGTTAGGTAGACACATGACCAAATAAAATATAAAACTTTACGTAGTCATCATAGTAACAAAACTAATTAATTTTGGAATAATCTTTTTTTCCCGCGAATTAATTGCAACTTCCCCAAAATTTGGTAATTTTAAAAAAGTGACAACACCATTTTGACGGTATTATTATAAGCGATGCGACCATGTGACGCGGGCCCTGCCCCCCGTCACCCGCGTATGGATTGCCTACCGCACAAGTAGTAAGTTACCTCTTTTTGCGAAATAATATTTATTTTTTTAGGAGGATTTTTTTTAAGTTTAGCTCGGCTTTGTAGGTATTATTAGAATCAGTTATCGATACCTAACAATACCTTCACCGATCGGACAAGGTTTTCTTTACATATTGTATATACATTACCTACGTATTACTGAATTTTGAGTGCCTTGAGTAAGGTTTGGGGGAGTTTACTCATGTTATTTTCCGACATTCCGAATCATTTTATTCCTCGAAAATGTATCAAGTTGAAATGTTTCCATTATATCCAACGTTTAGGCACTTGACACGTTCCCGAATGTCAAATGGGTATTCGATCACTTCCAAATTGCTACGAATGGATATAACAATTCTATATTTCCAAGGAATTGTATTACGAACAATACACCAATGTGTGTAAAGAAAAACATAGTGAGGAAACCTACATGTTATTACGAAAGCACCTTATATCAATGGCATAAGGTACAATATTACGTAACATGCCTTACGTAACATTTATACCCAATATCTTGAGACCTAGGCATTGTAGAGGCATGATCTAAAAATGCATTGTTACATCTAAGATGACTTATCGAACGGTTCAACTGTAGGCCTAGTATGAGTTTTCATTACGAAACTCAATCGTCGATATCGAGCGCGTTTGACTCAGCGATTGGCCCGCTTCAAGGTCGTAAGAACTCTCAACCAATGAGAGCGCCAAACGTGCTCGATATCGACGATCGAGTTTCGTATTGAAAACTCATACTAGGCCTACTGACGTCAATATTGACAAAGAAAGGTCGACATCGAAATTACTAGAAAGCTCGTCTCCTGTGAACTACTTGCTGATTGTAAACAGAATATACTGGAAAACAAGCTTTATTATTATTACTTTTAGATATATCTCGAACGTTCGATCAGCTTGCATATACAGTTTGTAAAGAAAACCCTGTCCGATCCGTGAAGGTATTGTTAGGTATTGTTAACTGATTCTAATAATGTCAACAAAGCCGGGCTAAACTTAAAAAAAAAATCCCCCTAAAAATTTTTTTTTATGTATTTATTTATAAACCAGCGCTTGACCGCAATCCCGCCTGATGGTAAGCAATGACGCAATCGTTGTTGGTAAAGCGCACTAGTTTATTAAGAGCCTATTCACTCTAGCCTTGAAGACACTCAAATTGTAGTCCGACGGAAACACCGCCGCCGGCAGATTGTTCCAGTCCCTCGATGTACGCGGTATAAAGGAGATTAGAGGAGAAAAGATTATTTCAAAATTCATTACTATTGTCACTATGATGATTACGTAAAATTTCATATTTTATTTGGTCTTGTAAACCTAACCTAACCTAACATTTATTATCCTTTTGGGTCGGACGGGGTTTTCTCTACATATTGTATAAAGCGGTGTGACTCAGCGCGTGAGCGCCACCGGACAAGAAACGCTGCCCGCTCGATCTCTGTCGCAGACGTCGCGCCACCACCGGACTTGACGCCCGGGTAGGCCGCATACACGTTTACACACGGCCTACTCAGTCATAGATGTTAACTGCACATACGCAACACGACACCGTCGCGCGCATTGCGGTCTAAGTTAATATAGGCGCTGAGCGCGCGACATACATGTCACATGCGCAATTCCACACGCAGGCACACACACAGTATTCCACGCGGGCGGCGAACAAACATCCACAAGCCGCTCGTCACTTATTACCACCCCCCGCACCGCGCAACTAACTGTACATAGCTGGTTGAGCTGTTAGGGGACGGGGTAAGCACCCACTGTAGTGGAGTGGAGCGACAACCAAAACCGACGCTCTGTTGCTTGATCGACTCTTGCTGGGTCTTCTCAGGGCAACTAGAGATCCCACCCGGCAGGGGCCTGGTCGCACGGGCGTCGAGAAGCACTTCAGACTTTCCTACAGTCACACACTACACACGATGAACCCCTACGACGACAGCTTAGGTGTGCGAAGACGGCACCCTTAGGGTGCAACCTAATGACGGGTCCCCAATTTTGGGGACTGAGAGAGAAAGGCCACGGTCATGGGGCCACAAAGGAGCCCCCAAACCGTCTCCTCGCGCCCCCATTTCGGGTCGCAGAGAAGTCCAACGAGCGTGAGTCAGTCTTCATTTGACTATCGAAGCGAAACAAGCGACAATCGAGAACATTTACAGCGACAACTGCAACGAGCACTTCAAGAACTACGTGAAATAACTTCTTTGGTGTTGTTGTGTTTGTAGTGTCTATGACACGGACTTCGTGGACATCAGGGTAGACTTCGGTACGACATCAATTACGTTCTACTTGTCATTGCCTACTATCGACTGTACCATCGTTGTCAATAAACTTCGTAACCCTTAACCAGCATTTTAGTATCCCTAGCTCGTAACATATATTTGTCCTATTTCCTAATAATATTATAAATGTGAAAGTTTGTATTAATGGATGGATATATGTTACTATTTCATGCAAAAACCATTGCAGCAATATTAACATTATAGGACACTTTTTTCCTGATACTATCACGGGATCAAAACGTATACAGGTTAAACCACGTGGCTGCAGCTAGTCATTTATTATAAGAAGTCACCCGCATCAGTATGTCTGCCTGAACGCGATAAATTCAAACACTATCAAACCCATTTCAGCTTTACTGGCGTACGCTGCGTAAACATCGGAAGGTAACTGACATTCAGCAGTTTATAAACTGGTTTAACCCATAATGTACTTACTTACTTTAAATGCCGCTAGTAAGTTCCCTTGGGATAATTGCCGATATCCAAGAGGGCAAATCTGAAGCAAAAGCTTAAGAAGAAGAGAGATAGTACATTTATTTGGCACAAATTCAAAGACACCTGATTTATACAGACGACAGCACATTAAGCTACTACAATCTGTCAGATTTCCTTATTAGATTTTTAATTTTATCTCAAAAGCATTAAAGTTCAAGGTTGGTTGGGAATATCTGACAGTTAGGGGTAGCTTGACCTGCTATTGTTCGTACATACAAATAAAAATGAAATAGAAAATGTAAAGTCCGTTGTAAGAAAACAGCAGGAAAGTGTGCCTCGCGGCTGCACCGATAAGGCTGTGTTTCCACTGAAGTGGAGCTGGGTGGAAAGAAGCGATGAAGAGCGGTGAAAAGTGAAAAGTGATCAGTGTTTTCACTGAAGCGGAGCGGAGTGGAGTGGAATGGAGCGGAGCGGAGCATGCCTTTGGAATCGCGCATTTTTGTGCTTAGTAACACTTAATCTCACAGAAACACTCCACAGCACCCCGCTGTCCTCCGCACAGCACCACCCACACCGTTGCCCTCCGCGCCGCGTCTCCTGGCTGTATTTTTATTATAAATATCTGTTCAACTCTGCTCCACCCCGCTCGTAATGTTTCCATTGAAGCAGAGCCGAGATTTTGAGCATAGTGATTGGTCAATTCCGCAACACCGCTAAGTTCCTTTCCGCAGCGTTCCGCGTTAGTGGAAATCTGGCCTAAAGGCGAGTTCAGCTAAAATTGGGTTGTATCCTAAAAAATAATTGAATGTCCATCAGATAGATTTATAAAAAATATTGAATACGTATTTTTTATTTATTTTTTTTGAAATGTCGCATGACGTCACGCCGTGGTACAAAATAAACCACGGCGTGAAGTAATTAGCCCCCACTCCGTAACTTTAATACGCTATATCTCAGTAGTTTTTGGTAATTTCGACAAACTAAAAAAAAACGGGTCTTAATTATTTTTATTATCTATAAGACGGACTAATTAATTTTATGATTTTCCTGCCTTGGTTACATCCCTATTGCCGACAAATAGTGCATGACGCTGGTTTTCCTGAAGCAACAATGCGATTCTGTATCCATCTATCATTTCACCGTGAAAACGTGGAGTGGGTGAAGGTGAGCTGTTATTCTAACTACAACTAACGGATTGACACTATTGACAGCTCAGTCTAAACTCACTTCACGGTTATTTTTTTTTTTTGGTTTACTTCTTTCCGTTCATAGGAACGGAAAAGGCAAAGGCATAGTACGCCATACAGCCTAGTCTTAAGTAACTTTTTTCTTCAGTTATATCCTAACTTATCCTAATTTATCCTACCTTATAATAGCTTAACTTAACTTAACCTATCTCCTTTCTTTTCCCATGTGAGGCCGACCAGGAGGGGTTTGGGGTAAAGACATGATGTGACCACTATGCTACAATATTTCACTGTTCTTTATGAATTATTCACCGAATGCACTTTTTACTACATAAATCACGCGTTTTTATTTAGTAAACGACACTATAAATAATTTAAAAGTCCAATAAAAAATGAGCATGGCACTCATTTTGGCTTTCCCGCCAAACTCCTTCACGGTTAAAGATGTTTCAGAAATGTATGGAGCCTGAGCCAGCACTATGTACACTTATGGTAAATATTAAGATATATTTTGGCTTAGTTTTTATATACATTCAATTTAACTAGTGCAGTGGTTAAGCTATTGACCGCTGAGCTGCGTGTCGCGGTCTCGATTCCCGCACGGAACAATAATATTTGTATGACCTACAATTACTTGTTCCGGGTCTGACTGTTTGTGTATGTAAATTTATATGTTTGTAAACGCGCTCACGATACAGAAGTATTTCCTAGCGTGGGGCAACGTTTTTTAAAAACAAGAACAAGAAACTCGACAGAGGAGTTTTTTTTTTTATAAATTATCCTCTATAACAACGGTCAGCAACAGGCGGACCGCGGTCCGTTTGCGGACCGCGAAAGGTTGAACCTCGGACCGCCAAATATTATAATGTTAATTGTAGGTATGTCAAGTATAAACAAATACGTAATATTTTTGAACCAATCTAACTGAGTACATACCTAATCTAATTAATCTGTCTTACAATATCGACATCGATCAAAAACATCGCGCCGCCGAGTCGCCGCGTGCGCTCTTTTCATACGTACTTATAGCTCCGACGACCACTTGTAACTGAGCGTGAGGGGCGCAGGGGGCGCTGCCTAGCGAGCGGGTTTTGTTAACACGCGAGCGAGAGCGAGACGGCATGCACTAGCAACAGCGTGCACGAATTAGTTATTGTATGTAAATGTGATTTAGCCATTCGCTACGAAACATCAGCAGATTGAGTGTATAATTTTTAAGGTAATATGAGGGAAAGCATTTCATATTTCGCGTACTTAGCGAACTGTGGCGCGCTTGCGACTTTGTTTTGTAACAAACGCGAGCAAGTATCGAAATCGGGGGTCCGGACGCGAGGGCGGGGGAAAGCAGACTTTCAGTCGCTCGTCAGTCGCGCCGCAAATCGTGGAGCAACAGTTCATTTGTTTTGTGATTTCTTGCGTTTTAGTTGGTTTAATAAAAAATATTTTTTTACCTAGGCGTGATATGGATCCTAAAAAGCGAAAAGTGGACAGCGAAAATAGGAGGTTTTTAGAAGAATGGACTGAACAATATTGTTTTACGCTGCCTGATAGACCTCAAGCAGTTCCAGTGTGCCTTATATGCAATAAAACTGTTGCTATTGTTAAAAGTGGAAATTTGAAGCGACACTATGAAACAACACATCAGCAATTCCACAAAAACTTCCCTCCTGGCAGTGAGGCTCGTAAAGAAAAACTTCAGGCACATCTCAGTTCTTACAATAAAAGCACAAAATTACTAGTTCGTTGCATGAGCGACCAAGAAAAATCCACAGAAGCAGCGTTACGTGTGTGCTGGACGCTTAATAAACATCAAAAACCATTTTCGGATTCGGAGATAGTGAAGGAATGTATGTTGGCAGTAGTCACAACACTTTTTGAAGAAAAAAAAGATGTTATCACTGGAATTCAAAGTATTCCATTATCAGCAAGAAGCAATACACGAAGGACTGAAATTTTAGCTGCTGATATTAAGATGACTCTTCTCAAACTTCTGCAAAAGGCACCTTGCTACGCCATAGCACTTGATGAGTCATGTGACATTACTGATGATGAACAAATGTCAATTTTTGTCAGATTTCTTGACATTGAGTCTAAAACTTTTAGGGAAGAGTTGCTAACAATATTGCCGTTAAAAGGTAACACTCGAGGAGAAGATTTATTCAAGGTAATTGATGAATTTATTACTAAATCTAACATCAGTTACGACAAAATTGTGTCTCTTTCTACTGACGGGGCTCCAGCAATGATTGGCAAAGAAAAAGGTGTCATCAAGAGAATCAGGGATAAAAGTTCAGGCTTAATATCATATCAGTGCATAATCCACCAGACAGCCCTTTGTGGAAAACTTAGCGATACACTGAAAGAAGTGATGGACAGCTTGGTGAAGTTAATAAATTTTATAAGATCTCATTCCGCTCTTCAGCACCGACATTTCAAGGAGTTTCTTTTTGAATGTGATTCAGCGTATTCTGACTTACTGCAACACAACAATGTTCGTTGGCTAAGTAAGGGTCAAGTTATTGAACGTTTTTGGTCAATAAAAGAACAAGTAGCCTCCTTCTTGCAAAACTTAGATACGCAAGCAGCTAAGAAGCACCTTAAGTTCGTAACAAATAAGCACAATATGTTGATTGTGGCTTTTCTAAAAGATATTTTGAAATATCTAAATGCGCTCAACACAGAGTTACAAGGAAATGGAAAATTAATATGTGATCTGATACAAAGCGTGTCTGCTTTTCGTCGTAAGCTGGAGATCTTTGAAAAAGATATTGCAAGACAAGAATTTGTTCATTTTCCGACAATTCTGGAATATAATAAGGAGAACTCTGAAGAAGACGTTGCAGTGTTTACAAAATTTTTGGCCGATCTTAGCAACGAATTTGCCACAAGATTCCAAGACTTTGCAGAGATGGGCAAGCTATCTCTGTTTCTTAAGTCACCCTTTGAAGTTGATGCAGCAGCCGAATGGACAGATGTGGCTGCCAAGTTATTTAATCTGCCAAAGCCATCACTTCAAATGGAAATAATCGATCTGCAAGAAGATGTGTCTTTGCAAATATATAAAAAGGTGTCAACTGAAGAATTTTGGGTCAAACAAGTCCCAGAAAAATATCAAAATTGCAAAAAACTTGCTATCAATTTGGCCACTATGTTTGGCTCGACATACATATGCGAAACATCTTTTTCAAAAATGAATTTTTTGAAAAACAAATATCGTTCGAGATTAACAGACGCTCACTTAGAAGACACTCTTCGAATTAGCTGTTCTTCACGAGAACCAAACTTTAAAAACCTGGCTCAAGACCGCCGATGCAATTTTTCACACTAATTTTAGGTAATAAATAGCTATACTTAATTAAGATCAGTTGTTTTTTTTTTCTGGACCTTTTAAAAATTTTCGAGCAATATCCGGACCCTACTTAAAACTACTTGCCGACCCCTGCTCTATAATGTTGAGCCTCTATTGCGCAACTCCGCGGATCTGTCAGTTTCTTTTTTTTTAATTTCGATAATAAAATTTGTTGAATGTTTAGCATGTGTTGTTTTATGCCTTTCTTATTCTTTCACCTACAGTCTGTGTAAGTTAGAGTAAGAAAGGTATACTCTAGACAGGCAATATAAACTGTTTCGCAGTTTAGCCATATACAGTCTTATTCATAAAACTTTAATCATTTGCTAAGCAACTGATTAGCAAAATTCTTATTCATAAAAGCTGTTTAACGCTAAGAGGATGCTAAGCAATTGATTAGTAGCTGTCAAAATTAAACACCACCGGACCGCTGTTAAGAGGATGGTTAGAGGCAACAATATGGCGGATTTTATTTGAATCAGCTGATTGATTTAATATGATCATTATGCTTCGAAGTTATATTGTTTATAATATCGAATAGTGCGGAAATATGGATGTTGAAAACCTTTTTGAATTTCCAAAGCGACGTAGTTATAAGAAGTTATAGGGCTTTGAAACTTTTTTGATTTACAAGCTTTACTCGATATTAAGCTATAACATCGGCTGCCGGTAGAAGTTACCACCCACCAGACAAAGTCTTGCCGCCAAGCGATTCATCGTGTTCGGGCATGATGTCTGGTGAAGCCGTACGGAGGACGGGTCTGAGCAGTTGTGTTGCAAAATGTGCCGGGTACGATGTGCCAAATGTTGTTGTGTCGGGAGTTTGGTCCTGGAGGGTCTCCAGATCAATCTCCCTCTTGCGTAGCATCTTTGGTCGTGTTGTTGGGTTTAACATTGCATCACCTCGCTCAATTGCCGTCTTTCTTTTTATTCACTCAGTTTTTTTAAGTGAATAGGCTCTTAATAAACTAGCGCGCTTTACCATCAAAGATTGCATCACTGCTTGCCATGAGGCGGAATCAGGCACTGGTTTATAAAAGCAGTAATAAAAAAGACAGTGATTTTAGATGCTACCCTATGTTTCCTTGTGTTATTTTATGTCATATCTAAGGCACAGGACTCAAAAAAGTCATGTTGGGGCAGCAAGACACAAATAATAGAACATTTTTTTAGAAATATTTTATTTTGATATGCAATAAAACTGTTTTCATTTTTGTTATAAAAATAATTCATTGTTTTCTTCCATAAGCATGAGAGCCATTCTTGACTCACGCGACCCTCATTCCTCATCTTTTGCACTCAGCATGGTCTTCTCATTCGCCGTCATTGCGAGGTAGAATAATATTGCCGCTAGGTGCTAATAGCGGCTTCGTATACAGCAATAAAACGTGTGCCTGTAAACAAGTATAATAATACTGTAAAAAGCAGTACAAAAGCAGTAGGAAGTAATGTAATATATACATAAGAACCCACTTAAATTTCTTAAATATCCTAATCCTGCCTGATGCTAAGCAGCCTGATGCGATCGTTGAAGGTAAAGCGCGCTAGTGTATTAAGAGCCTAGCCACTCTAGCCTTGAAGACACTCAAATTGTAGTGTGACGGAAACACCGCCGCCGGCAAATTGTTCCAGTCCCTCGATATACGCGGTATAAAAGAATGTAGCTTCATCCGGATTGTAGTGGTGTTAACAACGTAAGGGTGGAAAGTCGCCGTACGAGTGGAACACAACTACTAATAAATATGGTGGGTCAGCAATAAGTGAAATAAGATTTTTGATTTAATTGAAGCTAATTTCTGCCAGTTAAGATCAATTTCATCTTTTGATGAAATTGATCTTAACTGGTAAATGAAAAGAAGTTTGTTTGATACCGCGTATCCCTATGATCCCAACTGAACAAACATGTATGAACAAACGACTAGGGGCTTACCCCCAGTCGTTTGTTCATACATGCTATAATTGGAAAAACAAAGAATATTGTTTATCTAAATGTTTTGGATTAAGTTTTAAAGTTGCTAGCAATTAAAAAAGTATTTCATGTTTGAATAAATAATTTTGATGATAAATTAAATTTGTTTTTATTATTTCACTTTATACGTAGCGAAGCACGTAGCGGGCCGCTAGTTACTTATATATCTGACGAAATGTATCACTCATACATTGATTTTACTTCAATCGAACTTTAGCGATACGAACTGTGATCGAAACTAAACCAGAACTTTACCTGGATTAGATATGAACATGATTTTAACTTCTACTGTTTTATTTAGCGCGATTGCGTCCCTGAATGTGATCGTTGGTTGGCCCTCTGCTCTTATCCCAATTCAGTAGGTACTAGGAAGAGGAAAAGGTATCCAGACCCTTTTTTTTTTGGAAGAAAAGTGATAGTAGATTAGTAGCCAAGGGATGTAAGGCATCAATTGCAGCCCGAGATATTTAGCCGCGTGAGCGCAGCGAGGAAAGAACACCCGAGCTAACTACTCTGCTTTACATCTCTATTGTGAGGTAAGTAGAAAAAACAATTACAAGAATAAACAATATTTAAAGTAAAAGTTTTCTATTCCCGCCTTTTTTCATCTTTTTTTTTTTATTAATTTTTAAAAAACGAAATTGAGCTTCGCCGTTCGATATTTGAAATTGATGACTACTTTACTCACACGAAGACAAGGCTGAATAGCGAAGCGACCTTTTTGTCATTGGGTTGAATGAATCTAACCACCATATTGGCAATAAATAAATAAAATAAATAAATATGTACGGACAAATCACACAGATTGAGCTAGCCCCAAAGTAAGTTCGAGACTTGTGTTATGGGATATTAACTCAACGATACTATATTTTATAATAGGTACATGTATACGTATAGATAAACATCCAAGACCCAGGCCAATCAGGAAAAGATCGTTTTCCATCATGACCTGGAATAGATATCATATCTATTGTCAGTATGGTGGTCAGATATACGCATTTCTAGCTACATTATTATCCTAGAGCGCTAATTGTTCACCTACAAGCCCGATTTGGAGGTAACAAGGACCTACTTACCGAATATGAGAGATGTAAAAACATTTATTTATAGGCACATCAAGAGAGCACTTCTGAATGTCAACATTGATATTAAACAGAATTCATTCTAGTGGTCCCCTGAAAGGGAAGATCGTTTTGTATGTTGAAGTATGGACAAGAAACTCGACACAAAACCACAGGGCGCGACCTTTTCCGTTTGAGATTAGCCTTGTTTGAACTTCAAACAACGGGGACATTACGTAAAACCCTTTCTGTTTGATCTTCAAACAACCCACACGTAAAATGACAGTTGATTGTAGAGTTTTTCTTGTGAATTCAAACGATTTTTTTCCTAATAGCGTAGCAGACTATCGAGCTCATTTGCTATCTATCGCTTCGTATATTCGATATATTTGTCTGCTGAACAACTTAAATAACGCAATGAATGTTGTTGAACTGTCAAAATGACACCAATTGGTACTGATATTGTGTTACAAACCCCGCAGTAGGCATTTCTAGTAATTTTCAGAGTTGTCGCAGTGTGACGCCAGCCAGCCAGCCTTTCGGTCTTCTATAGGATGCATCCTGGTGAGTGTGCAAGGGAATTGCATGATTTAATTCCCCCATCTCCGTTCTATCATCGGACGATCCGTCGTCCGGCGAGTTTCCACCCTTACGTTGTTGACACCACTGCGATCCGGACGAAGCGTTTTGCTTCCTTCTTTATACCTCGTACATCGAGGGACTGGAACAATTTGGCGGCGTCGGTGTTTCCGTCACATTACAATTTGAGTGTCTTCAAGGCTAGAGTGAATAGGCTCTTAATAAACTAGCGCGCTTTACCATCAACGATCGCATCACTGCTTACCATCAGGCGGGTTTGCGGTCAAGCGCTGGTATATAATTTATAAAAAAAAAAAATACCCCATATACACACCATTCATTGCGTTATTAACGTTGTTGTGCAGACACATTTTCGAACATATGAAGTAATGGATTAGCAATAAGCTTCAAAATGATTCCAACTGAGAGTAATAGTAGGTATGTGTTGCGCAATTAAGATATTTTGAGATTGCTGTGACGAGTTTGCTACTAGTATCTATTTATTTATATTTTTGGAATAAATTTTGTTAAACATAGGTATTTTATGGTTACAGGTATAAGCGATATGTTTTGCCAATTTATATGGCATACAAAATTAAAATAAACAATGGTGGACTACTGTTTTAAATGTTTTTATTTCGAGAATTGGCTTTTTGAACACTTCCATTCTATTTTTAAATCTAATAGCTATTTTTGTTGTTGGGATGGGAAATCATCAAATGACTTCTCCCGCTCTGGGCGGAGCGGAAGGGCGTGTCAGACTTTTACTGACTAAAACCCACCCGTGTTTCTTCACTTCACGACCAGGGCCACGGTTTCTATGCGCTAATACCTTAAAAGTTTACCTTTGGTAACCCACTAGTCTCCTCTGTAACTTAGGGTTGTAGAAATTGTCCCTATCCCCAGCTTGCGGGATGTCGCAATTAATTTGCGGCCACTTTGAGACATTTGCCGAGATTTGCAGCGACCAGATAAAGAGATAAAAAGCTCTTGGATAAAAAGTTTTAACTAGTTTAAGTAGCGTTTTAGATGAAAGGGAGATATTTTTCCCATTTTTTCTTGGATAATAAATAAGATAGGTTAAAGAAGAAATTTGTAAGAGAGTAGGGGTTAATAATGAACAGCTAAACGTTATTAACATTTGATTTTTGATGATATTTTGACAAAGATTTCATTACAAATAAATATTATATTAACCACGAGAATTATAGAGTGTTTGTTGTAGTGAAGGCTACGAATGCGTGTTCAGCTTAAGGCTATTTAGAATACATTATTAATATCGTGTGATCAAATGCATATTGCACACATAGAAAGGAAATGTAGATTATTCGAATAAGATTTTTATGTTTTTGGGACAAAACCCGCCACACATTTTCCCACCCACTGCAACTCCTGAAAGCCAGAATCAACAGTCGAGATCGCCAGAAAAACGCCTAGCAATGAAGTTCGACGAGTCCCGGAGAAACGATTCAACTGTCTTTGGTCCCGCAACGAAATTAATCGGTAATCGATAAACGGTGCCTTGACCATATTTTTGTTGGCACAACTGTAGCGGTACCTACAAACGCCACAAAATGAACAACGCGTCATACTGACGTCACACGAATTCTACATCTCACAATCAGAGTTTACCGTGCAATTAGCATACATACAACTTGCCAATTTCAACCATCGGGCAAGTGCCCGCCAGACATAACACCCGTCTGGTTGGAGGATCCTCCCTTTTCTATGGAGGATGAGTGAGCTTTACTCCCTGTTCCTCATGCCTCCACACAACCAAGTAAGATAACAAGCTCATAACTTTATGGTTTCTCATGATATCTTTTTGAAATTTTATACATAGATTCTTTACTTAAAAATACTGGACATGTGTTTCGGGTTTCGCATAAACAGAAAATATCGTTATATAATAAAAAGTTTTACCTTTGTACTCAGATTTTGTCATTTACCCACCTCTGTATTTTATCGTGTGTAAGTATATAAATATTAAAATAAATAGGACCACTGCTACTGGTAAAACAACTTCGCAGAAAATCCGAAGCATCATCATGAAAACTATTCTATTTTGGGAGAATGATATCCAATATATTTTATCTGTGGTAACAGGAAACAACAAACAACACTAATAGCACAAAGGCCAAGGCGCCATGCCACAAAACTATATAAAAAAAACAAAGAACAGTACATTATATAATGAAAACAAACCTATAGACTTGTTTATTCTTAGAGTCTCCGTTCATGAGGATAACTTTTGAATTATTCAATTGCGCGAAGAAAATTAACACATTCTGCGATAATATAACGAATCCTTATAGGTATGTATTTTATATTCCATATTTTACGACATACCGACGAAGACCTGACATATTTCATGCCAGCAGACGTAACAGGAGTTACTAAAGGTATCTAGTATATACCGTAGAGACTAGTGGAACCTACTACTGTGTTTATCTAAAAGCGATTTATCATCATCATCATTTCAGCCGAAAGACGTCCACTGCTGGACATAGGCCTCCCCAAAGGACCGACACGACGACCGGTCCTGCGCCTGCCGCATTCAGCGGTTTCCCGCGACCTTCACCAGGTCGTCGGTCCACCTTGTCGGGGGCCTACCCACGCTGCGTCTTCCGGTGAGTGGTCGCCACTTGAGAGCCCTTCGGCCCCATCGGGCATCGGTCCTACGGGCAATATGCCCGGCCCACTGCCACTTTAGTGTTGCAATTCTTCGGGCTATGTCGGTTACTCTCGTTCTTCTGCGGATCTTCTCATTCCTAGTTCGATCGCGCAGAGAAACCCCATACATAGCCCTCTCCATTGCCCTTTGATTGACCTTAAGCCTTCTTGTAAGGCCCATTGTAAGCAACCGCGTCTCAAGCGATTTAGCGAAAAAGCTCTAAAAGTGATTTTCCAAAAGAGCGGTATTTCTTTCGGAAAATCTTAATCGCTTTTAGAGCTTTTTTCAATTACCCTCTGGCATACATGCAAATGAAGGGACAAGGTTGGATTTTAGTCAGTAAAACACTGACACGGCCTTCCGCCCAGAGCGAGAGAAGAATAAATTCCCTCCCAAAAAATGGCTTCTTTCTTATAAAATAGTGCTTGACCGCAATCCCGCCTGATGGTAAGCAGTGATACCATCATTTTCATCCGACATCGTACATAGTTATTTGAACACAAATAATTCACTTCAGTTTAACACTAGATAATAGACAGGATTAAACCAATATTTTATCTTTTATCCTTTTCTTAATGAAATAGAAAAAAGAAGATGCATTTAGCTTAAAATTAGTTTAGTTTTGGAACAAGCAAATCGGCACCACGTCCGAAATAAACTATTTGAATTTGAATAAGTACCAGTCCGTATACTATTATTCTATACATTCCATATACTGTTATTCTGGATCACATACATTTTAAGAAAATGTTAAGAAGAAAATGCTTTTAATAGTTTTTTTATTGACCAGACTCAAAATAATATGACAGTAAATTCAACACTGAATACCACACACTCTTAAATAACCCACAGTCAATGTTTATGCAACTAACGTCAGCTCAAGATGTGGTAATGGCGATAAAATCCTTAAAAAATAAAAATAGCACAGAATAAGATGGCATATCGACAGCTGTAGTGAAGTACGTAGCATATGACATAGCCGCACATTTAAGTCATATATAGAATTTATGCATTTGCTCTGGAGTATTTCCTGACAGCTTAAAAACAGTAATAGTATAAAGAAAATCTAGGTAAATATACTCGTAGACCAATTGCTTTGATACCAATTTTTTCAAAAGTCATGGAAGAAATAATTTACTCAATTGAAAAATTCTTAACAAAACATCACATCCTGAACGAAAAACAAAAGGGTTCTTAGCAAAAATTGTATAAATAGAGCTATTTATTACCTAATCAATATTAATATTAGTAATGTCGATAAAAAAGTATCAGTCTGCGCAATTTTTACAGACATGACGAGGGCCTTCGATTGTGTTGATCATGAAACTCTCATTAATAAGTTAAGCAATATAGGCATCAGAGGAAACATACTACACCTTTTGAAATCATATATTCGAAACCGTAAGCAATAAACAGAAATATCTAGAATATGTTCTTGTCTTTGGGCGGTTCATTGAGTCCAAGGCCAAGGTGGCGGCCAGAAAACTTGGCGTTATTGCAAAGGTCCGGCAGTACTTCACACCAGGGCAGCTTCTAATGTTGTACAAAGCACAGGTCCGTTTGTGTGTGGAGTACTGCAGCCACATTTGGGCTGGTGCTGCTAAGTGTCACCTGGCCACTTTGGATTCAGTGGAGAGGCGTGCGAAGAGGCTGATTGGTGACCCTGATTTAACTCGAGTTGGTCTCCAAAGCCTAGAGCACAGGCGTAGAGTAGCCAGCCTTTCGGTGTTCTATAGGATACATTCTAGGGAGTGTGCGAGGGAATTGCACGATTTAATTCCCCCATCTCCGTTTCACCATCGGACGACCCGTCGTACGGCGAGTTTCCACCCTTATGTTGTTAACACCTCTACGATCCGGACGAAGCGTTTCGCCTCCTCCTTTATACCGCGTACATCGAAGGACTGGAACAATCTGCCGGCGGCGGTGTTTCCGTCGGACTACAATTTGAGTGTCTTCAAGGCTAGAGTGAATAGGCTCTTAATAAACTAGTGCGCTTTACCATCAATGATTGCGTCACTGCTTACCATCAGGCGGGATTGCGGTCAAGCGCTGGTTTATATTATAATAAAAAAAAAAAAAAAATGTTTAAAAACCAAGCGTGAAAAGAAATATTTATCTGAGAGCAGAATCATCAGATTCAGCCCACCCGTTCCACAGAGGGGCGTGCTAGGTCCTTTGTTGTTTCTGCTGTGTATAAATGACTTGCCCCGTTGCAACCATCCAATGATCTTATTTGCTGACGATAGCACGGTCTTGATTAAATGTATTGATGTAAGAACATATGAACAAGACACAAATAATACTAATTGACATTATACACTGGCTTAACCATAACAATTTAATTATTACCGTGCCCAAGACTAATGTTATGCATTTTTACCAACGTATATCACCGCAAGCGTTAAATTTACATTATGATGGACATAAAGTAAACCAAGTACCAGTCGCAAGGTTTCTAGGAATAATGATAGACAGTCAGTTCCAGTTAACCTGGAAGCCTCAAGTGGAGGAAGTAACAAAAAAGTTAAGCGCAGCTCCATATTTGCTCTTTAACTTATCCAAGAAGGTGGATATGACCGCAAAATTGGTTGTATATCATGGTTTAGTCTCGTCAGTTTTGAGATTTGGTATCATTTTCTGGGGAATGGTAACTTCAGGGAACAAGTATTCAAGGCTAAAAACGCTGTGTAAGGGCAATATGCAATTTGAAAGTAACGGATAGCTGTGTTCCTTTATTTTAAATCATTAAAAGGGCTAACTTTACCAGCCCTTTAAATTTCTGAAATTGCCGTTTTTGTATAGATTAATTTGCATCTTTTTAACAAAATGTCAGAAAGCAAAAGAGGACCGGCACCTATAAGAAAACAGTATCAAAATATGTTACGTCTTGGTACTCATAATACCGCCCTATTAAAGAATAGTGTTGTATGTATGGGCCCGACAATTTATAACAAAACACCCAGTGAAATAAAAAATGAGACTATTTCACTTTTTAAAAAGAGATTGTCGAATTTATTGATTAATAAATGTTACTATTCCATTGACGAATACATAAATTATGAGAATTTGAAATTGATATTTCATTTTTCATTTTACTGTAATTTTTTTTTTCTATTTTCTTTGTAATTTTATTTCACCTGACATGATATTTTTTATATGACAATCTTTTAATTTTAATGACATTATTTTTGTACCTTATTGACATTCATTTAAAGTCTGTTTTGCATGCCTAATTTAAGGTAGTTAAGTTAGTAAAGGATCGTTGTATAACTGAACATCTTCATTGTGTATCTACTAACAATGCAAATAAAATGTATTAATAAAAGATTTTGAAAGCCAAAATTAACAAACATATTGACAGCAACTCGATCATGTCTGTCTCTCAAAATGGATGTAAAAGTGGGTCCCGCGGTATTAAGGAGCTACTCCTCGTTGATATGGCCATTAGCCAACAAGTTCGTCGTTCCCGAAAGGATCTATCGACATGTTGGATAGATTATAAGAAGGCCTATGAATCAGTGCCACATACATGGCTCATACGGGTGCTGGAGTTGTATAAAGTGGATACAACTCTACGCACCTTCCTGATGATGTGTGTGGGGCAATGGAGGACAATCCTTCGCTATCCAGGATGAATATTCAGAGGAATAGCGAACCGATAAGGATCGAGCGAGGTATATTTCAGGGCGATAGTTTGAGTCCACTTTGGTTTTGCTTAGCATTGAATCCTCTAAGCACACTGTTGGAGGATTCAGGTATAGGCTATCGGTTGAGGAGAGGTGGGGTTATATCAGGTTATATCGCACCTCCATAAACCTTAGAGCCCTCTCTGCATCTGAAATCTATAAGTATTTGGATATGTCGGAAGTGTTGGGTATCAATGTTACTGACATGAAGCAATCGTTCGCAATCGCAATAAAAAAAGAAGATAAAGCTCTCTCTCTCTCAGCAATCGCCTTCTTATAATGTATCCAACATGTCGATATATCCTTTCGGGAACGACGAACTTGTTGGCTAATGGCCATATAAATGAGGAGTAGCTCCTTAGTACCGTGGGAGCCACTATTATTAAGAGTAATTTATTGAACTTGTAGCGGTACCTACAAACGCCACAAAATGAACGACGCGTCATACTGACGTCACACGAATTCTACATTTCGCAATCAGAGTTTACCGTGCAATTAGCATACATACAACTTGCCAATTTCAACCATCGGGCAAGTGCCCGCCAGACATAACACCCGTCTGGTTGGAGGATCCTCCCTTTTCTATGGAGGATGAGTGAGCTTTACTCCCTGTTCCTCATACCTCCACAATGGTGACCCCGAGCATGAACGTCAGCGCAGCCTTATTGCAACACCTTGAGCGTGACGTCATCATCATCACTCCCGCAAGCTTCATCGGCGAATCACCCACCCAGCCAGCACCCACTTCTTCAACGGGTATCCTGACCACAAGCATGCAGCGACCGCGCATACCTGGTCATCACCCTCAACCTCATCAGCAACCTCGACGCAGCCTCAACCCGGCGCTGTACGACATCCGACGCACTGGAGTACCTACAACGCAGCGCCCCACCACCCCGACTCACTGGGGAATCTTCAAAGACAGTTCCGACTCACCGTGAACTACGCGGCAACCGGTTCCGACTCACTGGAACCTCAGCTGACCTAGCAAGAATCACAAGATACAAGACTCAGCCCACTATCGACCTCCGGTCTCCGGAGGGGAGTGATGTAGCGGTACCTACAAACGCCACAAAATGAACGACGCGTCATACTGACGTCACACTAATTCTACATCTCGCAATCAGAGTTTACCGTGCAATTAGCATACATACAACTTGCCAATTTCAACCATCGGGCAAGTGCCCGCCAGACATAACACCCGTCTGGTTGGAGGATCCTCCCTTTTCTATGGAGGATGAGTGAGCTTTACTCCCTGTTCCTCATACCTCCACAAACTCATATAATAATTATGTGTAAATTATATGCGGGATATTTTTCCGAAGCTTTTTATTTATTTATTTAATCTTTCTCACTTGAAATGTACAGAGGTGGACTTAATGCCTTAGGCATTCTCTACCAGTCAACCACAGGTGGTGAAGAGATAAGATGGTAGGTGCTTCCGTTTGAAAAAAAAAATTGTAAAGAAAGAAAAAAAGACCTCTTAACACTATTAAAAATACTTAAATAAGCTAAATATACATACGTACTATTACCATGTCAGCTACTATTAGTGTCTGCCTCACAAAATGTAAGTCAAGTACATTCTGAATATAATAATATGTTTGGCGAAATTAAGTTTGTTAATAAATAATTTAATAACCCCATCTAGCCTCGGTTTGCGTATCACGGGAAAATGAACTGTATTTTATTTTGCATTTCGGTAAAATGGTAATTATTCTGAACTAAACGTAATTTGCATTTAATTTACTTGACCCATTAATTCATTGTTTTTTCCGAGGAGGTTAAAGACTTTAATTAAAGTAAAGAAAAGTAATATTCAGTTTTTCTTTACGGAATTTCTTAGTAGGAGTACGTAGTCTGAATTTATGTCCGATTAATAACGTTGTTTTTCCCGCCCCCTATTACATAGGTCCTACCAGTACCTATCCATCCTATTAACTAGGTGAGTTATAGTTATGCCTCTGCGCAAACCGTCCTAATTCCACGATATGCTTGCGCAAGTTTAGACTTGCACAATAGGGATATTTCCTGGGTAAAAAAAAAAAAATATTCTATTTAGTCCGTCATTCAGATTTTAGAAAAATATTGGATACGTATATTTTGTTTTATCAAATCAATAAAAATTGACAAATATAAAAGGCATGAAAGATCAGGAGTGGTGGCTGGTAACGTCACTGCTCGCTAAAAAGTGTGACGTGCAGTGACGTCACACGAATTTTCAACGAACTGTGTCGTCTTTATGTTTTGTTTATATGGAAAAAGAAAAAATACGGTTCTAGTATTTTTTGGAAATCTGACTGACGGACTAATTAGTTGTTTTTAGTTAACTACCCTATTCTGCGTGATGTCTAATGGTTCGGTTACATGTCTAAATTGTCTCACACGCGTTAACACATATTTGTGCAAGTCTTTTCCGCAAGTATATTCTAATGTGTGTGGCCAGCGTTGTGATTGTGAAAGTTTGTGAGGATGTTTGTAAGTATGGATGGATGGATCTCTGTTAATTTTTTGCCGCAAAAACTACTGATCAAATTTAGATGAAATTTGGCACACATATACAATATATAAAGAAAACCCCGTCCGACCCGTAAGGATAGTAAAGGTTAGGTAAACACATGACCAAATAAAATATGAAATTTTACATTTAATCATCATAGTAACAATAGTAATGAATTTTGAAATAATCTCTTTTTGCCGCGAATTCATTCAAACTTACTCAAAATCTAGTAATTTTTAAAAAAGTGACAACACCTTTTGGTTAGTATTGTTATGAGTGATCGTGCCGCGTGCCCTGCCCTCCTTCGCCCGCGCAATATGCCTACCGTGTTGCCTACCCCACGTGTAATAAGTTAACGTTTTTCAAATTTTCGAAATAATATTTATTTTTTTAGGGGGATTTTTTTGAAGTTCGTCCCCGCTTTGTAGGCATTATTAGAATCAGTTATAGATACCTAACAATACCTTCACGGATCGGACAGGGTTTTCTTTACATATTGAATAAGATACTTTTTATTCCGATATTCCTAGGTGAACGAAATTGACGCGGGTGAAACCACTGTTTTTTTTTCAAGGTTTGCTAAACGGTTTCTGTACCTAATACTTTTACTTTCTATTAGTCGTGAGTAAATTTATCAAATCTTACTAAAAGGAAGAAAAAGTATTTATAGCATCTACCGTTTTCTCTAGAGTCGCAATCAGTAAGTACAATCCCATTAGCTTTGATGCCGCATGAGTGTTATTAGCTAAATTAAAGATTCTACCGGAGAGCGGCTTCTAATCATGTTTGTAGAACATTGTTTTTGGCAAACTTTGACCAAATCTCTAAATTATACAGTTTACAAATTTTATCTCTTTGTAATTCTACAAAGAGGTAAAATTAGTGAGATTATAGGGGGAAATCTTAGCGCGGCTTTGCTTGGTAAAGACCAACTTCCTTATTTTTTGGTGTGGATGGGAAATAATCAAATGACTTCTCCCGCTTTTAGCGGAGCGGAAGGGCGTGTCAGACTTTTACTGACTGAAACCTACCCGTGTTTCTTCACTTGCCTACGCGCCAGTGCAACGGGAAACCGTTCAGGGTTGCGGGTTGGTCAAAAGAGAAATCTGACCCGGACATAGGTCTTCATGAACTGTTTCACGATGTGCTGACATCTCCACACTCTCCAGAAAGCATCCTATAGACTATAGAGAGTGGTTCTGACAATACGACAATAAATTAAACATCGTGTACCTCAACACATTCGCAGTCTACCCATAAAAAATCATATAAATATGTCAATTAGTTTAGTCACAGGATATTATTTTTCATTTTTCACATTTTCTACATAATGTACATGTTGATAAGGAAGCGTTTACACGTTAATGACCGCCGCATACTGCGATACCAAACTTTAGTAATAATGGCGCGAAAAAAGCAAGTCGATACAGGATCGCGCTGTCGCCGATCGGAGGTCAGTGAACCAAAGAGTAGTAGTGGGTCCAGCTATAGTGAGTGGTAGTGGGCCCAGCTATGGTGAGTGGTAGTGGGCCCAGCTATGGTGAGTGGTAGTGGGCCCAGCTATAGTGAGTGGTAGTGGGCCCAGCTATGGTGAGTGGTAGTGGGCCCAGCTATAGTGAGTAGTAGTGGGCCCAGCTATGGTGAGTGGTAGTGGGCCCAGCTATGGTGAGTGGTAGTGGGTCCAGCTATGGTGAGTGGTAGTGGGTCCAGCTATGGTGAGTGGTAGTGGGTCCAGCTATGGTGAGTGGTAGTAGGCCCAGCTATGGTGAGTGGTAGTGGGCCCAGCTATGGTGAGTGGTAGTGGGCCCAGCTATGGTGAGTGGTAGTGGGCCCAGCTATGGTGAGTGGTAGTGGGCCCAGCTATGGTGAGTGGTAGTGGTTCCAGCTATGGTGAGTGGTAGTGGGTCCAGCTATGGTGAGTGGTAGTGGGTCCAGCTATGGTGAGTGGTAGTAGGCCCAGCTATGGTGAGTGGTAGTGGGTCCAGCTATGGTGAGTGGTAGTGGGTCCAGCTATGGTGAGTGGTAGTGGGTCCAGCTATGGTGAGTGGTAGTGGGTCCAGCTATGGTGAGTGGTAGTAGGCCCAGCTATGGTGAGTGGTAGTGGGTCCAGCTATGGTGAGTGGTAGTGGGTCCAGCTATGGTGAGTGGTAGTGGGTCCACCTATGGTGAGTGGTAGTGGGTCCAGCTATGGTGAGTGGTAGTAGGCCCAGCTATGGTGAGTGGTAGTGGGTCCAGCTATGGTGAGTGGTAGTAGGCCCAGCTATGGTGAGTGGTAGTGGGTCCAGCTATGGTGAGTGGTAGTGGGTCCAGCTATGGTGAGTGGTAGTAGGCCCAGCTATGGTGAGTGGTAGTGGGCCCAGCTATGGTGAATAAATCTAATGTTGTAGTGATGAATCAACAAAACATATTCAAGCTATTCCTAATATTCGCAATTTTGAGACACAGGCCTCCTTTCGGTGAGAGGAAGTGGGCCGTAATCTACCACGCGGGCCTAGTGCAGGTAGATGTCGCACGCCTTCGAAGTTTTGGCTCTATGACATGCCTCCTGCATGCATCATCACAATGTTTTCCTTAGCCATTTTGAGGCCAGTGATGATAAATTAATTTACACCAAGTAAAGCGCCTGATGGAGTTCGAACCTACGACCTACCTCTTTTAAGTCACGGCATATACCACTACGCCACCGCTGCTCTGGTAGGTAAGTAATACCTGCTAATTACACCAAATGCGAAATATTCTTATTTATTACTCAATCAAAGGAATTATCTCGATTTTCTAAACTAAACTTCTATAATTAGTAGCTACCTAATTAGCTCGCTGATTGTACAGACGACAGCACATAAAACTACTACAATCTGTCAGATTTATTAGATTTTCAATTTTGTCTTTTAAGCGTTAAGGCTCAAGGTTTATTGGGAATATTTGACAGCTTCGGGTAGCTTGTCTTGCTGCGTCCGTAACTAACCGTAGTCGTGGTGAATCAACACCAAAGACTTCTCTTCTGGTCCGATTTGAAAAATTATTTTTGCGTTATATAGTCCATTAATCCAGGAAGGCTTTAGGCTATATAACATCACGCTGCAATCAATCGGAGCAGAGCATAACTAACTCCTTGCGAACGAAGTCGCTGGTGGCCGCTAGTTAAAAATAAAAGGTATTTTAAGTAGGTAGTTGTTGTTACGCGCCAACAGAAATACATCATGCGTGAAAATTTCAATATATCCGGCTAACCTATCAGGCTTCATGAGATACGACTGACAAGCAGACAGACAGACGAGTCTTATTATTAAGGCCAAAAGGAGGTTCCTTTGGCCTTTTGGGTACGGAACCTCAAATGGCGAGATAATAGATGGACTGGGTGTAAGATGTAATCCAGCCATGTCGTCGTTGGCGTTTCGTCTTTAGGGACTCAGTAGTCACCAACTGTACTCATCATCACCATGGAAATGTATCAAAGAAGAAAATAAATCGCGACGACCTCAAATAGGGATAACAGCAAAAGATTAACGTTCACGACGTTGTTAATATGAGTCCAGGGCATTGTCCGGAGCGAGAGTGCATGGCAGGCCGTCACCTCCTTCTGCGAAGCAGTGATGCTGGCCAAGGAAGAGGCGGGGCGCGTGAGGGAGCGGGCCTTGCACCCTCACGCCTCTAGCCACCGCAGGAGACGCCCTGGTCGGGGGCCAATATCGGCTTGCGGTAAGGACCAGGCCCGGGTCACCGGCGCGATCGTTAACACGCGCGCCTCATAGAGATGTCAGCACATCGTGACGGGGTCCCCAAGGACCGATGCCTCCTGGGTCAGAGTTGCGGGTTGGTTAAAAAAGAGACTGTCGCCTTGGCGCACAGGCAAGTGAAGGAACACGGGTGACTTTTAGTCAGTAAAAGTCTGAGACGCTCTTCAGCTTCGCCCAAAGCGGTAGAGGTCATTTGATTTCCCGTCCAAAACAAAAAAAGTTTTCCCTAGTTATTCCTAGTGTGGGCAAGGTTACAAAAAAAAAATATATGCTTGGAAAACGAATGCAAAATGTAGCAGTGGCACAGCGTAAAATAATAATGACACGACAAAAATCTGAGGGTTCGATTTTTTTTTTTTTTTTTTATAAATTATAAACCAGCGCTTGACCGCAATCCCGCCTGATGGTAAGCAGTGACACGATCGTTGATGGTAAAGCGCGCTAGTTTATTAAGAGCCTATTCACTCTAGCCTTGAAGACACTCAAATCGTAATGTGACGGAAACACCGACGCCGGCAAATTGTTCCAATCCCTCGATGTACGCGGTATAAAGGAGGAAGCAAAACGCTTCGTCCGGATCGCAGTGGTGTCAACAACGTAAGGGTGGAAACTCGCCGTACGACGGGTCGGCCGATGATGGAACGGAGATGGGGGAATTAAATCATGCAATTCCCTTGCACACTCACCAGAATGCATCCTATAGAAGACCGAAAGGCTGGCTACTCTACGCCTGTGCTCCAGGCTTTGGAGACCGTTTCGAGTTAAGTCTGGGTCGCCAATCAGCCTCTTCGCACGCCTCTCCACCGAATCCAAAGCGGCAAGGTGACATTTCGCAGCACCAGCCCAAATGTGGCTGCAGTACTCCACACACGAACGGACCTGTGCTTTGTATAAAATTAGAAGCTGCCCTGGTGTGAAGACTTTCGCGATGACGCCTAGTTTTCTGGCAGCCACCCCGGCCTTGGACTCAATGAACCGCCCAAAGTTAAGGCTCGAGGAAATCTCAACTCCCAAAAGCTGAAGGCGGTCGGTACACTCCAAGGATACATTCTGAAAAGTAGGAGCCAAGGTAAACGGGCTCCTTTTGGCGGTGAAAAGACACGCCTGTGTTTTGGCGGCATTGAATGCTACAAGATTGGCATTGCCCCATTCGGAGACTGCCTGCAGTGCAGCACTCACACGCTCTACCATGGCCTCTCTTTCGGACCGGATAGTTTCCTTACTAGCCCGAGCTTCCAGCAGGTATCTCTCCACAACTGTGCTGTCATCTGCATACCCATAGATACCGGGCATCAGCAGATCGTTAATATGCAGCAGGAACAGAGTTGCAGAGAGAACAGACCCCTGAGGAACACCGGCATTGGTCGAGTTCCTAATTTAAAACGTTTAAAATCATCATTCTTCTCAGCGACAAACAAAGGTCAAAGTAGTCAATGGCGCCGATTCTGTTGTTCACTAACTAAACTAATTTTAAGTTATGTGCATCCTTTTCTTTCCATTTCGTTAAGAAAAGGATAGATGATAACATTTTAATTTAATCCTGTCAAAATACGATATTCCATAGACAGTTTAGACGCGATTATAAACATGACGACTAAAAATACGCGAGTTTACGTCAGGAGCGCACTAATTTGACAGGTCTAAACTGACATTTTATCATCTGTCCTTTTCTTATAGAAATGGAAAGAAAAAGATGCACTTAACTTAAAATTAGTTTAGTTTGTGAACAACAGAATCGGCGCCAATATCTAGAGAAATTCGAAGTATTTTTTAAATTAGTGGATTCAGCTCTTTGTTTTTAAACTAACGCTTTAGTTCATCTAAAAAGTAGCGGTCTAGACTGAGGAGGGAGACATATTGATACAACTACAACAGAGTTGGCTAACTAGTCTCAAACTGCAACATTTCAAAATACAGCATCAAGTTTTAGTTCTAAACTTTGGCCATTCGACTGTTGACGTGTTTTGCATTATGTTGCGAACTTTAGGTACAGGTGACAACAGGTCCAGCTACATTTTTACAGAGTTTTTCACCGGTCGAAGAAGATCCAGAAAAAAATATATATCTTATACTGTGACTATACAATATGTAAAGAAAACCCCATCCGACCCATAAGGATAATAAAGGTTAGGTAAACACATGACCAAATAAAATATTAAATACATAATCATCTTAGTAAGAATACTAATGAATTTTGAAATAATCTTTTTTTTTCCCCGAATTAATTCCAACCAATTGGGTATTCCAATTTGGTAATTTTAAAAAAGCGACAACATCACTTTCGACAGTATTGTTATGAGCTCGTGTATTACCTACCGCACATGTATTAAGTTACCTCCTTTTCCGAAATAATATTTACTTTTTAGGAGGATTTTTTTAAGTTTAGTCCGACTTTGCAGGCGTTAGTAGAAGCAGTTTTCGATACCTTACAATACCTTCACGGATCGCACAGGGTTTTCTATATATATTGTATAATATTGCACGTTTAAATATAATTGTGGCAAAAACTATTTCAAAAACGCGACATCTGTTAAGTAAATAAGTAAAAAAAATTAGTGCCTCTAAAAAAAATATACTCCTAAAGTTGGTGGTAGGCAAAATAAGGAAGGTTCAGAGTCTTAACGAACGGGCGCCCGACCAGGATTTAGCCAAGAGGTAGTTGCTAAGAGAATTTAAAGCCAACAATACAGAAAACTATCGAACACAGATAGTAAAAGAGCAGTCAAATAAAACCTACATATAATTTTATGTTTCCGGATCGACTGTTAATTCTAAAAACACTCTTACTTCGTTAGTAAGCTTCAAAATCAAATCAGATGGTAGCGTGTTCAAGTAATCGGTTAAATCTTTAAGTAGTGTACGCATCTGGGGTCCTAAACGACCACTGGTTCTTATCCATTCAAAAAAACTTTTCATGAACCCATGAAAGGGATCAATGACACCCTTTTTACTGTATGCATGATCCAAATCTGACAGTATGCCATTTACGAGCTCCACATCTCTCCCTTTTATGTTATGTTTCTTCGACTGTAGATTAATTAGTCTATCATCAACAGTTTTATAAATTGACAGTAACACTTCTCTCGTTGGAACATTATCAGAATATGCCATATCGTTTAATATAATTTGCAACTCATTTGCAGTCACTTCACTCAAGTGATCGTAAAATTTGGTTTCCATTACAGTCTCTGATACATAACGAAGAAATATTTTCATATTGTCATCGTTCATATCTTTAAAAGACTCCAATAATGTGTGCAAGGCTTTCGTACATTCATAAGTTTTCATACAAATGTTGAAATCTGCACAAAGCTTACTTTCATATTTCCCTTCAATGATTACCGAAGCCACGACGAATTTCTGTGTCAATTTCTTTTTAACTTCGTTTAAATCAATTAGAGTACCTTCAATTCTTTCGGTAGCCAACAAAATGGCTTCTGTTTGGAACATTATGCTTATTCTTTTAATAACTTCAATCCACGCGATGGCATAGTTATTTTCTTTCACTTTTAAGTTGATATTTTTGAGTAATTTTCGTATTCTGTGCAAACATTTCTTAAGTTCTTCTTCAAATATGTAGCTCTTTGGAATTTCGTCGTTGGCGACCTCATTTGGATAAATAATTCCTTTAAGAATGGCTTCTATAGATTTAGTTTGTATCAGTATGTATTCGTTTAAGTACGTTTCTAGAAAACCTTCACAGAAATGTATGTCTCTACATATGTTTGTAGATTGGATAATTAAAAATAGGACATCGGTCTCTGGATTAGGAACGCCAGATCGTCGCTCGGAGTTTACGAAATTTCTTCGCATATAATGTGAGAATGTGTCCATTACTTCTTTGCCGAAGGTTAGCGATCCCTGCATGTTTACTTTGACTGCGTCGTTAACGGATATTATAGCTGAAATGTAATCAAACAATTGCTGCTAAGTTTTTCCTTATATTAAAAACGTATCATGGAATCTAAGATACTACGCTTGATGAGTAAAATTGGTCATTTGTAAGTTTTATGTTTATTTATTTTATAATATTGTTCATTATGTACGGTTATCGTATTATTAACGAGTTCTCTAAATTAATAATTAAATAAACATGTCTTTTTTTTTGCTGTATATTAATAAATAAAATCCTTACCTAAAACAGCAAGCAAATACTTATTATAATCCATGTTCAATAAAACATACATTTTCATAAAATAAATAACATTTTATTTTACTACCAATAAAACGGTTGACGCTTTTCTATTTTCCCTAAAATAAATTTCAAAATGGAGACGTGATTCAATTTGACGGTCGTAAACAGGTTTACTAGAAGACGGAAAATACATAAAACATTGGTTTTAGAAGATACTAAAGGCGGTGTTAATTAATTGAAATGTATGCGCATGACTCCAGTTTTGTGCTTCATTTTCTTCTTAGCGAATCTAAATGGACTCGTCTAAGGCGCTAGACACACAGAAAAGACGTAACATACAGAAAAAACGGGCGCGCCCCGTCTTTTCTATGTTTTGCGTCGCGACGCTTTATACATTTTGTATAGAAGCGTACGAGTGCATACGTACATAAGTACTACTACGTACGTATATCTAAAAGGGACGTGGTAGAGACAAATGTCCGCGCCCAGTCTTTGTCTTACGTCTTTTCTGTGTGTCCAGCGCCTTAGTTTTAGGTTTGTTTGGCTCCAACACCAGCATCCATCAGTTCCTGTAACGTGCAGCTGAAAGAACACGCAGGATAAGTTTATGTGTCTTATTTCATTGATGTTTATCTAATTGAAATAACTGTCCCTGGGTAATTGGAATAATACAGTAACAGAGCACAGATACATCTTGGTGGACATTACTAGAAGCGTCTCTGTTAACACTTTCCCTACGAACCTAACCTAACGGTCCCGTCTCATACGTCAAGCGACGTTTGAGGGAGGGCACAGTAGCTTTCTGGAACGGGAGGTACACCGGCGGGGCCACGGCTGAGGTCACGCGGATGTTCTTCCCCGATGTGGTGCGCGCACGCAGGGTCCTGAGGTGCCTCGACAGGACGTCTATCTGGGCGCAAATTTTGCATAAATTTAAACTGAAAAGTAGTCCAGCCTATGTGTGTGACTCACAGGCTAGTGAAATTATACAGAATCTACTATTCAAATGCCCGAAGCACAACCGCGACAGATAGGACCTGGAAGTAAGTACTGGAAAAATGTTGACAGAAAAAACGGAAAAAACCATTGCCGACCTCATGGCGGATAAATACTCCAGGCCGTATCTGGAGCGGTTTTGCCTCAAGGTTGCAAAGATAGCAATTAATAGGAATAAAACGAGGTGAGCAGCGCAACCAGCTGCCGTCGGCAAGAATAATGTACATAGTTATAAGTTAACAGCTGTTGTTAGTAAAAAGAGTAAAAAAATGACATAATATGAATGTGTTGAAAATGTTAGTAAGATTATTTAAATGTATGTGACAAAAGAATTTAATAAAAGCAAGATGTTAATAGTAAACTAAGAAAACGTAAATGAGACAAAAAAATAAAGGAAAAGAGCAGCCCAAAAAGCACAAGCCGAAATAACAGCTCACTAAAACACATAAAGAAAAAAGTAAATAACAAAATAGTAAAAAACGATTCTAGCCAAGCAAGATGGATAGAAGACGGCTAAAAATAAAATATAAAAAAAAAAAAATCCTAACCTAACGACCAAACGTAAAGCCGATTATTTATTAATTTTATTATTTATGTACACACAATAAAATATATAAGGATAAGACAAAATTAAGATCTAATTACAAAGTTGCTGCTTATTTCTTAAGAAATTTCTTCCGGCAGACTTGAGAAAGGAGAAGTAAAACAGAAATGTGGACAATAGTGTCTAAGAACAAGGAGGAAATAAAATATGAATATGATAACTATAAAAGGAATAATATTAAATGTACCTAATCCAAAAACAATTACATAAGTATACTAAAATAAACACATAATACTAAAATATATAATATTAATGTAATGTGTAGGTATATTAACGTGCATACCCATACGGCCATACATGAACGAGTGGCATGTTGTCAACGACAGTCGCCGATGCGTTGGATGTTGCCGTCTGTATGCGTTGACAGCTATCACCCACACGCCTCGACGACGGTTGCAATTGCCTCTGTACCTACTGTACTCATTTTGTGTCAAGTGTAGATGTCACTTTCTCTGTCCCTTTGTATGATTATTATATTATAATATATAAAACTCCTCAAGGGATTTTAATGCGATTTATTATTATTAGAGTGATTAAATAGGAAGGTATAATGTATAATAACATTCATTAAATTGTGGAGAAATAGGTACTATTAGTTTTGAAGTTTCTAATGTGATGTCGTAAATAATTAAATTTTTTGCGCGTTTGCAGTGAAACGCAGAGATAAATTATCAAAATAATGTACTAAATATTGTACACATTGAAAAGGTCATATCATTTAGTTTTTACGACATTGATTTAACATAGATCTATATTGCCCTTTACAGTATATGATTTAAATGAATATTTTATATGATATTACAGAATTAAAAATTGCGTTCAGGTGCGGCTAGCCGGGGCAGCAGGAGCGGCGGCGGGCGGCAGGCCGTTTATTTTTTTATTATTTTATTATTACAGAAAGCTTGCAGACTAATATTACCATAAACTTCATTATTTACAACACAGTTTGCTAATTACAAATTTCCACATATACAGGCTTTTTCATTAAGAGCGCTCGAACAATGAAATGAAATAAAAAAAACTGTTTAAGTGATATTACCACAATTTTTATTACATTTTAAAGAATATTCAATGAAATTATGTGTGGAAAATAATATCAGCCAAATGACCACCGCGACTCCGCTGTAGATGGTGTATTCTGGTGGATCAATTTTGAAGGACGTCTTCGCAAAAATGGGGCTCAATTTCACGAAGAACGCGAGTTATGTTGGCCTTTAGGGCAGCAATTGACTGTGGTTTATCTGCATACACTAGAGATTTCACGTAACCCCACAGAAAATAATCGAGCGGTGTTAAGTCACACGATCTCGGGGGCCAGTTTATGATGACGAAGCCCTCGAACTTCTCTTTCAATAAATTTAATGTTTCCCGTGATGTATGGCAAGTGGCGCCGTCCTGTTGGAACCACAAGTTTGTAAAATCCATACCACCTACCCTAGGCCACAAAAAATTTGTTATCATCGTCCGATATTGGTCGCCATTGACAGTGAGCGCGGCTCCTTGCGCATCTTCGAAGAAATATGGGCCGATAATACCGCCGGACCAAAATCCACACCAAACAGTTACTTTTTCGGTGTGTAAAGGCACCTGATGAATCTCCCGCGGATTTTCATCGCACCAAATCCGGCAATTTTGTTTATTAACAAAGCCGCTTAACCAGAAATGAGCCTCATCAGTAAAATTGTTTTTTTTTTTTTTTGCAAAAGCAGTATCGGCTGCCAGATGCTCTAACGCCCAATCAGCGAATACACGGCGCTGCCTGTGGTCATTGGGTTTTAGCTCTTGACTTAATTGAACTTTATATGGATGTAAACCCAAATCTCGGCACAAAATTCGCCATGTTGATGTCGCAGAAAGACCCAGTTCTTGCGCACACGCGGAATGGATTGTCTGGGGTTTTCTCGCACACTGTCTCGAATGGCAACAATATTCTCCAATGATCTTGCGTTTCTTTGACGTACAGGAACTGCTTCATCGATCACCGAACCGGTTGTCTTAATTTTTTTTATCAAACGACTGATTGTGGTCCTGCAGGACGGCCATGAACGCCATAAATTGGACGCAACGCACGGAACATTAGGCGAATAGAGCACTGATTTTGATAAAAAATTTTAATAATTTCTACGCGTTGTTGAAGGGTGTAGCGTTCCATGGTGAAATGTCGAGACGAAATTTGACAGCTATCGCATTACCAAGATGGCCGCTATGCGCTGTCGAAGTTCGAGCGTCCCTGTTGAAAACCCTTTATAACACATTATGATTTTTATACGTTCACAGGTTTTCTGTTGTGTATTTAGTTTCAGCATTGCACCTGTGCGAAGCCGAAGCGGGTCGCTAGTATATAGATATAGGACAGGTAGTTGTTCCGGGTCTGACTGCTTATGTATGTGACTTTATATGTTTGTAAACGCACCCAAAACACAGGAGAAATTCCTAGTGAGGGGCAAAGAAATGCAAAAAAAAAAAAAAAAAAATTCACGCTACTTGTGAAGACGCTAGTGTGAGACGCGTGTGCAAAACGTGCGTGTGTATGTGGCGGCTTTAACCCTAGATAGCTAACGTTTGGGCATACACTGTTTAAGCTTTATTTTTTTCTCCATAAATATAAATATAAACTTATTAATTTATTTACGGTTAAAAAAAAATTAATATGTTGTTTATACATTTTAGTAAATTTAAGTATCTTAACTTTAAATCAACTTTGGCATGCAAAATCAACTAGATAAATATATATTTCTATTTATTTGGTTTTATCAGACTTAAAGAGATAATAACCTATTACTATAACATAAAATATATTATATATCTTTAGCACATATAACACAAAAATCAATTTTTTATTCACCAAAAATCGATACTTTACATTTTGAACAAACACTTTTTGTCATACGCTTTTTTTTTGTACGCACTTCCCGCACGTCTTCTTCTTGCGATTTTCTCCTGCTGAGGAAGCAGAAGACTTTTTTGTCCGTGTCCTGATGATGCACTTGATGTCTGCTGACCTTGACTAGTGGACGGATGCACTAAAAGCACGTTCCTGATTTTATGTTTCACTTGCACTGGCATAGTAGTTTTTGTCAGTCTTGTTTTCAACCAACCTTTTGCCCGGCCGTGGACAAATTATGACACTGTATAATGTCGCTATTGATGTAAGCAATATTTATTCCATAAAAAACGCACATTGGCCATCTCCTGGTTTTCGGCTACTTGACATGTTAGAGGACATGTGGTCGAAAGTATCTACACCTCCCTTAGTTGAGTTATAAAACTCAATCATGTGTGGTTTTTTTGTAGATGTGTTCAAGGTACCTTCTTCATCATAAGACGACAACAAATAAATAACTTTCGATGGCTTAGGTTTGAAGGAGTTCAAAGTAAATGGTCCATCGTAACAAAATATAGAACTGCCAATCTGTCTAATTCTATTATTTTTCAGTTCTTCTGGAATCTCTATTTTATTTGCTCGAAGTGTACCAACTAATGTCAACTTATAGGGCTCAAGTTGCAGGCTTTTTGCTAAAGGGATAGACGTAAACCAATTATCGGTTGTGACGTTTCGATTTGTACCGTGAATTGTGCGCGTCAATTCTTTCACGAAATATTCACCTAATGGCAATCTTCCAGTATCTGTTCCTTTTCCGAGGGTCAGCGGGTTTGCCTGGTTACAAGATAGGAATAATTATTTGAGTTTTCCACTGATCGGGCACCCAGCCATTCATCATCCGGAGGGTCTGGAGGTTTAGTTTTATTCATATTCCTCGATAAACGTGTCTGAAGTTATAGTAAAAAAAGGGATAAATTAACTAAAAATAGATACACAACAAACCTGACACCTAGTAACAACACAAAAACAAAGACACAAGTCACAACAAAGACAATATAACCGAAAAACAACTAAAATTCTAGCGCACGTGTAGTCAAAAACACACCTACGGCGAGAATCCGTCAAAATCTTATTTTGCTTACTGCTGACCACCATGTTTATTAGTAGTTGTGTTGCACTCCTTGGCCGCGTTAGATTGAATCTGTATAAAAACCAAGCCAAAATATAGGAAATTAACATTAAAAACAGCCCAGCATTAAGTGGATAATGTGCTGGCCCAGGCTCCATACATTTCTGAAACATCTCCTTTGGATGATATTTACGCTTGAACAGTTGCTAAGACAGGTACCTGTCTGTCTGATTGACTTTTTCTATAGTGTGTGTATAAAGTCGTGAAATTAATGTTTCTGGAACTAAACATTTTAAAAGTAGGGTAACACTAATTTATAGTACATTGATTGACATCGGCTGTCGTATATTTGTTTTGTAACTCGTTATCTATCGCAATTATTATTGCTTTTCAAATATACATGGATAAAACAACGGAGAAATGTATTAAAAAGGAACAAAACAAATAACAGTGGAGCTTTACCATCAACAGTCGCATCACTGCTTACCATCGGGCGGGATTGCGGTCAAGCGCTAGTTTATAATTATTAAAAAAAAAAAAATATCGGTGATATTTGCTAGAACACGAGGATGGACAAATTTGATCAAATATGGATGATATTAATGCTTGAAAAGTTGCTAAAACGGGTATGCATTAAGTTTTTATCTACTAGAAGTTTCAAATTTACTTAGTAAACGATTTTAAGACTAAAATGAGGATTGTTTACATTGCGCATTTATAGGTTAGATTGCAAATATAAGTAGGCCATATTGTAGTGCGACTGGCACAGTTTTGATACTTTAGATTATTTAATTTACCGCTGATTTTAAAAATGAATTATATCATGTTCGGAATTAATATTAGTGCTATCCATCTTCTGATAGAAATTACATATTATTATTTTTAATCTTTCAGGAAAATTTGAGAGTAAACCCTTTATCAAGATATATATGAGTTAGTTATTCGCTTAAGTGAAGAAAACAGGCTGATGACAGTAGTAGCGGAGACGTTGTTAGTGACGCAGCTGACAATGAAAATACTTTTTAACGATGAATATTTGGAATCAGATGATGAAAACAATTACTATGTTTTGGAATATTTTTCTTTGGTCAAAAACACGTTAAAACATGTAATAATAAATATGTATGATATTTTTGTTTTTGTTTTATTTATTTTATTTAAACGCCAGAGACCACAGATTTGTGTTTTCATTAAAACCAGTTTTGCTTCAAGTACAAAATAAATACCAAAATTTCAGTCACGCTAACAGGGTTGCTATATGCACGACCACATCATTTATTTTCACGACTTCATAGACACGGTATAATAAAATGTTATTCAAAAATCACTTATTTTTCTTCGCACTAAACTGTTTTTAAAATTCCTTACCTACGAAGGTTAACAGGGCCTCATTACTAAAGACTCTAATTTATCCATTTGTAGAGAAAGATAGACAGACAGAGAGAGATGTGTGTTTTGAATTGTAATAGGAAAACACTTTTCACAGTGTGCATAGTAATGCACACATATGAAAAATTATGTGCTTTATATATAAAATATGTGCTTTTACAAAGGATCAAAACACCTAGTAAGGTGTTTTGATCCTTTGTAAAAGCACATATTTTAAACTTATAACATATCAAAAAGTATTGTAATTTTTATTTTTAATTTAGTATGCTACTACAAACATGATAAACGGTGGCGCCACCTCGCAGAATTATCTTAAACTATATTATTCTCAAAAGGCTAGATTCCACAAAAAATTATATGACAGTGTTTATTATATCTGTGGCAACATTTACTTTTGACGTTTTGCACAGCTGTCAAATCTTTTTGGTTCGGCCATTTTCGCCGAACGTTTGGTGTTAACTTTAGGTCACGTATCTTTTCGTGGCCTTAAGATCACTTAAATAAAACTCATTCAAGATGGTGCAGAAGAAGGTAAAAGCCATGTGCGTTTAGTAAATTACGATATTTTTATTATACAAAGTGTTTTTACCGTGAAGTTTACACCATAACATGTTTATGGGATCTTCGTTGTTTTTGGCGTCCGTAACTATTTTATTTTGATAAGTTCAGGTATTCCTAATGAGTAGTGAATTCTATTCGTTTAAATTCAAAACAATATTGGCCGTCTATTTTAATTCATTCGAAACAAGAGTTGTTTTCTTAGTAAAGTGTTTCAACATAACCTCAAATCATTACCATGATGTTAACATTCCAATGAGTGCTATGATTACCACCATATTATCACCAAGATCGCTGATGAAGACATTATTCACACTCAACCGTCTAGCACGCGAACTTAGCTGACAAAGTTATTGTAATTTCAGCCTAAGAAGAAGGTAGGAAAGAAAGTAGCGGCCGCACCTTTGGTCGTGAAGAAAGTCGAGCCTAAGAAGGTAGTGAACCCACTCTTCGAGAAGAGGACCAAGAACTTTGCTATTGGTGAGTTAAGTTGTACTTATTTTATTGATGATGCAAATTGTCAGTATTATTATTTGTTACAAAGAGCTGGAAAAGTGTTCCACCAACATTGAACAAGGAGTTTCAAGTCGTACTTGCAGTTTGTTATTTAAATCGTGAGGCGTTATATTTGATCCTAAAGAATATTGGACTAAAATGATGTGAATTTTGTGTCTGAAATCACATGTGGTTACAAAATATACGAGCTTTTTAACACTGATTAGTCCAGTTTCAATACTTTACCCAGAAATAGACATAACCCCAATTTAGAGATTAATAATGACTTCTATTGTATTTTATCACAATATGAATTTAAACTAATAATAGGGAAGTTTCTTGGGTAAAAAAAAAATTATTCTATTTAGTGTCATTCAGATTATAGAAGAATATTGGATACGTATATTTTGTTTTATCAAATCAATAAAAATGACAAATAGGCATCAAAGATCTTTTATCAAATCAATAAAAATGACAAATAGGCATCAAAGATCAGGAGTGGTGGCTAGTAACGTCACTGGTCTCTAAAAAGTGTAGGGTGCAGTGATGTCACGAGTTTCCAACCTGCTGTCGTCTTCATTTTTTGTTTATATGAAAAAATACATGTCTAGTATTTTTTGGAAATCTGTCTAATTAATTTTTTTTTTAGTTAAATACCCTATTCCATATGAAAATCGATTTTATTCCATAACCAACCTTGGTTTCAGCTTAACCTAGCAGTAAACCTTTGCAGCTAGATATTAACCTATTACAACTCATTCCTAGGTCAGGACATCCAGCCCACAAGGGATCTTTCCCGCTTCGTGAGATGGCCCAAGTACATCCGCATCCAGCGCCAGAAGGCCGTGCTCCAGCGCAGGCTCAAGGTGCCGCCACCAATCAACCAGTTCACCCAGACACTTGACAAAACCACAGGTTCGCTAAGTGTTTTATCTTTGTAGCAATTTTGCTGATACATTAAAAAAAAAAAAGCACTATTAGTAGATTTAATATTTATTTAAAAACTTCCAGATTACAAAATTAATACCATTTATTTCTTAGAAAATATGGATAAATAATTGGTACTTATACAATTGTCATCAATGCTTATCTGTGACTTGGGTTTATTTTTTTTTTTATTTTCTTTTTATTACAATATTATTGTAATTCCATTTACAAGTTAATGTCAAATCATGTGAATTGCAATAAGTAAAATCAGTCTATAAAACATCTGTAGATGCAAAGTGTTCCAATATACACAAAGAATAAGATTTTCCAATCAACCAAAGAACTCACAATTAAATACATTCAAAATGTAGTCACAGATATTAGACCTATGTTTTAACAAATTAAGGCTGAGACCAGACTGAACATTCTTAAAGTTCTACAATTAGCTCTGACTTGATTTTAACATCTTGTGAATCAACAATATTCAACCAGGCTGCTACTTTATGGTGTTATCTTAGGTTACAATGATGATTACCAAATGCAACGATGAATCACTATGATTATCAAAATAATATACGAGCTTTTTAACTCTGATGTCCAACAAATAGTAATTAACAACAAGTTGATTTTTACATGAAGTTTCAAACAGGTTTGTTTGTGTTACAGCAAAGGGATTGTTCAAGATCTTGGAAAAGTACAGGCCAGAGACTGAGGCAGTCAGGAAGGAGCGTCTAAAGAAGGCTGCTGAAGCCAAGGTATAAGATTATATTAATCTTTAGTATTCCTAGAAATTCCCATAGAATTTCCTAAGTAAATCTTGTTTATTGAACAACATTACTTTCAAGGCTATTGAGCAATGTTCAATTCATAAAATTTGCCTTAGATCTGAAAAGCAATTTCATATGCCAGTGTGAATTTTCATTGTAAACTGCATATCATTAACAAAAAAATTATTAGGAATATTTATCGAAATGAAGAAAAACACCAAACTCTGAATGCCATGAGGACACCTTACCACCAAGATCTCAGATCGAACAAAATATCAAATACAAATTGTGTGCATCATTTAGCACATTGTTTGACAATATAAAACTTTCTTCAGGTCGCCAAGAAGGATGAGCCTCCACCAAAGAGGCCGAACACCATCCGTGCTGGCACCAACACTGTCACCAAGCTAGTTGAGAAGAAGAAGGCACAGCTTGTTGTCATCGCTCATGATGTTGACCCCATTGAGGTAAATAAACAATTATCACACTTATGCATTTATTATCCTAGATGAATTAAATAGAGAAATTAGCACAGTGACTGAACATTTATCTATATAGGACAGTCTAATTCCAACTTAACTAGAACTAGAGAAACAGAAATGAAGGAATGGCCTATCTTTCTAGAATAAAATGCAACATTATTTTTTGTTTATGCGAAACCTGAAACTTGTCCAGTATTTTTAAATAAAGAATCAATGTACAAAATTTCAAAAAGATATAATGAAAAACCACTAAATTATGAGCTTGTTATTCTACTTGGTTGTCCCAACAAAAAATATGGTCAAAGCTCCTTACTATGATCTATCGTAACCGTTCAGTAATCATTCTGCAACTGTTTCTAAAAACCGGCTCAGTTACCCAAAACTGAAGAAGAAAAAATTTTCTAAATTTATTTGAGAAAAATAGAACATGGTGTAAAAATAATTGGAATCAATTCAGTTGCTTATTCTGAACAAAATATATTCAGGTATCATTAACAAAAAATAATGTTGTATGTATATCCCATTTAATATAAAGATTCCTTACAACAAGCATTAATATTTGTTTTATTCTAAAATCTTCCATGACTACTATACAATATGTAAAGAAAACCCTGTCTGACCCATAAGGATAATAAAGGTTAGGTAAACACATGACCAAATGTAATATAAAATTTTACGTAATCATCATAGTAAAAATATTAATGAATTTTGAAATAATCATTTTTTCCCGCGAATTAATTCCAATTTCCCCGGAATTTGGTAATTTTTAAAAAGTGACAACACCATTTTGACGGTATTATTATAAGAACGATGCGACCTGCCCCCCGCCACACGCGGAAGGGTTGCCTACCGCACATGTATTAAGTTACCTCTTTTTGCGAAATAATATTTATTTTTTTAGGGGGTTTTTTTTTTAGTTTACCCCAGCTTTGTATCCATTAGTAAAATCAGTTATCGATACCTAACAATACCTTCACGGATCGGACAGGGTTTTCTTTACATATTGTATACTAATACCTGGTAGTAGCAATGATGTTAGAATTTCTTCACCTGAGGCTTCAAATATAAAATATTTTTAGCTGCATGAAGATTGTTGACTCTGAGCTTTGCCATAAATCACCCCTACATTCCACCTTACTTATAATATTCAACTAATTGTTAATGTTGTTTACAGCTTGTTCTATTCCTGCCCGCCCTCTGCCGTAAGATGGGTGTACCATACTGTATTGTAAAGGGCAAGTCTCGTCTGGGAGCCCTAGTCCATCGCAAGACATGCACCTGCGTTGCAATCACACATGTATGTATTATTTATGACTTATTTTTGCAAAATGTAGCATAATATTGTTAATAACTGTATTGACTAAATAATGTGATAAGATGTGCATGTTATGATGATTTATTTGCTATCATACAGCTATGCTGACAACCTTTCTACCACCAATAGATTTTATCTGAAGATGCCATCTATCACTCAACCATCACAACAATAAAATGTGCAACCCTAACAACTTTGAAGTGTAATACATCAATAAATGCACTTCAATAGAATTTTAATGGCTCATTTACACGTTGTTAAGTAGCAAGTGTAAGTGATTAGTTGACAATGTGTCAAGTGTTAAGTAATAGTTCACATGGTGTTTTACCTATTCTTGTTAAGTCCAAAGTATGTATTGGCTACTTGGCACAGAGCAAAACTGTTTATATGTTTAGGACCGGCGACGTTGCGGTGTGCGGGCAGCTAAGCTACTTAACAACAAAAATAAAGCGGCATTCTAATCATTTTACTTCGCACTTAACACTAGTCATATAAGATTTTACTAATCACTTGACACTTCCTACGTAACAGCGTGTAGATGAGCCATAATAATAGTATTTTTATCATAAAAACCACTACAAATACTATTTTGTAATGTGACGTAAGAATAAAAACTAGCTTCCTCAAAAATAACTTTTCCGTGTCAGGAAGTTAGAATTACACTCACCCCTTTCTCTTTTCCTCAACCAGGTTGAGTCCGGCGACCGTGCCTCCTTCTCCAAGGTCACGGAAGCTATCAAAACTAACTTCAACGAGAGGTACGAAGAGCTGCGCAAGCACTGGGGCGGTGGCGTCCTAGGCAACAAGTCCAACGCGCGTATCGCTAAACTCGAGAAGGCGAAGGCCCGTGAGCTGGCGCAGAAACAAGGCTAAGCCTAATAAAGTTTAAGACCTAACATCATTTGCTGTTGTTTTATTTTAAAAATGATTTACTACTAGCGGCCCGATAACGTATAAAGTGAAATAATAACAAATTTATTGGATCATCAAAATCATTTATACAAAGATAATTTTTTTTTTAATTGCTAGCAATTTTAAAACTTAATCTGAAACATTTAGATAAACAATATTCTGTGTTTTCCCATTTCTAGCATGTATAAACAAACGACAGGGTACCGACTCTCGAACAGGCAACATAAAGTTGGGCTTTTTGATGGACAAAGCAAATGATAAACACAGAGATTTACAATCACTTGAACTCAAATGGCATATCAGTAGGGATCATAGGGATACGCGGTATTATACAAACTTTTGATTTTTTTTTTAGTTAAAATCGTAGCCTTAATTAAATTTGGCAATAAGTTTTTCACTGCCGTCTGGTGCCATTACAGTTTTGGCAGATTACAAAACAACATAGAAAGCGGCATTTATTTTTATACACAACGTGGCACCCTAATGATGACATTAAATTAACACACGAGTAGGGTTAGTGCCCACTAATCATATTACTTTTGATATTTTAAGATAAGTAGAGAAATAAAAAAAAACAATTTTTCAAACAAAATAAATATAAAAGTAATCAAAATTGGGATCACCCTCGCATAAATTTATTCATGCAATTACCTCGGAGGTGCTCGGAGCTGGAACGCGTCGCTTCGCGTACCGAACTTGTCAGCGGGCTGGCACATCAAGCTAAGTCTACAATCTGTCCGATTTCTTTAACCGATTTTCAACTTTATCATTAAGGCTCAAGGTTGATTGGGAATATCTGACAGTTTCGTAATCGGTAATATGATTCTTTGACGGCTTTTATCAATGAATCTGGCGGCGGGCGCGCTCTTTGCACTAATGGTACTTACAGCGAAGCTAGTTATAGTCAAACACTAATTATATCCCACTTATATATTATTATTATTACTTGTAAGTAACTATCATCAGTTCATCACTAGTCACTGCTTTTATTTTATTTTCTTATGTTCAATGAGTCCACACAGTGAGCTAAACGACGTTTGATGTTGTAGCCCGTAGGTCGTGTCGCGTAATTAAAACTCAGATAAATCTAACTTTGTGTATTGCACGAATGTAAAAGAGTACAATGTATTTGACGTGTACAATGACGTGATACAAGAGTGTGAACAAGGAATGGACTGTAATGTAATAATGATGTAGAATATAATAATAATGTTGTATCTTACAAGCTATGCACTCACTTAAATACTATCTCTAAATAATAGTGGGGTAACCAATAGCAAATCAGCTTGCTGTCCTGCGATGTCCACGCGGTGTTGCGTGCGTTCTTGATGCTGATTCGTTAATCGAGGCAGGCCGCAGCGTATGATTGGTTAATTTAGAAAGCGCGCCAATTCAGTCACGTGTTAGATGACTCGCTATGGTTCCGACGGACGTTGACCGTTGGCCCTGCAGATGTGTTCCGGGGTGAGATTTATGGGAACCCTCGCTGCGGGAGTCAGGGTCGCAGGGACGCGCGCCATGACTTCCGCGTTTCTGTGTGATTTACAGTCGACCTTTGTGTAGCGGGTAAGAGGACATGTGTAGCATTTGTACAACGCGTAGCATTTGTACAATGCTACAATGTTTTCCCGCAGGTTTGATAATAAATTATCGTGTAAAGCCATTTCCCTCACTTTTTCAAACGCGTTTATTATTCGATGGCGTAATTGTTCCACCGAATCCACGTTCTCCGCGTAAACATGGTCTTTAACCTTTTGAACGCCCATCTAAATATTACGCGATGTGTCCTCCAGCGCCACGCTACAAATGTATAACGTATCTATAGTAAAACGTAGGGATGGGATTAATGTCCTATCGACAAATAATATTATACATTTAAATTAATGTTTATTCACCAGTTTACGAAGCTAAATAAAAACTGTAACCGTAGTTTCATATTTTATTTTATTTCATAAAAAAAAACAACATGAAAACTTGGATATATTTCCCATAATAAAGAAAAGAATTATAAATCTATTAGACGTGTGTTCTAGAAGGCACATCCCTATTTGTTTCCAAATATAATCCTTTTACTTCATATCAAGTAGTTGGCGCTCGAGGCACGTCAAAATCCTTTCTGATATAGGGATGTCTATATTTCTATGGTATTTATTTTTATATTCACTGTGGTCGAGTTACACGTGCATAAACTCATAATTTATATCGTTTAGTTACAACAAATACAATTATTAGAAGCTAAATACGTGGTTTTCTACATTTTTTAAAGTTCCGTAGCCATATGGCAAAAAACGGAACCCTTATAGAATCGTCATGTCTGTCTGTCCGTCCGTCTGTCACAGCCATTTTTTTTTCCGAAACTATAAGAGATATAACTGTTGAAACTTGCTAGGTAGATGTATTCTGTGAACCGTATTAAGGTATTGATGCAAAAATAAAAATATTATAATAAATATTGGGGGCTCCCCATACTCTCAAAACTCAAAATAACGAAAATTGTTTTGAACGAGATCTAGTAAGTAGTTTTTTTTTTTTTAATATCTCGTAAATCGCTTATTACCGCGTAATCTTTCATACAAATAACTTTAATCCTTTAATTTCATAAATCAATGGTACCTACGTAACCCTTTGTACGTGAGTCCGACACGCACTTGGCCGATTTCTTTTTATTAAAATTACTGTTTTACACAGATGTTACAGACCTATTTTTAATGTTGTCGCAAAATACTCGCAATTATTTTTCTGGTTTGTACAAACTAATAGAAATTTTTTTTTTTTTTTTATTAAAGTATAAACCAGCGCTTGACCGCAATCCTGCCTGATGGTAAGCAGTGACGCAATCGTTGATGGTAAAGCGCACTAGTTTATTAAGAGCCTATTCACTCTAGCCTTGAAGACACTCAAATTGTAGTCCGACGGAAACACCGCCGCCGGCAGATTGTTCCAGTCCCTCGATGTACGCGGTATAAAGGAGGAGGCGAAACGCTTCGTCCGGATCGTAGAGGTGTTAACAACATAAGGGTGGAAACTCGCCGTACGACGGGTCGTCCGATGGTGGAACGGGGATGGGGGAATTAAATCGTGCAATTCCCTCGCACACTCCCCAGAATGTATCCTATAGAACACCGAAAGGCTGGCTACTCTACGCCTGTGCTCTAGGCTTTGGAGACCAACTCGAGTTAAATCAGGGTCACCAATCAGCCTCTTCGCGCGCCTCTCCACTGAATCCAAAGTGGCCAGGTGACACTTAGCAGCACCAGCCCAAATGTGGCTGCAGTACTCCACACACGAACGGACCTGTGCTTTGTACAACATTAGAAGCTGCCCTGGTGTGAAGTACCGCCGGACCTTTGCGATTACACCAAGTTTTCTGGCAGCCACCTTGGCCTTGGACTCAATGAACCGCCCAAAGTTTAGGTTCGAGGAAATCTCAATACCCAAAAGCTGAAGGCGGTCGGTACACTCCAAGGATACATTCCGAAAAGTAGGAGCCAAGGTGAACGGGCTCCTTTTGGCGGTGAAAAGACACGCCTGCGTTTTGGCGGCATTGAATGCTACAAGATTGGCATTGCCCCATTCGGAGACTGCCTGAAGTGCAACACTCGTTCGCTCTACCATGGCCTCTCTTTCGGACCGGATTGATTCCCTACTAGCCCGAGCATCCGGCAGGTATCTCTCCACAACTGTGCTGTCATCTGCATACCCATAGATACCGGGCATCAGCAGATCGTTAATATGTAGCAGAAACAGAGTTGCAGAGAGAACAGACCCCTGAGGAACACCGGCATTAGTCGACATGGGCTCAGATGAGCAACCGTCGACAACAACTCGGAGGGACCGTTCAGTCAGGAAGTCTTTTACCCAGCCAGTCAGGCTAGGGGAAATGCCGTACGCTGGAAGCTTACTCAAAAGGCCAGCGTGCCATACCCGGTCGAAGGCCTTCGAGACATCAAGGGAGACAGCAATTGCTTCCCCATTCCTCTCGAGTGCCTCGCCCCACAAGTGAGTGGCATACACTAGTAGGTCCCCAGTTGACCGATTGCGGCGAAACCCGTACTGTCGGTCACTGAGGAGATCGTTACCTTCCAGGTATGCCAAGAGGCGCGAGTTCAATACACGCTCCATAATTTTGCAAAGTATGGAGGTGATCGAAATCGGCCGATAGTTGTTAGGATCGGCACGACTACCCTTTTTGGGCACGGGCTGCACGTTGGCAAGCTTCCAGGACTTGGGCACTATACCAGTCCCAAATGAGAGGCGATACAAGCGTGTCAATACAGGAGACAACTCGGGCGCACAAATGGAAGAAAATTCCTGAAACAAAAGTTGACAACTTAACGGAATGTCAAGACGACGAACTATTTCAAAATTCTGATTCAGACTTGAACAACTCGCAATAATACGTCATATTCACCGTCACAATTTTTTTTTTTTTGTAAAAACACGTGCGCAACTTAAGATGTAAACATTGCACTAAACTAAAATGCACAAAGTCACTATGACCTTGAAACCTGTTCGCTTATGACGTCACAGAGTTACTTCTATACAAGTCGGTGGCGTATGTGGGGTGACAAATAACTAACTTTGTAGGGATGGGTTTTTCAAACGGTGTTTCAGTGTCGACAATGATTAGAAAACCTATTTATTCTTGATTAAGGTGAATAAACCTAGTTCATAGTTTACAATATTTATAAAATATTATTTTTTCACGTCATTTTCTTGCAATAATAGTATTTATGATCATTTCGACGAGATGAAATGTAGCGAGGTCTTCATCGTGTCCCATCACTGGCTTACTTGATATCAAGTAATTGGCGCTGGGGGCATTAAAATATTTTCTGGCGTTTTTGTTTCTATTAAAAATAAAACAAATAAGAACTTATTATGTCTGAAAAAGTTAAAAATATGGTTGATAACAGGGCAATTTTCCTTAAAAACAAAATAAAAGGTCTTGTAAAAGTCGTAAATTTATTTTATACTGTGATTACTTCTAATCAAGCAGTAGCGCTGAGGGCACGAAAATCTCGAACTTGTATAGAAGTGATTGGCGTTCAAAAGGTTAACGCACCCCCACAAAAAAAAATCTAGTGGCGTGAGGTCTGGCGATCTTGCTGTCGACCTACGAGGTCCGAATCTGCCGATCCATTGGACGCCAAACGTGTTATATAGCCACTGCCTGGCTGGCCAAGCAAGCTCGTAATACCCAGTTTGCTAGACAAGGGCACATCCAAGTTTTCGCCACTTCTTGTGAGGTTCTCGGTTGATGTGTCACCTTCTATAGAAGGATTCAAGCAGATGCCTTACGATTTCTTTTGCCCATCTGTACAATCCGACCTTTAGAAAAAAGTATGTCCAACCTGTGGGATCTATTTCACATCTCACAAGAGTGTTCAAATGCACTCTCGTTTCGTACATGGCAAGACTTGTCCAAGACCATTGTGTAACGAGAATACAGCCAAAGCACCTTGCTGCCAGAAGGGCAAATGAGCTTCTCTGCATTGTGCGTTGTTATGAAACATCATTTGAGGATGCTGACTGGGTCGACGAAGACGAAGTTGATGCAAGTGGATTAACAATTCCAGAACAGTCTTCGTCTGCACTCCAGGTACCAGTGATGAAAGAATCTGAGTGGCTAGCAAACCCGTGGACAGAGGAGCAGTAATTTCAATCAAATTGTTTTTATAGACCTACTTAAATGTTTGGTTAATTGTTGATTATTTTTTAATTTCGTTAAGAGTAAAATTTTATTTCGAGTAAAATGTTTAATTTCAGTTAGGTTTCTGTTTACTTGCATTGCCAAATATTAAAATAAATATGTTATTTTATTTTTAGAGTTTATAAGTAAAAAAAGCTGAAATACTTAGGAGAATAATGGAAAAAGACAATTGTGTGTAAAGCCAAAAATTTATTAAAAATAAACAAAATACGCAGGTGTTGCGGATTAAAATTCTCTTGTTTTATTTAGTATTATTACCGCAAAGGCAGTTAATTAAAGCTATACCAAGGATAAAAACCATAAGTTTTTGCAACTTTAGGGTAAAACTAATCACTTGAGTATTACGTGACGTTTTCGTTACGATGCGTTACAGGAAGGGGGGGGGGTCAAAAATCTGGGGACATGGGAAAGTCACCGCCCCCTATTCGATGGACCCCGAGGCGGAGGCGCGCGAGTGTCGGCGTGCGCCTCTGAGGCTATGCACGGGGTAGTTTAACACCCCACTACCCCGTGCAGGAGAAGAGGCCCGACAGAGCGGACCAGCACGAGGGTGTGGGGCTGTGGAAGAATTTAGAATCCCGTGGCCCCACGCGCTCGTGATAGAAGAGCCACCGGGGTGGTTTTAGTCAGTAGAAGTCTGACAGACCCCGTCGCCCACCCCAGGGCGGCGGACATCCTATGAGGATTTCCATCACGGAAAAAAAAGGATAAGTTTAGGATAAGTTACAAAAGAAGAAGTGAAACTAAGTGCAAATAAGACATGGCTTAAATATCTTAGAAACCAGGCCATATAATCACAAAAAAAAATTGAAGCCTCGCGAATCGCGATCACCTAGCAAGGCGTAGATCAGCGCTGCCAACTCTAAGTCTTTTTAAATCGTAGATCTACGTATTTTAGGTCTTTCCTGAAAACCTACGACTTTCAGTCCCAGAATCTATGTACTTTTAGTCAATTTGTAAAAGTAACTAAACTGATGCAAAAATTATATTGTCGCACTATCTTTCTCACTGTTACGGGGGCGCTAGCGTCTTTGTACTTGACTGTATGGGCTCTAAACCTTTGCTTTTCCTTTAAAGAAAAGGAAGTTGTTGTCATTCAAAGAGTTTCGGATCTCTTTTTTTCTGTTATTATTATCCAGTGGTTTTAACCAAATACTGTTATAACATTTAATTATTTGAACGTGTCTTCTCAGAAATTTAATATAGTTTATCACAAGAAAAACATGAAATTGACAGTGACAGTTGGCGGAAATATTACGGCGCCATCAGACGAGACAAATTTGCGGGTATATATTATGTTCTGTTCTGTCAGAGGCCGCGTGAAAACTATCCAAAACATATATATATATATGTATAGATATTTATTTCTATTCAAAGAAGTTTTTCATTCCAAAATTCAACCTATAGATCGGATTCGGTTCTATTTTTTGTGACAATCTATTTTTGATAACGAAGAGCGCTTCCTCTTGGCACAGATATTTTAATTAGGTAGGAGGATTAAGGATAAGGAGAGGATCGTCAGTGCCTGTAATGATTTCAGTCGATCAATGTAATGAAAAATGACATCAGATACAGACTTACTACTGACACGCTAACAAACGTACTTTTCCGTCCAAAAGTGACTTGAAAAGAAACATTGAGCCTACTCACGAACACATAGAATATTTTAACAAAAATGTGTATAAATTGTCGTGGTGACCCAGTGGTTAAAATACCACCCTCTCAAGTATGAGTGTGCGGGTTCGATTCCGGGTCAGGCAAGTACCAATGTAATTTAGTTATGTACTTTCTAAGTATATCACCAATGACTGATTACAAGGTGAATATATGTCAAAATACTCGTTTTATTTAATTTCCCCTACCCAAACTTCTTAATTTTTCCTTGAAAAAAAAAATAAACGTAGATCTACGAACTTTTAGTAAGTCATTTTTACTAAATCTACGTAATTTTGTCAACAGGTCTACGCCTTTTTCAAAATGAGAGTTGGCAACACTGGTAACTATGGCGTAGATCCGGGAACGGGAATGTGCCCAAAATAAGATTGCCGTCGATCCCGATTTTCATAAGCGAATTTTGTTTAGCGATGAAGCTCACTTTTGGTTGAATGGATACGTAAATAAACAAAACTGCCGTATTTGGAGTTTAAAATTCAACCTCAACAATCCATTCTGAAATTTACTTAGTAGGTAAGTTCTTACAAGTACATAACCTCAAATCAATACCACGAATACCGTGAATCATGATGTTAACATTTCAATGAATGCCATGATTATCACCTTATTATCACCAAGATCTGATGACATCGTGGTATTAGCTTTAAACCGTCTATCACGTGATCTTAGCTAACAAAGTTTTATTTATTTCAGTCAAGAAAAAGGTAGCGGCTTAAACGGTGAAAAAAGTTAAGCCCAAAAGGTAAAAGTTTAGTTTTTTTATTCTGTTCATTTTTGATACTGAAGCCCTGTTTTATTTATTGCACAAATTTTTTGTGTATTGTATCTACATAACCTCAAATCAATACCATGATGTTTGAATTCCAATGAGTGCCATGATTTATCACTTTTTTATCACCAAGATCTGAAGAAAACATGTTACATATTCGCTTAAAATCAGTTATCACGTAACTTATCCTTACAGTTTTTGTAATTTCTTCTACAGATGAAGGTAGAACAGGAAGTGGCGATCGCACTTTCGTCGGCCATCCACTTGAGAAGATGATCTTGAACTTTGCTATTGGTGAGTTTACTTTTTATTGCACTGTTCACAGCAGAAAGAACGAAGCATAGCATTGGCAGTGATTGCTCATGTCCAAATTATAAAAATTCTAAGCAGATTTTTAAAAAGCCTTTAAAATTGCCTTTATCTTTGATCAAGCGGGCGGAACTTAGTGCACATGCCACATCTAGTTGTGTGTGCTCCGTGTTTGTGTTAGTGATATACCCTACATTGTTTTTGTAAAGGGTCTTTTTTTAAAATCTGATACTGTATGTCTTAAATAATGTTTAATTTAGTTCTCATAAATTCTCACGTAAGTGAAAAAAAAGGGAAAGAATTATTTCTTATGAGAAAATAAACATATCTCAAACCTCAGGTTCAGTCACGGGCTGAAGCTATTTTTAGACATAGAAACATGAAATTAATACTTATAACCCTATCTAGGTCAGTACATCCAGCCCTCAAGTGAATTATTCTACTTTGTAAGATGGCCCATCAACTTCCCACATTTGAGAGTACCACAGATTTGTTAATATTTGTAATACTCCAATCCGCTTGTGTACAAACTCTGCTAAATTTGAATTCAGTCCATCTTTTTTTTCTATTTCATTAAGAAAGACAGAATATAAAATATCAATATTTAGTCCTGTTAAAGCAGTCAGCACCTGACATATTTTAGTTGGTAGTGTAGGTTAATGATGATTATCAAATGCAACTATGAATCACTATGATTATCAAAAATTTATACGAGCTTTTTAACTCTGATATATCAAATAGTAAGTAATTACTATTTTACATTTACTTAACTTTTAAATAGACTTATTTGTGTTACAGCCAAGGGATTGTTTAAGTTCTTGCGGGAATAGGCTAGATACTGAGGCAGTCTGGAGAGAGCGCCTTAAGAAGGCTACTGAAGCTAAGGTATGATATAAAATCTATCAACAGTATTATCATAGCATCCTTAAAGGCTTAATATTCAACTAAAGTCAGTAATATTACAAGCAACAAAATTTTATAATCAGTATCAACACTTTGAAAAAATTAGTGATATCTATTGAAATGAAGAAAAACACAAACTCTGAATGCCATGAGGACACCTTACCACCAAGATCTCAGATCAAACAAAACATTAAAAAGTCTGTACATAATTTATATAGCACATTGTTTGACACCATAATCTTCCTTCAGGTTGCCAAGATGGATGAGCTTCCACCAAAGACGTTGAACACCATATGCTCTGCGGCCAAAACTTAACCCAAGTCAAGAAGATGGCACAGCTGTCTTTGCTCGTGATGTTGATACCATTGAGGTCAGTAGTTACAGCATCACATGTAGTAACTTTTTAGGTTGTTTTAAACTTTACCATGATGATTATCAAATGCAACTATGAATCGCTATGATTATCAAAAAAATATACGAGCTTTTTAACTCTGATGTCCAACAATAGGAATTAATGACTATTTTTACATTTACATTCGGTTTGAATCAAGTTTCTTTGTGTTGCAGCTGTTCAAGATCTACCAACAATGAGAACAACTACTCTTCAACATTTCAAGACAGACAAGCTGATTAGAGAGTTTTACTGCCAGTGGGTATTAGATAAAGTCTCCCAAGTCCAATATTTTTATCAAATGTGTTTTGGACAGATGAGAACATGAAAAAATAACCAGAAAATATCAAACATGGTGGTTTTTTGGTTATTTCTTGGTAACCGGTCTAACACCGTACAATCAACATCTACTCCGCGGAAAAAATTCCTAAAAAATACACCGCGTCGAGTTATTAGGCGGAAAAGTGTTACACCAGGTTGGGGAAGTGACAAATCACCTGGATAAGTGTGGGCAAGTCCGTAGTCCAAGTGGTTAAGGAGTTATTCACCATCAACTTTGCGGCTTAATAACATCTCTCCCGCGCAAAGGAAATCGTCTCCATTCACCCGGCGAGAGCACACCACGGCGGATCCGGCGGCGTAAACACCATCAAAATCGATTAAGAAACAACAGAGTTGTAGGGGGTTCAAGTAACACCAAAAGCACGTGGTCCTAACCTCTGAGACCCAGTAACCGGTCAAACACCGTCACAACAACAACTACTCCGCGGAGAAATATCATAAAAAATATCCCGCGTTGAGTAATAAGGCGGAAAAGTGTAACACCAGGTTGGGGAACCTCCAATTCATCTGTGTAAGTGTGGGCAAGTCTCCAGTGCAAGTGGTTCCAGCGTTATTAACATTCAACTTTGCGGACTAATAACATCTCTGCCGCGCAACGTACAGCGTCTCCTCCATCTACCCGGCGAGAACACACCACGGCGGATCCGGCGGCGTAAACACCAAGGAAATCGGTCTACAAACAACAAAGTTATAGGGGGTTAAAGTAACACCAAAAGCACGTGGTCCTAACCTCAGAGACCGCGTGCACATAACCCCCAAGACAAGACCACGTGTTTACAGCCGTCATCCCAGCCCGACGTGGAGACGTGCCGCGGTGAGTCCTGAGGGAACTCCTCAACCCCCCACCCTAGTCCACCCGAGATTGGGCTCTATCTCTTAGTCTCTTCGAGACCAAGCCACAACTCTCGGGATATCCCCTCCACCTCAACCCACCCCCACCCCTCAGTATACCAACCATCCCCACCCCACACTTACCCCCCCCTAACCTCCACAGGTACCCCCCCCCCCCCCAAACCATCCACCGCCAAGGGCCAAAAACATCGAGCCCTCCCAGGCCGGGACACTCAACTCCATCACATCACATCACCAGAGGACTACTCACCGGCACAACATCAGCCGTCACACCACCATCAAGACCCTCTGTGAGTCCACATAAGTAAAAAAAAAAAAAAAAAAAACTAATCACTAACCCTAATTGGTGTATGTTAGTAACACTACAACAATCACATTGTTGTGTGGATTACTAATTTATACATCCATTAGCAATATAAATTTATTATTATATTACTTTCTTAAGCTGTGTTACCAAATAATAAAAACAGGTGTGTTCCCGGTGGCCGGGACTGTCATACTCGCTCAACAGTCCTTGCCTAAAAGTCGCCGGAGAGCCGTGCGGCAGCTGACACGAGCGCCCCATCACTGAGCGTGTGCCGTCAGCGGGACTGGTCAGTCCCGGCCTCCGGGAACGACACCCTTTCCCCATTCCCACAATCTAATCTAATTTTAAGCAACAACTAACACCTAAGTATAAGCCTATATCTAGTACACATACCTGGTCATACACATCATCACAAACAAACACACAATGTCATCACAAAACGTACCAACTGTAGCCAAAAAGACAGCCGCGGGGCCCTCCATCAGCCTCCGCAGGAAAGCGCTGAAATCTGCCACCACCGCTTCCTTGAAAGGCGCGCGTCCATCTGCGCCGCCACAGGACCCAGCCTCAACATCGAGAGCGGCGTCGTGGCCAGAGCTCCCTACATCGGACGTGTCCGATGCGGAGACGCACGTCTGGGAGTTTGCCACGGCGGAGCCTGGGACTCCTCAAGTTGGGGAACGTACCAGCAGAGTCGCTGAGCTGGAGTTAAAGTGGGAGCAGTTGCGGCATCCCCCCCCCCCCCCCCCCGCCAGATTATTACGGACGAAGAGAGCTCTGAGGCCTCGTCGGCGGCCTGCGGGCCTAGACCGGAGCGCCGGAGTCTGCTGTATCGTACCCCGAGGCGGGGGACAGGGGTAGAAATGGACCTGGCGACGAGGGAGGCAAACGACCTCCTTCATAAGGGGAAGACAGCCCTAGAAGCGGCGGGAAACATGAAGAGAGAGTGCAAGTTGACCGCCCTGGATTGTCTGCAGGGACGTACGAGACAGTCCAGTCTCTTGCAGACTCCAGGGCAAGGCATAAGTACAATTTGGAGAAGGAGTGCTCTCGACACGCACAAGAAGTGCGTGTCGAGAGGGCTCACATCAGGGAACTTATGACCCTTAAGACTGAGCTCTCGCTCATGAGGACCGACACCCTGGAGGCTAAAAAAGGAACAAAAGACATTCGGGAATGGCTTGGCCACGAGACCCTTGACGCTTTGAAGGGTCTTTCGGAGGTCAAAGGGGAGCTGAAGGCGTTAGATACAAGGCTCACTGCGGAGCACGAAAAGACCAGGAAAGTGTGGGCAGAGGCACCGGCGGATCCCCAAAGGGACCCATCGAGTGCTGCTTTGACCCACCTGGGGTCTCAAATGTCCAGCATATCAAACCAGCTGGACATTCTCCGCAGGGAGACGGAAAGCCTTAAGGCGCAACCAGCACCACCCCAGCCAGACCCGGATCATAGTCGGGCGTCGGAACCGGACGGAGACCCCCTCACATACACCCAGTTTGAGGAGGGAATGCGGCCGGTAAGAGCTCAGCTCGAAGAGCTGCTGAGCAGGCCGGCGCCCCTTCCTCCCCTCCCTCCGCCAGAACCATGCCAGCACGGGGAGGTACTGCAAAAATTGACGGCGGTTTCAGAGGACCTCCGCACACTAAGAGACAAGGAGCCCCCCGCCCAGATAGTGGCGCCGAATTTGGAGGCGGAATTCGCGGTGGTGGAGGTCCGCGAACAGCTCCAGAAAATAGGGAAGGGAGTGGCCGACCTGGGCAAAGCGGACAAACCTCCGCCAATCACACTGGGCCCTAAAACCTTTGCCCAGGTGGCCAGCACCCCCAAACAGAAACCTCCGACACACCCCAACCACGCCCTGATCGTCTCGTCCACGGACCCCCAGCACACTGGGGAGAACGTGATCGAGAGGATCAGGGTCGCCCTGGACCTAAAGACCACCGGAGCCAAGGTGGACGCAGTCAGGAAGGCCCGTAACCAGAAGGTCGTCCTGCGGTGCGCCAGCAAAGTGGATCTTAGTCTGGTCAAAGACCAGATCAAGAAGAACGGAGGTCTTAAGGTCCACGAATCTAAACCTAGTAACCCGCTGGTATGCATAAAGGGTGTGCTGTCCAGCTACGGCGACGGGGAGATTATAGATCTCCTTAAGGCGCAGAATAAGAACCTTCTGCAGGACGTCGCCGAGGCTGAACAGACGGCCCGGGTGCGGTATCGTAAGCGAGCCAGGAACCCCCATGAATGCCACCCTGTACTGGAGCTCTCTCCAAAGATGTGGCGCGTCCTAACGAGTGCCCAAAAGGTGCACGTGGGGATCAAGCGCTGCACCGTTGAAGATCAGTCTCCGCTCGTGCAGTGCACCAAATGTCTAGGATACGGTCACAACAAGACCATATGCGGGGCAGCAAAAGAAGCTTGCTTCTTTTGCGCAGGTGCCCATCACGGCGGGGACTGCCGCAACAGGGCAGAGGGGAGAGCCCCCAGATGCATTAACTGCAGGGTGGCCAAAAGACCTGAAGGCGAACAGGACCACACGGCCTTTAGTGGCGACTGTCCGGAGCGCCTCAAATGGGATGGTATAGCCAGGTCGCGGGTTTCATACTGCTAAGGGCAGCCCGGTAGCAAACCAATCTACAAGTCCCTCTCGAAGCACCCAACCGACAGGGAGATTGAACATCATCCAAGTCAATCTCCAGCGGTCAAAGCTGGCCACAACCGAGCTCTGGGTGGCGGCCCAGGAAAAACGAATTTCTGTCGCACTGGTCCAGGAACCCTATGTGGGGGGACCGGTGTGATGAAACAAATACCAGGTGCACAGATCATCCAGTGCAGCCTGGGCCGCCAAAAACTTGGTCTCGAAGAGACCAAGCCACATCTCTCGGGATATCCCCTCCACCTAACCCCCCCCCCCTCCCTTGGTATACCACCCCCCCAACCTCCCCACGAAACCTCCCCCTTCCCCCCCCCCCTAACCTCCCCACGAAACCTCCCCCCCCACTCAACCAACCCCCCAACCCCACCCCCCTAACCTCCCCACGAAACCTCCCCCCCCTTCTCCATACCTCACCCCCTCGAGGCATAACTTTGCCCCCGAGAGGGTTAGGACCCCCGTGTTTGGGCTCATTTTGTATGGCTCGACGAGCTCTATAACTTGGCCCCTACAGAGTCCTCAACCCCCCCCCCCCCCCCCCTCCCCCCAAAAAACACTCCCAACTTCCCCCAACCTCATTCGATACCTCTCCTCTCTCTCACTCTTCTCTCTCTCTTCCCCCCCTAGGACTACTTCACCCCCTCACCAACCCCGGAACAACATCACCGGGAACTCCCTCAACTGGTGTTCACCAGCACCCACCGCCAAGGGCTCACCAACATCAAGCCCTCCCAGGCCGGGACTCAACACCCATCACAAGAGGACCTACACACCGGCACAACACCCAAGCCGTCAACATCAAAACATCAACATCAACACCTCTGTGAGTCCAGCTAAATAAAAAAAAAAACCTCCACTAACACTAACATTCATCGGTATATGTTAATAACATTACAACATCACACATTGTTGTAAGGTTTATTAATTTATATATCAATTAGCATAAAATTTTATACTATACTACTTACTTTAAACTGTATAACCAAAAAATAGAAACAGATGTGTTCCCGGTGGCCGGGGTTGTCATACTCGCCTAAAAGTTCTTCGCTGGTGGTGACGGGCGTGTCGGGCCATTCGGTTCCCTCACACTAGTTGAGCCGAGTGGCGACTGATACGAGCGCCTTGTCCGTAAGCGTGAGCCGTCAGCGTGGACTGGTCAGTCCCGGCCTCCGGGAACAACACCTTTTTCAACACATAAGTCTAAGTAGTTCTAGAACACTAGGATATATACACCCGGTTTTGATCAAGTCATCACAAGAATAAATCACAATACCATGTCATCATCATCACAAAATAGCATGTCGACCGCAGCCAAGAAGCCAGCCGCGGGGGCCTCCATCAGCCTCCGCAGAAAAGTGCTGAAGACCGCCACTGCCACCTCCCTGAAAGGCGCTTGTCCACCTGCGCCGCCACAATACCCAGCCCCGACACCCAGAGCGTCGTCGGAGCCTGAGCTCCCAACATCAGACTTGTCCGAGACGGTGACGCACGTCTCGGGCACGGTGTCGGAGGCTGGGTCACAAGTGGGGAAACGCACCAGTAGAGTTGCGGAACTGGAAATAAGGAAATAAGGTGGGAGCAGTGTGGCATCCCCCCCCCCCAAATAATAACAGACGAAGAAAGCTCGGAGGCCTCGTCGTCGACACCATGTGGGCCTAGACCGGAGCGCCGGAGCATATTGTACCGTACTCCGAGGCGGGGGACGGGTGTAGAAATGGATCTGGCAACGAGGGAGGCAAATGACCTTCTACAAAAGGGGAAGACGGCCCTAGAGATGGCCGGAAATATGAAGCGGGAGTGTAAGTTGACCGCTCTGGAATGTCTGCAAGGACTGTACGAGACAGTCCAGTCTCTTGCAGATTCCAGGGCGAGGCACAAGTATAACCTAGAGAAGGAGCGCTTGACACGCACAAGAACTTGTGCGTGTCGAGAGGGCTCACACTAGGGAGCTGATGACCCTTAAAACCGAACTCTCGCTCATGAGGACCGACACTCTGGAGGCCAAGAAAGGGACTAAGGAGATACGGGAATGGCTTGGCCACGAGACCCTTGATGCACTAAAGGGTCTTTCGGAGGTCAAGGGGGAACTAAAGGCGATAGGCACGAAGCTCTCTGCGGAGCATGAGAAGACCCGGAAGGAAAGGGCAGAGGCACGGGTGGATCCCCAACGGGACCCATCGAGTGCTGCTTGGACCCACTCAGATGTCCGGCATATCCAACCAGCTGGACATTCTCCGTAGAGAAATAGAGAGCCTGAAAGAGAGACCCGCACCACCCCAGCCAGAACCGGATCACAGTCGGGCGTCGGAACCGGACGGAGACCTCCTCACGAACACCAAATTTGAGGAGGGTATGCGGCCGGTCAAAGCTCAGCTCGAAGAGCTGCTGAGCAGGCCGGCGCCCCTTCCCCCCTCCCTCTGCCGGAACCATGCAAGCACAAGGAAGTACTCGATAGACTCACGGCGGTTTCGGAGGACCTCCGCACACTGCGAGAAAAGGAGCCCCCCGCCCAGATGCCAGTACCAAATCTGGAGGCGGAACTCGCGGTGGTGGAGGTCCGCGAACAACTTCAAAAGATAGGGAAGGGAGTGGCCGACCTGGGCAAAGCGGATAAACCTCCGCCAATAACATTAGGCCCGAAAACCTTCGCCCAGGTGGCTAGCACCCCAAAGCAAAAACCCCAATTACATCCAAACCACGCCCTGATCGTCTCGTCCACGGACCCCCAGCACACTGGGGAGAACGTGATCGAGAGGATCAGGGTAGCCCTGGACCTGAAGACCACCGGGACCAAGGTGGACGCCGTCAGGAGGGCCCGCAAACAGAATGTCGTCCTGCGGTGTGCCAGCAAGGCGGACCTTAGTCTGGTCAAAGACCAGATTAAGAAGAATGGTGTCTAGGATATGGTCACAACAAGACCATATGCGGGGCAGCAAAGGAAGCTTGCTTCTTTTGCGCAGGTGCCCATCACGGCGGGGACTGCCACAACAGGGCGGAGGGGAGAGCCCCCAAGTGCATTAATTGCAAGGTGGCCAAACGACCTGAAGGCGAACTGGAACACACGGCCTTTAGTGGCGATTGTCCAGAGCGCCTCAAGTGGGATGGAATAGCCAGGTCGCGCGTTTCGTACTGCTAAGGGCAGCCCTACAGCGAATGTCAATCTCCAGCGGTCAAAGCTGGCCACAACCGAGCTCTGGGTGGTGGCCCAGGAAAAACGAATTTCTGTCGCACTGGTCCAGGAACCCTACGTGGGGGGGACCGGTGTGATGAAACAAATACCAGGCGCACAGATCATCCAGTGCAGCCTGGGCCGCCAAAAACCGGTGAAAGCGGCGGTGGTGGTCTTCGGTGACAGCCTGGATGTCATTCACGACCCCCAGCTTGTTACCGAGAACATAGCCGCCGTCGTCATAAAGACAGGCCAGCTGAAGATCGGCATTCTGTCGGTGTACTTCGAGGGAGACATAGACTTTCACCCGTACATCACAAAACTTACAGCTATAACAGAAACACTCAACACACACAACATCCTGGTGGGAGCCGACGTTAACTCCTGGAGCCACTGGTGGGGCAGCGTGTCCGAGAACCACCGAGGGGCGGAGTACTGTTCGTACCTCAACGAGCGGGATCTCCAGATCTTGAACTCCGGCCAAACACCAACGTTTGAGACCTACAGGGGCGACAGATGGTGCACGAGCATAGTGGATGTAACTGCATGCAGTCTGTCGCTCCTGGGGAAAATAGACGGGTGGACAGTAGAAAGAGGCGTGACCTCTTCGGACCACAATGCGATCACCTTCTCGGTGCGCCTAGAGAAGGCCTTGGAACCTCTATGGCCAGTCTCGACGCGCATCTATAACACCAAGAAGGCAAAATGGTCCGAATTCTGCGCAACACTTAAGTCGAACCTGGCTGGGGAAGAAATTAACCTTGCCAAGGTCTCGGACATCGGGAGTCCGGAAGATCTGGATGAACTGATTAACACCTACACAGAGATCATCCACCGTTCGTGTGAGGAGGCGATCCCGAAACTGGGATCCCGGAAGAACAGTTCAAAACCCCCCTGGTGGAACTCCTCTTTAGATCGCCTCAAGAAGGAGGCGGTTAGAAAAAAGTGGAGAATCCGGAACGCGGCGCCCAGCCGGAGGCAGTTCACAGTACAGGAGTACGTCGCTGCCAAAGAGCTGTACAACACAGCCGCAACAGAGGCAGCCACGGAGAGCTGGAGGGAGTTCTGCACGAAACAGGACCGAGAGAGCATGTGGGACGGCATTTACAGGGTACTAAGGAAGGGGGCGAGGAGACAGGAGACCATCCACCTCAGAAACACCGCAGGGCAGACACTCAGCCCAGAACAGTCAGCGGATCTTCTCGCCGAAACCTTCTACCCTGATGACTCTACGGATGCCGAACAACCCTACCACAAGGCGTTTAGACAGCTTGCGGAGGACGCACAACCGTAGGGTCTGTCCGCCGACGACCCACCTTTCACGACCACGGAGCTGGATAAGGTCCTCCAGGACTAAAATCCGAAAAAAGCTCCCGGTCCGGATGGGTTAACGGCGGATATCTGCACGGCGGCAATAAACTGCGACAGGGAGGCGTTTTTGGCGATGGCAAACAAGTGCCTAACTAAGTGTAAATAAGCGTAGTGTCCGTGCAGGTACATTGTTTGCTGTAAATGCCTGTTGGACAAATTCAGGATTGCGATGCCCTATCCGTCGTATGGTGGAATCTTATAATCGCAGCTTCCTTGATATCGATATTTTTGTATGTTCCAAGTCGAAATTTAAATCTAATGTATTGAAAATATTATGTAATGATGGTGAGAAATAGTGTGTATTATTCATAATTTAATTAATTTCAAACTTTTTATTTAATTTCAATATATTAAGAATTGTAATAATCCAATTATTTAATTTCTTTAATTGTTTTGCATTTTTCTTTTTTTGTTTTGGCCTTAACTTTGTGATAATAAGGAATCAACCCATGTTATTAATTCCAGTATTATTTCAAATTTATAGTGTTTTTAATGTGTTCAGGTATTCTTAATTATATATATATGTATATTGCTTATACTGAATAATGCTCATCTAGTGGCACTCTTTTTACCTTATTCCTTATAATGTTAATATGAGGATAATGTAGTGGGCTGCAATATTGTTATACTATAATATTATACTATTGTTTCTAAATTTTTGAAGTGAAACTTCTTTAGGCACGCTTGACTTGGGGAGTAAACTCGCGAAAGCGTTACGAAAAATGAAGCAAAAAAAATCGGGCAAGGCGAACGGAAGCAGAGTATAGTCCTATTTCGTCTTTACTAGAAAGAAGTAGTTGGCTGATGTAAATATTGCGTGACATGTCGTGTATGAAGTTGTGAGTTCGCATCTCGCCGAAGGCAATATATATTTTTTGGATCTTTTTAAGATTTGTTAACAATTGATTACCTAAGAGCACAAATAATTTATAAATTTCGTTCTGTTCTGGCCTTTATATTGTTTTATATATTTTTGCTGAACATTTCTGATATAATTGAAAGTATAGAAGTTTGAAGATATTGTCACAATACGATAATTGGACACAAAGTACAAATTGCTTTCGAGCAGGCGCGTGCGCTCCTTAGAAGCAGATAAGCATTGCATACCCTAATAATTTTCTAAAAAAATATATAATAATTACATTAAAATAATTTATATACTACAAACTTAAAACTGAAAGACTGTTGATAACACTGCCATCTATTGGGGCTAATGCAAACTACTAACACACATTACAATGCTGTCCGCGCAACTCAACTTCGTCACGACGCTCGCGCCAGTTCGCGTAGCGACATAAGCAGTTACTAATGTGCCTCTTCCATACGCGTCTGTGAATAAAATTATTTGCTTGTGTGCATAATCTTTGCGTACGTGGGCGTGTAATTTCATTCAAATTTTTAGGCCGAACAAGCACAGCTTCTAATAATGCGGCGAATTTAAGAAGTTCACAAATATAGCATGATTGTTGTTCGTTCAAATACCTTTTTATTTTATCAGCTTATGTTGTTTCGTTATTGGTGTATTTGGTTAATAATATGTACCTATATTGATTGTTTTAAGCGGAATTGATTATTCATTTATTTTAGAGTTTTTGGTTTGAACTCAAAAGAAAGGTTGTCTTAATAAAAAGTATTATGTTAATTATATGTAGTAGCAGGCTGTGTAGTGTGTACAAATAAATTGTTTTGTTTCTCGTGTAGGTATATTATTTTAAAACGCGACATTGACAGTTCGTAGTTATAAAAACTTAAAAGACCATAAGTTTTTTAACCTACTTGCTTTTGAATTTCAATACTATACTTTATATTGTAATAATTTTCCTGATGTTTACAAATTGGCAACATTTAATAGTTATGATTCCATCACGCATATTTATGAAACACACAGGGCGAAAGTAGACTCATAGATTTGTCTATATTTCCATTGAAAAAGAATTTTGAAGTGAAACTTCTTTAGGCACGCTTGACTTGGGGAGTAAACTCGCGAAAGCGTTACGAAAAATGAAGCAAAAAAAATCGGGCAAGGCGAACGGAAGTAGAGTATAGTCCTATTTCGTCTTTACTAGAAAGAAGTAGTTGGCTGATGTAAATATTGCGTGACATGTCGTGTATGAAGTTGTGAGTTCGCATCTCGCCGAAGGCAATATATATTTTTTGGATCTTTTTAAGATTTGTTAACAATTGATTACCTAAGAGCACAAATAATTTATAAATTTCGTTCTGTTCTGGCCTTTATATTGTTTTATATATTTTTGCTGAACATTTCTGATATAATTGAAAGTATAGAAGTTTGAAGATATCGTCACAATACGATAATTGGACACAAAGTACAAATTGCTTTCGAGCAGGCGCGTGCGCTCCTTAGAAGCAGATAAGCATTGCATACCCTAATAATTTTCTAAAAAAATATATAATAATTACATTAAAATAATTTATATACTACAAACTTAAAACTGAAAGACTGTTGATAACACTGCCATCTATTGGGGCTAATGCAAACTACTAACACACATTACAATGCTGTCCGCGCAACTCAACTTCGTCACGACGCTCGCGCCAGTTCGCGTAGCGACATAAGCAGTTACTAATGTGCCTCTTCCATACGCGTCTGTGAATAAAATTATTTGCTTGTGTGCATAATCTTTGCGTACGTGGGCGTGTAATTTCATTCAAATTTTTAGGCCGAACAAGCACAGCTTCTAATAATGCGGCGAATTTAAGAAGTTCACAAATATAGCATGATTGTTGTTCGTTCAAATACCTTTTTATTTTATCAGCTTATGTTGTTTCGTTATTGGTGTATTTGGTTAATAATATGTACCTATATTGATTGTTTTAAGCGGAATTGATTATTCATTTATTTTAGAGTTTTTGGTTTGAACTCAAAAGAAAGGTTGTCTTAATAAAAAGTATTATGTTAATTATATGTAGTAGCAGGCTGTGTAGTGTGTACAAATAAATTGTTTTGTTTCTCGTGTAGGTATATTATTTTAAAACGCGACATTGACAGTTCGTAGTTATAAAAACTTAAAAGACCATAAGTTTTTTAACCTACTTGCTTTTGAATTTCAATACTATACTTTATATTGTAATAATTTTCCTGATGTTTACAAATTGGCAACATTTAATAGTTATGATTCCATCACGCATATTTATGAAACACACAGGGCGAAAGTAGACTCATAGATTTGTCTATATTTCCATTGAAAAAGAATTTTTAGCGATTTTAAAACAATCTTATATAGGTATATTTAATTTTTACAGAGTTATTTAAAGAATAGGCGCGTTTGTTTTAATTTATAGATAGTAAAATATTTTTTTTAGTTTTTTTGAGAAATAAATTATTACTTATTTACAGTTGAGTTAGTAATAACATTTCATTGTATTTTGACAGCCTCCGTGGCGTAGCGGTAGCTAACGCGGCCGCTGCGCGAGGAGGCGCGGGTTCGATCCTCGCGCAGTGCAAATATTTGTATGCATGAATATGAATATTTGCACTGGTCTAGTCTTGCCTCGGAAAGCACGTTAAGCCGTTGGTCCCGGTTGCTATACGAACATGTAGTGGCAGCAAGTGGTTTAACTGCAATGCTTCGATATCGCCTTCGGGTCGTGGAGGTCAGACGGCAGTCGCTTCACGGAAAACATCAATTCAATGTTGACATGCGAAAAAGTACGCGACTATGCTAAACTAAGTCTACGTTACGTTTTTTTTAAGTTTTACCATATACAATATGTAAAGAAAAGCCTGTCCGACCCATAAGGATAATAAAGGTTAGGTTAGGTAAACACTTGACCAAATATAATATAAAATTTTACGTAATCATCATAGTAACAATATTAATGTATTTTGAAATAATCTTTTTTTCCCGCGAATTAATTCCAACTTTCCCGAAATTCGGTAATTTGTAAAAAGTGACAACACTATTTTGACGGTATTATTATAAGCGATGCGCCAACATGCCGCGTGCCCTGCCTCCCGCCGCCCGCGTCAGGGTTGCATACCGCACATGTATTACGTTAACTCTTTATGCGAAATAATATTAATTTTTTTTAAGTTTAGCCCGGATTTGTATCCATTAGTAGAATCAGTTATCGATACCTAACAATACGTTCACGGATCGGACAGGGTTTTCTTTACATATTGTATAAGCACAGATATTAGGGTAGTGTATGTATGCCTACCCTCAACAAAATCTCTGTGCACGCCCCTGTATATATATACATACAGATGGTGCGAAAGAAGTTTCACTTCAGTCGTGTGGTCATAAGCACACTCGTTTTTTTTTATATTGTAGCTGTTTATTGTCCCATAATAAATAAAATAAAATAAAATATAATACTAGCTGCCCGCCCCGGCTTCGCCCGTGGTACTTAAGTAAAAATAATAAAAGGTGATTCTATAACCAAATGTTTTAATCATATAATATACACTATTTTTCTCAAATCTGCAATGTTTTAATTTTGTCAAACTGGTAATGACGTCAATTTTGGGAGAAGGGGGGGGGGGGGTCATTATCAATCATCTTATCGTCATTTCTATGATTGAGGGGGGGGGGGGGTCTTAAATCTGAAAAAATCGATGACGTAATTTATGGGCGGCCTCCATGGCCCCCGGCGTGCGCCGGTGCCGGGATCGCATATCGTGGTCAGTGGGACCCGGATAGCTGTCGAGTCCACCATGAAGTATCTGAGATTGGTGCTCGACAGCCGATGGGAATTCGGGTCCTACTTCCGGCGACTGGCGTCCAAGCTGATGGGTGCAGCAGGCGCGCTGTCAACGCTGCTTCCCAACATGGGGGGCCCGAGCGCCGCCTGTAGGCGGTTATACGTGGGAATCGTGCGGTCCATGGCCCTGTATGGGGCCCCTGTGTGGGCGATGGACCTGACGGCCGGAACACTCGCCATTCTGCGCAAGCCGCAAAGGGCGATGGCCGTCAGGGTCGTCCGCGGGTATCGCACGATTTCCTACGAGGCGGCTTGCGTCCTGGCCGGATCCCCGCCCTGGGACCTAGAGGCGAAAGTACTCGCGTGATTGTACCGATGGCGCGAGGAACAGCAGACACGGGGTCCAGTCCGGTGCAGCGGCAGATCGAGCTGCGCCGAGAGGAGCACCGTCAGGTCCTGGTGGCGGACTGGCGGCAGAGGCTTATGCGCCCTACCGCCGGCCGTCCGTCGAGGCGATCCGGCCAGTACTCGACGACTGGCTCGGGAGAAGACACAGCTCCCTGTCGTTCAGGGTGACGCAAGTACTGTCGGGGCACGGCTGCTTCGGCAAGTACCTGCGTCGCTTAGGCAGGGAGCCGGACGCTCGGTGCCACCACTGCGTCCAATGCGGGGAGGACACGGCGCAGCAGACGCTCTCCGAGTGTTTAGCTTGGGAGGAGCAGCGCCGTGTCCTCACAAATGAAGTAGGAGGCGACCTGACGCTGCCGGCAGTAGTGCGGAGGATGGTCGGCAGCGCAGAGTCGTGGGACGCGGTGGTGTCCTTCTGCGAGGACGTGATGTTGCAGAAGGAAGCTGCGGAACGGGAGAAGGAGATCTCAACTCCCTTCCCGGGCCGCAGAAGACGCACCCCGCGCCGAGGAAGAGCGGATAACGCCCTCTTCCACCCCCCATTTCCCCCCCACCCCTTTTAAAAAGCCTTTAAAATTGCCTTTATCTTTGATCAAGCGGGCGGAACTTGTGCACATGCCACATCTAGTTGTGTGCGCTCCGTGTTTGTGTTAGTGATATACCCTACATTGTTTTTGTAAAGGGTCTTTTTTTTAAATCTGATACTGTATGTCTTAAATAATGTTTAATTTAGTTCTCATAAATTCTCATGTAAGTGAAAAAAAAGGGAAAGAATTATTTCTTATGAGAAAATAAACATATCTCAAACCTCAGGTTCAGTCACGGGCTGAAGCTATTTTTAGACATAGAAACATGAAATTAATACTTATAACCTTATCTAGGTCAGTACATCCAGCCCTCAAGTGAATTATTCTACTTTGTAAGATGGCCCATCGACTTCCCACATTTGACAGTACCACAGATTTGTTAATATTTATAATACTCCAATCCGCTTGTGTACAAACTCTGCTAAATTTGAATTCAGTCCATCTTTTTTTTCTATTTCATTAAGAAAGACAGAATATAAAATATCAATATTTAGTCCTGTTAAAGCAGTCAGCACCTGACATATTTTAGTTGGTAGTGTAGGTTGATGATGATTATCAAATGCAACTATGAATCACTATGATTATCAAAAATTTATACGAGCTTTTTAACTCTGATATCTATCAAATAGTAAGTAATTACTATTTTTCATTTATGTTAAGTTTTAAATAGGCTTATTTGTGTTACAGCCAAGGGATTGTTTAAGTTCTTGCGGGAATAGGCCAGAGACTGAGGCAGTCTGGAAAGAGCGCCTTAAGAAGGCTACTGAAGCTAAGGTATGATATAAAATCTATCAACAGTATTATCATAGCATCCTTAAAGGCTTAATATTCAACTAAAGTCAGTAATATTACAAGCAATAAAATTTTATAATCAGTATCAACACTTTGAAAAAATTAGTGATATCTATTGAAATGAAGAAAAACACAAACTCTGAATGCCATGACGACACCTTACCACCAAGATCTCAGATCAAACACAAAACATTAAAAAGTCTGTACATCATTTATATAGCACATTGTTTGACACCATAAGCTTCCTTCAGGTTGCTAAGATGGATGAGCTTCCACCAAAGACGTTGAACACCATATGCTCTGCAGCCAAAACTTACCCCAAGTCAAGAAGAAGATGGCACAGCTGTCTTTGCTCGTGATGTTGATACCATTGAGGTCAGTAGTTACAGCATCACATGTAGTAACTTTTTAGGTTGTTTTAAACTTTACCATGATGATTATCAAATGCAACTATGAATCGCTATGATTATCAAAAAAAATATACGAGCTTTTTAACTCTGATGTCCAACAATAGGAATTAATGACTATTTTTACATTTACATTCGGTTTGAATCAAGTTTCTTTGTGTTGCAGCTGTTCAAGATCTACGAACAATGAGAACAACTACTCTTGAACATTTCAAGACAGACAAGCCGATTAGAGAGTTTTACTGCCAGTGGGTATTAGACAAAGTCACCCAAGTCCAACATTTTTTATCAAATGTGTTTTGGACAGATGAGAACATGAAAAAAGAACCAGAAAATATCAAACATGGTGGTAAGTTTTATGGCATATTTATCTAACCAATTAGTTTGAACAAAATGGAATGTAGAACAGATACATGTCACTGGAGCCACACAGCTTACAATAGAACTAGAAAACAAACTCTGTTCACTAATTTGAATAAAGTATCAATATGTTCTATGTTATGGGTTTGGTATCTGCACATAGCCCTTTAAGTAGATGATTGTGCGTGGTACTATTGAATTATTTGTAGAATCATTATGATTTGGGGGGGGGGGGGGGGGCTATTTATCCAAACGACTGTAAAACTGCCGAAGCTACTGTGTGCCTCCTGTGTTTTGATGAGTTATATGTGTAGGATGTACCTGTAATGATGATTTATTTGCAGCTGTGCTGACAACGCCTCTACTGCCAATCAATCTTATCTGAGGAGCACTGGACGCCTATCTCTGTAGAATGTTGAGACCAATCTGTTGGATAGGGCCGAACATCTAACTCCGTTATCAACTGTGGAATGGCCGGGGTCAATCTGTCTGACAGGGCCGAAATCTACCTCTGTCATCAAGTGTCGAATGGTCGAGACCAAACTATGGGACAGAGCCAAATATCTACCACGGTTATCAACTGTGGAATGGTCGAGGCTAATCTGCCTGACAGGGCCGACATCTACCTCGTAGAGTACCAAGTACCTCGTACCAAGATGTCGTGCATGCATTCAAGCAGAAGGAAGACATTTCGAACATTTAATTTAAAATAAAGTTTAGAATTGATGAATTGTTTTTTTTTTATTATAAATAACCCTTGGTAAAAACGATAGTTATGAATATGGTCGGACGACAGCAAGTCAAGCTACCCCAAACTGCCAAATATTCCCAATCAACATTGAGCTTTAATGCTTTAGAGATAAAGTTGATAATCGAATAAAGAAATCTGACAGATTGTAGTAGCTTGATGTGATGTCGTCTGTACCTACAAATCCATCATTATGGAATCGGTTTTATCCTTTTGAACGCCGATCACTTTATACAAGTTCGAGATTTTCGTGCCCGTAGCGCCATTACTTGATTAAAAGTAATCACAGTATAAAATAAATAATTACGACTTTTACGAGAGCCTGTTGTCAGCCATATTTTTAACTTTTTCACAAATAATAGGATCTCATTTGTTTTATTTTCAATAGAAACAAAAACTCCAGAAAATATTTTAATACCCCTCCAGCGCCAATTGATATCAAGTAAGCCAGTGATGGGACACGATGAAGACCTCGCTATATTTCATCTCGACGAAATGGTCATAAATACAAGCATAGCGATCATAATTGCAAGAAAATGACGAATAAATAATATTCTATGAATATTGTAAACTATAGACTGGGTTTATTCACCGTTGTCGATAGTGAAACACTGAAAAACCCATCCTACAACGTTATGAGTCCGCACACGCCACCGACTTGTATAGAAGCAAATCTGTGACGTCATAAGCGGACGGGTTTCAAGGTCATAGCCTGAAACTAAAATTTTCTGAAAATTTTGAAAAAAGTTACATTATTTAGTTTATTAGATCTTATGCAACATAAAAAAAAATATGAAAAAAATATTAAGTGTAAGGCTTTCAGGGAAACAGCCGTCCTATATGTAGGACAGTAGGATAATAGGAAATAAAAGACCATTTATGACAAAACAGAATGTAATGAAAAATTGTATTTTATTAGATAACTATTGATTATATTACCCATTGTTATATGTAATTTACTAGATTAACACTATTTATGAATGATATGTTTCAAAACACTTTACACACACTCTAACATCACATTTCTTGCAACGTGTCAAACATTTTTTGTGACATTGACGACAGTGTGTTTGTTTCGATTGAGGAATAACCAGATGATTCATTTGGTCTTTACGACTATCAGCATGTTCATGATGGGAGGGTCGGCTAGGCCCTCTTTTGACATTTTTTCTGTTTGATTCAATCAAAGCAATTGCTACCCTTCTGCGAAAGCCAAGATGATCCAGTTTTCCATGATTTATTTTATATAACTGCAATGCACTATGTTCGGCAAGATCAATCATGTGTGTGAGCAACGGCATGTACCATTTCTTACCTCGTATACCAATTCGGTAATGTGAAATATTTTCATCAGACCGATCCACTCCTCCCATATATTTGTTATAGATGGACACCATATGTGGTTCTTCTATGACAATGTTTCTCTTTTCACTTTGTGAGAAGCGTTTGGCAGATTGTTTAGGATTTATTCCTACAGCATTAGAAGCAATACTGAATATATTATTGTCATGCCATTTAGCAATAATGAACGTGTTATCATGTGTCTTTCTGTAATCGACAGCACCACGTTCCTTTTTTTTCAGTAACTTCGATGTAATCAGAGGACAACTAGATGTCCTGTTTTCTCGAACTGTCCCAGTGCAACGAAGGCCTTTCTTTGTTATCTCTTCCAGCAAGGGCGTCTCAGTAAAAAAATTATCAAAAACTACGTGGTAAGGAAGGTCGAAGCCACGTGAAATCAGCACATCGCAAAAAGTGAGAACAATGCTTGCACCCAGCCCCAATTCTTTATATATTGGATTGCACATAGTTGTAGCACCTTGGTATGGTTCCATCCATAAAACATACCCTAACCGTGTAGCACCAACCCAAGCTTTGAACCCGTACCTAATAGGTTTACATTTTATGTGCTGTTTGCAGCCATGTCTACCATAGTAGGGGATCATGGCCTCATCTACACTGTAATGCTCTTCAAGAGGAGAAAACTCTAAGAACTTTTTATTTAGAAGTGTAACTAGGGGGCGTACTTTTGTGTATTTGTCTTGCAAATCCAGATTATCATTGACATGAAGGTGGCGAAAAATAAAGTCAAATCTATCCCTAGTCATAGCCGAGCTGATCAATTCATTCTTTGTATCAGGGGAGTTTTCCCAATACATTCTTTTACGGGGGAGCCATGAATAACCACTAACCAACTATATGCCGATGAAACAGCGCAACACGCCTGCCTGCGACGTGGAGGCCCCGGGTTCGATCCCCGGCCAGGTCATGATGGAAAACGGTCTTTTCCTAATTGGCCTGGGTCTTGGATGTTTATCTATATATGTATCTATTATAAAATATAGTATCGTTGGATTAGTATCCCATAACACAAGTCTCGAACTTACTTTGGGGCTAGCTCAATCTGTGTGATTTGTCCATATATATTTATTTTATTTATTTATATCTCCAGGCAAATTCTTTTTGACAGCATATTTATTGCTCTCTGACACCAACAACGAAATAACATCTTCATCTAAGAAGTTTTCAAACCACTCAATTGGGCGCTTATTTTGGCAAGCGCCTTGAACATCTGGCCAATTCACGGGATTTTTTGCCAAGTCCCGTTTTCTCCATGCGTAGGTACGCCTACGTTTAGTTCGACCTGTAGAATTAGAAGGTTCTTCTTCTGTATCACTCACCATAATCTGCCCTTGAATCAGCCGGTTGAAGCAGAATGTTTCGTGGCAAATTATTCAAAGTTACATTATCTTCTTTTTTTTTTTTTTTTTTTTTTTTTATTAATATATAAACCAGCGCTTGACCGCAATCCCGCCTGATGGTAAGCAGTGACGCAATCGTTGATGGTAAAGCGCACTAGTTTATTAAGAGCCTATTCACTCTAGCCTTGAAGACACTCAAATTGTAGTCCGACGGAAACACCGCCGCCGGCAGATTGTTCCAGTCCCTCGATGTACGCGGTATAAAGGACGAGGCGAAACGCTTCGTCCGGATCGTTGAGGTGTTAACAACATAAGGGTGGAAACTCGCCGTACGACGGGTCGTCCGATGGTGGAACGGAGATGGGGGAATTAAATCGTGCAATTCCCTCGCACACTCCCCAGAATGTATCCTATAGAACACCGAAAGGCTGGCTACTCTACGCCTGTGCTCTAGGCTTTGGAGACCAACTCCCGAATCTTCGTCAGTGAGACAGTCAGGATCAACAGGAGGAGGTAGAATACATATCAGTCGTTCTCTATAATCTTCTTCATTATCAGAAACATTTTCTAAATCATCTATTTCATGGGCAGCTAACGGTCTGTAAAGAACAAGTTGTATTATTGTACTAAAATCATGTATATTATCCTACTGTCCTATATATAGTACGCTAGTATTTGTAACAAGTTATACGTAATTTATTTATATTATTTTGCTAGAATATTTATTTAGTACAAAAGTTAAGGTTATCAACTAGATATTAACACAGAAAAAAACAACTTACGAGTAAAATATAACTTTTTATACATACCTGTCATTTGCCATGTCTGCAACGCACTTTTATTACACACTTATAAGGTAAAAACTGTTAAAATAACTGTCTTTTTATTTTTTCTAATAAAGCTGACACGTTTCTTACTGCAAATCATAAGACTAAATAATCTTAGATAAAGAGGGTATTCTGATATTTTTTTTATTTCTACTGTCCTAAATATAGGACAGTAGGCTTATTTGGGTTAATCCTTCTCTGTATGAGAGGAGACTTGTGCCCAGCAGTGGGACGATAAAAAGATTGTTGATGATATATACCTGGGGCAAACAGTCCAACTAGGTAAGTCCAACTTTGAGCAAGAGGTGACCCATCGAATGCAGCTCGGCTGGGCAGCGTTCGGGAAGCTACGCTACACCTTCTCGTTATTCAAGATACCAGTGTTTCAAGACTAAAGTCTTCGACCAGTATGTGTTGCCAGTGACGACATACGAAAATGAAAAGCGGTAACTCATAATGGACCTCATACGAAGGCTCAAAGTCACACAAAGGACGATGGAAAGAGCTATCAGGGTAGGGGCCTCCCTAAGCTGTGTCTTCCGGTCCGTGCCCAACAAGGTGGTAACCGACGACCTGTATAGTGAAGTTGCTTAAAACTACAGTCGCTAGCGAGTTATTATATATATTCGATAGGTATTTGCTTGTAAACTCATACTACCGATTTAGTTCCGTAAGTGACCGCTAGAGGCGCAGTCCAATTTGTCATACAAAATATTTACCGTAGTTGCTAGCGAGTATCGTGAAATACTATAGCTTTAAACTCATGGTAGAGGCACTGTAGGTCTAGTATGAGTTTTTATTACGAAACTAGTTCGTCGATATCGAGCGCGTTTGACTCAGCGATTGGCCCGCTTCAAGGTCGTAAGAACTCTCAACCAATGAGAGCGCCAAACGCTCTCGATATCGACGATCGACTTTCGTATTGAAAACTCATACTAAGGCCTAGTATGAGTTTTCAATACGAAAGTCGATCGGTGATCTAAACTGGTGAAGGTCGCGAGAATCCGATGGATTCGAGCAGCACAAGATCGGATCCTGATTGTGACTCAGTGTGTTACGTAAGAGGATATTGGTTCCTTCACCGTTTTCAGAGCAAGGGCAGTAGTCTAGATATTGATAACGGTCATTGTACGACCGACATCGATCTCGTAGTCTCGATTCTCAAAGTTATCGATTGTCATTGGTATTCTACCCAACTTTTTTGACGTGACAACGGCTTCCTTCTCTGTATGAAAGGAGACCTGTTCCCAGCAGTGGGACGATAAAAGGTTGTTGGGAGGTTGATGATGATGATGAACGTCTTATAGGTAATTCCATTGAGCCGACTGCATGCACGAAAAACTATTGTAATAATTATTTAATAAATATGATAATGCAGCTCTTCTTGGGATCCTGTAGGATACATATAGGTATAATAATAAACACTTCAAAAATAAAATCCAATATAATTCATTCTTCCTTTATTCTCACTTTAAGTTTAATACAAGACTATAAAAATCACATTATGTTCACATCACATCTTATAAATTCAGTATGTAAACCATTCTTTTCGACCGCATTTTTACAACAGCTACAAAACAACATTTTTCTCCCGTCTTTCGAATCTGTCTTCTAAACTTGTTTGGAGGTACACTCCTAATTAAAAGTCATGGATACGGGAACAACAGTTTAATCACTATCACAATTACCTATAGGCGTAACGTAACGCGAGTTAACAATGGTAGGAAGAACACTGAGAATACTAAGTTATGTTATGAGAGTTAAAATCTACTCTTTTATAACCGACCGCTTGTCGTAAGGTTTGTGTACATAGGTACTGCCGGCAATGCAAGCCGCAAGCGGAGTCATGTGTATTTAATGTCGGAAACAATAAGTGTTTAGTGTTGTAACATTAACTAGTGTTGTGACACAATACGCCACAACCACCCCCCTACGGAGAAAATAACAAGTAGTTATTTACAAATCAAAAAAAAAAAATGCAAATTACACATAGTAGCAAATACATAGGTGACAATAATAAGCTTAAAAAATAAAACTTAAGCTAAAGGTCTAACCTATCCTTAAATCTAACAGTGCGACCTGACCTAGTGGTAACTGGTTGTTGAACAACAGGTGGTACAGTCGGCTGTAAGGGCGCGGATGGCGCGGATGCAGGAGGCGCTTGCACGGCAGGCGCGGGCGCTGCGGTCTGTTGCTGAGCGGTTACCCGGGAGAGGTCGCTCTCATAATGTGCGATGTATGCAGGCTTCATGCGGTCGATAGTGACCGTTACGCGTTTACCTGCCATGTCGATGTCGATTAACTTGTCGGTCCGTGACATTACCTTGTAACTAAGGACCAGTGTAGGGAGGTTGAAGTGCGCGGCGAACAGTGTCATCCCGAAGAAGGACATGGGAAGCATCCTGGAGGTCCTTGAAAATAAAGGACGTCGCTCGCGTGTGTCGCGACGCCGGTGTTGGACGCAGAGCAAACATTTTCGCGCGCAGAGTCGTCACAAAATCATGTGCGTTGTCTGTGGTATGGGATGGACTGGCTATCAAGAATTCTCCCGGTAGGCGCAGCGGCTCCCCATAAACAAGCACGGCAGCTGAACACTCGAGATCCTCCTTTAATGCAGTTCGAATGCCGAGAAGGACGATCAGTAGGGCTCGGTGCCAGGTGTCATTGTGGCACATAAGAGCCGCCTTCATCTGCCTATGAAAGCGCTCGATCATGCCATTAGCCTGAGGATGGTAACTGGTGGTTCGCCTCTGCTCGGTCGCGCCAACGTTCATGAGTCGCTTGAAAAGGTCGGACTCGAACTGGCGGCCTTGATCAGTCGTGACGGTAGTAGGAACGCCGAAGCGTGCGATCCAACCTTCTACGAACTGATCAGCTACCTCCTCTGCGGTTATCGAAACCATTGGCCAAGCCTCGGGCCATCGAGAGAAACGATCGATCGCTGTCAGACAATATGAGTAACCTCTCGATGTTGGCAGAGGGCCAATAATATCTAAATGGACATGACGAAACCTGGATGGTGGTGGGGTGAAGCTTCCGAGTGGTTCGGAAACATGGCGCGTCACTTTGGCACGTTGGCAGTGGACGTATTCCGTCGCCCAGGAGCGGCAGTAACATTAACTAGTGTTGTGACACAATACGCCACACTTGAATTAATTTTGAAGTGAAACTTCTTTAGGCATGTTTGACTTGGGGAGTAAACTGGCGAAAGCGTTACGAAAAATGATAGGAAAAAAAATTATGAAGGCGAACGGAAGCAGAGTATAGTCCTATTTCGTCTGTATTACAAACAAGGAGCTGGCTCATGTAAATATTGCATGACATGTCGAGTGTGAAGTTGTGAGTTCGCATCTCGCCGAAGGCAATGTATATTTTTTGGATCTTTTTAAGATTTGTTAACAATTGAGTCGAGTATGAAGTTGTGAGTTCGCATCTCGCCGAAGGCAATATATATTTTTTGGATCTTTTTAAGATTTGTTAACAATTGATTACCTAAGAGCACAAATAATTTATAAATTTCGTTCTGTTCTGGCTTTTATATTGTTTTATATATTTTTGCTGAACATTTCTGATATAATTGAAAGTATAGAAGCTTGAAGATATCGTCACAATACGATAATTGGACACAAAGTACAAATTGCTTTCGAGCCTCATAAGCTCAATTATTAAGCTAAGTACCTTGATTGATTAAGAACTATGAATTTCTTCGAGAACATGACGCTGCGAACACCCCCCGACCCCCCTCATTGATTACCTCACCCCCCCGTGGATTATCTCGGGAACCAGAGGTCTTGGACTACCCGAGTTTGAGGTCCCCTGATTCACGAGGAAGAGCCCGACCTTTTGGCCCCGTGGAATCCACTACCTCCCCCCCCCCCCCCCCGACACCCTTTAGTTACCTCACCCTCCCGTGGATTATCTCGGGAACCAGAGATCGTGGACTACCTGAGTTTGGGGTCTCCTGAATCAGGAGGAGGAGCCCGACCTTTTGGCCCCGAGGGAATCCACTCCCCCCTCTTCCCTTCCCCCCTCTCCCCCTCCCCCCTACCCCCCGCAACCCCACGAAATCTACCCCCCCACCCGCCCCCTTTAGTTACCTCACCCCCCCGTGGATTATCTCGGAAACCAGAGGTCGTGGACTACCCGAGTTTGGGGTCCCCTGAATCAGGAGGAGGAGCCCGACCTTTTGGCCCTGAGGGAATCCACTCCCCCCTCCCCTCCCCCTCCCCCCGCAACCCCACGAAACCTATCCCCCCCCCGACCCCCTTTAGTTACCTCACCCCCCCCGTGGATTATCTCGGGAACCAGAGGTCGTGGACTACCCGAGTTTGGGGTCCCCTGATTCAGGAGGAAGAGCCCGACCTTTTGGCCCCGAGGGAATCCACTTTTTTTTTTTTTTTAATTGGAGTTCTATGCAAAAATATTAATTTATAAATGAAAGCATGAAATAAATTTAAATATTTATAGAAAATTAATATATGTATATGTGTATACATGTATATATTGTACACACATATATACAGTATGTTAAGAAAACCCTGTCCGACCCATAAGGATAATAAAGGTTAGGTAAACACATGACCAAATATAATATAAAATTTTACATATTCATCATAGTACCAATACAAATTAATTTTGATATAATCTTTTTTTCCCGCGAATTAATTCCAATTTCCCCGAAATTTGGTAATTTTTAAAAAGTGACAACACCGGTATTATTATGAGCGAATAGCGATGCGACCACGTGCCGCGTGCCCTGCCGCCCGCCCCCCGCGGGCGGCAGGCGAAGGGTGGTTAACGCGCATTTATTAAGTTACCTCTTTTTGCGAAATAATATTAGGGGATTTTTTTTTTAAGTTTAGCCCGGTTTTGTATGCATTAGTAGAATCAGTTATCGATACCTAACAACACCTTCACGGGTCGGACAGGGTTTTCTTAACATACTGTATAGATATACATACAGAAGGTGCGAAAGAAGTTTCACTTCAGTCGTGTGGTCATAAGCACACTCGTTTTTTTTTTATAAAAATTATCAGCCAGAGACAATATTAAAATTCAACCTCAACAAAAACATGACTTATTCGCTTTGGGGCGTTTCATTTAAGGCTTGAAGTGCAAGCGAGAGCGCGGAACGAGCGACAAAAGGCACAAGAGACCGCGTTCGGCAGCGTTCGACATCTGTCTCTTTCCTACTTGAGTGAGCGATGCGTCGGTGTGGACAGCTGCTATACAATAATACATTTACATGTTTTCGTCAAGTATGAAGTGCAGTGAAAAGTGAATGTGGTGTCAATTATTTGTAGCAACAATAATTGCGGCGATAAAGGTAATAATTCTTTCGTTATTAAATATAGGTATGTTTAGTGATATATTGTCCAATATTCGTGCTTTCATCATTAAAATAAATAGCATCGGTTCGCTAGTGCAGCGATTGTAGGCTATTTTTTTTTTTTAATAATTATAATCTAGCGCTTGACCGCAATCCTGCCTGATGGTAAGCAGTGATGCGATCGTTGATAGTAAAGCGCGCTAGTATATTAAGAGCCTATTCACTCAGAAAAACTGAGCGAATAGGAAAGAAGACGGCAGTTGAGCGAGATGATGCAATGTTAAACCCAACAACACAAAAGGGAGATTGATCTGAAGACCCTCCACGTCCAAACTCCTAACAAAACAACATTTGGCGCATCGTACCCGGCACAGAACGCAGCACAACTGCTCAGACCCGTCCTCCGTACGGCTTCACCAGACATCATGCCGGAACACGACAAATCACTTGGCGGCAAGACTTTGTCTGGTGGGTGGTAACTTCTGCCGGCGGCCGATGTTATGGCCTACCACCGAGAAAATTGAGCTATGCTCTAATTGACAAAACTAATCGTATAACAATAAGTTAACCATTCCATCAGTATTTTCTTATGGCGTTGTCACGTTCAACTATCGTCAGTGAACCGACTTAACCGACCGACGACGAAACAACCGATAATTATTTTTAGAATACTACACTAGGAATTGAGCCTGTATCGTGGTGACACTGCTGCACACTTGAAGATTTTATAATCAATGAAATGAAATGAAATCGTTTATTAAGCAAGTAGGATCACCGATCACTTTTACCCGTCATGTTTTTTTTTTTTTTTAACTAGATGAAGCCGGCATTTCCTAACCGACTACCTCTGAGAAGAAATAGCCGAAACAAACTCAGGGATCATCGTCTTTTTACCTTTTTTTCTCGATTTTACCTGCATTCAAAGAGATATAGTTACGGCCAACAATATGCCTTTACAAAAAAAAAAAACGAATTATGAATACACTCTTCCCTGGCCTTCCGACATCGGTATCTCGGATGTAGAAACTTGCGTTTGTCGTAAGAATCGTTACGGCAAGCGATTATTGTTAGCATAATTTAACGATGGTAATTTGAGACAGCATCGTTATCAATGACTGTTTTGGGAGTGATAAAACAAATTGCATAAAGTTAGGAAAACGCCTGCTTTGGTTTGAATCCGTGACTTGGCTATCACTGCTCCAATACGAAAATTAATGACTACCGTAGATCATCATCATCATCTCAGCGTAAATCCCAGTCACATCCGAAGGTTTTTCAGCTCTGACGTCTGGGATCCGCTTTAACTTAAACTTCGATATTTTCCATAAAGTGACTGCCGTCTGACATCCACAACCCGAAGGCGATATCGAAGCATTGCAGTTAGACCAATTGTTGAACTTTGAGGGCTTCAACAACCCGTAACGACTGCCATTAGATGTTCGTATGCAACGTATCGTAATGACTGCCGTAGATCATAAAACGAATTTTCAGCTCATCTCTAATAGCCAGCCAACACGAGGATATAATTACCGACATTAACTGTTTATGATAGTGTCAGACGCCCGGAGTAGAATAATTAGTATAATCTCCAAAACACGGCCTTACTCACACACATATAACGTGTAGCCTCGACCTTGCCGCCCAGACAGTAAACAGATTGGTCGGAGGGGCTTCAGCGGTGAGTATGATGACAGTGATCGCTTGAGTCTGGCTGAAATTAAGCAGGAACTCCCGAAGCATGTAAGCCAAGTATAGCTATAACAGGAATTAATTAAAGGTTTTTTGCCAAAATAATTATAAGTAAGCTTAAGCAAGTTTTTATACATGCTTATTGTTTAAAAAAAAAAATGTACGCTAATGCATAGCATTAGTAAGTACGAATGTTAGTCACAGCCATAGGTTTATTATACTACATTATACAACGTCTCAGTCAAAATTTGGTTGAGAAATTGTATTGCGGGGTAGAATAGAGTGTTCTACTTATCTTATTGTATAGCTGCGAATTAGTATAGATACCTACTTCAAATTACTAAATCTGTTTTTTAACAGCAGGGTAACTTGGTATCTGTCGGACAGCTTGAAGAATAGATGTTCAGGGTATTATTTTCTTCTTCAAACATCTGAGGGATGTAATTATAACAAAGAACTTTTTTTTTCAACAAAATTAGCACACAGCATTACGGAGATAATTTCCCTCTAATCTGTCGTGCTTACAGACAGAACAGCCCATCTGTACGTACCTTAATAGATAAGGAGATGCGAATGAGGCCTTGCAGCTATTCAACGCGAAAAACGCGAGAATCGCCCTTCGCAGCGGTTATGGCAAAATGATTACCTGAAACGTTAAGTGGATCTTTTTTAAGAGGAATTTAATGGAAGGTGTTAAATTTTGCTTTCACGATTTGTAATTAAGTAAGTAGAACAGAGGAGATTCAGCTACTTAGATGTAGATAGATCAGTACGCTAATTGCGTAAAATACTAATGGTCTCAATTTGAATTATTTTGAAGCATATTGCTAATCCATTGCTTCATATGTTAGAAAAAGTGTTTGCTCAACAACGTAAACAACGGATTGGATGTTATTGAACTGTTGACTTGATAATATTAATATTTTTGGAAACATCGCTCCGAAAGTAAAAATATACGTGTTCCCCCCCTCTAACTTTTGAACCATACGGTTGAAAAATCTGAAAAGTAGAACTTTATAAAACCTTTCTAGGAAAATTATTTTGAGCGTTGGGTTGAACAGTTAAAAAAAATGTATCAAGTACAAATTAATTTCTGTTAAAAAAATTTACAAAAAAATTTCTAAGTGTTTAAATTAATCATATATGCAAGCATTTTTTTCCTAATTTACTTATTTTATTATTTTGAAAGAATATACTTACAAATTAAAAAAGACCTTAAAATCGGTTCATGCAATCTAAAATTACCACCGAAAGTCCTACATGACATAACCCGTCTAGTTTGTGTAAATTATTAGTACTTAACCCAATTTCCCAATTTTCGATCGATGGCACTGCACTTCGGCTACTTCTTCTTCTAAGATTTCTCCGGAGTTGATGGCGTCAGGATGGATATGTGCTCTAGAATAGTTGGAAGCTATAACTCTTCTTTTAGTTATCACCGTTCTTTGTAGGCTCGTTCTTAGGATTCCGTACTTGGTATGTCAACTAAATGTAACAAATAAGCCTACTTAAACTATTTTTTATCTCGTATTTTACTCTTAAGTGGGGTCACTTGTTGGAACTGACGGGAAACTACAGAACCCTACACTGAGCGTGGTCCGACTCGCTCTTGGTTGATTTTTATGTACAGATGAAATAAGAGTTTCTAGGAGATTAACTATGTCTTTCAGACGGGTGCTCTCTATCTGGCAAACTGACTGACTTGTTGCTCCGAAACCTATTTGGCATAACTCACTTGGCATAAACTTTTTTAAACGAATATTGTTAAGGTATAAAAAATATTTAATATAATTGTTTTTTGGCCTAATGTTTTTATGATCGAATTTAAAATAGGATACTTTTAAGATGGCAGAATTGTATTGGGCATAATAATTACCTTTGTCAGAGTTACAATTTTGCATAATTTCATTTAGCATAACGTTTATTTAGAGCGCCAATTATTTCGCATAATTTGACTTAGCATACTATGAAGATCACAGAATTTCAATAGAAATAATTTTATTAGTCATATTGAAAAAAAAAAATTGTTTTAAAAACACTATGGTGTGCTACAAAAGTCAGTGTCAGAAATTAATCGCTACAAAACCGAGTTCACGTAGTCTTGTCTGTCTACCTACCCCTAGAGTGTAATCTAAACCCGCGAAGGCGCGGAGGAGCGAGGCGGCCTGCGAGCTGAGGAGCAGGTGGTGGGCGTAAAACCATCTGCGAAGATTAGCTCGCGTGGGACCGCCGGAGCCCGGCAGCGCCGGAGCCCTGACAGAAGCCATGCTTGCTGCATGTTGCATGCTTAATGCATGCTTGCTGCATGTTGCATGCTTGTATGCTACATGCTTACTTGCTGCATGCCTGCTGCATTTTGCATGCTTGCATGCTGCATGCCTGCTGCATGTTGCATGCTTGCTGCATGCTTGCTGCATCGTTGCTAAATGCATGTTGTATTTTGCATGCATGCAGAAATGCATGCCAAAAGATGATTCTGGTTGTGAACTTTCTACGATATGATAGTTATACTTATTGATTATTATGGGTATGAAAGTTATGCCTAAAGATGATTCTGACTTACAAAATTATGGCTTTTGGTGTATTGTAAATGAGTGTATGCCAAACGTTTTTCTGCGAAAAGAGGTTAATGCTATCCGTTGCTATGCAAAATAAAATTATGACGTAAAAAGTTCTGCTATAAAGGGTGCACCCCTTTCAGACACGGTAGACAGAATAGTGTTGGGATATTATTTTCTTCCTAATGCCAGGGCTACATTAGCAGGCGAAGATTCGTGTCGCGTTGGCGCGCAAAATATCCGTTGTTAAGTTTTGCGGCCGAGACGATAGAATGGAGGAAGCAGTGGCTTTGTATTATGTGTCAATAAATTATTATTTATTTATTACATGTTTACGAAACAAAAACAATGAAAAAAATATGCAAAAAGAACGTCATTCCCACTTCAAAGTCTGGACGACACTGAAGTGACGTAGGTGTGGCCACTAGAGATGGTTAATATAGCGCATAGCGCCATTCAATAGCACGCTATTTCCTCATAGCGCATAGCGCACGCTATGTAAGTGGACGTTACGACGCTATGACGCTATTCACGCTGTGAATGAAATTGATCGAATAACTCGCACAGCGCGCGACGGCACTTAGCGAGCAGTCAGTCATCGTGTGAGCGCTGTGGACTATATGTATGCTTGTTGTCTCAGCACGCTATTTTCGTCGCGCGCGATCTTTTTGTTATTGTGTAAATATTATTATAAAATTCTGTTGCTTTGCAAAACGAACTAGTGACGATTATTTAGTGTGTGCAAAGGTATTGTTGGTGTGTAGATATTAGTATAAAATTCTGTTGCAAAAGGAACTAGTGACGATTATTTAAATACGCCTATAATTGATTTACGATTTATTAAAATTAATGTTAGAATAACCTTTACCAATTATAGACAGTCCTAAGCCTGAAAAGTATGAAGGAGAGTTCATTGATATCTTTTATATTGCTTTTTTACATTCCGTTATAGCATGCGGTCTGTGTAACAAAGAACGATAATTATGTAATGTAACGCGCTACGAAATTTAGCGTGTTGAAATAATAATCGCGCATCATAGCGCATTTAATAGCGCGTTAGAATTTAATAGCATATAGTCTGTATAGCATATAGAATATAGCGTGCTATTGTTTTATAGCCGTTTTGAACAACTCTGGTGGCCACTCCAGCGAATATTGTCGCGACAAGTCCTTTGAAGCGCGCCACTTATCGACAGTGCCCCCATGCTACATCGTCTGCGCACGAATACATTGCGTCCCAACGATGTACCCGGCCACATACATCTCCGTAGCCCGAATATTCACCGTAGCCCGCTAATGTAGCCATAACAAAGGACTAGGGACTCATTAGAATAAATATAAACGAAGCCTTAAAACATATCGCCGTAATTAATTGGGTTAGGCAATTAAGTTCGACAAGCACCGGTTTTGGTTCAGACAGCAGCACATCAAGCTACTAGCAATACTTATTATGTCAAATTACTTCAATATCTGTAAATTAACTAAAATAAATTTTCACCTTTATCGCTAAACCGTTAAGATTCAATATTGCTTGGGAATATTTAACAGTTTGTTTTTAATACCTAAATATAAGTATAGGCAATACTCCTACGCTCCTACATAGCGTGTTTCGGTCATGGAGGTCAATCCAATTTTGGATGGGAAATCATAAAATTACCTCTTCAGGACAGGGCAGAAGGGCGAGACAGACCTTTGCTGACGAAAACCTACCCGTGTTACTGCACTTGCCTGTAGGCCAGGGTCCACATCGGCGCGGGTGTGCCAGTGGCGATGCAGGAGCACTTCGTCTTCCCTCTCTCCCATAGATAGATGGGACGGCATTCTGACAAGACCGAAGAAAGTTCAGATGCAGGACTAATGGCTTACCTAATGTGCTATACGAGGCCCGTAGGTATCACACTACTAACTTCCAAACCCCAGGCTGTTAATGAGAAATCCCTGATCGAAAAACCCTTTCTGGGAATCGCACCCCACACTTAGCAATCACACCTGCTACCTTGAGACAACTGGCCCCTATAAATAGGTACTTTGGTGTCCAGCAGCTAATTTTATACCTACATAAGTACTACATAAGGCGCTCTACACACCAAAACCGCCGCCCCGGCTGCATATATCGGAAACATTTTGCCGGCGGGTTAGGTTGGCGGCTTCAGTCATTGCAAGTCGTAAAACTTTGCCGGCGGCATGTCGGCGGCTCGACATCAAAAACTTATTTGACAGTTAAAATACTAGCACGTCACTACAGCTGAAATATTTTAATTAAAACTAAACTAATTTGTCAGGACTAAAGTAATATTTTTATCTTCGGTCTTTTTTTAAATGGCGGGGACTTATTTGACAGGTCTTAACTATAATTTTATCTTTTGTTCTTTTTTTAATTAAACAGAAAGAAAAAAATGCACTGAACTTAAATTGCCAATGCTTTTAGTTTAACTTTGTTGGAAATTATAGTGGTAAATGAAAAATATAACGGAAATTTCAGCAGATTTATTATAGTGTAACCGCGATCACATACTAAAGCGTACGAGACTGAACAAACGAAAAGAGGCGTTGACGTTTCTATTTTTGAACAGTGACATATTATTCCTTCAAGGTTTAGGTTGTGTTTACAAACCAGTAATAATCTTTCCAACAAAATTTTTGTTTAACTTCGCTAAGTCTGTAGTTTTAAATTCGTCCCCAAAATAATTCCGCTGGGGATGCCCTTATGCTAGGGCCTCGGGATGTCCGAATGAGGTAGGTACTATGAACCCGGCGCACAGGCAAATAAAGGAACAAAGGTGGGTAGTCAGTAAAAGTATGACACGCCCTTCCGCTCCGCCCAGAGATGATTTATTTATTTATTTTTGTTTGTTTTTTTGAACACGCAAATCTCAGAAACTACTAGTTCGATTTGAAAAATTCTGTTATATAGCCTAACCAACACAGGTTAGGCTATATATATCACGCTGCGACCAATAAGAGCGGGGTGTATAAAAAAAACACTGGTGAAATCGCGAGGCGCAACTAGTATAATATAAAACTGTCAATTAACAAAACTAGAATGATTATTTTTTTAAAAATAATAGAAAATCATTACTGCGCTAGCAGAACTTACTCAGTAACAATGTGTAATGTTGGGGATACCAAGATACAAGCTGTGCCTAGTTTGGAACCTGCTGTTGATTCAAGCTAAATCAAAAGCTCTTCTGCTATCTGTAACTGCATGCCTTGTATTTTTGACCAAGTGTAAGCTTAATAAATAAAGGTTTTTTTTTTCAACAAAAAGAGAGCGCTCCCTCTTTTTTGTTGAAAAAAAAAAACCATTTACTTATAAGATATATTTTAGCGTGTGCGCTTAGAATTTAGTTAAACTTGTGATCAATGGAATCGGTGCCTACATTGTCTGCCAATTGTATAATAATTGCAGTCGTGGTGGCCTAGTGGTTAAAACACCAGCTTCTCAAGTATAAGTGTGCGGGTTCGATTCCAGGTCAGGCAAGTACCAATGTAACTTTTCCAAAGTTATAGTACTTTCTAAGTACATATTGGACACCAATGACTGAAGGTGAAGGAAAACATCTTGAGGAAACCTGGACTTGTAAGTCTGAAATCGCCAACCCGCATTGAGCAAGCGTGGTGATTACGCTCGATCCTTCTCTGTAGGAGAGAAGACCTGTGCCCAACGGTGGGACGGTGGAGGGGCTATTGCATAAAAACTCACTTAACCTGAAAGGTACCCAGTAATTTGTTCTTACCTAAATAAATAGTTCAGAACAAAAACAACAGGTATTTTATAGCTCTTGTTTTCCCTCGTAAGTGGAACTCTAAACGGTATTAATTCTTGGATTTGGACCCGCGCCAACTCCGCAGCCAGGTGCAGACTGATAACATGTGGATTTGTAGTTGGCTCCGCGACTTTTGACGGGCCAGTTCAAAAGGTCGGGAATATGTTGATGTCGAGGAAAAACTTTATGTCAGTTGTTAATTTCCGCGTTTTAATAAGTAGATATAGGCTTGGAACTAGGAATGTGTTTAATGAACGTTTCTGTTTAATTAATTCATTGAACATTTCTATTTTGCTTTGTTGTATGTACCTAATATAAGCTGTGTTCTTTGATTCTAAGGGGGATAAGGATATTTCCTGAAATAGTCATTCAATAATTAAATTAATTATAATTGTGCCAAATATCTTGACTTATCACACGAGATTATTGATATGTGGAATGTGAGCTCGAATGCCATTGTGCTGATGGTTGTATCGGTTAATGGTCTGAGGGCCTAAAGCATCAACATCTTCTAACGAGGCTCTCCTTTTTTTTTTGTTTGGGATGCGAAATCATCAAATGACTTCTCCCGCTCTGGTCGGAGCGGAAGGGCGTGTCAGACTTTTACTGACTAAAACCCACCCGTGTTTCTTCACTTGCCTATGCGCCAGGGCTACGGTTTCTTTTTTAACCAACCCGCAACCCTGACCCAGGAGGTATCGGTCTTCGTGGACCCTGTCACGATGTGCTGACATCTCTTTGAGGCGCGCGTGAAACACAACGCGCCGTCGACTCGGGCCTGGTCCTTACCGCTGCCCACTGCTCACCGCCCGCATGTCCGCGCCTACGGTGGCTGGCAGTTCGATGTCATCTCCCGACCAGGGTGTCTCCTGCGTGATAATGGCGTGAGGGCGCTCGGATGCCCGCTGCCTCACGCGCTCCGCCTCCTCCTTTGCCAGCATCACTGCTTCGCAAAAGGAGGTGACGGCAAGCCATGCGCTTGCTCCGAACCATCTACACATTGGTGATACCCTGGCGTTTCTCCGGCCTTATCCGGAACAGGAACCTCTCGAATCAACCGTGTCCAGTGAGGACCTGCGTCAGGCGGAAGGTGAGGGCGAGGGATTGTTTGATTTTTTTATGTAAAGTATACGATTTCATTAAAAAAAACTTAGTAGGCAATCTTGTGCAGGAATTTGTGTGATACAACTTTGCCTGGTTCTGGGGTTGTCACTAGTAGGATTTTATTGACAATATATAGGCAGGGGTCTGACAAAACTAAAATTTCAGGGATTGCCTTGATTTGATTTGTTGATTGACTTGTGTATGTACAACTTTGCCTGCGACTTTGAGTGCCTGTAATTTGGAAATGACTCGATACTTTAAATTGTTTGCAACCTATTTTATATGGCATAACGTGTGTTTTTCAATTGAAACTCACTAAGTTCTATAACAACAAATAGGTCCAGAGATATAACAAAAACCGTCGAAATCCAGGCAAAGTTGCATCGATATGGCTCGCGTTGTGAGGAGGTCCTGTCTCTGGAATTCTCTGCGTACCATCAGGCGGGATTGCGGTCAAGCACTGGTTTAATATTATAAAAGAAATAGTGACCCCCCCTCTAACTTCTAAAATAATAAAACGAAAAATCTAAAAAAAAACATATGCTGTACATTACTTTAAAAACTACCAACGAAAATTGTTTTCAACGAGATCTAGTAAGTAGTTTTTTTTTAATACCTCGTAAATCGTAAACCGCTTATTACCGCGTAATCTTTCATACAAATAACTTAAATCCCTTTGTGCGTGAGTACGCACTTGTTTCAAGTTAGAATAATGTTGTTTTGAACTGTATTTTGTAGTTTTAAGTTGAATGTTTTAAAAAATTCTGCATGCCTATATGGTAAAACATAGCTGAACCAGTTATTATACAGTATGTTAAGAAAACCCTGTCCGACCCATAAGGATAATAAAGGTTAGGTAAACACATGACCAAATATAATATAAAATTTTACGTAATCATCATAGTACCAACACAAATGAATTTTGAAATAATCTTTTTTTCCCGCGAATTAGTTCCAACTTCCCCGAGATTTGGTAATTTTTAAAAAAGTGACAACACCGGTATTATTATGAGCGAATAGCGATGCGACCACGTGTCGCGTGCCCTGCCGCCCGCCGCCCGCGGAAGGGTGGTTAACACACATTTATTAAGTTACCTCTTTTTGCGAAATAATATTTATTTTTTAGGGGGATTTTTTTTTAAGTTTAGCCCGATTTTGTACCTATTAGTAGAATCAGTTATCGATACCTAACAACACCTTCACGGGTCGGATAGGGTTTTCTTAAAATACTGTATATACTTACATTTATTTTTTTGTCATCCTTACCTGCTTACCCATGTTTGCAAAATAAAATTATCTTTATCTTTGGAAAACAAAATATACTTAGAATATAAACTTAAATATTTTAAAGGTTCTATAAAAACTTATTGACCATCTAACGATAAACGCTATTTCAAATTAATGTACCTATAAACACTTTCAGGGCTTCTAATGACGTAAATTTTTAAATAAACGAGCTTTTTAACTCTCTGGCCTTTTTCCAAGTACCAATAAGTACCAACCAAATTGCAGGGCAATTGGTATACACATTATAAGTAAGTAAGTGGCTATGGGTTTTATTTTGACAGTCCAAAAATATTCATTGCTTTATGTGCGATGTTGAGCAGACATATTTTTCCAACCTAAGGAGCAATGGATTAGCAATATGATTGAATGATTCCAATTGATAGTTATAATGTGTCACGCAATTAGGGTGCTGGTCAGGTCTCCCGACCAGGTCGTCTCCTGCTGCGGCTAGTGGCGTGAAGGCGCTGGGACTCCCGCTCCCTCACGCGCTTCGCCTCCGGCTTTGCCAGCATCACTGTTTCGCAGAAGGAGGTGACGCCCTCCGATGCACTCTCGTTCCGGATTATGGCTTGGACCAGGGCCGGATGCGAGAGATCGCTGCTACGAGGACACTGCGTTGCTCTACGCAAGCCGGGCCGACCTCTCCACCGTGACCTCAGGGCGATCCCAACAGTGAGGACACCCTGGCGTTTCGTCTCGCCTTATCCGAAACAGTAACCTCCAGAAACAGCCACGTCCGAAGAGGGCGTCAGGCGGAAGGTGAGGGCGAAGTCATTTATGTCCTTACTAACAATATTGGATTGTACTGATCTAATCCCTACTTGACTTTTAGCAACGTTTATGAATAAAGATCCCGGTGACCAATTTTTTACCTACAGCAAGAACTAACAGCTAATTATAGTTCTAACTATAATTCAGTCTGCATATGTTAGTTCTCTAGTTTACTAATACAAAGTATATACAAACAGATTAGTTAATAAACGAAAACACAATACAGATGTTAAAAGAATTGCTTACCCTCACTACAAAAGCAAAGACAAATAATTGATTTTTACACAATGTTAATTCGAAGTGTCAATTTAAGAAGCGACTGTTAACCGAAGCAGTTTATTTATAACTTATGGCCACTTATAGCCCATTCAGGCTATAAAATTCGATATTTTATTGGCCATTTACAACTCTTAGAAGCGTCGAACCCAACCTTTTTAGACAAACCTTGAACTTGTATTATTTATTGATATTTTTATTAGTTAACATGGATAAACCATTACGCCCTGCATTATTTGGGTAGTCTAAGTATACCTCAGTGGTCGGATATGGGATTGTCTGAGCTCGGGTTCATCAAATCGATTCGATTTCCAAGTCGGCCAGCCTGTAATTCGATAATTCCAATACGAATTTTCAATAGTAATCTGTAGGGTAATTGGTAACACATTACACTGGTAAACACAGTTATTGTCACATAAACTTTGTAATGACTTTTATTAATGTTAGTGTGCTCTCATTAAAAAAAATATATTACACTTTTGTTTTTGTGTTGTTTTGTTGTCAGCTTCATATTTATTTTTGACCTAATATACGTTTATTTGTTTATATAACTACATTTAATCGACTGCGTAACTATTGTGTTTGTTAAATTACATTTTATTTACGTTAGTTTGTAGAAAAACTGAATGATCAGGAAAAACTCGCCTGGAAATATTTTTTTGCGAATGTTCTTTAAAATTTTCTAGGTAACCATAAATTGGAAAATTACAAAGATTTAATAAATTAACTTATGATATAATTTGAAGCTTTGGGGTGTAATATGTCCTTGAAAACACATATGCTGGACTCTGATCTGGATTTCTTTACGGAAAATTTGTGTGCTGTGAGTGACGAACGAGGAGAGAGATTCCATCAGTTTCCGTAATGGAGAAGCGTTATCAAGGGAAATGGAGTCCAGGGGGCCTAGACAAAATCCAAGCGTTTTCCGTTCAAACGTTTTCAATTCGCGGTAAGGAGTTAACGTTAGCGTGTTGTAGCAGACTATTGTTGGGGACTTAAAAGGGACCTACCAGAAGCCAAATATTCAAGAAAATCATAAGTATCTATTAGATATTGGGAAATAATTCTAAGTGTGGCTGATTTTTGTACTTTTTACGAAAATACATGTTTTGATTTCACAAGAAAACCTGATGTGTACATTTTTTTTTTATTGATATATTATTGCTTGATGGCCCTAGTATATGCAAAATATGATATTAATTTTTATGTGACAAAAAAAATTACAAATTTGTTGACCAGTATTATTAGTAACAATGTGTTTCATTTTGACAATTTAACAACACTCAATGCGTTGTTGATGTTGTGGAGTAAACGCAATTTTCGAACATATGGAGCTATGGATTAGTAATATAATATGTTTCAAAATGATTCCAATTGATAGTAGGTAATAGCTATATCCGATGTGGTGCGCCAAGCTATGGATTATTTTATCCCCTTCGTGTTGTGCCGGTCGGTGGCTCAGCTCGCACATGGTCCAACGCCGCAGATTTAGTTCAAAACGGTCTCCAAAGCCTGGAGCACAGGCAAGAGTAGCCAGCCTGTCGGTGTTGTATAGGATGCATTTTGGTGAGTGTACGAGGTAATTGCATGACTTAATTCCCCCATCTCCGTTCCATCATCGTACGACCCGTCGTACGGCGAGTTTCCACCCTTATGTTGTTAAGACCAGTACGGTCCGGGCGAAGCGTTTCGCCTCGTCTTTTATACCGCATACATCGAGGGAGTGGATCAATTTGCCAGTAGCGGTGTTTCTGTCTGACTATAATTTAAGTGTTTTCAAGGCTAGAGTGAATAAGCCCTCAATAAACTACGCTTTACAATCAATGATTGCAGCACTGTTTACCATTAGGCAGGATTGCAGTCAAGCACGAGTTTATAATTATAAAAGAATAAAATATATACAGAGCCGGGGATTGGCAGTAGTGTATTACCCAATTAGGGCGCTGGTTAAACATAAACGTCACCACAGCCTCTGCCTGTCTGCGCTTTCTGAGAATACAAGTATGATATTATGTTATTTTAAGAACAGGCTATAAGTAAGTCCGCTAATGGTGGTAATTACAGGGACATAGCCCAACCTTGTCTCGAGGTCAAATCTAATGTAATGACACTTGGGGCCAGTTAGGGCATGTCTCAGATCGACGTGACCTCAGAATTAAGTAATTATTGTATTAGTAGGCAGATGTTATCTTTTGTCAGGATAACTATGTATGTATGTATAAGAATATTTTAACCTAGCGGCAGTAGCTGTCGATTTTTTTTATTGCTTTTTAAATCATCACATTTTTTTTTCAGAGGTACAAAATTTAACACCTTTTTAATCGACGTCAAAAAGAGGAGGTTTCTCAATTCGACCGTATATACCTACCGCTTTTTTATATTTGTTCGGGAAAACTTCCGATTTTGATCGTTCCTGTTTTTGATGAAAAGAAGATTTTCAAGGTGGTCCCATGATAAGGACATTAGGGCTTGATGGTGGAAGACTACAGATATCTAGGGGAACTTTCAACAATTGTAGGGGCGATTAGTGCATTTGTAAGTTTTTTTTAATAGGTATTTTAAAGCACTACGATTTAATATAATGGGACCGGGAGACAGACGAGGGAACTCTTCAACTATTCACAGCAGCTACTTTATATTTGTGCTTGATTACTTTGTTTTGATAAAACCCTTACACCTAGACGGGTTGTGACTGTCCATTTCAGAGAACTCCTCAACGGTTTACAGTATTTACCTTGTGTTTGGACTTAATTCAGTTATATTGATGAGAACTTTGCACCCATATGGGTTACAATTATGGTCTACAGTCGATTTGAAGATGGAGTCTAGAGATATTCGACGGAACTTTTCAACGATTCACAGCAGCTACCTTGTTGTTGTGCTTGGTTTTTTTTCTCTCTTTTTTTATTTAGGGACTTTTGTATATAAATACATGACAGTCCCATTGTACCTTATAGCTAACACACTTAGTGAAACAAACATAATCCTTATATCTAATTGACAAAACGAAGACTTACGAAACTATACAACTTCTTGTCCGCATCAGAAAAAGGTGCAATAAAATTTCATTCAATAAACCTATATTGTTTTTAATTAAACCTAATTCCTTAATCGATACATCCCTCTTATCCTGAAACCGGACACATTCCGTTAAGAGATGAACAACGTCTTCTACCATATCACATTCCTCACAGTTGGGGGAGGCACATTTTTTCATTAAAAAGGCAAAGTTGTTAAGCGGCATAAGTGCGGATCTCAGCCTGAGAGCTGTTACCAATAATTTCCTTCGCATTTTACAATTTGAAAATCATGGTATATGAGGAGTTTCACAGAGTTTTTGTTGGCATGGGAAATCATCAAATGACTTCTCCCGCTCTGGGCGGAGCGGAAGGACGTGTCAGACTTTTACTGACTAAAACCCACCCGTGTTTCTTCACTTGCCTGTACGACGGCCAGGGCCACGGTTTCTTGTTTAAACAACCCGCAACCCTGACCCAGGAGGCATCGGTCTTCGTGGGCCCCGTCACGATGTGCTGACATCTCTTTAAGGCGCGCGTGAAACACGACGCGCCGTCGACTCGGGCCTGGTCCATACCGGGCCGCGAGCTGTCCACTGCTGCCCGCAGGCCCGCGCCTACGGTGGCTGAGAGTTAGGTGTCGTCTCCCGACCAGGGCGGCACCTGCGGCGGCTAGTGGCGTGAGGGCGCTGGGATTCCCATTGCCTCACGCGCTCCGCCTCCGCCTTTGCCAGCATCACTGTTTCGCAGAAGGAGATGAAGGCCTGCCATGCACTCTCGCTCCGGACCATGGCCTGGACCAGGGTAGGACGCGAGAGATCGCCGCCGATCGCCGCTACGAGGACACGGCGGTGCTCTACCCAAGCCGGGCAGACGTCCACCGTATGCTCCACCGTGTCCTCAGGGTGATCCACATAATAGTGACACCCTGGCGTTTCCTCCCGTCCAATACGGAACAGGAACCTCCCGCTACAACCGTGTCCGGTGAGGACCTGCGTCAGGCGAACGGTGAGGGCTCCGTGGCGCCTCTCTAGCCACTCCTCAAAGAGGGGACTTACCGCCACTATTGTGGCGTGCCCAGCACTGGGTTGCGACAATCGCACTCTCCATGTCTCCACTCTCCATACCAAGATACCATTAGATTTTGACCACAAATTAAAATATTCTATCCTAGTTTGGTGACACTTTTTCTTATATTTCGGTAAAAGTTCGGAAAAATATGCTTTGATATTTAAATTTTTGCCTTCTAAAATTTCCTTATTCGCCAGACTGTCAACTTGATGGAACCCCTTGCAATTTCAGTTTCTTTCCATAGCTGGTCATTTTATCTAATTCAGAAATAATAGTATAAGCTATCGGTACACCTCTGACACCAGAGGCGCATGTTGCAGAGCACTCTTGCTATCTACGCATATCAAAATTTTATTACTTGCAATGGTTTTAGCATAAGATAACGCTTCCGAAATGGCAGTGAGTTCCAATGACCAATTAAAGCACTTATTTAATTTATAAGAATTGCTATAATTCGGGTTTAAAGGGTATACATGTAGCAACATATGCAGCACCTCCACCTACGTTACTTTTGGAGCGATCTGTGAGAATTATATAATATTCTGAATATTTTTCACGTAATTCATTGATTACAAAATAATGAAGAAAGGTGGGATTGTATATTCTCTTAGGCTTATTGACTATATCTAAATTAAGTGCAATCAGCTGTTTAATGATAAAATTGGTTATGCATGTACGTAAATTAAACATATCTAGGGTAGGCTAGGGAGTCAATATTTTCTTCTATTACTAATTCTAATGTAGTAGCTAATAATGGCATTTCCTTGTATGACCAATATCTAACGCGACCAAGAGTGCACAGTTCGTCTAACAAGTATATTCGTTACATTTTTGTTATGGAGCGAGATTTTATAGAAAACTCAATAGCTAACCATTTTCTTCTTAAATGCAGTGGAGGAACACAGAGCTCACTTTCCATAAGGTGTTTGTATTGATAGGAGCTTTACACATAAATGGATTCTGATTGTCATTAGGGGTCTTATGATGAAGACGAAGAACAGTAAGTACCTGCCTTATGATTGGTATAATTCATTTATATTGATAAGAACTTTGCACCCATATGGATTATAATGAAAGTCAGTAGATCTGATAATAAAGACCATAGACATTCGAGAGAATTCCTCAACAATTTATAGCATTGAATATTAACGTAGGACAACCTAATCAATGAAAATCAAGAAACTGAATTTAAGTTGCGTAGACGCGTCATCTCTAGCAATGCTCATACATACAGTTAGATATGCTTGCTAGCCTTATACAAAAAAAAAACACTACAAAGTGAAAAAGAACCAATTTCGGAAGTCTTTTTTTTCATAAGTGTAAACTAGTGGTTGACTGCAATCCCGCTTGGTGATATTCGTAAGCAGTGATGCAATCGTTGATGGTAAAGCCCGCTAGTTTAGTAAGCCTATTCACTTAAAAAACTTAGTGAATAGGATGGAAGACGGCAGTCGAGCGAGGTGATGCAAGCCCCAACAACACGACCAACGATGCTGCGTCAGAGGGAGATTGATCTGGAGACCGTCCACGACCAAACTCAAGACACAACAACATTTAGTGCGTCGTACCCGGCCCACATCGCAACACAACTGCTCAGACCCATCCTCCGTACGAATGGCCTGAATGTCCTCGAAACGTCGGCGGCAATATCGAATAATATACAAAAACCCAAGAACGTCATGACCATGACATGTACATATTTCGTTTTTGCCACCGACTTCCGAAATTAGTTATTTTTCAGTTTTTGGTGTTCTTTTTGGAAGTCGCTTGTTTTTTTTTTTTGTAAAAATGTTTTTTTTTTATAGAACACTAGCTTTCCGCCCGCGTGGAATTCGGTTATATCGCCTTTTTAGATTTCCCTCAGGAATAACGAATTTTTCTGGGATAAAAAGTACCCTATTATTTAATCCAGACTTCTAACTTTATGTCTGAAAAATTTCAAAGCAATCGGTTCAGTAGTTATGGCGTGAAAGCAGAAAAAACAAACAAACTCACTTTCCGATTTATAATATTAAGTAAGGATTTGCCAAACTGCAATTATCTTTTCGGATCATTGAATTGATTTGTTGTTTAATAGATTTAGATAAAACTTATCTGGCGATGGAAAAATTTGTCTCAAAACGGATAAAAAAGATATGTTATGGATGGCTCAAGTTAAGTCACTTCTCTAACATAAGTATATCAATATTCATAGTATATGTAAATAATTCATATGTTGTTTTAACCAAAAAAAGTAGGTTGATACTACTTTCATGATAATAATTTCTGTTTATGAATTTATCCACCAAATCTGTCTAAAAGATGAATATTAAATATTATTATATTATTGTACTACTACATGTTTAAAACACTTTTAAATACAGTTCCCACGTAAGTATATATTTCCTTCTTTGCTCTTCCTTTCATTAAACATCTAGGATTGTCTTCGTTATTTCAAAATAAACATTGCCCCACACTAGGAATTTCTCCTGTATCGTGGGTGCGTTTACAAACATATAAACTCACATACACAAACAGCCAGACCCGGAACAACTAATTGTAGGTCATACAAATATTTGTCCCGTGCGGGAATCGAACCCGCGTCACGCAGCGCAGTAGTCAACCTATTGACTGCCAATGGAGAAGGATACAGGAGGAAGCGCAGCAGTCAATAGCTTGACTACTGCACTAATCGTGCAGTCGATTGGTTTCGGTCATAACAATGTGATAGCAACTAATCATTGCTTATTGATGAAGATTAGTTTCTTTTCTTTAACATGATGTTTAGGGTTCCACAAGGAACTATGCTTTGATTTAGTTGAACTCTAGTAAATCTTACGACTTAGTTTCAGATCATTATTATCAACCTTTTTATCATCCCACTGCTGGGGACAGGTCTCCTCTCACACAGAGAAGGATTGAGGATAATCACCACGCTTGCTCAATGAGGGTTGGCGTTTTCAGACTTAAAGTCCAAATTTCCTTAAGATGTTTTCCTTCACCGTTCAAGAAGTCATTGGTATGCAAGATATACTTAGGAAAATACATATAACTTAGAAAAGTTACATTGGTACTTGCCTGACCTGGAATCGAACCCGTATATTCATACTTGAGAGGTTGGTGTTTTAACCACTAATCCACCACGACTTATAGTTTCAGATAATGCTTATAATTCAAACATAAATTAATTCGCGTCTGATTTACAAAAAACTACAGAGAAAGCCATTTCAAATTATTCCAATCCTGTTTATGAATGCTAAAATTGGATCTTAAAAGGAATAAAAGTTCCTATCTATACAAGGCTTATTTAAAAAAAAAAATACAACGACCGTTTAATTGTATGTACCAGAATTATGAACCTTCGGTGTTTCAAAATTGAATGAGCTTTGCATGCAGCTTTGTCAATCAAAAGGTAAATCTCCGTGATTGAGAAACCTGCGGAACGAAGGGAAAACAGATCCATTGGTTGCGAGCAAAAATAGAACAAGCGGAAATGGCGAATGACGCGCTCGACTTCAGGTCTAATTGCATCCTAACTAACAACCAAGAAATTGTCAACGGTTATTATGCAAAATTAATAATAAACGCCTCTGATAATGGTTCTTTACTCGTCCAGTAGTACGCAAGCGCCAAACCACCCGTAATGTAACAGGTACTGTGAACCCTATGGAGTCGCTTTCGCTCAGTCGCGAAATGTCGGGAGAGCCGCGCAGGCGTGTCGCCTGTGCCTCATCAATTAATTCCACCACAATAAAATAAAAAAAATGAGACGTCAAATAAAACCCGCCAATTGCAGATCGAATTTCAAAAATGGAATTTGAGTTTTGCTGTCATGGGATTCCAATATGGCGTGATTTAGTGAAGATGTTTCGGTTTATAAGTGGCGTGTATTGACTTTTCGTGTTTTGTTTTGTGATAATTTGTGATAGCGATGCCAAGTGGATATGGGTGTGATAATGATAACTATTTGTGGGATTGGATTGCTCAATGCCTCGGGCTCTATGGTAAGTTATCCATATTAAAGTTTCGTTTACCTAAATCCTTTGCAGGGCGGCTTACTTAATAGTTTTTACTTTTTACGTTTTTTTCTTTTTAATAGGTAAATTGTTAAAAAAAACTGTCTTGTATAAAATTTTAGACAATTTAGCTAGAGTTACCAATTGAATAAAATTTTAATTACATTTCTTCGAAGACTAAATTCCTTAAAACAAAGTGCCTAAGTACCTAGATAGAGGGATAAATTCCTAGCTGTTTTGCAAGAATTCCAGCAAGCTTTTACGCAATCACCAATTAAAATTCATACTACCGAGACTAAAGCTCGAAAACGATCAAAAACAACTAAATCAAAATCCCGGGTTGTACCTTCCAATTTTCGATTTTTTTTGTATAATTTCCAAGAAACAGGAAAACAATTTACCTCGTGCTAACAAAACTCAAATCTCAAATCAATGATTTAATCAAATAAAACAACACAGCTTATTTTTAATATAACAAGGTAATTTATAGGTAAAATCTATTAGGTTAAATCAACTATGGAAGTTAGGTATAAATTATGGACGTCGAAGAAGAATAAATCTAAAAACCATAACTTGTCGTCATGTAGATAATTTTTTTAGAGGCTGCATTAGTACAGATTAGAACATACCTACTCTTTTCTGGAAATTTAATCATTCAAATACATGGTGTAATTAGCTATTTAGTCAACCGCCTAACATCTTCGCCTCGCTTCGTTGTCTCGGATTCTTTAGCCTATAGAGGTCCACTGCTGGACAAAGGCTTCCCTCAAAGGCTTTTCACGATGACCGGTCTTGTGCTGCCCGCATCCATCGGCTTCCCGCGACCTTCACCAGGTCATCGGTCCACCTTGTTGGGGGGCCCCGTACGCTGCGTCTTCCGGTACGAGGCCGATTCTCTCGGATTGCACAGTCCTAACTTATCTATTTGACCGGGGTGCGCTAGCTTAGTTACTGCGAAAATTACGGCTCTTATGAGATTGGTTACATTTTCAAACTAAATTATAACTTATTGAATATTGATCTAGATGTTTAAGTAACTAAAAGGCTATTTATAGACCAGTGAAGTAGGCACAAAAGGGAGTAGCTATATTATTAGAAAGTGGGCGGACTAAGGATGGCAGTGATGATGATTTTATCATCAAACTCACTCTCGTGCATTATGGAAGCCACACACGTCATGGTATAGGTACTTGTGCAAGTTTAGACTTGAACAAGTCTGCGTAATATCTTATCTGTCAGATACGTGTATAAGGACCGTATTACAGAACCTTACTCAAGACTCAAGCATTACTTAAAACTAGTTTTATCCAATCAAAAGGCTTCAAACGAGTTTTAAATAACTTGAGTTTTGAGTGAGGTTCTGTAATACGGACCTTAATCATCCCACACTCGTTAATGTATACTTGTGCAAGTTCAATTTTACGCAAGTATATCGCCACTTATAGCCAGCATTAGGAATAAATGAAATGACTTTTCAGTCTTTTGAATGGAAGCTGTTGATATTATTTTCTGAAATAAAACCACAAGTAAGTGTACTCCTCCACTTACGCGCAATACTCTCATAATACAGACGCACACACACTCACACACACATATACGCACGCACCCACACGCACACGTATACACATACACACTCATACACACACGCACACGCATACACATACACACATATGGATGTAGTTTAATTATTAACTTTCTTTATTACTAGTCTGGAACTAATGTAACATATGGTTGAGCTAGGCGTCGATAGCTGCGCCACAGTTTTAATTTTTGTAGCTATCATCGTTTCTCTTTATAAACTTATGTCCTAAAATTTGTTCCAAAAAAAAACGATTATTATTATTTAGACACGTTTTAGCTTGTAAAGCTGTGGTTAGGTTTCTTCTTTTAACTAACAAAAGAGGATTACTTTAAAGGACTCGTAAATCTTACCATTATTAATACTCTTTATCACGATATTAGACTTCGTATAAAGTACACTTTGTTATCTTTTTAGAATTTTGGGCATAGAAATAAATGGATCTGTAATTATAAATGCAAGATACAATACCTATGTGTATGTAATTCTATTGAGTTTAATTTCTTTATTGAATACATTTTTATACAAAGCTTGTGCAAGAGGTTATTTAATTATATTTTTTTTTGTATCTTTGTATAAAATGTATTTGTATAAATGTAATGTGTATTTTTGTGTTAGCTTGTTTATTTCTTCATACTGCACTGCAAGAGGTTCAATAAAACTGTTACAAATATTATTACCGTGTTTATCAATATCTGTAGAAATATGCTAAACTGTTATAATTCATAATAGTCTTGCTTGATTTAATAACAAAATTATACAAACGGCTTAGTCTTAGATCGGAGTCTTCAAAATTTATCGTCTCAAATATTAAGGTGAAGACACAACCGCAACTTAACGAGCTTTTAGACAAAAGATAACGTCAATCACGTTAAATTCCAGTATTAATATTGATTATATATTATTTTAAGTGCATCTTTTTCTTTCTATTTTATTAAGAAGAGGCTAGAAGATAACAGTTTAGTTTAATCCTGCCAAATTAAGATATTCCATAGACAGTTTATACGCGGTTATAAACATGGCGACCAAAAATATATCAGTTTATGTCAAGCGTGGACTAATTTGACAGATCTAAACTGACGTATTATATTCTGTCCTTTTCTTAATGAAATATAAAGAAACAAATGCACTCAACTTAAATTTAGTTTAGTTAGTGAACAAGAGATTCGGCGCCTTAGTCTTATAAAACGCTAAATTAATTGCATATCTATTTATAGTTATTAGAGCGGTTCCGTTGTTTGGGATGGAGCACACGATCGATTTTCGATATACAGCTGACGATTAAAGGCACCATTTTAGTATCGGGATAGGTTCGGCCATGCATGGCCCATCTGATATAAATGAATGAACGGTACGATTATAAACGTTTTGATTATAATAATAATGTTTGTTTTCCAATAAATGATATGTGGGTCTCAATAAAAGTATTGGTTGATTGTCCACACCTGTCGCCACTTATCTATAGTGATACTAAACTAACAAAAGCTCTTCTCACTGATGATATTAAATCACTTTCAATACATATTTTAATGTTCATTATTCATTCATTAACAATAAAAAATCAGGTTGCTTCAGATTCTGCTGAATGAAAATTTAAAGTAAAATTAAAGATGGTCCGCAATCTCCCGCCGTCTCCTCGTATTTATGAAAGAAATATGAATAAATAAAAAAAAAATGATATTTAAACGCCGTCAGCCCAGTAACCCAATTTGTTTCCTATAATTCTTGTTCTGCTTGGGAAGACAGCAGCTGATGCAGATATGCGATTTCCTATAGTCATCAATTATTAAATACCTACTTAATAGACTTACTCGTAGTTTGTCTTCAATCACCAAACATTTATTTTGTTAAACATAGGTATGTCATGGTTACATTTATTATACTTAGATATGTGTGCCATGTTTTGCCAATTTATATGGCATACAAAATTAAAACAAACAATGGTGGCATGTCAACATAATATTACATACATTAAAAAAAAAAAAACAATTTCCAATATGTCCATCAATAAAAAAATATTAATAAAAAAGAAAAAAAAATTAAGTCATCATTATTATAAATAAATAAACAAATAACTCAATCCATAAAATCATAAATTAACCAGCAAGTCGGAATCATCATACTTTTGTTCATCTGTGGTATTAACCTACTCAATGATAGAATAGTAACATCTATCTAAAAGTTTAAAGAATGTTCTCCTAAACGATCCTAGAGACTCCTTATTCCTAATAGCTGCTGGTATACTATTGTATAGGTATATTGTGTGTTCAGTTTCTGTATCCGTCAATTACTGCTATAGTGTAAAAATGGTATTGCTGTGCACAATTTTGAATACAATATGAAAACTTCGAAAAGATTTAACGTTGCATTACAACCAAATGGGCATTGTTGCTGATTGCGCCTGATGATTCGAAAGAAAATGCAGCTTTATGCAGCTGAAAATCAGCGTCAGACGGCGACATGCTGAACTGAGGCTCTTTTGTTATTTTTTTTTTTTTGATATTGTTATAGTTTTAGGTGTATTTTATTTGCTGTAAAGTCAATAAATGCATTTTTCTTTCTTTATTTCCTCCTATGCATTCCATTGGCTAATTACTTGCCTCGCGGGTTATTATTACATTTTCAACTTTATCTGTAAAACGTTAAGGCTCAAGGTTGATTGGGAATATCTGACAGTTTGGGGTAGTTTGCTAGCTGCTGTCGTCCGTACATGCGTAGCTTCCGCGAATAAGCGGTTACTTTCGACGTGGGTTTACGTTTCCATTGGAGTGTACGAATATGTCCCACGAATAAGTACAGCTCGCTTATCGCACTGCAGTTTTCAGTCACAGGCGTCGTTCGCTTCCCCGCCCGTCCCACCTCCCGCAGTGAACCCGTGTCCGTGGACTGCAGTGACACGTGCGTAGTTTTCAGTGCGCCGTGTCAAGCTATACATACTCGTGGGTCTTTGTGAACTCCAGTAGAAATTTAGACCCGTGTTTCTTTCTTTCTTTTTTGGCTTCGCACGGTTTGTGCATTTAGCCAATGTCATGTAATGAGTTATTCATGTCGAAAAAGTTGACCGCGTAAACCGTCTTTTGAGGTAGGTTTGAGACAAAGTCATGATGTGGCCACTATGCTGCGATATTTCACTATTCTTTATGAATTTTTTACTGAATGCACTTTTTACTACATAAATCACGCACTTTTATTTAGTAAACAATACTATAAATAATTTTAAAAGTCCAATGAAAAATGAGCGTGACACTCAGCTTGACTTTCCCGCCAAAACTCCATAGACCCGTGTTATCAAACCACCGCATGCCCGTGAACAGCAGACGTCACGATGAGCCAGCGCCTTTACATGCATTTGTTTTACATGTTAATAGCATTGAGCTGAGGAACGAGCAGAACCGCGATACCTCGCCATCGCCAGATGTAATTTATCGCACTGCACATCTTCTAACTAGTATGAGTATTATTTTTTTAAAACGTTACCCGATACTAGGAATTTCTCCTGTATCGTAGGTGCGTTTACAAACATGTAACTCACATACACAAACATCCAGAGCTGTAACAACCACTTGTAGGTCGTACAAATATTTGTTCCGTGCGGGAATCAAAGCCACGACACGCAGCGCAACAGTTATAGCTTAACCACTGCGCTAACCGTGAATGATATGTTCACGAAGTCGGCGTGACCTACATAAACTAGTTCTAGATGATCTGCCTAGAAGTGCTAAATACAATAAAAACTGTGTGGCTATGTGTGTACGTATATTTAACAAATTACCAATTGCACTAAAAGAACTAAATGGCAGACTATTTAAAATTAAATTGTATAACTGGTTAAATGAAAACGTTTTTTATACTGTTAAGGAATTTTTGGACCACAAACCATAACATTTTATCATAATTTTGCATGCTTAATTTTTAAGCAAAACATGAGCTCATTTTGTATTTAAACAGCTTTGTATACCATGTTTTTCGCAAATAAATTTTATTATTATTATTAGTCAATTAATAACCGGTATTTAATAATCCTTAAAGTAGATTTCCTTTGGAATATTTTGCATGTTTTTGCTAGCGAACCAATCACTCATGTCAAATATTTGACCGAACCTTGATTGAGCAATGCTACAAAAATGTGCTTAGGCACCTTTCACCAGACTCTATCACAGCTTCACTTAAAAACTGTTTACATATACTAGAGGAAGCGTAACACTTACGAAAACATACATACCTTTCGGTGTACATATTTTGATGGGCCATCTAAAATTACGCACTAAGTCCTTCAGCAGTAGGTACTAATATTGGATTTTATTCCGGAAAACATTAATTCCTAATACTATTAAACATTCTGAATCATAACAATGTGCTCTTCCGGCGATTTTCAACTTTATGACTTCAAACAAACAATTCCTTTTAATCCATATCGCAGTCTGACTGCGATTTATTGTAATAACGCTCATAAAGTTGTTTTAGAGCTGCGAAGGAATGTATGAAGAATTTCTAAAGTAAATCATGTTCTTTCTGTGCTTGGTAGTAATGGGAAAGCTCTTTGTGAAGTCTATGTAATTTCATTAGGTCGTGACATCAAAGCCAGGCTGATGTAGACGGTTCATCTATCTGGTTGGGCAGAAGAATAAACTGGAAAATATTCAGATCTAATCTTTCTAGAACAACATTAGTTGTAGTTTTATTACGTTATTCGTGTTTTAGTTTAGTCTTTGTGCTGGGTGCCTGAGCGGCAAGGTTAATTCGTTACTAATTATGCTTTAATTAGTGTTTCTTTTTATTTAATGTTGCTCTGTTTTATGTGAACAAGGTCGTCTGAACCTTGGTTATGCAAATGTTGCAAGCGTTGTTACGTATCTTTGATGATGCTGCTCTATTAGTGTAACTATATGTTACCGGCCAAACCAGATTTCAGGACAAACTAGTTTTGCCTAGGCTAAACTAGTCCTTCCTATACGTGATAGGATAAATCAGTTTAGGCTAGTCCAAACTAATTTTCCTAAGCTCGATAGGATAGACTAGTTTAGTCTAGGCCAAACTAGTTGATCTTGATATAAATACGTACACTCTAGGATAAACTGGTATGGCTTACATAGTCAATTTAAATAGATAAGCTGAATGAAATACTCCTTAATTGGAAAAATAATCAGTTTTATTAAACTATAATGATTCGTTGTTAAAAGTTATGGATAGGTACACCTAATACTTAATTGGTAAAACAAACAATCATACCTATTATAACAAATAATAACTACTGTATTTTAAGTCATTTATTAAATTGTTATTTATTTTTACATGGTTTGCTTTGGTGGCACTTTTTACAGAGACTAGGCCATACCTGTTTATCCTAGAGTGTGCATATTTATATTAGGATCAATTAGTTTGGCCTAGCCTAAACTGGTTTATCCTACCGCGTACAGGAAGAACTAGTTTAGCCTAGGCAAAACTAGTTTGACCTGAAATCGGGTTTGGCCGGTAACATATACAATACTCTTTAACATGATCTATGTCCAAAGGAATGTTAAGTATCTAAGGGCTAATTTTTTGATCGTAAAAAAAAAAATATCCGAGGAATGATCTTGAATTTGAAATTTTTTGCAGTTCTTATATGTACTTACATAAAGTCTGTCGGAAGTCTTTTTTATTCCACGTATAAAAAAATAAGTACTGTCGATTGAAAAGGCAGCCCTCACTGTTCCATGAATTTGCTGACATTTGTCCACGGCCTAAGGGCTGGTTGTTTCACGTTCACTTTAGGCACGCGTAGGTGTACAAATAAACGTCCTGTTTATGTCAGGTCAAGCAACCTTGAGCTTTGATGGTTTAGAGATAAAGTTGAAAATCTAATAATGAAATTTGACAGATTGTAATAGCTTGATGTGCTGCTGTTTGTACGTAGGTATGTTAACCCTCCGTTTGTAATAACAGGCCCAGTCTTAAATCAATATTGGTAGACAGTATTATTTTAAATACCTAACTAATGCTTATATCGTTAGGGGTTCTCAAGATCATTCTTAGAACGAAAATCTAATCCAATTACAAAGGGGATGCGAAATTTCTAGCTTCATTTAGGCGTTCCGCGAAGCCTGATGATGGCTGTTAGCACATAATCTTATTATGTTATTAGTTTAGAAATCGCGCTTAACGTTGTCGGTAGACGGTGATTTCCTACGGCTGAACGTTTGGAGTTTTAGTGTTAATTAAGTTGGATAAATAAAATAAAGATGGTGGATGATAATTATTAATTGTAACTTATTTTACTAGTTGTTACCCTGGGGCTGAATTACTATACCAACGACAAGCTCCATAAAGAATAGAGGTAAACAAACCAATTTAGGGTTATCACAAATCACGTTTTAAAAATCTCCTGTTATTTACATGATTATCGACTTTTATATGCTAACTGTTTATTAACAATTCCGATTGCAGCATATTTCAATAGAATCATATATAACTTGGTATTTCGAAAAAGCATTGAAAAGTCGACGTTAATTTTACGTGGGCTGTCACGTAACGTACAAAAAAAGAAAGATGGATGAAATCCAGGTATTAAACACATTTTGTGGAATTCAACCAATGAATAAAGTTGAGGCATTTGTCAATACAATTTTGCGTATTTTAATTACTTTCAAATCAACTGCATAACAATTGCATTGTAATACCTCAAGTATAGACGAAGTATAACATATATGTATCAAAAAATTTAACCTATTAGGAAATTAGCTTATATGTGTGTCATATTTCATTCAAATCGGTTAAGTAAACTGACTAATAAATAAACTGTTTACATTAGTAGGAACTCGGACTATTACTTTTATGAAAATTATCTTTCTAGAAAATGTTGTTAACATCTGTCTTTTAGGGGTAAATTACTCGTTGTCTAGCTACAGTTTGTTTACCTCTATTCTTTATCGAATTTGGTTCAAATATAGATACAAGTTTAAGTGGCAGTTAAGGGTGTTCCTAGGACTACTATACAAAGGAAGCTGTAAGGGTATGAGGTACGGATGTTAAGTTCGCTCATAATCTATAGAAAAGGAAGGGTCATCCACCATTCGACCTGATGGGTGTTGTGTGTGGCAGACAACTGCCCGACGAATGGTGTCGGGAAGTTTGTAGGTTTGCTAGTTACTAGAAACTCTGCTTGTGCTATGTGGTGTTGTAAATACCGCTACAGTCATGTTCTTAATAGATGAAGTATATCTTGAAGTGGATTAACATACTTCATTCTAGCCTGTGATCAACTCAGCGATTCCTTGCCGATTTGATCGTATTATATCTGTAAATGGTATGATTGAAAGCAATGCTTGATGTTTATCTGGATTTCAAACACTTACCAGTAGGTTCAAACAAATTGGGCAAAGCAAGCACGCTGGGTTTGTCGGCTATTTTTCCACAGAAATGAAATCCGGACAGTTATTTATAAGACCGAGGTAGGGAACGATGTGATGTAAGATAAATAATATGTAAAAGTATATAAGAAGGAGCGGAAGTAATAATGGGGCATCAAAAAAATCTCGTTCGCCTCATTGCTCAGGGAACGCGCCTACATATTATTGCCGGTAGCATAAAGGGTTCAATAAAATATCTTGTACTATCAAGGTAACCTTATTTTGAAAGTATAAGACTGTACATTATGGTATGACATAAAGTTGTTTTTATCTTTTCGACCAACGTCCTGATAGCAATCTTGTGTGCCGTCATGGAAGATCATATTTGAAATTGGGGGAAGGAGTAAGTAGTACTTACCTAAAAGATGTTTCATCCGAAACTGAAGGCCGTTTCGGTGGACTTTTTTAATATTATTGACGTTTTCAAAGTGTTTACAAGTTTTCCGGCATGATGTCTTTGAAACCGTACGGAGGACCGGTCTGAGCAGTTGTGTTGCGATGTGTGCCGGGTACGATGCACCAAAATAATGTTGTTGTGTCGGGAGTTTGGTCGTGGAGGGTCTACAGATCAATCTCCCTCTGGCGAGCATCGTTGGTTGTGTTGTTGGGTTTAACATTGCATCACCTCGCTTAACTACCGTCCTCCTTCCTATTCACTCAGTTTTATTGAGTGAATAGGCTCTTAATGAACTAGGGCGCTTTACCATCAACGATTGCATCACTGCTTACCATCAGGAGGGATTGCGGGAAACTATTATAATTATAAAAATAGTGCCGATTTTCAGCCTAGTTTGAATAAACGTATTTTTTTATTTTGTAAGATCAGCTTTAAACATTGGTTTCATGGTCAGTCTTCTTTTCTCAAACAAGAAAAGTTAGATGTGGCACTTAGATACACTATACATGTAAAGGAATCCACACGAGTTATTGATTTATTAAAAATCATATTTTTTTTATCTTATATTACCGGATCGCATGAATAAAACACTTAATAACACATTCACTGTCGACAAAGTTATACAATTAAGGCACAACAGTTACACAATCAAGCTGAATTATATATGTTTTGTATGACAAGGAACGTAAATATACTTATTATCATATCACGGAAACCTATTAGATTCCGTGATATGACACAGAAACAATACAGAATATTTACGTATTCTACATAATGACACGCTACGTAAGCTCTCCAAGCTGCAGTGCGATTTTGTAACCATTCCACTGAGAAAGATTAGTTGAAGTCAGCGTGGAGTAAGAAGTCATTTCATGTAATTTTCTTCTTTAGTAATTATAAACTACTGCTTTGTACTAGTGAGTAAGCAGTGATGCAATCGCTGATAGTAAAGCGGGCTAGTTTATTAAGAACCTGTTCACTCAAATAAACTTAAGAAGAAGAGAAGATAAATTATCTTATTCGCTCAAGAAGGAAGGCGGCAGTTGAGCGAGTTAATGCAATTCTAAGCCCAACAACACGACCAACGATGCTGCGCCAGAGGGAGATTGATCTGAGACCCTCCATGACCAAACTCCCGACACAACAACATTTGCTGCATCGTACCCGGCACACATCGCAACACAACTGCTCAGACCCGTCCTCCGTACGGCTTCACCTCTTTAGCGGTTTTGAGCACTTTTGTTGGAAAAAGCATTGAATTCGCGTGACCACGACCGACCCGACACCTTTTTTTTAATATGGCATCTCGTAGTTGACCTTGAGAGGTTGTGACTACTTAACCGGACTATCCTGTGGCTGCCTTAAATGAATTTAAAGCCTCCAGACAGGGCAACTAAAAACTAAGCGACTACACACTAAGGGCACCCCTTGTGGGGTACGAACCTCAGCTTAGGGCGTCGCTGGAGAGAACAGCAAGGAACGGCTGGATCGAAATTTAGACCCGACATCGTGATCATTTTTGCTTTTTTACTTCTTGTGTATTCTGTTCTGTATTGATGTTTTCAGTTTACACTTCTGTCGATCAGTCCCACGACTGCTATTTTTTTTTTATTTTGTATAGAATGATACAGAAAAGAATTAACAATCTGGCTACATAATTTAAATTATGTTGATGCAGAGGGACTCTTGCAACGACTGACCTAATAGTGTCATTAAATTGAACAAATAACATTTCGTATACACACACGCACGCATAGACACACACACGCACACACATCCTCACACGCACACACACACACACACCCTCAAACATACACACACACACACACCATCACACACGCACACCACACACACGCACGCACTCATACAATTAGCCGCATTTTGTTATGTATTATTATTTTTTCTCATTTTTCTTTTTGTAACTTTCATATTTAAAATTAACGGATTCTTCAACTACTACATTTCTATGTCTAAATGGAGACTCCTTGAAATGTACTGTAAGTCAAATTTACATGAGATAAACTTATTATTATTATTATACAGAGTTCTTCCTGCGCCAATTCGACTCGTCCTTGGCTACTTTTTTTATTACCTTCCATGCTTCCCGCCAGGTAAAGGAAACTTCGTCTTAGTAACCACACCCGTTGCTAAGTAACATATCGCGGAAACCGTAAATCAATTAATTGGTTAACAACATGGCGTGAGGATGTGCAAGACATTGTGATTTATTATCTTTTTGTTTAATAAACCGTTCAGTTTTAATTAATACGTGTGGGAAGAGACTACGAAAAGCACTATTTGGACGATTTGAAGTCACGTTATTTGTAAGTTAGTATATTATTTAATTTTCACTGTGGAATATCTTATACAATATGTAAAGAAAACCCTGTCCGACCCATAAGCATAATAAAAGTTAGGTAAACACATGACCAAATATAATATAAAATTTTACGTAATCATCATAGTAACAATATTAATGAATTTTGAAATAATCTTTTTTTCCCGCGAATTAATTCCAATTTCCCCGAAATTTGGTAATTTTTAAAAAGTGACAACACTATTTTGACGGTATTATTATAAGAGCGATGCGACCACGTGATGCCCTGCCCCCCGCCACCCGCGGAAGGGTTGCCTACGGCACATCTATTAAGTTACCTCTTTTTGCGAAATAATATTTTTTTTAGGGGTTTTTTTTTAAGTTTAGCCCGGCTTTAGTATCCATTAGTAGAATCAGTTACCGATACCTAACAATACCTTCACGGATCGGACAGGGTTTTCTTTACATATTGTATATATAATCTAGGTATACAAACTGCTAGGCTTCGCCCTCTATCGGGATAAAAGTAGCCTAGATGTCCTATTCCAGGTCATAGTCTACCGATGTGCCGAGTTTCATCCTAATACGTTTGATTCAGCCGTTTTAGCATAAAAGCGTAACAAACAAAATCATCATTTGCTTTCCCAGCTATATTGGGAGTCAGCTTCCAGTCTAACCGGATTCAGCTGAATACCAGTGTTCTGATGGAGCGACTAGAGAGTTAGCAGGAAACGTTCAAGATTTTAATGGGTCCCTGATTCTCTAAGTTACTTCTTTTTCTTCTTCTTCAGCCTGTAGAGGTCTTGTGCTGTCCGCATCCGCTGGTTTCCCGCGACCTTCACCAAGTTATCAGGCCACCTTGTTGGGGGCCACCCTACGCTGGGTATTCCGGTACGTGGCCGCCACTCCGTAACCTTACTGCCCCAAGTAACCGTTGCAGCAAGTAACCGTTTTTTCTGTCTCTGTTATCTTTTCTAACCGTATACTTATTTGTTACCTGTCAGCTGAATGGATATCGACAAAAGTTCCGTGTTTCAAGTTGGCGAACCGCGAAGAAATCGCATAAACTAATTTGCCTATGATCATTTTAAGCGACTTTAAAAAGGAGGACGTTACTCAATTCGACCGTATATATGCTTTTTTATGTTTGTTCGCGGATAACTTCGTCGTTTATGGACCGATTTTGATAATTATTTTTCTGTTGGAAAGAAGACATTCCCAAGGTGGTCCCATGATAAGTACATCAGGGTTTGATGGTGAAAGACCAGAGAAATCAAGGGGAACTTTCGAAAATCGTAGGGGCAATCAGTGCGTTTGTAAGCTTTTCATTAAGTATTTTAGCGTCAGCATCCAGTCTAACCGGATGCAGCTGAACAGTACTTTTCACAACTAAAAAGTGTAAAATGAACACTTTTTTACAAAAAAAAAAAACAACCGACATCTAAAAAACACTACAAAGTGAAAAATAACTTATTTTGGAAGTCGGTGTCAAAAACAATATACAAAAAATAATATACAAATATACAAAAACCAAAGACACAAACCATTTTGGAAGTCGGTTGTTTTTTTTGTAAAAAAAAGTTTTTTTAACGACTCGATGAGCTATGCCGGTGACTTTGGTTCTTCTGCGGATCTCCTCATTTTTGATTCGATCGCGCAGAGAAACTCCGAGCATAGCTCTTTCCATCGACCTTTGTGTGAATCTGAGTCTTCGTATGAGGACCATTGTGAGCGATCACGTTTCAGTTCCGTATGTCATCTCTTGCAAGTCAAAGTTACTATAGGCTTATTTGATTATTTAATTACCTTGATAGTTATTTTTCATATTTCCTGATTACAGTACATGTTTTTGTCTTTTCACTTTTATTTTTATTAGTTACTTAGTTTGTGTTCACTTATTACGCAGTCGGGTTTTTTAATTATTTAATTTTTTATGATTACAAAAGCTATTTAGTAGCCTGTACGTGAGTCTTATTTAGGTTAGACGTATAAGTTTACAGATGAAGATAAATTATCCTGTAATTTACATGGGCAATGGTCTAATGGTAACAACACGTTTATTGAGTACCTATGAAACTTTTGACATTATTATTTTTGTTTTTTGTTATTATTTTTATTTACTTGTAATGTGCGTTTTCTTTGTGTGGATAAACAATATTTATTTCTTTCTTTTATTTACTACAAGTATGACGCATAAAAAGGATAAAGAAAGAAAACAATGAATCATGAAAATAAAAAGATATATCTAATAATAAATAGAAATATTTTACAAATAAATAGCTTAACCTGGGACCCTTCAACAGATCTAGAAACTATCAGATTATCGGCCTTAGGAACACATATAATCAAGGAAGGCCAAATAATTACATCCGCTTGGGTCAGCCTAAGCTTAAATTACGCTTGTTACGATCGGTTTGTGGTCGAGTGACCATTTCTTACATACCCTGACCTCTCCGTACCTGGGAAAGCTCGTTAAACTGTAGGTCCCGGCGATATATAGTTTTCAGTCGTCAAAAGTCTTATATCAGAAGGGAGATAGGGAGTCAATCCATATACAACGTTATTTTATGTTTATTCGAAACCCAAATATAGTTTGTTCAGAATAAGCAACTGAATCGATTCCAATCATTTTTACACCATGTTATATTTTTTCACAAATACATTTAAAACTGTTGCAATGTGGTTACCGGGTGCGGTACGCAGCATAGGTCGAACATCGCCCGCGCAATAGCTGACGCTAGAGGTCAATGCCCCACTCCCCTGCCTGAGCGGAGCGTGGACCATATTTTTGTTGGGACAGCCAAGTAGGTTAACATAACTTTGTGGTTTTCCATGATATCTTTTTTAAATTTTGTAGATAGATTATTTACTTAAAAATACTGGACACGTGATTCAGGTTTCGCATAAAAAACAATAAGGTTGTATAGTTCTGCATCCGGTTACACTGGAAACAGACCCCGATCTAATATTAGAAAGGCGCCTATAATCAATCGTTTAAAACCTAAACAATGTCGAGCACCCATAATAAAACCGTTCACATTATTGAGCGTATCAATCAGGTATTCCCTCTTCACTTATAAAATCAATTCCTTTCAATTCATAGTTGAGCGGCTCTTTCAGGAATCCAATAGACATTCAACTTTATTCAAGTATTCAGACTGTGATGTTCTCCATATTATTGCGAGATTTTATAGAGGACGATTCGACTGCGACTACTCGTTAAGTGATGCGGTTTTAAAACATCATTATCTGCTCATCGGGTTCGTTCTGGACACATGCCGTTGAGGTCTTTTGCGTATCTAATGCAAAAAGCTAATTCTCCTAATTGTGAGGTTTGCAATAAAAGAGAAGATGTGCAGCATGTTTTAGTGGAGTGTGTCAGAAACGAGTCTGAGAGAAATAGATTTATTAGAGAATTAGATATAAATAGGTTAGACATACGTATATTCGTATATAATTATTGTTAATATTATTATTAATACATCATTTTATTCATTAGATAATATTTCAGCTCTTTTTTTTAGTAAGTAGTAATTTTTTGTTAAGTAACTCAAGATTAGTCTATGATGGGACTGATGTGAACTGTGTTCAAAAGTCCCTTTACCACTGAAATAAACCGCCGCGTCCGTTGACATAAACATTTTTTTTTAATTCGTTAACAAACTTTTTTGAATGTTTAGTATGTGATGTTTTATGCCTTTCTTATTCTTTCACCTACAGTCTGTGTAAGTTGGAGTAAGAAAGGTATACTCAAGACAGGCAATATTTGTCATTTAATCCGGCCCAACCCACGAAATCTCCAGGAGATTCCTATCGGACACGGGTTTTTTGACGGAAATTTCCTGGAGATTTATTACCATACAGGAGGCAGTGGGAACGTTATCATCATTAACGTTGGGACTCGAAGTAATGTGAGGCTACCGTTGGTAGTTAGATTTTAATTGGTTGGTAAGTTGAGTAAAGTTTTGGGAATGAATGTGTAAAAGAATAAGAAACGCTGGACAGATTGAAAGATGATTTGGCTAATGACTTTATTAGTCATTAGCCAAATCATCTTTCAGAAGCATGGAAGAAGAAGTCATGTTATCCTAGTCTCAAATTAACTAGAATGCGACAATCGTCATGCCTTTCCTTCATGACGATTGTCAAAAGGAGGCTGTTAGCAACAGAACTTCAGGAAATAGCTAGCTACTTATAATTGTGGATCAAAATTTACGGTTACGTCTTTTTTATAATTATAAAGTAGTGCTTGACCTCAATCTCGCCCGATGGTAAGCAGTGATGCAATCATTGATGGTAAAGTGCGCTAGCTTATTAAGTTGTTCCAGTCGTTCGATGTACGCGGTATAAAAGACGAGGCGAAATGCTTCGTCCGAATCGTAGTGGTGTCCCTCGCACGATCTCCACAAAGCATCCTATAGAACACCATCAGTGTTGGAGAGTTCCTTAGCTCTATATTGTCGTCTAACCTGAATCTCCTAACGCTGATCTGTGAGGACAACCATCTGTTTTACTTTCCACGTCCTTCAAACTGACATCTCCGATAAGAATTAAGTTACTGTGATCAGTCCATTGCTAGGTACGTAGGTCGTATCTTAAATTACTCTCTCTCAAATTGTGCAATGTAACGCATGTTATATGACCTCTTGTAATGAGTGCCTACTTCGCTGGTTTATTGCGAGTTCAGAGCGAATGTTACGTTGTATGAATAACTTTGTATGTAGGTATGTGCTGGATCATTAGGCTCGAGTTATTGTTGTGGGGCTTAGGACTTTCTGGAACTCTGACTAAAAGTTTAATTTGCAAGTTAGTAATATGATGTCTTATGTAGGTCCTTCGTTATGAAACTGTTGTGTAAATGGAGTTAAGTTTATCTTTCTTGCAGTAATTAGCATCGTATTTAAACACTGTCAGCTCTACTGAAGATGGGGTTTCATCACGGGCTATAAAATCACTGTTTTTGTATCAATTCTTACAGCCCATATAAGTATACTCTTCTGCTGTCTACACTATCGAGAATCCTCAAGAAAGTTTTCATATAAATTGGTGATTCTAGCTTAAGGATTGTCAAGTAAAATTTCCGTTCTACCAAAATCCTTAGCCCATTCTGGCCCACTTCAACCCACATTATCACCCACTTTGTGCCAAAATGAATCTGTCGTAATCAAACGCATTCGCAAAAAAGAAACTGCCTATTTCCTACTCTAATTTCACCCAAATCTGGCATTGGTGAAAGTTATTTATGTGCTTGGAGCACATAAATAACTTTCACCAATGCCAGATTTAGATTTGCCAGGGGTAGAACAAGGTCATTTTGATGTGTTACTAATTCCGAACAGATGTTTTAAATGGGCTTGTTCATGTTAATCTTATTTTTGGGAAAAAAATTCTTAGTATTAGTACGATTGATAGTTATAAGCCGGATACTGTTGAAATAAAATTTATGCAGATTAAGCCCTATTCTGAATATAGCGGTTGAAAAATACGCTTGTCGAAGCCGAGTCACTTGTCATTTTCACTCTCAGTCATTTTGATATTTTTTGTCTTGGACCTGAATCCTTCTATGTAGTTAAAGAGCGACCGTAGTAGGGCTTCCAATTCGGAGTTCCGGAGTTTCGGAGCAATTTTAAACATTTTTCAAATCCGGAGTTGAAATGGAACACCGGAGTTGAAACCGATTGTCGTAAATTTTATTTACAGAACAACGAAAACCGCATTTTAATTCTTGAACGTAACTCGGTTGTTTGATTTCTTCATAAGTCCTTAGCACACATAAACATAGAATACCTACATTAGTACAACACTTCGATATTATTCTATCGGTCGAATAATATCGAAGTGTTTTTCAGCAGGCTTTTTCCGCACGAAAGTTAGAAGTTCTCTTTCTGACTCATCTTTGAACGCGCTATCTTTTCTCAGAACATAATTATTACCAAGAGCTTCAATCTCAAAAAAAGTATATTTTTTAGCTATACCAATAAGTTCATGATTATTATTTTATTGTAACTTGCCAAAAAATAAGGTTTATTTTTATAACTGTTTTTGTTATTTTTTTAATATTCAGAGAGGACATTTTTAAGGAAAGCAACCGATTTCTGCTAAACAAGTGTTTATTTTTTTATGATTGTTGATTGTTTTAACACTTAACAATGTGTATTAGTGGTCTATTATAACGTTTGACTGTCAGATAGTAAATTTTTAAACAAAAAGTGTGATTCTTGCTAAACAAATGTTTATTTTTTATGATTATTTTAATCCTTACTAATACATATTATAAATCGGAAAATGAGTTTGTTTGTTTGTTTGTTCGGCTTTCATGCCGTAACTACTGAACCAATAAATTTGATATTCCCGAGGAAAAACAAAAATATTGTTAACTTCATAGGAGTTCATATTTGGTAGATGGCGCTGTGTGTCGTTTAAAACAATATAATATATTGCAAATGAATATGCGCATGTAAAATTAGAAGCTAAATGATATGTCAATTAATCCCCGAAAATGGTGAATCTAAAAGCGCGGTATAACCGAAGCTTCGGGCGGAAAGTTTGTATTTTATGAGTATTAGTTGTCTTATGTCTGTCATACAGTACATTTTAATCAAAAACACTGATTTCTTTACTAATTAAAGTTCTATTGATTAAAATTAAGGGCATTTTTATTCATCTCTAAAAAAGTTGTCGACTCCGGAGCCAACTCCGGAGTTCCGGCTTTGATCGCTCAACATCGTAACTAGCTCCGGAGTTGATAAGTATCCGAGTTTGGGTGCCCTAGACCGTAGTACCATTTTTTGTTATGAAAACAAATTTAAATGTAATCAATAAACTTTAACGAAGGGAAAAACCAATGTCACTACCATACAACAGACAATTCATGTTCCAATGCATGCAGATTTAATCAACATATTTTTAATGTTACATTTCGAAATATTTTTTTTACACCGGGACAAAAATAGTTTCTACGTATTTTCTTTCGGTCGTTAAATAAGTTCTACTCATTGTTAATTATTTTGAATTAATGCCTCATTTATGTATGTCAGAGATCGTCGGAACAATTTTGATAGAAGTTGCTGATTTGATTTACGTAGTAGAGGGGCAAACGCTTGTGACGTTATTTTGTGAAGGCGGCACATAGACAGAGTCGCTATGGAAAGTAGGGTTCGTCGAACGGTCACTTTGCATCGAGACGCGGACCAAGGCACTTCTCCGAACCGAAACTATCGGTTTGCCTATTCAAATTGTTATTATGAAGATTGGAAGGTATATCTACACGTCGTGCGTTAATTCAAAACTCACCTACGAAATGGAACCTGTACCACCACACCAAGATGCTGTCGACCCTACCGCTCTGCCGTCGCCGTCTCCGACAAATATATTGTTAAAGTATGAAGGAAGTCATGACGTACCCACAAAAAACCCTTTTTAAAGCTTTTTTAAAGTTTTTTTTATATACTAGCTGTGCCCGCGACTTCGTTCGCGTGGTTGTCGAAAGCAAAACAACAAACAATACCTCAAGTTGCGTATAACTTTTGCGCGCACAAACAAACAGAGAAACAGACACAATTCCAAAAATTATGGAAATGAATCTTGTTAGTTATCCTTTAACACGCTAGCTATTTTTTTTCAACTACTTCAATGTACAAAAATGAGTTTTCTACGGATTTATTATATGTATAGTTGAGTACTTACATAGAACAGATGAAAATTCTCTATTCCGTGAGTACCTACTTAGAATGTATTGTTTATATCAGATGATTATATGTAGTTATGAATCGATTGTGAATAATATTTACAAAAAATGTTTAGATTAGGGCTTCACTTTCTTGGGTACCTACTTAATTAATTCCAGTATTTACTCCCGAGGTGCTCGTCGCTTGTAGATAAGACATGACAAGCTCTTACTGATAACAGTAAGAGTGCTTGTCAAAACTCTTGAAAAAATAAAGAGCCCCTTTTGATTACGCGATTACAAACTCTCTGGTCCTGCCCCCTAATCAGCAAACACATTTTTGTCAAATGATTGCGACTAGTTGGGATCAGTTGGGATCGTTCTGACCGCCCATTGATCCGTTAGGTCCAAACGATTCCAACTAGTCGCAATCATTTGACAAAGATGTGTTCGCCGATTAGGGGCCATGTCTGGTGGTCTGGATCCAGGTCGTCGTCGGTTTCATCCGTTCTATGTTCACAATGCATCCGCTATATGGATGAATTTATAGTACGTATTTTGCAAATAGAAGATAGCTAAATATAAGATAGCAAAAGGACAACACGAACACAAGTGATAAGCGTTTTGTATTACTTCAACGACTTTCAACAGGTTTAACATAAGCTTTATGATTGATTCACAATCCCTTGCCTTTTTTATATCTCTCCATCGATCTTGATTATCGTTTTCGCTGATAGAATGCCACTTTAACTAACGCCTTAGGTGTGATTTGACTAAGGACCCTGCCTGAGGCACATCTTGGATTTCAGTTCCAAAAACAGTCTATCTCTAAGTGATATAGACGTTGTTGAAATGTCTTCGATGTCTCAAGGACATCTATACCAATTTATAGGTAAAGTTCAGGGCCGTCTGTCGAGTTGGTACCTATCGGCTATATTTTTCGTCGTGACTGTGTTTATGGGACGTAAACGGTGATGTATAGAAGTAATTCGCTAAAAGGATGCCTATAGTTTTAGTCAAAAAATGCACTGAATTTAAATTTAGTAGGAATACACATGTCCTGTAAGTTTCACAATCAAGTCAAAAAACCGCTGGGAAAACTGTTTTTACTTGTGGTATTGTATTTTATACTAGTTGTTCAACTTGATACCTAATTATTTTTATGATGAAATTTATTATCGTTTGGCAAAACGGTTTAAGACTATAAATTAAAATGAATATTTATCACTCAACTGCTATGAAAATCTGTACTACCAACGCCGAATTTAATTTCTTCATCAACTCGCTTTATCTTAATTATTTTGAGTTCATTATTCGAAGAATATGTAAAACTAGCAGCGCTCTGGTATAAGTCTCAATCGCGCGGAAATATCGAGATAAAGTAAATAAAATCAGTCTTTTTAGTATGAAAGCTCAGTAATAAACATTTAAAAAATAATCTAAGTAATATTAGTTAAAAAAGATTGTATTTTAAAATCAGTAGGTAATTAGTTCTAAAATTAGTTCACATAAGTTGTTATTAAATCAAAACTAGTTTAAGAAATAACTAATGCTTGTGTTGCAGAGGGGTTAGATTAGTAATAAGGCAGTATATGGGTGAATATATAAAGGGCGACCCAGATTTAACTCGAAATGGTCTCCAAAGCCTGGAGCACAAGCGTAGAGTAGCCAGCCTTTCGGTGTTCTATATGATGCATTCGGGTGAGTGTGCAAGGAAATTGCATGATTTAATAAAAATTGCATAATTGAAAGATTTTATTTTCCACCCTTACGTTGTTAACACCACTAAGATCCGGACGAAGCGTTTCCCTTCTTCTTTTATACCTCATACATCGAGGGACTGGAACAATTTGCCAGCAGCGGTGTTTCCGTTACACTACAATTTGAGTGTCTTCAAGGCTAGAGTGAATAGGCTCTTAATAAACTAGTGCGCTTTACCATCAACGATCGCATCACTGCTTACCATCAGGCGGGATTGCGGTCAAGCGCTAGTTTATAATTGATAAAAAAATATGTAGGTACATACCAACTCATGCATCATTTCTTCCTGTCCGACGAGAAACTAAGCCCGGATGACACGGAGACCGGAACTCCGGAAGCCTCTGACACTGATCTTATGTGTGGCTGGAGAGACTCTTATAATAGTAGTAATATAAGATTATAGGCTGATTATCTATGGCAAATATGTACCTATTCTCTTAAAGATATGGCAATAGTAATGATAAACACGTTTGTTTATGATATAAGGTCAGTACAAATAGCAAGAGAATTTTTCGCAACAGATTCTTTTAGCAATATAGATAAACATGCTTTTTCAAATTTGATTATTAGGTACAGACACTTTAAACTGTAACCGTGGCACCTTTTCTCGGTGGTAGGCCATAACATCGGCCGTCGGCAGAAGTTACCACCCACCAGACAAAGCCTTGCCGCCAAGCGATTTGTCGTGTTCCGGCATGATGTCTGGGAAGCCGTACGGAGGACGGGTCTGAGCAGTTGTGTTGCGATGTGTGCCGGGTGCGATGCGCCTAATGTTGTTGTGTTGGGGGTTTGGTCGTGGAGGGTCTTCAGATCAATCTTTGGCGCAGCATCGTTGGTCGTGTTGTTGGGTTTAACATTGCATCACCTCGCTCAACTGCCGTCTTCCTTCCTATTCGCTCAGTTTTTCAGAGTGAATAGGCTCTTAATAAACTAGCGCGCTTTACCATCAACGATCGCATCACTGCTTACCATCAGGCGGGAATGCGGTCAAGCGCTAGTTTATAATCAATAAAAAAAAAAGTATATTTTTCCAGAGAGGAAATCTCAGAGCGTTGAAAAACTTATAAGTAGGACTGAAACCTGAATGCACTACAACTTGTTTTTTGTGCTGTTGAACACCGTTTAATTAGACAAGTCAGATATCGGATGAACACTTCCAATTTATTTTATGTGTGATTTAAGCTTTTGGTACTTAGGATGATGAAATTGAAACGTTTTACTTCAAAAATGCAGTTCAAGATTGTATGTTATTGTGAAATAGTTTGAACTTTAACGACATAGTTCAGCGTAGGTGTGTTGTTGTTTTTTTTATAGGTTTTTCAATTCTTATCTTCCAGTACGAAAGGCGGCCATATTTTCAGAAGCGTCCATCAATATTCATTACACGCAATTTCGTAGCCTAATGAAAATGGACAAAAATAATAAATATCAATTTTTAAAGAAATTTCTCAAAAATAAAAAACTCTGTATTTATTCACGAACTAAAAGTGATTTCAGTTATTAAACGGAGACAGAATGAATAGGAATAAGTCCTTCATTACCAACAGAATGATTTATTTCCGGGACTTCAGATATAACAAAAAATATCTGAAAGAAATGATTGTAGAAAATAGCTTTTAGGAAGAGTAGCCTTAGGACAAATTGTAGATAGACGAAAATATTTAATAAGTAGGTAGGTAGGTATTCCAATCGGTAGATTTAAAAACGTTTATTTTTTTAATGAAATTAGTACAATACATAATCGTTTATAAAAAAATTATAATGTTGTGGAAACTAGAGAGTGTGGTAGGAATACGTGTGTTACAGATTTTCAAGCCTCCAAACTACAGGGATGTCACTAATACAAATATCTGCTAACAGATACCTAGATGGCAATGATTATGGGATGAAAGATATTTGACAAAAATAATGCAAAAAAAAAAAAAAACTGCCACCGGCGTGTCGTGCCACGTTTCCCGTTCGTCACAATAAATGACTAAACTAAACTTAAGTTAAGAGATAAAAAGTAGGCTATTTGTAAGGTTTGATATTTGAGTAGGCATACTGAGTATCTACGGAATTCTAAAAACGGGCCCAAAAAGTACACTGATAACTAAATAAACAGTTAAAGATTTTAACTAGTAAACAGTTCATACCTTTTTTTTCCGGGGTGGAAATCCTCAATGGATGTCCGCCGCTCTGGGGTGGGCGACGGGGTCTGTCAGATTTTTACTGACTAAAACCACCCCGGTGTCTCTTATCTCAAGAGCGCACGTGGTGCCGCGGGAGTCTAAATTCTTCCACGGCCGCACACCCTTGTGCTGGCCCATTCTGTCCGGGCCTCGTCTCCTCCACGGGGTAGGGGGTGATAAACTACCATCTGCATCGCCTCTGAGGCGCGTCGGCGCGCTCGCCTTCGCCTCGGGGTCCATCAGATAGGGGGCGGGGTCTTCCCATGTCCCTCGCCCCTGGCGCCGCCGCGCCTTTTAGGATTTAAGTACTTACCTTTATAAACAAAAAATGTATCTCTAGCAAATAAACGTATGATTATGATTATTACGTGAACCGATTTTAATAATTCTTACGTTCAGAATAATAATATATGTAAACTAAGATCATCTCAGCGTATAATCCCGGTTGCATCCGCGGCTTTCGCGTTGGAGCCCGGGATCCGCTTTCCTACACTTACTCCTCCATTTCGCACGATCTCTGGCATCCCGTGGTGTGAAATTGTTGACACACATGTCATCTCTTAAGACATCAAGCCAGCACTTCTTTGGTCTACCTCGCTTGTTCCGGCCAAGCGAAGAACTATGATATAAAATATAAATGCACATAGTTGCGTATGTATTTTTTTAGATTTAATTTAGTTCAGGTAGGTAAAATTGTACAAAATATGTACAATTTTACAAAAACTATTGAACGTTTAAGATCTGTAACCATGCCTATGTTTAACAAAACCAATAATTGATTGAGTTTTTTCTCATATTTTCTAAACTTATGGTTAAAAACTTAGAGAGAAAAAAATGTGTGGACCCCACACATTTTTTTGCAGCACTTACTTATTTCCGAAAATATTAACAATATCAAAAATGATTTTAGTAAACTCCTATTCATTTTGAAATACTTATCCAACAGTACAATATCACATGTTACAGTGGAATTTAAAAAAAACACTTTTACGTATGTAGGGGTCTCTTAATAAAATATTTATTTGCTCTTTTTGTTTTAAAACTTTGTTGGCGTGATTGATATTGGCTAACGGTCATAGATTGTCCGCGGACGGTCAAACAGACAGGCAGACTCGGCGAAACTGTAAGCATTCCTAGTTGACTACGCTGGACTCTAGAGGGTATTTGACTAAAAAAAACTAATTAGTCCGTCAGTCAGATTTCCAAAAAATACTAGACATGTATTTTTTCTTTTTTCATAATAAACAAAAAACGAAGACGACACAGTGCGTTGAAAACTCGTATGACGTCACTGCACGCTACACTTTTTAGCGACCAGTGACGTCACCAGCCACCACTCCTGATCTTTGGTGCCTTTTATATTTGTCAATTTTTATTGTTTTGATAAAACAAAAAGTACGTGTCTAGTATTTTTTGGAAATCTGACTGATAGACTAATTAGTTTTTTTAGTCAAATACCCTATTAATGTAAAAAAGTTTAAAATACAAATCAAACATTTTTATTAGCCGATTATAAAATACTTAGTGTAAGTAAAAACGTTTTCAGTAGGTAATTGAATAGGGGTATCCTTATCTTATACTAAAAATAAACTTCAAGGAAGAGCGTAACCAGGTACAGGAGGATATTTAGGTACAGATTTACTCTTTTGTACTGCACTAGGCAAAAAAGGGCGTTCAGAGCTACGTCTAGTGCACAGGCATTGCGCCAATCATATGGGGAGTCTGACAATTACTGGTGCACAAGAAAGTACAAGCTGTTTGCAGTGACTGGCGAATTAGTACGCGTAACAGTGGGACTTAGGCACGCCACGTACTCCGAACGCTCTTAATAATCTCTTGGATGCTAATCCTACAAACAATCTGGTTGACTTGGACTCGGCGTAGTCTTTGACGGCTGTGAGAAGGGCTTATGAAAGTTTTGTTTATTAATTTATTATGTAAAGTGAATGTATTTATAGTTTCTCTTTTATGCATATGTACAAACTGCCTTTAAATTATGTACCTAATTGGTTTTATACCGCTTTGTTTAAAGAAATACGAGCACATACAGACTCCAAAACACTAAAAATGTAACACCGTTTACGAAACAATGAATAAACACTTAACCTCTCTACAACCAAGACCTGTATAAATACATAAATAACCAAGCTTCGACTCCTACAGCGGTTAGACCGAAGTTCTAATTTTAACTCCTAAAATGAGCTCATAATTCATTTAATAAACACGGTCAGACACAGACAAAAATTATAATAACATAAATATTTACCTAACGCCCACCTGTGGTGTTACTTTAGAAAAAAAAAGTGTTAAATATTATAAAAATAAACAAAACAAAGTATGATTTATAGGAAACAACATTAGACTTGTAACAGGTTCTTGAAAAGTGAATATTTCGTCGGTTCATTTCTGGGTTTATTACAAAATATAACAGCTGTTTGGCTTCCGGTGAGAAGGGAAATGTATGATGTTTTTAGGGTTTTCATCGTAGAGAAGATATTGTAAGAAGAAAACAATCGTTCTTCCAGACACCTCTCATTTTATTTTAAAGTTGTGGATATGTCGAGTCTTTTCTTGTTGTGGTCTTGGGACTTAGCAGAATAACAGTGTTTTACATCAACTGACACTGCTCTGACCTCCACAAACAACATAAGGTGGGTGGACCATGGATGGCCACTCTAACGAGTAAATACTTTTAATTCGTTTATTTATTGGATAAATGAAGGAAACAAATTATTAAGTAATACTTTGTTTTATTGTCCACCGTATAAAATCATTTTTTTTTTACCTAACTTTAAACAACATTTATTAAATTTAAGTTTTGTAAAGCTCTTCCAAATGGCTTTGCATGGAACACGGCTCCAAACAAGGCCAACATTATACATCTGTTGTTAAACTAAAAAATAGAGTTGTAACATTAAATATATCCGCTTTTACTAAAACTACATAATAAGCTCTATTATTTAAGCGAAGCATTAAATGCTCAATTTATTTTTATCATCTATAAAAAACTACGAACATTACTTGAACACCATTCTAGAACTAAGAATGTATTAATATAAATTATTTAAAAATATTAGTAATGAGTATTATATTGGCCTTAAATAACTTGCCATCAGGTTTTATTATGAAATTGCAATCTTTTTTTTTTTTCGAAAATGGCCTTCTTATGGGTCCGTTCTTTGTAAGGTCAAAATTGATAATTATGACTATAACTTTGTCCTAATAATTATAATAAATAATAGATACTACATACTACTATAATTATAACAATTTCTCATTACTTATAACCAAAAAGTAAGTGTTCATTTGTTCAGGATTTGTGAATGTTCCTTGTGGTTCCATGCACCATAGCAAGGCCAACCGTCAAATTTTTGATTGGCCTTATAAGGAACCACCGGCTTTCCTAGGAACACTACCAATATTTTAATGTAAATTGAGGCAAATCTATGTTCTTTTTTCTTTAGTACCATAAACATATACTAATACGAGAAATCACAATAAAAAAACATGAAATAATAATAGGCTATTGACTAAAAATGTACGGTTTGTTGTGCGCGCGAATAACAATCGTAACGTCGACGACCGAAGCCTACGAAACGTTGGATAAAAATACCACAATAGCGACACGATCGACATGCCGCCACGTTTGTGGCCTGTAGTTTGTAGGATCTTAGTGTGTAGTAGCAGGAATATGGATTTAAATGTCAACAACTACGATTTTTAATAGTTTGCCTTCAAAGGAGCATGGCCTTCCATGGTCCACCCACCTTACATAGGGTAATGTAATATCCCTTGTTAAGACTGATTGCATAATATACAGGCTGTATATTATTCAATCAGGCTGTATATTATGAAGTTTGCGTTACGATGCTGACTTCGCGAAAAGGCTAGACCGCATGCCACTAATAAAATTATGATAGTAATTTAAATCGTTAATGAACGGTTACAGAATTCACAGTGTTTAAAAAAAAATCTCGGCTCGGCCTTTGAATATTGCAAGCGTGCCGCCGGGTTTGTAGGTATGACGTTGATCCCTGATGTGAACTCTATTAAATCAGCTGATAAGATAGTTTTTCGAGTTTTGTTTTCATTGCGCTTTTTTATGTAATTAGCGAATTAATTATTTTTTACTTTAAAATCTTATTGGGTTATAAAAGTATAGCAATTATGAACCGTCTAAAGTGAAAAAAACTATATATATATATTTTAAAATCATGAAAAGCCCGACGAAAATTCCACCACTGGGGGGTTCAGAATCATGTACTGGATCCATGGTACTCGTTTGTGCGTCGATTTCAGATACACCCTTTATAACATATGTATGTTCTCAACAACTCATAAAAGCAAAATACTAAATTGCTCTTCTCTGTATTGATTTTAAAGACCGCTAATAAACATTTATTTATTTATCACTCTTACAACTGTCCTTACAGGCCTTAACCTAATGCGACAGTGCAGTTATTCACTAATACTTAAATATACACTAATTCTTAAATATAACTAACAGTATTTATTAATACTCTTGCGAGTTCACTCAAAGAACACGAAAATATATCCAGTCTTTCATGGATTTCGTTCACCACACGGATTGCACAGGTGAGGGGTGCTTTCGCCAGTAGGTTGGTTCTGGTCACAGGCACGTTTAGCAGTTGCGGGCGTCGTTGCCTCCACATGTACCGGTCCGGTACTTGAAGCTCTAGCTGACGTAGCACTCCTGGGTTATGTGCTACGCCACGCTATAACTTAACTACATATGCAGCAAGACTGCACTCTCGGCGAACCCTGAGCTCATTATACCCCACCATACCAAGTACAAACAGTGTGAGGTACATCAACGGGTAGAACGGATACACTCCATATAGTTTAAAATACAAAAGCCTTAACATAAATATACCTATACTTTAATATGAAAAACTACCGCGTTTTCCCGTTCACAAAATAAAACAGTGCTAGACAAGCGGTTGTCGAATTGTTTTGACGGCAGTAAAGCCCCACCGATACCCACTCAATCTTGTACTGAGTATTTGTAGCGACGTGTTGTGTAGCGCCACGACCAATCCAGCTGTACCTGCTTGGCATGGTAGGATTGGCATAGTATGGTGGAGGCTAGAGCAGTCATCGGTGTAAGCTTAATTAGGTAAGAAGTGAGTATTTTTGATAATATCCTATCTAGTATGTAACCATGAACACAATGTGATTGTATTAATTTAAGAAGCAAATTGAAATAGTAATTAAGATTAAAATTATAGTCGATTATTTAATTGATTCATTGCCATTGCCATTGAGGCATTGGCCATTTGACTGTGGAAACGAGCACTGGGCAAAATAAATCCGCTAATATCATAATCCTCGGTTAATTTGAGAGATAAAGAGTAGATCCTTTATCGGTGAGCTAATCTGCAACCACAACAACCTTTTGAGGAACACATGCTTGATGTAATGTAATATCAAAAACATATTGTCGTTCAATGTTTTTCCCAGTTTAGTTTTCCATCTTGACAAACGTCTGCTGAATTGATGCCCTGATGTAATAATCAGGTACTCTATATATGTGTAGGTTTCTCTACCCACTTCCTCGGCGATATTAAAAGAGTTGTTCCAACAAAAGGGTCCGTATAGATTGTATCAGTCTTATAAAATTACAGTCGCTAGGATTGTTAGTCTAAAAACATACGCCAATCAAAATTGACCTGCCATTAAACGTTACCTCTTGAATCTGAAGATTTTCTCGGTGGTAGGCCTCACCATCGGCCGCCGGCGTAGTTACCACCCACCAGACAAAGTCATGCCGCCAAGCGATTCGTCGTGTTCCGGCATGATGTCTGGTGAAGCCGTTTGGAGGGCGGGTCTGAGCAGTTGTGTTGCGATGTATGTACGATGCGCCAATTGTTGTCGTGTCGGGAGTTTGGTCGTGGAGGGTAGCGGGATCCGAAGCACGGTTTTCCGCTGGCCGACCGCAGGTAGTTGGGGGCCCAAGTAGTGTGCCAGCCACATATGAAAGGCTGCCCCGCCAACTGCGAAAAATCCCAGGGTGGCCCCATCGTGCCGGTTGGCGACCGGACGAGAGGACCCGATGGCGATCCCTGGGGGGGTTCGGGCGTCCCCGCAGTCTCCAGATCAATCTCCCTCTGGCCCGGCATCGTTGGTCGCATTGTTGGGATTAACATTGCATCACCTCACTCAACTGCCGTCTTCCTTCCTATTCACTCATTTTTTTTTTCAAATGAAAAAGTCAAATAAGAAAAGTAGGTGTGTACAGCGGGCGCACGTCCTCTCTTTCAAAGTGCACCTCTCTAATATTCGAGGTCTGCACTCCAATCTCATTGCAGTACATCACCACCTTGAGACTGAGAAGCCCCATCTACTTTTCTTGACGGAGACCCAGATCAGATGTCCGTCTGATGCGGCATACCTCAACTACCCGGGATACGCATTGGAGCACCATTTCCTGCAGCGTGCCGGGGTCTGTGTGTATGTCCGCAATGACATTTGTTGCCGGCGCCTCCGTCACCTCGAAGACCCTCATTTCTCGTCCCTATGGCTGTTGGTTGACACTGGTGTGGACAAAATTGTTTACACTTGTGTCTACCGATCGCACAGTGGTGATCAGGAGACAACTCGTTTATTTGACCACCTCAATGAGGCTGCTGACAATGCACTGCAGCGGCACCCTGACGCACACTTCGTCGCTCTGGGGGACTTCAATGCCTGCCATCAGGACTGGCTTTTCCCGTACCAGAGGACCGACCACGCTGGGAGAGAAGCGCGAAACTTCGCGCTTTCAATGGGCCTTTCCCAGCTGGTAAAACAAGCGACTAGGGTGCCTGATGTAGTTGGTCATACTGCCAATTGTCTGGACCTTCTGCTGACCACTGATCCGGACAGGTGTGTTGTAACAGTTTCCTCACCGTTGGGAACTTCAGACCACTGTCTGGTGAAGTCTGTGTCGACCTTCTCCCCACCAGATCACGACTCTCGTGGTGAACGGCGAGTGTGGCGATACAGGTCAGCAGACTGGGATGAGATGCGCCATTTCTTTGCGTCTTATCCTTGGCAGCAGGTCTGCTTCTCTTCTAGCAATCCGTCGAGCTGTGCGGATGCTATAACCGATGTGGTGCGTCAAGCTATGGAATATTTTATTCCCTATAATGACGTGCCCGTCGGTGGCTCGGCTCGCCCATGGTTCAATGCCGATTGTGCCCAAGCCGAATAGCGTAAGCACACGGCATTTCTCACCTGGGTTGACGCTCGTGACCGCGGAGCTCCGGATCTAAGCTCAAAGAAGAGAGCCTTTAACCGTGCTGCCAAGTCCTACAAAAAGGCACTAAAGAAGGCTCGCTTCGACCGTATTACCCATATTGGCAACAAGTTATCTGCGCAGCCTTCCGGTAGCAGATCTTTTTGGTCCCTTGCCAAATCGGTCGAGGCGAACTTCTGTCGGCCCTCACTGCCTCCGCTGGTTAGGCCTGATGGAACACTGGCTCATACGGCGAGAGAGAAAGCAGGTCTCTTTGCATCTCTCTTTGCCCATAATTCGCGTCTTGATACTGGCAGTGCTACTCCACCTATTTTACCCCATTGCGGTACTTCAATGCCTGAGGTTCGCATTCGGAACAAGGAGGTTCTGAGAGCACTGTGTCGTCTGGACGTGAATAAGGCTAGTGGTCCGGATGGTATACCAGCGATTGTTCTATAAGCATGTGCGCCCGAGTTGTCTCCTGTATTGACACGCTTGTACCGCCTCTCATTTGGGACTGGTATAGTGCCCAAGTCCTGGAAGCTTGCCAACGTGCAGCCTGTGCCCAAAAAGGGTAGTCGTGCCGATCCTACCAACTATCGGCCGATTTCGATCACCTCCATACTTTGCAAAATAATGGAGCGTGTATTGAACTCGCGCCTCTTGGCATACCTGGAAGGTAACGATCTCCTCAGTGACCGACAGTATGGGTTTCGCCGCAATCGATCAACTGGGGACCTACTAGTGTATGCCACTCACTTGTGGGGCGAGGCCCTCGAGAGAAATGGGGAAGCGATTGCTGTCTCCCTTGATGTCTCGAAGGCCTTCGACCGGGTATGGCACGCTGGCCTTTTGAGTAAGCTTCCAGCGTACGGCATTTCGCCTAGCCTGACTGGCTGGGTAAAAGACTTCCTGACTGAACGGTCCCTCCGAGTTGTTGTCGACGGATGCTCATCTGAGCCCATGTCGACTAATGCCGGTGTTCCTCAGGGGTCTGTTCTCTCTGCAACTCTGTTTCTGCTGCATATTAACGATCTGCTGATGCCCGGTATCTATGGGTATGCAGATGACAGCACAGTTGTGGAGAGATACCTGCCGGATGCTCGGGCTAGTAGGGAATCAATCCGGTCCGAAAGAGAGGCCATGGTAGAGCGAACGAGTGTTGCACTTCAGGCAGTCTCCGAATGGGGCATTGCCAATCTTGTAGCATTCAATGCCGCCAAAACGCAGGCGTGTCTCTTCACCGCCAAAAGGAGCCCGTTCACCTTGGCTCCTACTTTTCGGAATGTATCCTTGGAGTGTACCGACCGCCTTCAGCTTTTGGGTGTTGAGATTTCCTCGAACCTAAACTTTGGGCGGTTCATTGAGTCCAAGGCCAAGGTGGCTGCCAGAAAACTTGGTGTAATCGCAAAGGTCCGGCAGTACTTCACACCAGGGCAGCTTCTAATGTTGTACAAAGCACAGGTCCGTTCGTGTGTGGAGTACTGCAGCCACATTTGGGCTGGTGCTGCTAAGTGTCACCTGGCCACTTTGGATTCAGTGGAGAGGCGTGCGAAGAGGCTGATTGGTGACCCTGATTTAACTCGAGTTGGTCTCCAAAGCCTAGAGCACAGGCGTAGAGTAGCCAGCCTTTCGGTGTTCTATAGGATACATTCTGGGGAGTGTGCGAGGGAATTGCACGATTTAATTCCCCCATCTCCGTTCCACCATCGGACGACCCGTCGTACGGCGAGTTTCCACCCTTATGTTGTTAACACCTCAACGATCCGGACGAAGCGTTTCGCCTCGTCCTTTATACCGCGTACATCGAGGGACTGGAACAATCTGCCGGCGGCGGTGTTTCCGTCGGACTACAATTTGAGTGTCTTCAAGGCTAGAGTGAATAGGCTCTTAATAAACTAGTGCGCTTTACCATCAACGATTGCGTCACTGCTTACCATCAGGCGGGATTGCGGTCAAGCGCTGGTTTATATTTTAATAAAAAAAAAAAAAAAAAATCTGAAGAAGCAACAGTAAAAGAAGTATAGTAGATGTAACGAAGAGGGATCAAACGCTAGTGACTAGAAGAGTCATGAATATCAACGGTAATGGATGGAAAGATAAAGGAAGGCAAAAAGAAGATATAGATGGATTGTGTGAGATACCATATGAAAGCGAAGGGAGAGAATATTATGACCGTTGACAGGGAAGAATTGAAGAAGGTAATTTCTTCCTCCTACCACAAATAACCTAGTAGACAAGAAGATGATAATAGTTGTTTCCTCAAGATATAATGGTCTCATTTATTCCTCAAGGAAATACGCTTCAAATCCTCTAAGATACAGGTCGTAAACGTCAATATACCATGCATACATAACGGCTATAAATGAAAATGCATCAAAACTCATACACTTAAATTTTTATAGCTAAGATGCTATTCTCTTACTTTTAATAAGTCTATCGCGATTGGCACCTGCATTTTGACTATTATAGCCGAAACACGACGGATGAGAGAAAAAAAAATGAAATTGAGGATATTGAGTACACAGTGTCAGCGGCAGGGTAATTGCGTAACATATCAGTAGCAATGAGTTTCATTTTGTCAGTTCAATAACATTAATTTTTTTAAAACGTAAAGCAATGGATTAGCAAAATGCTTCAACTTGATAGTAACAGTGTGTTGCTCAATTAGGGTGCTGGTGAAGCCTATGTCGATATTTTATGGCTATATTTGCAAGTAATGATAACTTTGGCAAAGGAAATGTGCGAACAGATACTAGTTCGTTAATATCGCTAATCTAAAGGATCTAGGGATGACCATTTTGAAAGTTCAGTCATCAAGAATCAATTTATAGAAAACACATAGAAATAATTCTGCTTCTTCTTAGTCTTCAACCTATAGCGGTCCACTGCTGAACAAAGGCCTCCCCCAAGGCATCAATGACCGGTCGTGTATTGCGGTATCGAATTATTTCTATACATAAATATATCATAGTTAATGTTTACTGTACTTGCTGCTCCACGCTTGTGTGGTTTTGATTCGATTCCAAAATTTGATACAGTCACTGGAAATTCCACAAGAAATGGCATTATAAGCCTTGCGTGCCCGTTCTCAAATCCTTCACCCCTATGTTTTACATACATCTTAATCCCGGATTCGATCACATTGAAACTTTCCGCATTTCAACTTGAGACGTCGGCCCATTTAACAACTATTATATGTTCAAACTTGTTACGGAGAACAAGGGACGATAGAAAACTAACTAAAGCATAGTTATTCTTATTACTAAGATATTGTAATTATAGTTTTGGATTTAGTTTAAATTTTCAAGTATTTTTTGTTTGTTGAAAATGAATCACAATCGATCAAATACGACGATGATAAAAGTTTGTTGCACGATTACGAAATTGAAATGAAAAGTGATGACATGAAAGAAAAGATAAAAAATAATGGCTTGAAAAAAGCAGACTGTTGTATGCTTTAGTATTGCGTTTGATTACAGACAAACCCAAACATCAGAACAAATATCTGGATCCCAGAAAATTATAAGTCAGGATAGAATCGAGCCTACACGAGACGCTTCACACAGTTTACAAACTGAGTAAAACATAAGTTAACTCTAGTAGTTAAAAGTATGCCAAATAGCAATAATTTGCTAAACGGTACCACAAACTACCTCCATTAACTATAACCTAACTAATTAGTGGCAGAATCGAATGAGGAGTATATCTTTTGATATAACTTGTTCACAGTCGTGAGTTACGAGTCCTGATTTATTAGCGGCATTATTGTCTCCTATGTATGACAAGGAGTTGGAGATGCTCATAAAATTGTTTCAGATAGTCGAGATTTTAGGATTATTCGATAAAATTCCGTCTTTTTTGAAGAGTGGGGATTGTCATGAGGTGTTGAACAGAAAATTGATAGTTAAATTTGGACTCGTCTGAATGCCGACATACTGTTTGTGTTTTACTACCACATTTGTATACCCCCATTGGGGTCCCACCCGCACCTGACGGAGTTCTGCTACGGTGTATATCTTATAACAAATTTTTTTTTACAAAAACAACAGATTTCCAAAAAACACTACTTACAAAGTGAAAAATATCTAATTTCGGAAGTCGGTGTCTCTAGTTTTTGTATATTAGTTTTTGACACCGACTTCCGAAATCAGTTATTTTTCACTTTAGTTTTGTTTTGTTTTTTTTTTTTTTTTTGTAAAAAAGTTTTTATTTTACACTTTTTAGTTGTGAAAAGTACTGTTCAGCTGCATCCGGTTAGACTGGATGCTGACGCTAAAGTAGCTGGGAAAAGGCATGTACCATTATAAACCGTTGAAGAGTTCCCCGAACTGGCCTTTGTTTTCATCATCAGAGTCTTAATGACAGTTACAACCTATCTAGGTGTAAAGTTTTTATTATTACAAATTAATCAAGCACACAATCTACGTAGCTGCTGTGAATCGTTGAGGAGTTCCCTCAACTGTCTTGGGTCTTCATCATCAGATCTACCCCAGACCTTTATTACATCGTAGTGCTTTAAAATACATAATGAAAATACTTAGAAATGCATTAGTCGCCCATACGATTTTTGAAAGTTCCCCTTGATTTCTCTGGTCTTCCATCATCAGATCCTGGCCTGATGACTATGGGACCAACTGGAAAGTATACCCTTTCAAACAAAAAAAGAATTTTGCAAATCGGTCGAGGCGTCTTCGAGTCAATCGGGGAACATACATAAAAAATAAAATATTTCGACGAATTGAGAACCTCCTTTTTTGTAGTCGGTTAAAAATAAATTTGGATGGCGAAATGGCGTAATAAGAATGCTGGCGTTTATAAATCCGTGTAAAAGATCGCTCTTAGCGCTAAGACCGCCCATTGTGTCACCCTTTGTAAAATATTTATATTTATGTTCTGTATACGGTGTATACGGTGTACATAATAAAGAGTTATTCTATTCTATTCTAGATATAAACTTATTATTTGTCAATATTTGTATTAATAAGTAGCCAATGCTTGGACACAGTACTGCTCTCTAATCTCTACAGTGTGCGTTGAAATAGCTGCAGGCTGTTTTTCATTTTAAGACATGCCGGTTTCCTCATGATATTTTCCTTCACTGTTTTTAGAGCAGTGATGATGATTTATATACTTTACATAAAGTAAAGCTCATGTCTGGTTCCGAACATACTACCTACAACTTAGTTACTACTGGGCCATCACTGCATTCATATTTGTTTTACAACAAATAAATGAAAATTTGGACAAGTGTAAGGAATTTAGCTAGAACTATTTTTTTACGGACATATAATTGCTAAGAAACGATTTCATAAATATTCTTTGACCTTTAAGCACTCCATAATCCATTCCATTTCTATCCAAGAATATATTCACATCTAATCCTTGTTCAATTAACATATTTTCCACTAAATAGATTGCTTCTATTTTAGTTCTCGCATCGTATAATTCAATTCTTCCAACTTAATTACCATCAGCTTTCAATTGAATAATAACAACGGCTCCGATCCGATTGTGTCTGAGATTGCTGCCAGTTGTTTAGCGATGTTAAATACAGCCTCCGCTGAACGGAAATTAACTCATTGATCTTTTTCAACGTCTCCGTTTTCAGATTTCGTGATCCAAATTATGGTTCAAATGGTAATATGTTAGTTGATTTCCTTGATTTCTAATACTTTAGTTTAAATATAGGAATACCACTTGCACTTTTTAGTGTCAATTTAATGATTTTAAGATACTTATATAATACATTGTACACCACGATACGACCCAATTAGATTTACGACTAAGCCCAAAAGATATATATACTAAGATAAAACTTATTCTCAAAATACTCGCAATGGCATAACATTGACCAGCAAGTCCAGTTTCGATTGATTAACACCGTACTATAAGTTTTATCTAATATATTTCACCAATAAAAATATCTGACATAATAATATTTGCCAAACATCTTCCAAAGAAAACTGTATCCGTACCAACATATGAGCGAACTTGAAGTTTGTTTCATCATTGATTGCGTCCAAATCATATTCTCCTTTAGTCCTAAGAATTTAAGGTTTATTTTTGTCTTACAGTAGTTTATTAGGAGAAGTTGGAATATCTGGGAATATTTGTACAGTAGACATTATGGTACTGTCTCCAGTTTCAGATGTTTCTTCGGCGAGTCGCCTTCAAGGTTAATATTTGTATTAACAAAATTAGTGAGCTATAGATGTTATGGTTGAATGTATTGATTCCTACAGTAACTACTAGGGTGTTTGGGACACAAGTTTAACCAACATAAGTGGCGTTGATAGGTATTACAAGTAGTACGTCTATATTATATCGCATGTATCTAGAGTCTGGTCTGGAAAGTCAAGGGCGAAAGGATCGATAGTCTCGCCGATCTCCCCTATTGCCTTAGGCTTTGTAGACCCCTATCTTCATTTTGATGCCCTCCGCAAAAAACGTTCTCCCTAATGCAAATAGCTGTGTCGGCTATGGAAGTTCTTGTAACTGTATTACCTTTTTCTTAGTCAGGAAATTGGTAGTCGGTTCAAAAGTGCATTTCAGATTTATTCGTAAAATTCATTTCGTTCGTCTAAAAATATTTGAGTATTCCTTTCAATATAATATTTCCTTTTCAACAGAAGTTCGTAGTTACCTTGATTTAAATGGTTCTTTTGTTTATTTACGACTAGCTTCCTTTGCCATTTACCTCGGGTAAGTTTCGATCTCGTGGGAATATTGGGATAAAATTTATCCTGTGTTTTTATCCCGGTGTGGTTCTTATGATCAGTTGAAGAGTTTAAATAGTAAGTACTCACTGTAAAACGGAGGAATATTGGTCCCTTGTAACTGTGTACCAAATTGCTAGCAAATCCGTTCAGTACTTTTAGACTGGAAGAATAACAAACATCCATCCATTACATACATCCTCATAAAATTTTAATCGCTTTATAACATGGGTAGATTCCGACTGCCTTCCCTGTTTCTACACATCGCATTTACTCACAAATTAGACGAATACGAAAAACAACATGCTACATACGTACATTCAACAAATCCCCGGCTTACCTTTCGAAAGCGAAATTAATTTCAAAAGTAATTGCAATGGTAAATGATTTAAATTTTCAAATGGATAGTATGTATTCTATGATGCTCTGTGTTGGTATTTTGTTTAATAATTCCATCCGACGTTTCCACTCCAAATTGGTTTGCCTTCGCAAACGAATCGAGTTTATTGCGACCCCACCTGATGTAATCTACCTCGACTTCTTACTAACACCTTCAGGGTGGAATAAACGTGCAACGTCCCTAACAATTTTATCAACTAACCTATTTTGGAACTATTATATTTTTTTAGTTTCAGCATTTTTTTCTAACACGATCTTCCTCTTTCGCTTTAAGATTTTGCGTGATGAGTCTCACAGTGCGTTGGATTGAAGAGTGGAATTACGACAAGACACTATAGTGACTGTGATGATGGACAATGCGCCACGGTGGAAGTACTATGTTCCATCAAAGGTAGCGATTATTGAAGTCTACTCAGCCTTCTGTCAGTTCAGGTTCAAGGCTCGCTACCATTTTCCAGAGTTTAAGTCTAACAAAACTACTTGTTAAACTGTCGCTTATTAAAAAAAAAAAATTAAACACATTATGCGGATAACTATGTCAGCTTACTACTAAGAACTGCAATCAACCAATAAGATTACTAAAGAAATTAATCTTTCTGTCAATGGGCACATTCCGTTGATATTATGACTAGATAATTATGATTAAACAGGCTCCGTGGCGTAGCGGTAGCGACAGCGGCCGCTGCGCAAGAAGGCGTGGGTTCGATCACCGCACAGTGCAAATATTTGTATGCATGAATATGAATATTTGCACTGGTCTGGTCGTGCATCGGAAAGCACGTTAAGCCATTGGACACAACTAATGACAGTCGTTACGGGTTGTTGGAGTCCTCAAAAGTCCAACAAGTCTAACTGCAATGCTTCCATATCGCATTCGGTTTGTAGTCAGACGGCAGTCGCTTTACGGAAAATATTGAAGTTTAGCCAAAATCAACGTTGAGATGATGATGATTATGAATAGAAACAAAATTAATAACAAAAAGTAAATACAATGTGTGACTCAAGCCTCCTGAATACCGTCGTAGGGTCACGCACAACTAAATGAAGCTCAAAAATAAAAATAACACATGTCTATAACCATTTTACTCAAGCGTAAATTGTGCAGGCCTGCACAAGATACATTTTCTACTTTCCTATGCTGATTTAACTTACCATAAACTTATGTTACTGTTAATAAAGCTACTAAATAAGTAATTTGTGTCATCAAACATACAATTTTCCATTTTCGACCAAACTCAATTTTATTATTTACGTAGAGCTCAGCAGCGAATATGAATCCTCTTTTGATTCAAAGATTACATTCTGGTTTATTCGGATATAATCGATTTAATTCAACCCGATACCCGTGGATATGTTGGAGATTAACTTTACGGTCCTCTGTATGGGTACAATAATATGATTAATATATGTGGAGAATGGACCATCAGGCTGGATTAATAAAATCTGCTGACTGTAGCATGATTCTGCACGTTTAGCTACTGGAATGTTACCTAAGGCAGATTGTGGTGACTGAGTGGATAAAACAAACGCGTTATCAGTTTCACGGCTCCAACAATATTTATCTTGTATCGTTTTCATCGTTTTAGTATGTTAATCGATCCTCTTAGTCTGCCGCCACCGCCGTTGCTTGTATTTTATGTTACGGCTAATAGCCGAAGTGCGGCAATATTTAGTTTTAACCGGTTACAACTAGGTGTAGCCGGCCACATGCAGTTAAGTTTAGATGGAGGTATCCTATTTATTTTCAGTTACAACTAGGATTAGACTTCATCGTAGCGGCTAGAATTAGTTGCAGCCGTATATCGGTCCAGTGAAGCATTTTTTTATTCGGAGATTCTTGTCTTCATCATTATCAACCTTTTTATCGTCCCACTGCTGGGCACAAGTCTTCTCCCATTCTAAGAAGGATTGAGCGTAATCACCACGCTTGCTCAATGCGGGTTGGCGATTTCAGACTTAAAAGTCCAGGTTTCCTCAAGATGTTTTGCTTCACCTTCAGTCATTGGTGTCCAAGATATACTTAGAAAGTACGTATAACTTTAGAAAAGTTACATTGGTACTTGCCTGACCTGGAATCGAATCCACGCACTCATACTTGAGAGGCTGGCTGTTTCCCAATTGATTAAATTTTGTATAACCCCCATACACCTTATCTCGGACAAGGCATGTAAGTCCGAAACAATATTTGTAATTGTGTTGAATTATATTATGAACTGAAATGAAATTGTAAAAGTCAAGATAAGAATATCGAAACAAAAACAAAAAGCACCACTGAAGAAAACCTAGTTCTAACCGACGATAAATAGGACATAACATCGACTTAAGTTAAACGCACCGTTTAGTCGGCTGGATCTCGTTTTAGCCGGCTAAGTGCAACACTTCGACTGTAAGCGGCCGTAATATATAACATACAACGATATTTAATGAAAATTAGTTACAGACGTATCTGTTTTGCTTAATGCGATAAAATGAATCAACATATTTCAGTGGTTCATGTTTATCATTCCGTGGTCCTTATACCTACTTTTATTTTAACAACTATTGCCTTGCTCTTTTTATCAACCTTTAAAAAAAATTAAACAATTCATCAGCATATTACTTATTATGCACCACCTGACCAGCAGGGGTCGACACGCGACAGTACCTACCATAAATAGCTAGTCTTATTTTAGGTGGCTGTGTTTTACCAGCGATCGATAACTCAGCGGGATGGCAGTTGTGCCATGTGGTTCTGTAATTTATATACTGTACATAATAAAGAGAATACTATTCCATCCTGAGGGTTATGTAACCAAGTGTTACTTTGCATAAGTATTTAATTTCTTTTTAATATCTGATTAAATTGGCAATGCAGTCTCTTGGGTACATTATCAATTGCCACCGATGGGAATAAATTTTTCAACGCCAAATTTAGTTTGTTAATTGAGTTTAAGTTATGATATTATATTGTTAATTTGTTTTAGTGTTTGCCATTTAGACATACGATATACATATTTATCATAATTAATTTGTACTCACAAAAAATTAGAATATAATGTGATTTTGTGTTCTTTTTATTGGCTAAATATATAAACGTATTCAATTTAATATTTCAGTAATGTTAAATATATCGTTAGATTTTTATAAATAAATAAATATATACGGACAAATCACTCAGATTGAGCTAGCCCCAAAGTAAGTTCGAGACTTGTGTTATGGGATACTAACTCAACGATACTATATTTATAATAGATACATATATAGATAAACATCCAAGACCCAGGCCAATCAGGAAAATATCGTTTTCCATCATGACCTGGCCGGGGATCGAATAAATTTCCAGGTCACTTTCTAAAAAGATTAGTGACACTGCAGTTTTTTTCCCACATTATTTGTAGTGAAATATTACTTTCAAGAGTCGTAAAATATACCAGTATGCGTCTTCAATAGAGGGTAGATTGGTGAGTGGTAGACTGAGCCGTGAGCCTAAGGAGCTATTTCTGACACAACGTTCCCTCCTGGTGGTTGCGCAAGTAATATGGCCACCCTCCTCATAGTTTAGAATATAAAGACATTTTATCTCGGTTAGAGGAATTTTATCTGCTAACGACTGTTTTGGAATACTAATATCAGAGCAACGGATATATTGTGTGATTTAGACTGAAGAATGGAGTACGTAGTGAATGTTTATTCATAGTCCCATTTTGTGCGTTTTTTTTTTATTAGAATTTTCTTGAGTGTAGGATTTTGTGATAGGGATTCAAGATTTATAGAGCCTGTTATATCTACTGTCGCACGCGTCATCTTATTTTATTTGCATTGATTCCTCGGCCGAAATTACTGTACCTAAATAGTTCGTTGAAATTAATGAAAACGTGATAGGGTTAAACTCCGTAAAGCATGATTTTTGGCCACTCATTATTGTACTAAGGGTTTATATTTTTCAATAACTACAAAGATTTGGGCGGCTCTTCACGTGACCAGAGGGGTTGCCTATTTTTTTTTGGCCAACTATTCAGCATTGCCATACAACGTCGCAAAGCTGTCAGGTTTTTGGGCACTTTCTTTTATAGCGATCTAACTTACTTTGATTTTGCTTTAAATAATAAAAGAGTTCTTACATAAATATAAAGTAGAAATCATGACATGAAAGGGTAAATTTAATTAGGTAGCTAACAAAACTCAGCAGCAGACGTGACTGAAATATTTATGAACATGAAAACAAGGGATTCACAAAATTATTTGATGATTAAAATTTAGTAAGGCTTAGTTATTTGAAACATCAGCAGAGCGATTCTGTAACCCCTGAAAACTTGTATGAAGTGGGCCTGGAGTGAGCTGTCATTCCAACAATTACTAAGGAATAGCATCATTATCATCATCATCATCCATATGGCAGTCCACGGCTGGATATAGGCCTGTCCAATTTCACGACATTCAGGTTTTCGGCAACTCTCATCCAGTTACTGCCAGCTATCCTGCGAAGATCGTCGCTCCATCTAGCCTAAGGTTACACCTTACGTTTCCCGATTCGCGGTCTTACCTAGTATACATCTACACTAACGGCCATCGGTTCTACGGCTAATATGGCCGGCCCATTGCCACTATTGACAGCACCCACTTCACACAACTTTCAAGGTGTGACTTTTAATCGATCGGCTATAGTGTTATAAACTTCCATATGTGATGGGTAGCAATATTTAAACACGCTGAAACAAAAAAAATACAGGACTTTGTGACTTGAGGAGAGGTTGTTGATTCCAATTTTTTTTAAATCTTTAATCACACTTACTTTGATATCGATACCACCCACGCCTGAGGGTTTTACTAGTCAACTGATCCTCTATTTTTTGTCTTATTACGATATGTTTGTTCAATAATGAAGCTTGACTTCATGGCGCATTAGGTCTCTTTCAAGAGCAGAGACCTTTATAAAAAGTAAAAGTTACGAAGGTAAACCCTCGCTATATGCCGAAAATCGTATCCTTATCCCCGAGTTCCTTCTACCTGCAGTTATCCAAATAGAAAATCCGTATTTCACAAAACACAGACGCCATAGCCAGCTCCCGTGAAGTGGCTTATAATGACAAAAAAGTCCGTATACGCAAAGTTTTTAGACGCCAAAGGAAAACTTTGACTACAGGGTGTGTGCTCTGAAATTGGATGGGCTTACATACCGAGAACCGTTAGTAGCTCCTTAGCTACCGAGGGTTTGTGAAGAAGATATCTTTTATGAGATAAGGGATGATCGGGGGGACAATTAATGGCTTTTGGTCGTCGATATATAGAAAACTAGTTGGGCCTTGCGATTTCATCCGCGTAGGTTTCGATATGTTTTTTATATATAGCCTAAGGCCTTCCTGGATTGATGGGCTATCCATCCCAAAAAGATTTTTTCTAATCGGACCAGTAGTTCCTGAGATTAGCGCGTTCAAACAAACATACAGACTCTTCAGCTTTATATATTAGTTTAGATAAAGAAAGAAATTATATTTAAGTACATCATCATCATCATTCATCATTTCAGCCGAAAGACGTCCACTGCTGGACATAGGCCTCCCCCAAGGTTCTCCACGACGACCGGTTCTGCGCCTCCCGCATCCAGCGGAGGCCGACGGGTTCTCGAGTGGCGACCACGCACCGGAAGACGTAGCGTGGGTAGGCCCCCGACAAGGTGGACCGACGACCTGGTGAAGGTTGCGGGAAACCGCTGGATATTTACATATAATAATAATTTTAATTTCAGTTTCGTTTTTATGTCTTCTATTATGGAAGCTTTTAACGTACATGTCCTTCTGCATCGTTCTCATATGGATAAGATAAATTCAATATGAATGATGTTAAAGAATATTTTGCAACAATTTTATGATTTCAGTGTGTGTGTGTTTTTTTTTTTTTTAATAACTATAAACTAGCGCTTGGCCGCAATCCAGCCTGATGGTAAGTAGTGATGCGATCGTTGATTGTAAAGCGCACTAGTTTATTAAGAACCTATTCACTCAGATTGAGCGAATAGGAAGGAAGACGGCAGTTGAGCGAGGTGATGCAATGTTAAACCCAACAACACGACCAACGATGCTGCGCCAAAGGGAGATTGATCTGAACACCCTCCACGACCAAACTCCCAACACAACAACGTTAGGCGCATCGTACCCGGCACACATCGCAACACAACTGCTCAGACCCGTCCTCCGTACGGCTTCACCAGACATCATGCCGGAACACGACAAATCGCTTGGCGGCAAGGCTTTGTCTGGTGGGGTTTGGTCTGTGGAGTTTCTTCTCCGTTCTTCTCCATTGTTACCTTCGCTCTGGAATGGGTATCTACCTTAATCTCTCTGACTGTCCGACTCTTTAACAATTGTAAAATCTGTAATTGGTTTACTTTAAATCTTCTTCTTCTTAAACCTATAGAGGTCCATTGCTGGACCAAGGCCTCTCCCAACGCTTTCTACAATGACCGGTCTTGTGCTGCCCGCATCCATCGGCTTCCGGCCACCTTCACCAGGTCATCGGTCCACTTTGATGGTGCCCCCCCTTCGCTGCGTCTTGAAATAAATGCTTTGATTTTTAATAATAAAAATTTAATACAGACCAGATCCATAATTTGTTAGTACACAATGTGGTTAAAAAACGTATGTTATTATTGGCAACATAATTAACGACATGAAGCTGCATAAACCTTTACAGCATGTGGAAATCCTTTCGTACTGCCACGAACGCGAGTAAGTATGGCGGTACATCCTCGCCTAACGATAACGGCAAAGCCATCCACCCGCGTCTCAGCAAACATCCCTGACAGACAATGCTATGGCTGCTCCAACAATCATCATCATCATCATCAACCTTTTATCGTCCCACTGCTGGGCACAGGTCTCCTCTCATATAGAGAAGGATTGAGCGTAATCACCACGCTTGCTCAATGCGGGTTGGCGATTTCAGACTTAAAGTCTAGGTTTCCTCAAGATGTTTTCCTTCACCTTCAGTCATTGGTGTCCAAGATATACTTAGAAAGTACATATAACTTTTAGAAAAGTTACATTGGTACTTGCCTGACCTGGAATCGAACCCGCGCACTCATACTTGAGAGGCTGGTATTTTAACCACTAGGCCACCACGACATTAACAATACCCTGAGTACATTATTATATTGGACACACAGATCGCTGTATACCCGCTGCGAATAACTGACCCTCAGATTGCAGGAGTAAACTTATTGGCAATATGCTTTATAAAGCGTGTCTTTAATTTTTATACATATACGAGTATATTCAAATTTTCTTTATGTTTCAAATTGTTATTCTTTAAACATCACCTCGCTCAACTGCCGTCTTCCTTGAATCTAGATCAGAGTGAATAGGCTCTTTACAAACTAGCGTGCTTTACCATTAACGATTGCATGACTGCTTAACATTAGGCCACTGCATCCATTTAGAATATCTATTGGCATTCAGCCGTGCGGTTTGACTTGAAGATGACTGCAACTGACTGTTGGGGAACACCTAGCGAGATTAATTAGAAGTGTGATAGGTCTATTTACTTGGTAGGGTTTCGTACCCAAGTAAAAATGGGACCCTATTTCTAATACCTACTCCATTGCTCGTTTGTACGATGTCTGTCTGTCACTTGGCTATATTTACCGTGACAGTGATAGCTAGACAGTTAGTAGAAACTTTCTAGCTAATTAACAATTGTTAAAAACAGATTTCATAGATAATTCATTCGAGAAACCTAAAACACTTGGCATGAAAAACTTTAGGTAAGGCTGGTCTTACTTTGGGAAAAGGTAAATAACGCAATGAACGTTAAACTATAAAAATTAAAACCATTGCTACTCTTAACGTATTACGCAATAACCTTGCAAGACAGTTTCTCATCAAGAGTTAAGAACTAAATTACGAAAATAAACAGAACTTTAGCCATGTTATGTCAACACTAATAAGTTTCAAGTAATTCAACTAACCTCGTAACTTATATAAACAAGACAAACTTCTGGTAATAATCTTCACTATAGTTCTCTGTATATTTCAGTATACCAATATACAAGTTCTATCATTATACTTTAACTTTATTTACTCAGTAATAGTACTAATATGTTTTCGGTACTAAAGCACTGGTTGTCAACCTTTGACAGTCGTTAGAAGCCCGAAAGTCCGACGACCAGTCTTTTTTTAAATATTATAAACTAGTGCTTGACAGCCATCCCGCCTGATGGTAAGCAGTGATGCACTCGTTGATGGCAAGGCGCTCTAGTTTATTAAGAGTCTGTTCACTCTAGCCTTGAAGACACTTAAATTGTAGTCCGACGGAAACACCGCCGCTGGCAAATCCGAATCGTAGTGGTGTAAACAATGTAAGGGTGGAAACTCGCCGTACGACCGGTCGTCCGATGATGGAATCCGTTCCATCATCTGACGACCGGTCGTACGGCCCATCTCCGGATGGGGGAATTAAATCATGCTATTCCTTCGCACACTCTCCAAAATGTATCCTATAGAATACCAGGCGCATCGTATTACCCGGCTGTGGAAGTGAGTTAGGTAGTTGCTCCATGTTAAACACTGGAATTCAGCTGAACCTCGTTAGACTTGTCCGTCCCCAACATAGTAGGATTAATTTTTGATTTGGTATTAGTTCAGGTTTTTTTACGTTGTTATTCTTTTTCTTTCACCGATGTCAGTAATGCCGAAGATACACTCGAAAAGTAGTTATAGTAGGTACATACAAATAGAAAAGTCTCCGCATGTACGTACGCATGAAAGTAGAGGGCATTTTAAAAGATTTGGAAGGTTCCAGAATAAGCTCTTATTAAAACACAAGAAATTAGTATTAAGATCGTCTATCTCCCGATAATGCAAACAAACTGCCAGATACAGGGGCCCTAGTCTGCTATTACAATAGTGTCAGAATAGTCGATCAGTGATCTCATAATAATCGATTTAGACAAGTTTCGTAATCTACTAACAAAATTCGACATTATGACTTTCCAATCAATCACAGACACTCCTCTCCATATTAATAAATCTTCAAATTGAATATTAATTTTTAGAAAATAATTTGTTCTTCTTTGTTTTTTTTCAAGGTGAGATTCCACCTCAACCCTTGATCAATGGCCTCTGTGGGATAGATACCACAATTTTGCCAATAACATGTGTGACAAATTATAAAAATTCTTTGAAAATTTTATTTCTCAATAATGGCGGATATCGCCAATGCCAGTTGAAAAAGACGGTCGTGAACCGTCTATGATCCCGGTTTGAGGCAAAGTCATGATGTGGCCACTATGCTGCGATATTTCAATGCTCTTTATGAATTATTTACTGAATGCTTTTTACTACAGAAATCACACGCTTTTATTTAGTAAACGACACTATAAATAATTTTAAAAGTCCAATGAAAAATGCGCGTGACACTCATCTTAGCTTTCCCGTCAAAACTCCCGAAAATCATTTGTGTTAAAGGGTTTTATAATAATGACAATACGGCAATGTCATTCGATCATAATGAATTTAGGAGATTAATCAATGATAATGGAATGTCAATGGAATTGTGTTGGAATGACAAATTTATAAAAATAGCAGACTAGAGCTCCAGGTCTTTTGTCATTTGAGGAGTGAAAACGGTTAAAAATCACAAGTTTTTTCTATGTTATAAAACTTATAAACTACTGCTTGACCGTAATCCTCCGCCTGATGGCTAGCAGTGAACCAATTGTTGATGGTAAAGCGCTTTAGTTTATTATTAGCCTATTTACTCTATCCTTTAAGGTTACAGTGAATAGGCTTATAATAAAGAACCAAAAAATCCATCCCAATTTTAATTTCTTACTCAAACATTATCCTACTAAGCGTAAATCCGTCAACCGTAACGCCAAAATTAATTTAATTAATTAAATGAAAAGGGAACAATTAATTAAATTAACTTAAGTATTTTATTAGTTCGCAGTTCCGCGCTGATCTGTGATTTGGGAAATTAAAGGACTAGATTCGTTAATAGTAGCCATTGGATTATTAGAAGACTCAGTTTCCGGGTGTCATATTCTCTAAATATTGGGCCCAATTCCACTGTTCACAAACCAAACTTAATTTAATTTCAGTCCATTTTTCTTTTTATTTCATTAAGAAAAGGAAAGAAAATAAACATTAGTTTAGTGCTGTGAAATTAGTCCGCGCCTGACGTAAATGGAAGTATTTTTGATCGAGGCTGAACTGTCTATGGAGTATGTTAAATTGACAGGACTAAATTAATAGGTATGTTATTGTCTATACTTTCCTTAATGAAATAGAAAGAAAAAGATTTACTAAACTTAAAATTAGTTTAGTTTGTGAACCCAACCGTGTTTCTTCACTTACCTATGCGCCAGGGCCACGGTTTCCTTTTTAACCTACCCGCAATCCTGACCCTGGAGGCATCGGTCTTTGCGGACCCCGTCACGTGAAACACCACGCGCGGTCGACTTGGCTAGCGTCGCATTGCATTACCTGCTCGAGTCGTTACTTCGGCTTCGCTTTGCATTCTTTCTGGCTATTTTTAATCTTTTAAATCCGACTGGGTGTTTCCGAGATTAACACGATTAAACAAGAAACTAACAAATTTCAACTTTATTATTAGTAAGAGAAGTATTAACGAAGTCCTCCTCCTCAAGTCGTTCACCTCATTACTGAGGGTCGTGATGTCCCTGTGGAATTATCCTCTCCTTTACGATAGCTCGACATCTGTTACGATTCCTGGTAGTGAGTATAGCATCATACAGGCCGGTGTCCAAAGATGAACGGATTTAATATATGTAGATAGTCGTTACTAGCAAGTGTGGTGGCAAACGATCTAGAGGCCACAGCCTAACGGATCTGACACAAATGGATGCACACTATCAGGAAAAAGCTTCTTCCACGGCGAATTCCCGACCCTCAGCAATGAGGAATACGATGCGAGGAGGAGAGGAGGTATAGATATGCTATTCACATTTGCTTACACTCCTACATAATAAACGGCATTGATAACTAAGTATCGCCTTGGCGAAAAATTCTCCTTATTCATTTTGTATTCAACATTACGCCTGTCATCGCCGATGAGTTAGGCAGAGGCGAGTCTGTAGCCATCAACATTGTATGAACACCGGACGGGCCTCTACTGAGAAATTCCACATTGAATAAATTACAATAACAGTTTGCCCGATCTGGGAGTCGAATCAAGGAGCTCATGTCCAACAACAGGACTTGCGACCACTGAACCAAAGCAGCGGTTCTAAAGGAATCACTACTAGATATACCTGGAATTATTTTATTCTAATTTCAAAAATAAAGTTTTAATTGTTGTTTTAAAACAATAAACCCTAACCAAACGGTCAGAGTTGCGGCCCACAGGGTCTCCTAAAATGTGTGTGACGTCACGGAAAGGGTTACAGACGTCAAGCCAAAGTGTAGTCTCGTATCACGGCTCATTAGTTTTTGTAGTACGTATTTAAACATACATATTCAAAGGAAAGGGTCCTTTGAGAGCTGAACGATAGTCGGGCTACTTGTGCGCTGTTTTTACGATAGGTTTGCTACCCGTGTCCTGCGCTTAAACGACACGCAGATTGCAGAGACGGTGAATGGTTTTGAAATGCATTTTTTGAAGACCACAATAACATATACACATGTTACACACTGGATTTGGTAACAGCCGATCTGTTCTAAAATCTCGCAGTGAACACCTAAGTGAATTGAACTTGGTGTGGTTGTTATTAGTGTAAATAAATAAATAAATATATACGGTCAAATCACACAGATTGAGCTAGCCCCAAAGTAAGTTCGAGACTTGTGTTATGGGTACAACGATACTATATTTATAATAGATACATATATAGATAAACATCCAAGACCCAGGCCAATCGGGAAAAAATCGTTTTCCATCATGACCTGCCCGGGGATCGAAGCCGGGGCCTTCCATCCTTTGCCTCAGGTGGAATAACATAAGCTCACTATACGGTCTTATCAACCGCACTTACGACGAATCCAGCAACTTACTTATGTATAGATGTCGTGCGTCACAAATATTATTCTATAATTGTAACTTTGGCGGATTGAGCCAGACAAAAACTGTGTGTGGAACTAACAACTTTTCGAGAGAAAATCTCCGCCATGTGTTAAACTTCTATATACATTTAATATAAATTTTAAACTCAACTTGTGGCTCTTTCTGTGTATTTGGAAATCAAACCAACCTTTTTTTGTTTGGGATTGAAAATCATCAAAATGACTTCTCCCGCTCTGGGCGGAGCGGAAGAGTGTGTCAGACTTTTACTGACTAAAACTCAACCGTGTTTCTTCACTTGCCTATGCGCCAGCTCCTTTCCCAGGCCGCATAAGATACACCGGGCGCCGAGGAAGGGAGGACAACACCCTCTTCCGGCCCCCATGAATGGGTCCAGGGGCGAGGGACATGGGGAAGTCCCCGCCCCCTATCTGATGGACCCCGAGGCGGAGGCGCGCGCCTCAGAGGCGATGCACGGGGTAATTTAACACCCCACTACCCCGTGCAGGAGACGAGGCCCGGACAGACCGGGCCAGCACGAGGGTGTGGAGCCGTGGAAGAATTTAGACTCCAGCGGCCCACGCGAGCTCGTGATAGAAAAGTTACCGGGGTGGTTTTAGTCTGACAGACCCCATTGCCCACCCCAGGGCGGCGGACATTCATTGAGGATTTCCACCACGGAATAAAAAAAAAAGCGGTGCCTACAACCATTAGCTCTTAAACATACTTCACCAACATAATTTATCACGGCGCTTTTTTGCGGAAGACCGCTGATTGTGATGTGTTTTGTCAATAGTGTCAATGATGGTGATGGTGAGGTGAAATGATAGCTCACTTCAAGATTACTTGACTAAATATTTCACGGTGAATTTGTTGCAAGATAGAGACTGGTAGTAACTTGTTTTAAGAATACTTAATATGAAAGTAAAGAAAAACTTACAACTTTTGAGTTTAACTTGTCACAAAATTCAACGCGATTTGAAAATTAATTCATATTTATTATCGTTGCCTCTACCCCTCAACCTGTAGTGTGACACTCCCCTGCACCCTTACTTAGTGGAAACGTTTTTTAATTACGGTTCGCGTCCGACCTCGTTTATTTAGTGAAACCTTTGCCTAAAATATACCTTTGCCTATAAACTTATTTCTATCTAATTACAGTAACAATATTTGATGTTAAAACAGAGCTGTTTGACCTTTGATAGTTATGCTTGTTGCTTTGCGTGGCTAGCTGGCATATCGTAAATAATTTCATTGTTGTTGTGTTTTCTTGTGTTTATTGCTGTAAATAATATCCATTGTATAAAGTCACGTGTTTTTTTTTTAAATGAACAGACAGCTGTGCTACTGGGGAGTTTGTTCCATCACTTCTTCTTCCCAGCGAAACCACTAGAGTAGGTCGTGGCGAAGAGTAGGCGTTTTGGGGGGACCGTCTTGTGTAATATTAACGTTCAAAAAGTGCTGGTTCTCAGCCTAATTTGAATAAATGAGTTTTGATTATGATTATTTTTTTGATTTTGCGAAGTCTAAATGAAAGTCTATCATTGAAATTATAGGTAATATTAATATTTTGACGATCAGGTTAAGCTTGGTACGCTTGCCACCCATGAGGGTGGCTGAGCTACGGCCCCTCCCTGTGGAGGGGCGAATGAGGGCCCGCCGTATTAGGCGGGCATATCGCCGGTGGAGGGCTGGTAGCCAAGGCTCCGCTTTTTTCCAGTCCCCCGCCACCAAGGCGTCGTCGGAGTGCCGCTGGAGTTTTTAGTGGGACGCTCTTTCCTGGGGAGTCCCACATACTTCACCCGCTCCCAGTCGGGTGGGGATGCGTAATTGTCATTTTCCCCAGCGACAACAAAAAAAAAGGTACCTACGCTTGCCACGGTTGGTCGCTGGATGGTTGACCATCTTTACATATTGAGCCCCTTTACCCATCGTGCTTTGGAAAGCCATAAAGCCGTTGGTCCCAGCTGACATTTTTAGATGTATGGCAGTTTTTTTTTAATGGGATGGGCTCCCGCTGGCTGAGTTTCCGCTCAAGGCGTGTCAGACTTTTATTGACTAAAATCTACCCGTGTTTTTTGCCACCGATATTCTTCAAATTTTTTATGTGAAATGGACGTTGAATGGTCGATATCTCTCTAGGTGGTGTAATATATTTTGTACTACCAATAGCTAAAAAAATATAATTGAAAACTATTATTTCGCCAGTTCCAAATAACCCCATGATTTCCACTTAGGCCTACTTTACGGTACTACAGTCAGTCAGTAGTATCGGTTAGAATAGGGATGTATCCAAGGTATAAAAATCAAAAAAATAATTAGTCCGTCTTATCCCTACTATTATTATGCAAGCGAAAGTAACTCTGTCTGTCTGTCTGTCTGTTACGCTTTCTCGTCTAAACCACTGAACTGATTTTATTTAAATTTGGTACAAAGATAGAGTTGACCTTGAGAAATAACATAGGATTTTTGATTCCGGACTTTTGAAGAGTTCTCTTGGAAACGCGATATAACCGAATTGTGAAATGTGCCACGGCGCGACGTCATGCGACATTTCAAATCAATATATCTTCCTAAGTATTTGAATGAAAGAAAAAATACATGGACATTAAATTATTTTTTTAGGATACAACCCAATTTAGCCTTTAATCATAAAACATTGAAGACTGTCGTGTGTTGTGATAATAAAAATATGCGTGATTATATGTATCTACATACAAATAAATACAAAGACACGCTTTGACTTGGGAACATGCTCCTTTAAAAAACGAAGTTCTCTATCTCGTGTCTCTCTACGCTTGGCGAAAAAAAGCTAGATCGGATAAAGTGTTACAAGGGGGTTTTTGACGGGAAAGCTAAAATGAGTGTCACGCACATTTTTCATTGGACTTTTAAAATTATTTATAGTGTCGTTTACTAAATAGAAGCGCGTGATTTATGTAGTACAAAGTGAATTTAGTAAATAATTCATAAAAAACATTGAAATATCGCAGCATGTTGGCACATCATGACTTTGCCTCAAACCTCCCTCATAGACGGTTCAAGCGGTCGTCTTTTTCAACTGTCATTGGCCATTATTATGAAATAAAATTTTCAAAGAATTTCTATAATTTGTTACACTTGTTATTGGTAAAATTGTAGTATCTATCCCACAGAGGCCATTAATCAAGAGATGAGGTTGAATCTCACCTTGGAAAAAAAATGAAAGAAAAATGTTACAATTATTTCGGTCTAGCTATCAATCGACACTGCTTGTTTTTATCAGGCCTATTGATCTATTTATCAAGACAAATTAGAAAACTGTAAAAACAAAAATAGAATAGTTATTTATTTGCACAGAATTAAGGTACAAATTACAGACGTTGAGATAATCCTTATACTAACTACCTTCACCAAGGCATGAAAACAGGTTTTTAAGCTAAAATCAATACTCTTTCGATAGGACATATTATTAACAACACAATATAAGTTTACCATGTCAAAATTAAATCGAAAAAAGAACACAATTTTCGTACAGACTGTCAAACTTCTCTATTAGATTTTCAGCATTATGGCTAAAGCTTTAAGGATCAAAGTTGACTGGTAATATTTGAAAGTTTCGAGTAGCTTGACTAGCTGTCATCCGAACCTACTATCTGTGCAAATAAACAACTTTTCTACTCTATTCCGTTGACCATTCAAGACGTTGACGTTTCAAGGGTAGATTTCGATTATGTTCTCGGCTGCATACAGCACACGATTCCCGCATTCAATTTCAACAAAATATTTGTCTACGTGGTTCCCAAACATCGTTTACTCTGAAATATGATTGGAAATTTCGAATAAAAACGCAAAGAAAACTGCATTTTCATGAAAATCAATTGTTATGATAAGTAGGCACGGATATTGTCTACTGACGCATTTTTGGGACCCTGGTACTGAGTAACAGAAAGCATGTAAATTATAGTCGCCTTAACAATACAGAGATCCTTGATTTATTATAATAACAACTTTTTTGAGTGTATCATATGAAATACACTTAGTTATGCCTAGCGGTTTCACCCGCATAATGTTAGTTCCCTTCGGAATATCTGGATAAAAAGTCCTACTATCTGTTAATCCTGGTAAAAAAACCCTTATTCATAAACGTCACTTAACTTTAATCATCGTTTATGAATAAACACCACAGTGTTTAAAGGGTTTCATAAACAACAGTCTAAAATGTATGGTTAAACAATCGCTAATCACTAGTTAACTTTAAGCAACTTTTACGAATAAGGGGGAAAGTTTCTGTGTGACAAATTTCAACAAAATTAAAGCCGTTTCAGCGTAAAGAAGTTAGAAACATACTAAGACAGACAAGCATACACTCGCAAACTTTCGCCCTTATAATATTAGTGCGATATCTATGGACTACACAGCATTAATAAACTTTTGGAGAGCTGTCGCTAAAGATAAAGATATTCCTAGTATTACATTATTCGTTTATTTTCCACACTAATCAAAACACGGTACAGACATTATTAAAATATATGGAGTGGGCTGGAGCCTTAATTAGGGCAGCTCTGTCTATGATGAGGATTACAGGTCTTCCTACCGCGGCGAGAAAGTTGGTAAAATTCATTAGTGGATGACAAATAGAGTGTAATTGTTTGCGTGTGTGTGGTTATTAGCGTTGTGTATGCATTTATTCGTGGGTGCGTGTCAGTGATGAAAATCTAGCTAATGTCATTAAAATATTTTTTTTTTCTTTTTATCATTCGTAGTGGGTTGTAATTTTTTTTTTCAGAGTAGACGCTGTTTTTTTTTTTAAGAATTATGTACTAGTGCTTTATTGCAATCCAGCCTGAGGGTAAGCAGTGATGCAATCGTTGATGGTAAAGCGTGCAAGTTTATTAAGCTTATTCACTAAAAAAACTTAGTAAATAGAAAAGGAAGACGGCAGTTGAGCGAGGTGATGCAATGTTAAACCCAACAACACGACCAACGATGCTGCGCCAGAGGGAGATTGTTCTGGAGACCCTCCACGACCAAACTTCCGGCACAACAACATTTGGTGCGTCGTACCTGACACACATCGCACAACACAACTGTTCAGACCCATCCTCCGTACAGCTTCACCAGACATCATGCCGGAACGAGACGTATAGCGCTACGTCTCGGCAAACTTTGTCTGATGGGTGGTAAAATCATCCGGCAGCCGATATTAGGGCCTACCACCGAGAAATAAAATTAAATATTACCAACTAACCTTTTTTAAAATTTCATTTGGTATTCCTCATTATGAATGTGTTTGGTCCCTTCTCTTTTCAATTAATTAATTGGCTCAACTTATTAATATACTAGAGGTAAATAACTTTGAAGTTCTCAAACTCACTCACCCATTTTTTTTTTTTAATTTTCTCCTTATAACCATCTGGCAATTGGAATGTAAGTGTATTTGCTTAGAGCCCGCAAAGATGTGATGAGTTTTCTGTTGGCAGCGCGCCAGTAAGCTGTCACTACTTCATAGTTTAGCATAACAACTTGAAAACTTAACTCGTTAGCACGTTTGCATTGTCGTGCTTTTTTATCACACCTCTCCCGTCTTCATTTCTTTAAAATGTGGTTAATTTGTCTTTATAATGTCAATGTTGAATATGGACTGAAAAGACGCGCAAAGAGGCTAATTGAGTACCCAGATTTGTTTAAGAAAAATCTGGTAGAGTAGCGTTTCGATGTTATATAGAAAGCATTTTGGAGAGTGTCCGAGGGACTTTCATAACATAATTACGCCATCATTGTTCCATTATCAGACTACCCTTCGTACAACGAGTATTCACCCTTACGTTGTTGACATCGTTACGTCTTTTACACCGCGTACATCGAGGGACTGAAACAATTTGCCTGCGGCAGTCTTCCCGTCTGATTACAATTTAAGTGTCTTAAGGCACACTAGTTTATTAAGAGGGGACTCTAGTGCCGAGCAATTTGGAAAATAGGTATGAAGAAACTATTGCCGTCGCGCTGCTTCCAACCTCTCCCGGCAAAGTGCGCAAAGGACAGTTTCAGCTCAGGCTGATTTTACCTACAAAAACGTTGACCAGAAGATGTTTCGTATTCAGCTGTTTTCTTTTTTCAAAACACGACAGATATCAATTATTTTTTTCATCGTTTATTAATAAACACCACAGTGTTTAAGGGGTTTCATAAACAACCGTCTAAAATTTATGGTTAAACAATCGCTAATCACTAGTTAACTTTAAGCAACGTTTACGAATAAGGGGGAAAGTGTCTGTGTGACAAATTTCAACAAAATTAAAGCCGTTTCAGCGTAAAGAAGTTAGAAACATACTAAGACAGACAAGCATACACTCACAAACTTTCGCCCTTATAATATTAGTGCGATATCTATGAACTTTTGGAGAGCTGTCGATAAAGATATTCCGAGTATTCTCACATTTTTCGTTTATTTTCCACACTAATCAAAACACGGTACAGACATTATTAAAATATATGGAGTGGGCTGGAGCCTTAATTAGGGCAGCTCTGTCTCTGATGAGGATTACAGGTCTTCCTACCGCGGCGAGAAAGTTGGTAAAATTCATTAGTGGATGACAAATAGAGTGTAATTGTTTGCGTGTGTGTGGTTATTAGCGTTGTGTGTGCATATATTCGTGGGTGTGTGTCAGTGATGAAAATTTAGCTAATACCATTAAAATATTTTTTTTTTGGGGAGGGGACTCTAGTGCCGAGCAATTTGGAAAATAGGTATGAAGAAACTATTGCCGTCGCGCTGCTTCCAACCTCTCCCGGCAAAGTGCGCAAAGGACAGTTTCAGCTCAGGCTGATTTTACCTACAAAAACGTTGACCAGAAGATGTTTCGTATTCAGCTGTTTTCTTTTTTCAAAACACGACAGATATCAATTATTTTTATATCAAAATTTAAAGGAAAAGTATACCTATGCGTCTATAATTTTCTTTTTTGTCAAAAAATTATCACGATTGTCTAATAGTCATCTAAACATCACGGTAAAAATGGGTTGTTTTTTGCGATTTTGAAGTATTGTATTTCTTTTATCAATTAAGTTTCTGAAATTATCAGATGATAGGGGCACGTATAAACACTGTGAAAAATTGTAGGCAAAAAAAAAATTGTTCTAAAAGCATTATCCATGAAGAAGACATCGGATTACGTTTGTATAAAGAAAGCACCACTATAGTTCCCTCTTAAGAGCTTAATCACTCTATGAAAGGCTCTTATTAAACTAGTGCGCTTTGTCATCAACAATTGCATCACTGCTTACCAAAAGCAAAAGGTTAGATCAATTAAAAAAATAATGGAATGTAGGGCAAGGAAAATGCTTAGTAAACAATTAGGTACTTGTGGTTTATTTTATCTTTATTGAGTGTCTCCTTTATTATAATTTATTAAGTCTTAGCGTCTTTACTTGCTCCACAATCCCCATTTTACATTTCGGTTTGTTTTATCTATACTGGCTTAGAATCTTAATTATAATTTATTCAATCTTAGCCTCTTTATTTTGAGGGGGAATGGCGGATTAGTACATGAAGGGGACGTTTGTCATTTTTTGGGGAGTAAAATGCTCATGTGTATAGGTTGAAGCAATAATATGTACTTATAAGTATTTACAATAGTGGTGACATTAAAAACATACATATATATAACATGAATTAGAGGAATAGTCAATAGGTTCTGTAAGAAAATTTAAATAATTAATTAGTTAAAGGGTAATTGTGTAACAAACTATCAGTAGTTTCATTTTGACAGTTCAACAATATTCATTGCGTTGCTTACGTTGATGAACAAAGATGTTTTCTGAGCATATGAATATGAAGCAATGGATTAACTATATCCAATTAGGGTGCTGGTCAAACGTGTACCCAGTTGCGAGTAATACACACCAAAAAAGGTAATGGTAATGGTATAAGTTGTACAAAATATGCCTAATTGAACAACAAGTGGTACGCCAAGCCAATGTTACCAATTTGTGTATATAATTGGGTTTATGTAAGCATTAAGAAGGTATTGAATCTCTTGAAAGGCAACATTTTCCTTTCATCCGCCTTTTGAAGCGAACCCACCGGATTTACTAGGGTTGAATTAATTAGGCGGTTAAAGTTATACTGAAAATGTTATATTATGGTCAATTTGCTGCTTTTACAATCGTGCTGGTGGCTGTTTTTAAACTGCGTCCAAGAGAGCAGACTATTATATTCACAATGTTCGGCTGGAATCCTTAGGATGATGATGAGGATGACTAGTGGGCATTTCGTGGTGGTACAAACACCATATTAATTACCTTATAACCATAAGAGGCCTAAACAGAATATTTTATTCACGAACAATATACCAAATCCTTACGTATAGGTACTTTAATTAGTCAGTTCAGTAAAGGGCTAGTTCTAGAGCTGGCAGTTCATTAGATTTTAGCTCAACAAATTTAAATGGAAACTCAGTTTGGTAACAATATTAATCATTCATGATTCGACCACGTAGAAACACCTAGGATAGCTCTCTCCATAGCTCTCTGTGCGACATTGAGCTTTCTTAGGAGGCCCATAGTGAGGGACCACGTTTCTGATCCATATGTCATCATCGGTAACATACATTGGTTAAAGACTTTTGTCTTTAGGCACTGAGGTATTTTGCACGAGAAGACACTACGGAGCTTCCCGAACGCTGTCCAACCGAGTCGGATTCGTTGGGACACCTCGTCCTTGAAGCCGAAACTCTCGGTCTGGATCAGCTGTCCTAGATATACATGTTGATCTACAGCTTCAAGGATGGAGCTCCCAATATAAACCGGTGATGGCACAACATGGACATTGGTCATGACCTTCGTACAAGAGAAACGTAGAAGAACGAAAGTAGCTGACATAGCCCAACGTATTAGCTCTTTGAAGTGGCAGTGGGCGGGGCACAGAGCACGTAGAGGGGATGGCCGATGGGGCAGAAGTCTCTTAAATAGCGACCAGGTACCGGCAAGCGCAGCGTCACCCGTAAGCGCTAAATGCAGGCCGCGTCCAACCGTTCTTTTTGCAAATCCTTGGGGCAGGCCTATGTCCAGCAGTGGACTTCATCTGGCTAAGACGATGATGGTGATGATGATGATATTAATCAATTGGACATTTTTACTACAAAAGTCTTGAACCAGTTACTGCCTAAGATGATAAGTACCTCTCGGTAAGATTGATTTATCAGGCTTACTGGCTTCTGACAACCGTAAGTACTGTCAAAGCTCCATCAACGACAGCGTCTACGGATTAACTTGTTTTCCGAGGCACGTATGGGTCTTTGTATGTGAAGATCCGTCGATCCGCGTGACTGTTATTAATTAGTCATAATCCCCCATTTCAAAGTAAGCTCCTACTAAGTTTCTCAAGTCTGTTTTTTCTTGGCAAACCTAGACTGTAAATAATCGAGTATCATCAAATTAACTAGCTTTAACAACCAGAAGTACTATCTGACCTATATACAGACTAGGACCACGACAAATGGTCATATTATAAGCCCCAGTTGGCCATTAAGGACCATAAGTAACCCTCTACTGCTCATAAAGGCAAACTTCTAAGCTCATATATGCGTATATCATGTTACATTAGGTAGAACTCGATACGTTTTATATCACCATAGTTACTACTTTTTATGTGTAATAATAGAGTTTATTTCTTCGCTCGAATGTTAGGGAACAAAGCTTTCTATTTGTTTTTTTTTGTGTGAGATTTATTTTGAAGGCTCTATTGAACCGCTGGTGTTTGGGTATTATGAATGGGTAGTGATAATGGGGTTTATTAGCAAGTACATGCATATAGCATATTGTAAATATGAAATGAACTTTATTAACCGACTTCAAAAAGGAGGAGGTTACTCAATTCGTCCGTACATATTTTTTTTTTTAAAGGTGAGATTCAACCTCAACTCTCCACCTCAATCAATGGCCTCTGTGGAATAGATACCACAATTTTGGCAATAACACACTTGTAACAAATTATAGAAATTCTTTGAAAATTTTATTTCATAATTATGGCGGATATCGCCTTTGACAGTTGAAAAAGACGGCCGCGTGAACCGTCTATGAGGGGGAGGTTTCAGGCAAAGTCATGATGTGGCCACTATGCTGCAATATTTCAATGTTGATAATCTTCTTACATATAAATATAATTATTTTAATTATTAATGTAGGTAGGTATAATAAGAATTATTTCGTCAATGAAAACTAAATGCCTAGTTTTTTTTTCATTTTTTTCTCTAAATAAATAATGGATAGATTATCAAAAAACCGATTCATGTTATTTCATGCGTTCCTTTACACGTTATTTTAGTTGATAAAACTATTACTTTTAAAACCAATTTTTTTTAGTTATCTTACTCAAGCTTCGCTGATAATAATTTATAATTCGATGTTTCAAATAATATTAAAAATTTAGGCATATACGGACGACAGCAGGTCAAGCTACCCCAAACTGTCAGATATTCCCAATCAATCTTGAGCCTTAATGCTTTAGAGATAAAGTTGAAAATCTAATAAGGCAATCTGACAGCTACATTTAGATAGCATGGCTTTATTTTTTAATGCTAGCTACATTTAGATAGCATGGCTTTATTTTTTAATGCTAGCTACATTTAGATGGCATGGCTTTATTTTATGATAAGTAAGGGGTTTTGGTGGGAAAGCGAAGATGAGTGCCACGCTCATTTTTCATTGGACTTTTAAATTATTTATAGTGTCGTTAACTAAATAAAAACGCGTGATTTATGTAGTAAAAGTGCATTCAGTGAATAATTCATAAAAAACAGTGAAATATTGTAGCATAGTGGCCACATCATGTCTTTCACACTAAACCCCTCCTAATCGGCCTCACGCGGGAAACGAAAGGAGTTAGGTTAGATTAAGTTTAGTTAGGATAAGTTTAGGATAAGTTAGGATAAGTTACAAAAGAAGAAGTGAAACTAATGTGCTAAGTGAAGTGCAAATAAGACATGCCTTAAAGGTCTTAGAAACCAGGCCATAAAATCACAAAAAAAAGCTTTTAGCTAGCTACATTAGCTAGCTACATTTAGCTAGCTAGTAAAAAAATAAAGCCAAATACATGGGATATTTGATTTGTACGTTCTTACCCGAAGGCCGATCTTACCCCAACGCACTGTATAGAACACATTTGATTCCGATATTCCCACAGGATCAAAACATAAGCAGGTGAAACCTGCGCTGCCAGAACTTTAACATAATTTAATTGATATATGCGATCTAGATAGATGCGATCAAGGATGTAAATTGATGAGCACTATATATAAATGGATGACTCATAGATATGAGTCATCCTTAAATTTATTAATTATAAACTTGGTTCAAGTGTTTGCTCTTGAGATAAGAGTTATAATCTCTTAATACATGCGAGGAGACGCTTGTACTTCACTACATAGTATAAAAGTCGCTTTCTCTTTCCCTATGTCCCTATGTATGATTAAATCTATCGATTTCGACGCGGTTTTTTATGATTAAAGATGAAGGTTTATATGTATAATAATATTAACAACATCTATTAAATAGTGGAGAAATACTATTATTTTTCAACTTTCTAATGTGATATATCGTAAATAATTATTTTTTTTCTGCGTTTGTGGTAAAACGCAGGCTAAACCCTACGAGATGTTTCAAAATAATGTACTAAATATTGTACACATTGAAAAGGTCTACAGAAAAGTCCGCTATTGTATATTAGATAACATTTTTTCGTCATTTACTTTTTACGACAAATGCTGACTAATTTTTGAAGCGATTTTAACCAAAACAGCATTAATCCTTATCCAATTTAATACCTTAAATACATTCTTGATTAAACATAGATTTATATCGCCCTTTACAGAATATGATTAAAATGAATATTTTCGAAGATATTACAAATTTAAAAATTGCGGGGCGTTGCATTTGCGGTGGTACCGACAGGCCGGAACAGCGGACCGGTATGTTTTTATACAACGTTCACAATTTACAGTAACTTCTAAAATGTCACTCATACACACGCTATGTTGATTTAATGTAAGACTGGAGTTTTCTTAAGGACACGATTATTGTTCATGGCGTAGAATATCATAGTTCTTAGCAGCTGTTCGACTAAAATAAAGTGATATATTATTGATCAATAGCTTCAAGTTGAAGCCTTCGAGTGTATTATTGAATATGTGCATATTTTATAAAAGCAATACAGTATTTTCCCTGATATAAAAAACTTTCTGCTTTTACATTTTGAAATATGTATTTTTGTGTTCTTGTTATATATTTAACTAACTGCGACCCTGGTTTCACCCGCGTAAGTTTCGTTCCCTTGGGAATATCAGGATAAAAAGTATTCTATGTGTTATCTCTGGTTATATACTATCTGTTTGCCAAATTTCATCCAAATCCCTTTAGTAGTTACTGTGTGAAAGAGTAAGAAACATTTTTACAAACTCACAAACATAAATATTAGTAGGAAGCACGAGCCATGCACCTGAAGGCGTAGACAAGTTACAGTCGCTTCTAAAGTGTTTCTGTTTCAACAAGGAATTTCTACAAGAGAGACGTATTACAGGCCTTTCCTAGTTATGTTACCTCAGCCAGCTACAACATAACTGCAACCTTTTACTCGTAACAACATAAATAAAGGTCACTGTTATTTTGACAGAGTTAATTAGCAGTTCAATAGCAACCTTATTATCAAGTAGGTACTTAAAGATCAACAAGCTGTTCAATAGCTTATGGTACATCCAATAAATTTTTCACTTATCCACTATACAGGGTGTATCTAGGGTGTATGTAGGGCTACACCGCATGCCACTAATAAAATTATGATAGTCATTTATATTAATAATAATAATAATAATAAGTTTATTTCATTTAAATTTGTCTTACATTACATGTCAATGAGTCTCCATTTAGGCATAGAAATGCCTGTAGTTGAAGGCTCCATTAATTGTAAATATGAAAGTAACAAAAAGGGAAACGAGAAAAAATAATAATAAATAATATAATGCGACTAATTGTATGAGTGTGTGCGTGTGGGAGGTGTGTGTGCATGTTGGTGTGTGTGTGTGTGCCTGTGTGTGTGTGTGTGAGTATTGTGTGCGTGAATAAATATAAGAAATGTTATTTGTTCAATTTAATGACGCTCTATTAGGTCACTCGTTGCAAGAGACCCTCTGTATCATTGTAATTTAAATTATGTAGCCAGATTGTTAATTTTTTTTTGCATTGCAATAATTTTTTATCATAGACGTATATGACTTTATTAATCTTATTATATAAAAAGGATGAGCGTTTTTTGAATTGTCTGCTAGCAAATTCCGTTTTAGTTTTGGGAACGTTTAGTATGCAATATTTATTTCTTTTTTTTAGTATCTTAGCATCGTATGGTGTCTTCTTGTGCGTTTTGAGCATGATATGTAGAATGTATAATTTTCTTACTGATAGTAGATTACATAATTCATAAAGCTTTGTAGTAGAAAATATTCTTTTTTTGAAGTACATTACTTTAATTATTGCTCTCTGAGCACGTTCTAATTCAAGAAATCTAGATTTCGTTGCTCCACCCCATATAGTTATGCAATATATCAAAACAGACTGAACTAACGATTCATAAATTTCATTTAATAAATTTCTTTGATTGTCATTATTTTTATTTTCATTTATTCTCCCGGGTACAACATATCTCAACTCTTTGAAAATCCAGATCAGTTTCCGTACTCTGCTTATGACTTGTTCTAGTTGAGGATGCCAGGAAAGACGCTGGTCAATGATAACTCCTAGATACTTTATTAGGTTAACTTGTTGGATAATAGGGCAATTGGTGCAAGTTTCTGTAGTAGTGTCACACATATGGATTCTTAAATTAAATTCTTTTTCTGATTGAAATTGATTATAAATATTAAAACAAATGAAGTTGGTTTTGCTAGTGTTCAGAGTGAGAAGGTTTCTTTTTAACCAAGTTGTAATAAGAGCTAAACCTTCTTCTGCAAAGTTTTTAACTTCATCCCATGTTTTACCTGAGAAGACGACAGTTGTATCATCGGCGTATGAGAATACTTTAGCGTTATGGATCCTCATGTTGCAGAGGTCATTAATGTAAATTAAAAAAAGTGTGGGTCCTAATACACTTCCTTGGGGTACGCCGCATGACACATCTGCATCCTCACTGACAGTTTTGTTAAGTTTCACTTTTTGCATTCTACCGGAAAGATAATCCTTAAAAAGTGCAAGTGGTATTTCACGAATTCCAATTGCTTCAAGTTTTTGTAGAATAATGGAAGTAGAGACGGTGTCAAAAGCTTTTATAAGATCAAGAAAGGCAGCCATACATTTGTTTCCTTGGTCAAGTTGTTCGGTTACCAAAGAAGTTAACGCTATCACAGCATCTTCAGTTGACTTTTTTGTCGAAATCCAAATTGGGAAGGTGACAGAATATCAAATTTATTTAAATACTGCAAGAGACGAGTGTTTAACAATTTTTCTATGATTTTGGAAATTGCAGGTAAAATGGAAATAGGCCTATAATTGTTGACATCGTCTCTATCTCCACCCTTATACACAGGTGTTATAATGGATTTTTTTAAGGGGGCTGGAAAAACACCTTTTTGAAAGCATAAATTGGCTAGATGAGTGATAATTGGTACAATTTCATTTTTAGCTAGTTTCAAGAAACAAGTTGGTATATTGTCCCATCCGGGGGCACTATCAGATCGTAAATTCATTAGCGTAGTACAAATTTCGTGTGGATCGGTATCTAGAAGAACCATTGAGCTTGATAGCGATGGCGTTTTATTAAGGAGTTTACCAGATAAGTTAGAGCCTGAAGCGATGTTTTGGGCCAGATCTCTGCCTATACTTGCAAAATATTCATTTATAAAATTAGCAGACTCCATGGGAGATGATTTAATCTGTAACAAATCCAAGCACTCTTTTCGTGAATTATTAGTATAAGTGATATTTTTTATATTTTTCCAAAGAAGTCTATTGTTTTTGATAGCACTAGTTATTTGTTCCCTATTATACATTCTTTTTAGCTTTTTTATGAGATTATTGCAATAGTTTCTATACCTTGTATATGTCATTTTGGCAATTTCATTATGCGGATCATTTCGTGCCTTTTGCTGTAAAGTATTACGATTCCGAATACATCTCAGAATACCTGGTGTTATCCAGGGTTTTAATAAACGTTTACTACTTGGTACTGTAATAGTACGTGTATTAGCAGACAATGATTCCGTTATTTTATCTATTAAAGATATTATAACCACATTTGGGTCATCAATTAATAGAAGTTCAGTTAAATTTTTATTTTGCAAGCATAGGAGAGCATTGTCAAAGTCTATCGTTGTTTTATTTTTATCTGGAGCGATTTTGTCTTTTGTTTTTGCCAAGGAAAGAAAGGTGGTGTAGTGATATATTGTTAATGAGCTTCTACAGAAATAACAGTGTTTAAAAAAATGTGTCGGCTCGGCCTTTGAACGTTGCAAGCGTGCCGCCGCGCGTGTTTGTGGGTATGACGTTGACCCCTGATGTGAACTCTATTAAATCAGCTGATGGGATAGTTTTTCGAGTTTTGTTCACATTGCGCTTTTTTGTGTAATTAGCGAATTAATTATTTTTTACTTTAAATTCTTTTGTGTTATAAAAGTATAGCAATTATGAACGGTTTAAAGTGATAAAAACTGCATATTATTTTTTTTAAATCAGGAAAAAACCGACGAAAAATTCCACCTGTGGGGGGTTCAGAATCATTTATTTTAATTTTTAATTTTTAATAATTATAAACTAGCACTTGACCACAATCCCGCCTGATGGTAAGCAGTGATGCGATCGTTGATGGTAAAGCGTGTTAGTTTATTAAGAACCTATTCACTCAGATTGAGCGAATAGGAAGGAAGACGGCAGTTGAGCGAGGTGATGCAATGTTAAACCCAACAACACGACCAACGATGCTGCGCCAAAGGGAGATTGATCTGATGACCCTCCAGGACCAAACTCTCAACACAACAACATTTGGCGCATCGTACCCGGCACACCTCGCAACACAACTGCTCAGACCCGTCCTGAGGTTTGAGATATCTTTATTTCTCATAAGAAATTAATCACTTACATGAGAAATTTTTAAATACTAACTTAAACAAATATTTAAAACGTATAGTAACAGTAAAACACTATACAGAAACAAAAATTAAAAATATGTAGGGTAGATTGCTAACAACACATGGAGCACGCACGACTAGATGTGGCATGTACTAAGGTGCGCTCGCTTGATTGAATATATGTAATTTTAAATGCTTTTTAAATATTGACATAGACTTTTCGTTTTTAATTGTTTTTGGTAATTTATTGTACAATGCTGCACCTTCGTACATTACACTTTTTTGCCATAGTTAGTGCGTGGTGAGTATAATTGTATATCATTAGCATTTCTAAGCCCAATTTTGTGTATTTGATGTTTTTTTGTAAAATGTATTTGCGTGTGAATGTTTTTATTGAGTATCTTCCTAATTAATATGCAGTTATTGTATATGTATGTTTGTGATATATTCATTAGTTTGGTTTCATTGTATATTTTTTGTGTTGGTGTACTGTGATCATAATGGAAGAGTGTTTTTATTAACTTATTTTGTGCCGTTTGTAATGCTTGAATGTTTGTCTTGGCTGATGTCCCCCATACTTCTATCAAATAGCCCAAGTGAGGTTTTATAAGAGCGTTATATACATTACATCGTACTTGACGTGGAAGACACTGGACGACACTTCGTAGGGCCCCCGTGAGAGACGTTAATTTATTCCTAACCTTTTCTATATGCGGCTTCCAGCTTAAGTTCTTATCCAAAATTAATCCAAGATACTTTTCATGGTCAACTTTTTTTATTGATTGGTTATTTATCGTTAAAGGTGAGTATACAATGTTTTTTTATTCTTTGCAGCGAAGATTATGTAGTTGGTTTTAGCTATATTTATGGTGAGTAGATTGCACTGAAACCACATATTTAAGAGTTGTAAGTCATCCTGAGCGTCACACATGACAGCGTCCACGGAGTGTCCAAAGTAGAATAAAGCTGTATCGTCTGCATACAACGATACATCGCCCTTCAGTCCAATTGCATGTATATTATTAATGTAGATCAGGAATAATAGCGGCCCTAATATTGATCCCTGTGGAATGCGAAAATTTACGATTTTAGGACGGCTTTGTGTTTCGTTGATCTTAACGACTTGATAACGATTTGTTAGGTAAGATTTGAAGATATCAAATGCGGTTCCAGTATCGCCAATGTCATTTAGTCCTCCGTACGGCTTCACAGTCATCATGCCGGAACACGACAAATCGCTTGGCAGCAAGGCTTTGTCTGGTGGGTGGTAACTTCTGCCGGCGGCCGGTGTTATGGCCTGCATGCATGGAATAATCCTAAACCATAGAAAAAAACTTAACATCAAAAATAAAAAAAATAAAAATTTAAAACAATCTAAATCGCATAAAATTGCAAACGGAATTGAACATCCTTTAAAACATTTGTTACGCGCCATTATTATTCAAGTTCGGTACGCAGGATGCGGCGGTCATTAACCTGTAAGCGCTTCCTTATCAACATGTACATCATGTAGAAAATGTGAAAAATTAAAAATAATTTCCTGTGACTAAACTAATGGACATATTTATATGATTTTTTTATGGGTATACTGAGAATGTGTTGAGGTACAGGTGTTTAATTTATTGTCATATTGTCAGCACCACTCTGTATATCGTAGAATCACTATGATATTAACATGAATACGATATGCTCCTAAAATTTCTTATAATTAGGTACGCAAGCCAGCACGTCAAGCTACCATAATCTGTATATTTTTTTAAATAGATTTTCAACTTTATCTTTAAAGTCCAAGTTTGATTGGAAAATTTTGACATTTTCGGGTAGCTTTACCTGCTAGCGTCTGTACTTTATCTATATAAGTATACCTACCACATAGTGATGCCGCCAGTATTTAGGGTACACTAATTTGCACTGTGACTCGATGCGGTCGGAATTCAAAAATTCATCCGCATCATGTGGATGAATTTTCGATGCTATATTTTACTTTGTGAACATATTTAGTTAACTTAGGTTATCAATCATTAACATATGATTGATTAAGTATTACTTAGTCGTTATCTAAATATATAGATAAATATCTAATTTTAATGCAAAATATCCCCGTTCGTTCTCTCTTACTCAAACTTGAAAGGATGGGTGTTAGGGGATCGCAACTTAATCTCTTTCAAAGCTACCTCACAAATCGCTCCCAGGTAGTAAAAATACGTCAGCATTGTAGCAATGAACTCCCCATCAAATGTGGTGTTCCACAAGGAGGTATTTTGGGTCCCACCTTATTTCTAGTTTTTATAAACGACTTATGCAATTTAGATATACCAAATGCTAAGGTAACATCATATGCAGACGACACTGCTATTACTTTTGTCGCGAATACATGGTCTGAACTCGAGGACAAGGCACAGAGTGGCTTTAATGTAGCGGTGTCCTGGCTTAATTTCCACAAGCTTACGCTTAATACCTCCAAAACAAAGTTGATTACATTCTCGGTCAGCACTACTACTCAACCAAGCCAAAGAATATTAGTTACGAGTTCACACCTGTAATTCGCAAACTCAAGTGTCTTGCCAATGTACACCCATATCTGATACAGGCGAAATCAAATACCTAGGCATAATCATTGATAGGAATCTTAAATTTAAATCTTATATTAACCTCCTCACTGGCAGAGTTCGTAAACTTATATATATTTTTAAAACACTTAGAAGCATTGCTAACCCTACTATCATACGTAATGTCTATTTTGCCTTATGCCTATCTATTATTACTTATTGTATTCCATGTTGGGGTGGTGCTGGAAAAACTATTGGAAGTAGCGCACCGGGCTATTCTAAAAGTGGCTACCTTCCGTCCACTAATCTATCCTACTAATCAATTATATACAAATTGCAATGTCCTCAACGTCCGGCAACATTTTATTTTACAAACAATTTTACTGCAACACCGCATAACCCCCTATATTGAAATTACCAAACGCCGAAAAGATATAATATGCACCACACCAAAAACTCGCCTCACGTTTACTAAAAGTTTTTTTTTTTATTATTTAGGTCCGTACCTTTACAATGTAATTAACAAAACATGTCCAATTTATAGACTCTCCTATCATAATTGTAAAAAAGCTCTCCGCACATTCCTCCAAAGTAAAACATATGACGAAACAGAAAAATATTTAAATTAAAATGTAATGTTTTTTTTTTTTTTTTTTTTTATAAATTATAAACCAGCGCTTGACCGCAATCCCGCCTGATGGTAAGCAGTGATGCGATCGTTGATGGTAAAGCGCGCTAGTTTATTAAGAGCCTATTCACTCTAGCCTTGAAGACACTCAAATTGTAATTTGACGGAAACACCGACGCCGGCAAATTGTTCCAGTCCCTCGATGTACGCGGTATAAAGGAGGAAGCAAAACGCTTCGTCCGGATCGCAGTGGTGTCAACAACGTAAGGGTGGAAACTCGCCGTACGACGAGTTTGTTACTTGTACCACACCCTTAAACATAGACACACACTAATCAAACCCACTCACACTATTACACAGCCACGGATGCTTTCGCAGCAGCTTGCTTACGCACACTTACTCATTCATACACTTACACATTCACCATACACGTCACACGCACACTCACACACATATATATATATACACACAAACAATATCTATTATACAAAAATAATAATATTTTTTAAGCATTTTACGTAAGTTTAAGTTTTTTTTTTTATTTTCTTTTTAAATAAAATTGTTACTATCCAACTCGAGGGGATAGGCACTGTTACTTCTTAATACAGGCTATTTCATAGCCTAGCAAGGAGAACAGTACGTCACCCATTTGATTGTCAGAAATGTAAAACTACCCACTATGTCAAAAATGTAAAATGTACTACAATCTGTTTTTCTATATAAATAAAGATTATTATTATTTCGTTTATTTTTATATATATACATATTCATTTACATTTTTAAATATTTATAAAAAAAAATAAAAACATTTAAAAATATAAAAAATAGTGTTCCACCGATTGCGGGAGCGGGGTCCAAGCTACCGGTGGTTAGAGCTCCAGAGACAGAAACCTCCTCACGATGCGGGCCGTATCGAGGAGTACTGCCTTTTGAATCTGGCCTTTGATCCAACTGCCTAACGAGAGCCTCAATAGATGTTGGTCGAGGCTCTTGGCTATCAAACCATTGGCCGATACGACAATCGGTACAATGACTGCCGAGTTGACATTCCACATGTCAACAATCTCGTGCGCCAAGTCGAGATATTTAATTTGTTTCTCTTTCTCAGCCTTCACGAGATTCCCGTCATGTGGAATGGTAACATCGACAATCATTGCGAGGCACGCTAATCGATCTATCACCACTATATCAGGCTTATTGGCAACAATAGTCCTGTCAGTAATGATAGACCGATCCCAGTATAACGTGACATGGCCATTTTCAAGAACTGGGTCGGGCACATACTTATAATACGGTACCTCAGAATCCACAAGTTTATATTTCAAAGCAAGTTGCTGGTGGATAATCCTAGCTACTTGGTTATGCCTGTGCAAATACTCGCCGTTAGCTAAACGAGAGCAACCAGAGATAATGTGTCTGATGGACTCACCCGGATGGTGACATGCCCGACACACGTCAATCGTCCCGTCCTTCATAATATATCTCCGGTAGTTATTCGTCAAGATAACTTCGTCCATAATTGCACAGACGAAACCTTCAGTTTCCCCGAAAAGGTCATCGAATCGTAGCCAGGATACGGAAGCTAAAAAGTCAACATCAGGCTCATGAAGAGCCCGATAAAATCGCCCGTGAAGTACCTTGCTTTGCCATATCATCTTGCGGTCATCTGTGGTAAGTATTATAGGCTTGTGCCAGTTCTCTTTCGCCATGGATAGCGGGGTGAGCCCCTTGTCTACTGTGACCACATCATGATGCATGCCCACTACGATGTTTAAAAAATGTTCTCCGAGACTGCATACCTCTCGGTTGTGGAGGGTCTTCGCATTTAAAAAGCCTCGACCCCCACACTTCCGCGGGATATACAGTCTCATCACCGATGATCGTGGATGATGCATCCTGTTTGCTGTCAGCAGTGTACGGACTCTTCTATCCAGGGCGTCGAGTTCGGTCTGAGTCCATTTAAGTATGCCGAAAGAGTACATCAAAACCGGCATGACCCACCCGTTGAAGGCGCGCACCTTATTTCCGCCCGAAAGAAGACTTTTTAATACCTTCTTCAGGCGACCAAAGAAGCGCTCCTTCAACGATTGCTTCATGTCAGCATCGTTGATGCCTAACGCTTCCGACATACCCAAATATTTATAGCTCTCGAATGAGGAGAGGGATCTAAGTTGTATGGAATCTGGGAGTGTAATTCCCTCGGATTCCATAATCTCCCCCCGCTTTACATGCATGACTGCACATTTGTCCACACCAAATTCCATTCTGATGCCACTACTAAAAGTTTCAGTTACATTCAGTAGCTTCATCAGATGCAATTTATTGGGGGCAAAGAGTTTCAGATCATCCATGTAGAGAAGGTGAGATATGACCTGACCGCCTCTCTTCAATCGATAACCCAGACCTGAATCTGTTGTATCATACATCACTACTCTGTAGTCGAGTAACTAATACCATCTCTATGTATTAGTGTCTATGAATATAGTCTATTGTCTTGTCATTGTAACTTAGGATCTGACCTAGAAGAGGTCGTTTCCAATATAATAATTCTACAAGAAAAATAAACCAGTCTAATTATCTAAAGTCTTTAATATTTACCAACCGAACAATCATACATGGTGTCAGAAGAGTGAAAAAACCCAATACGAAGAAAGAAAATTCATAAAATGCAAAAGTCGGATGGCGTCGGTGGCGGCCATGACACCGGAGCTGCAATGAACAGTGGCTTGAAGGCGCTTAAAATATCGTCAGATGCAACAAACAACAACTACGAAACCTGGAAGCGCTGGTGGCAACAGTTCGAATTATACTTGTTGGCAACGGGTTTGGACAAGTCCGGTGAGAAACGCAAGATCGCCATTTTATTACATCACATTGGTGAAAAATGCTTAAATATTTTCAACACATTCAACATAAATATTGGAGAAAGCACATTACATGACGTCAAAGCCAAATTCGACGAATTTTTTCAACCCAGAAAAAATATTACCATGTATCGTTACATGTTTTTTACCACACGTCAACAGAAATCGGAAAGCATCGAGGATTTCTTAACCGATCTCGAAAATAAGAGCCAAGATTGCGAATTTGGAACGCTCAGAGAATCTCTTATCAGAGATATTTTTATCGCCAACTTGAGTTTGGACTTAGCACATGTACGTCAGAGACTGCTGCAGGAACCTGATCTGACATATCAGAGGATGCGAGAGCTAGCTAGGACACTCATCGTCGCACAGCAGGATGCAGACCAAATTGTCAAGAGGTCCACTAGTCAAGAGTCTGAAAAAGTCATGCATCTGCGTCGGAGGAGCCGTGGTCGAGCGGAGCGTCAGCGACGGCGAGCTTCACCAGTCAGTCAGCAGGGATCCAGCGCAGGGAGGTCAAAGTCAAGTCCCAGTCCTGAGAAGCGCTCGAAGACGTGTAGCCGCTGTGGACAACACCACCGCTACAAATGTCCAGCGCAGGGAGCTAAATGCAGGTCATGTAACTCTTATGGTCATTTTGCAAAATTTTGTTACTCCAATAATAAAAAAGTCAGTCATTTAGAGTCTTTTAGTTCAACTGGTAGTCAAGATAATTTTGTTGGAATTTTAAATTGTCATAACTTCAGTCATAGTCATAAGTATAGTCAATATAATTGTCATTTAGAGTCACAAAGTCATCACAATCAAAATAATTACAGACATAGCAGGTTGTCATACACCCAGTCAGATCCTAAGTTACAATCAACGGTCAGGTCGCACATAGGCCAGTCGCAGTCAATGTCTAAGAGATCTCATGAAGACTCATCTTGTCATAAAAAATATCCTGTGTCATATTTCTGTGATGAAAGTGGTGATAATGCCATATCTGAGAGGTCTAATAAAAAATGCCTCAGTGATGAAAAAAGGCTGGTGACTGATAGGTCTGAGAGATCCAATGAAGACTCTTGTCATATGTCATATCTCAATGATGAAAACACTAAACAGTCTGAGAGATTCACAGTCAAGTCAAAAAAGTCAAAAAGTCTTAGCCGAGATTCATATCTTAATGATGAGTACAGACACAAGTCTGAGGAATCTCACACAACAAACACTTGTAGAATTATTACAGCAAAGTCAACACATAGTAAACAGGTCAATACAGTCGAGTCAAAAGAAAACAAATACTATTCTAAACAGTCATGGAACATAAACATTTTAGTTGGTCATACACAAATTAATTGCATTATTGATTCAGGAGCTGATATCAATATTATGTCAAAGAAAACTTTTCAATCTTTGAAATGTCAAAGTCAAATGTCACTTGAAAAATGTCAAATAAACGTTAGTGGGTTTGGTGGTATATCAATACCCATTATGGGCAAAGTCAATGTAAAATGTAGTTTATCTTTAAATAATAGCACTATTAGTGTAAATATAGTGTTTATAGTCACAGATTTAGTTTGTCCGAATGTTTTAGGTCTACCAACTTGTGAAAAATTAGGGTCTTGGATGTCTACCTCAAGTCTGTCGCCTGAAACTCAAACCTGAAGCAGTGCCATGCGTGGATGCTCCGAGAAGAGTACCCTTCGCTTTACTGAACAAACTGCGCGATGAATTGGATCGCATGGAGAAAATGCAGGTCATTGAAAAGGTTTTTAAACCTACAGAATGGGTGAACAGTATAGTGATAACAGTCAAAAGCACGGGTCAGTTACGAATTTGTTTAGATCCTAGAAATTTGAATAAGAATATTATAAGGGAAATTTATCCACTAAAGTCAATAGATGAGATCAGATCTCAACTAGCAGGAGCTGTTTGTTTTTCTCATTTAGATGCATTTTCAGGATTTTGGATGCTTAAACTAGATGAATATAGTTCTGATTTATGTACATTTCAAACACCTTTCGGTAGATATAAATATTTAAGGTTACCTTTTGGTATTAATGCATCGTCTGAAATTTTTCAAAGAGTCATGATGAATTTGTTCGGTGATTTAGAAGGAGTTCTAATATTCATCGATGATATTTTGGTATATGGACCAAACGAGTCAGTACATAATGAGAGAGTACATAAAGTCATGCAACGAGCACGTGAAGTCAATTTAAAGTTCAATAAGTCTAAATGTAAATTTTTAGTATCAGAAGTCTGTTTTTTAGGGTATGTTTTTAGTAAAGATGGTGCTAGGGTTGATGAAGAGAAAGTAAAAGCAATTGTCAATATGCCCACACCAAAAAATGTCAAAGAATTGCAAAGAATATTAGGTATGATCAATTATTTAGGTCCCTTTATTAGCAATTTGTCTCAAAAAACTCAAATTTTAAGAAATCTTTTGAAGAAAGATTCAGTCTGGACTTGGGATGAAAATCATAGTCAATGTCTTAAGAGTTTAATCGATGAAATTACAAATTCACCAGTTTTAGCTCATTATAATCCCAATGTACCATTAGTCTTGTCAGTCGATTCGTCAAAGTCAGCATTAGGAGCAGTCATTATGCAGAATAATAAACCTATTGCTTATAGTTCAAAAACATTAACTCAAACTCAGTCAAGGTATGCTCAAATTGAGAAAGAATTGTTAGCCATTCAGTTTGGTTGTGAAAAATTTCACCAGTATGTGTACGGTCATAAAGTAACTGTTCATACTGATCATAAACCTTTAGTCTATCTTTTTAAAAAGCCATTACATGATGTACCAGCAAGATTGCAACGTATGATGTTAACTTTACAAAAATATGATTTGGAAGTTATACATGTTCCAGGTAAAGAAATGTTTATATCTGACACTCTGTCTAGAGCAGCATTGAAAGAACATTATATACCTGAGAATGAGTCAGAAATATCTTGTCATGTCAATTTAATGCATTCAAGTCTAGCAGTCACAAAGGAGTACTGTACAAAATTGTTACAGAACACTAAGAAAGATGATACTTTGCAATTGTTAAAAAAGTATTATTATGAAGGTTGGCCAAAAAATAAAAATAATGTCAGTCTGTCAATAAAACCATTTTGGAACATACAAGCTGAAATTCATGTAGTCAAAGATTTGTTGTTCAAAGGGTCAAAATTAATAGTACCACAGTCAATGTATAAGGAAATGTTAGGTAAAATTCATGAAGGTCACCAAGGTATAAATAAATGCTTAAAACTGGCTAGAGAGTCTTTGTACTGGCCAAGCATGTCAGCTGATATTAAAAACTTGGTAGAACAATGTTATGTATGTGCACAATTTAAACCTAATAATCCAAAGGAACCACTAAAAAATTTTGAAATAAATAAATATCCATGGCAACAAGTAGGTGTTGATTTGATGTATTTTGATAACCTTACTTATTTAATTGTCACAGATTATTATTCTAAATTTATAGAAATAGCTTTGTTAAATAAAAACAGTACAGCAAAGAATGTAATAACACATTTAAAGTCCATTTTTGCTCGTCATGGAATACCTTTATCTTTAGTGTCTGATGGTGGTCCTCCTTTTCAGTCATTAGAATTTAAGAATTTTATGCATGAATGGGACATAGAACACATTGTAACTAGCCCATATCATCCACAGTCAAATGGTCAAGCAGAGAGTTCAGTCAAAATTATCAAAAATATGTTAAAAAAATGTAAAAGAAACTCATCTGATCCATACATAGCTTTATTACAGTATAGAAACACACCTAAGAATAATTTACCATCTCCAGCTCAATTGTTAATGTCCAGGAATTTAAGAAATAACATTCCTATGTCTTATAAGAAATTAAAACCTAAAGTGGTTACATTCAAAAATTATGAAGAATGTGTCAAGCAAAATAATAAAAATAAGTCTAAATATTATAATAGAAATACAAAGTCATTGTCATTACTGTATCCCAATGATCATGTATACTTTAAAAGAAAGCCTGATAGCAATTGGGAACAAGCCATTGTCAAGCTAAGGTTGGCTAATAATAGGTCATATGTCGTTGAGGATGTCAATGGAGTTAGGTATAGGAGGAATAGGGTTCATTTAAGACACAAATATTCTCCTATGCTATCCAATTCGTCGCAGGGGAGAGAGGAAGGTAACAGGCAGGAGTCTAGACCTCAAGAGCTCTCATCTCAATCCTCAGTCAGTCAACATGTAACTCGTTCTGGAAGAGTTGTAAAGCCAACCAGAAGGCTAATTGATGAAATAGATTAAGTAGAACATTGTATCCTAGATTAAGACCTAACCATAGTCTTAAGTCATTGTCTAAATTGTAACTAAGTCAGGTTTCTATAACATTGTTTGTCAAGGGTTAATTTAAACTTAAACAGGGGGGATGTTGTATCATACATCACTACTCTGTAGTCGAGTAACTAATACCATCTCTATGTATTAGTGTCTATGAATATAGTCTATTGTCTTGTCATTGTAACTTAGGATCTGACCTAGAAGAGGTCGTTTCCAATATAATAATTCTACAAGAAAAATAAACCAGTCTAATTATCTAAAGTCTTTAATATTTACCAACCGAACAATCATACAGAATCCTCCAGCAGTGTGCTTAGAGGATTCAGAGCTAAGCAGAACCATAGTGGACTCAGACTGTCGCCCTGGAATATTCCCCGCTTAATCCATACAGGTTCATCATTCCCCTGGATCTGTCGACTCCCTGGATAGCGAAGGACTGTCTTCCATTGCCCCATACACGACTTAAGGAAAGTGCGTAGAGTTGCATTTATCTTGTACAACTCCAGCACCTTCATAAGCCATGTATGTGGCACCGAATCGTAGGCCTTCTTATAATCTATCCAGCAGGTTGAGAGATCCTTGCGGGACCGACGAACCTGTTGGCTAATGGCCATGTCTATGAGGAGTAGCTCCTTAGTACCACGGGACCCGCTCCTACATCCATTTTGAGAGACAGACATGATGGAGTTGCTGTTAAGATGTTTGTTTATTTTAGTTTTCAAAACGGATGTAAGAACTTTATAGACCGTTGGTAGACAAGTAATCGGCCTATAATTTTTGGGTTCCGCGGTGCTACCAGATTTATGGAGCAGGTGGGTAATTCCAGTTGTAAAGAACTGGGGTAGCGAACCAGACTCTAAGGATGACTGGAATTGAGATACCAAACAAGTGTGTGAACTACTTAGCCATTTTAGCCAAAAGTTATGCAGCCCGTCCGGTCCCGGTGATTTCCAGTTCGGTAACGAACGGACTGCTGTGGCTACGTCTGATGGTGTTATAAAAATGCTATCCATTTCTGGTATGATTTCACACACTTGTTCAACATCCCGTATCCAGTCACCCTCAGTGTGACAAACGGATACAGACCATATGCCGCGCCAGAATGCACTTGTGGTGGCATCATCCGGGCGGCACACGTCAGCCTCGTTTTGTTTTGGTCGCTCCCAAGCTCTGTATACCCACCTCTCATCGCTCTGGAACATGCGATTCTGCGTATATCGATCCACTCGCTTCTTATACCGCCGAATACGGCTCGCCCATGCACAAACTTTCTGCTTCAGGAAGTCGATGCGCTCTGTGACATTATTTATGTATTCTCAAGGGCTGATACCAGTCCCCGAGAATGCCTGTCTCACAAAGCGCATCACTCGTGGTCTAGTATTGCCCTCCCTGAAGCAGTATAGTTTGCCGATGAGTACCCTGGTCCCATCGATACGACGCTCGATTCTGCGTTGCCAGGCTGGTACGGCTGGTTTTGGTCGACTAGCTTCGTCACAATTTGGGAACTTGACTTTGGCTAATCGACATGCCGCTACAGCCGCGCAATACAGGATCGAGTGTGTATCAATGAGATCCTCGCTGCTCTCGAAGAAATTCTTGAGCTGCGAGTCCAAAGCACACACCAGCGTCCTATTTTATTATTATTATATTACATCTATACATATAAAATCCTTATCAGGATTCAATTAAGTATGTTGCTCTAGCAAATCACAAAGCTCTCATTTTATCAAATTATCAATTTTCATTGCATCATCCGTTTATCATTGCAAGTCCAATAACGGATCGTTCTGTGTACCGGATCGTAAATGATCCGGTACAAAAATGAATGATTCTTTTATTGGAGTCTCGGAACCTGCCGAGCCAAAGTTGGTTGAACTGAGTTTAGAGTGTGCTGTCAATAGTTTCAATACCTTAGTATTATTTGTAATAACAGCTCATCCTTACTAATATTATAAATCGGAAAGGAAGTTTGTTTGTTTGTTCCGTTTTGACGCCGTAACTACTGAACCGACTGCTTTGAAATTTTGCAGACGTAAAGCTAGAAGTCCGGATTAAATAATAGGGTACTTTTATCCCGGAAAAATTGATATCCGACCGAAGGAAATCCGCGGGAAGCCGCGGACGGAAAGTTAGTTCCATATAATCGCACAGCCGGAACAGTCTTCCTGTAATACCTCTACCTAACAAGGCAGGGGTATACTGATTAGGCCCAGATGAAGTATCTGGGCCTCATGTTGGACAGCAGGCTGCGCTTCGGCCCGCATTTCAGCGGGCTGTCGACGCGCCTGCTGAAAGCCGTGGGCGCCCTCTCATGGCTCATGCCGAACATGGGAGGGCCCAGCACGCGGTGCCGGCGCTTATACGCCGGCATACTGCGGAGCATGGCCCTTTATGGGGCCCCCATTTGGGCGGACTCCCTCCGTAGGAGAGAGAACCTTACCGCCCTTCGAGCGCCCCAAAGGGCCATCGCCCAGCGGGCAGCGCGGGCCTACCGGACGGTAGGCTTCGCTTCGGCATGCGCTTTGGCGAGCACCCCGCCTTGGGAGCTCGAGGCCTGGGTGCTCGCCAGAGTGTACGAGTGGACGAGAGAAGTGAGGGAGGCTGTCCGCCGCGAGGCGAGGGACGCCATCGTCCAGCATTGGACGCGGGACCCCGCCTCCGCGGTGTTCGGCCGCCGTAACCTCGACGCCATCGGGCCGGTCCTGAAGGGCTGGCTCGACAGGCGTCACGGGTTCCTCTCGTTCCGTCTGGTGCAGGTACTCTCCGGTCACGGCTGCTTCGGCAGGTACCTGCACCGGATAGGATGAGAGGAGACGCCGTTGTGGTGTGCCCGTCGTGGGCCGTGACGCGCCGCGATCTTGTCGCGCCGGTAGGAGGGGACCTCTCGCTGCCCGCCGTCGTCAGAGCGATGGTGGGGAGCGAGGAGGCCTGGACGGCGATGGCCTCCTTCTGCGAGGTCGTGATGTCGCAGAAGGAGGCCGCGGAGCGCGAGCGGGAGGAGGATCCCCTCGCTCCGGCGCTCCGCAGGCGGCGTAGGGGCGGGAGAAGGCGGGATTTCGCCCGCTTTCTCCCGCCCTGAGGTGAGCGGCGGGCGTGAGGCACGGGGGTGCCCGCGCCCGCCTTGAACCGCTCACCACGCGGGAGCCACGGCCCCTCTTTAAGAGGGGCAAATGAGGGCCCGCCTCAATGGGCGGGGTTCGCCGGCGGGGGAGAGGTAGCTCAGGCTCCGCTAGTTCTCCCCCGCCACTATGGCGATGCCAGAGTAGCGCTGGTGGGTATACCGGGAGGCTCTCTCCCGGGGAGTCCCACATACCCCTCCCGTCCCCCGACGGGTGGGGATGCGTAATTGTCATTTTCCCCAGCGACATCAAAAAAAAAAAAAAGGGGGTATACTGATTAGTAACTCTAGCTACAACATGTGTAAATATACTCAAATCTTGCGTAATGCACTTACAATGGTGTTAGATAACACGATATCAAATCATGCTAATCCATAAATCATGTTCATGAACGGGCGCCGTCAGTGTGGCCTGAGCATCTCTAGTTGCCACAGCTTATTTTAGTTTCTAAATTGTTCTTTTTTTAACGTGCACGTCTTTATGCATCGTTCTCACGTGGATAATTTCAACATGAATGAAAATATTTCGTCATAATTTTATAATTTAAAAGAGTGTTGGTGGTGTTTGCTTGCCTGTTCTTCTCCATAGCGACTATAGGAGGTCCACGAATGACGGTCTGAACTAAGGATTAACATGGTATCCGAGGCGTGAAGGGGTTTCGCGTAAGCGTAAATATCACCCATCCGTAAATAAACCGCGGCAAACATAGGCCTTATCGATCAACCTGGCTGTTAGTATTAGCCACTGAGATCGGCCTATAATATTCCCACTGTTGGAACACAGGACTCCTTTCGGTGAGAAGGAGTGGGCCTTAATCTACCACGCTGGACCAGTGCGGGTTGGTAGATGTCACATGTCTCACGATGTTTATATTCACGGATTTGAGAGCAGTGGTGATGAAATTTGTACACCTACAATTTGTAAGTCGCGACCGACGACTAGGCCACCGCTGTTCTCTGAGAGTATATATTTCACCAATATTCCAACACAAGCTAAGGACAACGTCTATCTTGTTAGCAGGGTGATCCGCAATCCATCGAGAGGAGTGCTTATTGAATTATCTGCCACTATTATTATTAGATATATCAGATGCTGGTCCTGTCGATATATCCATAATGGGGGCTATCGGATTTTATATTGGAAGACTCTTTGGCTGAAACTCTCTAATGCTGCAATAATATAAAAACTTTTTACAAAAAAAAAAACAACCGACTTCCAAAAACCACTACAAAGTGAAAAATAACTAAGTAATTTCGTTTTTGACATCGACTTCCGAAATTAGTTATTTTTCACTTTGTAGTGTTTTTTTGGAGTCCGTTGTTTTTCTTTTTGTAAAAAAAGATTTTGTTCTACACTCTTTAGTTGTGAAAAGTACTCTTCAGCTGCATCCGGTTAGACTGGATGCTGACGCTAAAATACTTAATGAAAAAACTTACAAACGCACTGGTTGCCAACTACGATTTTTGAAAGTTCCCCTTGATTTCGCTGGTCTTCCACCATCAAACCCTGATGTCCTTATCATGGACCACCTCGGGAATGTCTTATTTCCACCAGAAAAAGAATTATCAAAATCGATTCATAACAAACAAAAAAAAAAGCATATATACCGGTCGAATTGAGTAACCTCCTCCTTTTTAAAGTCGGTTAAAATGATCATAGGCAAATTACTTTATGCGATTTCTTCGCGGTTCGCCAACTTGAAACACGGAACTTTTGTCGATATCCATTCAGCTGACAGGTAACAAGTAAGTATACGGTTAGAAAAGATAACAAAGATAGAAAAAACGGTTACTTGCTGCAAACATAAAGCATAAAAAGACACAAACACAAACAAAATAACAAGTTGGGGTAAAACATGCGTCACATCCACGCAAAACGGTCGTAATGCATAATGTTAACGACCTTAAACGAGACAGCCTCAGCGCCGGTTTTCAGCGGCAGTTACTTTCGCATTTGTATGGATCGATAGTAGGATACATAAATTATATGACTCTGTTAGCTGACCCCATTAACTTTCCCATTGGTAATGATAGTGATAGTCACTACATAGGCGGTAAATCAATTGCGCCTTCATACGTTCAGGTTCAGCTGACAAATGGATGGTCAAAGGGACAATTGCCGTCCTCAATGGTGTAATTGGGAAGTAGAATACCCGTCATTATACAAACATTCGGCCTCATTTTAATCTCTTTACAGAATAAACATGATTGAAATAAATTGAAAAAATATTTTCTCTGCCCAGTCTCATATCTATCAGCAATACGACTAATTTCCTTATACATATTTTGACAAGTATTTGGAATTTTCGAATTTTATTTTTATTATTTTATAAACCAGCGCTTGACCGCAATCCTGCCTGATGGTAAGCAGTGACGCAATCGTTGATGATAAAGCGCACTAGTTTATTAAGAGCCTATTCACTCTAGCCTTGAAGACACTCAAATTGTAGTCCGACGGAAACACCGCCGCTGGCAGATTGTTCCAGACCCTCGATGTACGCGGTATAAAGGAGGAGGCGAAACGCTTCGTCCGGATCGTAGAGGTGTTAACAACATAAGGGTGGAAACTCGCCGTACGACGGGTCGTCCGATGGTGGAATGGAGAAGGGGGAATTAAATCATGCAATTCCCTCGCACACTCCCCAAAATGTATCCTATAGAACACCGAAAGGCTGGCTACTCTACACCTGTGCTCTAGGCTTTGGAGACCAACTCGAGTTAAATCAGGCTTCTTTTGAATTATTTTTTTTTTTCACAAACACAACAAATTACGAGAATATACATAAAAAAAAAAATGAAGAATAATAAATAAAACGTAAAGCAGGAAAGTGTGTCCACAGGGCTGTGCTAAAACAGTCCAGTTCAGTAAAAATGTCAGGCAATTAGTTCCTGACGCTGGTTTTGAACTTAACCTGATGGTTGATGTGACAGATGTAGATTAGTTTGGTACTTCAACATCACGTGTGTATTATAAGCAAATAAAATAATAACATACTTAATGAGCAAATGAAATAAATTGGTGTTAGATAGAATAGAGAAATAGTTTAAACTAGAAATAATTCCACAGGATAAACGCTGCTGCCCGCTACCCTGGTGAGAGTTCTCTTAGTCGCCTCGTACGACACCCGCGGGAGGATATAGGATGGTACTATTCTAAGCCCGATACCACACGGGATATATCAATATCAAATCACGGCTATCCCCAACCCGTCTGCCAAGCGTGGGGTTCATGGCAAACCCCCCAATGCAAGAAAGCCTTGGGGGAGGCCTTTATCCAGCAGTGGACCTAGCTATAGCTATAGCTGAAATTGCAAAAATAAAAATATAACTATTTTAAGTTTATTTTAGGTCCAAAAACATACATTTATAAAAACAAAATTAAGTATAAATTCCCGAGTAACAAAAACAGCTTCCTTCACAAAACACAGTACAGTGAAATATGTAGGTGCCGGTGTTTACGCGCCAATCTCCTTATTTTACAAGATGTAATACCTCATTTCTGTTCCGCCATATTTATTTTGTTGTCACTCCCAACCGCTACAGAACAGGCTCGCGGTAAAATTGCTTGTTTGGTAAAAAGTTTCAAGACTAAAATACTTTAACTATTTAGAGGAGTTGAAAGCTAAGTTTTAGCCCGCAAGTTGTACAACTTTTCACTAGTGTTCTATAAAGGCTTAGCTTTTTTTTTTGATAAATTGAATTGAAAATTTCACCGTGAAAAATGCTGCGATCTTTAAGGTGACGTTAGAGTGAGCTGTCAATAGCGTCAATCCTATTAACTAAAGGTGTTTATTGATCAACATTCGATCAATTCCCTAAAAATTTCACCATGAAAAGTGCTGCGACCTTAAAGGTGACCTTAGAGTGAGCTGTCAATAGTGTCAATCCTATTAACTAAAGGTGTTTATTGATCAGCATTCGATCAATTCTCTAAAAATTTCACCGTGAAAAGTGCTGCGACCTTAAAGGTGACCTTAGAGTGAGCTGTCAATAGTGTTCCACTTTCTAGTTGGACTGATAGCTCACTTCACTTCACGTAAGTTTTCACGGTGGTCACAACATAAATACTTTTGTAACATACTTATTGATTTTTACGTCTACTGCACTGCGAGTTTGTAGATTGCCGACTTCTTCCACTAGAAAGATTTCCATTACGTTTTCATTAAAATTGTTCTGGAAACATTGTGCCAGTTTGTGGGAACCAGTACTGTGAATATGATTTTGTCAGTATATTAGTTGCCTATTTTTTATGTTATAAACTAAGTAGAAGGTACTTGACCGCGATCCCGTCTGATGGTAAGCAATCAGTCATTCAAGCGTTGATGGTAAACATCACTAGTTTAAATAAACTAGTGAAGTTTACCATCAACATCAACATTAATGTTTTGCACTCTTATTTAAGAGTCCCTGCACAAAACATGAATGTTGATGTCATAATGTTGTTTAATGAAATTAACATCGATAATAATGAACGTACTCGCAATATTATGCAGCTGTTGGGTGGAGAAGGCAATCGATGTTTGCACTGTGTTGATTCATCATAAAATAAATTATAACATCTGGCCGGATTTCACAGAGGATTATTTAACAATAGTGCACACACATGTCGAACATGAAATGTTAGTAATATTAAAATGTATTTGGATACTTTTTTTTTAATAATTATAAACTAGCGCTTGACCGCAATCCCGCCTGATGGTAAACAGTGATGCGATCGTTTTTGGTAAAGCGCGCTAGTTTATTAAGAGCCTATTCACTCAGAAAAACTGAGCGAATAGGAAGGAAGACGGCAGTTGAGCGAGGTGATGCAATGTTAAACCCAACAACACGACCAACGATGCTGCGCCAAAGGGAGATGATTGATCTGAAGACCCTACACGACCAAACTCCCAACACAACAACATTAGGCACATCGTACCCGGCACATATCGCAACACAACTGCTCAGACCCGTCCTCCGTACAAGGTACGGGTACTTACATCAGAAATGAAAAATGTATTTACAGTTTGCAAGTCTCGTGATTAATTAATGATTCTATTATTTATTCATATTATATATGTATGTTTAGATAATTTATTGTACATAAGAAAGTATATAGCAGAAATACAATTTTTAATACAAAACATAAAAAGGGCTATCGATTTCTGCGACCTCTTCCAGGTAACCTTAGAATATACAGTGAATGCGTGGATATAAAAATAGGGTATTCTATGATACAAACTACATGCAAACTTGGAGTAATCTCATCCAAAGCAGTCATCACCAGTTATCGAAAAAGGTAAAATGATTTTTGGTATCATAAATGTTCATAGAAAGAAGAACGTGGATAAGCCATTTTCCCGGAATATAATTCCGGATCCAAGTAAATATTGTCAATTGGTAGTGGCATTATTACTACTCAATTAATTTAAAGGAAGGTAATAAAACTAAACTAATTTATTATCCAAATCAAACGGTACGACTTAATATAATTTATACATATTTTTTTAATAATCAACCAATTCCGTAAATCCGGAGGAATGTCCATATTAATTATGTCCGTACGTTTCCGATCAATGACCCCAATTCACTCTATCTATTCTGATCACTGGTCATCACTGTAACCAAATGTAGGTTCACCGCAGTGTCCTCGTGGCGGCGATCTCTCGCGTCCGGTACTGGTCCAAGCCATGGTACGGAGTCACTAGTGTGAATGGCAGGCAGTCACCTTCTTCTGCGAAGCAGTAATACTCGCAAAAGAGAAGGCGGAGTGAGTGAGGCAGAGACAATCTCTGCGCCCTCACTACAAGAAGTTATTTTGTGATTGATAGATAACTTTTGATAATCCGATGTAAGTATGAATTTAAAACAAAAGCACAAACAAACCGTTTCTCATTCATGTGAGTGTGGAATGAAACCGTAAAAGCAAAGTAAACCGCGAAATGACTCCTGAAACTAGTTTCATCTGGGTTTCAGCATGATATTACTTTGTTGTAAGTACTTATTTGAAGTATTTTCAGCATTTTGTATACTGAAATTTTTTGTTTGAATATAGTCGTCATATATGGGATTAAAGAATTAAGGAAAAGGTTTTCCAGCTTTTGTAACACAATCCAAAATAGCAATTGACGAAAAATGTTGCAATCCCTTGTACTTACCTATATGTGAAAAATCTTTGTGAGAATCTATCTATGATCATGTTTATTACTTTTTCAGGCAAAAACTACCGACCATAGTTTATAAGCAGGAATGACACATATGATTTTTTTTATCCTGATATTCCCACGGAATCGAATCATTAGCGAGTGAAACCGACGGTCGCTGCTAGTTAATACATATATAATTTCAACACATGCTATTACTATTTTGTTGATCGCTAAAATAACGCACCCTTTTTGTGTAACAGACTTTCTAATAGGTTGTGGAAAAAGTCTTTTCGCATTATAGTATGTATAAACTTGCAACAAAATCTCTTTGGCTGTACTATTTGTATCTGGCTGCTTTTAGTAGGTATCATTGGAAGTTTTTTTTTTTTTTTTTTTAATAATTATAAACTAGCGCTTGACCGCAATCCTGCCTGATGGTAAGCAGTGATGCGATCGTTGATGATAAAGCGCGCTAGTTTATTAAACCCATTCACTAAAAAAACTGAGTGAATAGGAAGGAAGACGGCAGTTGAGCGAGGTGGTGCAATGTTAAACCCAACAACACGACCAACGATGCTGCGCCAGAGGGAGATTGATGTGGAGACCCTCCACGACCAAACTCCCGACACAACAACACTTGGCGCATCGTACCCGGCACACATCGCAACACAGCTGCTCAGACCCGTCCTCCGTACGGCTTCACCAGACATCATCATCATCATTTAAATTTTAAATAGAAAATGTCTAACTTTCATTTGTTTTTCGTACCCAAGATGAGTAAATCTAATGAAGAAATTCGCTATTAAAATCGGTCTTCTGTAGGATGCATTCTGGTGAGTGTGCAAGGGAATTGCATGATTTAATACACCCATCTCCGTTCCATCATCGGAAGACCCGTCGTACGGTGAGTTTCCACCCTTACGTTGTTGACATCACTGCGATCCGGACGAAGCGTTTTGCTTCCTCTTTTATACCGCGTACATCGAGGGACGGGGACAATTTGCCAGCGACGATGTTTCTGTCACACTACAATTTGAGTGTCTTCAAGGCTAAAGTAAATAGGCTCTTAATAAACTAGCACGCTTACCATCATCGATCGCATCACTGTTTACCGTCAGGCGGGATTCCGGTCAAGCGCTGGTTTACAATTATTTATAAAAAAAAAAAATTAAACGCATTCCCATGGTAAATATGTTATGCAATTATCCTTCAGTTAATCATGTCTATCACGGTTTAAGAAGCATTTATGTTCAGTTGCCTCTTTAAGCTTTAGTCAAACTAAACTTCAGTTACTGTGAATATACCGTATCTCACAAGCATGTATTTCTAAACCAAATCGGATTGTTCGAGCGATTTCCCCCGGAGTTTAGTCCCCGTACAAGCAGCTCAACGTCTGCGTTTTAGAAGTTTTAAAGATAGATTTTAAACCTGTAAGTGTAAACTGTATCAAGGTACTCTTTCCAAAGAAAATATACCAGTACAAAACGTCGAGAATTGGTAAAGTACAGATTGCTATGTTGCCAAAAAGATGAGCAGTCGTGGAATACTTCTATTGTTTTCCATATGCTGATGACGATGTTCAGCAAATACACAGTAAATACTCTCAATTGACACCATTTTTTTATATATATTTTTTTTTATTTTAGGTAATAATTATAAACTAGTGCTTGAACGTAATCCCGCCTGATGGTAAGCAGCGATGTAATGGTTGATGGTAAAGCGCGCTAGTTTATTTAGCCTATTCACTAAAAAAACGTTGTGAATAAAAAGTCAAGTCTGAAATCACCAACCCGCACTGAGCAAGCGTGGTGATTAAGCTTAATCTTTATTTATAAGAGGACACCTGTACCCAGCAGTGGGACGATAAAAGGTTGAAGATGATGATGACAGTTTTTGACTAGCCTGTTTATTACGTCACCATGACAAACGTTCTTTCAAACCTTTTTGATTTGGATTTTTATTTATTTTGTAATTTAAATAGTTTATAAATTATTTCAATGTATGGATTTTAAAACTAGAGTCATGTCTGAAATAAAATTATTATCGTACAAGACAAATTTGAACCTTCCTTCAAGTTTTTCAAAGTCATAGTCTGCCAAAATTGTCACGTCATAAATGACAGCCAACCAGACAGAATTAATAAGGGGCTTCCCTTATTAATTATGACTTCGCACACAATAACGGTACCATGGTTCTTTCTGCGATGAATTATCCGGTGGGGAATTTTCCACCGATACGCCTGGCTTAATGCCACGCGTTTAAGAATCCATAACCAACATTTTAATGTATTCCACAATTGGGATGCTGTCATTTGCAACACAAACGGCGATGGATGCAGTGTGTCAGCATCCGGTAGTAATTAAGCCTATATGATGGATGGTTACCTACCCCACTTAAATATTTTAGTCATTAATCAAAGCCAGAAAGATTATAAGGTATTGGGGCGATAATTTATTTAATGACTACTTTTCTCTAAATTTCACTCAACCTTATAAGCTTCCCAATAAATTCCGTCAATTAATTATTTATGACAATGATAACCTTTAGACACTTGAGACGTTTGCGTTCGTGCAACACGAGCTACCTATTAATAAACTAACTGCGCCCCCCCGGTTTCACTCGCATTACTGTCGATCCCGTGGTAATATCGGGATAAGTACTTATCTCGTACATAATTCAGGGTTATAAACCATCTGTGTGTTTAATTTCATCTAAATCTGTTTAGTAGTGTAATCAAATACACACATCAAAAGTGTCTAGGCATTTTTATGCGGATTTCTTGAGATTGAGATGTGGCTTTGTAATAAATTTATGATTTTATAAATTTATATGGATCCTTTTTGGTGCATTTCATAATTTGAATCAGGAACTGTGAATCAAATTCGAGTAAAAGATGAAAATCAGCTGTCAATATTTTCCCTATAACATACAACGCATTGAAGACATTATTAGTGCTACTGTTTCCCTACTACTGATTAAAACCAACGTTATTATGGAGCGGCGACGTCATTTAAGCAGGGAAGAAATGCTCAGAGCCGTGGGAATGATAGAAGCTGGTTCCCGGCAACGTACTGTGGCTTTAGCTCTGAATACAAGTCAGAGTGTTATCAGTCGACTTTGGACACGTTACCGAAGCACTGGTACCGTGGCTGAGCGCCATGGAGGACGGTATCGCTGCACCACACGGAGACAAGACCGATACATTCAAATCTTAACTCGAAGAGCTCCAACAATAACCGCCATGAGGTTAGCCGTGAGGCTTCATCACTCTTCAGGGAACTTAATTAGCGACCAAACAGTCAGAAACCGCTTGCATGAAGTGAACCTTCATTCCCGAAGACCGCTACGGGTACCACCTATAGCAATGCACAATCGTAGGATTCGATATCAATGGGCTCTTGAACACAGAAATTGGGCAGAAGAACAATGGCGTTTCGTGTGCTTTTCTGATGAGTCTCGTTTTGGTATGAGACCGGATACAAGACGTATACGACACTGGAGAACCCCTGGACGCCAACAGCGATTAAAATCCTGCCAGGAAGTCCATCCTTATAGTGGTGGAACCATCATGGTATGGGCGGGTATTTGGATCGGCGGAAGAACTGAGTTGATTTGGATCAGAGGCAACCTCAACGCTCAAATTTATGCTGAGACGATTGTATCAGACGTCATCGTTCCTCTACAAGTGCAAATCGGTCCCTTATTTCAGTTAATGCATGATAATGCACGACCGCACACCGCAAGAGTTGTAAGACAGACTCTCGCCGCAGCTAACATCAATGTCCTGACCTGGCCTGCTCAGTCGCCAGACTTGAGCCCGATTGAGCATGCATGGGATATGCTACACAGAAGAGCTCTGCCGAATATGGAGGGTATCCAGTCGCAAGAAGACCTTTTTTTGTTGTTGCAACGAACATGGGCGGCCATTCCACAGCGTGATTTGGATGAACTCATTTTGAGTATGCCAAACCGATGTTCTTGTGTTGTTAGTGTTCGCGGTAGAAACACGGATTATTAATTGTTTAAGTTACCCAATAAAATTTTAGAGAAAACTGTTATTTCAGTCTTTTTTTCGAACTTTTGTGTTAGTGGTTCAAATGTCAAATATCCCTTTATTAGGAAAATGGCAAATTTCTTTATTAATGCAAAGGTGACTTGGTTTATCGTTACTGTGACAAACGAAAACACTTTATTTGATGAATCCTTAAAGAAAATTTTAATTAATATCAATCAGGAGAAAAGTTATTGCAAAAATATATGTTGATCTCTAGACACTTTTGATGTGTGTATTTGTGTGTTGCGGGACTTCGCTCTGGTAACGTATTTGGTCAAGTTACTGCGGGCCTGGAAGATAACCCTGGGGTTTTAGGTCGCATAGGCATATTTGTTCCGGACAAATATATTTGGAGGCGGCGACGCCTACCACTACTAGCCACGCCAACACCCAGGACCAATTTACTTGCCAGGACGCCTCTGGTCGGAGCGATTGCCACCATAAACCTTCTCCATACGAGGCTTGATATATGGACATGTTACTTTAGTGAGTTCGCAAGAGTTCTTTTAATGACACTGTGCTATCCAGCATCCTAGTGGCGTTTCGCTTTGTTGCAGTCAGTTGGAATCATTTTGAAAATAACTGCTAATCTATTCCTCCAAATGTTCGGAAATATGTTTGCTCAACAAACTTATATCGAATAGTGTTGTTTTAAATTTTAATATATTTTTTTAGTTTTTTATTCTGTTGTTTAAATTTTATTAGATTTATTTTAGTTAAATTTTATTTATTATATGTGTAAGTTTCCAAAATGTATGTTAAATGTATCTTTTCTGCCGCATTAGGTTAAGCAACCTGTAATGGTAGTAAGTGTATGATTAAATAAATAAAAGTGCCTGTAACTGGTTTATTTGAAATAAATGCTTTGGTTTTGACTTTATTTGATTTAGTTTTTGCGTGAAAGGTTAACAAATATCCATATTATACTTTCACGGTTATAATATTAGTATTAAGTAGGGTAGTATGAAGTTGTAGGTCATAGGTTCGAACCCCATCAGGTGGTTAACTTTGTGTAAATTATTTCATCACCACTGCTCTCAAGACGGTGAAGGAAAACATCGTGAGGTAACGGATATGTCCTAGTGCCCAAAATTTGGCAGACATGTAACATCTATCAACTTGTACTGGACCAGTGTGGTAGATTGTGGCCCACTCCCTCTTACTTTGAGGAGGCCTGTGTCCCAACCGCAGGAACAGTATAGGATGATTGATAAAGGGTGTCTCTGACATCGACGCACAAACGAGTATCCCATGGTACTCCATATCCAGTACATGATTCTGAACCCCCCAGTGGTGGAAGTTTTCGTCGGATTTTTCCTGATTTAAAAAAAATAAAATGTTTTCACTTTAAACCGTTCATAATTGCTATACTTTTATAACCCAATAAGATTTTAAAGTAAAAATTAATTAATTCGCTAATTACACAAAAAAGCACAATGAAAACAAAACTAGAAAAACTATCTTATCAACTGATTTAATAGAGTTCACATCAGGGATCAACGTCATACCTACAAACCCGCACAGCGGCATGCTTGCAACGTTCAAAGGCCGAGCCGACACATTGACACATTTTTTTAAAAACTGTTATTACTGTAACCGCTCATTAAGGTGTATAGTAGCCTCAATGACCTTGTGCATGTGGGCGGAGCTAAACGCCGTACTCCCGAATTCGTAAAATGCGCGCGGTGACGCGCTAAACTAAAACGACAATCAAAGAATATCCAGAGATACAGACAAGCCGCGTGTAGGTCGCGATTTGTGCCTACGATTTCAGTCGGGGGTATGGATGCAAGACCGATAAATGTATATTTTGTATTGATAAATGTTAATATCGTACTATAATATATTTGTAGTATTCTTGATCAATGTTTGAATAAAATCAAGGAGTGCTCGTTACACAGTTTAATGGCCGATCGCAGACTGACAGACATTTGTAAAACAAGTACCCACACATTATAATATATCATAACATTAATATAAAAATTAATGGTAGATGGTAATATCTATCGATTCAACATATTTGATTTTTTTTTCACTACTTTTCAGTATATGAGTATCTATAGTATGTTAAGAAAACCCTGTTCGACCCATAAGGATAATAAAGGTTAGGTAAACACATGACCAAATATAATATAAAATTTTACGTAATCATCATAGAAACAATACAAATGAATTTTGAAATAATCTTTTTTTTTCCGCGAATTAATTCCAACTTCCCCAAAACTTGGTAATTTTTAAAAAGTGACAACACCGGTATTCTTATGAGCGAATAGCAATGCGACCACGTGCCGCGTGCCCTACCGCCCGCCGCCCGCGCAATGGTGCTTAACGCACATTTATTAAGTTACCTCTTTTTGCGAAATAATATTTATTTTTTTAAGGGGTTTTTTTTAAGTTTAGCCCGGTTTTGTACCCATTAGTAGAATCAGTTATCGATACCTAACAAAACCTTCACGGGTCGGATAGGGTTTTCTTAACATACTGTATAGTAAGACCGTAACGGCATCATGTCTTTGCAAGTTTCCTTGAATTAATTACTAGTGGTATTACTAGTGCGAATAACATAAACGAGTTCATCGCGTTAACGTAAAACAAACTCGCACTAGGCACTTTGAGATATTTTTATTAAAAAAGAAAAAAACGAGCCTCACACTAGGAATTACTCTTATCGTGGGTGCGTTTACAAACATATAAATTCACAGACACAAACAGCCAGACCCGAGACAACTACTTGTAGGACATGTTCTGAATAATCGCGAGAATCGAACCCGCGACACGCAGCGCAGCAGTCAATAGCTTAACCACTGCGCTAACCGTGCTTTATATAGATGCTATGAGATTACAAAGCGCGTAGTTTTGGCCGTTTTTCATGACGACATAGTACCTTATTTATACTATGTTAGTGATGTCGGATTGAATGTAGGTACTCCGTCGTAATGAGGTTTCAAATAAAACACGAGTTATTTTAAAATCTGTAAAATTTAATTCTTCGATCCGATAAATTACATGCGAGATTATAGGCAAACCTAAAGCTGCAGAAAGTTCTTGCAGTTGAGAATGGCCACAGTCTATTTCTATTGTTCCTACAACTGCACAGCTGATATTGATTTCTGTAGGATGTGCAAAATGTTTCTATACACATACGGCATTTAAAAATAAATAGGGAATGTAGTCCCACTTGTCGTTCTCCAACAATATCCATAGATTCTAAACCACAGTCTATAATTCTCCGTGCTTGGCAATTTTCTTTAGTTTTGAATAAAAGTAAAAGAGAAGAACAAAATTAACTATGCGTCGCCCTTCGATGAAACAGCTTGAGATTTGTTGAGGTTTTTGTGATATTTTGAGCTAAAAAAAAATATAACATACATTTTAATTAACCCTAGCAACATTGTTAGACATTTTTGTCAAGGAATTAATAGAAAGACTAGAGGTTGCGTACACTAGACGACCAATACCCGTATATAAAGAGCGAAGAGGTATATATCTTTCCATCTGTAAGTCGAAAAATGTTATTACAATTTTATTTGTGAAAAACAGAAAATAAATAAATATATACGGACAAATCACACAGATTGAGCTAGCCCCAAAGTAAGTTCGAGACTTGTGTTATGGGATACTAACTCAACGATACTATATTTATAATAGATACATATATAGATAAACATCCAAGACCCAGGTCAATCAGGAAAAGATCGTTTGCCATTATGACCTGGCCGGGAATCGAACCCGGGGCCTCCACATCGCAGGCAGGCGTGTTGACCGCTGCGCCACGGTGGACGTCAAAAAAATTTACTGATAACTGTGACATTCCATGCCCGCCAACTCGCGTCCATCGGCTTCGGCTACTTTAAACTATTACTTATAGAAATAAAATATTTACAGGAAGAATCATTTAAAATAATCGAAGTTAAGTAAGAGTTTTTATTACACATTTTTACTAATATCTCGAAAACTAAAAGTCCTATCAACTCAAAACTTGTTGTAAAACTGTTTTTACACTAAAACCCTTAATTGAGCTCTAATTTTTGGTTTATATCGCCATAAACAAAAAATCACATTTTCAAGTTACGTAAATTTCTAATAAGATTTTTATTTTTAAATCTCCTTTCAAATTACTTATGTGAACTTTTATGCAACTGTCAATATAAACTATCGAACTATTGGTTGCTATAACGTATATAGGCAATTACAAACCTATTAATTATAATCTATGTGCGAGTGTTTACTTAGCTGAATAGAGTCTTCTATATTATCAGCGGATGTAGTCGGATTATTGCCTTTCAGGTCTAATGATTTCTTTCTAGATTTCCTGGAACAATTCGTAATTATTTAACTTCAACTGTAATAGAAAAATAGAAAAACTAATAGTAATCATAAAGAAAAATACAGTAATATATAGGTATAAATACAAGAGTATAGGTAGATAGATACTTACGCCACCAGACGCATCTACAATTCTCATTTGCGAGCTAATCTATGAACGTACACTGACACGATTCGCTCGTAAATATTTGCACTCACGCAGGCAAACACGCGTAGTCGGCGATAGCCGGAGCAGAGCAGCGAACGACACAACCCTCCCGTCTGAATGCTAACGCACGACTGCCGCCCGCGCCCGCGCAGAGCGCCTCAAAACCTGTATTTCAAAATAAGGATATTTTGTTGGCAAATTTTGATGGATTTAAATACGCTTTGGCATATCTGTAGTACCTCTAACCACGAATTTTCCAGTGTAAAAATATTTCCACACGTCAACGCCGTTTAGAAGTAATAACGAATATTAGCCAAAAATAGCGTTTTGGTAAATATTTTTTTAAGGCAAAAGGCAAAGTCCTACGAAAAAATCATCTTTAGTAAATGTTGTACATGAATCAATAGACAAGATATATTTTTTTCAAATCTCAAAACCAAGCCGTTAAATAGAAATTAGCTTCCTAAAGTGACCATTTTTCGCTACTAATGAGAGTAAGGCCCTTAACGATATAAATGACTATCATAATTTTATTAGTGGCATGCGGCATCTAGCCTTCTCGCGATGTTTGCGTTACGATGTCAGATACAACCTGTATATATATTTATGGATCCCTTTTCATTCCCTTCTTGTTTAGGCTTCTTATTGTTTGCTAAATATCTCTGTATTTTTCATCATGTCTGAGTACTAGCGACCCGCCCTGAATTCGCACGGGTGTAATGCTGATACTAAATAAAATACACTATTGAATGCTTGTTATTCTAGTTATAAACCTTCCTCTTTAATCACTGTATCTATTAAAAAAAACCCATCTATAACCGTTGCTTAGTTTTAAAGATTTAATCATACACAGGGACATAGGGAAAAAGACTTTGTTTTATACTACGTGTGTGTACGCAGTGATGTCATTCAACTAACACTAGTATTATATTTGCACTGAGTGTAGTGGCACTGAGTTTATTATATACCCCTAATATTATTTAGCTTCTATACTGTGTAGTACTTCAATCGATCACTGCGTTTGATTACTAGTTTCGTCATCTATATAAAGGGTGTATCTGACATCGACGCACAAACGAGTACCATGGATCCAGTATATGATTCTGACCCCAGTGAAGGAATTTTTCGTCGGTTTTGTCATGATTAAAAAAAAAACTTGTAGATTTTTTCACTTTAGACCGTTCATAATTGCTATAATTTTATAACCCAATAAGATTTTATAGTGCAAATTAACTAATTCGCTAATTACACAAAAAACACAATGAAAACAATACTCGAAAACTATCTTATCAGCTGATGTACTAGACTTCACATCAGGGATCAACGTCATACCTACAAACCTGCACGGCGGCACGCTTGCAACGTTCAATGACCGAGCCGACACTTTTTATTAAACATTGTTATTTCTGTAACCGTTCATTAACGACATAAATGACTATCATACTTTTATTAATGGCATGCGGTCTACCCTTTTCGCGAAGTTTGCGTTACGATGGCAGATACATCCTGTATATAAAAATCAATGCCACTTTCTTTGTATTTTTATAACTCAAGAATGGACTCACCTATCCAAACCAAATGTTTAGGCTTTGTTTGGACTAATTAGTAGATGATTTATGTGAAGTAAGAACCAAATCGGTCAAGTGGTTCTTCATTTATCACATTTTTTGTAAAAAATGAATTCACTGAACGGTGGGTCATCATCTCATCTATATATATAACTAACACACTTTCTTTGTAATTTTATAATCTATCAAAATTGTGTTATGGCACCAGATTGGCAGTGAAAAAATATTGCCAAATTTAATTGAAGCTACGATCATAAGCGGTAAATCAAAAGGAGATGTTTGTTTGATACCGCGTATCCCTATGATCCCAACTGATATGCCATTTGAGTTCAAACGATTACAATAACCTGTGCGTTTATCATTTGCTATGTCCATCAACAAAGCCCAAGGGTCTGAATTTGGAGGAATCATGTTTTTGAAAGTCGTGGTGGCCTAGTGGTTAAAACACCAGCCTCTCAAGTATGAGTGCGTGGGTTGGATTCCAGGTCAGGCAAGTACCAATGTAACTTTTCTAAAGTTATATGTATTTTCTAAGTATATCTTGGACACCTTTGACTGAAGGTGAAGGAAAAACATCTTGAGGAAACCTGGACTTTAAGTCTGAAATCGCCAACCCGCATTGAGCAAGCGTGGTGATTACGCTCAATCCTTCTCTGTATAAGAGGAGACCTGTGCCCAGCAGTGGGACGATAAAAAGGTTGATGATGATGATGATGATGATGATGTTTTTGAAATGGCCAACTTTATATGGCCTGTTCGAGAGAAGGTGCCCTCAGTCGTTTGTTTAATAATCTAAATGTTTTGGTTTTAAAATTGCTAGCAATTAAAAAAATATTTTATATTTGAATAGGTAAGTTTGATGATCCAATAAATTTGTTTTTATTATTTCACTTTATACGTAGCGAAGCACGTATCGGGCCGCTAGTGAATCTATAAAAACATAGAATTAACTCATATATTAATTTCAAACATTCATAAGATCTCTGATCCTTGTGTCTGTAAAATATGAAAACGTAGTTGGGCCGATATATTACTAGATGAGTGATATGCATGCGTATGTATTTTAATAATAGTGCTCTTAGGGCTACCCGCATCGAAAACTGATTATATTTTTGAAGGGAAACTTCAATTCTGTTGTTTTGTATCATCATCAACATCTCAGCGTTAATCCCAATCGCATCCGAAGCTTTCACCTTTCAGTCTGGGGTCTGCTTTGCCAGTCTAACTGCTGATTTTGGCTAAACTTCGATATTTTACGTGAAGCGACTGCCGTCTGACTTCCACAACCCGAAGGCGATATCGAAGCATTGAAGCAATTCTGTGGTTTTGTATACTGTATGTAATCACAGTCTGTAAGTATGTATTTTTATTGCATATTTTCTTCACATTTCTAAATATGTAAATGACCATAATGTTCTTTTTTTGAAAAATAAATGTCTTTAAACAGAAACCTTAACGAGGGGTTTTGGCGGCAAAGTCAAGCTGAGTGTCACGCTCATTTTTCATCGGACTGTTAAAAATTATTTATAGTGTTGTTTACTAAATAAAAGTGCGTGATTTATGTAGTAAAAAGTGCATTCAGTAAATAATTCATAAAGAACAGTGAAATATCGCAGCATAGTGACCACATCATGACTTTGTCTCAAACCTCCATCGTAAGACGGATCACGCCGTCTTTGGCTAAATGCACAAACCGTGCGAAACCATAAAAGAAAGAAAGAAAGAAACCTTAACAATTTCCATTCAAAAAACTACTTATGAGAGATAAGAATTCTATACTCTTATCTCTTTCTATTTATGACGCAATCTCTCTTATTGTTTCACAAGTTTCTATGAAGTGTAATGTGTAAACATTGCGTAACAAAAATAAACACATAGTAAAATTTTCTGCCTTAGTCTACGGAGGGACATTTATATAAGTTAGTTTGTTCCCCAAAGAGCAGGGGGAAGCAGTCTCGGTCGATATGACCGCTTCAAACTCAAGGGGAACTCCAAAATGTGTAGTCTCAATGTCCACTGATGGTTTTGTAAGAGCGTTTTAATCGGCAACGAAAACAAATGGACCTATGAATAGTGAAGTAGGGTTCAGCATGTAATGCTATAAATTAGTGAGGTGATCGTCTCTGTGCATTCCAGATGTCGCAGAATTACCTTTATAGGGTTTTTGAGTTGGAGTAAGAAAACTAAATCAAAAGTTAATTGTTTATTTTGGAATATGAATATTATTATTAATCATTTCTCAAGTTGAAGTCACTATTATTACCAATGCCTTCAAAACGTTGAAGGAAATCGTAGTAAGAAAACCGGCATATCCTAGAAGAAAATATTACATCTACCAACCAGTGTGGTTACCATGAGTTTTCATTACGAGACTCGATTATACGCATCGACTACGTTTGGCGCTCTGATTGGTTGAGACTTCTTACAACCTTGAAGCAATGAGTCAAATGCAGTCGATATCGATGATCAAGTCTTCGTCATGGAAAATTATGGTAGCCACACGGCACTGGGTCCGCGTCGTAGATTATGGTCCATTCGCTCTTGATATACATTTTATAGATCTTTTATACTTACTTAGTCAGTGTTGGCCCCCGTCCTGTTGGCCCCTCGAGCTATTACACTTATTTATCGCGCAATAAACACAATTATTAAAATCGTACACACACAAGTTACGACAAACTTTTTACGAGTTACAACAGTTATCCCAAATAAAGTTGAGGAGGCTCGGATTTTATGGAAATCGTCAATTCGGGGACGCGCAGGAATATTTCTAGGAATTTAATAGCTTTTGTCTGCTGTAGATGGAGATTTAACTTGAGTGTAATCTTGGCGAATACATATTTATCTCTGCTACCTATTTATACAGCTTTATGAGAGGAAGTCTATAGGTTCATTGATGTTATATTTTTTAACAATAGAGGGGCTCGAATAGGGGAGTGACATAAAGGACACGCTGCAAGAGGGTCGCCTACGCTGGTACGGTCACGTCTTACGAAAACCGGCATGTTACGTGGGTAACAAATGTCTTGCCATGGCGCTTCCGTCGGGCCAGACCAAGCGGGGTAGATCAAAGAAGTGCTGGCTTGACGTTGTAAGAGATGACATGCATGCCAACAATCTCACACCACGGGGTGCCAGAGATCGTAGAAGGAAAGCGGACACCGAGCTCTAATGCGAAAGCCGCGGATGCAACCGGCACCCTATTTACGTAATGCACTATTATTAGCAGTTGGTATCATTTCGAAGCATACTGCTAATCCATTGCTCCATATGTTCGAAAAGGTTTCTGCTCAACAACGTAAATAGGGCAATGAATGTTGTTGAAATGTCAAAATGAGCCATTGCTACTGATATTGTGCTACGCAATTACCCTGCCAGGTTATACGCTACGATGATGATGATGACAATAGAGGAGCTTATGGTTAAATAACAGCAGCTCGAGCTATTCGACAATTAAGCTATTGCTGCAGTCCGTTCAAGGATCTCTGCTATCAATCGCATCTCTTTGACATTCATTACGGATACTTAGAAGTCCAAAGGATTCATAACTAGTCTTATCAAAGGCTATGTGTTCCCTGTTATCCTCATTACCTGAACTGTAGAGGTCTTATGGGCAGTCCATGGAATATAGTCTTTATATTCAGCGGGATCCGGCTACACTGGAAGTCGACCAGAAAATTGTTCGTAAAACACTAGGCAGATTTATTGATGTAGGACACCGGCAAGCGCCCTCTGTCGACTGTTCTGGTTTACCATTTAAAGAGTGACACATGCACGCTACGAACGCTTTTGTATAAGGTGCGGGGTAAATGTTTTTGCCAAACTTTGATGTTATATTTTTTGCGAATCTTCTTAGAAGAATTCATATGAGTATGGAATATGTAATTTATTTTGTACTCAGACAACGTCGTCTTTCAAGGTATATTATGGGTAATACCGATTAAGTTTTAACCGGTTGAGTTTCGCGTGGATCCGCATTCCGTTATTTTTATTTACTTTTACATGTAATAACACTTTATTGCACATCAGAAAAAAAAATAATAAAACTTCGATTCAGCCGTCCCTTGCTGTTCTCTCCAGCGACGCCCTAAGCCGAGGTTCGTACCCCACAGGGCTGCCCTTAGCGTGTAGTCGCTTAGTTGTTAGTAGCCCTGGCTGGAGGCTTTAAATTCATTTAAGGCAGCCACAGGATAGTCCGGTAAGTAGTCACGACCTCTCAAGCTCAACTACGAGATACGATATCAAAAAAAACATCAGAAAATACATAGCAGAAATACGATCTTCAGTATAAAACATGAAGAGTGAAACTAAGAAAATGTAAATCAAACTTGAACACAAAACTTTTTCTGTTATTACTCTTCTAACATATAGGTAGGTATATGCAAAGGTACGGACATTTATAATCAATTGGTTGCCTCCCTCGATAATACAAATAGATCATATACGCGAAGGTAGGTACCTAACATCACCGTACCGGAAATCACCAAAAGACTTCTCCCGCTCTGGGCGGAGCGGAAGAGCGGCGTGTTAGATTTTTACTAACTAAAACCCACCCGTGTTTCGTCACTTGCCTGTGCGCCAGGGCCATGGTTTCTCTTTCGAACAACCCGGAACCCTTTTTTTTTGTTCCGGGGTGGAAAATCCTCAATGGATGTCCGCCGCCCTGGGGTGGGCGACGGGGGCTGTCAGACTCCTACTGACTAAAAACCACCCCGGTGTCTCTCCGGTCACGTGCGCACGGAGCCGCGGGAGTCCCTGTTTCTGCCGCGGCCCCACACTCTCGTGACGGCTCGGTCTGTCCGGGCCTCGCCTCCTGCACGGGATAGTGAGGTGTTAAACTACCCCGTGCATCGCCTCTGAGGCGTGCGCCGACACTCGCGCGCGCCTCCGCCTCGGGGTCCAACTAATAGGGGGTGGGGACTTCCCCATGTTCCTCGCCCCTGGATCCATTCATGGGGGCCGGAAGAGGGCGTTATCCGCCCTTCTTCGGCGCCCGGTGCGTCTTCTGCGGCCCGGGAAAGGAGTTGAGATCTCTCTCTCCCGTTCCGCAGCTTCCTTCTACGACATCACGTCCTTGCAGAAGGACACCACCGCGTAACCCGGAACCCTAGCCCAAGTATGCGTCTTCGTGAACCCCGTCACGATGTGTTGACATCTCCTTGAGGCGCGCGTGTAACACAACGCACCACCTAGTCCTTATCGTGAGCCTTCGCCTACGGCCGCGGGGAGTTCGATGTTCTCTCCCAAACGGTATGTCTAGTATGAGTTTTCATTACGAGACTCGATCGTTGAGAGTTCTTTCAACCTTGAAGCGGGCCCATCGATGAGTCAAACACGCTCGATATCGACGATCCAGTTTCGTAATGAAAACTCATACTAGGCCTACAGGTCGTCTCGAGGCGTGACGGCGCTGAGATTCCCGGTAAATAACGCGCTCCGCCTAACTGTACGTACCTTACGAACTAAGTGTAAAGTTAAACTTCTTGTTCAGTCAATCGACTTGTATCATACCGTAGGTATATACAGTGCCCCAATTCTGTATCGTTTCCCGCGAAATGTTACCACGTGCAAATCACGTCAATATCGTGTTTTGTTCTCGGCAAGGAATCAAAACATCAACCGTATAGATAATGTCTTTTGACAGTTCAAACTACGCCGTTGAGGCCCTTACTCTAGTTTACAAACTAAACTTAAATCTTTTTTTTTCTATTTCATTCAGAAAAGGACAGAAGATAAAATATACCAACGTTTAGTCCGCGCCTGACGTAAATTGACGTATTCTTGTTTTTAATCCCGTCTAAACTGTGAGCATCTTAATTTATAGTACTAAACTAAAATTTTATCTTCCATCCTGTTCTAAATTAAAGAGAAAGAAAAATATGCACTTAACTTAAATTTTAATTTAATTTAACGAGTGTTTTTTAACGAGTGTCTCCTCAGCCAGAAAATGCATGAGCCGTAGCTTTTTTGATTGAGACTTTTATGTATGTTAGGATCTTTTTTTTTATATCATTGTTATCTTTGTGTGTAACTTAAGCTGGAATGTTATAATGCTTGTTTTTTTAATTTTTGTTTTATTTTTGTAGTGTTTATTTTTTTTAAATATTTATAATCTAGGTAGCTGTGTTGTGTTGTCCACACTATCTCTGTACAATATGTTTTTTATAAGTGATGACTTATAATTGGCTGTCAGTCTGACATACATTTTTTTAAATTCTGTTTGTTTTAGCTGTAAGTTGTCCATAATAAATAAATAAATAAATGTTCATACAAGGGAATCGGGACCTATTATTAAAAAGGAGATTGTTGCCAAATATTCACTATTCATATGAGTTTTTCTGTTTATTCAAAATTTATATTTACATTTGGCTACTAAAAATACATTAATTTAGGTACATCTGGTGCAGACCCCGGAAAGTGACCGCTGCCCTGCGATAGTTCTTTATATAGAAATTGCTTCAGGATGAGATTTTAGAAAATTGTATATAAGTTTCTAACTTATATACATTTTAAATCATATATATAAATTTTTATATAGGTACGTTTAGGTAATGAAATAAAAATACTTATGTTCATAAAACGAAAACGAGAAAACCGTATACGTCAATTAACTAAATGTCGCAATGAAAGCGCCACGCTGTATTTCGAGCGAACAATCCGGAATATTGGGGAATTCCTTCTTCCTGTCATGAATGAATGGGATCGAGATTTTTAGCATAAAGAATCCTTCACGAGATGCGATGTTTTGTTCGACGCGGTGGAATATACCATGAAGGTAGATGCTGTTAGCATTAAAAGGACACTCACTGTACCAGGATTAAGGAATAATAAAAGGGATTATTCACTGTTAAAAACTGTAATTATTATCGTCTTTAAATCAATTAACTGTTATATATATATATATGTTCATCGGCCATTGACTTGGCATCCAAATCTGTCGCTTACTATCTTCTAATCTTAAATTAAACTGTTGTTTGGCTCATATTTCTTGCCATTAGCCTTTAAAAGCAAATTTGTCATATAAGGATCAAAAAGGCAATAGTCTCTACAATATTTACCACCCTAAATTTCTAATGTCGTGTAAATATAATAACCAAAAAATCTCATGTTATGACTGTCTTCGACTCAACCCAATAAAATCATCCCTAAGGTTCAATGAACTAATATATAGCATGATTTTTTTAACCGAGCCATCAATCAACTTCAACATATTACCTGTGTCGGGTCTGTTTCCCCCACAATTTATCTCACCCGCTTCAGGAAAACATTCCTGTAACATCTAATATAACGTTCCGTTCACATACATGGAATCTCTCGTACGAGAAGAAAAGATCACACATTTTCTGTATGGAGTTACATATATGCAGCTACGTTTTTCTCGTAAGATATGCAGGATAAATTGTAAACTTGTGACAAATCCAAACAGGGCTGCACCTCCATTTCGATTTCAACTGTTATATAGATAATCATTCATAAGATATTTTTGGGTTATATTAAAAGTATTTTTGTTTTGTTCATTATTCTGCCTGGGTACACTTTATTGTTTAAAGATCTCATGATTAATTTCAATTCAATATGCTTGCAATGTAGGACAAATAAAGAAGTCTGGATAAATGGAATATATTATTTTGTTACTGCTCAGGGTAGCTTATTTTTTATCTATATTCTATATCTATACTAAAATATAAAGCTGAAGAGTTTGTTTGTTTGACCTCTCTAATCTCAGGAACTACTGGTTCGATTTGAAAATTCTTTTTTCATTTCATCCAGCTAACTTTAGGCTATATAAAATCAGGCTGTGACCAATAGGAGCGGTGCATATAAAAAACATATCGACACCAACGCGGTTGAAACCGCAGGGCCCATCTAGTTTTACATAAAATACATCGATAAATAAGGGATCGTTGATAAAACATAAACACACCTTGGCCATGTTATGTTAAAATCCTACGTGAGATAGAGTTCTATATACGAGATAATCATATTTTTCATAGAAGTTTTCATATTAAATACAAAACTTTGCTATTTAGCTTTTTTCTATTCCACCTTATCCAAAACATTTGGCTACACTTAAAAATTAAGTTCCTAATTCCCTAGAAAGTCAATTTATTTCGAAACACAGAAATAAACAATAGCTTTTCCTTCACAGTTTCCTTCAGTCCTCTATACATCATTTCATCAATCTTTTTACTATCGGATCTAAAAGACGCCTTGAATAAACAGCGGTCGGATATTCCTGGCTACTCTCAAACTGAGGCAATGCAGACGGACACACAGACGCATAGTAAACAACGTGTCGCTTGTAGACGCCGTTATTTTCCAGGCAAAAACAATAGAAGATAAAAAACCGGCCAAGTGCGAGTAGGTCGCGCGCACGAAGGGTTCCGTTCTATTCATCATCATCATCATCATTTCAGCCGATAGACATGCACTGCTGGACATAGGCCTCCCCCAAGGTTCTCCACGACGACCGGTCCTGTGCCTCCCGCATCCAGCGGTTTCCCGCGACCTTCACCAGGTCGTCGGTTCACCTAGTCGGGGGCCTACCCACGCTACGTCTTCCGGTGCGTGGTCGCCACTCGAGAACCCGTCGGCCCCATCGGGCATCGGTCCTACGGGCAATGTGTCTAGCCCATTGCCACTTTAGTGTTGAGTACCATTATCTATATATAAAGCTGAAGAGTTTGTTTTTTTGTTTGTTTGAACGCGCTAATCTCAGGAATTACTGGTCCGATTTGAAAAATTATTTTTGGTTTGGATAGCCCATTAATCCAGGAAGGCTTAAGGCCTATATAACATCACGCTGCGACCGATAGGAGCGGAGCATAACTATCTCCACGCGAACGAAGTCGCTGGCGGCCGCTAGTCTTTAATATGGAGCAAAAAAAAAGACAAAAAAAATCACGTTTGTTGTATGGAAAGTCCCCTTAAACATATTTTTTTATTTATTATTTTTAATATTCGTTGTTATATCGGCAACAAAAATACATAATCTCCGAAAATTTCAACTGTCTAGCAATTACGGTTCATGAGCCATATAGCCTGGTGACAAACGGACAGCAGGTCTCATGAATAGGGTTCCGTTTTACCTTTTAGGTCCGGAACACTAATAAATAGTAACAAGCAATATTCTCCTTTATCCCAGAGAATAGGAAATTATTGTCTTTCTTCATAGAAGAAATGTATACAGAACGGTTAAATAAGTTTGAGTCCATGGTTGGTATCCTTAAATCTCGTGCTCAAATAAGCTTGCCGAGTCCGGGGTTAGTATCCTTTACATTATCGAGATCGCTCCGCTCATGAAGTACGTTAAGAAGTTGGTTTCGGCTGTCATTTGTAGACCTTTGTCAGTTACGGGTAAGCATAAGCTCGAAAGTCTGATAAAGGGTATTGTGTTACTCAATTACTGGGTCCTCTGAGGCTCTATGTCGAATATAGGTATTCAGCTGCATCCGGACAGATTGAAAGCTGACGTTAAGATTGTTGGGAATAGTTAGTCAGATGATGACAGAACGATTATGTAATGATAAATAAATAAATATAGACGGACAAATCACACAGATTGAGCTAGCCCCAAAGTAAGTTCGAGACTTGTGTTAAGGGATACTAACTCAACGATACTATATTTTATAATAGATACATATATAGATAAACATCCAAGACCCAGGCCAATCAGGAAAAGATCGTTTTCCATCACGACCTGGCCGGGGATCGAACCCGGGGCCTCCACGTCGCAGGTAGGCGTGTTGACCGCTGCGCCACGGAGACCGACCATTAGTTAAGTACATCGAGGGACTGGAACACTTAAGTGTCCTCAAGGCTAGAGTGAATAGGCTCTTAATAAACAAGGCTCGAGTAACTAGCCGCTTTTCCATAAATCCGGCCAAGCACTAGTTCAAAATAAAAGAGAAACATCCAGCACTTTAGAACGATTTACATTTCGTGCGTCGATTTGGAAATAGATGTCAAACCAGAACCAGACGTATGTCATTTTTGAGGATGATATTCTCGTAGTTTTTATATAATATCCTGTATATTATTTTTTATTTTCCTGTTTGTGTCTGTTATAACTGTACTCTCACCATTTACAATTAGATTTACTTTTTATATGTGTCTATTGTTACTGTAATAACCGGTTCGGTGCCACTTTTAATTGTTTTTTGCATCGGGTGACGTCTTTATGTCGGCACCGGCTGTCGCTGAAAACCAGCGCTGGGTTCTGTGTTTGCACAGAGTCGAAGCATAATGCTGAGCGACAGCCGTTTTGCGTGGATGTGACGCATGTTTCCCTCAACTATTTCTTATTTTTTGTGTTTTTGTAAACTCTGGCGTCATGTTTACTGCAAATAAAGGTATTTTTTCTTTCTTTCTTTTCTTTCAAACATGTTTAGCAGCGTTTCAATGCCTTTAAGGGGAGGAACGACTAAGATATCTTCGTTTTAGTTAATAGACAGTAGTAGGAAATATGTTACGTCTTTTATTAAGGCATTAAGTCCGCCTCTTCTCCTAAGTCTGCTTGAAGTATTTAATCTGAGTGCTATTACTAGCTTGGGGGATGCTTTTTACCTTCAGGGGTGAATGGATTTGGATAAAATTTGGCATATGCATAGACCTTGACCTTTTTTAGGGATAAATTTCAAAAACTAGTGATTCTTTAACATGCAGGCTTTATAGAATCACTTAAAAAAATCTTTAAAACCATATATATACCACCATATTTATAAAATAAATAGTTCTACCCCAGAAATATTATGGTTTAAATAGTTCCAACTAAGAACTAAATAGTGCTTTAACATCAATAAATTGTAACTATGCACCTACTCTACCTTACATGCATATAGTGTAAGAAGCTTACTCTAAGTATTTACGTATGCATAGCCAGAGTGGCTCTAATACGATGTCTTTGACAGTAGATTGCAGTCGAGTTTATGATAAATTGACGCAAGTGACCCACTTGTATCTGTGTCAGATCGTGCGGGGACTTGACAATAGGGGTTTGTAGTTGGTTGAGCTACAACACTGTACGTAACCAGCTGGAACATGCGGCGCTGTTCAATGGCAAACATTTACCTAATGCTTTCACTGTAATAAAATAAATCTGTATAAATAATATTTCGTTAAGTGTAGCATACTATATAGCAATCCATAGCTGAATAGGGCTCTCCTAATGCACGTTATTCAACTCGATTTTCGGCAAGTGTTACTTACGCTGCTACCAGTCATCCTACGAAGGACGCACATCAAGGGCTGATTATGATTATTTATATACTATCAAAATTAAAAAAAAAAAAAACTTGAAAAGCCCAGCTTCATATCAGTCCACTATCCATCTTTTGCAATGATGGTGATCAGACAATTGAAGAATAATTTCCCATATCTTTATTGACAAGGCACTGCCTAGTTGTGAGTCTTCTCCGTGACATAATGTAAGTTAATCTCCTGTTTACTGACAATGATGCCAGTAAAACTCCTGTTTACTGACATTATGTGATATTGCGAGATTACTTATGTGGTCATAATTCTGTCAGTAGTGTAGCTTTGCCATTCTAGGAGGATATACTTACTTTTGTATTAAAGAGGAGACGGAGCGCGTGAGGAAGAGGCAATGTCAGCACGCCTAGTCAACAGGAGACGCCCCGGTCAGGAGACAACATCGAAATCTCGATCAACCTAGGCGCGGCGTAAGCCCGCCAGCGAGCTGCCCACTGTTCACTGGCCGTTAGGTAAGGACCAGGCCCGAGTCGATGGTTTTGTTCCACGCGCGCCTCAAAGAGATGTGAGCTTATTATGATGGGGTCCGTGGATTATTCGAAAGAGATACTGTGACCCCTGGCCCACAGGCAAGTGAAAGAACACGGGTGGGTTTTAGTCAGTAAAAGTATGACACGCCCTTCCGCTCCGACCAGAGCGGCAGAGGTCATTTAATGATTTCCCATCCAAAAAAGAAGAAGTGTATTCTTACCGAATAATGCCACAAAAGCAAAACATATACCTAATGTGTGACATGAAACCCTTCATTCTAATACTCCGGATGGAAGCAGAATTCCCGGATTTGTGGTAACCAACACACTACATTATGTTGATTTAGGTATGTATTTCGTATAATACGCCGTTCATATTCTAGGTATTAGTTTATATTCGAAATATAATAATACGATTTCTTAGAAGAGTGGAATGGAGTTGTGAATACAAAGGGTAACTGGTAATCATTACTGTTGCGAAATAAGATGAACGTGATGTTTATAAATAAACCCCCTTATTCATAAACGTTGTTTAATTTAACTAGTAATTCATCGTAATCATCATCATCATACTTTTTATCGTCCCACTGTTGGGCACAGGTCTCCTCTCATACAGAGAAGGATTGAGCGTAATCGCCACGCTTTCGAGTCCAGGTTTCCTCAAGATGTTTTCCTTCACCTTCAGTCATTGGTGTCCAAGATATACTTAGAAAGTACATATAACTTTAGAAAAGTCACATTGGTACTTGCCTGACCTGGAATCGAACCCGCGCACTCATACTTGAGAGGCTGGTGTTTTAACCACTAGGCCACCACCACTTCACTACTTAAATAGTAATTAGCGATTCTTTAATCATAAACTTTTGACGTTTTAACATCACTTAACTTTAATCATCTTTTATGAATAAACACCACTGTGTGTAAGGGGTTTATTCATAAACGATGATTCAAGTTAAGCGACGATAAAAATGTATGGCTAAAGAATCACTCATTACTGGTTAACATTCAGCAACTTTTATGAATAAGGGGGAAATAAGTTACAATACCACTAACTGTTCAATTCATTTGAAAAACTTATAATTAAAACCGCAACGTAGCAAATACTCCAATTAAACTTAGTTCATCCTTTCCATAACCCTGCAGTTTGAGTTTATTACACACAGCCTCAGTTTCCACAAGAAATTTGTACTATAATTTGCACAAGTCCAGGCTCCGTACTCGGAACGGCTTCGCCTCAAATTACTTGCGATAAATTCATTAAGCAGAGCGGAGAGAGCGTTTTATTAAAAAATATTAAAGAAAACAAACATCATTCGACCGCTGAGGAGAAGCAAACGTTTTTACTTGAAGATGATTACTACGAAGGAAGGAAAGTTTTATCAAAGATTTTCCAGAATGTTCACAGATTTCAAATGAAGCTGTTTACAAAGAGTTACATTCATAACATGTTCCAGATATTACTCGTGCGGGAAAGGTCCTCGTTCTGGCAAATTGAGGACCTTGCAATTTCTAAAAGATATCATGTTTCCACTTACTGTAATATTGAGTTTGTGAGCTTTATGCTTCGATATAACATTTAGGATATTGTAGCTTGATGATAACAATCTCTCGGTGCAATCGTAGGTTAAGCTATACTAGTTGCGGTCGGTTAGTGGATGGACGATATACATCCTCCTCAAGTCGTTCTCCTCATTACCGAGGGTCGTGATGTCCCTATGACATTATCCTCCCCTTTACAATAGTTCGCCATCTGTTACGATTCCTGGCCGCGAGTATAGCATGTTGCAGGCCGGAGTCCAGAGGTGAACGAATTTGGTCAGTCTACCTTATTGGAGTACGACCTCTAGAACGTCGTCCATCCACCTTTCCAGTTACCATCAGATGTTCGAGGTTGGCTCCGTCCTTTCTGGTAATACGTCCAAAATAGTCCAAAATTCTTCGAAGGCAGACAGAGGAGATTCTTATTGTGACACCATATTACATATCGACACCAAAAATATTTAAGATAGGTTCTAATTTAAATGTCTTTTGTCGAGATCCTTTGGGCCTCGAAAATAACGCTTTTATTAACAGTTTGACAGTCGTTACGCAGAAGTCTGACCACTTGTGTTACCAAGCTGGTGTATCGTGTTGTGTAAGTGCGTTGTGGACGTCAGATCGGCAGTCGATAATTAAAAATAAAATAATTCCGCTGCATATAATTAAACTGAAAGTCTGATTCTAACATACAGATTGATTGAGGACGTGTAAATTAAAAAAAAGTGGACTGGAGTGGCGGCCAAGTACCGGAAGACGCAGCGTAGGAAGGCCCCCAACAAACTGGACCGATGACCTGGGTGAAGGTCGCGGGAAGCCGACGAATGCGGCCAGCACAAGACCGTTTATCCAGGAAAGCCTTGGGGAGGCCATTGTCCAGCAGTGGACTCTCTATAGGCTTTAAAAGCGTAGGATTCCAATGGTTTCAATATTATAAAGTTTTTTTTAGCTTTCTTTTATGAGGTATGATTTGAGCCCTCCTGCAAAAGTAATAGCGCTTTTAAACCAACATTCACGACCAGAGGTGTGTTAAACGTAACACTTTCCTACATTTTATGTTTTCATTTTACCGCTTTATCAGCTCAGGAGAAAAAAGTGAAATGCTTTCCAGACTGGTTTTATTCCTAGCAATGAAAGGACTCTCATTTGTTTAGGTGGGCTGTAAATGTTTGCGAAGTCCGCTTCTTTGATTGCGCTAGCCGACCATAGAGTACTTTCATCTTTTTTTTATAACTCTGATAGCAATTAAGATCGTTCTTAAAAAGATTTTGGGGAGTTTTTGGAAATAGAATAAAATAGAATACTCTTTATTATCTACCTACCCCATATAGATTACAGAACATAAATATAAAGATTAGAAGTGTGGTAAATATGTTCCAAAAGACAGCAATAAGTAAATATCTTATATACATTCACCAAAAGACATAAGTATTCAGAGTCGTCGGGTATATTTGAATTTTAGTAAGAAACCGATGGAGATATTCAAACAAAATTTAATTCGTTACATGAAGGTCCCTGGTTATTTATGATCTTTGGTGACTATACCCTTGTCTCTTACTTCTCGTAAAGGCAGCTTGATATGAACTGGCTGTAATAAGGATCGGTTGACGGTGATCCGTATCGGGAATAGTGGCCGCCCGTATAGGGTCTAAGTCCGTAAAATGCATTCTATAGAACACCGACAGGGTGGCTACTATTCGCCAGGAGACCGTTTTGAACCAATTCTGAGTCGTCAATTAGCCTCTTCGCACACCTCTCCATCGAATCCAAAGTTGCCGGATGGCATTTTGCAGCACCAACTCAAATGTGGCTGCAGACTTTGTGTATTTATTTTCATCACTACTGCATTCAAAAAGGAGAAGGAAAACTTTGTGAGGAAACTAGCATATCCTGAAATTAGTTTCAGGACATTCTAATTTCCAACTTCAAAGACTTGTGACATCCACCAACTCGAACTGGGACCGCGAGGTGGATTGAGAGAGAGCAGTGGGATCATTATAAGCTGATTTTGCTATACTTATGCATTCCGTAAAGTATTCAATTTGTCTAATAGGTGCTTCTCCAAACACTGCAGAACTTCTCCCGTCTCGATGAGAGATATTTTCAGTATTTTAGCAATGATTCGTGACTAGTTATTTAAGCAGATGGTACCGACACAGAATGACAGCGTGACAAATCTGCTGTCGTTTGGTGAACGTGACCATTTTACTGCCCGATGCTCCGAGACAGTAACAGAGTGATAGAACGTGTTAGTTCAATCTGAGTAATGCATAGAAAGAATTAGTAAAATTGAATACCACATTCTTTAAGAGAAATGGATGCGATGCTAATTCTATGTATTTCTGTTTAAGCTTTTAAATATTCTAGTCATTTGACAGGGGCATATTCCCCAAGCACAAAGTGCATAGTTTTGGCTTAAGTTACGGAAGCTTATTACATCATATTCCTACAGTTATATACAATTTCTAGGCCCAAAAGAACGTCTCATTTACATGGCGATTAGACTGCTGTCCCCACTTATTACTTTTATTTGTTAACGAACAACTTTTTAGTAACTCGCATAAGCGGAAGAAGAAAGAGGAAGAACCAGAACAATTTATCAAATTACTTTCATTTCAAATAAAAACCTCTTAACAGCAAAAGCAAAACCCTGTCCAAAAAGTTAAGAGTCGCGACTAGATAACATTTCTGAGTTTCAAGCTACACTCGGACGGATTCGTGTAATTCGTCCTTCGTTCAATATTTAATGCTCAGTAAAAGATACATGCCCGGCGTAAACTACGAAGGTTGAGGATATCGTGGAGTATCAGCGCGTCAAGACCAACTGGACTTTGAGGGTTGAGAGGTTGGAGCCGCGTCACAACACGAATTTCAAGTCATTCATGGTGCGTGTTCCAACACATCATCTCGAGAAGTTCCTCAAAGAAGAGTTCTGGCCGAAAGGTGTTGTGTACCGACGGTTTCGTGGCCATCTACGTGATAGTAGTCAGCGAAACACGACGCCGACACTTCGTGTAAATTAGGTTTACCTATTAATGTTATATGTATTTATAGTAATTTAAGTTTATATGTTATAATAGTATAGTATTGTATATGCTTATATGGGCTTTGATGCCTGATATAAATGGATAAATAAATAAATAAAATAAATTAATAAATATACGAGCATGATGAGTATATTAGGCAGTTGAAGAAATTTCTACAAGTCATGATACTAGACAGAACTGCTAACCGTTCTCAATAACCCCCGAAAACAAACCCTCAATAACTCTGAAAAAGTAAAAGGTAAAACATGTTCATTATAAGACCGTATATACATCAAAAAGTTGAAAACGCCAAACTTCGGAATGTAATACATCATACCGTCCAAATTGCACAAATATATATATACAATATGCAAAGAAAACCCTGTCCGACCCATAAGGATAATAAAGGTTAGGTAAACACATGACCAAATATAATATAAAATTTTATGTAATCATCATAGTAACAATATTAATGAATTTTGAAATAATGTTTTTTTCCCGCGAATTAATTCCAACATCCCCGAAATTCGGTAATTTTTAAAAAGTGACAACACCATTTTGACGGTATTATTACAAGCGATGCGACCACGTGCCGCGTGCCCTGCATCCCGCCGCCTGCGTAAGGGCTGCCTACCGCACATGTATTAAGTTAACTCTTTATGCGAAATAATATTTATATTTTTAGGGGTATTTTTTTAAGTTTAGCTCGGATTTGTAGAATCAGTTATCGATACCTAACAATACTTTCACGGATCGGACAGGGTTTTCTTTACATATTGTATATCACAGCGGATTTTTGTATACCTACATAACCACACCTTATAGGGGTAGCATTATATAGCAGCTACATACTTGCACAATGATTGGCTCATTAAACTCGATTACAGAGGCGATAAAATGATCCCGTGCTATCAAATTGCTCCTCATTACATCCCGTCATAAACAACGTCATATTTTTAGATTCATCCGTTATACGCGTTATTTTGTCCGCAGATTTAAATTCGGGATTTGTGTTCGTGAATATTTGTGTTTTATTTTTCGGGTCGTATTTTAAGTTGGGAATACATTTCCAGCCATGTTTTACGATAGCGTTTGTAAGGACTTAAAGGGGCAACGTATAACGTTCAAAAAGTGCTGATTCTCAGCCCAATTTGAATAAATGACTTTTGATTTTGATTTTTGATTTTTGTATGTGTTTTTTCCTTCCCAGCCTGATCACATACTCAATCTGTCAAAAATACGTATAATTTCCCAAGTTTTTTACAACGGTTGTTGATGAGATGATATTGCGCCTAGATTTTGAACGTTTTTAAAATTACAGGACTTGGACTTGTGACTTATAGGAAGGGATTACGTTGCAATTTACAATCACATCGGTCATAATATATCATCGAATCCGCAACGAGATCCGGCGGAGAATTAAAGTTGTCGACATAGCACACAGAATAAGCAAGCTGAAGTGGCAATGGGTCTGCCACAATAGCCTTAGAACCGAATATCGTTTAGGTAGACGTGTTTTTCGAATCGGTGAATAAGGTTCCCAAAGGCTAGTTGGAGCGACGAGCATACAATAAGGCTGGTAGGAGCTGATAGTGATATTGGTTGTGATTGCTCTTCCTATGATTCACTTCCCGCTTTCTTACAAGATTATAGACGATCGTTGTCTTTATTTTAAGAATTTTACAACCCCTGTTCTTCGTTCCCCTTTCAGTAAGTATAATGTTTGCTTATACACACACAACCGTGTCTTAAATCTCTTTGAAGATCGTCTTTGAGACAGGAGTGTTTTATTCGTGTAATCTATTATTATATGTATAATGCCAACAATTGAAATTCTTTCCATATATTAATTACACAACACACTTGGGCCTCGTTATATCTCCACATATTTAATCACCAGAGGGTCTCATAATTCCACACAATTTAGGGATGTCAGGTGTGGAGGAAAAAAGGGTTCTTCTCATAAAAACTGTAAATGGATTATTAACGACTATGGAGCAAGATGTGAACGAACATCCCTTGAAAGTCGAGGTCAAAACATTTATTTCAATCTTTACTAAAAAAGTGCATTTGAAGAAGAACGAGAAAGATCCACAATATTTTTTCAAATTACTTTCAATTTAAATAAAATCATTCTAATCTCAAAAAAAATAAAAATAAATTCATTTCACTTCTTATTTGCTACCTAGAAAGCTTAAAACCTTTGAACTACTTCGTTTGTGACCTCTGATTGTGAGAAATAATTATGGAGAAGGTATTATACCTGTAGTGGAAGTGTTGGAGCCAGGCGCTCCAAAACTTGCTTTGAGAGAAACTATCTTGTACAACTTTGTTCAGATTACTGCTGAAACTGGAATATTTGGCTTTCATAGTCACTGGTCTGGACAAAATCAAATTTCGGCTAGTATGTAGGTTTCAACTTGTAACTGACTACTAAATTAACAATGATATTACTGTTAGCTAGATATGGCAGTGGGCTGGACATGTGGCGAGAATGACTGACGGAAGGTGAATTTCGCGGGTTACTAACTGGTTAGGACCACCAGGCAAGAGAAAGAGGGGGAGACCTTTAAACCGCTGGGAAGATGATCTGAAAAGATCAACGGGCACAAATTGGTACACCATAGCACAAGACCGACAAAACTGGGCATCTTTGGAGGAGGCCTTTACCCAAACCGGGGATCTTGTTGATTAATAACACTACTAACATATTATAAACCTACATATATTACTAACATTATTAATACATAGAAATATAAATTGTGTTTCCTGTAACATTATTATTTATTACTAATTATTGTAAAACAAGAAATAAAAAGGCTTATTATTATTATATTATTATTACTGTTAGCTTGCATTAGTCCACTGCTGGACAAAGGCCTCTCCCATCACTTCAAGCTCTTTTAATTTTGGGCTAACCTGGGCTTTTTCGTTTATTTTGTCCAGCACTTCCAGCCATAATAACGAAATGATGTTACTAAAATATTTCATCTAGAATTCTAGAATGAGACTTAACTGTTACTGTAGACAAGCTAGATAAAATACTCAATACTAAAATAACTTATCAAACTTTTCAAAAACCCCACAGTTTTACCTATAATGCAACCCTAAACCGTCTTTTATCCGCTAAACTTATGATCCAACCCTCCAAGTATTCGCTCAAGCAAGCATCCACCCAGGTCTTTGTTACATCGCACATCTGCACAAAAGCTTTATGAAATAACAGCATCAGTTTCAGCAGCCCTGGATGTACAGAGTGTACCTTTATCTGCCTTTATGTAAAATATAATTTAAATCCTTTATTCTTTGCGTAAAATTATGACGGAGTTCTTTGTGAACGAGGGCTGATGTTTCTATATGTTTCTGTTTGTTTTATAGTGCGAGGAGATAAGGGATGAGTCTTGGTCTTAATAACTTCAAGTAAAAAACGTGTTTGACAAACACATTTCTACTCGAGGTTTGGATAGTTTTAGTAAGAAGACAATTGAATTATTAAGTTTAACTGTGCAAATGTACACATTAGCATAATTTTGACTGCCTGTCATATTCAGTCACCGGCTAAACGATAATGGCACAATACAGGGTAGAGGTCAAATGTAGGGTACACATCCTTTTAAACGAGTACCTACCTAGGAAGTATTTTCAATGACCCAAGGCTTTCTTTTGTTAGTTGCTACAGTGCCAAGGCCATTTGAAACAGCAACAGTATTGATTTTTGTAACGTTATTATAGCGTAAATTAAATTAAATTTGCAGTGTCGAAAGACCCTATGCTAATCGCGACACGATTTGTTCGGACTTCGTTTCGTTCTTGACTGGGTAAATGAATTCTGCCAGTCTACTGGGCACATATCCGGATGACAGCGGTGCGGGCGTGTATTTTGAATGCAACATAACCCTCGAAAAATTACATCTTTGACCATAGATTAAGATGAAATCCTAAATCTATATCTTTAACACTATATTAAATCAAGTCTACAGGCTCTGTAAACTCAATGTTTATTTGTCGTGTGTCAAAGCGAAGTTCTGAACTGTTGCTTTAAAAATGAAACATTTTTATTTACAATCGTGTAAGCAACCCGAGTGGGTATTGTTTAAACTGAGATATCCAAACATTTGAGCTTAGTGTTCATCAAACATTTTGATTTGTAGCTTTTAGAAATATTGCTGGATGTATGTAGGAATGGTTTTGTGAAAGCGTGCATATGGCCATTGCCTGATTAGTAATCCAGATTTCATTAATTAATCTTCAAAATCTGAAGCACGGGCGTAGGGTAGCCAGCCTTTCGATATTCTATAGGAGGAATTTTGGAGAGTGTGCATGGAAATTACATCACTTAATTCCACGAACACCGTCCCATCATCGCACGACCCGTCGTACGGTGAAAATCCACCCTTAGGTATCGTCCCAATTGGCGAAGATCGCACGATGACATCTTGCGTTCTCTTCGTGCGATGAGATGAAACATACAGATTTCATCAGAGTGTCCTCATTTGAACCTCGCAACTAATCGTACGAGCACATGTAATGCTTAATAACGATCGTACGCATAGGATGACATCTGTATGTTTGAACTCATGGCACGAAGAGAACGCATCGTGTCATCTTGCGGTCTACGCCAATTAGGATGACGTCTGAGGGTGGATTTTCACCTACCTACCTTCGGACGAAGCCACCTGTCTGTTCGCCTTGTAGTTTATATCGCGTACATCGACTGGAATAATTTCCCTTTAGCGATCTTCCCTTCAGATGATAACTTTAGTGTCTTCCGGGCGTTCATATCTAAGCTCATAATAAACTAGTGCGCTTTACCATTAACGCTTGCATCACTGTTTACCATCAGACGGGATTGCGGGCAAGCATTAGTTTATAACATTTAAAAAACCGGAGACTACCCGACGGCGTTTCATTGTAAAAAAGTCACATTTTGGTTATCACAAGAACATATTCATAGAAATAATGCTTATCGTCACACAGATTTATGCCTATAAGATTATTTCATTTATTTATGTGAGTCCTCAGAAGGAAAAACCCCCCGTCTGTCAAGACCATTTTCTCAGTAAAATGTGGAGTTATCAAGTCCAACTTTATTTTACATAGGAAAGCTTCTCTTGAAACATTAAATAAATCGAACTTGTAAGTAAACGCAATCACAAGATACGGACATTAATGTTCCGTTTACGCCGCATATTTATAGAATTGCAAGGGAATCAAAATCTATAAGAAACTTCCCTTAGACCTAGAATCATGAAATTTCATCATCCATTGTTTTGTATGTGACTCACATACACGTACATGAAACTAGCTTGCGTGTTAAAAAGAAAACAAACCAGCATCAGCATACATACTTCCATAGTTGCGGGTACTTGTGATGCCCTGTCTAAGTGGCAGGAGGGCTCTCCTAGCCCTCGTCTCTCGGTTATCGAGGGTACCACCTTTGTAGTTGAGAGGTCGTGAATCAGAAGCTCCTTGTTTAGGCTATGACTAACTCTGGATGTGTGTATGCATTATTATAGGGACAATGAAAAAATATTTTTTTTTATAATCCTATAGGGGCTGTAACATAAGAGAGCGTCACTAGGTTCTCGAATCAGTCTAATTTATTTCTTCTGGTTAAATGTTGAAAAAAGGGCATTATTAGTCGATCGATCAGGTTAAGTAAGTTTGCCGCGGTTGGACTGTGGATGGGTGACCATATTTACATAACGAGATCCCTCCGTGGCTCGAAAGCACTTTAAGCCGTTGCTCCCTGCGGGTAGTTGGGAAAAGGCATCATCTGCCTTTTTTTATGGGTTGGGAAATTATCAAATGACTTCTCCCGCTCTGGGCGGAGCGGAAGGGCGTGTCAGACTTTTACTGACTAAAACCCACCTTCTTCACTTGCCTGTGCGCCGGCCAGAGCGACGGTTTCTTGTTTAACCAACTCGCAACCCTGACCCAGGAGGCATCGGTCTTCGTGGACCCCGTCACGATGTACTGACATCTCTTTGAGGCGCGCGTGAAACACGACGCGAAGTCGACTCGGGCCTGGTCCTTACCGGACGGCGAGCTGCCCACTGCTCACCACCCGCAGGCGAGCAAGACATCATCTGCCTAAGATGATGATGTAGGTAGTTATGTAATTTATATTTAGGGCCATGACACAGGCTCACTGGACACTGAACGCTTGAGAGCACATCGCCGACGAAATAGACCGCGGAGAAGACGGATTTGGTATTTGCAATTTCTCAATCAAGGCTATGCTCAACAGTCTAACACTTTGATATCTTATACCTTTAAACGAGCAATTCTTGTATATATATATATAATTGGAATCTCGGAAACGGCTCCTACGATTTTCATGAAATTTTGTGTGCAGGGGGCTTCGGGGACGATAAGTCGATCTAGCTAGGTTTAATTTTCAGAAAATGTCTTTTTTCCACGTTTTGAGGCACTGAACAATTACTAAACTTCTCATAAGAAGCAAAATTTCGCCGCTGTTATTAATGATACGAATAGCTGAGGGGCTTCGGCCTCTGATTCGGAGCTCGTAGACTTCGGGTTCAAATCCCTGACGATATAGTGTATTTTCCTTTTTCTTTTTTGAGTTTAAAAAAAAAAGAATGATGGCGTTGTCTAATGCTTTTTATTATATTTTATTTATATAGAATTTTCTTTTTCGTTTTTATTTTTTCCCGAGCTTTCAAAAAAGTTTTTGTGCAAATATTCAGTAGATGGCGTTGTATAATACTATATAGTACTTTGATTTGATGTAGGTGACGTTTATATTCATGGTACACGAAGCCAATGTTTGGTTTGAGGTTAGACGCAGAAAATTGTTATTAAAATATCAGGTGTATTTTTTACACGAAAATGCCAAAAAGAACATTAAAAAAAACGCTTACGAACAATTTAACTCCAAGAAGCCGTGACTCATCTCAAGAAGCAGAAGAAAATCAAAATGAAAACAATCTGATTTTCGTTCGTGCCACACGTGTTTGTCAGACTTCGCACAGTGAGGACCCATTTAATGAAGAACTTGATGAAAATCATCAGGTTTCCGCTCATCCCACACGTGCTGCTAAAGTAAGATGCTTGCAAAACCTAACTAACATTTTAAGAACAGAAAGGTCTTATGATTTAGATGTTTCACGAGAGCGTGCAGCACAACGTGTGGCTGCTGAAAATGATGAACAACGGGAGCGACGTCTGCAAGATATGCGGCAGCGTGCGTCACAACGTGTGGCTGCTGAAAATGACGAGCAACGAGAGCGACGTCTGCAAGATATGCGGCAGCGTGCGTCACAACGTCTGGCTGCTGAAAGTGATGAGGAACGGGAGCGACGTCTGCAAAATATGCGGCAGCGTGCGGGACAACGTTTGACATCTGAAAATAATGAACAACAAGAATACCGATTAGAAGAACAAAGACGTCGAGACGGAAGACGTCGTAGGGCTTTAGAACTTAATAACTATTTACCGACATATAAATGTGCCGTTACTGCAGCTGTGCAGTATCATGCATTAGGACCATTTAAAATTTTGTGTATTCATTGTGGCGCATTGCATTTCCCTGAGGAACGCGTTTCTAATGGTGTAAATAGGGATTCCTTTGGTAATTGTTGTTTGCATGGGCGAATTGTAATGGAACAACCAAAATTTTCAAATGAATTAGTACGACTCTTTTTAAACCGTCACCCACATTCGAAAGAATTTCATAACAAAATTAGAAACTTAAACGCATCTTTTGCTTTAGCATCCTTTAATGTAGAAGATGATAGAACAATAAATAGTCATGGCGTTTATAGTTTTATCGTTTGCGGACAAGTTTATCATAAAATGAATATGACAGCTCATCCGACGCAAAATGATGTTGGTGACTTTGAGCGGCCACTGTACGGGCAACTATACTTTTTAGATCCTGATGAAGCTGTTAATGAAAGAGTTAACCATCCGCTTAATTCTGAAATTACTACCAGAACGATGGAGTTATTGGAGTTCATCATTCGAGCGCAAAATCGTTACGTACAGGGATATATAATGATGCGAGAAGTAGAAGCCGAAATGAATCGGTTAACTTCTGCTCAAGGATTACCGCTACCATACGTAAAGCTTTTATTTAGACTTCCAGATCAAAATGATCGCAGAAGGTTTAATATACCGGCGTGTAATGAGGTTTGTGCAGTTTTTACACTAAATGCTGATCAAAGCTTTCCAGAAAATGAAATGATTGTTCACCAGCGCAATAAAAATATTGTCTTTTTAAAGAATGTTGATAAGCGAATCGAGCCATTTACTTACCCTTTATTTTACCCAGACGGTACGGACGGTTTTAGCCCAGATTTGCAGTTACAAACACCTTATGCTAGCCGCAGTCATTTAACTCGCCTTGAGCTGGCACAATACAGACTTTCGTTTCGCCCAGAGTTTGTTAAATTTTCAACAGAATCTCCATCAACAGAAGGACCCGATTTACGGGAACTTCCATTTAATGCACTGCATTTTGGGGGCCGATTATTTCAACAGTATTTAGTGGATACTTACATTCGTGTAGAGCGTGACCGTATTCAATGGATAAAATATAATCAAAATAAGATTCTAGCTGATCAATATACGGGAGTAACCAGTTTCATTAATCAACTTGCTGAAAAACATAATGCCACAGTCGGTGAAAAGATTATTTTGCCTTCCTCTTTTCCTGGTTCAACAAGGTATTACACGGAACATTTTGAAGATGCAATGGCTATTGTTCGACGGCTTGGATCACCCGATTACTTTATTACCATGACATCTAATCCTAACTGGCCAGAAATAAAACAGGCATTGCAAATAAATTTAGAAGATGGAACAATCTTGCAACAGCTTCCACAGGATCGCCCTGATATCGTGGCTCGAGTTGCTAAGTTAAAATTTGACCAAATAATAGAAGATTTAGATAAAAAGCAAGTCTTTGGAAAGATATCGGCTTTTGTATACACTATAGAATTTCAAAAACGAGGATTACCACACATGCATCTGCTTATAATTATGACATCTGATGACAGGATTCATCAGCCAGAAGAGCTCGATGACTTGATTTCATCCGAAATACCAGGAAATGATGACTTAGAGTTAAGAGAATTAGTACTGAAATGGATGATTCACAACCCGTGTGGCGATTTAAATCCCAATGCAACGTGTATGGTTCATAAAAACGGAAGAACAAAATGTCGATTCGACTTTCCGAAATCGTACCAGGAAGTTACATCTTTAGTAGATGATGGTAAACCAAATTACCGACGACGCTACAATCCGATTTTGGACCCCCAGAGTCCCCAATTTTCACACGAACATGCTGTTTATCGCAAAGACATAAACGGTCGTCGTATAACACGTGATAATCGTCATGTAGCCCCCTACAACGCATATTTGTTGAAAAAATTTAATTGTCACATTAACGTTGAGTACGTAGGGAGTATTTTGGCCGTGAAATATCTTTATAAATACATTTATAAAGGACACGACTGCGCATCTATTAAAGTTGTAGAAGACCAAAGGAGGTTGATTTATAATGAAGCAAATACATACATTGAAGGACGTTGTGTCACACCACCAGAAGCGTGCTGGCGATTATTTACTTTTGAAATTCAAAAAAAAAGTCATAGTGTCCAACGACTGGATATCCACTTACCAGGACAATATCGGCTTGCAAACTCAGATCAAATCCATGAAGATTTAGCCGACATTGGCCAAAGAGGGTCTACTCTGGAGGCTTATTTTCAACATAATTCAGAAATTAAAAGACATACTGAGTCAAGCGTTAATGTTTCACGTCAATATCATTTTTATTGGCAGATGCCTGAAAACTTTAAATGGATCGGAAGGTCTAGCAAATGGGAACCAAGAGTTCGCCATTTGCGAGTCATTGGTAGGATTCACAATGTGAATTTTGTTGCCCAACCGGAACTTTATCACTTGCGATTATTATTATTTCATGTAAAAGATGCGACAGGTTTTGAAGACCTTCGAACCGTAACAAACATCCAATATCAGACGTATAAACAAGCCTGCTTAGCACGAGGCTTGACTTACGACGATCAACAATGGATAGAAGGTTTACGAGAATCTGCATTATCTAAAATGCCTGTAGCAATGAGAAGCCTTTTTGTTCAAATTTTAATTTACGGATCTCCTGAAAATCCAAAGCGTCTGTGGGAAACATTTAAAGAAAATTTGTCAGAAGATTTTATACATGCAGCCCAGCAAAATGGTCAGTCTATAGAAAGTGCAATTAATCGCGTTTACAAAATCATTGCTAAAAAATTAAACACTGAAGCAACAGAAGGCCGAAATTTCCAATACTGGGTACAAAATTATGGCTTTGAGGATATTGATATTTACGATTTTGAAAACAATCAAGAGAATTTAAACACGGAAGAATCAGCAGTATTAGGAGAACAAATGTATCAGTTACTAAAAGGAAAACAGATTGAAGTCGTTAATTCCATTATTCAAGCTGCAAATAATACAGCTTCTGAAACGAAATGCTTCTTTATTGATGGTCCGGGAGGTACTGGAAAGACATTTATATATAAAACTTTATACTACATATTGACTGGAAAACGATATAAAGTAAAATGTATGGCTTTTACCGGTATTGCTTCCATTTTATTGCCTAATGGACGTACTTCTCATAAAACTTTTGGACTAAAAGTACCACTATCACCAGATTCAGTTTCAAGTATTAAACCTAACTCTTCTAAAGCGAAAGAATTAGCAGAAATTGATATTTTTCTTATGGATGAGGCTCCTATGCTTCCAAAATATGGTTTGCAGAACATTGATGAACTTTTGCGATCCATTGGAAATTCAGATCTCCCTTTCGGTGGAAAAGTAATAGTACTAGGAGGAGACTTTCGCCAATGTCTGCCTGTACAGCCGCGTGCGAATAAAACTGAGTTATTAGATCTTTCTATTAAGCGATGCTCCTTATGGTCCGTTTTTAAAACTTTTATACTAGAACAAAATATGCGCGTTGATATAGAGCAACGACAATTTGCTGATTATTTACTAAAAGTAGGCAACGGCGAACTTACCCTAAATTCTATGGAAGAAATTGAATTGCCACAGAATATCATTTCAACCAACAATCTTATTGATGAAGTTTTTGGAAACTGTTTAGTCAATGGAAATTATGATGGGATGAAAGACAGAGCAATACTCGCGCCTCTTAATAAAGATGTTGAAAAAATTAATGATGATATAGTTGCCAAACTTCCCGGAGAGTACAAAATCTACCATAGCCATGACTCAATTAAAGATCAGCCTGAAGGAGCTGTCGAATTTACAACAGAATTTCTCAACAGTGTCAACATTTCAGACTTGCCACAACACGAACTGAAATTGAAAAAAAATGCATTAATAATGTTGTTACGTAATTTGGACGTATCAGAAGGACTATGCAATGGTGTAAGACTCATTGTGAAAGGTCTGTGCAATCACATAATAAAGGCGAAAATTGTTACAGGTGAACAATCCGGTAAAGAAGTACATATACCAAGAATAACCCTTGACTCATCAAAAGGACAACTGGGATGCACCATGCAGCGTCACCAATTTCCCGTTAGATCTGCATTTGCCATGACTGTCCACAAATCCCAAGGGCAGACATTCGAATCTGTTGGGGTTGACTTAAAGTCCAGTCCGGTCTTCATGCATGGCATGCTATATGTAGCATTTTCTAGAGTTAAGCGACCAACTACCTTAAAAGTCCATCTTCCAAATGAAAACCCTCGACATACCCGCAATATAGTATGGAAGGAAGTATTAGGTTAAGACCTTACACTATGTATTGTATTGAACTATAAGTACTTATTTCTAATAAAATGTTAAACTAAATTGCACTCGTAATTTTATATTTAAATAACAGTTAGTAATATTTTTTATTATAATGTCGGTATGATCGAAAAACATTAGTCAAAAAATATTATTTAAAAAATTCGCTCGTTATGTATTTTTTGTTTTGAAATTTTTATAGAGACACGCGATGTAACAAAAAAAAAGATGCCGAGCAAGGCTCGGTCGCCCAGGTACTTTCTTTAATTCTATATGTAACGACATTTTACATTATAATCTTTATGTGTGATGTGATATGAATGAGCCACAGAAACAGTCATGGTACTACAGATTTTAATATCAAAAGTTCAATGCAAACGCACGTCATAAAATAAAAGCAGCAAAAGTAATAAAAAATATTTGCATCTTTATATTTCTTTTACGATAACGACGCTATTATACTCGGCCTAAGATCGGATAAAGTATGTCTTAAAGATGAAACTTTTGGAGTTAGCTAACTTTCTTGCGGCACTCATAACTTTCAGTCAAATATTACCGATTATGTCCAGTTCAAATTTCTCAATTGAGATTATCATTATTACAAAAATGTGTTCCTCCATTAGACTGAAAGATATATGAATTCTCGAACATGGGTTCTTGAACACCTATTGTTATGTGACAGGTGTGTTTACAGGAAGAGCAATTAAACTCTATTGAATAAAAAATATTCGTTAATTATTTATTTCAAAAGTATATAAGTACGGACGACAGCAGGTCAAGCTGCCCCCAACTCTCAGATATTCCCAATCAACCTTGAGCCTTAATGCTTTAGAGATAAAGTTGAAAATCGAATAAAGAAATCTGACAGATTGTAGTAGCTTGCTGTGCTGTCGTCGGTACATAGGATTTTTATTATAATAGTGTTATATTTTCAGTAGTCAGATAACTTTTAACATAAATGTCGCTATAGGAGATAAACCTACTTACGTACCTACATCACCAGTCGCATCCGAAGCTGTTCAGCTTTGGAGTCTGGGGTCCGCTTTACCAGTCTTAACGATTTTGGCTACACTTAGATATTTTCCGTGAAGCGACTGCCATCTGATCTCCACAACCCGAAGGTGATAGTCGTATCGAAGCATTGCAGTTAGACCAATTGTTGAACTTTTGAGGTCTCCAACAACCCGTAATGACTGCCACTAGATGTTCGTATGGCAACCGGGTCCAACTACTTAATGTGCTTTCCGAAGCACGACCAGATCAGTGCAAATATTCATATTTCATGCATACAAATATTTGCACTGCGCGGGGATTTAACCCGCGCCTCCTTACCCAACGGCCGCGTTTGCTACCGCTACGCCACGGAGGCTATTTACGTACCTATATATTTAAGCTAAAAGTTATCTGAATATTGTAACATTGACTTAATTACTTCTATACTATTCTATTTACATAAATAATTATTGGAAGGAAATTATAAAAGTACTGAATTAATAAAAGAATGCCAGCAAATCTTCCGTGGCCAAGAGAAAACCAAACGCCAACATGCCACATAACATCAGGGAAATCGCTCAAAAGATTTACAGTACAATTACAGAATGTTACTACAATCCTCTGTTTACATACAATACAAAACCTGACAAATAAAATAAGAATTAGAAGCTATGAAAGTCGCGTGAATACGGCACACCTGTTACGTTTGTTTATTGCAGTATGCTAATATAAGCTCACTATGTACAGGGTGTATCTGACATCATAAAGCAAACTTCGCGAAAAAGCTAGACCGCATGCCACTAATAAAATTATGATAGTCATTTTTGTCGTTAATGAGCGGTTACAGAAATCACAGTGTTTAAAAAAAGTATTAGCCCAACCTTTGAACGTTGCAAGCGTGCCGCTGCGCGTGTTTGTAAGTATGACGTCGACCCCTGATGTGAACTTTATTAAATCAGCTGATAGGATAGTTTTTCGAGTTTTGTTCACATTGCGCTTTTTGTGTAATTAACGAATTAATTAATTTTTACTTTAAATTCTTATTAGGTTATAAAAGTATAGCAATTATGAACGGTCTAAAATGAAAAAAAAAACGATATATTTTTTTTAACCAGGAAAAAGAGACGAAAATTTCACCACTGGGAGGGTTCAGAATGTACTGGATCCATGGTACTCGTTTGTGCGTCGATGTCAGATACACCCTTTATATACACAACACATGCGTGGTTTAAATAATTATACGATCCTTTTGACCTATTTAAAGTTTTTTCTACTGATACTTAAACATAATGATCTGGGGGGCGGTCGTACGGGTTGATCAACGGTTAGGTTTCCTGCTCGGGTCAGTTCGTGGATAGACGTAACAAAAACGGTATATACCTGACAAAGGCACGGTTTATTTGGGTGATATCAAGCGGCGTAGGACAGGTTTTTTAATCCTAGCTCTATATGTTCGGAAATTATGAGTTATGATTTTTCATACATTGATATCAGAAATCGAAATCTTCAAATTGAAACAAACACTTTTAGTGATATTGACAAGTATTATGGAAAGTAATTGATCTACGAAGTGTGATGACACGTTTGTTGAAACATATGAAACCGAAAATTTTGTATCAATTCTTGAGTATTCTATTTTACTACAGTCATTCTATTCTAGCTGAGACCCCTCCCTCCGCCTTAGAATATACGTTAAGCTAAAACGTTTATCGAATCATTTTGCAGATATCTTCTTCTTCATCTCAGCGTTAATCCCAGTCATATCCGAAGCTTTTCAGCTTTTGGAGTCTAGGGCCCGTTTTATCAGTCTAACTGCTCATTTTAGCTAAACTTCGATATTTTCCATGAAGCGACTGCCGTCTGACCTCTACAACCCGAAGGCGATATCGAAGCATTGCAGTTAGACCAATTGTAGGAGTTTCGAGGGCTCCAACAACCCGTTACGACTGCCATTAGATGTTCGTACGGCAACCGGGACCAACGGCTTACCGTGCTTTCCGAGGGACTACCAGACCAGTGCAAATATTCATATTCATGCATACAAATATCTGCGCGGGGATCGAACCCGCGCCTCCTTGCGCAGCGACCCCGTTCGCTACGGCTACGCCACGGAGGCTGTCGAATCATTTTGCAGATATGTCACTCTTTTTCTTCTACGGCTTTTCGCCATTTCATGCTGAGTGTAGGCATCCTCCAAATGCACGCCATTCTTCTCTGTCTTTAGCTCTCCTAACCCAGCCAGTCCAGTAATATTGACCAGGGCCACCTCATCCACACTTCCACTGTCAGATTTCGGTCTCCAGTCCAATATTTTTTATCCCATTTGCCATTTGTTGTACGCTATAAGTGGCCCGCCCACTTAAATTTTCTTCGCGCAATCACCGGTAAAGTGGTAATGAAGGTTTATTGCTGACCGTAACTACTATTACAGACGCTAGACGGTCGTATCATAAAAATACTAAGTGCTTGTTAACAAATAATGAGTTCGTGACTAATGCAGTAAAGTATGGTCATATTTGAACAGCAAACAGTTTGTATTTATGTATAAACTGTTTGATTTCCGATAAGAATGTTTGATAAATGAATTTATTTAAATTGTTTGTTACTTATTCAACTTAAATGAATGGAATAGTATGAAGGGACCTATGTAAGGAAGATACAGACAATCTAGAATGCGACAGTGACATCATCCGTTTTGAAAATCGTTCGTTTATGAGAAATGAATGGTCATTTCTCCTTTGGTAACGGCCACATCGGAAATAGCAAATCCAGGACGACAATGGACGTTCACAAACAAGTGATAAACGAACAATTGCAATAACAACTTTACGTCTCTTGATAAAAATTCCGAGCACACATCTAAATCCGACAATCCTATAGAAAAACGGGCAAAAATAATTGGTGTATACCCTTGGGCAAATATAAAAAACAATGTGCTCACACAATGGGCCATTCGAACAGACTGCTTTGTTGCCGACAGTATTAATAAATACGGCTATTGGCCCATTTCTGATGAAACCAAATTGAGAAAGGTCTTTATAGATAAATAACTGAATAAGTTCGTAGAGAGAAATTTTAGTTAGTAGATTTTTTTTCTATTTTTATGGATTTACGTAGTATCTATGTTCCGGATTCACGCAAAAAGCGCTGAACGGTTTTTTTTCCAAATTTGGTACATAGATAATGTATAAAATAGATTAAGTTAATCTGGATTAAAAGTACCCTATGTTCCAGTTAATCTGATTAACACAGAGGGTGATTTTAATTTTGATAATGCGTTTCTGTGGGTTATTTCCAAAATCCACGCAGGCAGCCGAGGACAAAAGCAAGTCTATCATAAGACACACATATTATTTTTACTACTTTTTAAAATAAGATGTAAAATATCAATGTTCAAGAGAAATATTAATCTGTTCACAAAAGAAAAGTTGGCTTTTTCACCGGTTATAACGTAGTAAAACTTGAACAATGGCCTGGATATCCTCGGATCGACTGAAATAGACTGTCAGATTTTTTTAGGTTCTTGTTATTTTTGCAAGAAAATATCTGATATGACTTATTATTTTTTTTTAGTAGAGTTTGGTTGTTCAGTTAGAAAAGAAGAAAGTAAAATACTTAGTTTTTTTTTTTATATCACACTGATATTGTAAAGGCGAAAGTTTGTGAGTATGTGTGTCTTTGTTCATTGTTCTTTTTTCTTTTTTTTTAATATTTATAAACTACTACTTGATTGCAATCCCGCCTGATGGTAAGCAGTGATGCAATCGTTGATGGTAAAGCGCGCAAGTTTATTAAGAGCCTATTCACGCAAAAAAAACTGAGTCAGTTGGAAGGAAGACGGCAGTTGAGCGAGGTGATGCAATGTTAAAACCAACAACACGACTAACGTGCGCCAGAGAGAGATTGATCTGGAGACCCTCCACGACCAAATTCCCGATATAACAACATTTGGCGCATCGTATCCAGCACACATCGCAACACTATCGCTCAGACCCGTCCTCCGTACGGCTTCACCAGACATCATGCCGGAACACGACGAATTGCATGGCGACAAGACTGTCTGGTGCAACGACTTTTCCCGCTCTGGATAAAGCGGGAAGGCGTGTCAGACTTTTACTCCCTAAAACCCACCCTTGTTCCTTCATTTGCCTGTGCAGAAGCCATTACACCACTAATTTGCAATAAAAAAAATAATAATTAGAAAAACATTCTCAAATAAGGCGCCTAAATAAATAAAATTTATTGTTAATATAATCCAGAACGTGTTCAAATATATGAAATAAATTACAATTATTTTCTGGCATGGAAATATATTTTAAGTACGCAATAAACGTTTCATCTAGTACTTAAATAAACACTAGCAGGTAATAAAACTGTCTTGAAAACAGTAAAATTAAGCTACATTGTAAATAAAAACGACGTTTTGAGAATCAACTGAATATCAAGATTTTATTCTAGTTCACGAACAATTAAAGAAAAAAAAAAGAAGTTGACCCAGGTAATTGTGCTTATTCTCTAGTTCACAAATTGAACTAATTTTAAGTTAAATGCATCTTTTTCTTTCTATTTCATTTAGAGAAGGATAGAAGATATCATTTTAGTTTAATCCTGTCAAATTAAGATATTTCATAGACAGTTCAGACGCGATTATAGACATGGCGACCAAAAATACGTCAATATACGTCAGGCGCGGACTAATTTGACAGGTTTCAACACTAAAATTTCATCTTCTATACTTTTGTTAATGAAATTAATTTAGTTCTAGAACAAAGGAATCGGGGCCAATGTAAGGCAGGATTTCACCGCCAAAAGGAGCCCGTTCACCTTGGGTCCTACTTTTCGGAATGTATCCTTGGAGTGTACCGACCGCCTTCAGCTTTTGGGTGTTGAGATTTCCTCGAACCTAAACTTTGGGCGGTTCATTGAGTCCAAGGCCAAGGTGGCTGCCAGAAAACTTGGCGTTATCGAAAGGTCCAGCAGTACTTCACACCAGGGCAGCTTCTAATGTTGTACAAAGCACAGGTCCGTTCGTGTGTGGAGTACTGCAGCCACATTTGGGCTGGTGCTGCTAAGTGTCACCTGGCCACTTTGGATTCAGTGGAGAGGCGTGCGAAGAGGTTGATTGGTGACCCTGATTTAACTCGAGTTGGTCTCCAAAGCCTAGAACACAGGCGTAGAGTAGCCAGCCTTGCGGTGTTCTATAGGATACTTATTGGGGACTGTGCGAGGGAATTGCACGATTTCATTCCCCCATCTCCGTTCCACCATCGGACGATATATATATATATATATATATATATATATATATATATATGTATGTATATATATATGTATGTGTGTGTGTACAATATATATATGTATACACATATACATATATTAATTTTCTATAAATATTTAAATTTATTTCATGGTTTCATTGTTAAATTAATATTTTTGCATAGACCTTCTATTTTTATTGAAAAAAAAAAAACTCGTTGTAGACATTGTAGTACCAAGCTCGCGCCACGGGCGCCTCTGTGCTTATATTCCCCACTTAACTTCCGTTCGCCTTGCCCGATCACTTTTCGTAACGCTTACGTCACGCGTTCGCCAGCTTACTCCCCAAGTCAAGCGTGCGTAAAGAAGTTTCACTTCAAAAAAATGAAGACGACACAGTGCGTTGAAAACTCGTGTGACGTCACTGCACGCTACACTAGCGAGGAGTGACGTCACCGGCCTCCACTCCTGATCTTAGATGCCTTTTATATTTGTCTTTTTTTATTGATTTAATAAAATAATTGTCCAATAATTTTTCTATAATCTGAATGACGGACTAAATAGAATCTTTTTTATTTACCCAGGAAACATCCCTATTGCATTCTGTGCCTCACGGCTGCGCCAAATAGGGGGCAGTTCAGTACATACCAAATTAGATGACAGAGATCAAATATCTAAAACTGGTTTACAACTGGACCTTATGCTAAGAGGACGTCTTCCGGGTGTAACAGACGGATAGACATATAGTGGAATCATAGTAATACAGTCCCGTTATTAGTAGTTAGACAGCCTCCATGGCGTAGCGGTTCGATTCCCGCGCAGTGTAAATATTTGTATGCATGATATGTACATTTGCACTGGTCTGGTCGTGGCTCCTCGTAAAAGCTTACGTTAAGAGTTCGGCGTGAAGCCATTGGTTAGGGTTTTTTTTTGGGACAAAACCCGCCACACTTTTCCCACCCACTGCAAACTCCTGAAAGCCAGAATCAACAGTGGAGACCGCCAGAAAAACGCCGAGCAATGAAGCTCGACGACTCCCGGAGAAACGATTCAACTGTCTTGGGCCCCGCAACGAAATTAATCAGAAAAGAATAGCGGAGGAGTAAGAAAAAAGATATTTTTTCCACTTCCCTCCATAACAAGCAGGAGATAGAACAGAACTAGGCCAATCGGCACAAAGGGACATTATTACAACTGGGAGAAGCCCAGATTGCCAAGCACCACGGAATAAAATTTGATGAAGTTAATGGGTTCTAAGTAGGTATTTGTTATTACAATTGATTCCAATAATAGGTATGGCAAAAGCGCCTGAACGCACGGAAATTGGTTCTAGTTTCTATAAGGTCCGTATAATAAACGACTCCGTATGTAACTTGTACACTATCCAACATAATATTGCGTTCATTCTGCCAAAGAACACACTCCCATAAGATGTGATGTGCGGACTATTCAAATTCACAGTTCGATGTGAAACACTGTCACAAAGGCGAAGGAACAAGTTTAAAAGAATAGTTTACTTTTAAAGTTGCCATGACCTGTGAGAAATCGGGCAACGCAGTGGTCAACCTCCAACCACGTCTTAGCCAGCCGATCGCTAACTGATGGAAAGAATAGATGGAGGCCTTGCCGGCCGGCCCTTGATGGAACTATCGCACCTACTTTGCCATTCGGATAAGAGGTCCTCCCAGACTTCAGTCTGAGGTTTTAATAATCTATAAATTTTATTAAAGTCGCGTTGTGTAACAAAATTAGTGTTCATGGCCTCCCCCCTCGCGGAGAAGTACATTGAAGCACGTCGCTGTACCTCAAGATCGACTGGAAGTACACCTGCCAGTACCGCTAAGGCTTCAGTATTGACTGAACGCCTTGCATAAAAATATCAATGCCAAACGTTGGCATACGAACATCTAGTGGCAATCGTTACGGGTTGTTGGAGCCCACAAAAGTCCAACAATTGCTCTATCTGCAATGCTTCGATATCGCCTTCGGGTTGTGGAAGTCAGACGGCAGTTGCTTCGCGGAAAATATCGAAGTTTAGCCAAATGAGCGGCTAGACTGGTAAAGCGGATCCCAGACTCCAAAGCTGAAAACGCTTCGGATGCGACTGGAATTAACGCTGAGACAATGATGATCATGATGACAGTCCCAGTATTATCTACCCTATGGGAACGAAACCCTAAACGTTACGATTAGATAATACGATCCCTTAAATATGTGACAAAATTAATTTAAATACTTACATGCGTAGGTACTTACCAAAGGACAAGCAAAAGGGCTCTAATTGAATAACATACTATCCATCACAATAAGAATCGTTTTGTTGAATATTGTTAATAAATGTTTCTTGAAGTCGTAAAATTTGTCTGTTCAACAAGGTATGTAACTCAAACTGAAAAAATGAAAATCAATTTTAGCTCAAAACGGTCTCCAAAGTCTGGAGCACAGGCAAAGATTAGCCAGCTTGTCGGTGTTCAAAAGGATGCATTTTATCATCAGACGACCCGTCGTACGGCGAGGTTCCACCCTTACGTTGTTGACACCATAACGATTCGAACGAAGCCAGAGGCGGTGTTTCCCTCCGACTAAAATTTAAGTGTCTTCAAGGCTAGAGTGATTAGGCTCTTAATAAACTAGCATGCTTACCATAAATGATCTCATCACTGCTTATCATCAGGCAGGATTGCGGTCAAGCACTCGTTTCAAGTTTATATAAAAAAAAACATTGCTACTGAAAGTGTGTTACGCGCTCTGGGCAGTGGAAGTCAGATAGGTACTCGCAGCTAAAGTACTGATGGACAGCTCCGTCTGGTCAGAGTGGAAGCTGACCCCAATGTATGTAGTTGGGAAAAGACTTGCCGGATTATGACTTTTAAAATATAACTTTTTAACAGTTCTGTGAACTCTTTTTGTTACAAAAAATATTTTGTGAAAACAGAAGCAATAATATAGTAAATATATCAGAGGTTAGTAAATAAAAACTTACTAAACAATTTATAAATTGCTGTCTCCTAAACCATGCATCAACCATACCAAAACAAAGCCTAAAAACCATGCCTAAACCAAGCTTCAACCCGATGCAGTGTCTATGTTTGCTACAAAAATGTTTTAGCTGTCTTACGCCAGTATGTTCAAATGGCCCATGACAATAATATCGGCATCGACTAAACTTAACCTAAAAATATTGATTTCTTTCTGACTAAGGATAGATATTATATGAGTTAACAACTTTGAATTAACCTATTCTCAGAATCTGGTGCTTAAACCCATAAAACTCTTAATATAAATTAATGTCTTTCATTCATCTTTTTCTGTCTTTAGTAATCAAATCTGCGTAAAAGGGACAACAATATTTTTATTGCAGTTAAGTCGATGTTAAGAATCAGCCATTGCTTGTTTATTTTATTTGAGTCCTTTTATTATAAACCTCGGGCACAATGTTGACAAGAGCTTATCAGTCCACAACTTGTACCACTTTCCCTTGCCCAATCAAATTAGAGGGTTGTTTTTGGATCAATATTTGGATAAATTGTGTTATACCCTTGAACCCTTTGTTTTAACAGGACCATAACTGTCTGTATTTGAATAAATAATGAGAATGAAATCAAACAACGGTTTCAACTTTCAAACGCCTTTTAGGAGCAGGCAGGCCATGAAAGCGTATGGTTTATTGATGACACAGAAAAACGAATGACTTTAGTGTTATTTTTTACAAAGTTTGTGTTTGAGTCGGTTTTACAACGAGAAATATCAAATAAGTTCGTAATTAAATATTAATTAGGTACTACTCTTTCTTTGTTTTCCCTTCTCACGGTTTGTGCATTTAGCCAATGTCACGTAATTATGAATTATTCATGTCGAAAAAGACTGCCGCGTGACCCGTCTTACGAATGAGGTTTGGGGCAAAGTTATGATGTGGCCACTATGCTGCTATATTTCACTGTTCTTTATGAACTATTTACTACATAAATCACGCACTTTTATTTAGTAAACAAGACTAAAAGTCCAATGAAAAACAAGCGTGACACTCAGCTTGACTTTCCCGCCAAAAACTCCTAGGTACTACTCAAGGATAGAGCAGTAGTGGCCTAGTGGTATCGACCACGATTTACAAGTTGTAGGTCATAGGTTCGAACCCCATCAGGCGCTTTACTTTGTGTGAATTATTTCATTACCACTGCTCTCAAAACGGTAAAGGAAACCGGCATGACCTAGAGGCTTAAACTTCGAAGACATGTGACATCTACCAACTTGCCCGCCCACGGGCCAGTTGGTAGATGGTCCGTGGTGCGACGGCCCACTTCCTCTCAAAGAGGGGAGGCCTATGTCCCAGTCCTGGGAATATTATAGGCTAATTATGACTCAAGGGTAGCCGTAAAGAGCTCAAAAATTAATATCAAAAGAGAACATAATAGAGTGTAATTGTTTTCTAATGGTCTTGTTATTTCATCGCATATTTTGCAATCACCTCTGTAGGAAGGTCACCCTCCAAAGCTACGGAGACTTTCATTCAATATTCTCACCCAGAATTTGTAAATGTACCCTTGCGGTCCAATTTCCATAATTATTTGCTTGGGATTATTCAAACACCCTGTTTTTACAGCTTTGTCCAAACACCCCAGATTGTTGATAAAAGTACGATTTTATAATTTGATTTATTTCTGTTTCAGGAGAGAAATCATGGAGCAAAGCTTGTGCCAGTATAGATCGAAAAAACATAAAATTAAGTGGAAGTGTGTGAAATTATATTAAATTAAGACCCAAAATTTAGTTTGGTGTTTTCTAAATTCGTGAAGAAATTTATTAACATGATCAAGTGATTGGTGATGACATGAGAATAACTCGGCCGCTGTGATGGGGTGTGGTCAGAGTAAAATTAATCTCTACCCGAGGCGAAACAAAAATGGTGGGAAAGGAAACAGTGCCAAAAAGTCAGGTGAGCAAAAATTATTTGAAGAAAAAAAATTTTTTTAAATATTACCGTTGCTTTCTCTTTTGATCTTTGGAGTGATCTATCTAAATAATTTCCTATGATTTTGGATTTGAACGATTAATAGATATAAAATTAATATTCCTTTTTCTTTCTTTACTACTTCACCCTCTTTTTATGTGGAGAACAGTGTATGTGAGATCTTAATATACTTTAAAATAAATAATATTCTATTCAAAATAAGACTAATCACTTGTGTAGACTAGTCTTATTTAAAATAAAAGATTATTTATTTTGCATTTGATTTATAAACAGTGATATATAGAACCAATCTCCTTCGGGAACCGATATCCTGACCTAGACGCCTGTAAAGGTAAATTTACCTTCCAAAACCGTGCCTTGAAGTTTTATTCTATATATTTGATAAGGCGAAGTATGCGGGGAGGGAACGCTAAAGGCATCCGCCGACGTGCCCTAAATATTCATGAGATGAAAGAGCTTTAACCCTACGGCTACGAGTTATCCGCTCAAGCGACACGCGTTTTGCGACAGCGACTTGAAGAAAACAAATGGAAAACGTTGCTTAGAGCATGCTATGAGGCACCGAAACGTGCCTTGCGGTGACAATGGCTAAGCCATTTATTTCTTGCAATTACAAGTTCAAAAAAGGTATTTTTATTGCAAATGCCAGCAAAAATCCCTGGATTGGGTAAATGCCTCCTAATTTCAACTCTATCCCCTGCTACGTCTGCCCAGTTTAGGTCGCCTAGCCTCATGAGCCTCCCACCTGGTAAATAGTTACCTTGACTCCTTTTACCCGTGCCCCACTTACACATTCCCATTTTCCCGTTCATTGCTTTAGTCTGTCTCAATTTCAATTTAAATCATCTTGAAAGATATCCTTATCCTTACTAATATTATAAATGGGAAAGTGAGTTTGTTTGTTTGTTTCTTCCGCTTTCACGCCCTAACTACTGAACCGATTGCTTTGGAATTTCGTACACGTAAAGTTAGAAGTCCAGATTAAATAATAGGGTACTTATTATCCTGGAAAAAATTGATATTCCCGAGGGAAATCTAAAAAGCGCGTTATAACCGAAGTCCACGCGGGCGGAAAGCTAGTTGCTTATAATTTCCTACACTATCTGCGAAAAATTTGTTTACAACGCAAATAACGCAATGAACCTTGTGTTGAACTTTCAAAGTGAAAGCCTTTGCTACTGATAGTGTGTTATGCGATTACCGTGCAGGACGCAAGTCGCTTCGTAAGTCGCATTGTTCAGTGCCGTGAACGGAGCTTAAATCCATACGCTGAGATGAGGCGGAAGCGGGTGCGGTGAGGCCTTTTGACGCTGTGTGGAGTTTGGTTCTCTGAGGCTTTGTTTGGCTTGAATGTATTTATTGGTTATGGGTATTTTGAAGAGATTGTCGAAGAGTGTCAATTTTGTGATTTATTTACCATACTAAGGGTAACTTGTGTTTTAAATTATCGGAGGGTAAGTAACATACATATACCACCTCATGGAATACAACGCGTATTCCAGGTGGTGAAATGTATATATCGGGGGTCTACCCTCGCTGTGTGGTTGCCTATGTTACTATGATAATACCTACACGAAACTCCATAAATGAGTAAAGAATACTAAATTAACTATAATAAAAATTATCATAAAATATCTTTATGACATTTTATTATTAGTCTGGACTGAATATTCCTCAAATTTCGCTATTCATTTCAATCGTAAAGAAATTCCAAAGCTTCCTGTAATAAGTGAAATATTTGAAATGAACATACAATTTCCACTTCGCGTGTTCAGCCCTCATTCGTCATAGAGAACTTGATTAGTACCAACAAGTGGTTAATGAAAGCTATTTATTTTATTTATAAAGAAGTGCTTTTCCTTAATGTGACTTGTTTGTTGTAATACATAGGGATTATAAACCAATTACTTAGGTAAATAAAGTCTATTGTACTTAAATAACAAATATTTTTTTAATTCAAAACACCTTTATCTGTCACACAGTTGTATAACTAAAGCAAAAATACATTATATTGTAAAACTCCTCAAAAATTAATATTTTTCTACCGTTGGAAAGGACAATTAGCATCAACTCATTTTTTTATATGACATTCAAAATTGGCTTTAATTTGTCTTATGAAATGAATGAATCCCTAATTCCTTTGGTCACGCTATAACTTGAGAACGACTTTGCCGAATTCACCAGTCTTTTTTTTATGTTTAAGGTTCTTGGGATAAAAATAACAGAGTGACATCATGAGGATGACGTCACGGCTAGTTATTTATAAGACAACAACATCCTATGTCCAGCTTTTTCCCGGTTATGTTAGATTCGGATTCCAATTAAACCGGATATTAGTGAATTATGAGTTCAAAATCAAAAATTATTAGTGACCGTTCAGAGTAACGTAACAATCGGCAAGATAAGATAGATAGTTGATAGGAAGAAGATAAGAATAAGATAAGATAAGATAATTGCACATTCCAAACATCTTATTAACTATTGATATATGTATCTTCTTCTTCTTCGTTTCGCTCTTAACAGAACGGTCGTGGTAACTATGACTGAATTCGAGACGTTCATGTCGCACGAAGCACGATCTCTCTCCATATATCCCGATGTATGTATATGTAAAAGCAAAACAATCACTAATAAATATTATAATATTAGCTACTATTAACCCGTCTGTTGCACTTTAAAAGGTCTTTCAATTACCCAAGAGGAGCGTTCCTTGTCAAGTTGTGAACTTCCCGTTAAACAAAGCCAGCTGAACTCGCCCACCTTATGGCCCCGTTCAAAGAACTGTCTAAAACTTTGCCGGAATAAAGGAAGTCATTGTTTCATACAATAATTAATTAAGAATCCTAATTACATGGGAGTTAGGTACAATCAAATTTAATTAGATAATGCTTTATGAGGCTCCGTCGTTTACGTTTTGTTTCTTTATTCTGTTCCCGTTTGTTTCGGGTCTTGGAATGGATAAGCATTTGTTTCAGCTATCTTTATCAAAGGTTGCCACTTGCCATGATACCTCTGATTTAAGGGAAACCCATGACCAGAATGTTAATTGGGTTATAGACAGTAATGTTTGCTCGCTCTTTCTGAACAGTGAACGAAATTCAATCTTTATGCTCTGGTAGGTGACGCTGGTTCGATAATGCTGGATGATGGATTGTAGGTATATACTTCAGTCACCTTTAAGTTTAATTCAATTGGTTTTATAGAAACTTCGATTATTGAAATGCCGAAATGAAAATTAGCAGAAGCACCTGTTAGTTCGGCTTCGGCTGCTAAAAGTGGTTTTCTAAAAAAATATCTAATTACTATTTCTAATGCCGGTGCACGCCAACGGGAAACGTCAGTGATTATCGTGATGATGGATTTTAACCGTAGATGACACATTGCCGTTTGATGTTAGGCGATAACTCAGGTGGCGGTGTTTTTGACACATCAAAGAGATGCGTTGAATCGGCCATACGTACGTACATACATACATATATCAGTCTGCACCGTGAACGCGACGAGATGGCCAATTAAATAAACATAGATGTTCACTGATCAAGTGTAGCGTCATTGTTGTTAACCACGAGTGTGTCCAATTGGTGTGATAAGAACAAGTAACTTCTTCAACCCAAATGCGCTGTAGCTCCATTATCAATATAGGGCAAAAGACAAATTATATTCAAGTTTATGTGCCAAGCATGGTGATAAATATGCCAGCAGTTAGGCAACCCTTCCCTGATATATTGTGGCCAGGGGTAAACAGATGTTACTACACCCATAATGTATTTTGTTACCGCTTTTTTTCGCTCGTCATTCTTATCCATTTCGATGAGAAAGGAAACTGCTTGTGTTTATAAAAGAATCATGGTTAATAATGAAATGGGTGAAGGTTTTCGATAGATAAGTATTTTTTATTAGATAGAATATTATTTTCTTGTTTCTTATAGTTGGTTTCTGGGTTCAAGCTCCGTTACCTTTACAATATTTCTTGAATTATTACAGACAGCTCCGTTTGGAATTTTTTTTTTTTTTTTTTGAATATTGCCCCACCTTTGGAATTACTCCTGTATCGTGCAAATTAAAACTCACATCACTAAGTTCCCGTTCGACAATCCCCACTTTCCAAAATGACTGTCCAAATGCCGCCATTATAAAATAATGTTACAGAGTTTGCCCCACTACTATATATATCAAATGAGCAACTTTTATTAAAATGATATTTTTATCCACGACACATATTTAAAAATGGCACGGCCAGAATATGTGGTGTAGTCGTGAACAGTGGTAATAGCTTTGACGTACGGGTTACCTGTCGGCGCATGCAGGCCTTTAAATGTATATAAATAATATAATCACTATCTCCTCCTAAAACGGCGTAGAAAAACATTATTGACATCTACCAACCCGCACCAGCCTCTCGTAGAGAGGAGCAGTACTATGAACATTATATGCTACTGTTACTGATGATGTTACTGGTTTGGTTTCCGCACTCAGTCCCTTCAGTGGACCATTGTGCGTAATCAGAAAGCAGGTCTCTTTGCATCACTCTTTGCCCATAATTGGCGTCTTGATACTGGCAGTTCTATTCCACCTAATTTACCTCATTGCGGAACTTCAATTCCTGAGTTTCGCATTAGCAACAAGGAGGTTCTGAAAGTACTGTGTCTTCTGGACGTAAATAAAGCCAGTGGTTCAGATTGTATACCAGCGATTGTTCTTAAAGCATGTGCGCCCGAGTTGTCTCCTGTATTGATGCGTCTGTATCGCCTCTCATTTAGGACTGGTATAGTGCCCAATTCCTGGAAGCTGGCCAACGTGCAGCACATGCCCGAAGAGGGTAGTCGTGCCGATCCTACCATCTATCGGCCGATTTCGATCACCTCCATACTTTGCAAAATTATGGAGCTTGTGTTGAACTCGCCTCTTGGCATACCTGGAAGGTAATGATCTCCTCAGTGACCGACCGTACGGGTTTCGCCGCAATCGGTCAACTGGGAATCTACTAGTAATTAGTGTATGCCACTCATTTGTGACTCGAGAGAAATGGAGAAGCGATTGCTGTCTCCCTTGATGTCTCGAAGGCCTTCGATCGGGTATGGCACGCTGGCCTTTTGAGTAAGCTTCCAGCGTAGGGCATTTTCGCTAGCCTGACTGGCTGGGTAAAAGACTTCCTGACTGACGGTCCCTCCTAGTTGTTGTCGACGGATGCTCATCTGAGCCCATGTCGACTAATGCCGGTGTTCCTTAGGGGTCTGTTCTCTTTACAACTCTGTTCCTGCTGCATATTAACGATCTGCTGATGCCCGGTAGCTATGGGTATGCAAATGACAGCACAGTTGTGGAGAGATACCTGCCGGATGCTCGGGCTAGAAGGCAATCAATCTGGTCCGAAAGAGAGGCTATGATTAAGCGAACGAGTGTTGCACTACAGGCAGTCTCCGAATGGACACAGCCAATCTTGTAGCATTCAATGCCGCCAAAACACAGGCGTGTCTTTTCACCGCCAAAAGGAGCCCGTTCATCTTGGCTCCTACTTTTCGAAATGTATCCTTGGAGTGTACCGACCGCCTTCAGCTTTTGGGAGTTGAGATTTCCTCGAACTTAAACTTTGGGCGGTTTATTGGGTCCAAGGCCAAGGTGGCTGCCAGGAAACTTGGCGTTATCGCATAGGTCCGGCAGTACTTCACACCAGGGCAGCTTCTAACGTTGTAAAAAGCACAGGTCCGTTCGTGAGTGGAGTACTGCAGCTACATTTGGGCTGATGCTGCTAAGTGTCACCTGACCACTTTGAATTCAGTGGAGAGGCGTGCGAAGAGGCTGATTGGAGACCCTGATTTAACTTGACATGGTCTCCAAAGCCTAGAACACAGGCGTAGAGTCGCCAGTCTTTCGGTGTTCTATAGGATGCAGTTTGGGGAGTTGGGGAGTGTGCGAGGGAATTGCATGATTTAATTCCCCCATCGGACGACTCGTCGTACAGCGAGTTTCCACCCTTACGTTGTTAAACCCACTACGATCCGGACGAAGCGTTTCGCCTCCTCCTTTATACCGCGTATATCGAGGGACTGGAACAATTTGCCAGCGGCGGTGTTTCCGTCGGACTACAATTTGAGTGCCTTCAGGGCTAGAGTGAATAGGCTCTTAATAAACTAGTGCGCTTTACCATCAACGATTTCGTCACTGCTTATCATCAGGCGGGATTGCGGTCAAGCGCTTATTTATAATTTATAAAAAAAAAAAAAAAACACCGAAGTGTCGTATGCTAGCTATAGTCGACCTCGTAATTTCTTTATCACTTTTCAGCAACTTCATCACCTATAGAGGACATAGAGGTCCACTGCTGGACAAAGGCCAAGGCTTTCCACGATGACCGGTCTTGTGCTGCTCGCGCCCATCGGTTTCCCGCGACCTTCACCAGACCTTTTCAACATAATTTCAAGTAAATTGAAACTTCCGTAGCAACGGTTGCACTATCCAACTTTCACATACTGGGACTAATTGAAAGAGGGTAATCGTTTCAAGTGTTTTGTATTTCTACAATGACCTGGATTGACTCAAGGTTTACAGTATTTATATCAGCGTCCGTAGCTTATGTTATTTTTGACTTCAGGTGATCTCTTGTCAGTTATTTTATCCAATTCTGGCGACTACAAAGTAAAACGGCTATATCAAAATCAAAAGTCAATTATTCAAATTAGGCTGAGAATCAGCACTTTTTGAACGTCAATAAGATAGTCCCGCAAAACGCCCACATCTTGCCACTTCCAAGTACTTATATATGTCACTATGTAATATCTTTAAATTCCTTATAAAATTCAGGTTTTACAATTCTTTTTATACTTATTACTACCACGAACTCTTTAAAAAATGGCCTACAGTTACACAATAACCTCAATTATTTTTGCCTTTTATTTGGACAAGACTTTGATCGCAATTATGAAAGTTTCGAAAGATCTTTCAATTTGCTTCTTATTTTGTAAGGGGCAATTAAATTCAGTAACACTTTGGGCCTCGGTTTAGCTCGGTTTTACTCAAAGTGAAGAATCCTTTGAACTTCTTCTTTAGCTGCCGTACTTTTAACTTTACGACTGCAAGTAGATTTGGTGATTGAAAGCGAATAAAGTGAAATATTAGGTCCTTACATATGAAATTGGCGTTTTGTTGAACTTTGATTTCAAATATCTCCTCTTTAGTTTAAAATTCCAAATTCAAATTTATACAGCTTCAAGTTTTTTCTCTGTCATTGAGTTCACAAAATGGAAAATTTAAAATTTCGCGTTATTTACGAATATGAGTTCCGCCGTGACACCAGTGCAGTGGTGTCGCTAGAGAAAGCACAGTACGTTTTTGGATATTTCAACCTACAGAACATTCCCCGTGGACGGCTGGAGATCAAAGTCGACAAAGAAAGATTGAAGGCTATTGTGGAAGCGGATCCATCGCAAACTACGTCCGAGTTAGCTGCAGGCTGCTGTGTTGGGAAGATAAGAAAGCTCGAAAAGTGGGTACCTCGTGAATTGAATGAAGTGCCAAATGCGCGTCGACTGCTGCGTTACATTACTGAATCGGAACAATAATGAAGGGATTTTAAATCGAATCTTTACCTGTGATGAAAAATGAATACTTTACAATAATAGGAAGCGCACATCGCAATGGCTGAACCCCGCTGAACCGCTCAAATTTAGCCCCAAGAGAAAATTTACTAGAAAAAAGTTATTGTTCAGCGTTTAGAGGACTAGTGCCGGTGTGGTGCAGCTTCCTTAAATCTGGCCAGACGATTACTGCAGATCTCTCCTGTGAGCAGCTCCACATAATAATGGTTAAACTAGCCGCTAAACAACCGAGACTGGTCAATCGCACAAGGCCAGTGCTGCTTCAGGACAACGTGAGACCACATACTGCACAACACACTACCAAATTAGAGGAGCTTCAATTGGAATGTTTAAGACAACCACCGTACTCCCCGGACCTTGCTCCAACAGACTACCATTTTTTTAAAAATTTGGATTTACTGTTTTAGGCGAAAAAATTCAACTCCGATGAGGCAGTCCAAACCGCCTTCAAAGCTGTTATTGATTCCCGTACCAATGTTTCTTTTGAAAAGGCATAATCGAACTAGCCATGACATGGCAGAAGTGCATAGTTAGCAATGGATCATACTTTGATACGACTTTTATTCCTCCCATACAAAAAGCCAATTTTATGTCCAACTGCTGATTTTGATTAAATATCGTAATTTTATCAAAATCAGCAATTAGACTGGTATAGCGGACCCCAAAGCTGAAAAACTTCGGATGCGATCGGGATCAACGTTAAGATGATGATGACATAAGATATATCAAAGGGCAGGAGCTCGTGGCCAAAGAGGTTGCTCGAGTAGGTTAAGCTATGCTTGCCGTACTGAGACCTCTCTATGCCTCGAAAAGCACGTTAAGCCGTTGGTCGCGGCTATGATTTCTAGATCCTTGACAGTTACGCATAAGAAGTCAGAAGTCAGTCTTACCTTGGGATACTTACATTCCAGTAACTGGGTTGTGGAGGTCAGATGGCAGTTAAATACTGGTATTTACCTGAATCCACTTAAAATGGAGGAAGGCCCCAAAATAGTTTGGAGCTTGGCAGATGATGTTGATGATAAAACAAACAAAATTACTCTATACTAATATATAAAGCTGAAGAGTTTGTTTGTTTGTTTGTTTGAACGCGCTAATCTCAGGAACTACTGTTCCGATTTAGATTTTTTTTTTTGCGTTGGTTAGCCCATTAATCCAGGAAGGCTTTAGGCTATATAACACACTCCAAGCGAACGAAGTCGCTGGCGGCCGCTAGTTTAAAATATATACAAATAGCTATTGAACAAACGTTATTCTCTCCAACCTGTACCTAAAATATTTGCACGCCATCCATGAGAAATGGCAGACATGTCGTGAACCTCTATTAGGTACTCAAGATCCTACATGCATGGGTTTTTTAATTCTGTATATATATACATGTTTGGGCAAATAAATTTTCTTATTCTTATCCAAATTTTCAACACTTAGTTGACACAAAACTCCCACAGAAAAACGTAATTTCATCTTTTCCTCAATTGAAACATTTTCCAGAACATTTTTCAATATTTTTTCCTTAAAAATCTCGTTCAGACTATATCAAACATTTTAAAGCAAAACGGTAAATCGATCCAATCGTTTTCAATCGAAGTGTTAGCAACGAATAGAATTTTATTTTTAGATATTTGAATACCTATTTAGTTGAAAAAAAAAACAGCTTTTTTGTTAACGAGAGAAACCGATACCCATCAGTTAATGATAAGGGTTTAAAACGGATTGTTTTAGTAATGTTGTCTTCTTTTTGTTTTTTACTGAGCCATTACGCACCGTCGACTGCTCTCCCGCGAATCGGTCGATGGCAACTGTGACTTAGTACGTTTTAAATAGAGGCTTATGCACTTGGCCGATGGTCGCTCGGGAGACTTTGCCCATGTTTAGGTTGCTGAGCGACCTAGTCGCCTACAACCAGTCGACAGAGCGTAAGGCCGCGTTCCCACTGACGCGGAGCTGGACGGAGAGGAGCTTAGCGGACCAATCACTATCGATGCAATCTCCGCTACGCTTAAATGGAAACAGCACGAGTGGGTGGAGTAGAGCTGAGCAGATATTCAAAATAAAAATTACAGCGATGCGGTGCGGAGGACAACGAGCATTGGGCTGCAGAGCAGAGGACAGCGGAGAGGGGCGGTGCTGTGCGCTGCAGTGCCTCAGTTATCACCGTTATGTCATTAGTTGCATACGTATCAAAACGGATGAGAAATTCAAAAGTATGCTCCGCTCGGCTCCATTCCACTCCACTCTGCTCTGCTTCAGTGAAAATTCTGACCACTTTTCACCGCTCGTCACCGCTCCTCTTCGCCCAGCTCCGCATCAATACAAACACTGACCACTTTTCACCGCTCTTCACCGCTCCTCTCCGCCCAGTTCCGCGTCAGTGGAAACGCGGCCTAATGTCTCTTACTGTCTTTAATATATCTATAACTAGTATATTTCTAAAGGCCTGGATTCTTATTTATTTTGAGTACTAGAGTGAGTTGTCAATAGTATCAATTGTAAAATTAATGCATTACTGAATTTAGCCTATTTTGTACATTTAGGTAACCCACAGGCCACAATATAGCTACTGTACAACTTTTTTCCATCCAACTATAACAACCAAATACCACATATAATTTTAGCATAATTTAGTTTACCAGTGTCTACTGCATATATTATACAGGCCTGGTTCTCCAATCTTCCTAATTAACATCAGATATTACGTTATATGCTCATGTAACCAATCGTTGGCAAGTTCAGCGCTGGAGCTTTAACTAATTATATTATGTAAATGCAATAAACACCGTGGGACCGTCAACTTGTGGGTTATGTAATAACATATATGCTGGAGGCACGTTCATCTAAAGGACACCCTACAAAATTGTTAATAGGTATTATTTAAGTAAATTAGTAAGCGACATCAATGCCCTTATTGTAATTTCGTTTAAATTAATTATGAGTAACTTAAACAACTGCCATTTACCCACTTCAGATGTCGCCACTATCCAGCGTCTAAATGTTTTCATAATTTTTTTGGAGAAAAAAAAAACAACTTCTTATAAGTATAATAAATAAATACGTCTCGTTGCGCAGCTGTTGATTGCGAAAATTCGAGGACTATTTATATCGAGGGTAATTGCCAAAAATAATGAAAGGCAAAAACAGTGGAATTGCGCTATAAAAAAATCTACCCTGATATTTCTGAACAATTTATGAGACAAATTCGTATAGATACACGTGATGTTACTAAGGGAATAGGTCTGTTATCATTACCTACAGGCACTTGTACTGTGATGTTATGTACATATATTACAGTAAAGGTGTGTGTTTAAAGTATCATATTAGTTCGATCCTTGAATGACGTAATATATCCGTGGAGATTTTGAGTTTTAGTTGATTTACAACTTCAATCAGAGGGCCGAAGGAATCCCTCGTCCACACATCATCATCATCATCATCATTTCAGCCGAAAGACGTCCACTGCTGGACATAGGCCTCCCCCAAGGTTCTCCACGACGACCGGTTCTGCGCCTCCCGCATCCAGCGGTTTCCCGCGACCTTCACCAGGTCGTCGGTCCACCTTGTCGGGGGTCTACCCACGCTACGTCTTCCGGTGCGTGGTCGCCACTCGAGAACCCGTCGGCCCCATCGGGCATCGGTCCTACGGGCAATGTGTCCAGCCCACTGCCACTTTAGTGTTGCAATTCTTCGGGCTATGTCGGTTACTCTCGTTTCTTCTGCGGATCTCCTCCACACATAGGAGTGGCGAGAGGAGACAAAACCGCCGAGGCATAACTTCCGCTGCCGCGAGAAATCGAGGTACGGCGGACAGAGCTCCGGCGGGATCTCATCGCGACATGGAGAGTGCGATTGTCGCAACCCAGTGCTGGGCACGCCACAATAGTGTCAGTAAGTCCCTTCTTTGAGGAGAGTCTAGAGAGGCGCCACGGCGCCCTCACCTTCCGCCTGACGCAGGTCCTCACCGGACTCAGTTGTTTCGAGAGGTTCCTGTTCCGTATACACTGTGTGGATCGTTTTGAGGACACGGACTCGGTGGAGCATGCAGTGAAGGTCTGCCCGGCCTAGGTAGAGCACCGCCGTGTCCAAATGGCGGCGACCGGGGGCGATCTGCCGCGTCCGAGCCTGATCCAGGTCATAGTCCGGAGCGAAAGTGCATCGAACTCTCGGTCACGTAGGCACGGACTTGCGGGCCCGATATACTAAAATAAAAAAAATTAACGGCAACATATACATTAAGGTTAACTTATAGGTAAATTAATATAGTCTGAAAAAAATATGTGAGAGTTTTGAATGATTTTTTCAATCCTATCAATCAATTGACTATTCTAGATAGCAAATCACATAGATCTCAGAAATATTAATATGTCTGTGGCAAATTTAGTCAACTCAATAGTGAGGACCAATGGCATGATGTCTGATGAAGCCGTACGGAGGACGGGTATGAGCAGTTGTGTTGCGATGTGTCCTGCGTACGATGCGCCAAATGTTGTTGTGTCAGAAGTTTGGTCGTGTAGAGTATCCATATCAATCTCCCTCTGGCGCAGCATCGTTGATCGTGTTGTTGGGTTAAACATTGCATCACCTCGCTCTACTGGCGTCTTCCTTTCTATATACAATTTCATTTTTTTGAGTGAATAGGCTTATTAAACTAGCGCGCTTTACCATCAACGATTGCATCACTGCTTACCATCAGGCGTGATTGCGGTCAAGCACTAGTCTATAAATATAAAAAAAATAATGGGCCCTTTTTGCTTGGACCTACATATCTTCTTCACAGTATATTCATCGTTTCTTTAGTGCCCCCTAAGCTTACTCTTCCCTACTCTTATAGTCGAACCGAACCGCTCTTGTAACGAATCAAAATGTTATATGAACCAAATTAGTGAACTTGAAATGATCCTTTCAGGTACACAGTACCTACATGATCGACACAATCCTCATGTAAAGTATTTTTCGAGAGCTATCCTTCATATAAAAGGGTTGACGGTCACTCTTCATGTTCCCAATTCTTATCCTATTTGTTAAGTACGCGTAACTTTGGGGTCGTTTCTGGTTAGGTATCAAATACGATATACTGGGGGTACAGTTGGGAATAAGGACTACCCTTATGGCAGAAAATATCTGTACTTTTTGAATTTTTCTCCTACATTTACATTGCAACTTTGAGAAAACAAATGTTTAATTTCGTATAATTTAGATTCGGCTAACTCCCGCAGATGTATTTCATAGAATTATGTTTTCGATAATATTGTGAGTAGGTTTCTAACACTATCTTATACTTTTCAATACTTCGTATGTTGCTAGAACGTAGATCCACACCAGATACAATGGATTTTTGAGTGTTTCTGTAATTGTAGCATTTGATTCTGATTAGAATAATATTGTTTTTTAATTCGTAATTTATGCTCGTGTGTGTAGCCCTTGTGTGCCAAATGGAAATATTTTCTTTTTTTACCTCGGATAAGGTTTTCAGCTCAAAAAATGTAGTAATACACCCAAAAGTGAATAAAAGTCAGATTAGACTTTTCCCCCAACAAAAATAAAAACATCCTATTTCATTCTAACAAGGGTTCTCATCCCTCCATTCCATAACCTTGCAAATTTATTCACACTAGCTATTATAATGTACAAGATTTACATATACATGGCACGTAGATAGAAGCGGTGGCTGTATATGGTAATGAAATTTAACCCGAGCTATATAACTTAGAGATAATACTTAAATAGTAACTATATGATAAGTCCGTGTACAAGTTTATAATCAATTAAAAATCAACTCAACCTATCGGAATTGACTGATGGACAAACACCTCTATGTTGTATGTTACGGATTTGGCTTCTACAAATAATCCTTCAAGTTGTAGCGGTGCCTACAACGCAACATGCGAACAACGCGTCATACTGACGTCACGCGAATCCAGCATCTTGCAATCATAGTTTTCTGTGCAAATAGCACGCATACAAGTTCGCGACATCAGCAGGCGGGCAAGTGGCCCGCGAGACAAGCTGTCTGGTCGAAGGATCCTCCCTTTTCTACGGAGGAAGAGTAAGCTTTACACGCTCCTCATACCTCCACAAAGTGAACCATTGTGCTTGTCGTCAACGGATATTCCAACTAGTCAACTCAAGAAGCTTACTAACAAAAACCTCTTCCAGGCTGCGACACAACACCCTGTCCTCAGTACACAAACACAAACATGAATTTAAAAAAAGGAAAAACCAGGAAATATATTTATAAGAGCTAACAGAATATTGGGTGACCCGGTGGTGACGGCTATGACTTACCAATCGTAGGTCGTGTGGTTCATTACCACAGAGTTGCTTTTTTTCTACAAATAATTTCATCAATAAAACTCTTAAACCGCTGAAGGTAAACATCGTGTGGAAATCGGTATGTACCAACCCACGTGGATTATGGCCTACTCCTTCTTACCGAGAATAGGTCTGTGCGTATTAAAGGCCGTATGTATTTATTGTTAGTTTATTTTGCCCTATCTGTCTCTACAGAAATAACTTTGTATCATAATATCTGTAAATACACCGACATCAATCAACGTTCAGTACAAAATTATTAAATTCTACCCACACCCCTTGATTATCAATACAAATCACCATTGGCAGCAACATTGCACTGCACTTCAAAACTGCAATTCAGGAGTAGGTAGGTTATCCCCTTAGACTGCCTTCATCCGTTAATCTGGAATCAGTCTAGACAGGTAATGCGTGGCCCGCATTCATTTGATTCGTGTCTAGACACGGCTTGACTTGTGGACGTATCAGTCCACTTTTAGATAAATTGAAGTGACAACGGAGTATTGAATCGCCCCGGCAGATGCGTTTGGTGCCTTGAGCGCAAAACTATTGACGCTTCATCGTGCGTTTTCATATGAAATGAAATGAAATGAAATGAAATGAAATGAAATCGTTTATTAAGCAAGTAGGATCACCGATCACTTTTACACGTCATATGTTTTTTTTTCTTCTTTTTTTTTTTTAAACTAGATGAAGCCGGCATTTCCTAACTGACTACCTCTGAGAAGAAATAGCCGAAACAAACTCAGGGATCATAGTCTTTTTTAAAGTCCAGACATTAAAAATGAAAATGTTTACAATAATTTACGTTATAATTACGCATATTGCTTAATAACAATGCTTAACAGAGCGAGCAGCTCAGTCCCAAGCCTCTCTATCCTCTAAATAATCTGAGATTTTATAATACCCCTTTTTGCAAAGTTTGGCCTTTATATAGGTTTTATATCGTTTAATGGGTAAGTTTCGAATGTCCATGGGAAGCTTGTTGTAAAAGTGTATACATTGACCCATGAACGAGTTGCCTACTCTGTGGAGACGAGTGTGATGTACAGCAAGATTGTGTTTGTTCCTGGTATTTATATTATGAATATCGCTTATTTTCTTAAAATTAGATATATTTTATGTACATACATAAGATTTTCAAATATATATTGCGAAGCTACAGTCAGAATGTTCACCTCTCTGAATTTTTCTCTAAGAGAATCTCTAGGACCAAGGTTGTAAATGGCTCGAACAGCCCTTTTCTGTAAAACAAAGATGGTATTGATGTCCGCACAAGTTCCCCAGAGAAGAATCCCATAAGTCATAAGACTATGAAAATAACTAAAATAAACAATTCTGGCTGTATTCACATCAGTTATCTGTCTAATTTTCTTAACAGCATACGCGGCAGAACTGAGTCTACCCGACAGCTTCTCAATGTGAGGAGCCCATTGTAACTTGGAGTCAATAGTCAATCCAAGAAAAACTGTCGACTCGACAGGGATCAACTCTACTCCATTCAGTTGAACATTGGTACTTAACTGCCTGACATTTGGCGTAGAAAATTTAATGAATTTAGTTTTTTTTTCATTCAAAAGAAGGTTATTTACATTAAACCAATGGACAACTTTCGAAAGTGCATTGTTAACTTCGTCAAAATTTGCTAGCTGACGCTTGACTTTAAAAATAAGAGAAGTGTCATCCGCGAACAATACTATGTTGTGATTATCCCTCACGTGATGAGGTAAGTCATTAATATAAATTAAAAACAAGAAAGGACCTAGAATTGAGCCCTGCGGAACGCCCATGGTGACCTCAGATCCTGCAGATTTGTTGCCATTAACATCAACCCTCTGAATTCGATTATTCAGATAAGAAGTCAGAAGGTCGAGAGCTCTGTCCCTTAAACCATAATGGTACAGTTTCCTAATAAGAGTATCATGATGTACGCAATCAAAGGCCTTGGACAAATCACAAAAAATACCAAGAGCATCTTGCGATTCCTCCCAGGCCCCAAATATGTTCTTTAGCAACGCCACGCCCGCATCGGTAGTTGAACGACCCTTTGTAAAACCAAATTGTTTCACGTGCAATAAATTATATAAGTTGAAGTGTCTCAACAACTGTTTCAAAATTAATTTTTCAAAAATTTTGCTCAAAGTTGGTAATATAGAAATTGGCCGAAAATTCGTGGGATCAGTTGTACTACCAGATTTGAACAGTGGAATTACTTTGCTAAGTTTCATCAAATCAGGAAATATACCAGATGTGACACAAGAATTAAAAACAATTGCTAAGAAAGGTGCGATAACATCTATTATTGAAGCTACAGTATATACTGACAAACCCCAATGATCGGCAGTTTTTTTTACATCAAGATCCTTAAAAGATTCTATAATGTCTTTAGCAGTCGCAAACGTAAATTCAAAGTGTTTGTCACATTCTGGAACACATTCTTTTAGTATGGCGTAGGCAGAAATGGAGGAAGAAGACAAAGTTTTTGTTGTTATTATTGGAATACTAGTAAAAAAATTCTCAAACTCAGTTGCTACCTCCAAGTCCGCCTTTATATATTCATCGTTAATTTTAAGATGGAAATCGCGATTTTGTACTTTGGTTCTTCCACTTTCAGAATTTATAATTTGCCAAGTTGTTTTGATTTTATTTCTAGAAGATTTTATTTTATTTTTAATGTGTATGGCTTTTGCTGAGGAACAGGCTCTCTTAAAAGTTTTTGAATATTTTTTAACAAATTCTTGAAAAGCTTCATCATGGTTATATGTTTTTTCCTGATACAATTCATACATTTTTTCCCTGCTTTTATAAATACCTGGGGTTGCCCAGTCACTAAATATAATGCGGTCGCTAACAGGCAATGTTTTTTTTGTGAAAACTTTCATAAATTCACAATTAATCAAGTTAAATAGCACACTATATGCATGATCCGGGTTGGTGTGATGAGGCAAGCCCGGTAGCTTTTCAATTAAATTATTTTTAAATTGTCCTAAACGATTTTCATTTACAGGAACAAAACTCACAAGTTTTCTTTGAGCTCTGACTTCACTCTTCTGAGGAAAAGTAACTAACTGGCCACAGTGATCAGAGTCTAACTCATTTATAATTAAATAGTCAGAAGGTCTTAGGTTAGTAAAGATGTTGTCTAAACAGGTGGCACTTGTGGCAGTTATTCTAGTCGGCTCAAAGAATCTTGCGTACAAATTATAAGATTTGAATAATGAGATAAATTTAGTCACTGTAGCTGATTTCTCTAGAACATTAATGTTGAAGTCTCCACAGACAACAACTGTTTTGTTACTGTGACAAGTCTTTAATAAAACTTCCTCCATATATTTTTCAAAGATATCATAGGAAGCACATGGGGGCCTGTAGACACTTATTACAATGAACCGCTCAAGCTCGATGCAAGCAATTTCAATAACTCGCTCAACAGAGAGGCTTACAATATCAGCCCGTTCTTTAAATTTAATATTGTTACGAACAATTATTAGGGAGCCACCCCTTATCATATTCACTCTGCTGAATGAGCTACCAATCTGATGGTTATTAAAGCTGAACATGAACTGATGGGCTTTTAACCAATGTTCAGTAAGACAAACAATATCAATATAACTACAGTTCATGAACAACTCCAATTCTAATTGTTTATTTATCACACCCTGTATATTTTGATGAACAATTTTAAGGTTATTATTATTGATTATATTTTGAAAATTAAAATTTATTGGGTGTGATATTAATGTTTCTAGGTTCACATCTCTGCTAGAGTTCAACTCTATTGTCTCAATGTCCCTTGATAATGGGTACATGTCTAATTCATTATTCAAAATAGTGCTAGAGGTTGACTCTATTGTCTCAAATTGTAATTTAAATAACTTGGAACAAATTCCAAGCTCTGCTCATTACCACTAAGTGTATTACTTAACTGCTCAATAGAAGCAGCATAGTTAGCCAAACACTTGGCTGACTTATATATATAGTATGATAGCGATTCTGCTACCTGTCTTTTTAAAAAATTACAAAGATAATAGTTATCTTTGGTCGTAAAATAATTTTGACTAATGAGTGCATTAGAGTCAATAAATTCAAATTTTTCGTTATATAATGTCATAGTTTGTAATGTCATATTACATCTATATCTAATTCTGTTTTCGGTCTGTGACAGGCCATTGCCATAAGGAAAGGCAAACAAAACTATTTTGTTTACATTTAATGAGGCCAGATTTTCGAAATATTTCTTTATCTTTACACTGTTTACATTTCCCCTTCTCCCAATCAAAATAACAATATTTGTGGATGGACTGTAATTACCACTTATAACTTTATCTATAATTTGACTATAAGATGCTTCAGGCATACAATAATTGACTACTTGGTCATTTAAATGGTGTTGTAGTGTATGACCCATATTTTTACCCATTTCATCGCTGTACATCAATATTTTGTTTTTATTGTTTAACATTTTATTTGTTATTATTAATTCTTCTGTGTTTGGTGTGGCGAGGGAAGTACTGCTGAGACTGTCAAACAACTCCACAGTATGAGTCACTGATGGAGGAGACTCATTTGAGATAGCTGACCGTGAACAGCCTGATGGATCATGATTACAATCAGGTGTAAGATTGTTTGTTAAGGAGTTAAACATTCTCTCATTCTCACTACACTGTTCCACCAGACTGTTCATTGCCAGAATATACTCTCCTATTTCCTTTTGAGAAATCTCATATTTAGATATAACACTATTCAAGGAATCCTGTAAGCGGAGAGTCTCTGACTGTAATTGTTGAATTTCAGCCTCATAATTATTTTTAATGCTTTCTAACTTTATACTATGCCCACTAATTGTTTCTTTTAATTTTTGAGAACTTTTTAATACATTGAAGCTTTTTGAAAAAGTATTTTTGTTATTTTTAATTAATTTCTGGGTTTTTCTAATCATTTTATTTATTTTAATGTATTTTTTTAACTTATTTTTACTACTATTTACAAATTTAACTTCAGGGTTTGATCTTATACTATTATCACAAGTAAGATCAATTGTCTCAATGTTATTATTACTGTTTATGTTGCCCAAGATTGAGTTGGCAGAATGCAACGGAGTGGTACCAACCAGTTCATCAAACAGAGCATGAGTCTGCGCTGTCTGGAGTCTCCGGCTAGCACTCTCCAGCCTGTCGATGGTGTCGTGGGCTTCGCTTAGCCTAGATTTTAGCTCAGTGTTGCATTTGACTGTGATATCAAACTCATTGCTACACTGGTCAAAGCTGTCTACAGTACGTTGAAGCTTATCCCGTTCCTCACTAATGGTAATTAGCTGAATATACATTTCAGCCATCTCACTCTTGAACTTCGTGTTATTGTTTAAAATTTTAAGTACTTCCCTCTCATTGTCATCCTGTTCCCGTTACAGTTCCTCACACAAACCCTTATATTTCTGAAGTTCCGTTAATGCTAACTGTAGCTTAGATTCCTCCAAGCGTGCAGTAGCCCTCCTGGTCATTATTCTATCCATTCCTGACAATATTTTTCAAAACAAAGAAAAAAAAAGCAAGAACTTAGGGATATAGGTGATGGTAGAATATGTACTTTGTGTAAGGAACCCAAACAATTAAGGCGATTCCTTGTTACTGTAAATTTCAGCAAATGTAGGTCGAAAAAAGTTAAAATACTCACATGAATTTGCGATGACAATGCACTTTTTCGATTACAATATTCGTTACAATTTGACTTTGACAGCGAAACTTGTTCAAAGTTTGAAATTACTTTTACCGTTTTTTTTATACACTTATATCACAAGATATCACTGCTTTTACAACTAAAAATTAAGTTTTGCGTATGAAATTGGTAATTGCACATTAAAAACACAATAATATAAATTAAATCTGTAATAAATTATTGGGAGAAGTTTTGTTGACATACGTCATTTGAGTCGGTTGTGGGAGTAAACGGTTGTCGTCTAACGTTAACTAAGCTAGTGTGGGCCTCAATACATTGACGCCACCAGACTGGTCTTAAAAATTGTTTGTGAGTTAGCGAATTCATTAGGGGCGAAATTAAAACTTTGTTTTCTTGGTTAGGTTGGTTGGTTGGATATTCGGTGGTAGGCCATAACATCGGCTGCTAGCAGAAGTTACCTCCCACCAGACAAAATCATACCGACAAGCGATTCGTCGAGTTCCGGCATGATGTCTGGTGAAGCCGTACGGAGGACGGGTTTTAGCAGTTGTGTTGCGATGTGTGCTCGGTGCGATGCGCTAAATGTTGTTGTGATTGAGACCCCTTGGTAGTCGCTGCTAGGAGATTTATTGTCAATGCTTTTAATTTAGAACGCTAAATTATCTAACTTTTTTTAAATATAATTATAAAATAGTGCTTCATTGCAATCGCGCCTGATGGCAAGCAGTGATGCAACCATTTATTGTAAAGGGCACTAGTTTATTAAAAGCCTATTCACTCAAAAAAACTGAGTCAATACTAAGGAAGACCGCAGTAGAGCGAGGTGATGCAATGTTAAACAACACGACCAACGATGCTGCGCCAGAGGCAGATTGATCTGGAGACCCTCCACGACCAAACTGCCGACACAACAACATTTGGCGCATCGTACCCACATACATCACAACATGACGTAGCCGTATGGATGACGCATCTGAGCCTTTGGCTCAGACCCGTCATCAGTACGGCTTCACCAGACACCATGTCGGAACTCTTTTCTGCATCATTTGATTACGTATCCAATTCATTATACACTCTGTATATCATTCTTTGCTATTAATTAATTGTACAAGTACTTCTCGGTATTCACAAAATTAAGTTATTTCTTGAAAATAAAATTAGGTTCACTTACTTGGAAGTTTCATTTCCATTTATAAATTAATTCGTGAGGCTTTTGGGAATAAATTTAGGTGTGCGAACTAAATTTATTGTTGCCCCATTGAATGTTTTATTAGTACTTTAAAAGAGAAAAATTGTGGAATGAATATATTTTGGTATCGAATGTATCATTTTACGTTTGTCGATTTACATCAACATTGTCCTTTGTTCCCATATAGTTTGTTTATGAGGAACCTAAATATAGTTTGTTCAGAATAAGCAAGTGAATCGATTAAAATAATTTTACACCGTGTTAACCACTCAAGCGTCCGGGTCAACAAAGTTGCCTAAAAATCTTTGGCGTTAAGCGTTCAGGCGACCACGGTGACTTTAAACGAATTTTTATTTATGATATGTATCAAAGAGCTTCATGAACTTCTCACTAGATGGTTCTGTATTAAACAACGATTCTCGGGTGGCTAAAACAGTGCCCCACCTGACAGATAAAATCGGAAAAAAAGTTTGTTTATAAACGGTGAGTGCAGTGGCAGTGAGTTCTGTGATTAAAATGAGAGTAATAAATATTTTTTTTATTATCGGTCTCTTATTAGTTTTACATATTAAAATAATTATCGAGATTTGTTCTTTCTGAATATGTATAAATACTTTGTATCCAATGTCTGATAAGTTGTCTTTACGAGTGTTAAAGTAGACGATGGAATAATTGCTCATTGCTCATTGTGTGCCGGATTTTCGTCAAGTTTTTGTTTGATATAATATCTTAAAATATGACAAAAAATTCCCTGAAGGATAAATAGTTCATATTTAGTAATTAAATAGATTACGGCTAAAAAATAAGAAGAAAATAACTATGATTTTACGAGCGCTCGGCGCGGCTTGGTACCGATCGCGCGCTCGGACGTACAACGCATTTCCAACTGTCAAACCGGGACGTTCAAGTGGTTATATTTTTTCCCAAATACATTTAGAAATTGTTGCAGTGTGGATACCGAGCGCGCGCACGCAGCTTACGATAGGTGGCGCGCGGCCAACAGCCGCCAGAGGTCAACGCACCGCGCTTGCCCGTCCGAACGGAGCTTTGACCATATTTTTGTTGGGACAACCAAGTAGATTAGCAAGCTCATAACTTTGTGGTTTTTGTATATCTTTTCGGGTTTCACATGTACAAAAAATAATTTTGTGTATTTTTTATGGTATCACTAAGATGAGAATGCTAAGAGGGATTTGTTGTGTTGCACGAATGGACAGAATAAGGAATGAGTACATAAGAGGAAGTCTGAAAGTGGCACCGATAATTGAAAAGTTGTGTGGAAATCGGTTGTCATGGGGTCATATCACAAAAATATTTTCCTCATTTCTTCATAACATGGGCATGTGTTATGAAGAAATGAGGAAAACATTTTTGAGGAAATTAGTTTTGGGTATGAAGTCGTTGGTTATAAGAGTAGGATAACGATGGACCAAAGTAAGAATAAATAAATAAATATATACGGACAAATCACACAGATTGAGCTAGCCCCAAAGTAAGTTCGAGACTTGTGTTATGGGATACTAACTCAACGATACTATATTTATAATAAATACATATATAGATAAACATCCAAGACCCAGGGCAATCAAGAAAAGATCGTTTTAAATCATGACCTGGCCGGGGATCGAACCCGGGGCCTCCACGTCGCAGGCAGGGTGTTGACCGCTGCGCCACGGAGGACGTCAAAGGATGGATGGAATGTGTACATGATACCTATTTCAAGACATTTTTGCTGCGATTTTATGGTTGATTGTCAAAGAGATTTTAAGTAAACAATTAAAAGGCACTTTTAGACGAATTCTAAGCCCAATTCCATTTCGGTTCAATAAAAATGCGTTATAAGCCTAGATTTTGTCGAAGAAAGACATTTAAATCTTATATGTTCATTGTCTAGCTTCTGTAATTGATTAAGAGTGCGTGTGTACTTAATATCAATCTGGATTAGATGAACTATGTTTGTAATAGCTTATCAAACTTTCTCCTATAAAACGCGAAGCTTACACAAAGAAAAATATTCGCTATCCTAAAGCTACACGGCGAGCTGAACTTAACGTGTCACATTCATTTTGATAAACAGAATTTATTATGACAGACAACATTATCTTAAGCTAGAACCACAAATATCCCATTCTATAAAATTTATTCGATCCCGGAATTCTTAGGCTTCTTTTTCTAGGCAAATTGAAAATACATCACACATAGATTATACATTGTACCAACACATACATAGTCTGCTGACAGCCTCCGTGCCGTAGCGGTAGCAAACGGGGCCGCTGCGCAAGGAGGCGTGGATTCGATAGTACTCGCGCAGTACAAATATTTTGTATGCATGAATATGAATATTTGGGTTGTTGGAGCCCTCAAATGTCCAACAGTTAGTCTAATTGCAGTGCTTCGATATCGCCTTCGGGTTGTGGAGGTCAGACGGCAGTTGCTTCACGGAAAATATCGAAGTTTAGCCAAATGAGCAATTAGACTGGTAAAGCGGAGCTTCGGGTGCGACTGGGGTTAACACTGAGATGATGATGACGTACATGGACTGCTAAATACATGAATCCTGCCTTATGGCTTCGCCGAAGTCGCGTAAAATATTATTTATGTATCATTAATTCCACCACAGCTCTCAAAACGGTAAAAGAAAACATCGTGAGGAAACCGGCATGTCCTTGAAGCAAAACTTTGAAGAAATGCGACATCTACCAACCTGCATTGGGCCCGCGTGGTAGATTACGGCCCACTCCCTCTCACCGAGAGGGGGCCCGTGTCCCAGAAGTGAGAACATTATGGGCTGATTATTATGTTATGTTCATCATCATCATTTCAGCCGAAAGACGTCCACTGCTGGACATAGGCCTCCCCCAAGGTTCTCCACGACGACCGGTCCTGTGCCTCCCTCATCCAGCGGTTTCCCGCGACTTCACCAGGTCGTCGGTCCACCTTGTCGGGCGCCTACCCACGCTACGTCTTCCGGTGCGTGGTCGCCACTCGAGAACCCGTCGGCCCCATCGGGCATCGGTCCTACGGGCAATGTTATGTTATGTATCATTAATTTATAAATAACCGGCCAAATTCGTGTCGGACTCACGCACAAAGGATTTCGTACCATTGCTTTATGAAATTAAAGTATTTAAGTTATTTGTATGAAAGATTACGCGCTAAAAAGCGGTTTACGATTTACGAGGTATTAAAAAAAAACTACGTACTAAATCTCGTTCAAAAAAATTTTTCTTGGTAGTTTTTATAGTAATGTAGGTACATCATATATGTTTTTTTTAGATTTTTCATTTTCTTATTTTATAAGTTAGAGGGATTAGACCAACTTTTTTCCACTTTGGAAGCGTTTGTCACGCAAACTATTCGGTTTAGAAAAAAAATATTTTAGAAATCTCAATATCATTTTTGAAGACCTATCCATAGATACCCTATGTATGTGTTTGATGAAAGAAAAGTTTTGAGTTTCAGTTCTAAGTATTGGGAACCCCCAATATTTATTATTATTTTTTTATTTTTGCATCAAAATCTTAATGCGGTTCACAGGCTACATCTACCTACCAAGTTTCAACAGTATAGCTCTTATAGTTTCGGAAAATAATGGCTGTGACATACAGACGGACAGACGGATAGACGGACAGAGAGACATGACGAATCTATATATAAAGGTTCCGTTTTTTGCCATTTGGCTACGGAACTCCAAAAAGGGGCTCGTGGCTGAAATAATTACAGCATCTCAGGTCGATCGACCAGTTACGCTTGCTGCGGTTGCTGCGGTTGGCTCCTCCGCCTCATATTCCACTTTAAGCCGTTGGTCCCAGCTGTCACTTGTAGATCTTTGACAGTCGCTACAGGTCGTCAGAAGTCCGAAAGTCTAATCACCAACACTATGACTGCATGGCTGAAAGCTAAAACTTATGACGAGGTAGAAAATATTGTACAGTCAATAAAAATCGAGGGTCAAACTGAAAGTTCTTAGAACTGGCCACTTATAAACAATATAATAAAAAAAAAAGACGTGTGGCACTCGGGGTCTGCCGCGGTAAAGCTATTGCATAGCATTTTGTATCAATTTATGCAATTATAATTATTTATTTATTTTATTTATGCAGTATTTCTTTTTCTTTGATATTAATTCAAGTTACACTTTTTGAGCGTGGTGACCGATAAGAAAACAAATTTTTCTTTTATTAAATAAATAAAAAGTTAATATTATTTAAAATATTTTTATTATTTTACAATACATGTGGGTTTTATTACCTTACAGTAGCTGTTGGTTATTCAGGAATATTTATCATTGAAAAATAAGAAACATAAGTTTGCGACTTAATATCCTCTAAATACCTAGAAAATACCGCGTCAATGGTGGTCCCATATTTTCGAGCTGATCTTTAGTAACATAATCACTTTTGATTGCGTTAACATCTGACCGTAGAATTAATAAATCCTTCATCAACTTCTTTACGTACGTTCTACGTAGTCAAAGCAAACTGGTGGCAATTTGTGAAGGTCATATGCCACAAAAACTGGGATTGTTCGGGATCCGTGATTTTAAACACCGTAATCGTATATTTTAGGTCTTTCTGCTTTTTGTTCTTACGCCTCGATACATGTTTTTGTCTTGTCTTCGTAGAAACAAACAATAACTTTTTTGCCTCATCAATGTCTTCCTCAGAAAAAGCCCACAAGCATATTTTTATTAAACTTTCGTTGTTTCGTTTCGGAGATAACAATATTACAACTCGTACACTTAAATGTACTCGTATTAACATTGTTCACCGACATCTTTCTGTAATATTTTATTTAATAAAAACTTCAACTTCAACTCTTGATCTAGTCCCTGTGGATAGATACCACAATTTTGCCAATAATACGTGTAACAAATTATAGAACTTCTTTAAAAAAATATTTCACAATAATGGCGGATATCGCCAATCACAGTTGAAAAAACGGCCGCGTGAACACTTTTTACTCTATAAAATCACGCGCTTTTATTTAGTAAACAACACTATAAATAATTTAAAAGTCCAATGAAAAATTAGCGTGACATTCATCTTAGCTTTTCCGTTAAAAAAAAGCCATTTTATAAAAACACTACTAAATTAATCTGAATAAAAGTACTTAATAATTAATTATATGAAAAGTTTTTAAGGTAGCCATGACAACGTCGATGACGTCTATGACATATCTCTATAGAAGACCTATTTCAGGAAGAAAATTAATCGCAAGTTTAGCACATCGCGACTATCAGTAACATGGCAAGTGTGTAGAACTGAGTTCGAGCCCTGCAATATGCATGCTCTTTTTGAAAATCTATAAATTGTTTCAAAAGATGTAGACGCACGCACACAAACATACCGTGCCGAAGACTGCCGAACTGAAACGACGTTAGACGATGTACGGCCTTCAAGCCACACCTCCGTGCCCGTCGGAGTGGGGAGCGTGAGGTTTTTTCGTTACGGAATTTCTGGATTCGGTCCCCGCGCTCAAGGCCCGCGATAGAAGCTATGCAATAGCTTAATAATTCTAAAATTTGAAAATAGAACTCTTTGGCAATATTACTGAGTATATATTTCATTCATTTGTCATTAGTTATACGATTTGGCGGCAAATTGAAAATTGTCTGTGTCACGTCAACATGAATTTAACACGAGAAAATTTTCGTGCAATGATTTTTTTATGACTTTCGATGTCATTTAAGTCAACAAGAAAGTTATGATAGACTACGATTGGCCTTTCACGATGAAGCCCCATCTCGTGCGACTGTTTACAACTGGTTTAATGAGTTTAAACGTGGTCGCACTAATCTCACTGATGATTTACGTGAGGGACGGCCTTCTACGGCGACGACTGAAGATGACATCTGTGTTGTGCGGCGTATGATAGAGACTGACAAAAGAGTGACCTATCAGCAGATTTGGACAAGCTTAGGCATCGGTATGAGTCAAGTGCACAAAATCCTCCACGAACATTTAGCGGTCAGGAAGCTTTGCGCCCGGTGGATACCTCATAATTTGACTGAGGCTCAAAAACTCCATCGTGTGGATTGGTGCCGTAAAATGATTGAAAGATTTAACAAAGGTGACTCAAATGCTGTGTTCGACATACTAACAGGTGACGAAAGCTGGATTTACTGTTATGATCCTGAAACCGAAAGACAATCTGCTCAGTGGGTGTTTCCTTTCGAGAAGTTGCCAACTAAAGTGAAGAGAGATCGAAGTGCGGGAAAAAAAATGGTGGCCTCGTTCTTTGGAAGGATAGGTCATTTCGCAACAATTGTGTTAGAGGATCAAAAAACAGTTTCTGCAGAATGGTACACTACCAATTGTTTGCCACTTGTCTTGGAGAAAGTTCGAGAGAAACGACCTCGCAGTAGGATCCTCCTTCACCACGATAACGCCTCGTCGCACACCGCCAAGCGAACGATCTACTATTTGGCGACATCAAACGTTGAATTACTGGGTCACCCGCCGTATAGTCCCGACCTCGCGCCTTGTGATTTTTATTTATTTCCAAAAATTAAAGAAAAACTTAAAGGAAAGCGGTTTATGAATGCTGAAGACGCGGTGGCTGCGTATCGCGATGCCATTGAAGAGACCCCTAAGGACGAGTGGGCAAAGTGCTTTTCCCAGTGGTTCCATCGCATGAAACGGTGTATTGACGTGAATGGACAATATTTTGAAAAGATATAATAAAACTAATAACTGGCTAATGTTATCAGTTTTTGATTTTCTAAGAACTTTTAGTTTAACCCTCGTATAATTATAAACTAAACCAGAATGGTTTAAGCAGTTAATGGTAAATGATGTGTTGCATCATTTTCTGATCCCAAGACCGTGTCGCAGGGTTAATCTGGCAAATACGCAATCATTCTTCCATGGGCATACACTCAAATTTAATCATCTGTTTACTCCTCCAACATTACCACTATCCTTACACACCCATATACACACTTCCACAGTTTTACTCTCATCATAAACACATGCACATAATCCCACACTTTCACTCTCACAAACTCACCCTCACATTAAACCGTACCACACTCCAGCGTGCGAAGTATTAATCCAATTTCTATTATTTTATTTTATTTTTCTGCATTTCTTTTTGGTTTTCTTAAATAACTTTTAAGTTTTATATAACATAGGGAGAGCGGAGCATCCTAACACAAGCAAATTAATTGTTTAAAAGGATGCTCCTAAATGTAACTAGCATAAGTTATTTAAGCTGCTGAATAAACATTATATTATTATTATAACCACCAGTCTTACGAAACGGTATCATATTAACCAGTAGTAATTCAGTTGTGGAGGTCAGATAGTCAGTGGCTCCATATAAAATATATAAAATACTGATACTCAGTTAAATCCGGTTAGACTGGAAGCTGATCCCTTTATAGCTGGAAAAAGACAGACAGCTGAACCAAATTCATTTCTAAAAAGGTAGTCTGAAGTCAACCTTACGATAACATCTTAATAAAACCTGTCCAATGTGCTGATAACCTCCCCAATAGTAATTCCAATGAAAGAAACGATAAAACTTTACAGACAGATCAGTAACACTTTTATATGTATGACTAAGTATTTTTGCCATGTATTTGCGAAGGAATGGAAAACTTATTTATCTAACACATTGGCAGTGTTATTCCGTAACCATTCTCGCCGTGGAAACTTTGGCGAAGTGTGGAGTTAGTTGTTATTCCAACTAATATTACAGTTTTGGTTTGAAAGGTTGTCTGTAAAAGATCGCTCTTAGCGATAAGACCTCCCATTGTGTCGCCCTTTGTAAAATCTTTTTATTTATGTTCCGTAATCTGTATGGTGTACATAATAAAGAGTATTCTATTCTATTCTATTATATTCTATCTGCACTATTAACAGCTTTTTTTTGTTTTGGATGGGAAATTATCAAATGACCTCTGCCGCTCTGTGCGGACTAAAACCCACCCGTGTTCCTTCACTTGCCTGTGCGCCAGGGCCATGGTTTCTTTTTTAACCAACCCGCAACCCTGACCCAGGAGGTATCAGTCTTCGTTGACCCCGACACGATGTGCTGACAGAGATCCCGCCAGAGTTCTGTCCGCCGTACCGTGACTTCTCGCGGCAGGAGAGTTACCCCCCGGCGTTTTGCCTCCTCTCGCCACTCCCACATGTGGGCGAGGGCTTTGGCCTCCAGATCCATTCTGATCCAAATTCCAGTCTGAGAGTCAAATGCCGGAAGTGCTCCTCGAAGTCCCACTGGCTGTTGAGGAGAGGCCCAGGTAGCGCTATTGACAGCTAAGCTAAGCTCAATTTACCTTAATATTCACAATGAGATATTTACGGAATTTACCCACTGTTCCCTCTAATAAAGTTAATGATTTGTATGGGATTATAACTTTGAACATTTCATAGTGAGAAACTGAAAAGTTTTTGGTAAGTAGTTAAGATTTCCTCAAACCTAAACTTTGGGCGTTTCATTGAGTTCAAAGTAAAGATTGCTGCCAGGTAACTTAGCGTTATTACAAAGATCCGGCGGTACTTCACACCGGGACATCTTCTAATGTTGTATAAGGCGCAGGGCCGTTCGTGTGTGGAGCACTTCAGTCACATTTGACCTGGTGCTGCAAAATGTCATAATGTAACTTTGGACTCAGTGGACTCGTCTTATATCGGCGTACATAGTGCGCTATACCACCAACGATTGCATCACTGCTTACCATCAAGCGGGATCGCGGTCAAGCACAGGTTTATACCCTTTAAACAAAGTTTTCGGTGCCGTGAATTCTATTATGTTTACGATAAAAAAATTAAAGCTCAAGCTAATAATCAGTTATTCTATAATAATAGCAAAATATCTGCGTAGTCAGCTACGCAGATATTTGGTTACTTAGTATACAATCAATCAAAATGAAGGTTCATTTATATTAATTATTACTTGTAGGTTTTGCCAGCGTTTCAATCGCGGTCGGAGGAGTGAAGGTTGGAAATTATCCCACGGGAACGTACTATCGGGATAAAAGATACCCAGGTTATTTAAAATAAGCGAGTTGAATAGGTTCGAAACCAGAGAAGCTCTTTACTTTGAGAAGATTTTTTTATTTATTTTTTTACTAATTATAAACTAGCGCTTGACTGCAATCCCGCCTGATAGTAAGCAGTGATGCAATCGTTGATGGTAAAGCGCGCTAGTTTATTAAACCCATTCACTTAAAAACCTTAGTGAATGGACAGAAAGACGACAGTTGAGCGAGGTGATGCAAATTTATAAACTCACAACACGGCCAATGATGCTACGCCAGAGGGAAATTGATCTGGATGGACCATGATGAAACTCCCGACAAAACATCATTTGGCGCATCGTACCCGGCAAGGCTCACAACACAACTGCTCAGACCCGTCCTCCGTACGGCTTCAACAGACATCATGCCGGAACACGACGAATCGCTTGGCGGCATGACTTTGTCTGGTGGGTGGTAACTACGTGTGTGTGTGGTATTTTAGTCACCACTGCTCCCAAAACGGTGAAGCAAAACATTGTGTGAAAATCGTTTACCCACCAACACTGGGCCTGTGTGGTGGATTATGGCAAAGTAGACCTGTGTCTCCCAGCAAAGGGAACTTTGTTCATTAGGCTGTACCAACATTTATTTTAGTTGCCTATAACCTTCTTTGTTGTTCTGTCTTACTCGACGGATCTTCATCACAACGTCATCTATGTTGAGAATAAGTTCTGGAAGGTTCTATAATAAACTAATATTGAAATCTATATGTTGAATTCTAATTATGCCAAATAGCAAAAACATGGACGCCCAAACTGTCATCTAGCTTAAAAGAAATCTCCATTGCTCTTTGAGTGACTTTTAGCATTTCAATTCTCATTGTGAGCACAATCGCTTGGCTACAGGCTATATCAACGACCAACCAACAAAGTTACAGAGATATATATAGCATTTTCCGCATACCCAGTCCTATATTGTTTGCATACAAAGCTTTTAAAGTAGAGAGAGAGGCACAGAGTTTTAATACCATTAGAGTGGTGTCGACAACATTCAGCCTTTACCTCGTGCTCGCCAATCAGTGAATTGCATCAGCTTTCAACGTATTTTTCCATCGAGTGAATCAGGGGTGTCGATCAATGAATTTTTTATAATGACGATGGATTATTTGCAAAAAAAAGAAAGCAATGGATACTTATAAATTACATACAGGGTGTATCTGACATCGTAACGCAAACTTTGCGAAAAGGCTAGACCGCATGCCACTAATAAAACCATGATAGTCATTTATGTCGTTACTGAGCGGTTACATAAATAACAGTGTTTAAAAAAAGTGTCGGCTAGGCCTTTGAACGTTGCAAGCGTGCCGCCGTGCGTGCTTGTAGGTATGACGTTGACCCCTGATGCGAACTCTATTAAATTAGCCGATAGGATAGTTTTTCTAGTATTGTTTACAATCCGATTTTTTGTGTAATTAACGGCTTAATTAATTTTTACTTTCAAATCTTTTCGGTTATAAAAGCATAGCAAACGACTGCCAGTAGATGTTCGTATGGCAACCGGGATCAACGGCTTAACGTGCTTTCCGACCCACGACCAGACCAGTGCAAATATTCAAATTCATGCATACAAATAGCGCTGCGCAAAGAGCCGCGGGGATCGCACCCGCGCCTCCTTGCGCATCAGCCGCGTTCGCTACCGCTACGCCACGGAGGCTGTCAAATAGTCAGGAATAATACATAGGATATTTGTATCCGGATATTTCCACGAGACCGAAACTTACGAGAGTCAATCTGCAGGGCGCCGCTAGTATTGCATATTTCCGTGTTTTCATTACACAGCTAAATTGGACAACCTTATTTTTTCTACGAACCCACCTATTTATAATAAAAAGCTAAAGACCCGTAGCAGCCCTCATCAAGCTTTTAAATCTCTGATTGGATTCTACCCGTTGTCCCTGAATCCTCATTTATGCTGGCATTCCTGTCCCGATACTAAATGGATTCGTAGGTACGTACGTGCCATGTTGCAAATATTATTGCTCGAAAAGTATTCCAAGTACAGCTCTGTACATATTTTATTGTGAATCAAAGTAATCCCTAGCTAGGCAGTATGGGAGCTACTCTTATCTCAGATACAACGTACTAAAATAATGACAAAAAGCAATGTCATTTCCTAGCACACTGTCAGCACGCAGTGTAAATAAACTGTCAATATAAAAGAGTCATTTTGACAGTTTAACAACATCCATTGCGTCATTCATTAGCAACGGATTTCGAATTTACTTTTAAAATCCTTTGTTTGCAGAACTGAAGGATATACAGACACATATTACACTGATAATCATTTTCAGTGACACACGAAGTTTAAATTTACACACACACGTACAGTCAATAACGAAAGTCGATTAGACTCTTCTTTAACTCTAGCCTTAATTAAAAATAATAATAATAAATTTTATTTTCAAAACAGATACATTTCAAGGTTCGCAAATAATATTTTAACTAAAAAATCAAAAAGTACAGAAAATAATGTAAAAGAATGCCTTCTATTATAATAGACCAAAAAGTGTAATATTTTATAATTTCGCGTTAATCGAATTTTATTGCTGACCGTACCAGAGTCCACTCTGGAGTTCATACTCTGAACCGCAAGATACAAACTATCAAATTTTTGGGGTTCATTAGCAAATATCCTATTGAAACCTTCCTGGAGGTAATATATTAAGCCACTCATTTCCTCTTGGCATGCTATTAAATAACCTGTATTAAACCTGCTCACTGGATTACGTGGACAATAAATATTTTCCTTTTTTCTAATTACACACTCTCTATCATACACAATCATACAACTTTCCACAACGCTGTTATCGCGTGTCAATTGTGTACCGCTTTAGTCGACCACGATAGTTTTACTTCCGTGCAAGCGTGGGCTAAGATAGTGGTAACGTGCTTTATTGGGGTTCCGTACATAAATGGTAAAACGGGACCCTATTCATGAGACTTCGCTGTCGGTCTGTCTGTCTGTTCGTCTGCCCGTCCGTCTGTCACCAGGCTGTATCTCATGAACCGTAATAGCTAGACAGTTAAAATTTTCAGAGGTTATGTATTTCTGTTGCCGCTATAACAGCAAATACTAAAAATAAAAAATAAAAAATAGGTAAGGGGGCTCCCATACAATAAACGTGATTTTTTTACTGTTTTTAAAGATGCTACGGAACCCTTCGCGAGTCCGACTCGCACTTAGCCGGTTTTAAAGTATGTTTTATAGTTTTATTGTCTCTCGCCGGAATGGATAGCCCTGTAATTATGTGAATTATACCGTAAATATAGGACAGATGTAGGCACCTTGGCTTATAATTAAGGTAGGTAAAATAGCTGCTTTTTTATAGTTTTAATTGTTGTGAAGTGGTTCGTTACTGAAAAGGACACGGTAATGCGGTATTTATTTTTTGATGTATGTGAAAATCGTAGCAGGTGACGGTCTCTAGTTTCCGTTTACCCGCATGGGAAGGAAGCGAATTACTTACATATGTCATCAAGAATTCAAGCCAATTACCGTCACGCACATCGTAGCGCATTCGTCGCTACGATGAGCGCTCGTAGTAGGTTCGTAGCGCGCCTACGATTGCTACGCTAAGGCATTTTCTTTCACACGGCGCAATTTCAATGCTAAATGAACATACTGAACGTTAAAGCAATATTGGTGGATTAATAATATTCCTGCGTTCGATGGAAAACAAAATATTGGGAGTAAAATCGGGCTCAAATAACTTCCATACTAATTTGAAAGCTAGTCGTCATTACCGATTTCCAAAGTAAAACAATAGTTAGAAATTATTATTCATTTAAACTGAACCTACCTAATGTGGAATTGTTTCTCTAAATAGTGTTGTCGGTGCTTTTAGTACGTTGGCACCATGTTAAACGTATGTGAACTACTTCATCATCAACCTTAAAAGATTAAAAGGTGAAGGAAAACATCTTGAGGAAACTTGGATTTTTAAGTCTGAAATCGCCAACCCGCATTGAGCATGCGTGGTGATTAAGCGCAATCCTTCTCTATATGAGAGGACACCTGTGCCCAGCAGTGGGATTATAAAAATGTTGATGATGAAGACTATTTACTTATAAATAAATAAAAAATTAAAAACATACTTTTCTCGCCCTAAAACGTGATTTTATGAAATTGCAATGAAACCACGATGCCTTTATGGCCGACTGCCCTCAAAAATGGGGTGAGACAAAAGATAAATAGCACAAAGCCGCGGTAACCCCTACCCTTTCCTCCCGGTGATCATCTGGACAAGATAACGGTAATTAAAGCTGTTTCTGAACTTCGTTTATAAGCCGCCGAGATGAACCTGTCTTGCTTGAAGTCTGTTCAGGTAAATCATTTTACGCTGAATTGAGGGGCATCTGCATTATGTAGTGGGATTAATTTTGAATTATTCATACTTAAGATGGCAAAGAAGTATTGCATTTCCATTTATGACTTTCCTTCAGTAGGGTGTTTTATTCCGTTGGTTATCTTTATATTATTATAAATGTAAATCATACAAAAGAAGAAATGGTATCTCTTTCAAATGGATAAAGCGTAATAGATAGTACCTACTATATTTTGAGCTGTTTGAATCATAGAGGCTTAGAGCTACTATGAGTATCTCATAATTATGTACCTAAACTTATTTAATATTACTTTAATTTTCTTTGAATGTGAATACCTCTCACGTTATTTATACATGTATATTACCCATTCATATAGAAAGATCCCGCCAGTCCTACCTACGGTACTCTGACCTGATCGCTCACCAAGTTGCACGCACGCACAGTATTTTAGGCGTTAGACAAAAAGACACAATACGAAACACCGCGCTGAGAAGAACAAGGGGGACCCAAAAATGGGTGGTAGAAATCTGCCGTAGGTTTTCTGAATAACTTTTCAATGCCAGACGATAGACATCCGTTTTTCCAGACGGAAACCCTGAAGGTATAATTTCGGTATACAATTTGCTGTCTGCTGAGATAATATTAGCATTACCTTACAATTTGCAGGCCAGACATCATTACTAAACCTTTTCAAGATATTTCTAATGTAAACATGTATAGTATTAGTAATCTCGAGAGTTTTGTAACAAGAAAAAGAAAACGTCGAATTAACTTAATCGTCTCGACGATTTATATCACAATCAAAAGTAATTTATCCAATCCAGACTGAGAATGAGCAATTTTTTAACGTCCAAAAGCTTGTGTGTTTTTTCCACTTCCTTGTCGTATTGCTAAATGGCGTACCGTATACCAATATTACTTTAGTATATACCTTACACTAGTGAATGCAAAATGAAACTAAAAAAATAACAAATAAATACTGGCAAGAAAAATGACTAAAGTCGAAAACTTTCCTATATAGGAGTCAGAACCTCATGTTTCTGCATTGTGGTTTTATAAGTATACAATATGTAAAGAAAACGCCGTCTGACCCATAAGGATAATAAAGGTTAGGTAAACACGTGACCAAAAACCATATGAAATTTTATATAATCAGCATAGTAACAATACCAATGAATTTTGAAATAATCTTTTTTTTCCGCGAATTAATTCCAAATTCCCCAAAATTTGGTATTTTTTTAAAAAGTGACAACACCATTTTCGACGATATTATTATGAGCGATGAGACTGCGTGCCGCCTGCGCATGTATTGCCTACCGCACATGTTGTTCATCACACACAAGCACTTCTGCACAAGTTGCATCCTTTTGCGAAATAATATTTATTTTTTTAGGGGGATTTTTTTTATAAGTTATCCCTGCTTTGTAGGCATTAGTAGAATCAGTTATAGATACCTAACAATACCTTCACGAATCGGACAGGGTTTTCTTTACATATTGTATTTAAAAATGTTATGTTTACAAGTCTCTTTATGAAGTTACCTATTTTTCCTTCGTAGCTGTTATAATGGAAGGGTACAGGCATGAGAAGGGATTTCATCAGGTGTACGGTAGCGACACCCGCTTAAAATATTGATAAGCTGTGGCCTAACACTTTGTGTTCAAATATATGTATATAGGGTTATTAAAACTGTCTTGACCATTTCCAAAGTGAGAAACATCGCTAATACATACTCAGTTTTTAGATATATGAACGCAGAAATTCTACGCTGTATTGAACGATAAGTCAATAAATTTGCAATCACTTCTTAGGGCACAGATTGGTGGCGGGGTAGCGGTAACGTTTTCGTTACAGCACATACGAGAACAATTTGTCCCGTACTTATAAGCAGTTATTTCATTAATGTATTCATTCATGATAGAACTGGTAGATTCAAACACTATCATTTTTATTTATTTGTGGACTATATCAAGATAATGAACTCAATTCATAGTAACTTAGACAACAAAGTAGCGTTTTTAGATGACGCGGGATGACATAAACAGGTTTGTAGACGAATTCAGCCAAAATTGTAATTTTGAAGGTTAGCATACTTGTTAATTTTACTGTGCAGGCTGTGGTGTTCTATTAGAAAAGGACTACACCTTATTATTATATTGTTTGTTGGTGATCACTGATAAATTGCATCCTGAATTGGCTTGACACATTCATATCTCCAACTTTCCAGCTAGGTACCGAAGGCTTATTTTAAACGTTACACTAAATAACAAAAATGTCCCAACTATCGGTCATCGAGAATCTTAAACCAACTACATTGCTGACCAAGCTTAATGTGTAAACTTCCCGGGGCCAATTTGTCGGCAAACGTTCCCGGAGGCAAGCTACACGCCGCCATGTCTGCATCGAGTCGTGTGGACTAGCTCAAAGGATAGTTTTCATTAGGTTGGCGGAACTATATTATGCGGCGGCGGAATTATATTAAAAGTGAAAGATCCGGTGGAAACTTTGTAGAATTTTGTACTAAACATACACACATAGGTCTGGTGTATAATTGGGTCTTCTTAAATGAATTCATGTAAAATTTCTAATATTGGCTACAGCTATAAAGAATTGATTTCTGATCCTTGTTCTAAAAAGTTAAGCTATAATTTTAGCTTATGCGCTGGCTCTCTGCTCCCTTTATGCTCAGAGTTAAGGAATGTTTAAATTCCAAAATGCAATACGTACTTAAGCAGATGCAAGGTTAATAATAATAAGGGGTGAAGTTGTTTCTGCATAGATTAGGAGTCATATTTCTGTGCATGGTTCATATCCGGCTCGAAGGACCAATGTGTGCGATCAATATGTTTCGCGAGTAACAGTGGCTTTTCGCTAATGCTATAGGTACATTTTTATAACACAAAACTTGGTATCTAGATATAAAAAAATATGACGAAATTTCTTGTAATGACCACTTGTTCAACTGTACAGAGTTAATACTGGCAAACTAAGTCTTACATGACCACTACTTAAATCATTGAAGGCATCAATAATACGGTTTGTCTGTTTATCTTGGCGCATTACATAGTTAGCTGCTATCAATTGGTGGGCGTAAAGGTGTCACACGGTCGAGATATGAATCAAGACATGTAGTGATACAACTCTTGTCCTCAATTTCTGCAAGAATATTTTTAATTATAAACATATTTTGTAATTGATATTATTTACAAATTATCATTAATACATATTCATTTAAAAACAATGATAAAGGTTTAGTGAAGTTAAAATGTTAGAAACGTTTGCTTAAACAATCGCTAATCGCTGCTTCTACTACAAGAGAGCAGTGTTACTTAAATTACTTTTGAGCATTTTTTAAAGTTCTGACTTGGCATAAACTGGTACTTTTTCTTGATATCTGTTCTTCCATATTGAACCCACCCATCTTCAAAGCAAGCGTGAACAGGCATCATCTTGCACGCTCATTCCATCATCCATCGTTTTCTATCAGGCGTGGTTGAGATCAAGTGAGCATTTAGCAATTTAAAAAGGTAAGTTGGCAATGGTCGGGCATAGCCACTTTATTACGAAGGTGTATCTATTAAAAAAATATAAATATATTCTCGTTAGTTTCATTCGTTCTGAAATTTTCAGCCTTTTGAAACCGGAAAACTGCTGACAACTCATCTGGCTAAGTAATGTATTAAATACTTTTTTATCGTATCTATCAAATATTCAAATAAACAGCTATTCATAACTACCTTCAAAGGAAAAAAAATAAAATTCACTCAAAACGTCCATTAGCAAACGCTCAAATTCGACTAAATCCTTTGAATTGCCTCGCCTTGCATCAGGTAAGATTTCTTTGTTGCAAAAGCAGTGTTCGTTCTCACAACCCTAGGCGTTTCCACCCCGAGGAAAAAAAAAAGTAAGGTTTCTTTGAAAAAATTCTTGAAAACCTTATTCAAGAATTTTTAGATTTTTGGAGCTATTAAATAATTTATAATAACACCGTTGGCCCAGTGGCTGAATCATTGACTGCTGAAAGTTGCATTTTGGAGAGTGTACGCAGGAATTGTATGACTTCTCCGTTCCATTATCGGACGTCCCATCGTAAGGTGACTATCCACGCTTTTTTTGTTGGGTTGGGAAATCATCAAATGACATCTCCCGCTCTAGGCGGAGCGGAAGGGCGTGTCAGACTTTTACTGACTAAAACCCACCCGTGTTTCTTCACTTACCTTGCGATGGCCAGGGGTAAAAAAGAAACCGTGGTTTCTTTTTTAACCAACCCGCAACCCTGACCCACTGACTATCCACCGTTACGTTGTTGACACCGTTACGATCTGGACGAAGCGTTTCGCTTTATCTTTTACTAGCTGCTCCATGCGGTTTCATTCGCGTAGGTTTCGATATGATCTGCTCCTATTGGTTGTAACGTAATGTTATATAGCTTAAAGCCTTCCTGAATTAATGGGCTATCTAAATCTAAAGGATTTTTTCAAATTGGACCAGTACTTCCTGAGATTAGCGCGTTCAAACAAACAAACAAACTCTTCAACTTTATATAAAGGGTGTCTCTGAGATCGAAGCACAAACGAGTATCATGGATCCAGTACATGATTCTGAACTCCCACAGTTGGAATTTTTCGTCGGTTTTTCCCTGATTTAAAAAAAAATAATATGCAGTTTTTTTCACTTTAAACCGTTCATAATATTGCTATACTTTTATAACGCAATAAGATTTTAAAGTAAAAAATAATTAATTCTCTAATTACATAAAGAAGCGCAATGTGAACAAAACTCGAAAAACTACCCTATCAGCTGATTTAATAGAGTTCACATCAGGGGTCAACGTCATACCTACAAACATTCAAACATCGAAGGACTGAAACTAATTGCTTGCGACGATCTTTCCGACTGACTACAATTTAAGTATCTTCAAGGCTAGAGTGAATAGGCTCTTAATAAACTAACGCGCTTTGCTATCAACGATTGCATCACTGCTTACCATCAGGCAGGTTCTCGGTCAAGCACTGAATGTGGTGATCAAGATATACCTTGGTAACAAAGCAGAACACCTTGAAAATTAATTAAACTTTCTATAAACAACCAATTTTCTCGTAATTTTCTCCCGTCACAGTAAGGTTTCCAAATTGTTTTTCTGTCAAGTGAGCCCCTTTAGTCCCACCTGTGTCCCTGGAGGTAATCTCCTTGTCTGAAGGACATGGATAGTCACGAGCATAAATATGTATACAATTGGCTTTATTAAATAGCGATTTACTCCCTTATGTTGAATGAAATTTTATGTTTCTTCGAACATAGTATTTTTGAACATGATAACCAACAATGACAAGTATTTTTTTTTTAATAATTATAATTTAGCGCTTGACCGCAATCCCGCCTGATGGTAAGCAGTGATGCGATCGTTGATGGTAAAGCGCGCTAGTTTATTAAGTACCTATTCACTCAGATTGAGCGAATAGGAAGGAAGACGGCAGTTGAGCGAGGTGATGTAATGTTAAACCCAACAACACGACCAACGATGCTGCGCCAAAGGGAGATTGATATGAAGACCCTCCACGACCAAACTTCCAACACAACAACATTTGGCGCATCGTACCCGGCACACATCGCAACACAACTGCTCAGACCCGTCCTCCGTACGGCTTCACCAGACATCATGCCGGAACACGACAAATCGCTTGGCGGCAAGGCTTTGTCTGGTGGGTGGTAACTTATGCCGGCGGCCGGTGTTATGGCCTACCACCGTATTTCATTGTTATTTTCCTTTTTCCACGCAAAAATCTTCAATGAGAGTTTCCAAGTGTTCACATTACAATATATATTATTTTAATGCTTGTGGCTGTACGCCATGCGCCTAGCGTCTTGTGATTTATGTTATTTGAACATTGTGAATCTACTGAAGAATAAAAGCTTTGGAACAATATGAATATTTCGGAGTTTACTCTTAAATCTTTTTAAAATGAAATTGGAAAATAGAACTCGATCACCCTTATTTCGAAACATGAATTTTATTTAGGTGGTTTAGACTTGACTAAACCACTTAAGTGGTTATTGAATTATACACCTAACCATTATAGAGATTCAGTTCTTTATATAAATGACAGCTAAGTACGGTACCTACTAAATTGTCACTTTTGTAATAAGAACTTTGACTTAATCTCAATAATGTTCGAAATACAAATACTGACTAAAAATGTAAGTCTAGAACTAAATTTAAATTTCTTTTTATAATAACCCCTTAAAATTAAATAATGAAATTTAAATTTAGTTCTTTTCTATCTATGGGTTTTACTAAACCATCTTACTTTATTTTCTATTCTAAGTTAAAATCCGTTGATTTTTTTTATTTAGACAGAACATTCAAACCGTACCTAGTAAGTGAGACGGAACAAAGAAAAATGTCTTAAGTCCGTATTTCGGCCACGGTTGCCAATCTCAACGAAGACTAGCCTTCGTGCCCTACGAAGACTAGCCCTAGCCTTTGTGCATTACAATATCTTCCGCGCTTCGGCGCATCAATGCTTACCATCAGGCGGGATTGCGGTCAAGCGCTACTTTATAATTTATAAAAAAAAAACACAGATCAAGGGCGGCCTGATCGGTTAAACCGTGCGGCTGTTATTTCTTAACAACAAGCACATCAATTGTGTTTATTACCTTAGAAAACTCAGAAAAAATAATAATAAGAAAATTTCTCCGGCAGGAAGATGATCACAAGTATTATATAAAAAAAAACATGAATTCAGCCGGTACCTTAATGTTGAATGGCATAAAATATTAATTTGGAGGAGATTTATATTAGATGATTTCCCCGATAAGTAACGAAAATCCCTAAATTATGGAGTGGTAACGTTTCGTTTATTGTTTGTTTGATAAATTGCGTTGTGATGGCCACGAAATTAATGCAATATTCAGTGATATTTTATGAAGGCATTTCGTTTAACGTCAGACTTTGGTAAAGTGATATTGATTTGGTATGATGCCTTTCAATTCTGGAGATTCAGATAAATTTAGTGAAGGAACATTGTGCAAATAAAGATATAATATGTGGCATTATATGGTTAGTTTTATTCAGAGTCTGGTGTTCATGATTTTTTTGTCAATGCCTTCTTTTTCAAATAAGAGTTTTGGACGTGTTACACTGACAAGAGGAAGTTACTTTGCTATTTAATTGAATAACGCGTTTTAAAATTAATTGACCAAATTGAATTCTCTTAATAAACTAGCGCCCTTTGCCATCAACAATTGCATCACTACTTACCATCAGGCGGGATTGCGGTCAAGCACTACTTAATAATATTTAAAAAAAATAGAACTTACGCGTAGAAACCTGAAAGACAGGCAATTCTTACAAGGAGTATCTTGTTACCCAGTGGCTGGTTTGTTTTTTATCTCTGTCCATGCTGTAAGATTGTTCAACTCATTCCCGCCTAACATTCGTGATTTAAACACTATTTCTATATTTAAGCGTCAATTAAAAGAGCATTACCTTTCCTCTATATTGTGAAAATTTGTTCATTGTATAAGTACATATTTTAGTATTATGTATTTATTTTAGTATTATGTATTTATTTAAGTATGTTGCATTTGGATTATATGTTTAGGTTTATTTAATATTATTACTTTTATGCTTATCACAATCATATTTATTTTCCTCCTTATTCTTACACACTATTGTCTACATTTCTGTTTTACTTCTCCTTTCGCAGGTTTGCTGGAAGAAATTTCATAAAAAAATAGCAACACAAATTACTACTTAGATCTTAATTTTGACTTATCCTTATATATTTTATCGTCTGTACATAAATGATTAAGTAATTAAATAAATATTTTTATTTTTGAAATCCCAAGGAAAGTAGGTTGAGTTTGTATTAAAAAATATTTTTTTAATACAAACAATCCAACCATTTTTATTATTATTCCGTCTTCTCCATTCCAACGTCTACGAAATGAACAAAGTTATTCAATAAAGCTCCACAGCGTTCACTAAATACCACGGGCCCGAACATTGTATTATTTGCATTGAAAAGCTCAAATTCTCCAATATTCCTGCATACATACGGAAAATTCTTCGTAGCGGACTCAATTAAACCGGAATGTATATTGCATTTCATTGTAACTGGGTCACTTATGGTCACTTGGTTATTCGCGTTGTACATATGAATGTAATGGGATTGAATGTGGCATATCCATGTCTACCTATAAGTATAGATATATGTATGTGAATTTGATAAGGGATCTTATTGGATTGTTGTTGTGATATTACGATCGCTTATCTGTATTTGGCAGACATCGGAAACCCGAAAGTCTTGTCTTTATAAGATGACACGATTGACGCAGTGGCTAAGCGACCGACTACTGCACTATGTGTCGCGTGTTCGATTCCCGCACGGGACAAATATTTGTATGGCCTACAATTAGTTGTTAAGGATCTGGCTGTTTATGTATGTGACTTTATATGTTTGTAAACGCACCGACGTTACAAGAGAAATTACTAGTGCGGGGGCAACGTTTATAAAAAAAAAAGATGGTGACAGAAGACTGGGGTGTGGAGGTTGGATAGGCAGTCACACCATCTAATACAGTTGCACCCAGTTAGATTGGAAACCAATGCCAACATACATAGTTGAAGAGAAGGTAGGCAGATGTTAATTTTCTTTATTTGCTGCGCCAAAGGGAGATTGATCTGGAGACCCTCCACAACCAAACTCCCGACACGACACACCAACATTTGGTGCATCGTACCCGGCACACATCGTAACATAACTGCTCAGACCCGTCCTCCGTACGGCCTCACCGGACATCATGCCGGAACAAATAATAATCCCTAAGAAAGTCGTTTCTAGTTGAATGTTTATACTATTTATAAGTTAAAGTTACAGTTCAATAGAAGCAGTGGTGATTCTGTAACCATCTCACAGTGAACACTTAGGTGAAGTGTACGTGGAGTGTAATTCCAAGTAATCTAGGAAATGACACTATTGACAACTCACTCTTAACCCACGTCATCCACTCTTAACCCACGTCATCCATCTTATCACGATGAGATTTATACGTAATCGTACTGCTGCATAAACAAAGACCTTCCCCAAATATCACCACAATGTCTTAAGTCTACGTCATAGATTTCTTACACCACCGATGTAGGATTACAATTATTATAAATAACATTCACAATTTTCCAGAAAGTGGACTATGTGTAACAGAAACTGGTTTATAATTACAAATTTATTTATAGTATAAAAATGTCAATACAAAATAAAATAATCTAATAATTGATGCCAAATTTTCGGTTTCCTAATTTTCTAAAATTCAAATCATAACAAACTTTTCACAGGACTACGTAGATCTATATCTTTTTATATTACTTGCTTCAATTCAATAAGTTAGGTTTGTGATACCCTTTGTATTCAAAATTCTCTTAACTTCCGAACATGTAGAGATACGATTCATTTTTTCTTTGGATGAGGCATCAAAGAGGTCTTGGTATTTATATACAATTTCTGTTACATGGTGTACAATTTATATACAAAAAAGGGTAAAGTAAATGTACATTTTATCTCAAGTTAAAACATATGGTTATATACGTATTAGGTCCTTACATACGAAATTGGCGTTTTGTATGGGAGGAATAAAAGTCGTTTATTATTTTAATATAATATATTTATTTAATCACAGTATGATCCGTTGCTATCTATACACTTCTGCCATCCTCATAGGTAGTTCGTTTATGCCTTTTCTAAAAAAAAACATTAGTAAGGGAATCAATAAAATCTTTGAAGGCGGTTTGGACTGCCTCATCGGAGTTACATTTTTTCAACTGCAAAAAGTTATCCAAATTCCTAAAAAAATGGTAGTCTGTTGGAGCAAGATCCGAGAAGTACGATGGATGTCTTAAACATTCCAATTGAAGCTCCTCTAATTTGGTAGCAGTCTGTTGTGCAGTGTGTGGTCTCGCATTGTTCTGAAGCAGCAGTGGCCTTGTGCGATTGACCAGTCTCGGTTGTTTAGCGGCTAGTTTATCCATCATTATGTGGAGTTGCTCACAGAAGAGATCTGCAGTTATCGTCTGGCCAAATTTAAGGAAGTTGTAGTGCACCACACCGGCACTAGTCCACCAAACGCTGACCAATAACTTCTTTCTAGTCAATTTTCTCTTTGGGAAGAATTTGGGTGGTTCACCTGGATTCAGCCATTGCGATGTGCACTTCCTATTGTTGTAGAGTATCCACTTTTCATCACAGGTAATGATTCGATTTAAAATCCCTTTATTATTGTGCCGATTCAGTAATGTAACGCAGCCGTCGACGCGCGTTTGTCGGTTTGCTTCACTCAATTCATGAGGTACCGACCCTTCGAGCTTTCTTATCTTCCCAATTTGTGGATTAAAACAGTTTTATCACTAATGCTGCAGCCTGCAGCTAACTCGGACGTAGTTTGTGAAGTTTCCGCTTCCACAATAGCCTTCAATTCTTCATTGTCGACTTTGGTCTCTGGCCGTCCACGGGGATTATTTTGTAGGTTGAAATTTCCAGAACGAAAACTTTGAAACCAAAAACACACTGTGCATTCTCTAGCGACATCACTGCCATACACATCAATAATTCTTCGAGCACTTTCTGCAGCACTGATGCCACGACGGAACTCATCAAACTCACTACAAAATGATTGAACTATTTGCTTCTTGTACTATAAATTCTTAGAAAATCAACTTCATTCTTCTTTCCTCTTCTTCTTTCGAATTCTATGGGCTACGCGGAATTCCCCTGTGACGCGAAACGCGACCTGCAGTGCGGTTCCCCTGTGACACGAAACGCGACCTAGGGTCCTAGTCTGCTATTACAATAGTGTCAGAATGGTCGATCAGTGATGTCATAATGATCGATTTGACAGTTTTCGTAATCTACTCACAAATGGCGCCATTATGACTTTATTTATCTTTTTGACTATAGTTATGAAACGTAGTGCTTTAGATGCTTTGACGACGCTCAGAATCGTGATTTGGGGGTACAGGTTTCAGATCCAATTCTTGCTATAGAGCACCTGATCTCAGAAGCGAGACGTTTCGTCCGGATCGTAGTGGTGTTAACAACGTAAGGATGGAAAGTTGCCGTGCGATGGGTGAGTTTAGTGATATGCATTAATTCCAGAATACGATGTAGTTATATAGGTAGTGATATAGATAGGGTGTAAATTTACCCTAAATTTACCCTAATTCCCTTGTATAAGACTAGGCTTATTGCAGTCAACATTTGGACGTTGGCCAAACTGTAGTTATGTTGGTCAACATGTTTATGAACCGTTCAACCGACACGTTTGTGCTGATGTCACCTTTACTTTACCTACTTATCAACAAGTTATATGATATATCTCATCCAATATTTACTGTCTAACTGTAAATTGTGCACATGTTAATGTTGGTTTGTTAGCGCTGTGGTTATGCTATTGACTGCTGCGCTGCGTGTCGCTGGTTCGATTCCCGCACGGAACAAATATTTGTTTTACCTACAAGTAGTTGTTCCAGGTTTGGCTGATTGTGTATGTGAATTTATATGTTTGTAAACACACCCACGATATAGGAGAAACTCATTGGACCTTACCTCCTTCTTTGGTATATCCATTGTCTACATCATCCGCTGTTGTGCATAGGCCTCTCTTTACTTCTGCTAATTCCAGCGCTCCTGTTCAGATGATGAACAGGAAAGATGTCAACACACAGTGACGAGAAGGGTCCTGACCATTTCCTACCAGAACCGCGGGTGGTGAAAGATCTAACGTAGCCCCTGACATGGGCAAGTGAAGGGACAGGGGTGGATTTTAAAAGTCTGATGTGAAGCGGAATAAGTCATTTGATGATTCTCCACCCAAAAATATTCACCGTCTTTTTGTACGCTAGCAAACCGGTGTATGCTGGATTTATACTAAAATTTGTGGTTGCGCCAACGGAATCTGAAAGTTGGGCGAAAAGGATGGAACTTAGAATAAGTAACGAAGAAGCCTTTGAACTGACTACGCCAAGTATATAATGCATAACTTGCTCAGAAATGTTTCGAATTTTATGAAGACATTTTACCTTCTTTTTGGTATAGTCAGTGTTCCTATATTTTTTCAAAAGCGTAGATTTTAATGCCATATAAGGATAAAAATCTTTGACGAAGTAAGTAGGTTAAGTCCAAAAACATTTGAACTACCACTTGGTCTTCTTAGTTTGACTTTATTATATAAAATATTTCGTACAACTCTGTTCCGTAGTAATCTATGCAAATATATAAAGCTTTGTTTGTTTGTTTATTTGAACGCGCTAATCTCAGGAACTGGTCCGATTTGAAAAATTCTTATTGCGTTGCATAGCCCATTAATCTAGGAAGGCTTTAGGCTATATAACATCATGCTTCAACCAATAGCAGAGCTAATAAAAATTTACAATGCATGCTGTATATTTTGGGGTTAAAATAAAATGTTCAAATAACTACCTCCACGCGAACGAAGTCACGAGCAGCCGATATCGGTTATACAGAAGAAGATCACTCGAAGACGGCGGCCGAACGGTTACTATCAAAACCCACAGCGGAGCTTTTGAAACTACGGACAGCAGATTGATTGTACTGTAATCGCCAATTTTATGTAAAATACTAGCTGGTACCCGTTTCCATGGGAATATTCATTACGAAAAAAAAAATAAAAAAGCTCAGTTGATATAAAATAAGCGCCTGTTAAAATAATGGGAGCAATATTTACGTCCGCGTTTGCTCCCGTTATCGCAACATTTTTTGTTACTGCTCTGCTCCTATTGGTCATAGCGGTATGATATATAGCCTATGTCCTTTCTCAGGCTCTAGACTATCACCAAATTTCATTACAATCGGTTCAGTAATTTTGGCGTGAAAGCTGGACAGACAGACAGAGATACTTTCGCATTTATAATATTAGTATGGATTTAATGCCCGTATAAATGTGGAGGTCTGCGGTTCCGTGCGCGCTATCAAAGGCACCTCACTGTCACTCATTTGGCCGTGTACTTAGAAAACGGAGAGCGTGTGTATTATAATGAAAACAATTTTCATGAAAGGATCGCGTCTTCATCTAAGACAACACTGACCGCATTTTTCCATCTTTGCCAAATCGACCCATTCATAAATTAAAATTAAAATAGGGGTTCCGGTGATGCTCATGCGTCATGTCATGCCTCTAGACTGTGTAGCAACTATTTTAACTGGCGCTGCAAAGGGTGACAGTGTACTCAGTCCTAGGATTCCGATTATTAAAAGACTTCAACTTCCTATAAGGGTTTCATTTGCAAAGACCATTAATAAAGCAAAAGACCAAACTCTAAGGGATGCTGGAGTACACTTAGAAAAATATTGTTTTTCGCATGGTCGTGCCCAAAATCTGCATGTTTTTTCTCAAGGTAAAACATATGATATAATTTACCACTCAATTTGTTTTAACAACTAATTGTAAATGTGGTAATGTGAAAGTAACTCCTTCTGTCTGTTGTTCTTTCACGCCTAAACGCCTGAAAGACTTTAGATGAAATTTGGTATGGAGGTAGATTGAGTCCTGGATAAGCAATGTTTTACCGCTGGAGAACTTCTCATTTCCACGGGAAAATCTAAAAAGCGCAAAGCGGAAGCGGAAAGCTAATGTTAATTATGAAAGGAACAAACTACATAGCTACGAGAAATGAAAACAAAAAGAAACCGACACATTTCCTCACACAGAAACACAAAGTTCCATTTACAGTATGTAACACATTGTAACACCTACGCTTACTCCACTGACCCATTTTTCTTAAGAAATTGTAGGAAATAAGGTAAATTCTGATTTAAAGTCTTCCACGGCTACAATCTTATTGTGTTGTGAAGCATCATCATAATCTCAGCGTATAATGCCTGTTGCAACCGCGACTTTCGCGTTGGAGCCCGCGGTCCGTTTTCTTACTCATTCGTCTCCATTTTGCACGATCGCTAGAATCCTGTTGTGTGAGATTGTTCGCACTCATGTAATCTCTCACAACATCAAGCCAGCACTTTTTTGATCCACCTCGCTCTGTTCCGGCCTGACGCGCCTTGGCAAGGCATTTGTTACCCACGTAATGTTTTCGTAAGACGTGGCCGTACCAGCATGGGCGAACCTCTTACAGTTTGTCTGCTATGTCACGGACATAAAGACTGCCATGGATACGGCAATGAATTCCTAATGCGGTCTTTCCGCGTAACTCCACACATCCACCGCAGCATATTTATCTCCGTGACACGCAGCTCCTGCTTGTGTCGCTCAAGCACAGGCCACGCCTCACTGCCATACAAAAGAACAGGTCTAATAATGGTCTGTTAAGCTTAACTGGCATTTTGTTACCTTTTTTGATGACTTCATGAACATCACTTCCAATAATAATTGTGACCTTACATTTTAATCTTGCCAAGTTAATGGCTTCTTTTATACCGCGTACATCGAGTGACTGGAACAATTTGCGGCGCTGTTTCCGTCACACTACAATTTGAGTGTCTTCAAGGCTAGAGTGCTTTACCATCAACGATTGAATCACTGCTTACCATCAGGTGGGACTGCAGTCAAGCGATAGTTTATAATTTATAAAAAAATAGACATTTTCATTTGTAACAACAAAATTATCTATCACACAACAATATATCTTTAATTGCATATAAAGTACCAGGAGCATAGAGTCAAGAAGAGTGTAGGCAACGCTAAACAGATCATGATCAGGTCGTTAGTGCCACACAAACCCATCGGGTTTATTGTCTAGATAGACTTAATTCTTAGGCATGCCGCTTAACAATCAGAGTAGGTATTTATAACCCACCACGCGGGTCTTGAATAAGTATCCTGTCAGATCCGAGTAGTCTTGTAATCATCGCTTTCTCTTCTCTACATTCTGTGGACTAGATCTGATGGCGTTGGAATGCCAACGTTGAAATCACATTGCGTAAATGTATTAAGGTCTAGGAATTATTTCCGTAGAATGCTACTTTATTAATTAACATTCGCATTCTTATATAAAATCTGTAAATTATAACTCCTTAACATGACATTTTTTTTATATATTTTGTCATTGTCAAGTGGAATAAATTCTCAACAACTTTGGTCCAAATTAAATCATACAATAAATAACAAGAAAATAATAGACTTATATACAAAATCTACATGATTATTTACTACAAAAAAAAAACAATTAGTAAGTATATGTATATCTAGTCGTGGTTAGGGAACGAACGATCTAGGGGCAATTCAAAGAGTAATAATTTTTTAACACGTTCCTTTCTTCAGAGCCAGCTTAATTATTACTAAAAACGTGAACAATACATAAGTATGTACTGTAAAATATTTAGAGGAATGATTGTAAATATAAAGTAGTATCTATATTTGAGCCAAATTCGATAAAGAATAGAGGTAAACAAACCGTTGCTAGGCAACGAGTAGTTTACGCTTAAAAGACAGATGTTACCAACCTTTTTTACGCAAATGATTTTCATTAAAATAATAATCCTACTTCCTAGTAATGTAAACAGTTTATTTATGTTTAGATACTTATGATTTGCATAGAACGCTTAACGGATTTAAATGAAATATGACACACATGTAAGCTAATTGCCCAATAGGTTACATTTTTTGATACATTTATATATTACTAGCTTTCCGCCTGCGGCTTCGCTCGCGTTGAGATCAGTTATTAGATTAGATCGCTTTTTAGATTTCCCTCGGGAATATCATTTTTTTTTCTGGGATATAAAGTACCCTATTATTTAATACGGACTTCTAACTTTACGTTTGAAAAATTTCAAAGCAATCTGTTCAGTAGTTACGGTGTAAAAGCGGAACAAACAAACTCATTTACCGATTTATAATATTAGTAAGGATACTTAGTCCATACTTGAAAGTATTATAATACATGTGTTATGCAGTTGATTTGAAAGTAATTAAAATACTCAAAATTGTATTGACAAATGCCTCAACTTTATTCATTGGTTGAACTCCACAAAATGTGTTTTATACCTGGATTTCATCCATCTTTCTTTTTTTATAGGGCTATTACGAAAAAATATTGTTTTCTAAATACCAAGTACTTAATTATGCATATTATTTTAGTGATTCTATTGAAATATGCTGCAATAGTAATTGTTAATAAATAGTTAGCATGTAAAAGTCGATAATCATGTAAATAATAGGAGATTTGTAAAACGTGAGTTATGATAACCATAAATTGGTTTGTTTACCTCTATTCTTTATGGAGCTTGACGTTACATTTTTTTTTTGTAATCATTGTTTGAAAGAGATACCGAAGCTCCTTACACACAGGTAAATAAAAAAAATACATATGGGTGGTTTTTAGTCAGTAAAAGTCTGACACGCCCTTCCACTCCGCCCAGAGGGGGTGTGGATTACTACCCACTCCCTCTTACAGAAAGTCCCAGTTGTAGGAACAGTATAGGCTTGCCACAAAAACACATCAATTACGTAATGGTTTTATTTTTGTTCTTAGAGATCATTAAACATAGATGTTGAACTGAAGAGTAGAAAACAAAGGATAAATTGAAACAAAACACATTATATTCTTTCTTTTAACAAAATACTTTTTTTTTTTTTCTCTATTACATTAAGTTAAAGGTCTCGGTGGTAGGCCTTAATATCGGCCGCCGGCAGAAGTTACCACCCACCAGACAAAGCCTTGGGGCCAAGCGATTTGTCGTGTTCCGGCATGATGTCTGGTGAAGCCGTACGGAAGACGGGTCTGAGCAGTTGTGTTGCGATGTGTGCCGGGTACGATGCGCCAAATGTTGTTGTGTTGCGAGTTTGGTCGTAGAGGGTCTTCAGATCAATCTTCCTTTGGCGCAGCATCGTTGGTCGTGTTGTTGGGTTTGACATTGCATCACCTCGCTCAACTGCCGTCTTCCTTCCTATTCGTTCAGTTTTTCTGAGTGAATAGGGTCTTAATAAACTAGCGCGCTTTACCATCAACGATCGCATCACTGCTTACCATCAGGCGGGATTGCGGTCAAGCGCTAGTTTATAATTATTTAAAATAAATCTTATATTTACGTAATTTTATGGACATTTGTCATTTTAACTAAGAACATTGAGAGAATCCTCTTCGTAGTTGTTCTGTTTACTGAATTTAAACTCCCCGAAACTGACAAATATCCCTAATCAACCTTGAGCCTCTGTTCTTTAGAGACAAAGTTGAAAATTTAATACCGATTTCGATTACCTCCATACTCCAACGTTACTCCAAAGGTAACGATCTCCTCAGTAACCGACAGTACGGGTTTCTCCCCAATCGCTCAACTTGGGACCTACTAGTATATGCCACTCACTTGTGGGGCGAGGCCATCGAGAGAAATGGGGAAGCGATTGCTGTCTCCCTTGATGTCTCGAAAGCTTTCGCCTGGATATGGCACGCTGGCCTTTTGAGTAAGCTTCCAGCATACGGCATTTCTAATGTTGTACAAAGCACAGGTCCGTTCGTGTGTGGAGTACTGGTGCCACATTTTGGTTGGTGCTGCAAATTATCACCTGGCCACTTTGGATTCATTGGAGAGGCGTGCGAAGCTTACGCTGATTGGTGACCCTGATTTAACTCGAGACTGTCTCCAAAGCCTAGAGCACAGGCGTAGAGTAGCCAGCCTTTCGGTGTTCTATGGGATGCATGTTGGTGAGTGTGCGAGGAAATTGCATGATTTAATTCCCCCAACTCCGTTCCACCATCACACGAATCAAGACGAAAAAATCTAAGACATGTGACTGCACTGCACCACACTGGGCCAGCGTGGTAAATTGCGGCCAATGGGAACATTATGTGAGAAAATTTGACGGTTCCCGAATTCGTACTTAGCTAGTATCTGTAAGGTCTTGGTTTTTTTTTGGTGTGGATGGTAAATCAATTCCTTATCGCAGATTATACTCTGCACAGTTGGCGAATAAGAAATCGATTAAAAAAATCAAAAGTACATTTTTTCCGTAACAAAAATGCTGTGACGCTCAAAATTTACAACTTATCTAGATCTCGTAGACAGCACCAGTGACCTAGTGACGACTTACAAGTTCTAGGTCGAACCCTATCAGGTGGTTTACTTATGTAAATTAGATCATCACCACTAATCTCAAAAAACGGTGAAGAAAAACATCGTGAGGAAACCGTCCTAAAGCCAAAACTTTGTAGACATGTGACATTTACCAAACCGCAGTGGGCCCGAGTGATAGACTGTGGCCCACTCCCTCTCACTGAAAGGAGGCCTTTGTTCATTAGTTTAAGCAGACCATTAAAGGCTGATTATGTCTGTATGTTATATTATGTAGGTCTCATTCACCAAGTATGCGAAAGCGAAAGGTTCGTTCCAGCCGCGTGTCCCACACACAGCTCTTGGCTGTTTTTTATAGTCCAGCATACAGGCGCGATGCGACGCGATTCTGGTTTTCACTTCCACTACTTCTGGGCTTCAATTCCAGCCTTAATTTAATTTTGGTTGTTTTCAATCGTTTCCTAAAGATTTTATGCAAAGGAATGTAGTGAAACTTTGTTTATAATTATATTTTTTATTTTGCTTTAGTATCACTTCACCAAATGTGCCATAAGCTCATCATTTAATGGACATACTTTTATAATATATTGATTTCATCGTCAGTTATTAACCTGGCAGTAAGCTCGCCTGCGTGGAATGAAATGTAAGGGAACATTTATTTCGTTTGGTATTTTTTGTGTTGGTACTAATTGATAATATATGGAACTATTCTACATTATAATATAACCTATATTTAAATGAATGCGTCACTGTTAGAAGAACTTGACATTAATGAATTAAAAGGATAAGTCTGTCAAAAGAAAAGTGAAGTTTATACCTAATGAATACAGATTTTCTATGTCATTTTCTGAACTTACCTACACAAACGGGTTTTTCCTGTTACAGTATTTTGATCTCACGAAGCAATATACGTACACTTTACTTGAAAGAAGAAACACACGAATATACGTTTATTTTCGGCAAATAAATCGCAAAAAAACAACACAAATACAAGAAATAACAAGTTGGGGAAAGCCTTGTGACAACCAAGTAAACAAACATATTGTGATTGTGTGCGTGGAGATGAATAGCGTCAACACGCACACAGACATACTTCCGACAACCCATTTCCGATTCCCTTGTTCATAAACTAAACTAAATTTAAGTTCAGTTATTTTTTTTTTTCAATTTCGTTAAGATAAGCACAGATGATATAAAATTATTCAGTCCTGTCACATACGTCAAAACATATTTTTAACCAGAAATAAAACGCGCGTTGTCTCAGCCTTTTTGTGTTGGTTGGCGACTGTATATTTTAACAATTACAGGAGTTTCGATATTAAAAAAGAAATAAGGGAATCTAGAATCGTTGGAAAGACCGTGCTACACAAACTTCTGTATTACTCTGAACAAATACTAAACCTGTTTATTGAAAATCAATAACATGTTTCAGTGGGTAGGCGCTGGTGTGCCACTGTCAACATTGTCTCTGTGAATTTTTATCATAATATCTAAAAAAACGCGGAACCAAAGTGAAAATTACCATTAAAAAGTTAGCTAAGTGCATAATAACTAGAAACAAAGTGAAGTACAGAAGGTTAAGAAACAATTACTACGATAATCAAAGACATAAAACTATTGTACGTGCAGTGACTTTCTACCAATCAGACAAGCCAGAAACGTAATAAGTGATTTTAAATCGTGAAATTCTATTTGGAACTTATCGTGACACATAAAGTTTAGCCCAAAATTTCGCAACAGTATATCTTGTACAAATACAGTGGCAAATAACCTCAAAAATTAACATCGATTAAGAACCCCAATGCCATAGTCAACCTCCTACCAAAATACTTAAGGCGCCATCTATCGAAAAGTAACTGTACTAGTTCATAAAAATCGATAAATCGATAGACCGAGTTTTTCACCGTAGCATCCAACGCACAGGGTTCTGAGGTACGCCACGAGAGGCCACCACTTGGATAATAACAGCAATATACTTTCAATTTGCTAATTAATTACAAAGAGGGCGCTCCTGAGACGAGTTAATAATTAAACACCATGGAAGAAATTATGAAAGCCCTAAAAAATATTCAAAAGGAACTGAATGTACAAAAAATAGAAATTCAAAAAAGTGGTGAAAAGGTGACGGAACAGGTAACACTCAACATTACAAAAAAATTAGAAGAGAAATTTACCATATGGGAAGAAAAACATCAATTCCTGAAAGAAAAAGTTGATCAACAAGAAAAAAGAATTAAATTTATGGAAAAACAAGCAAGACAAAGAAATATAATATTTTTCGGTGTCGAAGAATGCGAGACATCCTACCATAACTTGGAAAATAATTTATTGCAATTCATAAGTGAAAAGCTAGCCTTAAAATTGGATTGCAGAGATATTCAAGATATAAAGAGGGTGGGGAAAAAAGGCACTAAACCGCGACCAATAATTGTAACTTTTTCTACCCTTGGGTTAAAGATCAGCATTCTGAAGCAAAAAAGATTATTAAAAGACACCCAATATTACTTGAATGAAGATTTCCCTAAATACATATTAGAAAAAAGGAAAGAATTACAGGAAGAAGCAAATAGGGAGCGGGAAAAAGGAAACAAAGTCACAATAAAATACGACAAGCTTGTTATATTAAAATCAAACAACAAAAGATCACTAATGAATTCACCAGAGTCAGACCCTATTCCTCAAGCACTAGCTGGTAATAGTACAACAAGACCCCCCAAGAAAAACAAGAAAAACAAAATAAAACAATCAAACCCACCTATTACCAGATCAAACAGTGTCTCAGAGGGAGTTATAAAGCCAAGCATTCTAAGCTACTTAGTAAAAAATAACGTCAATACACCACAAAACCAAACCAATGACAACACAACCAATAACTTACATTTATAGCAACCAACACCCCCCTCCCTCAACAATACAAAATTCAACCAATTTCAACTAAGCAACGAAAACCATCTTCCAACCCGGCTGGTCACCGTGGAAGATCAAGACCAAAACCCTCTAAAGAAGATACCTCGAACTTCTTCAATAATAACAAGTAAAGAGAAACAAACTCAAGAATTACCTAACTCAACTAAAAAGAATAATGACCTACTCTATATAATAACTTACAACGTCAGAACTTTATCTACTTATGAACGTTTAATCGAACTTAGCGAGGCACTCACTGCAGTCAAATACGACATAATTGGACTGTGTGAATTAAGGAGGATGGGTACCCGGATAGAAGAATATAATAATTTTATACTTTGTCACACGGGACACACACCTGGCAAGCATGGAGTCGGTTTCATAATAAATAAAACTCGCAAGAACTGGATTGAAAGTTTCAAAGGTATAAATGATAGAGTAGCATTGTTAAATTTAAATATACAAGGATTATCCATGTCAATTATACAAACATATGCACCGACTGAAACAGCATGCGAAGAAGAGATTAACACCTTCTACTCGAACGTCAATAGTGCCCTAGACCAAGCTTACAAGAACTATTTAATAATTGGTGATTTTAACGCGAAAATAGGACAACCAAGAAATTATGAACATCTAATAATGAAACCAAACGGGTATGGGGAAAGAAACCAGAGAGGCCAAAGGCTAATTGATTTCGCCACAGAACACAAACTTGCCATCTTAAACACTTTTTTCTATAAAAAACCAAACCAAAGATGGACCTGGCGATCACCGGATGGTAAATACAAAAATGAAATAGACTATGTACTGTCAAATCAGCCAAACATTTTCCAAAATATAGAAGTTTTAAATCTGAACTATCCGTCAGACCACAGAGCAATCAGAGCAACAATATACATCACAAAACAGAAGAATAAACGCACAGCTTACAAAAGCAATCGATACTCTTCACTGAAAACTGAACAAGAAATTATTTCTTATAAACAAAACATCTCATCTCAGTTACAGGCTCTACATAAAAGACAAGAAAGAACTTCATTACAGGCTTTCTATAACACATTAACCAAGGCTATAACCCAGAGTTTACAGGATGCTCAAACCTCTAATGTAATATCAAAAGGCAACCATAAAGTTCTAAAAGAGCGTACACTTGAACTCATCAAGAGAAGACAACAGTTACAGCAGGCTAAAGCAAAAACTCGAGCCACAAAAAATGAACTAGCAGCTCTATACAAACTAATAAGTAAACTCATCAAACATGATTACAAAAGCTACAGGTCAAGGACCATCGAAAAACATTTGGAGAATGCAGGAAGCTCAAAAAAGGCCTTTAAAGAACTAAGGACAAATAAATATTGGATGGAAGGCTTAAACTGCAAAGACAAAACGGTAAAAAATCGCAGAGAAATCATAGATGTAGCAACAGATTTCTATAAAACTCTATATAAAACACAAGAAAACGAGTGTACCAGCCATACCAATACAAATAACACCAACTCTACAAACAAAAATGGAAACATAACACCAATAACTGAAAAAGAAGTTGCACAAGAAATAAAAAGACTTAAGCTAGACAAAAGCCCAGGACCAGACGGCATAACAAATGAAGCTATAAAGACTGTCGGGCCGCTACTGACCCCCCCATTAACACGCTTATTTAACCTTATATTAAAAACTGGTGAAATACCATCGCAATGGGTAGAGTCGGAAATAATATTAATTTACAAAAAAGGGGATGCGAAAGATATCACAAATTACAGACCTATAAGCTTACTCTCAGGTATCTACAAACTGTTTTCCTCCATAATTAACAAAAGAATAAGTGTCACAATAGAGGCAAACCAACCAATCGAACAAGCCGGTTTTCGAAAAGGCTTCTCAACAATCGACCATATACACACCTTGGAACAAATAATGGAAAAATATCAAGAGAAGCAACGAGCACTCTACATCGCATATATTGATTATAAAAAAGCTTTTGACACCGTGTCACATTCAAGTATATGGACCGCCCTACAAGCTCAAAATGTTGAACAACAGTATATAGAAACAATCAGAAAGATTTACAAAGATAGTACAGCAAAAATAAAGCTAGAGTCAAATGGACCTACATTCTCCATCGGAAGAGGCGTTAAGCAGGGCGACCCGCTATCTCCAAAATTATTTATATCTATCCTAGAGTCAATAATAAAAAATCTCAAATGGGAAAAGTCAGGAATAACCATCAATGGCAAGTATTTATCCCACCTTCGCTTCGCAGATGACTTAGTTCTGCTGTCGGAATCTAGCGCACAATTACAAAACATGATTGACTCACTAAACACAGCTAGTAAAGAAGTAGGACTAGAAATGAATCTTTTGAAAACAATGGTCATGACAAATAGCATACAGAGAAGAATATCAGTGGACAACGAAACTCTAAAGTATACAAAGGAATACATCTACCTTGGTAAACAAATTGGCTTCGACAAAAAACAACATGAACTAGAAGTAGAACGAAGAGTACAAAATACTTGGAATAAGTATTGGTCCCTAAAAGAGATATTCAAAAGTAACATGCCACCAAATATCAAAACAAAAGTCATGACGTCATGCCTCCTTCCTTGCCTTACCTACGCATGTCAAACTTGGAAATATACATCCAAAATAAAAAGCAAAATCACTACCTGCCAGCGGGGAATAGAACGAAGTATGCTCAATATTAAAAAGATACAAAAAATACGGCATAATAAAATTAGAGCAACCACCAAAGCGACAGATGCTCTAACCTACGCTAAGAAATTAAAATGGAAGTGGGCTGGTCACGTAGCGAGGCTAAAGGACGAGAGATGGACCAACAGGGTAACAATGTGGAAGGGTCCTATCGGCAAACGCCTCAAAGGCAGACCCTACACGAGATGGGCAGACGAGCTGATAAGAATTGCTGGTACCGGCTGGCCGCAAATAGCTCAAGACAGAGACACGTGGCATTCTTTAGAGGAGGCCTTCACCTTCACTTGAAGAGGGGTTCATGCATTCAACTTTTTTCTTTTCAAAACTAATCTAATAACTATTGTATCGTACTTTTGCATGGAATAAAAGGCTTATTATTATTATTATTATTTAACATGTTTCGGATAAGTTAGGGAAGTCAAATTCTAAACTTGTTTATTGAAAAACAACAATAACATGTTACGGTTAAGTTAGAAAGTTAATATTTACATTCCGTTGAGCAAGTCCAACAATAAAAATATAAAACTACAGCTTTTTTTTAGGAAACATATTGTTTCAAGTTTCTGTTAACTATTTGCTTTCGATGTTTTTTTTTCTTTTCTCAAGGTTTTGCTTCAAGGTGCAGTAAAGTAGATAATTTTGGCTTGTGGATAAAAAAATGAAGGTAAAGTAAAGGTAAAAGGTTTGGTTTCATCACAATTATCATTTCAGCCTGAAAGTTCGTACTGCTGGGTGGGTATACGTTCCCTTTGTCCTACCATACTTCCCGGTTCCGTGTATCAATCATCCTGCGTTTGGTATAGTCAATTTCAAAAGTACCGAAACTACTGTTTCTCTTGATAATTCATAATAGAAATTTAGCTTCAAATTGGGTTTCAAAAGTTTTTTAACGGTTTGAATATAGTCTACGTATATTATTTTGATAGAGATGTAGAAATTTTTACATAACTCTCGTGGCTGCAGCCTGAAAGGATAGAAAATATCAAAATCATCATCCCTACCCCAAACTCAACTGCGTTGAAGTCGGCTATCAATCTAACCTAATGCTGCTGAATCTGGCCTCCAAAACTGGGTAATACTATAAGTACCCTTTAGTAAGGCTGGTGGCAAAAAGGAACTATAGGAACACCGACTTTATATTTAATTGTATGTCAGGGAAGTCCAAGAACATTTAATGAATTCAAAAACTGTATCATATAATTAGTAGATTCTTCATATGGTAAGGTGAGCTAGTTAATTAAGAGCCTAATTACTAAAAAAACTGAGTGTATAGGTAGGAAGACGGCAGTTGCAACACGACCAACGATGCTGCGCCATAGGGAGATTGATCTAGAAACCCTTCATGACCAAACTCCCCTAGAACATTTGGCGCATCGTACCCGGTACACATCGCGACACACTGCTCAGACCCGTCCTCCGTACGGCTTCACCAGACCTCATGCCAAAACACTACGAATCGCTTGGCGGCAAGACTTTGTCTGGTGAGTGGTAACTTTGGCCGGCAGCCGATGTTATGGCCTACCACCGAGTCTAAAATTACTTACCGTGTCTTATTTAATATGCCTAGCTAACTATAATTTTCGAGCCAAGACTAGTTTACAAAACTACGGTATATGAGGAGGCATAACCGTGGATATAACAAAATAATATTTTAATTTCAACTAGAATAATGTAACGACACGTTTGGTTCAGTGGCAGCGTGTACGTGCTGAGTATCGCGGCTTCGATTCCAGCACGGAACAAATATTTGTATGGCCTACAATTAGTTGCTCCGGGTCTGGCTGTTTGTGTATGTGAGTTTATATGTTTGTAAAAGCACCCACAATACAGGAGAAATTTCTAGAGTGGGCAACGTATTTAAAAAAAAAACGTTCTAACAATTTTATGATTTAAAGGAAGGTCCACGGAGTTTCTTGTTCTTTCATCTCCTTGAGTACCTCCTACAGCTTTGAATGGGCAACTATCTTCCTATTTCTAACTAACCGACCCCTTGACAATTCAAGTGCCTGTAATTGATTTATTTGAAATGAATGCTTCGAGTTTAAGCTTGAATAAAGAATACTCTCTTCTTTTATGCGGAGTACATTGAGAGACTGGAACACGGAAAAATCGAAATTAAGCCAAAATCAGCAGTTAGACTGGTAAAGCGGACACCAGACTCCAAAGCTGAAAACACTTCGGATGTGACTGGGATTAACGCTGAGATGATGATGATGATGACATCGAGATACTGGAACAATTTGCCAGCGGCGGTTTTTCCGTGCGGGCAGTCCCGTGTGATACCGTCCCATATCCTCCCATGGGTTTCGTAAGAAGCGACAAAGGGGACTCTCATTATGAAAGCGGGTAGCAGTGCTTCTCCCGTGGAATAACAAATTACTGCGAACCCCAACCCGCCTGGCAAGCGTGGGGATTATTGGGGATTATGACAATGCCCCCAATGGAATGAAAGCCTTGGGGGAGGCTTCTGTCCAGCAGACCTCTATAGGCTGAAAAGAAGAAAGTGTTTCCGTCGGACTACAATGTAAGTGTCTTCAAGGTAAGAGTAAATAGGCTCTTAACAAACTAGCGCGCTTTACCATCAACGGTTGCAAAAAAAAAAAAAAAAAAACTTAAAAACACTAGACTATCACAAAACCGAAGATCTTTTGACCATTTTGAAATAAACCTAATTATGACTAATCCCCACAAACACGTAACTGCTACCTGGCTCCTTGAAAAATAACTCTCGCAGGCTACACCATACAAAAATTTCCCTCACTCGCACACTGCTGATCTTAGTTACTCAATCACATGTCACATTACTCCAACACTCCACACAAGATCACCACACTCACTCATCGTCTCACAACATGACTTCACAACTTTTTTTTTTTTTTTTTTTATTAAAATATAAACCAGCGCTTGACCGCAATCCTGCCTGATGGTAAGCAGTGACGCAATCGTTGATAACAACAACTAATTCTGCAATATTATAGGCAGGTATTTCTTATATTTATTAGAATTATTTTTAGTATAACATATTGCTTTTGCTTTTATCTGTTATGCATGTTGTTTATTTATAACTTTTATTTTGTTATGCCTAATATTTCTCTGTTACTCTTGCACGGTATCTACATTAAAGCTAATTCTAGCAATGGAAGGGGCCTGGTGACCTGTAGCACAGGTTTTTCTCCAAATACCTATAGCAGGCACCAGTCTCTCACAACTGTGGAATTCAGCTGATACTTTTTTTTTTACTTTTTTTTTGTACACACTATTACAAATCAACTTTGTGAAGAGAGAATAAATGATAAATTATTATTATTATTTCCTTTATTTCATTATAATACACTTATAAATTATATTTTTAAATATTTCTACATAAAAAAGATATAAAAAAACATTTAAAAATATAAAAAAATATTATTATTATTATTAGGCTGCCTGTATACGACGCCGGAACCGCACCGCCGCCGGACCGCAATACTGTGTATTCGCATCACCACCATGCCGTAGCCGCATCGCAGCCGCACCGGCGCCGCGTAAAAACCGTATTGTATCCGCGTTTATTAATAAAGCAGCGATCACAGTTCAGTATAACATTGTCGGTGTAACTGTACAGACTTCACTGTTATTCGTATCTATATAATGTTAACATTAAGTAAAAAAAAAGAAATTTCTCATTTAAAATTACACAAATCTCTTGCCATGCTTTTATATTTATAAGATTTACTTGTCTTATCCCATAATACCTCCCTTTCCTGCACTAAATTAATCAGTAACTCATAATCAAACTCCGCCATGTTAATAAAATGCCTGAAGACACACGTGTGGACACTGCGCGGGCGACCTGTCACTGAGCGTCTTGTCACGTCACGTCACGTCATCAACCTTTTTATCGTCCCACTGCTGGGCACAGGTCTCCTCTCATACAGAGAAGGGCTGAGCGTAATCACCACGCTTGCTCAATGCGGGTTGGCGATTTCAGACTTGTAAAGTCCAGGTTTCCTCAAGATGTTTTCCTTCACCTTCAGTCAATGGTGTCTAAGATATACTTAGAAAGTACATATAACTTTAGAAAAGTTACATTGGTACTTGCCTGACCTGGAATCGAACCCGCGCACTCATACTTGAGAGGCTGACGTTTTAACCACTAGGCCACCACGACTACACTAGGCCACCACGACTACGAGCGTCTTGTAATGTCTACAAAATGGCGGCGCTCTGGCGGTCCGGTGCCGACACGGCCGCGGTGCGGCGGCTTCACGGCCCATGAGCAATTATCATTCGTATACATATAATTGCGGTACGGCACCGGTGCGGTTCCGGCGTCGTATACAGGCAGCCTAATACTGCTTACCATCAGGCGGGATTACGGTCAGGCACTAGTTTCGAATTTATAAAAAAAATCTTAATGTTTTTCAAAGTTCCAAAAGCCGTAAAAAAAGTAGGGGTGAGTCTTCAACATTTTAGAAGATAAATATTCTAATCAACAGTCAGAATACCACCGGTGATATGCAGAATTTTGCTTTGATTAAAAACATGTGAGTATTGCCAAGCTACGTACTAACATTACATCAAATATTTTAGAAACTTCAATACGATTTCAAATTCAAAGTTATGCTTTCAGCAGATTTTATCTAAATCGAGTGAGATATTTAACTACATATAAATCCTTTGCAATAAAGTTCAAAATCGTTAGATTTATCAAATTAAACGGGCTTTAAAGTTAATAGCGATAAAGAAGATAGATTTCTTAGGATATTTGTAAGTTAGAGGACTTTGTAATCTTTTGTGAGGTGCCCTTTATAAAATTTACATAATTTATGTTCTGTAATTTATATGATGTACACAATAAAGAGTAGGTGCACTATAGAGAGACTGCCCTATTGTCCTACAATGATTGGAAGCGGAAATGAAATTGGAGAAAATATTTAAGAACGGAAAATATAGGAAAATTTTAATAGATAACTGCACAACCATAGCGACAAGAGTGATAAAACGTAACAAGGAAACATAAAAACATGCTTTTAATATATACGTTTATATAAAGATGAAGCATATAACAAATATAAGTCGTGGTGGCCTAATGATTAAAACACCAGCCTGTCAAGTATGAGTGCGCGGGTTCGATTCCGGGTCAGGCACGTACCAATGTAACTTTTCTAAAGTTATATGTACTTTCTAAATAAATCTTGGACACCATTGACTGAAGGTGAAGGAAAACATCTTGAGGAAACCTGGACTTTATAAGTCTGAAATCGTCAACCCGCATTGAGCAAGCGTGGTGTTTACGCTTAGGTAATCTTTCTCTGTATGAGAGGAGACCTGTGCCCAGCAGTGGGACGATAAAAAGGTTGATGATGATGATGATGATGATATAACAAATACAAAGGTCAAAATAATAGTACAACAAGGCAAAATAAAACACTAACAATAAAGTAAAACGTAACACAGTTATTTTAAAAGAAACTGGAAATGAAAAGAAACAAAAAAAAAATAAGTTCCCTGACTACTATGGGGGACACTTAGATAGCCAGGAGTGTAAGAATCCGGCATTGCCCAGGCTGCCTCACCAGTAAGACAGCCGGGGCGTCCATCAGAATGCCCCACTCCTGCTTAAATAAAAAAAATGTAAGAATTGGCTTAAAAAAAATAATCAGAAGGAAGTATTTCAATTATTTAGCTATCTGGGTGATCACCCAGATGACGACTAACAGTATGGAAGAAAAGAATGTATTGCCCCGATCCCAAATAAATTGAGATGAGGAGAGCAGGAGAAAATGATGACTTTCTAGATGCTGCTGGTTTAAGCCCGCTACAGCAACAAATCACGAAATATATTTAACGCCAAAAGTACTTCAAAGATTATTCTGTCTCAGTAATAGATGGTTTCTATTTATCGTTTAAATTCTTTTTTACTATATGGTGCAAAGCATCAACGAAACACATTAAATTTTCAACCTTACTACCACCACTATCTATTCGACTTCATTTGAAAAAGTTGTAACAGTTGTAACTAAATCTTTCAGTTAATAGAAATCTTAAAACATATCGTGTGTCGCCCAAACATTCATGTTAATATCATTTAGTGAAAACTCAGACTGCAAAAACCTTTACAAAAACAGACATTTCACAATATCCATGTCAGTTCCAACTTTTCAATAGACTCCATAATTCATAAGCTTCTATTTGTCCCATATTTGTCCTGTGAATAGGGAATGCTTTCGTCATGTGGCGAGCCGGAACCATAGGCTCTTTTGTGGCGAACACAATGGCATGAAAGTCGGGATGGACATTGGAACAGGGTCAGAGTGATGTGAAGTGATCGTTGGTGAAATTGACAAAGTAAGGTTTTTGTTGCGTTGTTTTATTATTCATAAAATGGTAATATTCATGTTTTGAAGTCGTTAATGTTTGTTAAGTAGTGATTGGAGTACAAATATCGATTATCGTGCACAAATGTGATGTGTATTTGCTTCAGTAAGTTCGAGGTTTCTTTAAGCTAAATACGAGTAATAGCACTTATCATACTTTTTAATTTGAATTTTACGATTCTATGGGGCCAAAACGCATATAAAAATGTTCCTTGGTTTGGTCTGCTTTGTTCTATATGATAATGTAATGGTGTAAACGCGACCGTGTTCGGTCACAGCGACCATCTTCAACTCCGACTTTGCGGTTGATATAGACGCATGTGGCTTATGTAGACAATTTTATTTTTGACCTTTAGATTTGACAAACGCTCTCTAGGCCGGCCTCTGGCAGCCTGCTGCCACAACGAAGCATTGTACTTCCCCTCATTTGTGTCCTTGCCCTCCTCATTTGTGTCGAAATACCGTGTTTCCTTTCAACGAACCTATAATTTTAGAAATACTTTTAAAACCCTGCACATACATAGATCCATATAATTCCATTCATCCATAAAATAAGACGTAATAACTTAACAAAAAGCAAACTATGCGACATCACCCATTCAGTCAGCTCTTTAAACTCACATAGACCAGCACAAAAGAGGTTATGAACAAATAAGTTCACACCTGCGCTGGCACATAAAACGCTCCAAACGATTCAGGCGCTATTAAAGTGAGAAGTACGTGTTTAATATGGCGGTAACCCATCTTATGACGAATAAAAGACATCCGGGTACGTCTTGATCAATGAATATTCATTAAGTTAAATAATTGAATTTACTCGTTTTTTTTTTTGACCGCAGACCCGCCTTATGGTAAGCAGTGATGCAATCGTTGATGGTAAAGCGCACTAGTTTATTAAGAGCTTATTCACTTCAGCCTTGAAGACACTTAAATTGTAGTCAGACGGAAACACCGCCGCTGGCAAATTGTTCCGGTCCCTCGATATATGCGTTAAAAAGACGAGGCAAAACGTAAGGGTGAGTGGGGATACGCCGCCGTAGGACGGATCGTCCGATGTTGGAGCGGAGATGGGGGAATTAAGTCATGCAATTCCCTCGTACACACCAAAATGCATCCAACAACAGCGACAGGCGGGTTTTTTTTTCTTTGTCTGTGCTCCAGGGTTTGCTCTGCGTCATGGAGAATATTTGAAGATCAGCGTAACATACTATCAATAGCAATGACTGTGATTTTGTTATTTCAACAATATTCATTGCATTATTTAACTTTGCTGCACAGTTTGATTTTTCGTACAAATGAAGCAATAGAATAGTTATACAGTTTTTTTTTTTTTTTACGGGAAAGCTAACATTTTTTATAGGTTACCACCCACCAGACAAAGTCTTGCCGCCAAGCGATTTGTCGTGTTCCGGCATGATGTCTGGTGAAGCAGTATGGAGGACGGGTCTGACGGGTTGTGTTGCGATGTGTGCCGGGTATGTCTTCCTTCCTATTCGCTCCGTTTTACTGAGTGAATAAGCTCTTAATAAACTAGCGCGCTTTACCATCAACGATCGCATCACTGCTTACCATCAGGCGGGATTGCGGTCAAGCGCTAGTTTATAATTATTAAAAAAAAAAAAAACCGCATTTTTCATGGACTTTTAAAATTATTTATAGTGTCGTTTACTAAATAAAAGCGCGTGATTTATGTAGTAAAAAGTGCATTCAGTAAATAATTCATAAAGAACATTGAAATATCGCAGCATAGTGGCCACATCATTACTTTGCACAAGCCTTCCTCATAGACGGTTCACGCAGCCGTCTTTTTCAACTGTCATTGGCGATATCCGCCATTATTGTGAAATAAAATTTTCAAAGAATTTCTATAATTTGTTACACATGTTATTGGCAAAATTGTTGTATCTATTCCACAGATTTCTATTTCAAGAGTTGAGGTTGAATCTCACCTTGAAAGAAGAAGAAAAAGAATAGGTATGAATGTAACGTACCCCCACACGTTTTGAATCATCAAAGTATCATTTCGGTCAAAGTATCATCGGTTTGGGTTTTCGATCAATCTTTCAAAATATTTTAATTACATATTAACTACAAGAAGAAGCTGCTACTTGAATTTTAAGAAAGCAACATAAATATGAACACATATGTAAGTACAAGGGCTTACTTACATGACTTTAAGTAAGCCTACGAGTGTGGCCACGATAGTAACTAGAGTAGGCTTCTTTAGAACTTAAAAAATGACTCTCGTTCATTGGCAAGTAATGATTTTATGTTAAGCTAGGTCGGGTTATAGCAATACTGGATGTCACACGTTCATCCTTCAAACCTTGTGAACACTTATTTTTCTTCTTCTTATTTCAATTTCCAAGAAGATGTTTACAGAATATCTATTAAATAAGAATTTCACTGTATATTATGACATTAAATTTCTTCGATAAGAAGGGAAGAGAATCATAGAGCATCATAAACCCATCCATCCACATACATTTTCTTGTTGTATATATCATCATCATTCTGCTACCCTCGTTTTTTTCTGTCATACTTCTCTATTATACGTCATCGCCTTAGTAACCCCTTTGTATGTTTTTTGTATGCGACATCAACATGGCGAATTTTGCGCCGAAATTTGGGTTTACATCCATATAAAGTTTAATTAACTCAAGAGCTAAAACCTAATGACCACAGGTAGCGTCGTGTATTCGCTGATTGGGCGTTAGAGCATCTGGCAGCTGATCCTGGTTTTGCAAAAAAATCATCTTCACTGATGAGGCTCATTTCTGGTTAACCGGCTTTGTTAATAAACAAAATTGCCAGATTTGGTGCGATGAAAATCCGCGGGAGATTCATCGGGTGCCTTTACACTCCGAAAAAGTAACTGTTTGATGTGGATTTTGGTCCGGCCGGGCCGATAATACCTATCGGCCCTTATTTCTTTGAAGATGCGCAAGGAGTCGCGCTCACTGTCAATGGCGACCGATATCGGACGATGATAACAATTTTCTTGTGGCCTAGGGTAGGTGGTATGAATCTTACAAACATGTGATTCCAACAGGACGCTGCCACTTGCCATACAGCACGGGAAACATAAAATTTATTGAAAAAGAAGTTCGAGGGCTTCGTCGCGTGGTGGCGACATCAACTGGCCCCCGAGATCGTGTGACTTAACACCACTCGATTATTTTCTGTGGGGCTACGTGAAATTTCTAGTGTATGCAGATAAACCACAGTCAATTGCTGCCCTAAAGGCCAACATAACTTGCGTTCTTCGTGAAATTGAGCCCCATTTATGCGAAGACGTCCTTCAAAATTGGTCCACCAGAATACACCATCTACAGCGGAGTCGCGGTGGCCATTTGGCTGATATTATTTTCCACACATAATGTCATTGAATATTCTTTAAAATGTAATAAAAATTGTGGTAATATCACTTGAAACAGATTGTTTTATTTCATTTCTTTGTTCGAGCGCTCTTAATGAAAAACCCTGTATTATTTTGATCGGTGTCTGTTCTATAATTTAAATACACAATGAAAACATAAACTACTACTATTTGTACGCAAGTCTCCCTACATCATCCCTCAGGAGCCACACGCTTCAAACGCGGCCCTCACATTTGTTTTCCACTTTCCCTTCCATTTTAAAAACCGCTGTTTTCGATGCCACAGCCATAATTCTTGTGGTGACAGGCGCAAGCCTTGTCCTCCAAAGTTTGGAACTTAACGCCTTCGTAACAGATATTATGTTATAGCTAGGTAGTTATATGGTTGTTTGTTGGATGTTAGCTTGTACGCGCTGATAACGACTTGACTTCACATTTAGACTACTATTATCATCACTCTTAGTTTTAATTATCTATTCTATTATATTTTTATTTATGGCAAATAGAGCCGATGTCGACTATTCTGTCAATGTCAAAAGTGGATTGGAGGAGCAAGACTGTACAATAACAAAAACCTACGATGTTACATTGGACCTTTTTATATCTTCTGAGGTTATTGGAGGAATGAAACAAACAAAAATATAAAAATACATATCATATTATAATTGTTAGAACAGCTAATACATACATATACTATATCCAAACGTAAAATACTTATTAGAGAAAGTAAATTATAATTTTTAATTATCTTTTCTAAAAATTTTGGAATGAAAATAGTAACTACTATCAATAAACGCTCAAAACTCCAGTGGCCTGAAAAGGACTGCAGTGTTTATAATCAGCTTTGGAGTCTGGGGTCCGCTTTACCAGTCTAACTGCTGATTATGGCTAAACTTCGATATTTCCGTGAAGCGACTGCCGTGTGACTTCCACAACCCTAAGGTGATATCGAAACGTTGCAGTTAGACCAATTGTTGAACTTTTGAGGGCTCCAACAACCCGTAACGACTGCCATTAGATGTTCGTATGGCAACCGGGACCAACGGCTTAACGTGATTTCCGAGGCACGATCAGACCAGTGCAAATATTCATATTCATGCATACAAACACATATTTGCACTACGCGGGGATCGAACCCGCGCCTCCTTACGCAGCGGCCGCATTCGCTAAGGAGGCCATAGTAATATTTGGATTATGCAATATTGATAATTAATTATATTTATATACATTTAATGTGTTCTTGTGTAGTTATTTACAAAAGTACAATATTCATTATTGTCGTATTACTTAACTATTTATGTAATTATATTTGATCTTTTCGGTGTTGTACCTAGGTACTAAGCATTTAGTTACATCGTGTAATTATTAAAACAAAAACCTCTAATAAAGTATTTATGTTTTGTATAACCCCAACGAATGGAATGCACGGCGAACAGTTTGGAATGAGGTGTCTAATAATAGCGCAAACTGTTTAGTTGGTGTGAATGTAATTACTGTCGCTGCGCCCTTCTAATAAGCGACGGCCTTCCATTTTGCTGTCGACTAGCAAAGCTACCCTCTTCCTCCTGTGATTTACAGTATTTCTCTAAATAAAAAGTGCTATTAAGCATCTATAACAAGATACTACATACTATATACTGCATTACAGCTTTATACAATAAGTTTGGTCGTGGAGGGTCTTCAGATCAATCTCCCTTTGGCGCAGCATCGTTGGTCGTGTTGTTGGGTTTAACATTGCATCACCTCGCTCAACTGCCGTCTTCCTTCCTATTCGCTCGCCTATGAATTTTGAAATAATCTTTTTTTCCCACGAATTAACTCCAACTTCCCCGAAATTAGTTAATTTTTAAAAAAGTGACAACACCATTTGAACTGTATTATTATAAGCGATGTGACCACGTGCCGCGTACCCTTCCCCCCATCGCCCGCGAAAGGGTTGCCTACCGCACATGTATTAAGTTCTCTTTTTTGCGAAAAACAATAAATTTTTAGGGGGATTTTTTTTTAAGTTTAGCCCGGCTTTGTATCCATTAGTAGAATCAGTTATCGATACCTAACAATGCCTTCACGGATCGGACAGGGTTTTCTTTACATATTGTATATAAAAATTAAGTCATCTTTACCCTATGTATAATATTCCCACTTCTGGGACACAAACCTCCTTCCGGAAAGAGGAAGATTGTCGTAATCTACCACGCCAATGCAGGCTGGTATACAGTATGTTAAGAAAACCTTGTCCGACCCATAAGGATAATAAAGGTTAGGTAAACACATGACCAAATATAATATAAAATTTTACGTATTCATCATAGTACCAATACAAATGAATTTTGAAATAATCTTTTTTTCCCGCGAATTAATTCCAATTTCCCCGAAATTTGGTAATTTTTAAAAAGTGACAAGACCGGTATTATTATGAGCGAATAGCGATGCGACCACGTGCCGCGTGTCTTGCCGCCCGCCCCCCGCGGGCGGCAGGCGAAGGGTGGTCAACGCACATTTATTAAGTTACCTCCTTTTGCGAAATAATATTTATTTTTTTAGGGGGATTTTTTTTTAAGTTTAGCCCGGTTTTGTATCCATTAGTAGAATCAGTTATCCATACCTAACAACACCTTCACGGGTCGGACAGGGTTTTCTTAACATACTGTATATCACATATCTTCGAAGTTTTGCCTCTAGAACATGCCAGTTTCCTCATAATGTTTTCACATTCAGTTTCTATAGAAATTTGTGTTCTATTATGACCACTCAATGCGGGTTGGCGATTTCAGACTTAAAGTCCGGGTTTCCTCAAGATGTTTTCCTTTACCTTTTAATCAGTCCAATGACTGATTAGTATATACTTAGAAAGTACATATAACTATAGATGATAAAAAAGTTTAAAGCAATAAAAAAGCATGCTTTTTTATAAAAGCAAAATAAGTTGTTTTATTAAAAACGCAGATTCAACTTTTTGTGATGGTAATCCTACCAATATATATACGACTAGCGGCCGCCAGCGACTTCGTTCGCGTGGAGCTAGTTATGCTTCGCTCCTTTTGGTCGTAGCGTAATGTTATATAGCCTAAAGCCTTCCTGGATTAATGGGCTACCCAACGAAAAAGAATTTTTCAAATCGGACCAGCAGTTCCTGAGATTAGCGCGTTCAATCAAACAAACAAACTCTTCAGCTTTATATATTACTAGCGGCCGCCAGCGACTTCGTTCGCGTGGAGTTAGTTATGCTCCGCCCCTATTGGTCCCAGCGTGATGTTATATAGTCTAAAGCCTTCCCGGATTGATGGGCTATCCAACTCAAAAAGAATTTTCCAAATCGAACCAGTAGTTCCTGAGATTAGCGCGTTCAAACAAACAAACAAACAAACTCTTCAGCTTTATATATTAGTATAGATTAGTATTAGTATAGAAGTATAGATATAGATTTATTAAGTTGGAAAGTGCTTTAGCGGAGCAACTTTTTCGTAATTTCGTATAACTTTTCTTTGACATATGCTTTATGCTTATTTATTTAGTTGCTTTTGCTTTTCTGCTTTGGCAGATTCATCGATTCGGCAGATTAGTCAGATTTCCAAAAAATATTAGACACGTATTTTTTTCTTTTTTCATGTAAACAAAAAATGAAGACGACAGTGCGTCCACCACTCCTGATCTTTGATGCCTTTTTATATTTGTCAATTTTTATTGATTTGATAAAACAAAATATAGGTACGTATCCAATATTTTTCTATAATCTGAATGATGGACTAAATAGAATATTTTTTTTTTTACCCACGAAACATCCCTATTCTTAACTCATGTCTACCTCACACAAATCAAAATTCTTTATTTGGTTTTCTATGTATGATGTATGTACAGAGGGTAGTTTTAGATTTGCTCTTTTAGATTTTCGTAGGTAGTAAGGCTGTATTTTGTCTTCGAATACAAATGATTAAGATCGGACGTGTTTTAATTGCTAGCCCGGTTAGACAATGTTCCCTAGTCCAACGGGTTTTCACAATATGATCTACATTTTTGACGTTACAAAATGTGTGAACAAAGCTACCAAGATAAAGAAAATACATTATTTATGTCCCATTGCTTCCAGTCAAGTAAAAACTTGTAAAAAGTCTATGTAGGTACTGCGTGAGATATTTTACTCACGGCTGAGTGATTCACACATTTATCTGCACGCGCGTACGCGCTAGGTCATCTTGACTAATGTGACGTGAATTATGAACTACTATTTCTTGTTGACGACAATAATACCGAAAAATCCGTGTGATGATTGAAGACCACGAGAGATTGGATATATTTGAGTGTGACGTGTTCTTTGAGTGGATTCGCAATTGTTTTATTAAATGTACGTATTTCTAAGTCATGTAAATAATGTATAATAACCTATGAAAGGTTATTAATGACAGATCACAAGTGAACGTGGCACCGTCGTACGGTTAGAATCCATCCTTACGTTGTTGACACCACTAAAATCCGGACGAAGCGTTTTGCCTCGTCTTTTATACCACGTACATCGAGGGACTGGAACAATCGGCCAGCTGCTGTGTTTCCGTCTGATTACAATTTAAGTGTCTTTCTCTAGAGTAAATAGAGTTTGGAACGATTGCATCACTGCTTACCATCAGGTGGGATCGCTGACTTTTTTTTGAATAATCTATACTAAGTAATATATAAAGCTGAAGAGTTTGTTTGCTAATCTCAGGAACTACTGGTCCGATTTGAAAAAAATGTTTTTGCGTAGGATAGCCCATTAATACAGGAAGGTTTTAGGCTATATAACATCACGCTGCAACCAATAGGCGCGGGGCATAACTAACTCCACGCGAATGAAGTCGCTGGCGGCCGCTAGTAGTTTATAATTAATTATAAGACGGTAACATGGCACGGTAAGATTCTCAAAGAATCTGTCGGCTGTATATATTTTTGTGTACATAGTATATTTATATGCTGTTATGTAGTAAAAACTTTATCATAATCAATGGACTCTAATAAAGTTTGTTGCGTGGTTCACACTTTACACTTTTAGATACGTATTTATATTAAGTAAAAAAACTATAATATAAAAAACAATCTTGCTTGTTTTCATATATAGGTAACAAAAACTCTTCGAAATAATTGAATTGGTAGGCCCAATTTATAACGGGCCAATAAATGTGGCAAACCAATAAACGAGAATTGATTGGCAAATCCGTACAGCCTGAAGGAAAAGTTAAAAGTTTTGTGGTATCCATTTAACTTCTTCTCATACATTTTGTTCACGTTTGTAGTCAAGTAACAACTTTAAAGTTTTAGGAAACAGAAATAGCTCGTCTAAGGAAACTTCTAGACAAATACAGATGTTTAAATCGTCAACCTATATGCATACTATAATAAACTTCTTCATAGTATTTGCCTTGATTCGCGCACGGATTTAAAATATCGCGGATCATGGATGACGACAGTAAGCGAATGAATTTACAATTTTACTAAGCAGATTTTTTCTGGTTGCGCAGGCGCAGCGGACAAGGAGACCGACGAAGAGGAGGGCCCAACAGGAGGTGCGCCTCCACCCGATGACCAGGACGCTGAACAAGAACAGACCAAGCACATCCTACCGCTCAGCAACCATCAAGCTGTCATGTTAGTTAACCTTTCCAGTCGGCAGATAGGCAAATATATAGAACTTAAAAAGAAATTCAATCATATTTTTTCCCAAAAAGATCATAGAAATTATAGAAATTTACTTAATAAACCAAACAGAAAAGCAGAAATAGGTTCCTCTCCAGGCACCTACAGTTTGACGTCTCTGACCTATGTATTTTGAAGCATACTGTAAGTTTAACTCGTCCAGTCGTTCTTTCGCCAACATCGGCGATGCCTATCTTTAAGCACTGTGTTGCAAACTTGATCTGCTAGATTTCTTTAAAAACTAGCTGTCCCATACCATCCCCACTTCTGGGGGTCCACTGCGAGGTTACTAATATATATCCTATAGTCTCATAAATAACGTGGCTTTATATTGGTTTTATATTGGAACCGATTTTGGGTTTCCAAAATCGGTTCTGTAGATCCAGAGATTACCCCCTTACAATTTCCCAAAGTCACAAACTTTACTTCTTTGTAATAATAAGTTATAGATAACGTTGAAATGTCTTCTAAAAGCGCTGTTAGTACAAGTTAGGTGGCTTATAAATGGGTGCAAAATGAATTAAATGTTTGTTACAGTGAGGTGTCAGCCAGTCAGCAAGATTTCTTCAAGATGCTGGATGAGAAAATTGAAAATGTAACTTATACTTCTTTATGCTAATTTACACTGTCCCACTCCTGGGCAAACGCCAGCGCCTTCTACTCCTTCCACTTTTATGTATAAGTGTAATTACTTATATGTATAAGTGGAAGGTGTAGAATGAGGCCTTCAATAAAAATACTACTTCATTAAGGGCCGATGTTTCAATCGACAACAATTTTTATTCGTAGAATAGATAATAATGACGCCTCACAGATTTTGCATGGAATAACTGTCAAGAATTCAAAATTATTCCACAAACAAAATTATCTGGCTTTCAAAACTCAGCTCTTTGTGTTTCAAGTTTTTAAAACGCTTTCTTTCCTTACAGGGCAGAGACTACGACTCATCTAGCGAAACAGAAATTCAAATAGAGAACGAGCGGCGAAAGATACTAATAGATCAATGGCGGTCAACGTCATTATCTACACATTCCTCACCATTGCAACCAAGTCCACCTACTCCGGCCAGAAGACGGGTCCCGAGACCTATTCCACCTCCTCCAGAGCGGCAGAACAGCCCAGGATCAGGCAGACGATGCTACAGACAACAGGTCCCCGATGGCATGTCCCCACCACCTAGAAGATCCCATAGCGCGCAATCTCACCATGCGCCCGACCCACGGCAAATCAACGGGGACAACTGGCATGATAACACAAAATCTCCTGTGAAAAGACCACAAAGCGCCGGAGCAAACTGGAAGAACAATCCAAAAGTAACACCCTACAATCAAAAACCAAGAAAAAATGAAGCAAACGAATACAGAGCACTCCACAATAACCCAGACGGTCAAGGACCTGGTCAAGACATGTCCCAGATAACATTAAACCCTACATTCCAAACACACAGTCCAGCTCACTCGGCTAAATCTCAGCAGCCGTACATAGCCCAGATAATAAGCTACCCAATATCACAGCAGGTGACCCCACCATCACCACCAAAGTATATTGCACCTCCGGAAGAATACCAGGATCCTCAGAACAACGCGATAGACAACCAAATCAAACCTAACTCACAGAGACAGTCGCCAGTTTCCCAAGTAAGCAATCAACCACATATCTATTACATACACGGTAACTCGACGACGGCAGTGGCCCAGGACATCGCCCAGCAGAGACAGCAGACCGCCATGCACCTACAGCAGTACGTCGCCATGAAACAAGCTCAACAGCAAATGTTTACATATCTACAGAGAAGTCCTCACACTGTGTTCCCGAATATAGATTACTCGCAGAATCCCCCTCCGAATGCAATGTATGAGGGACATGAATTTGTTGGTCAGTATCCACATCCTGCTATGAGACCGCACAGCGCACCAACTCCTGTAGGTGTCGTCAGGCCAATGCCGGTTGCCCCCGGTTTCAGTCCTATGGCAGATGGAACCCACATGGTACAAATGCCAATGTGGCCGCACATGCCTCCTGTGGTCTCCACCATGGGCCCGTGGGCCCAAGGCCAAGCGCCCGCAGAGATGCACTATTACTCGCAAACGCAGTTCATGCCGATGTACCGGCCGAACTCGGCGGGGTCCGCCGGCACTCTGACGAGATACCAGAAGAAGGAACCGAGTGATAGTGAAATGAAGAATAACGTGTGCCAAAGCATAAATCTAGTCAGACAGAAGCCGATAGGTCAAATCGTGTCCCTCCCAGGTCAGGAGCTGACGGTGTGTAATAACGTTAGTGACAGTCCGAGCCCTGCGTCTGTAAGTACGGACAGTGGTGTGTCTCCGGGAAATAGTGTGCCTAGCTCCAAAAACTCAGTCTTCAGCACGCCTCCCTCGAGCACCAGTGACACGTTCAGTTTGGATAATAAGAGCAAAAAGAATAAAACTGTACAACCATCTAGATCTCTGAAAAATTCTAAAAGTCTAGATTCTTAGTGAAAACGTTTGTAATTATGTAGATTTTCTAAGTGTATCTAGATTAGTTGTAATGGCTATGTAAAGTATGATAATTAGATTCCAAAGTGCTTATTATTAAGATGCGGCTCGAGTTATTTCCTGCTTTTGAACTAAGACATATAGCTCCATGAAAATGTGGACATTGGTGGAATATAGCATGAAGGGGTTATGATGGCATCATGTTGTTTACCGTCAACGCCATACGAATACATCTTTAAAAAAAAACTTTATAAGCTAGTACTGGGTCGCGATTCCGGCTGATGGAATGCAGTGACGAAATCGTGCATGGTAAAGCACGCTAGTTTATTAAGAGACTATTCACTATTTACATTGTCACACACACACGTTTAAATTGTCAGACGGAAAGACCGCCGCTTATTTGGGAAGTACAACATTAAAACCAAGTGTTGATTTTCCTAGTAGATGTAAAGAAAATATTATAAAGTCATACCTAATGTACAGATAACACAATCCCCTATAACAAGGTAAACTCAATTAATTTAGACAATATTCGCCTTATCTGTTTGACAAATAACTTAGAAAGTAGAATATAACTCGAGTTGCTAAAGTAAATTATTGTATTTATTGTGATTCTAATGAAAACATTTTTTTTTAAGATCGGTGTTAAACTTATCAAAGTAGATAAAAGTAACGTAAAAGTTGTCATTGCTTCCCTTCAGACATGATTATGTCAGAGGGCCAGTATATCTTTACACACGCAGAGACAAAGGGAACTGAGTAGGATATTGAGTTTGACAGATTGCAAGCAGCACTGTCCACTGTCAAAATATTGTTGTTATTTTATGACAATCTCTCGAAAATGTTCTAACCGCAGCTGTTAAAATGTTTTATTTAAAAATAAGATTTTGTTTAAAAGAAAAAGATATTTAATTGATCATAACCTATTTAGATATATTACTATCAATTTGCATCATCATAGCTAATCCATTGATTCATATGTTTGAAAAATGTGCCTGCTCGACAACGTAGGTAAATACCGCAATGAATGTTGTTGAATTAGCAAAATGAAACCCGTTACTACTGATAGTATGCAATTATCATGAGTTCTTTTCTGCTAAAATGAATTTATGTGTGAAAAGCTCTCGGTATTATAATAGGGTATTTGACTAAAAAAACTAATTAGTCCGTCAGTCAGATTTCCAAAAAATACTATACACGTATTTTTTTTTTCATATAAACAAAAAATGAAGACGACACAGTGCGTTGAAAACTCGTGTGACGTCACTGCACGCTACACTTTTTAGCGACCAGTGACGTCACCAGCCACCACTCCTGATTTTTAATGCCTTTTATATTTGTCAATTTTTATTGTTTTGATAAAACAAAAAATACGTGTCTAGTATTTTTGGAAATCTGATTGACGGACTAATTAGTTTTTTTTAGTCAAATACCCTATTTTATCAATGTCTTTTTTACTGCATGACTCGTCAGAATTAAGTGCGACATTTTGATTTCTATTTAGTAAGCTAGATTTGTTTCTTTTTATAATAAGTTATTATTATATTATCTAAATCAATTTCGCCTTTTCGTTCATTCCTAAGTCACTAGGAATTCACGAAAATACGTAATGTCTCCTTACTTTTCCATTTCATTACTTTTCTAGACGGTGTATTGTTAAGCTAAACTTATTTACATACCAGAGTCATTAATAATGTATGTACAAAGACTACAAATTAATTTATATTTGCATAATATTTTCTTTTGTAACTTTACAACGTTATTTTATACTTGTAAATGAGTTATTATATTTCACTTTTACATTTTCAAAACGGGTATATTATTTTTTACATGGAACCTAAACCAATCTTTACGAATCTAAATGTACAATATGACTAGATAAAGACATGTAAATGGTACCTTTAAGTGCCGAAATGCATTTTAAATTATCCAATAATAACAATAACAATCGTATTATTTGTTTTATTTACCCTTTTTGATTCCAGGGCTTCAGAAATGCCATGGGATGTACTGATCCATTCCATTGTACTCATACATCATCATCATCAACCTTTTAATCATCCCACTGCTGGGCACAGGTCTCCTCTCATACAGAGAAGGATTGAGCGTAATCACCACGCTTGCTCAATGCGGGTTGGCGATTTCAGACATAAAGTCCAGGTTTCCTCAAGATGTTTTCCTTCACCTTCAGTCATTGGTGTCCAAGATATACTTAGAAAGTACATATAACTTTAGAAAAGTTACATTGGTACTGGAATCGAAACCGCGCACTCATACTTGAGAGGCTAGTGTTGACTCATACATAACACCCTATAATTTTCCCACTCGTGGGACACTGGCCTCCTCTCGGTGGCCATAATCTACCACGTGGGCGCAGATTGGTAGATGTCACATGTCCTCGAAGTTTTTGGCTCTAGGGCATGTTGCCTCACGATGTTTTCCTTCACCGAACCGTCGTAGGTTGGAACCTTGTGTGGTTCCAACCTACGACCTACAACTTGAAATCACTAGGCTACCCCTACATGTGCTCATAGGTTACGTCAAACCCACTTGTGTAGTGTAGTGTAGTAACACTTGTCTCTTCACCGCAGCCATCACCTGGATATCACAGAGAACGAGATAACGGTCGCAAAGTTGGTAGCTATACAAACATTAAGGCTCGGCGTAAATAGGGCCACCAACCACAGCCACCGGTGTCTGCCGCGCGCTACCGCTACATTCCTAAAAGTGTCAGAAGCGAGCGACAGCCACCGGGTGTCTGGAAGCCGCCACATTTTATAATCCTAAATAGCGCGACGTGAATGGATATCGGATATGAATGTATCAACATCCATTGAGACTTCGTGCTCCATGATGGTACGTGCGATACATAGAACGTCGGACGGTTAACTGCGCAGGGGGTGGAGCATTGTGACAGTGGCGGGTATCGGCCTTTTTTGTGGCACATAGTGACCATTAGTGGCGAGTCGCAGACACAGCTGTAGCGAGTCTCACACCGGATACACGTGTGCGGCGCGTCTATACTAAATATATTAAAAAGTGTATTAAGTCGACGTCGCTGGCCACGAGTGGCTGTGGTCGGTGGCCCATTTGCGCCGAGCCTAACCAAGGCCATGTGTCCACCGCACGTCCATCACCCGAATGCCGTCATCCTGCCGTCAACTGGTAGAATTCAGCGCAAGATTGTGAAGTACCCACGGCGACGATACTTTTTTTATAAATTATAAACTATTGCTTAACTAACTAACTATTGCTTCAGGCTTAAGATTTTTGTAGTACTAACCGAATATGGATACCTACCTACTGTCCGAAATAAATTATTATTATTATTATTAACCGCAATCCCGCCTGATGGTAAGCAGTGATGCAATCATTGATGGTAAAGCGCGCTAGTTCATTAAGAGCCTATTCATTCTAACCTTAAAGACACTCAAATTGTAGCCCGATGGAAACACCGCCGCTGGAAAATTATTCCAGTCCCTCGATATACGCGGTATAAAAGAGGAGGATACACATATTGCACAAGTGAGTTTGATCGCGAAGGACAAACAATGGCCGTCACTGAAACGTCACTTTCGGTTAAAATAAAACCTAATTGCGTAACAAACTATAACTCCCAATTTGTATATATCATTTTGATGCAGATTGCTATGAAATGAAATCGTTTATTATGTAAGTAGAATCAGTGATCATTTTTACACGTGCTAATGCAATACGAGGGTCAAACTGAAAGTTCTTAGAACTGGCCACTTATAAACAATATAATAAAAAAAAAGGCGTGTGGCACTCGGAGACTGCCGCGGTAAAGCTATTGCATAGCCTTTTTTTTATCAAGTATAACTTGCAATTATAATTATTTATTTATTTTATTTATACAGTACCTAATTTTTCCTTTGTTTTTTTTTTCTTTGATATCAATTCAAGTTTTCTTTCTGTTTTGTAATTTATTTATTTTTTACCAGCAACGTCATCAAAAGAGTGCGAAAAATGGTGACGATTAAGCGACTAAACTGTATTCAATGTTTTCTGTTCGACTTTGATAAAGAGATAGAAAGAAGCTAAGCAATAGCTTAAAAATGACGTCATGTTCGTTATCACACCCATGTCAGAATGTCATGAAATATGATGTCGGCCATCTTGGATTTCAAAAATGATATCATTTTCGTGATCAGCACCCTGAGTTTTGGCGGGAAAGTCAAGCTGAGTGTCACGCTCGTTTTTGCTCATTGGACTTTTAAAATTATTTATAGTGTTGTTTACTAAATAAAAGTGCGTGATTTATGTAGTAAAAAGTGCATTTAGTAAATAGTTCAAAAAGAACAGTGAAATATCGCTGCATAGTGGCCACATCATGACTTTGTTCCAAACCTCACTCGTAAGACGGGTCACGCGGCCGTCTTTTTCGACATGAATAATTCATAATTACGTGGCATTGGCTAAAAAGTGTAGCGTGCATTGACGTCATACGAGTTTCCAAAGCACTGTGTCGTCTTCATTTTTTGTTTATATGAAAAAAGAAAAAATACGTGTCTAGTATTTTTGGGAAACCTGACTGACGGACTAATTAGTTTTTTTTAAGTCAAATACCCTATTGTGATGGACGAACGTATGTAGGTACATAAGTATTATATAAACTAAATACACACGAAGGAAGTACTTATATCTAAATAGATTACCGTCATTATTGTCGGATTACCCCGAGGGCCTAATAAGCCAGATGGCAGCTGAAACACCAACAAATCCCTACGTAGCTAATAAAGAACTCCTGATATCATGAATTACTAATACGCAGACCATTATTTCAACCTGAACGGGTCCAGGGACCGCAAAAAGGTTGGGATAAATTATTATAAAAACCTTGAAAACGTGTTACAAAAATACAATTGTGGTCATTCATTGCTTCTTCTGTCTAGTTTTTATCTCGAATATATACGGCTTTCTGTAGGTCTGTGGGTAATTTTAATAATTTTAGAAACGTTCAATAAACGAAACAGTCTACTAGTAGCGCTGTGATAAGCTATAAACCGCTGCTCTGCGTCTCGCGGGTTCGATTCCCGCACGGAACAAATATTTGTATGACCTATAATTAGTTGTTCCGGGTCTGGATGTTTATCTATGTGAGTTATATGTTTATAAACGCACCCACGATACAGGAGAAATTCCTAGTGGGGGGGCAACGTTTAAAAAAGAAATATAAGTAGTTTAGTTCTGTGATTCTGCCTAATTAAGATAGATACTTATGACGTGATTAAAAAACTGTTGACTTGAAACGTTTTTTTTTTTATAAATTACAAAATAGTGCTTGACCGCAATCCGCCTGAAGGTAAGCAATGATGCAATCGTTAATGGTAAAACGCAATAGTTTTCCTATTGACTCTAGCCTTGAAGACACTTAAATTGTAGTCAGACGGAAACATCGCCGCTGGCAAATTGTTCCAGTCCCTCGATGTACGAGGTATAAAAGAAAAGGCGAAACGCTTCGTTCGGATCGTTGTGGTGACAACAACGTCAGAGTGGAAATTTGCCATACAACGGGTCGTTAGATGATGGAACCCAGATGGGGGAATTAAATCATGCAATTCCCTCCCACACTCTCCAAAATGCATCCTATAGAACACCGACGGCTGGCTAGTCTTCTCCTGTGCTCCAGGCTTTGGAGACCGTTTTGAGCTCAATCTGAGTCACCAAATAGCTCTCCTCTGAATTCAGATTAGTCAGATGGCATTTTGCAGTTTTGCGTCTAAAGACAGAAAACTAATGACTACTATAACGTTGCAATATTCGTCGTTATTCCTACACAATAAAAATCTGTTTACAGTACAACTTGAAACATTTTTATAGCTAGGCACACTAAACTAAACTTAATAATCAATACTAATATTATAAATGCGAAAGTATCTCTGTCGGTCTGTCCTGCTTTCACGCCAAAACTACTGAACCGATTGTAAAGAAACTTGGTGCACAGATAGTCTAGTGCCTGAGAAAGGACATAGGCTATATAACATCTCGCTATGACCAATAGGTGCAGAGCAGTAAGACAAGATATTTTTTTTTTTGTTTACTTCTTTCCGTTCAGAGGAACGGAAAAGGCAAAGGCATAGTATACTCTTGAGTAACTTTTTTCTTCAGTTTATATCCTAACTTATCCTAATTTATCCTAATTCCTTTTTTTTTTTTAACGAGTGGAAATGCCTTTACGCACCATACCCGTCGCTAGCTAGGCGACGAGCGTGTGTGGGACTCGCCCGGCCGAAGCCGGGAATACCCACTAAAACCACCCGGTTACCGTCGGGCCCTGTGTTGAGAGTGTCACGGGGCCGGCCCGAAGGCCTAGGCGCCGTGCCACTCTCAGGGCTTACCGGCCTTGTGAAGGCCGGTTTCCGCGCCAAAGGGGGATTACCCGGTAACGGAGTAATCCCCAGACGTGGTGACCGTTGTGCAATGCGCGTGCGGGGGCTACCCGCACGCGCTGGTCACACCCTGGGGCTAAAGGAGACGGGGGTTCGTCCCCCGCCTTCTTCGCCCCACCCGTCTACGCCGGAGGGGAGCGGCAAGTACGTCCTCTTCCCGCTCCCTCTCCGCAGCCTCCTTCTGCAAGAGGACGGTCTCGCAGAAGGAGGCGGCAGCCTCCCATGCACTCTCGCTTTCAACCATGGCTCGCACCATGGTTGCCAGGGAGAGGCGTCCGCCTCCGAGCGCCGCAACGAGGTCGCGGCGCTCGTTTCGCCAGGCCGGGCACTCCACGAGGGTGTGCTCGGCCGTGTCGTCGGGGGAGTCGCAGTGATGACACCGCGGTGACTCCTCCCGACGGGCGACCCGGTGCAGGTAGTGACCGAAGCAGCCATGTCTGGTCAGTACCTGCACCAAGCGGAAGGTAAGGCTGCCATGCCGGCGCCCAACCCATCCCTCCAATATCGGACGAATCGCTCCAATCGTCCGGTGGCCGGCAGCTGGGGAGCGGAGCGCCTCCCTCCACCGGCTCAGGGCCTCCCCCTGAGCCGCTAATCGGACCCGCCTTACTTCCTCGAAGGCGGGTAATTTATCCTAATTCCTACCTTATCCTTTTTTTTTTTTTTTTTTTTTTTTTTTTTTTTTTTTTTTTTTTTTTTTTTTTTGACGCTGTGGAAATGACATTTACGCACCATACCCCGAAGGGCGTGTGTGGGACTCGCCCAGCCGAAGCCGGGAATACCCACTAAAACCGAACAGCGGCACACCGACATCGCCTTAGTGGCGGGGTCATGGGAAATAGCATGCCTGCCTACCAATCCCCCGCCGGCGATTCCCGCCCGAAGGCAGGCCCACAGTGGGTCCTCCATAGGGAGGAGCCCGGCTGGGTACGTCTTCGTGTGCAAGAAGACGCAGCAGCCAAGGGTTTTTTAGCGAGGTGTCCTTCCTCTTAGCCCCACTCGTTTGCCCGAAGGCAAACGGGGCCCCCAGCTCCTCTCAATGAGGAGACCGGGTTGCCCGACGGTGACCCGGACTTCGGGTCACGTCAGCCACCTGGAGTGGTGGCCGACCCGCCGCGCGTGACCGCCGAAGCGGTCCCCACTTCTGGTTTTGGTCCGCGCCGGTAAACCGGTAACCCCCATATCTGGGGGCCGTTCCCCTATCCGCCACCTGGGGACGCGTCCGATGGCAGGCCAGAAACTGCGCACGGATTCCTACCTTATCCTAGCTTAACTTAACTGAACCTATCTCCTTTCGTTTCCCACGTGAGGCCGACCAGGAGGGGTTTGGGGTAAAGACATGATGTAACCACTATGCTACAATATTTCATTGTTCTTTATGAATTATTCACTGAATGCACTTTTTACTACATAAATCACGCGTTTTTATTTAGTAAACGACACTATAAATAATTTAAAAGTCCAATGAAAAATGAGCGTGGCACTCATTTTGGCTTTCCCGCCAAACTCCTTACCAAAAAGATTTAGAATTTATTTGACAAGTTATCGCCTTCATCTTCACCATCACTGGCAGCTACCTATTTGAAATATAAATGAATATAAATACGTCAAAAAAAAAATCGCGATTTCATGAAAGCTATGCTGTCTAAAGCTACCTTGCTTCGTTGTACATTCACGATTTACACATTGTTACAGTAATCATCGCACGAAGCAAGATAGTGGCGCCGATTCTGTTGTTCACAAACTGAACTAATTTTAACTTAAGTGCATCTTTTTCTTTCCATTTCGTTATGAAAAGGATAGAAGATAACATTTTAATTTAATCCTGTCAAATTAAGATACTCCATAGACAGTTTAGACGCGATTATAAACATGGCGACTAAAAATACGCCAGTTTACGTCAAGAGCGCACTAATTTGACAGGTCTAAACTGACATTAGGGATGTATCCAAGGTATGAAAATCAAAAAAATAATTAGTCCGTCTTACAGATAATAAAAAAAATTAAGACCCGTATTTTTTATTTTGTCGTAATTACCAAAAATTACTGAGATATAGCGTATTAAAGTTACAGAGTGGGGGCTAATTACGTCACGCCGTTCTATATTTTGCACCATGGCGTGACGTCATGCGACATTTCAAATCAGTATATCTTCCTAAGTATTTGAATAAAATAAAAAATACGTGTTCAATATTTTTTATAAAGCTATCTGACGGACATTAAATTATTTTTTAGGATACAAGCCATTTTATCTTCTGTCCTTTTCTTAATGAAATGGAAAGAAAAAGATGAACTTAACTTAAAATTAGTTTAGTTTGTGCACAACAGAATCGGCGCCATTGTAGTAGACAAGTAAAATTTACTGTATTTTATTTAACTGTTATCAATATTTTTTTTATATATAAAAAGAAAATGACACTGACATGCAAATTTATAAAAAAAAATACGGAAGAAAATTAGAATTTCAGACCCTTTCCTTTCCCGATTTCAGGCATATTCGAGACGAGTCTACCCTGTATCTACAGGTAAACCTTTAAAGCTTCTATTCCAGTGGGTAAACAGATGCCCTCACCCTGTTTAGATAACCTCAAGGCTAGTATATAGTGATGATCGATCTGTATCTCAAGAACCTTTATACCTAAAACATTCACTGATGATGTATTTCGGTTGCCTCTAAAGCAACAAACAACAAAAAAACAAAATTAATTATCAATCTATTTACATTGATAATAAAGGTACGCGACCCTTTGTGAGTAATTTCGACTCACACTTGGCCGATTTCTCATAATCATTCGTTTAACAGTCAATATTGACTATTATCGACATATAAATGTCCCATGTCGTGTACTTTAACCACAGTTAATGACCAATCTATCATAATAAAATGGAAATAGTAATCATAAAATATGGAAATAGAAAATCACACTATTATTTACTATTTCCATATTCTAAAAGGGCCAAATTACTTTGTCTCAATGCCTATCATTATGCCCGTCCCTCATTTTTCCTACAACGTTTTATACTGTCAGCCAGCTATTTAAAGAGAATATCATGTTGGCATTAACTTCGGCAATTCGACATCAAGACAGCATTCTTACATGGAAATTTAACAGAAACAATATTTATGCTAATTCCGAAAGGTTATCCAGTGAGCAAAGGCAAGGTATGCAAGTTAAAGAAGAGTTTATATGGGTTAAAACAAGCTCCGCTCATGTGGAATATCCGTTTTACAGATTTTTTAAAGAAAATGGGTTTTGAAAAATTAAAGTCAGCAATAACTCTCTTGATTGATCCTAACAACCTTCTCACTACAGTGTACATCTATCCCAACGTAATTGCATACCTTCTCACAAACCCTCATTTCAAATTCTTTACTTAATTCTTTCAAAATTTTATCTAACTCTACTAAGGAACTCCCTGCTATTAACCCATCATCAACGTATATCGCCAAATAAATAAAATTTCCATCCCCAGTTGCTTTTGTGAACAAACAATGATCTGACTTTAATTTTTCAAAACCCATTTTCTTTAAAAAATCTGTAAAACGGATATTCCACATGAGCGGAGCTTGTTTTAACCCATATAAACTCTTCTTTAACTTGCATACCTTGCCTTTGCTCACTGGATAACCTTTCGGAATTAGCATAAATATTGTTTCTGTTAAATTTCCATGTAAGAATGCTGTCTTGATGTCGAATTGCCGAAGTTAATGCCAACATGATATTCTCTTTAAATAGCTGGCTGACAGTATAAAACGTTGTAGGAAAAATGAGGGACGGGCATAATGATAGGCATTGAGACAAAGTAATTTGGCCCTTTTAGAATATGGAAATAGTAAATAATAGTGTGATTTTCTATTTCCATATTTTATGATTACTATTTCCATTTTATTATGATAGATTGGTCATTAACTGTGGTTAAAGTACACGACATGGGACATTTATATGTCGATAATAGTCAATATTGACTGTTAAACGAATGATTATGAGAAATCGGCCAAGTGTGAGTCGAAATTACTCACAAAGGGTCGCGTACCTTTATTATCAATGTAAATAGATTGATAATTAATTTTGTTTTTTTGTTGTTTGTTGCTTTAGAGGCAACCGAAATACATCATCAGTGAATGTTTTAGGTATAAAGGTTCTTGAGATACAGATCGATCATCACTATATACTAGCCTTGAGGTTATCTAAACAGGGTGAGGGCATCTGTTTACCCACTGGAATAGAAGCTTTAAAGGTTTACCTGTAGATACAGGGTAGACTCGTCTCGAATATGCCTGAAATCGGGAAAGGAAAGGGTCTGAAATTCTAATTTTCTTCCGTATTTTTTTTTATAAATTTGCATGTCAGTGTCATTTTCTTTTTATATATAAAAAAAATATTGATAACAGTTAAATAAAATACAGTAAATTTTACTTGTCTACTACAATGGCGCCGATTCTGTTGTGCACAAACTAAACTAATTTTAAGTTAAGTTCATCTTTTTCTTTCCATTTCATTAAGAAAAGGACAGAAGATAAAATGGCTTGTATCCTAAAAAATAATTTAATGTCCGTCAGATAGCTTTATAAAAAATATTGAACACGTATTTTTTATTTTATTCAAATACTTAGGAAGATATACTGATTTGAAATGTCGCATGACGTCACGCCATGGTGCAAAATATAGAACGGCGTGACGTAATTAGCCCCCACTCTGTAACTTTAATACGCTATATCTCAGTAATTTTTGGTAATTACGACAAAATAAAAAATACGGGTCTTAATTTTTTTTATTATCTGTAAGACGGACTAATTATTTTTTTGATTTTCATACCTTGGATACATCCCTAATGTCAGTTTAGACCTGTCAAATTAGTGCGCTCTTGACGTAAACTGGCGTATTTTTAGTCGCCATGTTTATAATCGCGTCTAAACTGTCTATGGAGTATCTTAATTTGACAGGATTAAATTAAAATGTTATCTTCTATCCTTTTCATAACGAAATGGAAAGAAAAAGATGCACTTAAGTTAAAATTAGTTCAGTTTGTGAACAACAGAATCGGCGCCACTATCTTGCTTCGTGCGATGATTACTGTAACAATGTGTAAATCGTGAATGTACAACGAAGCAAGGTAGCTTTAGACAGCATAGCTTTCATGAAATCGCGATTTTTTTTTTGACGTATTTATATTCATTTATATTTCAAATAGGTAGCTGCCAGTGATGGTGAAGATGAAGGCGATAACTTGTCAAATAAATTCTAAATCTTTTTGGTAAGGAGTTTGGCGGGAAAGCCAAAATGAGTGCCACGCTCATTTTTCATTGGACTTTTAAATTATTTATAGTGTCGTTTACTAAATAAAAACGCGTGATTTATGTAGTAAAAAGTGCATTCAGTGAATAATTCATAAAGAACAATGAAATATTGTAGCATAGTGGTTACATCATGTCTTTACCCCAAACCCCTCCTGGTCGGCCTCACGTGGGAAACGAAAGGAGATAGGTTCAGTTAAGTTAAGCTAGGATAAGGTAGGAATTAGGATAAATTACCCGCCTTCGAGGAAGTAAGGCGGGTCCGATTAGCGGCTCAGGGGGAGGCCCTGAGCCGGTGGAGGGAGGCGCTCCGCTCCCCAGCTGCCGGCCACCGGACGATTGGAGCGATTCGTCCGATATTGGAGGGATGGGTTGGGCGCCGGCATGGCAGCCTTACCTTCCGCTTGGTGCAGGTACTGACCAGACATGGCTGCTTCGGTCACTACCTGCACCGGGTCGCCCGTCGGGAGGAGTCACCGCGGTGTCATCACTGCGACTCCCCCGACGACACGGCCGAGCACACCCTCGTGGAGTGCCCGGCCTGGCGAAACGAGCGCCGCGACCTCGTTGCGGCGCTCGGAGGCGGACGCCTCTCCCTGGCAACCATGGTGCGAGCCATGGTTGAAAGCGAGAGTGCATGGGAGGCTGCCGCCTCCTTCTGCGAGACCGTCCTCTTGCAGAAGGAGGCTGCGGAGAGGGAGCGGGAAGAGGACGTACTTGCCGCTCCCCTCCGGCGTAGACGGGTGGGGCGAAGAAGGCGGGGGACGAACCCCCGTCTCCTTTAGCCCCAGGGTGTGACCAGCGCGTGCGGGTAGCCCCCGCACGCGCATTGCACAACGGTCACCACGTCTGGGGATTACTCCGTTACCGGGTAATCCCCCTTTGGCGCGGAAACCGGCCTTCACAAGGCCGGTAAGCCCTGAGAGTGGCACGGCGCCTAGGCCTTCGGGCCGGCCCCGTGACACTCTCAACACAGGGCCCGACGGTAACCGGGTGGTTTTAGTGGGTATTCCCGGCTTCGGCCGGGCGAGTCCCACACACGCTCGTCGCCTAGCTAGCGACGGGTATGGTGCGTAAAGGCATTTCCACTCGTTAAAAAAAAAAAGGAATTAGGATAAATTAGGATAAGTTAGGATATAAACTGAAGAAAAAAGTTACTCAAGAGTATACTATGCCTTTGCCTTTTCCGTTCCTCTGAACGGAAAGAAGTAAACAAAAAAAAAAATATCTTGTCTTACTGCTCTGCACCTATTGGTCATAGCGAGATGTTATATAGCCTATGTCCTTTCTCAGGCACTAGACTATCTGTGCACCAAGTTTCTTTACAATCGGTTCAGTAGTTTTGGCGTGAAAGCAGGACAGACCGACAGAGATACTTTCGCATTTATAATATTAGTATTGATTATTAAGTTTAGTTTAGTGTGCCTAGCTATAAAAATGTTTCAAGTTGTACTGTAAACAGATTTTTATTGTGTAGGAATAACGACGAATATTGCAACGTTATAGTAGTCATTAGTTTTCTGTCTTTAGACGCAAAACTGCAAAATGCCATCTGACTAATCTGAATTCAGAGGAGAGCTATTTGGTGACTCAGATTGAGCTCAAAACGGTCTCCAAAGCCTGGAGCACAGGAGAAGACTAGCCAGCCGTCGGTGTTCTATAGGATGCATTTTGGAGAGTGTGGGAGGGAATTGCATGATTTAATTCCCCCATCTGGGTTCCATCATCTAACGACCCGTTGTATGGCAAATTTCCACTCTGACGTTGTTGTCACCACAACGATCCGAACGAAGCGTTTCGCCTTTTCTTTTATACCTCGTACATCGAGGGACTGGAACAATTTGCCAGCGGCGATGTTTCCGTCTGACTACAATTTAAGTGTCTTCAAGGCTAGAGTCAATAGGAAAACTATTGCGTTTTACCATTAACGATTGCATCATTGCTTACCTTCAGGCGGATTGCGGTCAAGCACTATTTTGTAATTTATAAAAAAAAAAACGTTTCAAGTCAACAGTTTTTTAATCACGTCATAAGTATCTATCTTAATTAGGCAGAATCACAGAACTAAACTACTTATATTTCTTTTTTAAACGTTGCCCCCCCACTAGGAATTTCTCCTGTATCGTGGGTGCGTTTATAAACATATAACTCACATAGATAAACATCCAGACCCGGAACAACTAATTATAGGTCATACAAATATTTGTTCCGTGCGGGAATCGAACCCGCGAGACGCAGAGCAGCGGTTTATAGCTTATCACAGCGCTACTAGTAGACTGTTTCGTTTATTGAACGTTTCTAAAATTATTAAAATTACCCACAGACCTACAGAAAGCCGTATATATTCGAGATAAAAACTAGACAGAAGAAGCAATGAATGACCACAATTGTATTTTTGTAACACGTTTTCAAGGTTTTTATAATAATTTATCCCAACCTTTTTGCGGTCCCTGGACCCGTTCAGGTTGAAATAATGGTCTGCGTATTAGTAATTCATGATATCAGGAGTTCTTTATTAGCTACGTAGGGATTTGTTGGTGTTTCAGCTGCCATCTGGCTTATTAGGCCCTCGGGGTAATCCGACAATAATGACGGTAATCTATTTAGATATAAGTACTTCCTTCGTGTGTATTTAGTTTATATAATACTTATGTACCTACATACGTTCGTCCATCACAATAGGGTATTTGACTTAAAAAAAACTAATTAGTCCGTCAGTCAGGTTTCCCAAAAATACTAGACACGTATTTTTTCTTTTTTCATATAAACAAAAAATGAAGACGACACAGTGCTTTGGAAACTCGTATGACGTCAATGCACGCTACACTTTTTAGCCAATGCCACGTAATTATGAATTATTCATGTCGAAAAAGACGGCCGCGTGACCCGTCTTACGAGTGAGGTTTGGAACAAAGTCATGATGTGGCCACTATGCAGCGATATTTCACTGTTCTTTTTGAACTATTTACTAAATGCACTTTTTACTACATAAATCACGCACTTTTATTTAGTAAACAACACTATAAATAATTTTAAAAGTCCAATGAGCAAAAACGAGCGTGACACTCAGCTTGACTTTCCCGCCAAAACTCAGGGTGCTGATCACGAAAATGATATCATTTTTGAAATCCAAGATGGCCGACATCATATTTCATGACATTCTGACATGGGTGTGATAACGAACATGACGTCATTTTTAAGCTATTGCTTAGCTTCTTTCTATCTCTTTATCAAAGTCGAACAGAAAACATTGAATACAGTTTAGTCGCTTAATCGTCACCATTTTTCGCACTCTTTTGATGACGTTGCTGGTAAAAAATAAATAAATTACAAAACAGAAAGAAAACTTGAATTGATATCAAAGAAAAAAAAAACAAAGGAAAAATTAGGTACTGTATAAATAAAATAAATAAATAATTATAATTGCAAGTTATACTTGATAAAAAAAAGGCTATGCAATAGCTTTACCGCGGCAGTCTCCGAGTGCCACACGCCTTTTTTTTTATTATATTGTTTATAAGTGGCCAGTTCTAAGAACTTTCAGTTTGACCCTCGTATTGCATTAGCACGTGTAAAAATGATCACTGATTCTACTTACATAATAAACGATTTCATTTCATAGCAATCTGCATCAAAATGATATATACAAATTGGGAGTTATAGTTTGTTACGCAATTAGGTTTTATTTTAACCGAAAGTGACGTTTCAGTGACGGCCATTGTTTGTCCTTCGCGATCAAACTCACTTGTGCAATATGTGTATCCTCCTCTTTTATACCGCGTATATCGAGGGACTGGAATAATTTTCCAGCGGCGGTGTTTCCATCGGGCTACAATTTGAGTGTCTTTAAGGTTAGAATGAATAGGCTCTTAATGAACTAGCGCGCTTTACCATCAATGATTGCATCACTGCTTACCATCAGGCGGGATTGCGGTTAATAATAATAATAATAATTTATTTCGGACAGTAGGTAGGTATCCATATTCGGTTAGTACTACAAAAATCTTAAGCCTGAAGCAATAGTTAGTTAGTTAAGCAATAGTTTATAATTTATAAAAAAAGTATCGTCGCCGTGGGTACTTCACAATCTTGCGCTGAATTCTACCAGTTGACGGCAGGATGACGGCATTCGGGTGATGGACGTGCGGTGGACACATGGCCTTGGTTAGGCTCGGCGCAAATGGGCCACCGACCACAGCCACTCGTGGCCAGCGACGTCGACTTAATACACTTTTTAATATATTTAGTATAGACGCGCCGCACACGTGTATCCGGTGTGAGACTCGCTACAGCTGTGTCTGCGACTCGCCACTAATGGTCACTATGTGCCACAAAAAAGGCCGATACCCGCCACTGTCACAATGCTCCACCCCCTGCGCAGTTAACCGTCCGACGTTCTATGTATCGCACGTACCATCATGGAGCACGAAGTCTCAATGGATGTTGATACATTCATATCCGATATCCATTCACGTCGCGCTATTTAGGATTATAAAATGTGGCGGCTTCCAGACACCCGGTGGCTGTCGCTCGCTTCTGACACTTTTAGGAATGTAGCGGTAGCGCGCGGCAGACACCGGTGGCTGTGGTTGGTGGCCCTATTTACGCCGAGCCTTAATGTTTGTATAGCTACCAACTTTGCGACCGTTATCTCGTTCTCTGTGATATCCAGGTGATGGCTGCGGTGAAGAGACAAGTGTTACTACACTACACTACACAAGTGGGTTTGACGTAACCTATGAGCACATGTAGGGGTAGCCTAGTGATTTCAAGTTGTAGGTCGTAGGTTGGAACCACACAAGGTTCCAACCTACGACGGTTCGGTGAAGGAAAACATCGTGAGGCAACATGCCCTAGAGCCAAAAACTTCGAGGACATGTGACATCTACCAATCTGCGCCCACGTGGTAGATTATGGCCACCGAGAGGAGGCCAGTGTCCCACGAGTGGGAAAATTATAGGGTGTTATGTATGAGTCAACACTAGCCTCTCAAGTATGAGTGCGCGGTTTCGATTCCAGTACCAATGTAACTTTTCTAAAGTTATATGTACTTTCTAAGTATATCTTGGACACCAATGACTGAAGGTGAAGGAAAACATCTTGAGGAAACCTGGACTTTATGTCTGAAATCGCCAACCCGCATTGAGCAAGCGTGGTGATTACGCTCAATCCTTCTCTGTATGAGAGGAGACCTGTGCCCAGCAGTGGGATGATTAAAAGGTTGATGATGATGATGTATGAGTACAATGGAATGGATCAGTACATCCCATGGCATTTCTGAAGCCCTGGAATCAAAAAGGGTAAATAAAACAAATAATACGATTGTTATTGTTATTATTGGATAATTTAAAATGCATTTCGGCACTTAAAGGTACCATTTACATGTCTTTATCTAGTCATATTGTACATTTAGATTCGTAAAGATTGGTTTAGGTTCCATGTAAAAAATAATATACCCGTTTTGAAAATGTAAAAGTGAAATATAATAACTCATTTACAAGTATAAAATAACGTTGTAAAGTTACAAAAGAAAATATTATGCAAATATAAATTAATTTGTAGTCTTTGTACATACATTATTAATGACTCTGGTATGTAAATAAGTTTAGCTTAACAATACACCGTCTAGAAAAGTAATGAAATGGAAAAGTAAGGAGACATTACGTATTTTCGTGAATTCCTAGTGACTTAGGAATGAACGAAAAGGCGAAATTGATTTAGATAATATAATAATAACTTATTATAAAAAGAAACAAATCTAGCTTACTAAATAGAAATCAAAATGTCGCACTTAATTCTGACGAGTCATGCAGTAAAAAAGACATTGATAAAATAGGGTATTTGACTAAAAAAAACTAATTAGTCCGTCAATCAGATTTCCAAAAATACTAGACACGTATTTTTTGTTTTATCAAAACAATAAAAATTGACAAATATAAAAGGCATTAAAAATCAGGAGTGGTGGCTGGTGACGTCACTGGTCGCTAAAAAGTGTAGCGTGCAGTGACGTCACACGAGTTTTCAACGCACTGTGTCGTCTTCATTTTTTGTTTATATGAAAAAAAAAATACGTGTATAGTATTTTTTGGAAATCTGACTGACGGACTAATTAGTTTTTTTAGTCAAATACCCTATTATAATACCGAGAGCTTTTCACACATAAATTCATTTTAGCAGAAAAGAACTCATGATAATTGCATACTATGTAGTATTTTTTGGAAGTCGGTTGTTTGTTTTTTTTTTTTAAGTTTTTATTTTACACTTTTTAGTTGTGAAAAGTACTGTTCAGCTGCATCCAGTTGGACTGGATGCTGACGCTGAAATACTTAATGAAAAAACTTACAAATGCACCAGCCGTCCCTACAATTTTTGAAAGTTCCCCTTGATATCTCTGCTCTTCCACCATAAAACCCCGATGTCCTTATCATGGGACTACCTTGGGAATGTCTTCTTTCCAACAGAAAAAGAAATATCAAAATCGGTTCATAAACAAACATAAACAAGCATATATACCGGTCGAATTGAGTAACCTCCTCCTTTTTGAAGTCGGTTAAAAATAATTGAGGTCTGTCGTGTTTAGAACAAGAAAACATCGGAATACGAAACGTGTTTTGGTCAACGTTTTTGTAGGTAAATCAGCCTGAGCTGCAACTGTCCTTTTCGCACTTTACCGGGAGTGGTTGGAAGCAGCGCGACGTCAACAGTTTCTTCAAATACCTATTTTCCAAATTCCCCGGCACTAGAGTCCCCTCTTAATCATGTTACATTTTAGCTCTCAGGCTAGGTGGAGCGACAATCTTCGTAGGATGGCTGGTAGTAACTGGACGTGAGTTGCCTAGAGCCAAGTTGAATGGCCTGAAATAGGAGAAACCTGTGTCCAGCAGTGCCCGCCAGATACAACACCCGTCTGGTCGGAGGATCTTCCCTTTTCTATGGAGGATGAGTGAACTTTACACCCTTTTCCCCCTAAAGTGTGATCATTTTAAGAACCACCATCATCATCGTCATCTCAGCGGTGAATTGAATTGCTTTGTCAGCTTTGGCGCCTGTCATCAGATCATTTTAAGGACCATTCTCGCCTATCCTGCTATGTGCCAAAAGCTAAGGGTTAACAACCGTTATGGTATGTAGTTCAGTACACGTGACATAACTTGACGGATAGTAGTTTCATTATATGACCACAAATATGGGCTGTTCTCTGAAGATATGTCAACTACCTACACTTTATAGCCTAATGAAATGTTACAAATTAATGTTATTTCGGGTTAAACAAATATCAACTTTATTTCAATTGAAATTAAGTTGATTTTAGAGTGACTAGGACTTTTGAAAAAGTTGTGAAAATGTTTGAAGGTGTAATGTAAACTGAACCTTAAGAAGTAGGAGATAAAGTTATTTTTCTATAAACTTGAATTTGTTTATATGAAGTATCCTTTTTTCCTGTATGGGAAATCATCAAATGACCTCTCCCGCTCTGAAGGGCGAGTCAGACTTTGACTAAAACCCTCCCGTGTTTCTTCACTTGCCTGTAGGCCAGAGCCACGGTTTCTTTTTTAACCAACCCGCAAGCCTGACCCAGGAGGATCGGTCTTCGTGGACCCCGTCACGATGTGCTAACATCTCTTTGAGGCGCGCGTGAATCACAAAGCACCATTAAACCGGGTCTGATCCTTACCGGGCGGCGAGCTGCCCAACGCTCGACACCCGCTAGCCCGCGCCTAGGGTGGCCGTATGCTCCACCGTGTCCACAGCGCGATCCCCACAGCGGTGCTGGCGTTTTCTTCCGCCTTATCCGTAAGACAAATCTTCTGAAACAGCCGTGTCCGGTGAAGACCTACGTCGGGCGGAAGGTGAGGGCGCCGTGGCGCCTCTCTAGTCACTCCTCAAAGAGGGGACTTACCGTTGCTATTGTGGCGTGCCCAGCACTGGGTTGCGACAGTCGCATGTGGCCATAAGATCCCGCCAGAGCTCTGTCCGCCGTACAGCGTGGCAGCGGAGTTATGTTTTGCTTCCTCTAGCCACTCCCACATGTAGGCGAGATCTTTGACCTCCAAATCCCATGGCGGCAAACCGGCAAGGAGGCTCGCTGCCTCAGCAGAGACCATGCGATATCACCGGACCAGCCGAACTGCCATGAGCCTCTGGACATCATAATCATCAACCTTTTTATCGTCCCATTGCTGGTCACAGGTCTCCCCTCATACAGAAAAGCGCACGCTTGCTCAATGCGGGTTGAAGATTTCAGATTTAAAAGTCCAGGTTTCTTCAAGATATTTTCCTTCACATTATAACCAGTCATTAGTGTCCAAGATATACTTAGAAAGTACATATACCTTAGAAAAGTTACATTGGTACTTGCCTGATACGAATCGAACCCGCACACTCATACTTAAGAGGCTGGTGTTTTAGCCATTAGGCCACCACGCCTTTGGACATAAAATATGCCTTTGTACATCTTTGTGTCTTACTTCTTGGTACTAATTTCTTATTCTTGTAACATCACACACAATTAGACCACTCGGTATTTACTTCTCATGTCATTTATTTCTCATTCCACATTTTGCTTCAGTGCAAAGCCGAGTCTTGACCGGCAAATCTAACAATAATGAGAAACCTCGCAACTGTCCAATCTCGACCCAAGGTAAGCATCTAATAAGGCCTCCCGATCCTCCTCTCATTTATTACGAGAGGTTGTATAGCCAGGTAGCCTTTACAACTTTCATCTAGATTATTTGCAAATGTCTAGCCCTAAGGGAGAGTAATTTATTTTTAAATAGGAAGTCGTCATTTTAACATTACGAGTTTCAATTCAGCAAAATGTTTTTTTCTTTTTTTTTTTGTTTCCTCGAGGTCTTTCAAAGGCCTAATTAAGTTAGTTTAGAGCGTTTGAAGATATTAAATATGGCAGCTTTTTCATAATCGATATTTTATGTACCCATTACCGGGACACAGACCTCCGATGGTGATGGACCCCCGGGAGGTGAGGCGACAGCCGTTTTGCGTGGATGTGACGTATGTTCCTTCAGCTATGTTCCCTTAACTATTTCTTACCAACCATTTCATAAAAGAACAGAAAGAAAGGAAAAAGGCAAGAAAAGAAAGAAAATGTTTATTTGTGTCAAGTTTACCGCAAATAAACATTCTTTCTTTTCTTTTTATTCTTTCTTTCTATTCTTTCTTTCTTCTCTTTCTTTCTTTCTAATCCATCGCGTCGGTCCAGCGCGGGTTGATAGATGTAACGTGTCTTCGAATTTTATGTTAGAACAATAACTAGGGTACTTGCCGGCTAATTCACTACGTGCATAAGGCTTTTCATGTCTAATTCTGGCAAAAAAAATACGGAACCGATACGCTAGAGTCAAAATAACTGTGTACCTGCAAGAGGACACGCTGAAAGGGCTAACTACCTACGACATTATAGTGACTTTATTGGTGTTATTGTGAGGTTTGTGGTTAAATTATTACAGCCTCACGGACCTTTTAGTCAGGTTAAGCTACGCTTGCCGCAGTTGGCCCATGGATGGGTGATCATCAAGTGAGGTATTTTTTTTTTAATCCTTCCCTGTGGTTGGGTTTGCGTACGTGGGTGCGGTACGTGGTTGCGTTTACAAACATACATATCAACTTACATAACAAGCAGCCGGACCCGTAACAAATACTTGTAGGCCATACAAATCTTTGTTCCATGCGGGATTCGAACCGGCGACCCGCAGCGCAGTAGTCGATCGCTCAGCTACTGCACTACCCGTGTCGAGATTGATTCCCAGGACTGACATTCATTCTGGAGAACTAGAGAAAAAAAACAGTATCTGCGTAAAAGTAGACAGTAAGTACTCAAAACTCAATACTTTATTGCGTTACATAATGCTAAATAATAGTTCGTATATTAAAGTATAGAATCAATTATGGACCATGTTGGGCGCAGCAAATTGTTTTGTTTAATTTTTGTTATAGGAGAGAGGATGAGGGCGCCCTTATTAAAGAAAAAAAAAACGTAATAATTAAAATGGTATCATTAACGAACAGTATTTTATAATTTTATGGTATTTATATTTTATAGAAGTATTTACATAGGGGTTTGGTTAAAATTTGTTTTTATATTGCACGATTAACGTTATTACTATTAATTATAATAATCTACTTAAATTATTAAAATTTTATTGTGTAGGTATTGTGGATGTTATGTAGTGCACTCAGTAGCTCATTAAATTTTAAATTAACAGTATGTTGATGTTTTCATACTCTTTTTATTGTTTTCAAATAAATTTATTTTCTATGTGTAAAGGAAAACAGGTTTTTATTATTGTTAAAAGTTATCATTAAAATATTCGCCAATAGTGAAATAACATTTAATAAGTAATTGACAAGTTAATTTTTTTTATGTCGTAGCTATAAATTTGGAATAAAAAGTTTTTCTTTTTAAGTCTCTATTTCCGTATTGCCAGTCACACATACCGGAACACATAAACAGGATATTACAAAATTGATGTCGGAAATAATGAACCACAGATGTACAGAACATCGCCTACTTTTGAATTCTTTGAAGTCGACCTCAAAGACGTTTCCTCTGCGTCGGTATGGATATGAAAATATTGAGATTAAATTCTAAAAATAACACATTGAATTACATTTTTTATTAATAAAATTTTACACGGTTAGCGCAGTGGTTAAGCTATTGACTGATGCGCTGTGTGTCGCGGGTTCGATTTCCTCACGGAACAAATATTTATGACCTACAAGTAGTTATTCCGGGTCTGAATAATAATAATAATAACAGACATAACTATGGTAGATAAAGAAAATAAATTAGCGTACATAATAGACATAGCTATATGCAACACCCATAATCTTACTAGCACACACACTGAAAAAATTGCAAAATACACGGATTTATCCATAGAGCTTAAAACGCAGTGGAACATCACCCATACCAAAACTATCCCCATCGTAATATCCAGCACAGGTGTCATCCCAAAAACCCTACACAATAGCCTTAACACATTAAACATTAGCCCGTCTACTTATCTTCTACTACAAAAAGCAGTTATTCTTAACACATGCAGGTTAACCCGTAAATTTTTAAATACTTAATTTAATTCAATCTTTTTTTCACTTAAAAGCACTTGGCTTCGGCCCGTGCCAAATTCGACCCACACACAGATGTGAGATATTTTTAAAAAAATAACGAGGAATAATAATAATAATTAAAACTTTATTGTTCAGAAAAACATTACAATATTTAAATAGCACTAGCCTCCAGACTAGGCTTCCCTGTGTCGTGGAGACTAGTCTCCTTCGTCTAACAACATTATTAGAAAGGTTCATACACAGCGTCGGTCGGTATTGATTATGTGACAAAAATAGGTTGTTCTTCCAAACAAATTTTACTAAAAAAATATGTGTCGGAGACAGCGACGGCAGAGCGGTAAGGTCGACAGCATCTTGGTGTGGTGGTACAGGTTCCATTTCGTAGGTGAGTTTTGAATTGAAGCACGACGTTGAGATATACCCTCCAATCTTCATAATAACAATTTGAATAGGCAAACCGACAGTTTCGGTTCGGAGAAGTGCCTTGGTCCGCGTCTCGATGCCAACTGATCCATCACAAAATAACGTCACAAGCGTTTGCCCTCTACTACGTAAATCAAATCAGCAACTTCTATTAAGGCGTGTCTCTTCACCGCTAAAAGGAGCCCGTTCACCTTGGCTCCTACTTTTCGGAATGTATCCTTGGAGTGTACCGACCGCCTTCAGCTTTTGGGTGTTGAGATTTCCTCGAACCTAAACTTTGGGCGGTTCATTGAGTCCAAGGCCAAGGTGGCTGCCAGAAAACTTGGTGTAATCGCAAAGGTCCGGCAGTACTTCACACCAGGGCAGCTTCTAATGTTGTACAAAGCACAGGTCCGTTCGTGTGTGGAGTACTGTAGCCACATTTGGGCTGGTGCTGCTAAGTGTCACCTGGCCACTTTGGATTCAGTGGAGAGGCGTGCAAAGAGGCTGATTGGTGACCCTGATTTAACTCGAGTTGGTCTCCAAAGCCTAGAGCACAGGCGTAGAGTAGCCAGCCTTTCGGTGTTCTATAGGATACATTCTGGGGAGTGTGCGAGGGAATTGCACGATTTAATTCCCCCATCTCCGTTCCACCATCGGACGACCCGTCGTACGGCGAGTTTCCACCCTTATGTTGTTAACACCTCAACGATCCGGACGAAGCGTTTCGCCTCGGCCTTTATACCGCGTACATCGAGGGACTGGAACAATCTGCCGGCGGCGGTGTTTCCGTCGGACTACAATTTGAGTGTCTTCAAGGCTAGAGTGAATAGGCTCTTAATAAACTAGTGCGCTTTACCATCAACGATTGCGTCACTGCTTACCATCAGGCGGGATTGCGGTCAAGCGCTGGTTTATATTATAATAAAAAAAAAAAAAAAAAAAATTTATTTAGTGTGTATTATTTAGGATTTTGAAATTTTTGGTGTACCGTGTATTGTGTGGATGTTTGATATCTCCTTGTTTTCATTTTTGAAAAGAAGTAGGTATGTTCCTGTCATAAATGTTACAAATTCATTTTTTTTTTAATATCAGGCTAGTAGAACCATGCATAGTTAGTATAAACTTATCCTATGTTAGTAGATAACAAAATCAAATATTTATCCTTTAATAAAATTTATCTTGAAGGTCACATGAAGGTACCTATATGCTTATGTATAAATGAATGTCTAGAAAAAAGGAAATAAATAAATAATAATTATTCCCTGCAAACCAAAACACACATTACATAAAATTAAATTAAATACACTACAAAATAAAGTAACCAAAAGACTCGTACCCGGGCGACTAAAGGTTGACAATTTTGTCCATTCCTATTAATCCTGCTGTTGCTTTCTGTTAGGGTGCAACTAGTCTGTATATACATAATAGGATATTTTACTAAACTAATTAGTCCGTCGGTCAGATTTCCAAAAAATACTAAACACGTATTTTTGACAGCCCCCGTGGCGTAGTGGTAGCGAACGCGGCCGCTGCGCAAGGAGGCGCGTTTTCAATCCCCGCGCAGTGCAAATATTTGTGTGCGTGAATATGAATATTTGCACTGGTCTGGTCGTGCCTCGGAAAGCACGTTAAGCCGTTGGTCCCGGTTGCTATACGAACATCTAATGGCAGTCGTTACGGGTTGTTGGAGCCCTCAAAAGTTCAACAATTGGCCTAGCTGCAAAGCTTCGATGTCGCCTTCGGGTTGTGGAGGTCAGACGGCAGTCGCTTCACGGAAAATATCGAAGTTTAGCCAAAATCAGCATTTAGACTGTTAAAGCGGACCCCAGACTCCAAAGCTGAAAAAGTTTGGGATGCGACTGGGATTAACGCTGAGATGAAGAGGAGACTAGACACGTATTTTTTCTTTTTTCATATAAACAAAAAATGAAGATGACACAATACGTTGAAAACTCGTGTGACGTCACTGCACGCTACACTTTTTAGCGTCCAGTGACGTCACCAGCCACCACTCCTAATCTTTGATGCCCTTTAGATTTGTAAATTTTTATTGATTTGATAAAACAAAATAGAAGTATCCAATATTTTTCTATAATCTGAATGACGGACTAATTAGTTTTTTTTAGGCAAATACCCTATTGATGGTTTATAACAATGTTCGCTCTAACTACCCTTAAAGCAAGCTTACTAGGTATTTATTATCAAAGAATCTCTAAGAGTCTGCCCAAAGTGTGATGAAAAAAATGACAGTAAGCAATGAACAAAATGACATTAATTAATCCTTATGATATTGTTATACTTTGTGCATAAAACAAAGATAATACACAAAGTAGAACAAAACAAAAAGTAGAGTAGAAAAATAACTATTTTATAACAAACAAACAACCAATTAAGCACATATCAATATCAAAAGTAATTTATTCAAATTGGGCTGAGAATCAGCACTTTTTGAACGTTAATATTACATAAGACACTTCCATGTGCTTTCGCTGGGAAGATGAAGTGGTGGAACAAACTCCCCAGCTACACAGCTGTCTGTTCATTTAAAAAAACACATAACTTTATACAATACTACGTATAGTAATAAACACAAGAAAATACAACAACAATGAAATTATTTACCATATACTAGCTACCATGCCAAAATACCAGCAAAGCAAAAAAAAATAATCATTGAAATGGAAATGTAAATAAGTAAAAACTTATTACCTAAATAAAAGCCCCAGGTATAAAGGGCGTGACAGCTCACATAATTGTGCGGTGTAAAAAAGTTAATTATATGAACTCATATAACATGTCAGTAAGATAATTCCGGAGAAAGAACACAAACGTTGTCTTGAGTTAATCAGACCGACCAGCTATTCTTATCATTTAAATAGTCATTTACGGAATAATAAGCCTTTGAACAAAGCTTGGATTTGATGTGTGCTTTGAATTTGTGCTTTTTTAAGGTAAGACTAATTAGACTAACAAAGCAGAGGGTATCTTTTTATAAAAAGTTATACCAATATACATGATACACATATAAATGAAAACAACATTTGGAACCTAAATCTGGCTATCAAAATTCAACCTGAAATACGTCCTAAGAAAACATTTTAACAATAACTGACATATGTCAAAATATCAAACAACATATTTCTATCCAAGATACAAGCCAACTGAAATGAAATAAAATCTATCGGATTACGACTAAATCGAATCTAGCCAGACTCAATACAGGCTAAATTTCTGAACTCTTTCGAACGAGACATATTCTGATATCTGGAAGATCGAAACGCTTCACTGGACATTATTATTTCTACTTTTTTCTCTTCATTCCATTCGATATTCTGTCTGATAACTCGTATAGGAAGCAATCTGTTTTTCTCTCGTAGTTCAATATTCTATGATAAAGATGAGTTTGTTGTTTGTTTACCATACTAATAGCACAAACGTCAAAGTTTGTAAAGAACTATATTTGTTACTCTGTTACACAAAAACTACTGAAAGGATTTGGTTGAAATCTAGCACTGGGGTGGTTTATGACCATAATTAACATAGAAGATATTTTTATGCGAATATTTCCACGCGATCCAAACTTACGCGTCGTGGTGACCTAGTGGTTAAAATACCAGCCTCTCAAGTATGAGTATTCGGGTTCGATTCCAGATCAGTCAAGTACCAATGTAACTTTTATCAGTTATATGTCCTTTCCAATCTATCATCTATCTTGGACACCAATGACTGAAGGAAAACATCTTGAGGAAACCTGGACTTTAAGTCTGAAATTAGCAACCCGCATTGAGCAAGCAGTGATTAAGCACAGTCCTTCTCTGTGAGAGGAGGGGTGTGCGAAACAGTGGGACGATAAAAACAAGTACGTGTCGAACTCACGAACAAAAGGTTCCGTACCATTAATTTATGAAATTAAAGGATTTCAGTTATTTGTATGACAGATTACGCGGTAATAAGCGGTTTACGATTTACGAAGTATTAAAAAAACTACTTACTAGATCTCGTTCAAAACAATTTTCGTTGGTAGTTTTTATAGTAATGTACATCATGTGTTTTTTTTTTTTAGATTTTTCATTTTCTTATTATAGAAGTTAGAGGGGAGGGGGGACCAACTTTTTCCACTTTGGAAGCGTCTGTCACGCAAACTATCCGGTTTAGAAAAAAAATATTTTAGAAACCTCCATATCATTTTTGTCAATTGATCATTTTAAGACCCATCCATAGATACCCCACACGTATGTGTTTGATGAAAAAAAAAAATTTGAGTTTCAGTTCTAAGTATGGGGAGCCCCAATATTTATTTTTATTTTTTTATTTTTGCATCAAATTCTTAATGCGGTTCACAGAAAAAATCTACCTACCAAATTTCAACAGAATAGCTCATATAGTTTCGGAAAAAAAATGGCTGTGACATACGGACGTACAGACGGACAGACAGACATGACGAATTTATAAGGGTTCCGTTTTTGCCATTTGACTACGGAACCCTAAAAATGATGATAATGATGATGATCCAAACTTAGGCAGTTGAGAGAGCGCCGAGAAGGCGCAACTATCTGTAGCTAAATGTTATGCTAAAGAAATGTTATTTATTTTACAACAGCAAAATTAGCCAGATAGTGTTCTAGAGGTAGTGCTATAACATAATGTGCTCCACCAGGCCGGCTCAGCGTGGGTGGTGGCTATTTGCTATGACGAATTTTTGACTCTAGACTTTTTAATTTCCTCGCGATGTGAAAGTAAACTCGTGTTTTTCGGATGGTAAATCATCAAATGAACTCTACCATACTGGTGGAGTACGTGTCAGACTTTGACTGACTAAAACCCACCCGCGTTCCTTAACTTGCCTGTGCGTCAAGGGTCACTATATCTCTTTCAAACAACACGCAGCCCTGACCATCTCTTTGAGGCGCTCGTGCTACACAACGCGCCTTCGCTCCGGGCCTTACAGGGCGGCGAACTGGCCACTACTCACCTCACCACCCGGGAAAAGAACTTACTGGAGAGCTTACTCTCGTATCGGCGTCAATACTTACTTAAACCTTAACTTACCTTAAAGTGAGATATGTTTACTACAATAGCGGTACAATGGCGGAGTCAACAAAGGGTTTAAAATAAATAAACACATTAACACAAACATACACACGACATACTTATAAATATAAACTTTATTATATTGTTATGCGCTAGGGGTACTGAAACGCTACAGATACAGTCGATCATAGGCAATGACAAGTAGAACAGTAGCTGACGTTGCACCGAAGTCTTCTCTTTCGTCCACGAAGTCCTTGTCGTACACACACAACAACACTACAGATGTTACTTCACGTAGTTCTCAAGGTTCTCGTCGGGTTGTCGTTGTAGATGTTCTCAAAGATCGTTTCTTTCGCGTTGATAGTCAAACGCAGACTGACTCCGCGCTGCGGTGACGGCGCTTTATATAGGTCAGCTGATCGAGCATTCCAAATCTGTCTAGAATTAATAATAATAGCGCATAATTTCGAGTAAGTTTACCAGGTAGGTACCTATAGGTACTTCGCCGGAGATGAGTTTCTTGAAATTTCGATGTCGACACTTCGTTGACAATATTGATGAAACCTGTACCATTCGATAGGCCCCTCTGGGTCTAGCAATGCGTCTTTATATTGTACCTCTACAATGCCTAGGTCTCGAGATATAAGGCTTAAATTGAACCTTATGCCATCGACATAAGGTGTATTCATAAGAATATTATGTATACAAATACCTTACAATTCTGAACGATTAAAACACAAAAAACAAAGTATCCTCAGACAAAAGTTAACGAACCATTACACTCAATACTTAATTCCAGAACTTTAAAAAAATAGAACAGTATTTATTGACCTTTAAATATGTATACTAATTGCTCATGACTAAATAATTTTACTTCCATAGTTCAACTCCAATTTACAACGACCTTTGAGAACCGCCTAGAGCTGACCGTAATAGCTTTTATTTTTTAATTTAGTACCTAGCTATGCTCGGAGTTTCTCTGCACGATCGAATCAGAATTGAGGAGATCCGCAAAAGAACCAAAGTCACCAACATAGCTCTACGAGTCACAAAATTAAGTGAACTCGTAGAACCGATGGCCGATGGGGTAATAAGTTTCTGGAGTGGCGGTCACCGACCGATGATCTGGTGAAGGTCGCAGAAAGTCGCTTGATGCGGGCATCATTGTGGAAAGCTTAGGGGAGGCTGCCCAGCAGTGGACCTCTATATGGTGAAGAAGAAGAAGAAGAAAGTGTTAGGCCAAACATTTGGATCACTAGAATTTTAAGGTAAGTATAATTAATATAGAGATAATAATAATTAAAGGCGCGGAGTAAAGACAGAAAATAAGTTTATTAAACCTACGTTAAGAAAGACACACAATATTACCTGTCACATAAAACAACAAAAAACAATTTAAATCAGTACCGTATGCTAGGGTTCCCATAGGGTAAATAGAAATAACAGTATGCCAATTGCAATGATCCTTTCATAGTCTTTTGCTTCGTTAACGTTTACACTGCCGGTGGTCTTACATTAGCACTGGCTGCAGCTTACAACCATATTTTCGTCCAACTTGCCATACATATACGTAATCTATAACTGTTCAAAAAAGCATATGAAGTAATCACTCGACCAACGAGGGACAAAGCCTGACTTGTAACAAAGGATAATCTGAAATCAGCCAAGTATGGTAAAAGCTGCCTTGTGATGTGTGGGTGAAGGGTGGGCGTTTTGGGAGATTTTCTTATGTACTTTTGACGATCGAAAAGTGCTGATTCTCAGCCTTAATTAGAATAAATGAATTTTGATTTTGTGTACGCATTTACAATAAAATGAAAAGCAAACTAAAATTTCTATGATATTAAAGATGTTTTTGACATAAATTTTTCTTTCACGTGACCAGCGGGCTAGTATATTTTAAGCCCAAAGAACCAGCATTGCCATCCAACGTGGTAATGCTGCCAGCCTTTTGGGCACTTACCCCTCTGACAGCGGTATGGGCGACTTCTTTAATGCCCAATTAGCTAGTTTATTTAATCTTAATTTTTTTTCTTGTGTAAATATCTATTAAATTGAATTGTTTAATTAGGTACTACCTATTGTTATTTTGACAACATAAAATTATTTTCGCATGCAATTGATACATATTCTGCACCTATAGCTAAAAATGTGGACATAATATTTAAATAAGACTGTAACACCATTATCTTACGTTTAAGGCGAATAAATACTCTTTTATCTTTTCTTGATATTTTTGTGTTTCTTTTCTCTGTGTCATGTCACCGCAGATAAACGTATTTACTTTATTTCTTTTCTTTCCATCTCGATGTACACTACCGATATCGTGCCATTGTTTCTACAGCATTTGGTGCAATAAACAGCTATGGATCTAGCCCATTTTAGGGTTCCATGTATGGCGGCAACGTGCCTACCACGAACGATTTCAAACAAGATTCAACAGTATTTAGGATAGTATTAAAAACTATAAGCAAATATGTCATATAATGATGCCTCTAATTAAAGTGCGGCAAGTGACGAATCACTTACCTCCAACCTTCAGATGTGGAGTTCGTAGACCATCAGACCAGATCACGAGAATGCGCACATCGACACAAGTCACTGGCAGACTCCCTAACTTCATTAATTTGAAATTTTGAGGCCTAAATCCCGCCGAGCGTTACTTTAAATTCTTAAACTAACTACATTTTTGTGACCGTTAAAAGATCATGACCTCGACTCGCTAGTTTGCCCGTTCGAAAGGAAGTCCTTTCGAACGGGCATACTAGCGAGTACGCACTTGCGTTCGCTACGGCGTGTGGCAATCTGCGGAAGGACTCACACTACTAAGGTCGCGTTCCGTTTAGTTTAAGTTTTCAAAATTCAATTCACCAATTGTATGCTCAACAGTAATTGCTAACTAATTAGCTAACACGCACGCTTCGCGGCGATTAATTTCATGCCACCATACACAAAAACAGCCTCATTACTGAGCAGAAAAAGAGATAGTCGCAATAGTACGCGGTGGTGACCGATACCTCCACTGCCATCATAAAGCAATCCGTGGGTACACTTATTCCTTAATTTCTGGTTTCCACATTTGTTTTTAGTACTAAGTTACAAACAATGGTATTTTAGGTGCAAAATTAATTACCAACAATTTATGATTCTCATGGCTATGAGATCTAAATCTTAGGCAACTGCCGAAGTTTAAATTATTTGTTCTTTTTATTTCTCAATTTACGTATTAAATAACATTTTTAAATATTTATTAATAATTAAAAAAATATGTACAAAAATAGAAAAAAACTTGTGATCCACCATTGTTGGGAACAAGATACAAGATACTGCACGAACCTCGTCACGATCCGATGCTAGACGTATCACATAGCACTGCCTTTTGAATCAGGCCCTTGATCCAAACGCCTAACGGGAGTCTCAAGAGATGTTAATTACTATATCAAGCTTATTTGAAAGGATTCCTGTCAGTAATGTTAGGCTGAGACATTTTCAAGAACTGGGTCGAGCAAATATTTATTATTATGGTACCTCAGAATTCACAAGTTTATATTTCAGCCTATAATTATCCTACCATCGGGTCAAAGGCCTCCCAACATCGAGTGGGAGTGGACTGTAATCCAACACGTGGACCCAGGGGAAGTTGCTAGGTAACCAACCCCCACTGGATACATGACTTTTGTTGCAAATAATTTCTTCGCCACTTTTCCTTCAATATTTTGAGAGCAGTTATTCACTCACTTCAACCTTTTTATCGTTCCACTACTGGGCTTAGATCTCCTCTCATACACATAAGGATTGAACGTAATCACCACGCTTGCTCAATGCGGGTTGGCGATTTCAGACTAAAAGTTCAGGTTTCCTCAAGATCTTTTCCTTCACCTTGTAATCAGTCATTGATGTCCAAGATATACAAGAATGTACTTGAACTTAGAAAAGTTACACACAGGTACTTGCCTGACCTGGAATCGAACCCGCACACTCATACTTGAGAGGCTGATGTTTTAACCCATCACTATTTGATGTAGTCATGAATATATTCTTTTGATTGGTTAATCCCAAGTCACGACACAACACGACGCAGTAATGTGGCTGAGGATTTACATACTATCGATTTCATTTAAAAAAAAATTTCAATACTAAAATAATATTTTATCTTCTGTCCTTTGAATTAGAAAGAAAGAGATGCACTGAAATTTCATTAAGTTTAGAATTAGTTTGTGAATAAGGAATTCAGCCACATTGCTAATCCATTGGTGCATTTGTTGCAAACAGTCGTCTGCTCAAAAACATAAATGACGCAAACTATAAACCTGAACTATCAAAAAGAAACTCATTGCTACTATAAAGCCCGCAGTATTCTGCACAGCAATTGTTGCAAAAAACTTTATCAAAATCCCGTGATTTTAACACAAACGAGTATTTTTTAGTAAGTAGAAGTTATTGCATGTACAGTATTACGTTTGTCTGCTTGGCTCTCCGATGTGGCGGGGTCGATGACCTTCCACCCTCTGTCTCACGCGAGGGGGCGCGTTTGGTCTACACAACTACTTGTACGAGTCTACTTGAGCCAGTCGACTGGCTTGCTAATGAAGTGGGAATGAATAAGTCTAAATCAAAATGTTTTATGGAGAAAATTGCTTTCCTCCAAAGATCAAATTCTTCGATTGTATCAACGTAATAAGAATTTCTTCGTCAATCTTGATAAGCAACCATTTTATGTGCAGGAAGATCAGCATCCAGGTTAAGATTGCCTGGAAGAGATCGCAGAGATCGATGTAACAAGACCGCCCTTGTATATTTTGTAGCTTTTGATTTATTTACAATAAAGTACAAACAAATAACTTAGATTAGAAGCTGATTTTTCATTCATCACCAGGATGATTGTACGCAATCAATACACTCTCAGTAGCAATGCGCTTCATTTTGACACTTCAACAACATTCATTGCGTAATTTACGTCGCTGAGCTGACACATTTTACGAACATGTGCATCAATGGATGAACAATATCCTTCAAAATTATTCCAATTGTCAGTAATAGTAGTTTACGCAATTAGGGTGTTGATAACTATTCCAATTTTGAAATTTTGACAGATCTTACATTCAAACACTGTCAAACGTCAATTATATTCCTCGATTAATAATTCGGCGATGGATAAATCACTTCTTACTAAATTACAGTTATAAGTGTCTGTTAAGTAAAGTGTAACCTTAAAGTGAAATCGATTTGTCTCTCAATCTTTTAGATTGTTAAGAAGAATAATAGGCAGAGAAGAATAGGCAGGAAAAAAAATTAATTATTCTGAGAAAACAAATTGCACAAACAAAAAAGCATATGTGCAATTCACACATGGTAGAAATGAAACCAACAAAAATTTTGGTTACAAGATGAATGTAAAATTTTTCTTCAAATCGAAGATTTCATTTCAATATAACATTAAATATACACACACGAACTAGCCAAAAGCCTCGTATTCAAGTAATAAAAGGTTGACAATTTGGTCTATTGCCAGTTCATTAGCAAGGAACCATAGACATGTACTAATGGACATGCCGTACGTGTATAATCTGCAGTAATTTTTTTGGTTTGAAAAGAGTGAGAGAGGTGGCCTATGCACTATCTCTTTCCTCATAAATGTTTGATGATTTTGATAGAGATAAAGATAGACGTTACTTCGTTTCCTCTCTTTCTTTCGGAGTGCCACAATTCTTATCCTTAGAGTATGTCCATCGTTATATGGAACACAAACAATGGGACGCTGTACGAACCAAAAGCCTCCTATTCAAGTAATAAAAGAAAGACAGTTTAGTCTATTGCCTGTTCATTAGCAAGAAACTGGTGCAGTCCCATAAGGAAATGGACACTTACTATCGCATCCTGAGTGTCAATTTCGTTACAGCAACTGAAGAACTGATGAGGAATGATGGACTGCGGTGATTGCGCCAAATACGTAGCTGAATTTTGGACAAAGTCCATTTAGATAGCTATCGACACGTCAAGAAGAAGGCAAGAAACTTCATGGATAATTTACATCCAAATCGCCATCATCTGCCGCGCCTTCTGCCAGCCATGTTAGAGCGACTTCCCGTCTGACTGGATTCTGCTTAATATCAGTATTTTACATGGAACGACTGGCTATCTGAACTCCACAACCCATCATCATCATCATCACTTCAGCCGAAAGACGTCCACTGCTGGACATAGGCCTCACCCAAGGATCTCCACGACGACCGGTCCTGCGCCTCGCGTATCCAGCGGTTTCCCGCGACCTTGACCAGGTCCACCTTGTCGGGGGCCTACTGACGCTGCGTCTTCCGGTGCGTAGTCGCCACTCGAGAACTCCTCGACCTCATCGAGCATCGGTCCTTCGGATAATGACTAATGCCTCCATGTCGAACCATCCACGAACTAACTTCGGAAATGATTATTTAGCTACAATTTAAATCAAAATCTAGGGAAGAGTTCCCGACTAGCATAACTCTCTCAAAGCATAGCGCCACGCAGCGTAAACAAACAAATAAAGAAAAGCTACGTAGTGGCGCGTTGAAAAGCTAGTTTTCAGTTCCATTCATGTCAAATGCAGGTATTCTCTTTAAAAGAGATTTTTTGAAGTTATACTGTTCTCTATCAAGTTTATAACGTAAATCTGAATTATTTATCACGGTGTATTATTTTAATATAGGGCCCGTGTGGTACCGGGGTTAGAATAGTACCAACCCATATCCTCATGTAGGTGTCGTATGATGATTATGGCTAACCGCTCCCCTAGCGGGAGGTCGCTATCCAGCGGTGGACCTCGATAGGGTGCAGATGAAGAAAATTGTTTTGAAACTAGCTGAATGCTTCTTTAAAAATCGTGAGAGAGTGAGAAGCGAGTAATATATTATAAAGTTTTACATATATTATTAGCTGTAGATATACTTATACTAATAAATGAAACAAACGTTGATATGGCAGCATTGTAATATTTTATATAAAAGTAATCCCTGACAAGCTTATGATATTATTATGGTAAAAATTATAAAAATCATTCTTGGTTTTTAGATGTGATAATTATGTTATCATTAAAGTGGTTATAGCTTAATTATTCATTTTCTTAAAGAAAAGAGGATTGAAGCTTAACCTGAATATTATTACGATCATAAAATAATCTATAGAACACGAAACAGTACTTTTTACATTTACAATTTTTTTGCGTGTATAGCATGTTACTAGTGCCGCCATCTTGCAGTGCCTTTTTTCGGAGTTTAATAGCATGAGATTATAATGTTCAAGCGCTTTCTTAGTATATTGAACTAACTTTAACGAACTTATTACTTTTGGAATTCCGAAATTATTGTTTTTATAATTTACCAAAAGAACTGTTTGAACTCACAACCACTTATATAATATTTAAAACAGTCTATAGGACACTTCTGCACTGTAATTGTTGTAAATTGTTTTTTTTTTTTTTTTGTTTAGCTCGATAAGTCTCCACCAGTCTCGCCAGTTTATTTTTAAACCACAAATGCAACCTCCCTTCTTCGCACGATTTAAAGGTTTATTCAACAGTAAATATTGTCACTATGTTCCACTTCTCTCGACACTTTAAGCTACCTTCGGCCTCCAACATCTTGACCCAACGGCTTACAGTATTTCTCTAATATTATAATAATTTTATTACACACTTTCAACAAGCGATTGGTTTGCACCTTGTCCAAATAATAATAAAAACAACTTACACAAAAGCTGGTTTCATTTGATATTTCAGATTTATTGAGACCAATCCTATATAGGGTCACAATATTTGCCTTAGCTTCGATACTAATATTAGCCTGCATATATGAAAAGTAATTCTAATAACACAAACGCTCGTAACTATATGTTCACCAACCAACAACAGCTAATATTATTTGAGATTACTTATTGCAGCTAATAGGTAGTAGAATATTTTGTGAAGTAGTGATTGACTTTGTTTCAAATCTACCCTCATCTTTTTATAATAACTCTAATATAGAAAAAATCTTAAAAGAAAGTATCGTCGTTAATTTGCGGATCGATATTTTTCCATATTTTTGTTGTCAGCATTTATAAATCACCAATAAACATTTAAAAAAATGTTTTGTTAGTTATTAGATGTGAACTCGAACCACCTCAAATGCTAATCACGGCGTTATCCGCTTGGCCATCGAAACACTTGCTGTAAACGTTGAAATTAGCAGTACCTAACAATCATAAACGGGCAGCAAGTTTTCAAAGTGTATAAGTGTGTATCACACTTTATTATAGAAGAAGGTCGTAACTACAACTAGTATTGCTTGGCCATAGTTTTTTGAGATTGTTACTCGACTTTTGGTCTTGATAGTACATATACGAGTAACTTAGAAAAGTTACATTGGTATTGATGGTTGTCGTCCTCCGTGGCGCAGCGGTCAACACGCCTGCCTGCGACGTGGAGGCCCCGGGTTCGATCCCCGGCCAGGTCATGATGAAAAACAATATTTTCCTGATTGGCCTAGGTCTTGGATGTTTATCTATATATATCATTATCAACCTTTTTTTTTATCGTCCCACTGCTGGGCACAGGTCATACGGAGGCCTCTCATACGAAGAAGGAATGAGCGTAATCACCACGCTTGCTCAATGCGGGTTGGCGAATTCAGACTTATAAAGTCCAGGTTCCTCAAGATGTTTTCCTTCACCTTCTTTCATTGTTGTCCAAGATATACTTAGAAAGTACATATAACTTTAGAAAAGTTACATTGGTACTTGCCTGACCTGGAATCGAAAGTGCACACTCATACTTGTGAGGCTGGTGTTTTAAACTGTCTATGGAGTGTCTTAATTTCACAAAACTAAACTAATAGGTTGTCTTCCATTCTTTTCTTAATGAAATAGAAAGAAAAAGTAGCACTAAATATAAAATTAGTTTGGTTCAAGAGAATAGGTTAGTTGACTAAAACAAACTAATTAGTCCGTCAGTCAGATTTCCAAAAAATACTAGACACGTATTTTTTCTTTTTTCATATAAACAAAAAATTAAGACGACACAGTGCGTTGAAAACTCGTTTGACGTCACTGCACGCTACACTTTTAGCGACCAGTGACGTCACCAGCCACCACTTCTGATCTTTGATGCCTTTTAGATTTGTCAATTTTTATTGATTTGATAAAAAAAAATATACGTATCAAATATTTTTCTATAATCTGAGTGACAGACTAAATAGAATCATTTTTTTTTTTACAAAGGAAACATCCGTATTGGCACCAAATCTATAGGCACCTTTTTTCTGAATATTAATTTATTAAATACAAATAATAAACACGCATTTACTTCTCTTAATCTTAAGTCATCGTTTCGTTCGCTCGCAGTTGGTGGGGTGAACCAATTTTAGGGTAAACGTTGCAATTCTTCCCACAAAATCGAGGGCTCGTTTAGTCTGCCCCATCCACAAAACACTCGAGGACAGTAAATGCTTTATCAGATGACACCGCGACCGCGAGCTAGTCTAACGGAACTGCAGTAAAAGATATCTTTTTTCAGTCCAGTGTACGGCTGTACTGAACAATGGAAGGAAGAAGTTATTTTTATTTACAAACAACATGACACTATTTAGTAGATACCATGTGGAGGGGCTTGTGTACAACAACTGCGCAGGTCAATCGATCAAGTTAAGCTATCCTCGCCGCTGTTGGCTTATGGATGGGTGTACGATTTAATTCCCCCTTCTCCGTTCCATCATCGGACGACCCGTCGTACGATAATGGAACGTTACTTTGTTGACACCACTACGATCCAAAAGAAGCGTTTCGCCTCGTCTTTTATACCGCGTACATTGAGGGATTGGAACAATTTGCCAGTGGCGGTGTTTCCGTCAGACTACAATTTAAGTGTCATCAAGGCTAGAGTGAATAGGCTCCTAATAAACTAGCGCGCTTTATCATGAACGATTGCATCACTGCTTACATCAGGCGGGACTGCGGTCAAGCACTAGTTTATAATTACATAAAAACTGGTTTCCTCATTATTTTTTCCTTCATCATTTAAACAGCAGTGGTGTCGAAATAATTTATGCAAAGTAAATCACCTGTTAGGGTTAGAACCTTTTGAACTGATTGTGATATACACAGCACAAAAAACCACATATATTACTGGGAGATTTTACGCCAAGCCTGGAACCCCCAAAGATGATGAATACTTAGTTACTAAAAAACATGGATACGGCGAGAGAAACAAAAGAGGAGAAAGACTGGTACATTTTGCGTTCCAGCATAAACTAATGATATTAAACACATGTTTTAAAAAAGGCAGAATCGAAGATGGACTTGGCGATCCCCTAACGGACAACATACAAACGAAATTGATTTCATCTTGTCAAACCAACCTGGAATATTCCAAAACATTGAGACGCTAACCCTGAATTTCAATACCGACCATAGAATAGTCAAATCAACAATAACACTAACCAAATAAAAAATATCAAGAGCTAAATTTAGAAACAGCCAAATTAGCAAACTTAAGAGCAAAGACGAAATAAGCAAGTACAACAAAAGCCTAATAGCACAGTTATCTACATCTCCAACTATCTACGAAAACACCACAGTACAATGTTGCTACGACAGGATAATAAAGGCTATCATCACTTTAAGCTTAAAACATGCCCGCCCAAAGAGACAAGAAAATATACAACACAAAATACTATCGGCAAATACAGTAAGGCTATTAAAGAGAAGGCAGGAATTACAGAAAACTTAAAACAAATCACGAAACGAGAAGAATGAACTAACCGTACTATATAAAGTAGTCAATAAATATATAAAAGCAGATTACACTAAATATAAACAAGACACAATAAAAGAACAACTACAAAACACTGGAAATACAAAGAAGGCCTATAAGAAACTCAAAACGAATACAACGTGGATAGAAGGACTGAGGAAAAAAGATACAGAACTGTACACTAGAGACGATATCATAGCTACCGCAACAGAATTTTACAGATATCTATAAAGCAACAGAGACAAGTCAGCCATAAATTTCGACACAGAAGCAAAGGCCATGCATGAAAATAACGTTAGACCAATAGACGCAACTGAAATAATTGAAGCAATTAAGAAACTGAAGCTGGACATAAGCCCTGATTCAGATAATATTACAAACAAAGCACTGAAGAAAGGACATATAACTCTGGCTGTACCGATAGCTGAACTGTTTAACATGATTCTGCAAAATTTGGAAACACCTTACCAATGGTCTGAATCCAATATCATACTAATATATAAAAAGGGCGACCCAAAGGATATTGGAAATTACCGAACAATCAGCTTACTACCGAGTCTATACAAACTATTCTCAACAATCATAAACATAAGGATTAATGATACTGTTCGCGCTAGTTTTATCGATTGGGTCCGATTGCTAGTTAGTCGAGTCGATAGATGCCCGATCGCACGGGCCAGCGCCCGGGGGTGACTGACACTGTTAAATAACTTCTTACGTTGGTGAGCTTTGGTGCCTGTTAAGGGAACTTGGTGTGCCGACTGGTATGGGACAGTCAGCGAACTTGAAGACATCGGACGTCATTGTAAGGTCGGCGCGCGCGTCGACCTCGCCGGACTTCACTTCGCGACGAAGCACACTGAGTCCCAGGTAAGTCCCATAGATTTACTAGAGGTGCTCGGAGATTAATTTACTTGTGGTGTATGCCGACCTTGTTTGTTGAATAAGCCGTGACAAATGCGCGGTAGATGTACGTGCTTTACTGGGGCGCCTACAGATACATTGCATAAAAAAAGCAACCGGTGGAGCAAGCAGGCTTTTCAACGGTCGACCACATCCACGCCCTTGAATTGATAATGGAAACGTATCAAGAGAAACAAAGAATACTTTACAAGTTATTCATCGACTACCAGAAAGCCTTTGATACCGTAAGACATACAAGCATCTGTGAAAATCTGAAAGAACAAGAAGGAAATATATGTGAATATCATCAAGTCCGTAAACAAAAACAACAAGGGTAAAATTAAGCTTGAAACTAGCTGGCCCTAGCTTCCCAATAGAAAGAAGAGTGAGACAAGGTGACCCACTGTCTCCAACAATATTAATAGCGGTCCTTGAAGCCATCATTAACAAGCTAAACTGGACTAAACTAGAACTATACATAAATTACACTTACTTGAGCCATCTGAGATTCGCGAATGACCCAGTACTGCTTTCCGAATCATCCTCCCAACTACAAAACATGGTAGAAACCCTGAACCTGGCTAGTGAAAAAGTGGACGTAGAGATCAATGCTACATAGTCGCTAGATGGCGCTGCATCTAGTCTAAAGTGTAAAAATCGCTCCGTAATTTTAAATTTGTTAAAAATAATATTAGTGCATATAAGCGAATAAAAACAAGTGAATCAAGCAAATATCACCTAATTAACCAGTGACAGTGTTATCCACGGCTTTGATACAGGGACTGTGAAGTTAACACAATATACTGTTATCAATACACATCGCTTTGTAATAACGAAATATCAACAAAAACAGCAGTTATAAACTAAATATTGTGAACTTTTAAACAATTAGTGTTCTTAATTTATCAAAACATTTGTGTTATAAAAAAAAAAGGAATATCAAAGACTAAGTGGAAAAGTGACTCATAGTGATTTGAATTCAAACCGTCATATATCATCAAATAATAAAAGAGCAAAGATTTGCGGCAACTGGTCAATAATTTGGCATGTATCGCTAATGTTTAGTTGGCGTAATTGCTAACGTATGTCAACTTTTGCAATTTAACCTCACACGAGTGTCGCGAGTTCAAACCCCAGTGACAACATCACTTTTCGTTAAATCTAAATTTCATTTTTCGGAATATAAAAGGATTTATTTACAAATTCGTATTACTATTGCTCAAGAAATACGCTCACACAATGTCATCAAACACAAATGCCAAAAATAATAGCAAGGTGGCAGCACTAGTTACATGCTTTAAATGCAAAAAAAATGTAAACATAAAAACTACTGCTTTGTGTTCCGCCTGTGACAACAGATATGAATTGGAATGCGACGGGTATCCAGAACAAACATATCGCCTTAAAGACGCAGAAGCTAAAAAAAAGTGGAGATGTAAGGTGTGTATCCGAAATAAAAAATACGCTAATACCGACAGTACAACCAACGTCACCGTGAGAAAAAAGCAAACTTCTCTAATAACACCCTCATCTACAGAACAATCTCCGTGTATTGATAATGTAGTACAGAATGATCATCAAGCGTTAAAACATCGATCTTCGATTCAAAATATTACAGATTTACATGATTCCCATATACTGACGGAGTGCGAAATTTCTACTGAATCGTATATCCCCAATAAACTATCAATGAGTGTTGACGGTACTGTGTCTGACTTAGTATTAGTGTCAGAAATGAAGGAAACAATCACTCAGCTTACATTAAAACTCGAAATCGCTGAGAATGAACTAGGAAATATATTATTAGAAAACACCGATCTACATAAACAAATAAATAAATTAGTTTCTGAAAATAAGACACTAAAATCTTTATGCCAGTCACCTTCCATGTTTGCAACTCCGGGTAGAAGCACTAATAAGAAAAAGAGGCAATCTCTGTCAAGTCAAGACAATATCCTTTCTACACCATCCTTACCATCCAGACTTAGATCCAAATCGAACGCTGATACTGACAGCTATGAAAATGTGTCCTCCTTTGAACAACAAATTGTTACCCTGCAGCAACAACTAAAGGTTGCACAAATAGAAATAGCAGCCCTCACGGACCGTATTACGACCCTAATGCGGAATAGTTGCAATATCTGTAAACCCGTCGGTCGTCTTGAACTAAAGCAGAATGCAGTAAACACGGCCAGTCCTCAGATATGTGCTACCACAGATCGACAGACTAAAAGGAAGATGTTTATATTCGGTACTCAACGCTGCGTCGGTCTTGCAGCAGCCATCTCACACTCAAGGACAAACACACAATATGAAAAATACAGACTCGTCTCTATAACAAAGCCATATGCGCCTTGCAGTGAAATCATAGCAAACTGCAGAAATACCAAATTGACAAGTGAAGACAAACTTATAATATGCATAGGCGAAAATGATAGCAATCCAAACCTACTGTTGTCCCAATTGAAAATTATATTGAATAAGTTCCTAAATAATACTGTTATTGTGTTAAATGTGGTCAATAACATGCACCTCAATGTCGGTAAATTAAACTATTCCATAAAAAATATTTGTAAGAAGTATAAAAAATGTCACTTTATAGATCAATCATCCACGAAACTCTCTGATGTTTGTAAGTCGATAAATTACATCATAGATTGCTGTGATTATAATGATAAGTATTTAAACCCGAGCGAAATTTGGAAAAGAATAGCGAGTAACAAACCAAGTTCTAAATTAAGCGGGTCCACAAGTGAACCCAAAAAAGGCACAATTCCCTATTACTTTAGTCGTATTAAGAGTACTTCCAACACAGTTAGCTTCTCTTTACAACGTAACGCAAAGGGTAAAATAGGGACTATACCTTATTACTTTCCTGTATTAAACAAGTGCAACTCATTTTTTCGTATCTCAAAACAATGAAACACACAATTTTAGGATACTTCACCAAAATATCGCTAGTTTATTATCCAAACAAGAACTATTGGACGTAACAATTCAGGAATTAAAAGAAGCAAACGTTGATCCAGACGTAATATGTCTATCTGAAACTTTTTTAAAGAAAGGCTGTGTAAATTTCGTAAAAATATACAATTATGAAATGGCTGCTAGCTTCTGTAGAGATAAACAAAGAGGTGGTACATGTATATTAATAAAAAAAGGTTTAAATTATAAAGAGTTACTATTTGTGAAAAACTATGCAACTCAGAATACGTTTGAAGCTTGTGGCTTAGAGGTAATAAGTAATAAAATAGTAGTTATATGTGTTTATAGAACGCCTCAATCAGATCCAAATCAGTTTTTAATGAAATTAAATAAACTTCTACACGATTTGTTTCAAAAATACAAATCTAAAGTAAACGTAGTTATAGCCGGTGATTTAAATATAAATACTTTAAAAAAAGGTTCCATTACCAAAGAGTTAGAAGATTTGTGCAATAATTATTATCTGAAAATCCACATAAATGTTCCTACACGTAAACTATCTTGTATCGACCATATCTTGAGTAACATTACCAACGCTACTTCAACTATACTACCTCTGCACCTTTCAGATCATGACACGGCACAAATGCTAACCTTTCCTACTAAATATAAACAACAAAAAGCACCAATATATTACATTTATAAAAGAGATTACAATTTAGGGAATGTCCGGAAATTTAAAGAATGCTTGGAAAACCTTTCCTGGTCTGATATTTATCAAAATCCTGATGCAAATTCCGCATTCAGTGATTTTTCATGAACTGGTATGCCTATTCTACAACCTCTGCTTCCCCAAGGTAAGAGTTCGAGTGAACAGTAATAATAAAAATAATCAAAAGTGGATAAGCAGAGGAATACGGTTAAGTTGCAAAACTAAACGGAGACTACGCCACCAGTATTATAAAACGAAAAATTCTATAAATAAAACTAAATATAAACATTACTCCAATTTGCTCAAGAAATGTATTTACGGATCAAAAAAGAACTCAAACATAAAATATATTAATACGCAGGATAACAAATGTAAAGCCACTTGGACTGTCATTAAAAATGAAATAAATAATACTACCCTCAAAGACAACATAGAATTCATAAATTTAAACAATGTTGCAATTACTGACCCTGTAGAAATTGCTTCTCAGTTTAACGAACACTATGTAAATTCAACGCATACCACACAAATACAACAAAGTGCTGGTCAAAGCTTTGGGAAAAATATAAGTGTCAACACTATGTTTCTGAAACCTATGCTGGAAAGTGAGGTTCAACTGGAAATAATGTCTTTAAACAACACCAGAGCAGAAGGCTATGATGAAATTAGCACTAAAATCGTTAAAGCCTGCTGTAATGAACTGACTGGTATCTTAACTTACCTAATCAATACTTCATTTATAGCTGGGAGTTTTCCCGATAAATTAAAATTATCTATAATAAAGCCGTTATTCAAAAAAGGAGATAAATTGGATATCAATAATTATCGTCCTATAACCTTAATACCTATCTTCTCCAAAATATTTGAAAAATGTATGTACAAAAGACTACTTAATTTTTGTAACAAATTCCAATTAATAAGTGATGAACAGTTTGGGTTTCAAAAAAATAAATCTACGTCTTTAGCCGTTTTCTCTCTTATAAAAAATATATTAGCGAATATTAACAAGAGCCATATGACTACTGGTCTTTTCTTTGATTTGTCGAAAGCGTTTGATCTGGTGTCACACGAAATATTGCTGGTTAAGTTGGAGAACATCGGGATTAGGGGACCTGCTTTACAGTGGTTATCGTCATACTTAAATAACAGACAACAACGTGTCATAATCAATAAAATTACTAAAAATAAAGATATGACATCCTACTCATCGCAATATAAAGTAAATAAATATGGTGTTCCACAAGGGAGCGTATTAGGCCCAATATTATTTATTCTATACATAAATGACATAATAAGAATAATTAAACATAAATGCGTATTATTTGCTGATGACATAACAATTATAGTGACATCCGATAGAAAGAAAAGTACCATTACAGATCATGAGTTAGATATCAATAATACAATAGACACATTATTGAATTGGCTTGACTTTCACCATTTAAAAATTAATTTAAATAAATCCGTTTACATTCAATTTAACCAATCAAATAATAATAAATATAATATAAAAATGAATATCACTAAAATCAACGAAGTAATGCACACGAAATTTTTGGGAGTAATAATAGATAAAGACATTAATTGGAAAGAACACGTGGAAAGTGTTAGCACTAGAATTAATAAATTCGTCTATGCGTTGAAACAAGTTAAAAATGTCACGAATATAAAAACCGCTATTATTTCATATCACGCGTATGTTGAATCGTTACTGCGCTATGGTCTGGTGATGTGGGGTAATAGTACCGATGTAAATAGAGCATTTGTCGCTCAAAAAAAATGCATAAGGGCAATATGTGGCCTTCAACCGGATGACTCATGTCGACCAGTATTTAAGAGACTTGGTTTGCTACCGCTGCCGTCTCTTTATATTTATGAGACATGTATGTTTGTCAGGCAGCATCAAAATTTATTTGTTAAAGCAAATGACATTTGTGTCCGAAACCGACGAGAACCCAACAGGCTCGTACTAAGTGAGATTCCAAGGCTAGCTAAATATAATAAAAGCTGCCTTGCAATGTGTGTACATTTATATAATAAGTTACCAAACGATCTCAAAAATGTGAATACCAAATTATTTAAAAGGAAATTGTATGAATGGTTATCTGTGAATGGTTTTTATAGTGTTAAGGATTTCCTTGACAAAAAATGTTAATGTCTAGTATATCTTGAAAAATTTGCATGCTTATATTAAATTGGCAAAACATGTCTTGGTCTAAATTGTATTTTTACCATCTCTGTATACCGTGTTTTTATGCAAATAAATATATTATTATTATTATTATTATTATTACAAAGACTAAGATTATGATAAACGGCTTGACAAGATCAATAATAATCAATAGCAAACCAGTAGTTGAAGAATATGTCTATCTCGGAAAAACTATGAGTTTTGTCAGGAAAAATAAAAACATAGAAATAGAGAACCGAATAAAACAAACATGGAATAAATATTGGACTCTCAAGGACATTTTCAAAAGTATCGATCAATCACCACTATTTCAGACTTATTGGCAACAATAGTCCAGTCAGTAATGATAGAGCGATCCCAGTATAACGTGACATGGTAATTTTCAAGAACTGGGTCGGGCACATACTTATAATACAGTACCTGAGAATTTACAAGATTATATTTCAAAGCAAGTTGCTGGTGGATGATCCTAGCTACTTGGTTATGCCTGTGCAAATACTCGCCGTTAGCTAACGAGAGCAACCAGAGATAATATGTCTGATGGACTCACCCGGATGATGACATGCCCGACACACGTCAATCGTCCCGTCCTTCATAATATATCTCCGGTAGTTATTCGTCAAGATAATTTCGTCCATAATTGCACAGACGAAACCTTCAGTTTTCCCGAATAGGTCACCGAATCGTAGCCAGGACACGGAAGCTAAAAATTCAACATTGGGCTCATGAAGAGCCCGATAAAATCGCCCGTAAAGTCCCTTGCTTTGCCATACCATCTTGCGGTCATCTATGGAAAGTATTATAGGCTTGTGCCAGTTCTCTTTCGCCATGGATAGCGGGGTAAGCCCCTTGTCTACTGTGACCAACCACATCATGATGCATACCCACTACGGTGTTTTTAAAAAATGTTCTCTGAGACTGCATACTTCTCGGTTGTGGAGGGTCTTCGCATTTAAAAATCCTCGACCCCCGCACCTCCGCGGAATATACAGTCTCATCACCGATGATCGTGGGTGATGCGTTCTGTTTCCTGTCAGCAGTGTACGGACCCTTCTATCCAGGGTGTCGAGTTCGGTCTGAGTCCATTTAGGTATGCCGAAACAGTACATCAAAACCGGCATGACCCACCCGTTGAAGGCGCGTACCTTATTTCCGCCCGAAAGAAGACTATTTAATACCTTCCTCAGGCGACCAAAGAAGCGCTCCTTCAACGATTGCTTCATGTCAGCATCGTTGATACCTAACGCTTCCGACATACCCAAATATTTATAGCTCTCGAATGAGGAGAGGGATCTAAGGTGTATGGAATCCGGGAGTGTAATTCCCTCGGATTCCATAATTTGCCCTCGCTTTACATGCATGACTGCACATTTATCCACGCCAAATTCCATTTTGATGCCACTACTAAAGGTTTCTGTTACATTCAGTAGCTTCCCTGGATACCCTGGATCTGTCGACTTCCTGGATAGCGAAGGACTGTCTTCCATTGCCCCATACACGACCTAAGGGAAGTGCGTAGAGTTGCATTTATCTTGTACAACTCCAGCACCCTCATAAGCCATGTATGTGGCACCGAATCGTAGGCCTTCTTATAATCTATCCAACAGGTGGAGAGATCCTTGCGGGATCGACGAACCTGTTGGCTGATGGCCATGTCTATGAGGAGTAGCTCGTTAGTACCACGGGGCCCGCTCCTACATCCATTTTGAGAAACAGACATGATGGAGTTGCTGTCAAGATGATTGTTTATTTTAGCTTTCAAAATGGATGTAAGAACTTTATAGACCGTTGGTAAGCAAGTGATCGGTCTATAATTTTTGGATTCCGCGGTGGTTCCTGATTTATTGAGCAGGTGGGTAATTCCAGTTGTTAAGAACTGGGGTAGCGAACCAAACTCTAAGGATGACTGGAATTGAGATGTCAAACAAGTGTGTGAACTACTTAGCCATTTTAACCAAAAGTTATGCAGCCCGTCTGGTCCCGATGATTTCTGATAGTGTTATTAAGATGTTATTTTTGCCACAACCACTACGCAACACAGCTCTCTACTGAGTAAGAACTGAATTAAAATCAAAACATTCCCATGATAATTGTCAACAAAATATTAAGCTAGCTTATTGAGTAATAAACACAATTCAGTTTGCCCGTGTCCCGGATAATTAGTAATTTAATTGGAAGGTAGCCCCTAAGTCCGCACTGCTGAGGACTGCTCATTTATTCATACAAAACTTGAGGTCGAAGGTCGTCCGGGTCTATTTGGGTAACTCCCCTGTGGCCCCGGCTAATTGTCAAGGTCAACCAGCGACAATTTTAGTTAAGAACTGGATTGATGGTCTTGGTTGTAAACACCGTAAAATTTGAGTCGTCTTAGAAAGACAGACCACTTCATCAATCCGAAGAATACTAATCATTAGTATAAAACCGAGACTCATTTCACTTCTTCTGTGAGTCGGGCCATGATCAGTGAAGGATAATTTCCGTAATTTCACATCCGTCTCAATAAGTATCCCCACTTAAGAGTTAAAAAAATAGGCTATTTGTTATATGTAACAAATAGCCTATTGCCAAATAGCCTAAGTCAACTCAATGGAGTTGGCATACTAAGTACGGAATCATAAAAACGGGCCCACGAAGGACGGTGATAACTAAAATGGTTTTCAACTACACATGCAGAGTTCGAAAGAATGTTGTCATTTAAGTCCCACCACGAGCAGTGGGAAGGGGTTGGTAAGATTGATAACATAAAGCAAGGCACCTCTAAATTTCTACAGCTACATAAATGTGCTTGCGACATTTATGCATTGTCTGAGGATCAGTTATTAATGTATTATACCCTCCAAGTATTTATATAGATATTACGCGTTATGGACAATCAAAATTTCATGAATAACAATGACTACTAGAGACTAACCGTACAATTCGATAAATTAATAGCCCATACCCGTGCAATGGGGTCGGAACGGATATGTAACTCGGGAAAAATCTTAACAGCGAGAAGTAATGCAAAGTACAGCACCATCTCTCGGGAAATTGGGATTTTTTCTATAACCATTATAATAATTAGACGGTAATATTTAATTCATAAGAAGTAGACCGCTTTATATCTTGGATATTCGCATCAACTTCAAAAAATTGTCCTAGAAAGTCTTTATAAGGTTCTAGTTTTGAGATTTTTTAAACTTGTGGTACAAAAATTAAAGAGGAGGACGTGTTTTTTTTACTTTTGGAGCGATTACTTACGCTATTTGTTTATTTTTAAATACCATTACAATATATTGTGATATATTGTTATGGTAGGGTGTGAGATTGTTGGCACGCATGTCATCTCTTACAACGTCAAGCCAGCACTTCTTTGGTCTACCTTGCGTATTCCGGCCCGATGGCGGCGCCATGGCAAGACATTTGTTACCGACATAACACTTCTATCTTTTTCTTTAGAAAGAAAAAGATGCATTGAACGTAAATTTACTTTAGTTTGCAATATAAATAAATATAAAAAATCTGTGCGCCTAAATTCGTTCAAAAGTTGGCTGATGATGATAACTTCCTCAGGCAGGTGATGAAGATAAGACCCTACGAATGGGACGGTTTTTCTGTTTTGAACGATTCTTCTGAAAACTTGTTTGGTTAACCCAACCATCGAAAGTAAAACCTTAGTTCAAAGTCTTCTAAATCCTTAAAAGTAGTTAGGAACTGCGTTAACTGTTAACTATGAGGATACATGAACGGGACGCCGGACAAGACAAATGCATTAGTTCTATAGGAACAGAAGTTGAACTCAGACAAGAAGGAAAATAAGAGTACCTTCCAGTCTCACTGCCACAGTGGAAATATAAAACAGTATCTCAACTAAGCTATTTATTCGGGTGGTGTGAGAATAACTGAACGGGTCAATCGATGCTTAAACTGCTTTTGAAGATAGGAAATCACCAAATGACCGGTCTGGGCGGAGTAAAAGGCAAAAGGGCGTGTCAGATTTTTTCTGACTAAAACCCACCCATATTCCTCCTACACTTGCCTGTGCGCCAGGAGAAGTGTTTTTCTCGAACAACCCGCGGCTAAACCGATGGTCTGGGCTGTCATTTAAAGATTTTTGACAGTCGGTACAGGGCAGACAACAATGGTATTGCGCTACACAGCAAGAGTTGCGGAAGTCAGAAAGCCATTTCAGATAAAATAATACTATCAGCGGCACCCGGTTAGGCTGACCCTATATGTCTGTATGTAACCCTGTATGTATATACAATAGTGTCGCTAACAACCTAGATTTTTCCTAATTGAAACACACTCAGACAACAATACTGGCGGTGTTTCCGTCGGACTACAATTTGTGTGTCTTCAAGGCTAGAGTGAATATGCTCTAAATAAACTAGCGCGCTTTAAGAAAGAAAGAAAGAAAGAAAATACATTTATTCAGTACAGACTCGACACACAATACAATAAATATAATATATAATAATACATCTAGCATAAACACACATCGGATAGCACCAAAAATATAATAAAAAACAAAAACCAAATAATAAAATAAAATAAAAAAGCCAAATAAAAAGTAAAAAAACCCTTAAACCCTTGTGTAAAATAATAGCAGCAAAGTGTGCCTCGTGACTGCACCAAAAAGGTCCAGTTCAGCAAAAATGCCAGACAAGAAGTGCCTGACGCTGGTTTTCAACTGAACCTGATGTGTGGTGACAGATCTAAAACAGTTTTAGACAATATCAACGATCAAGGATCGCATCACTGCTTACCAGGCGGGATTGCTGTCAAACACTAGTTTATAATTTATAAAAAACAAATCTACAATCTGACAAATGCTTTTATTAGATTTTCCAGATTATCGCTATAGCATTAAGGTTGATTGGAAATATTTGTCAATTTTTAGGTAGCTTAACCTGCTGTCGTCGGTACATAAATCATTAACGAAATATCATTTCTAACAAAATCTTTTCCGTGCAGTAGCGTCAATTTGGACTTTAGATCGTATTTCTTCTACTGTAAAGTTTCATACTGTAATACAATGTAACTCAATTGGAAAGTTTCGGACTTGGGATTTGCAAGGTCCTATATAGGATTCTACCAAAATTGTCAAGCACTAGTTTATAATTATAAAAAAACCGGTTTCAGTATACCGCTTGGTAAGACATTAACTGAGTTGTACAAGTCAGTCAGCCATCTATCTGACTTCCACAACTCAGTTATTGTATTACCAAGAGGTGTCTTACCCAGTAACTTCAGACTTGACAGCTTCCGACTGACGGGCATCTGACAACCATTAACAACTGTTAAAGGTTGAGAGACAGTTGGAACCATAGATTTAGGATTTCATTGCTACGCGTTGGGACCAACAGCTTAACGTGGTATTTATGAAATATAAGTAGAGGGTCTTCGTTTGTAAGGATGGCAACCTACGTATTTGCGGATCGATCCCAACAAGTATAGAGATGAGATAGAACCTTATCGGTCAACTCCTGCAGCTGTAATTATTTAGCCACGAGCCACGAGTATACAGTATGTTAAGAAAACCCTGTCCGACCCGTGAAGGTGTTGTTAGGTATCGATAACTGATTCTACTAATGCATACAAAACCGGACGAAACTTAAAAAAAAAAATCCCCCTAAAAAAATAAATATTATTTCGCAAAAAGAGGTAACTTAATAAATGTGCGTGTACCCTTCCGCGGGGGGCGGGCGGCAGGGCACGCGGCACGTGGTCGCATCGCTATTCGCTCATAATAATACCGGTGTTGTCACTTTTTTTAAAATTACCAAATTTCGGGGAAGTTGGAATTAATTCGCGGGAAAAAAAGATTATTTCAAAATTCATTTGTATTGGTACTATGATGATTACGTAAAATTTTACATTATATTTGGTCATGTGTTTACATAACCTTTATTATCCTTATGGGTCGGACAGGGTTTTCTTAACATACTGTATAAAGGAAAGTATTAAAGCAACGGTGTCAACAAATTCCACGTGCGAACAACGCGCTAACTGACTTCACACAAATTTTGTATCTCGCAAGCAGAGTTAACAGTACAATTAGCACAACAATTTCCCAACATCAACCGTTGGTCAAGTGCCCACCAAACACAACACCATCTGTAGGATCCTCCCTTTTCTGTAGAGGATGAGTGAACTTTATACCTTTAAATATACACTCATAACACTCTCGTAACAAAAACAACAACATTTTTGACCCAATGGGTCAAAAAAGTAGTTGTTTATCACAAAAGAAAAAAAGAGACAAGAAAATACATATGAACAACAATAATTCCCTTTGCAATAATTCAACCGTAACCCGAAACTTGGCAAGGCCTCCCGGCTCCCGGGGGTCCTACAGATGTTTATGACCATATTGTAACCTACATAGCATCATTTCTGGCCTAGTTCTGGCACGCGACGAGACTTATGAGGTGTCAGTTTATGAGAAGATTTGTCCGTTAGATGTGTAGTTACCAGGTATATATGCTGTGAAGTATAATAGAATAGAATACTCTTTATTATGTACACCATTTAGATTACAGAAACATAAATATAAAGATTTTACAAAGGTTAACTCAATCGGCGGTCTCATCGCTAAGAGCGATCTTTTTTTATAGATAACGTTTGGATGGAAAGCTAAGGGGAAGGAGTGAGAAATATTGTATGTAGTCTACAGTGTACTATTTATATAGATGATAAACTAGCGACCCGCCCTGACTAAAAACATGCGGCCTGCTGCTCCCCGGCTGGTCGGTACCGCCGTAAACGCGACACCCCGCAATTTTTAAATCTGTATTATCTTCGAAAATATTCATTTAAATCATATACTGTAGAGGACGATATAGATCTATATTAAATCAACAATGTATTTAAGGTATTGAATTGGATAAGGATTGATGCTGTATTGGTAAAAATCGCTTCGAAAATTAGCCGGTATTTGTCGTAAAAAGTAAATGACAAAAAATGTTATTATGGGATATTCACAAGAGATAGACATATACCATCGCGGACTTGTTTGTAGACCTTTTTAATGTGTACAATATTTAGTACATTATTTTGATAAATCTCGTAGGATTCAGAGGTGCCCGAGTTTCACTGCAAACGCGGAAAAAATTTAATTATTTACGACATCACATTAGAAACCTCAAAAATAATAGTATTTTTCCACAATTTTATTTATGTTATTATACATATAAACCTTCCACTTTAATCATTCTATCTATTAAAAAAAACGCATCAAAATCCGTTGCGTAGTTTTAAAGATTTAATCATATAAAAGAACATAGGGAAAGAGAAAATGACTTTGTTTTATAATATAAGTGATATGTACGTTAAGTGTATCATACTAATAATCATACATAATACTATCATTATCATCTCAATGTTAATCCTATTCGCATCCGAAGCTTTTTTTCAGCTTTGGAGTCTGGGGTCCGCTTTTACCAGTCTAACTGCTGATTTTGACTAAACTTCGATATTTTTCGTGCAGCGACTGCCACCTGACCTCCACAACCCGAAGGCGATATCGAAGCATTGCAATTAGACCCATTGTTGGACTTTTGAGGCTCCAACATCCCTTAACGACTGCCATTAGATGTTCGTATAGCAACCGAGACCAACGACTTAACGTGCTTTCCGAAGCACAAACAGACCAGTGCAAATATTCATATTCATGAATACAAATATTTGCACTGCGCGGGGATCAAACCCACGCCTACTTGCGCAGCGGCCGCGTTCGCTACCACTACGCCACGAAGGCTGTCAATCATACATAATACTATAGATAATTCCACGGATCTTTTCAAAAAATATGGAAAATTTTATGTGCGGCGCTGTCGGTCCAGGGCGGTCTCCTGCTGCGACTAGGGGCGTGAGTGCGCAAAGACTGCCTTTCCCTCATCGTCCTCCTCATCTAAGATCATTACTGCCTATGCAAGCATTATTGATCCGCTTCCCCTTTAAGTGTAGAGATTGGTCTTTGGCAGATCTAGACAAAGAGTAGAGATACCCTTGCCTAGTAGTAAGTAAAAATACAGCAATAATTTGTCCTGTTATTTTATTTAATGAGATGAGAACACATAAAGGACATTGCATTCATTAACAAAAAGAGACGTGTCATTTATTTTTTTTATTTGTTGTGTTAAACTAGTACTTGACCGCAATCCTGCCTGTTGGTAAGCAGTTGGTAATTCAATCGTTGATGGTAAACCGCACAAGTTTATTAAGAGTCTATTCATTTAAAAAAACTGAGTGAGGAAGACGACAGTTGAGCGAGGTGATACAATGTTAAACCCAACAACACGACCAACGATACTGCGCCAGAGGGCGAAAGATCTGGAAACCCACCACGACCAAACTCCCGACTCAACAAAATGTGGCGCATTGTACCCGGCACACAGCGCAACACCACTGCTCAGACCTGTCCTCCGTACGGCTTCACCAGACATCATGCCGGAACTCGACGAATCGCTTGGCGCAAAAGTTTGTCTGGTGAGTGGTAACTTCTGCCGGCAGCCGATCTTATGGTCTACCGAGAATATCTGATGTTGATGTCATGAGATAGTTGTTAGAAAGACAAGTACGGTCAACAACAAAAGTTGATTAACATTATTTATAACTTCATACTATACTTTATGACATATGATAATACAAGCTAAGAATTAAATAAGAGAAAAATATTTGATTGTTTTTAGAAAGATAGGTACGGTCAGCAACGAAAGTTGGTTAATATTATATCATCATCATCATCAACCTTCTTATCGTCCCACTGCTGGGCACAGGTCTCCTCTCATACAGAGAAGGATTGAGCGTAATCAATACGCTTGCTCGCTTGCTTTTTTTATTATATTATTTGATAATACATTATAGGGCATGTTATAATAGAAGCTATGATTCAAATAAGAGATATAAAGAAACAGAGTTCTCTAATTTAACAGACTTCAAAAAGGAGGAGGTTACTCGATTCGACCGGTATATATGCTTTTTTTATGTTTGTTCGCGGATAACTTCGTCGTTTATGAACCGATTTTGATAATTATTTTTCTGTTGGAAAGAAGACATTTCCAAGGTAGTCCCATGATGAGGACATCAGGGTTTGATGGTAGAAGACCAGTGAAATCAAGGGGAACTTTCAAAAATCGTAGGGGCAACCAGTGCATTTGTAAGTTTTTTCATTAAGTATTTTAGCGTCAGCATCCAGTCTAACCGGATGCAGCTGAACAGTACTTTTTACAACAAAAAAGTGTAAAATAAAAACTTTTTTTACAAAAGAAACAACCGACTTCCAAAAAACACTACAGTCGGTGTCAAAAACTAATATACAAAAACCAAAGATACGGACTTCCGAAATTAGTTATTTTTCACTTTGTTGTGTTTTTTGGGAGTCGCTTGTTTTTTTTGTAAAAAAATGATTTTATTTTTTAAATAACAAAACAAGATTTTGATTTTAATAAGATATTTTGCTCAGTACTCAATATTACGAAAATGGACTTTTCTTACCAGCTGTACTACATACTAAGTTAAAATAATATTCTGCTAAATATAAACTTCGGGAGCGAGGCCACGTCGAAGCCATTTCTCAAAGTCCTAAAATGGACTGAGACCAATACAAATTCTTCTCTAGTTATAAATTTATAGCCTTTGTACCGAACTGAACCCGAAAGTGTCAAATATTCCGGGAACTGAGTACAATAACGGCGACTGGAACTTTGTTATTGCAGTTTTGATGAAATTTCATTAGAAAAGTCCTTTATTTAACAATTGCCTGCACACACTGTTTCGCCCTCTGTTTTGATCTCCACACGTGCTGCTGAAGTAAGATGCTTGCAAAACTTGACTAACATTTTAAGAACAGAACGTGCAGCACGTGTGAAAATGATGAGCAACGGGAGCGACGTCTGCAAGATATGCGGCAGCGTGCGTCAGAACGTGAAATGATTATTATTAATGAAAACCCTCGACATACCCGCAATATAGTATGGAAGGAAGTATTAGGTTAAGACCTTAAAACTATGTACTGATGATAATATATAACTGATGTAACTGATTGTTAAACTATATGTATTATGTACTTATTTGTAATAAAATGTTAAACTAAATTGCACTCGTAATTTTATATTTAAATAACAGTTAATAATATTTATATTATTATATGTATTTATAAAAACATTAATCAAAAAATATTATTAAAAAAATTCGCTCGTTACGTATTTTTTGTTTTGAAAATATAGAGACACGTGATGTACCTAACAAAAAAAAAAGATGCCAAGCAAAGCTCGGTCGCCCGGTACTAATCCATAATACACTGAATTTTTAATATCCAAGATATTCGAAAAATTGATGTATAGATCTATAGAAGCATTCCTCAATAGAAATAACATACTTGTAAAGGAGTAAAAAGGTTTTAGGAAAGACCATTCAATCAATATGGCAATATATGACTTTCTTAATGATATTATTCCTAACATGAATGAAAGAATCCCAATGTCAGCAATATACATGGATGTCATATCTATGTATATTGCTGACATTGGGATTCTAAAGGCATTTGACTTAGTCAACCATGATAAAATGCTGAGCATATGAGATAAGGGGTTATGTCTTATCAGTCATAAATATACAAAAACAATAATATCTAAAAAATAGAACACAACACACCGAAATATGTCGAATTTGTAAATCAAACAAAACAGTTGTAAAATACGTATCCAAAGAACGGAAAATATACTATGGTGTGCCCCAAGGCAGGGTCCTAGGGCCTTTGCTATTTCTTATATATATAAATGACTTTCCTCAAAATATACCCTATCCTATGACATTGTTCGCCGACGACAGTACATTATTAAACTTGACAAAAATAATAATGACTTTGAAACTAAGACAACTAATGCATTGCAGCAAGCCGTTAACTGGTTAGAACATAACAACTTAATTATAAATTTAAAGAAAACTAAATTATGAACTTCCGTCAAAGAGTTGCCAATTCGAAGTTAAACGTAAGCTTTAATAATGAAAAATTGAAGAAGTTGAGAAAATATTTTTATAGGCCTTATTATTGACAATCAACTTAATTGGAAACAAAATACTTCAATATTAATTAAAAAAATTAGTAAGTGTGCTTTTGCTTTGTTTAAACTGAAGAAAGTAGTCAATCAAACTGCGACAGTAACTGCATACAATGGATATGTCTATTCACTACTGCACTACGGAGTCATGTTTTGGGATAACTCCTGCAATAAACATATGGTGTTCAAATCACAAAAAAGATGCATTAGGGCTATTACTGGTATAAAAATAAACGACAGCTGTAAGCCTTATTTTGTTTTGTTAAAAATAATGACTTTGCCTTGTTTGTACATATTTGAGACTGCTATATTTGTTAAAAAGAACATGCATCTATTTAGAAAAGCATCTGAACATCGCTATAAAATGATCAGAGAAAAATATGCTTTTGTGCATCAAGGGGGTATTTGAAGGTCGACCGCATAGTTCATGTCTGTACATGAACTATGCGGTCGACCTTCAAATACCCCCTTGATGCACAAAAGCATATTTTGTATGGCCCCAAAAATATTTAATAAATTACCGAATGGGATTAAGGACCTAAAAATATTATTCAATTTAAAAACAAATTAAGACATCTATTATTGGAGAAATTATACAATTCAGGAATTCCTTAATGATAAATTGTATGTTATTTGACATTAATATTTATAAAAATTTGACATAGCATTATATTCCAAATTCATTACATTATTCATCATCCCAACTAATATTATAAATGCGAAAGTGTGTTTGTTTGTTTATTTGTTTGTTTGTTTGTTTGTTTGTTACCTCTTCACGCTTAAACTACTGCACCGATCATCACGAAAATTTGCATACACATAGTCTAGGGTACGGGGAAGGATATCACATTTTATCCCGGAAGAAAGTAGCTACTGTTCCCGTGGGATCGAAATTAACGCGGACGGAGCAACGACGGGCGGAGCCACGGGCAAGAAATAACAATATAATCCCAACTAATATTATAAATGCGAAAGTGTGTTTGTTTGTTTGTTTGTTTGTTTATTTGTTTGTTTGTTTGTTTATTTGTTTGTTTGTTTGTTTGTTTGTTACCTCTTCACGCTTAAACTACTGCACCGATCATCACGAAAATTTGCATACACATAGTCTAGGGTACGGGGAAGGATATCACATTTTATCCCGGAAGAAAGTAGCTACTGTTCCCGTGGGATCGAAATTAACGCGGACGGAGCAACGACGGGCGGAGCCACGGGCAAGAAATAACAATATAATCCCAACTATAATATTATAAATGCGAAAGTGTGTTTGTTTGTTTGTTTGTTTATTTGTTTGTTTATTTGTTTGTTTGTTTGTTTGTTTGTTACCTCTTCACGCTTAAACTACTGCACCGATCATCACGAAAATTTGCATACACATAGTCTAGGGTACGGGGAAGGATATCACATTTTATCCCGGAAGAAAGTAGCTACTGTTCCCGTGGGATCGAAATTAACGCGGACGGAGCAACGACGGGTGGAGCCACGGGCAAGAAATAACAATATAATTATTTAATAATATTTAATATTTGCATACACATAGTCTGCGGAACGAGAAAGGACATAGGACACCTTTTATCTGTTCCCGTGGGATCTAAATTAACACGGGCGGGCTACTAACAGTGTAATTATTTATATGTTTGTTACCTCTTTAACTTAGTCTGTGGTACGGAGAAGGATATAGGATACATTTTATCCCGGAAGAAAGTATCTACTGTTCCCGCGGGATCCTCTTTAACTGTTACCTCTTTAACTGTTTTCTTCACGCTTTATCTACTCAATAAATCTTTTTTTCACATGTACAACGTGTTAATAAAAAAGCGCAAAATGAGAAAACCGTTTCTCCCTTTGGGGTCACTGACTCCGGGAAAAATACTTAAAAGTTCAAATTCTCAACTTCATTTTTTCATTTTTCATACAAATCCAAAACTCGACTCTGTCAATTTGTATGAAAAATCAAAAAATAAATGTAAGAATTTGAACTTTTTGTTGTTTTTCCCGGGGTCAGTGAGCCCAAAGGGAAAAACGGTTTTCTCATTTTGCGCTTTTCCATTAATACTATGTATGTATACAACTTTTGATCCCCAAAAAACATCAAGTTCCCAAGGGAGATTACTGGAATATTTGTATGTGTACACCAAATATCGTCCATATATATAACCTAATAAAGTAACGAATCGACTTGATTTTTGGCATATAGTTAGTTGAAAAGATGGAGAGTAACATAGGCTACTTTTGGTCCCCAAAAAACATCAAGTTCCCAAGGGAGATTACTGGAATATTTGTATGTGTACACCAAATATCGTCCATATATATAACCTAATAAAGTAACGAATCGACTTGATTTTTGGCATATAGTTAGTTGAAAAGATGGAGAGTAACATAGGCTACTTTTGGTTCTAAAAAAACACCAAGTTACCGAGGGAGATTATTGGAATATTTGTATGTGTACACCAAATATATCCTTACTAATATTATACATCGGAAAGTGAGTTTGTTTGTACCACTTTCACGCCGAAACTCCTGAACAGATTGCTTTGAAATTTTGCAGACGGAAAGTTAGAAGTCCGGATTAAATAATGGGGTTTTTATCCCGAAAAAAATTGATATTCCCGAGAGAAATCTGAAAAGCGCGATAAACCCGAAATTAACGCGGGCGAAGCCGCGGGCGGAAAGCTAGTTTTAATATATTGATAATTCTTTTTATGGTTTTAAATGCTGTTAAATAGTGTATGCCTTTATGGTAGATTTTTTGAGGAACTGATTTATTAGATATTAAGATCACATTGTAAAATATAGTACTTACCAAAAATCACACTAATAAATGAATTGAATTGAATTAATTTAACATGTATATGCATTGTTATTTATTAAAATAGTTATACCAAATCTTGGAGAATTAAGACCTTAATATCTTTGGAATAAGGTATTTTTTAATTATTTTGTATTGAATGATTAAATGTGTATGAATACAAGTAAAACTCGACTTTAAAAGTCTGTACAAACAACAGGGTTAACATGACAATAATTTTGGCAGTTTTAATTATTTTTGGGATAAAAAAGTTCTTTATATAGAAAATAATATATACCAATTCAGTAAACGATTCTGAAAAAACTATTTTCAGGAAGTACGTTAAATAATTAAGATGTTGTATATTATCACTGTGTCAGTATTTCTTTTCCTAGTTTATTTATTATTAGTTTTTAGCAATATTAATCAATCTCACATTTAGTACATACTCGTCATCATTTATATTTATGTAACACGTATTTATTTTGATTTAAGTATGAATACACACGTTATGCTGTTGTCTAAAACTGATTTACATCTGTCACCACACATCAGGTTCAGTTGAAAACCAGCGTCAGACACCAGTTGTCTGGCTTTTTTTGCTGAACTGGACTTTTTTTGGTGCAGCCACGAGGCACACTTTGCTGCTATTTTTTACACAAGGGTTTAAGGGGTTTATTTATTTAATTTATTGGCTTTTTGTTTTATATTTTTTATTATTTTTTTGTGACTACACGATATGTGTTTATGCTAGATGTATTGTGGGTCAAGTCTGTGCTGAATAAATGTATTTTCTTTGTTTCTTTCTTTCCGCGTGAAAGAGTGATAAACATCTATCCACCCTCACAAACCTTCATATTAAGTAGGGTTCATTTAATCATTTGTCACTGGAAGATATTGTAGATATACAGAGCAGGAATACAACTCCAACAAAGTTGGACAAAGAATAGACATATCCTGATGACACAAAAACACTCTCAAGATAACAATATGTTTGCCACAGCATTTTTGAATATAAGGGCAAAAATTGTCCTGGCAATGACCGCCAACAGAAAGCGAATTTTATGAAAAAGTTGAACATAGTTTTACAATCTAATAATTACCAGATGAATCAGAGATCACTGTTTCATCCAATATCTCATTTATTGATAATAAACGTATAAAATAAATCGAATCCACCCATGTACACACACACTGTATTTTAACTAACGTTATAATTAGGGATAATTACGCCACTAATTAAACCCCGCCTCATTTAATTGTAACCTCATTTAATTTAGGTCAAACGAAGGTAGAAGATTATTGTTTCGAAATAATTTGATTAATGGAAGGTTGCTTGTAGATATTTACCTTGTGAAAGCTACAGGAATTCACGGGATGCGGAAAACTCAACCGCAGCCTTCGCGTAAAACAATTTGAAGAATATTGCTGCACACAGGAAAAAAAATTGAATAAAACTATTTTCGAACCATTTGCTGCCAAACGTAAATAACGCAATCAACGCAATTGACGATACGGTTAGCGCATTGGCGGAGCAATCGACAGCTGCATTGCGTGTCGCGGGTTTGATTCCCACATGGGACAAATATTTGTACAGCCTACAGGTAGTTATTCCGGGTCTGGATGTTTGTGTATGTGAGTTTAAATGTTTGTAAACTTATCCACGATTCAAGAAAAATTCCTAGTGTGTCCCGCTATAAAAAAATAAAATTTAAAAAGAATGTTGTTGAGCTGTCCAAATTAAACACATTTCCACACATTCCAGGCCACGAGAGTTAACCAGTACTTGACAATAATAGGGTACCTACTTATTTGACTAAAAAAAGTAATTAGTCCGTCATTCAGATTATAAAAAAATATTGGATACGTATATTTTGTTTTATCAAATCAATAAAGATTGACAAATATAAAAGGCATCAAAGATCAGGAGTGGTGGCTGGTGACGTCACTGCTCGCTAAACGGTGTAGCGTCCTGTGACATCACACGAGTTTTCAACGCACTGTGTCGTCTTCATTTTTTGTTTATATGAAAACAGAAAAAATACGTGTCTTGTATTTTTTTGGAAATCTGACTGACGGACTAATTAAGTAGTTTTTTTTTAGTCAAATACCCTATTCCGCCTGATGGTAAGCAGTGATGCAATCGTTGATGGTAGAGTGCGCTACTGAGTGAATAAAAAGGAAGACAGTTGAGCGAGGTGATGCAATTTTAAACCCAACAATGCTGCGCAAGAGGGATATAGATCCGGAGACCCTCGACGACTAAACTCCCGATACAACAACATTTGGTGCATCATGGCACACATCACAATACAACTGCTCACACCCTCCTCCGTACGGCTTCACCAGACATCATGCCAAAACACGACGAATCAAGACTTTCAACAAGACTTTGTCTGATGGGTGGTAAATTCTGACGGCAGTCAATGTTATGGCCTACCACCGAGGAAACATTATTCTGATTCATTAGTCAGACTATCTGACATCGTAACGCAAACTTCGCGAAAAGGCTAGACCACATGTCACTAATAAAATTATGATAGTCATTTATACCGTTAATGAACGGTTACAGAATTCACAGTGTTTAAAAAAATGTGTTGGCTCGACCTTTGAACGTTGCAAGTGTGCCGCCGTGCGGGTTTGTAGGTGTGACGTTGTTTCCTGAGGTGAACTCTATTAAATCAGCTGATAATAGGTATATAATTATATATTAATATGTAATTTACGAATTAATTAATTTTTACTTTAAAATCTTATTGGGTTATAAAAGTATAGCAATTATGAACGGTTTAAAGTGAAAAAAACTATATATATATATATACAGTATGTTACG